>CM075690.1:23890000-26290000 GCA_037954015.1 Psophocarpus tetragonolobus
AAGGTTTAGTGGGCTCAATATGGGCTGGCCCGACTCACCTGGATTGAACCCATATGGGCCGGTCCTAAGTAAGCCAGACTATGTTTTTGCTATTACAACATGAATTTCTTGTTTTTTTGGTCCGCCCCAGCCCATATTCATGGTGGGTCGAGTTGACCTACAGGTTCCAGCTCATTTTGACGGCTCTAGAGTTTAAACAAGACTTTGCCACTAGATCAACCTTATAACTTTAAGAAAAAACTACTTTAAAATATTTATATTCAACATAAAGAATTGTCCTACTATATCTATAATCTATAATATTTATATACTATAAATATATTATATCATATAATGGGAATAATACATTTTAGTATCCACATTTTATGACTATTTTACCTTTTTAAATATTTTATGACTATTTTACCTTTTAAACATTTTATGAATTTTTTCACTCTTGCAAATATAATTTCTCCGATATTAATATATGCACATCTTCACAAGTTCTACCTTACCATAAATTAATTTTGCTTAAACATTATTAATATATGTATACCTTTCATAATAAATATTTTTAATAAACCTGCAAGTACATCGTACAATAACATTTTGAGTTCTCTTCAAACTCTCCTCTTTCATTTTTTTTTTCAAATTCATTGCAAATTTGATATATTTGTTGATTATCTATCATAAACAAAAAAATATAAAAATTAAAAAAATATATTTTAAAATATAGCAAACTAAAATTATTATACGCAAAATGACACAGTCAATTATTTATATTCTATCATGTTATTACAAAACATATTAAATTAAAACTTTAAAATTGTTATAATATATAAAAATAGAAATGTTAATACACAAGCGCTACAATACCTATGTTTTCACGAGTATATATAAAGCTAACCTCACTTGAAAGAAAGCTTTACAATATCATCTTTCCATGCAAAGTTAGTCAACCACCTTTATTAAATATTATCTATTTATAGAAAGATATATGGAAAGATAATTTAATATGAAATATATAAAAAAATAATATAAATTGATTCTCCTTAAAAACAAATCTTTACTGTGAAACCTTTTGATATTAATTGCTTTCATATTCTAATTTGAATTTGATAGCAATTTTGAAGGTATAATGGTAAGGATACATGTTTGCAATTAAAACTTTTGATATTCTCATTGCAATCTGAATGTTGAAATTTAACCTGCTATGAGTGATTAGTTTCATAATAAGATGTAACATATATATATATATATATATATATATATATATATATATATAAATAAAAGCAAAGTTACCATTTATAAAAAATAAATTTTGAACAAATTTTTATTAATATTAATATAATTAAATTTTAAATAAAATTGTGATTCCAGATTTAGTTGTTTTAGTGGTTAGCAATTTATTTTATGAAACTTCACAACATGTAAATTTCTATTTTAAAAAAATTTAGTTTGTATATTATTATTATTATCATCTTTATTATTATTAATTCATTTATGAAGTTTTACTGGATGTCACATGTCAATGTTCATCTTTAAAATATTTTAGTTTATATATATATATATATATATATATAATTAATTAGTATATGAACATATTAAATATTATTATTAATATTAATATCAATATCATTATAATAATAATATATTATAGATGAGTTTTAATAAAAAAAAACCAATATATTTTGAATTCATATATTCAATTATTCTCCTGTTAATTTTAATATGTATTTTTTTAAAAGAATATGTATCTAGATTAAACACGAATCTTGGTTGAGTAAAATTATCTTATTTATTTAAATTGAATATTTAGGAGATTGATTTTAAATTTTTAATAAAATAATAATACATAATTTTAGAGATATTATATTCAAAGATAAATATATTAGTTTCCTTTAATATAAATTTACATTAACAAATAAAGATTGAGAATTAAATAATAATGAATTAGAAAATCATAATATATTGTGATAATATGAAACAAAATAATATATATTAATATAAAATTTACAATTTAAGATTTGATTGATTGATAAAAAAATAAAGCATTGGCACATGTAGAATAATAACGTTTTGAATTCTGAACGTTGGAAGATTGTAGAATAATAACGTCTTGAATTCTGAACATTGGAACAATACAAAGATCTTTCTTCCACTTTGCCTATCCATCTCAATGGCTAATCAATATGTTTTGTATCTATTCTATCATTACTCGAAAGAAACATGGAAAATCAAAGTGCAAATAATAAGATATTGGTAAGTTCCAAGCTTCAATGATTCAAAAGCACTATTTTCATTGGAGATGGTGTTGCTGGATGAAGATGTAATGTGTTTTCTATCGAGTTATCTTCAGTAAAATGTTAAATATTATATCTAAGTTATGATATTCCCTAAATTTGAATTATATTTACAAAGTTTAAGAATTCATGCTTTTATAAGGAAAACATTAATTTATAAATTTGAATCTTTGTTATGTGAAAGGAAAATTTATATGATAAGTAACTTTGAGATAGGTGCAAGTGGTGGTGATTATAGAACTATTAGACATGATTACAAACTAAATTTTCAGTTCAACGCTATGTTTAACTTTCAAAACAATACATTACGTTGGGAAGTCCTTATAGCTTTGTGTCTTTTACTAACTTGATTGAAAATGACATTAAATATGGTTGTTATTTATTTGGTTAGCATATTAATCGTTTTTTCTTCTGTGAGTGATTTACATTGGATAGTTTATGAATTTTTTTCATGTGCAGATATTATTGGTATTCTTTTTGTAGTTGGTATTAAAAAAATATATGAATGATGATAAGAAAACCAAAATGAATGTTATTGAGTTCGACCAAATAGGGTAAGTATGCTAACTATTGAATGTTTATATTATACATTTATATGATAGAATAGCTATTTTTGTTTTATAAAAAATTGATAGTTTCAAGATGGAATGTGCTCTTTTTGGTTTTTATGTTAATGAGTTCAATAATTAAATTATCTTTAAGAGAACCTATTAACGCATTAGTTGTTATTCACTTTGCGAAGGTTAAAAATTTTAAAGGTATCATATATCGAATGTTGTTTTACAAATTATTGAAAGTTGTGTTTTACATTTATTTATGTTTTTTTAATAATGCAAGGAAGTGTATACTGCAAAATGTTTTACAATCAACAAGAGTGATAACTAAGGTTTTTTTTATAAGACAAACAATTATTATTAATCACATAAAAAGCATAAGATATGCCTTCTATCTAGATCACATAATACAAAAGATAAATTACCATGATAAAGCTAGAATACAATATGAAAAACATACATCCCTTAAAACAAAAAGTAAGGTTTAGAATCCACTTCGCATGGGAATGAGTTTTTAGATTTGCATGAGCTAAGTTGTATTGCACATCAGCTACCTTATTTTTAAAAACCACAACATTTTGGACCTTTTAGATGTACTAAATACCTGCCAACCACACAAGTAGCCAAACAGTATGTGTGTCTCAAGCAATGTTATTAGACCCCTCTCATACTGGCTGGTTCAATTGGTTAGACCGGAAACTAGTCACCTATCCGGTTCGAGCTTAACAAGGGATCGATTTTGCAGTATAAACCACATGACTCGACCCACTTCCCCACAGACACTCCCGCGTGCCCAACTCTACAGTCCACACACTTCCATAAGCACTTAACATGCACGTGTTGCTGACAAAGACTTCCATATGTTTGTTTGTGCAAAAAATTAGTGGCATAGGGGAGACTCAGACTTGGTTTAGGAAGTTTTGATGCATGTGTTATTCCACTAAGCTAACTTATCTCTTTAGTATGTTTTGTGAAAATACAAATATATATATATATATATATATAGTTAGATTTGAATAAATATATATTTTAATTCTTAAAGTATTAAGATAACATTATTAATTTTTAGATTGTTATTGTAATTTAGATTTTTTGTTATATTTTTAAGTATAAAATTATAAACTATTTTATATTTTTTAATATCAGCCAGTCATGTAAGTCAATTATTGACCCCCAAGTTTACTCCTTACTCCATGTCCCCCTAACTTGGTCAGGTCAATGACTGAACCGAGTCTGATAACGTTGGTCCTAAGGTCCATAAACCAACCCTGAGAATTGCAATTCATGTGCCATGATTGTGTCTTATAGCGCCGTTGAGTATTCCACTAGGAACATATGGCTGCCCAGATGCTAACCGACATCTCGCATTTGGTAAATAAATGGTCTGAACATTCTGGCACTTTCCCACACAGTCCACAGTGCTCTATTTGTCATTAAATAACACCTCGTTTCACAAGGTTGACCTTGGTCAGTAATTTGTCTGCAATTAGTCTCCATGCAAAAATTTACACCTTTGATGGTATATCTGCCTCCAAAATGAGCTTAAGAGTAGCATTTTGATGTTGGCTTGACATCATTGTTATAACCCTGTATGCAGAAGCTACAAAATATACACTAGATGCCTTAGCCTTCCACAGTGTACTAGCCTGAGTTTCAGCCCCTTAAGTAACTCCTCTTTCTATGAAAGTAAGACCTTCCTCCAGTCCCAATTCCATCCTCTTTGCCCTTGTTCAACCCACATGTCTCTCACTATGCATCCTTATCAACCATTATCCCAAAAAGTTTGGGTACTGTGCTTGGTGCAACCTTCAAGGTGCTTGTCTATGGATCCTCTTCATGTTCTTCCCAATCCTTAAGCAATGGAGATAAAGAGATGACAAAGTGGTAGTGGATGGCATAACTTCTATGGAAGATAAGCCATTGGAGAGAGTTTTCCACAAAGGAATGAGCCTTTGATAAAAGTTTGTGAAGAACTTTACTCTAGGGAGAGAGAATTTGAACACTCTTAGAGAGAAAACTCGACTCACAAAGTTTTTATTCTCAAAATTCAAGTGTAAATTATACAATGAGGGGGTGGGGTTGTATTTATAGAGTTAGGGAGTATTTAGGACGTTCAAGAACTTAGTTAGGGTGTTTAGATGATTAGACATGTGTTAATTATGCTAAGCATCATTAGCACATGACTAGGAGAGGTAATCATCCAAATAAGGCCCTAAATAAGTGGAACTTGTTCCCTATGTGTCACCTAGATCCTAAAAATATGGATCTAGTTCCCTTGATATTTAAATCAAGAGACAACTAGATGCCACCTAGGATGGAGCAGCCATGTGGTGCCTACTAGAGGGGATATGTGGGTCTCATATGTCTCTTATACACATGTGTATATCTAGGAAGTGTGGAAATCAAACAAGGGGATATGTAAATTAATATTTACACATCGTCTTACTCCAAAAAAGGTTCATCTTCTACCATACACCCCACACAAATAACTAATGGCACCCCCAGCCAAAAATAAGAGAAAACAAGGTGTAATGGTCGAAATACAAAGCCCCAAAATTACTAACAACACCTACTCAAAATACTATACCATTTACACAATATTTACAAGTAATTTTAAGACTATGGCCTAAAGTCTTCATGAAGCTCCTTCCTAGCCATGTCCTCTTTATAATATTCCTAGCCAAGGAACCTTGCTAGGTAGGATTGCACTAGTGCTTCTGGGCTTTGTTCCCTAATCCATTTGTCCTTCCAGAACATACACACACTTCCATCACCCACCTGTTTACAAACATTATTGATTATCCCCTCTGCTTCCACTGACCTCCTCTATTGAATTTAGTTCCTTCAACTATTGAGAGCAAGTTCTTCCCGTCACTAGCCACGTGCCCCCTGATTTCTTATACTTTAATGCTAGAATGCGACACCATGGATTATGATGTTCATGGTCATGGCTCAACCTCTATCTCTATTTGCCTAATAACTCCAGGTTAAACTTATCCTCCTCGTTAGGCTTGCACACTTTTTCCCATGACACCCAATGAATGCGAGAATTTGTTTAAATTGTTGGAACAATAGGAACTGCATTGAGGTTTGGTGAAAGTTTTGGTTTTGTTTTTCTCTCTTCTTTTTTTTTTTTTTGCTTTTAAATAAATCTTATGGTGCCAAACGCATTTATAGGTGTGGTACTTGTATTGTGTCTTTTAGATAGGCTTGAGAATGTGTTTGGGATAGTTTTGGATAGATTACATACGCTGAGTTATGCTGGAAAAACTTCAAAAATGGATTTTTAGGTAAGGTAATCGATTACCTAAAAATGGTCATCGATTACCTTGCGAGAATTTTTTAGAATTGGAATCAATGTTTTTTGTGGTAATCAATTACTTGATTTCAGTAATCGATTATTCCCGAGAATAAACACTTTGGACCAGTTTTGTGCAGGATATCAAGTAATCAAATGGGTAATCGATTACCTTGCATCAAAATTGATATAAAAGCATTTTGAAAACAGATTTTACCACTTTTGATCAATCCAATCAAGTGTTTGCTTCTCTTGTACGATTTATCATAATTCTCTCCAAGATTCATACCTATTTTTTATGGTTTGATGGTGCTTTATTTTCAAGATTCAAGAAAGAGACTCTATTCAGTTCTAATCTTTCTGTTTAGGCATTCTTCACTTCAGGTGATATTGTTCTATACCCTTCTTTGTGTTTTTGCACAAGGTTAACAATCTCTTGAGGTATTCTTGAGATTGTTGGGAAATCTTGCAACAAGATGTTGCAAGTGAGGCATTGTGAACGACAAGGTGTCACGGTGTAACAAACTCTTATGGGGTACAAGAAGAAGCTTCGTCTTTTGTGGTTTAAATTTTTTTGGGACTAAAACTTGTATATGTAGTGTGGATGTACTGAGATTTTAATGGAAAGCAGATTAGCGGAAGGCTAAGTTTATAAACTAGATGTAGGTCAGTTGGACAGAACCAGTATAAATCACTAAGTAAATTCTTTCTTCCTTATACTCTTTAATTTTAGTCTTTATTGAATTCTTGAAGCACTAACAACTGGGTTTTTGCAGCGGTATTTGATTCATTAAGTTTTATTGTTGTTGATCAAATTCTTTACATTCATTTGCTTGTTATCGAATTTGGGTTTTGACCCATATTTTGTGGTTTGATTTTTGTTCTTTCTACCCTTTCCTTTTGATCCTGAATCACTTGAAATATAATTCTTGCTAAGTTTTTCTTCTATATTATTTGAAATCATTATTGGATAAATTGAATTGATTAGTGTTTTGTCTTAAGGGTTGAATTCTTGAAAACCCATTTTTTTGTAAAAAAAAGGTAGATTTTAAAAATTTCAAAAAGGGGTTATTTTTTAAAATAATCTGATATTGTTCAATAGAAAAGTTTTTGAAAAATAATTTGGTGAATTTATTCAACCCCTCTTCTAGATTCCCCCTTGAGACTAACATAAACAATGATTGTGAACGAGAAATCACAGCTTTGGGCACCTTGAAGAGTGACAAAAAATAAGTTGGCAATACCAATAATACTGCTTTGATAAGCACAACTTGACCTACTATTGTAATAAATTTATGATCCCATATAACCAGTTTGTTTTTTACTCCTTCAACAACCAATCTCCATGTGTCCACATCTACTGGATTAACACTTATAAGAAGAGCTAAGTACTTAAAGGTCATTATGCTCATTTTGAAATGTAATAAAGTCGATGTCCGTTGTAACCACCCTGAGCTCACATTTACCCTCATCAACTAAATTTTATGGAAATTTACTTTGAGTCCCGATATTAATTCAAAATTCGTCAACCCCACCTTTATCACCCCAACCGTGTCCCACCCTCTATACTAACAACATAATATCATAAGCAAACATCAAATGAGAGACACAGATGTCATCATGCTCTATAGTATACCCTTTCCATAGCCCTTTAGTCATTGTTGGTTGTATCAGTTGGCTGAGGCCCTCAACAACAACCAGGAATAGAAATTGTGATAACAGGTCCCCTTGTTGAATCCCTCTACCTATACCAAACTCCTTGAACTCCTATTTAACAGAACTCAAATTCTTGTCAAGCCTATCTCTAGCTTACTGAGTCATACACATTTTTAAAGTTGACCTTAAAACATACCAATTCCTTATTTACTCGTCTCGCATCCTCAACTATCTCATTCACTATTAACATGCCATCTAACATTTGTCTACATGTTAGAAATACTGATTAACTATAGAAAATTACCGAGTGAAAAGCACCTTTCAACCTTAATGCCAGTACTTTTGCAAGGATCTTGTACATGAACCCAATTAGAGATATAGGTCTATAATCCCCAATCACCCGTGGATTCACCTTTTTAGGAATTAGAGTTATAAACAAGTTATGTGAACCCTTCACTAGTCTACCGTTTGTGTGCAATTCGGTCAAAAATTCTAAGAAGTCCATTTTAAGTATATGCTAGAACTCCTTCAAGAATAGGAAATCTAGCCTAAGTTTAAAATCAAAATTTTGATCATCTACCATTTGTTTTTTGGACTTAGATTAACTGAAAATGACAATTGTTCTCAATCTATGAAACAAATAACTGATTTTCCATATGTGTATATTAACGATAATTTTTTTAAAATTACTTCTTAAAAAACCGTTGAAGAGTTAAATGATTGTATTGATAGTGGTTCATTTGTGGTATTGGGATCAATCAAGCTTATTCATGAAGAAGATTGGTAGTAGCATGTAAATGCCACAATTCTATTTTCCCTGATCAAAGAGATATTTTTTTGAAAATTGCAATTGACATGTTGATGTTTACTTAATGTAAGTAACTATTTTCTAAAATTATACTTTGAAATATTAATAAACAAATTTTGCAATGTGATATTAAATAATTTTTTTTGCCTAATGTATTGTATCAAATTGAATTTTATGGATGAGACACATAGTGCTACATTTGTTATTTTTTATCACGAGGTAATACATTTGTTGGAGAAAAGTTGTGCTGACCTAATTAAAGTTGCAAAAAAGGTAGTGATGTATTTTCTTTTTCAAAATTGTTGTTAAGAATGTTGTTAAGAACCATTTTGAGCCCTTTTTTAGAGTGATTAGACTTTGTTACGATGCTGATATGAATCAAAATATATTGAGATGAAACAAAAAAGGGTAATATCAATTTTCATTATCTTTCTATTATTTTTAATAAGGGCTGTAATATAACATATAAGTAAAATAACCCGATGTTTCCATTTGTTGTGACTTGAATCAAGTGGTGCACTAACTAGTGAGATTGATTTTATGAGTGAATTTTGTTCTATTGGTTATAAAAATAATTATAAGTTACTTGGCGTGATTGTTGAGTTTGTAGAAGTTAAAATAATATGTATATCAAACACATCATGCAAGTTGTAAGAACATCCTCCATCTTATCATGACCCCCTTTAAAATATGTGATTCCTATGAAATCATTCATGTCTTCCGATCCAACATTCACTATATATGTCAAACCACCTCCCACTTTGTTCCATTGTAAGAGTCAACAACCAAGTTTAATAAGATTAACAACACGAGTCTCTATCTCTGCCATTTGTTTTGTATTCAAAATCATATTATTTTTATTTAAATAATTTCATACCATCCATTGCCTTAAAATTACATATATTTGAAGATAAAATAACTTAAGTATGTCCTATAAACTTAATTTATTATTTCTTTGATTCTCCACTTCTAATAACGATTCTAGTAACAAACCACATGCTACTTTCTCATACACATTATACAAAGCAAATAATTTTCTTTAGTAAAAAAATCATACAGAAGTCATAAGTTATTCTCTATATTATCTATTTTGTTACATTATTATTTAAATGCATAATAATACCAAAATATATTTATTAATTAGTATTTAAGCTATTTGAATTCATGGTACACTTTAAGTATTATTAAATTGGTATCTTAATACAAATTTTTCATAAATGATTGAAAAATTACACATAAAAGTAAATTTGGAACTTAAAAGTCTCATATATAATCTTTTAAGTCTGGTTAAGAGACAAAATGTGCATGTAAAGGATCTCTACATGTTTAACCATCTCAAGTATTAAATGACATAACACTCGTTATACACATTAAATCTGGCTACAAAAGGGTTGCTCACAATTATTAAATAAAATAGAATCCAATACACCTGTTTCTATTTAGTACTATACTCTTTGTTGAAATTCTAGTATTTTTCTCATCTTTAATAAAATAATATATAATAAGTCTTGATGCAAAATTATTGGTCACCATTAATAAGATGTAATAAAATAAGTTCATATATATTTCTAATTGTTATTTTAATTTTTATCATACCAATTGTTCAAATTTAATATTCTGCTCACTACTAATAAATAATATTGAAACCTAAAATTCCATATGTTTCTAATTACTATTTTAATTTTTTACCATACCAATTGTTTAGTTCCAATACAATTGTGTAAATGTGTATTAAAAATATAGTTATAAATATAATTCATATATTAAAATAACTTTAAAGTTATCAACATACATAAATATTACACATTAGTAACTGAATATAAGTACATTTAAAATTAAAAATATCTTAAAATATAAAGTTTAGAAGCTAATATACATGATTCTTGGATCTACATGAAAGACTTTATTCATGCATATATATTACTTATAACTTTTATAAGATATTTTATAATGTGAAACATAAATAGAAAAATAAATAATATAAAAAACAAATAAGTTATGTTATCTAAAGCATATGCATATAAAGTTAGTCTAAAAGAAATTTGTAGACTCATAATTTCTTCTCATATAAATATAAAGTGATGACAAAATTCTAAAATAAAATAATATATTTTTTATACTTTATTTTTTAAGACATATTAAATTGAATAAAATATAATAAAATATTGTTTAGTGTGTATACGGTGCTCCAGATTCCATGATGGTATCTTGTTCAAATTAAATACAATTTTTTTGTTATATTGCATGATTTATCATTTTCATCTAGAACAAGTATTTTTAAACTTTTTCTTGATTTTAGTCTAGACAAAACTACATGTAGTTGGCCAGGGATAAACGCTAGTCTTGGAAGAAACAAACTAACATGAGACAATGAATGTCCTTGACAATTAGAGATGTCAAAATGGGTTGGGTAGCGTCGGGCTGGAAAAATCATGATTTCACAAAACGAGCTGTCTTCTGTTGACCGGCCAACCCACCCCATGAGTTTGCTGGGTTCGAGCTGGGCTGGTCTAGCCCGCAACCCACCATATGACTTATTTTAAATTTTTAATTTTAGTAACACACAATCTCTTTAAACTTTTATTTTCTATGTTGAAGTTGAATTGTTGATGAATAATGAAATGGATCCATTAGTCTATGTTTGGAAGGGATCTTTTAATTAGATTACATGAAAAAATAATTTGAATGTCTTTTATTTATATTATTTATAATTTTTATGTTGTTAATATTATGTATATGTTAGGTATTCTTTTTAAATTTTAAACTTATTTATATGTTTATAATTTGCATCTTAAACTTAATTGCATATTTATAATTTTTATTTTTTATGAAAAAGCCTCACTTAGAAAAATTAGAAACTATTTTTTATTTTTTTTTTACAAATCTGGTAGGCCAGCCCATCTCATCTAACCTACAATCCGGGATGGATCAGCTCGTGTGGGCCGAGCTGCCCCGTTTTGACACCTCTAATTGTTTCTTCCTAAATCCAAATTATTCAAATCTACGGTTAGAATATTATATATTGGATATTTATTCATATTCCTATACAACCTTAATCCCAAATTTTAAGATGCATTTCTCATAAAGTGATCTTTGACTTTTATGAAAGACTTAGCAAGAACACATATTACAAAAACAATAAATTAGCAATTACAAAAATTACCACACTAGTGCATTACAAAAATTACATTCTAAACTTGGATATGTAAAGTTCAACAAATCTATTAAAAAATAGATATAAAAATTATATTACAAAAAACAATAAATTAGCAATTTAATATGACAAAAAAATTATTACCTATCAGTTCTGCCTTAGAATACATATCTAATTCAATGAAAAAATTATTATGTTAATCAATCATATTTTTCAAATCTAAACACAATGATTCATCCATAATACAATCTTCTTTATGTCATATGAAAAAAAAAATGAGAATAAAAATTATTGAATTTAAATTTTACAAGTAGAGCAATCATTTATGCTAATAAAATATAATATTATATTACCTTAAGGAATTTAATCTATTATTTCACTCATTATTAGTGTTATATATATATATATATATATATATATATAAAATCAAATTTTGGAGAACTATTTTGAGAATGTAGCAAACTTCCAATTCTATTCAATTTTGGTTGTTAAGAATAAATTGAGATGTACCACTTCCGTTGTTGACCAATATTCTACCTTGCATCGAAGAGACAAGTAAAGCTAAAGATGTTATTGTATGCTCATATGTTTTGTTTATAATGGTTTGATCTTAAATCTTAAATTAGGGGCCATATTTAAAAAAGGGAGTTCAACCTTTCCCTTCACACAAAGAGAATTTGAGAATTCTGGATTTGTTAGAGACTTTGATTTGTCTAACCTCTCGTTGTACCGTACTAGTGCATTACAAAAATCACATTCTAAATTTGGATATGTAAAGTTCAACAAATCTATTAAAAAATAGTTATAAAGATTATATTACAAAAATAATAAATTAGCAATTTAATATGACAAAAAAATTATTACCTATCATTTCTGCCTTAGAATACATATCTAATTCATATAAAGTAGTACTTATTCTCCTTAGATCATTGTTACCTGAATCTGAATATATGTTTATGTTCGAAGATTTTCATACTCATTACACTGATAAATGACTTTGTTGTTGAAAATGTTGACAATGGTAAACTACTTAAGTCAAATAAAATAACACTTATGACATAGTATATAATTTACTTATTAAAAAATCAATCTTACATTTAGCCTGACTTTACAACAATAGATATTGTTGCATTATGATTAGAGTTAGGATTGTGTGAAGTAACATAGGATTTTGAATTTGAACTTGTGCAAAAGACTGTAAAATAAGAAATACAATGAAAAAACAGCAAATAAGAAGTGAAAGGAAAAACAACAACTTATCATTTTGCTAAGAGAAAAAATTATTTGAATTAAAGTATTCAATTGTGTGCAAAGTTTTGTTGCTTGAGACTACATCATTTATATTTTTTTATATTTTCATATGTAAAAAAAATAGTCATACAATGAATGACTATAAATTAACATGTAAATTCATACAATGAATGACTGAAAATAGACGAATACAACACTAATCATTATGTTGAGAGAACATATATTAAATGGTGAAATTAACACCAATGTTGTCTGCTAGAACATACATTCAAATGCAAACATATGAATTTTAAACATGTATTTGTATGAGTTTCTAACATTTCTATTTTCTTTATCATATAAATATGTAGAAATAAAATTGAGCCAATTTAAAGGATATTTTAGAAGTTTTTGTACCTTGTTTATTGATTCTTTTTCAATCCTTTTGCGCTTCAACTATGATTTTCTCTCTTTTGTCTTGCATTTCTATTGTTAGCCGTCCATGGTTTCTTTGTTTTTGCAAGGGAATAATTGTGGACAAATTTAATTTTTTGAAATTGAAATTACATAAAAAATTTAAATTACAATAGAATATGAAAAGATTATAATTTGAAAGATCTTACTATGAAACTGATAAGTCATGACATACTAAATTGCACCATTTAGATTGCAATGAGAATATAAAAAACCTTAATTTCAAGCATTCATCCTTGCAATCAGACCTTGAAATCTCTATTATGTTGTAGTTTGAGAGCAATAGCGAAAAGACTTCATAGTAGCGAATTTTTTTAAGGAGAATTTGTTTATATTATTTTTATTTTTTAAATTAAATTTTATATTTTCATAAATCTTTCTATAAATAGATAGCATTTAACAAAATTTCAATTGCAATGAGAATATCAAAAGCTTAAATTGCAGGTATGTATTTTTGCAATCATACCTTGAAAGTTGCTATCAGATTTAAATTAGAATAAGAAAAAACTCACTAGCTATAGTTCAAAAGTCGAATACGAAAATGCATCATAGCAGAAATGCTTTTTAAGGAGAATCTATTTATATTATTTTTTAAATAAATTATATTTTCATAAATCTTTCTATAAATAGATAGCATTTAATAAATGTGGTTGATGACACTTGTAATACTTTCCTCCAAGTGGGGTTAGCTTTATATATATATATATATATATATATATATATATATATAGATTTATTATTTCTTTTTTTTATAAAAAAGTTTATTTTTTAAAATCTATGGATATCTATAGAGACTCATTAGATCGTTGCATAACTCATAAACTCCTACCTCTTCTCTCTGTTATATAGCCTTTAGATTCAAATTTATACAAATAGGCCCTTTTATTCAAGGTGACCCTTTATCACCTTATTTTTTTTATCCTATGTGCTAAGAGATATTCATGACGTTAAAATATGCAAAGATGCTTCTAAAATTTCTCATGTTCTATTTGTATATGATTGTTTTTCTATTTTTCATATCTACTATTAAGGAATGTGTGAAGATGAATGATATTCTAAGTATATACAAGAAGGCATAAGGGGAAACACTGAACCTTCAGAAATCTAAAGTATTTTTTAGCAAAAAATGTTCCACATGAGACTCAAAAGGCTTTTCTGAATACCTTAGAAGTTAATGAAGGAATTTGATGTCAAATATTTGGGGGTACCTACACTGATTATGTGCAATAAGAAGAATACATTGAAATATGTAAAAGAAAGAATATGAAAGGAAATTAATTCTTGGAGGGGCAAGTCATTATCTATGACAGGTAGTGAAATTTTAATTAAATCTATTGCTCAAGCTATTCCTTCTTATGTTATGAGTATATATCTTTTCCTTGAGAGAATGTTGAATTCTTATTAGTGGGGATCATTTTCATATAGGAGATGAGGCATTAAATGGAAGAGGTGAGAGCGGCTGATCACAAGGAAAGATGATGAAGGATAGGGGTTCAGAAACCTCTTTGGGTTTAATCTAGCAATGCTTGGAAAGATGGGTTAGAAGTTTATTTCTGATCGAGATGCTTTGGTAATGGGTATATTCAAAGCCAAGCATTTCCTAAAAGGGATCTTTTAGAAGCTAGGGAGGGTGACAACCCTCCCCAGAAGTGGTAGGGTATCTAGTATTGTAAGGCATTAATGGATTATGTTATCGATGGAGAATTGGTGATGGATCAAAGATTAATGTATGGTCTCACTCTTGGATTTGTAATTCAAATATAACTCACCCAACCATTGTGCCTAATCCTAGCTTGCTTTCTTTTAAGGTATATGATATTATTCTTCCAAGCGAAAAAAGATGGAATGATTTATTACCTCTATATTTAATCAGCAGGATACACAAGCTATAGTATACAAACTCCCTTGTATTTTTCTGTCAACGATGATTATTGTATATGGAAGTTGGATAAAAGAAGGTTTACTCAGTTAAAACAATATATCATATATATATATATATATATATATGGAAAATATTATCGATTGTTCTTACTTGAAAATTAAAGGGGATTGGAATAGGCTTTGGAATTTTATGGTCCCACCTAGGATCAAGGTTTGCTTGGAAAATAGTAAGATAATATTTGCCAACTAGATCAAGGTTGTGTGAACAAGGAATTAACTGCCCTTCTCTTTGTGTTTTTTGTAATAAGAAAGTTGGGAAAAAGGAAGATTTTGCCACTCAAATGTGGAATATCTAAAAGGAGATTGATACAAAAGTATTTGCACTTTCAATGATCATCTTCATCCAAGGTTCCAAGCTCCAAGAAGGTAGTAGATGGAAGTTAAGAAGATGGTGGTGGGACACCACATCCTCCAAGGAAAGAAAGACAAGTCTTTTACTAAAAAGCTTGCCATAAGAGAAAAGTCCTTTGATAAAAGCTTCAGAAGAGACTCCTCAAAGAGAGGTTTCTCAAGACATTCAATTGATCCAAATGCTCACTAAAGGAATCTTATATTCATTTATTCACGTGTAAGGATACAAGTGAGATATGAGCAATGTGGGTATATATAGGGAAAGAAGGGAAAGTGGGTGTGAGATATGAGCAATGTGGGACTTTATCTTAATTAGCTCAGAAAGCCAACCAATCAAGCTTAAGCTCCCCTAATACTCAACATCTATACTAAGCTAAATTTAGGCATAGATTAGCACCCCTCGAGGAGACAAGGGGAGTCTGCATTTTGGTCATGCTTTATGAGTACAAGGAGGGGTGCAAAAACAAGCTAAGGTGGTACAATCCCACCTAGCAAGGTCTCTTGGCTAAGAGAATTGGGGAGCATACATGGCTAGGAAGGAACTTCATGAAAAATTTAGGGCTATAGTCTTAAAATTACTTTTAAATATTGTATAGTATTTTGAATGGGTGCTTTTAGTAATTTTTGGGCCTTTATATTTTGGCAATTACCCCTTATTTTTTAGCATGGGAGTGTCATTAGTTATTTGTGTGAGGTGTGTGATAGGAGGTGGGCTTTTTGGAGCAAGTGGATGTGGTGAATGTTTGATTCTCACACCCCTTGTCTAATTTTCACACCTCCTAACATACACATGTACATGAGTGACATATGGGACCACATGTCCCCTCAAATAGGTTCCACTTGGCTTCTCTCTCCTAGGTGGTATCTAATTGTTTCTTAATATAAATATTAAGGGAACTAGATCCACTTTTTTAGGATCTAAGTGGCACATGACATAATTAGATCCACTAACCTAGGGCCTTGTTTGGATGATGTATTCCTAACACTTCCTAGCTCACCCCTCCCTCTATAAGTAGCACTTATCTCACTCTTTTTAGAGAACTTTGATCATTTGAATGAAATTTCAATTTTGTGAAAGACTTGTGAGTCTTCTTCTCTCTAAACTTTGAGAGTGCTTCTATGCCTTTTATCAAGGGTTCCTTCCCTTGTGGCAAATTTCTACAAACCAAGGCTTATCTCACCTAGAGTGGTGCCTCCACCAATACTTCCCTTCTCAACATCTCCATCTTCTTCAACCTTTCGAACCTCTTGAAGAAAGATCCTAGGAGGAGTAATCCAAGATTGCATCATAAGGGGTATGGGAAGAACCACATTTCCATGCTCATTCTAGCCTACTTCTAGTATACATTCTATATACTGACTAGTTGCACCTATATACTCTAAACAATTAAGAGAAATGGTCTAAATACATGGTCCAAAGGGAAATGACAGGAAAAACCACCTGATTATTAAAAACAAATAAAATATATACAAGCAAACTCAATTAGGAAATGGTCTAAGGTGTTCAATGTGCTTCATCCTTACCATGTCTTCCTTCACCCTCCTAAACATAATCCATGCTAGATAAGATTATATCCAAGAGGAACAAAAAATTATGGCAAAATAATTATGCTTAGCCACACATGTTAATCTCAAGATTTTTTCTTGAGGAATGGAAAATAGCACAATGTATCAACTTAGCATCGAATTCTCAAGTTCAAGGACCAAATTTGACAGTTTGGAAATACCCTCATAATGGATTTCTAAAAATTAATGCAAATGTTGTTGTCCATAAGAATTCTAATATATACAGCTGAGAAGCTTTAGGCATTCTTTTTTCTATTCAGTTGGCTATATCTGTATATTTGACTCATGTTATTTTTTAATTGGATTGTAAAGGAGTAATTGATTTGTTGTTAGAGCCCATGACAAATTTATGAGAGGTAGGGGCTATTATAATGAACTGTAGAAAACTCCTTCATGATTTCCTTTTTATAGTATTTCTATTCTTAAGAGACAGACAAATGATGCAACTCATCTTCTAGTTAGGAGAGTCATTAAATATGCCAATAATTATTCATCTTACAATGCCACCATATATCTAGTATACAATTATGAACGAAAGGAAACAGATTTCTTTCTGTAAAAAAATGCATTTACTTGGTATTGAGCACAATACTTAGAAAGAACAATAATACTAAACCAACTACGCGAAAAATTAAAACATGTAATATATAAACCTAATTTATGAATAAATTTTATAAATTAGTTATAAAATAATGACACAAGCTATTCAACTACTAGTGAATGTTTATTACTATTTATCGGAAGGACCCATTTATTTAATAGGTTTGTTGATTTCAAGTATAATAATAAAGGAAATATAAAGGGGGTGATTGGATTTTCACTAAAAATGTTTTCTTTTTACAACTGAAAAATTTTTTTCCATTTAGTCCAAGATTCACCAAACTTTCGAATCAAATAATCAACAAAATTTGGCAAGATGAGAAAATAAAGAAAGATGCATAAGAGATTATATTGGTTTGGCATAAAAGGCCTACATCCAATTCTTATTTATCCACACTAGATAAATCTTTCACTAAATCTCTATGAAATACAAACACTATGTACACACAAAAATTCTACACTTCTTCCTTGAACCCTATAAGGAAAGATATGCTAACCTATGACCAAACTCTATTATCAAAGCCCAAACATACAAACTCTATGCACTTCAATACCAGAATGAAATGAAAGAATGGATTAAATTACACCTTATTCGTGCAGATAATCCACATTGATTCTTTTACTAAAATATTCCATGTTCAAGAATCAAAGATGCATAATCCTATAAAGAAAGATGTTATCTTGGCTCAGGGACTTGTTTAGAGAATGAGGAAATGTTCAAAGAATTTTCTAAGTGTTTTTTTATTCATTCTCTGACAAGAATGAGCAATCATCTATTTCAAGAAAACTAATTTTTATGAGTTTAATTGATTAAAAAATAATGTAATCATTAAAGTGTTCCAAATAGCTACCAGGATAACAAATAAGAACTATGTAATCGATTATGAGAAGCCTATAATAAATTATTTTGCTTCTTTCTTTAGTTTTTTTTCAGTTTTAGAACTGTTGTAATTTGTTACAAACTTCATAACCTGTTAAAACAGAAAAACCTATTTTTGAACAAAATCCAAAATGAACTGTGTAATCTGATTCAATCCTAGATTGCTCCTCCCATGATCTTGCTCCAAAGATATAGAGAGTTTATAAAATGGAGGTGAATTGGCGCCACTTCTAGGAAGATAAGCCAATGAGTTGGTGAAGTGTGCCACAAGGGAAGGAACTCTAACAAAGAAGAGAGAACATGAACACTCTAAGAAGAAACTCACATATGAGTCTAGTTTTCATTCATCAAAGTGTTAAACTATTACAAGGTGAGGTGAGTGCAATTTATAGAGAACTAACTAGTGTTGGAGGTGCAATATGAGCTAGAATAGCTATTCTAAGAATTAAACCCATATAAGGCCCAATATTGGTAGATCTATGTTTCCTCATGTGACATTAGATCCTAATATTGTGGAACTAGCTTCCTTAATTCAAATTTTAATTTGAATTAAGAGACAACTAGTGTCACCTAGGAGAGAGAAGGAGTCTAGAGGCCACATGGAGGGAACATAAAGGCCCCGTATGTTACTCATGCACATGTGGATGCTAGAGAGGTGTGTTAATCAAACAAAGGGGTATGGAAATCAAACCACCACCCACTTGTTTTAAAAAAATCCCACCTTCTAAAATACACTCTACATGAATAACTAATGGCACCCCATGCTCCTAAAATAAATGGAATTGGCCTGAAATACAAGGTCCACAAAATACTACATGAACCCACCAAAATTACTAAACAAAATACACAATATTTACAAGTAATTTCAAAGACTATGACTTAAAATATCTTCACTAAGCTTCATCCTTGCCATGTATTCTCTTTATTCTTCCTAGCATGCTAGGTAGGATTGCACCAGATCCTCCCCCTCAAGAGAGGATTTGACCTCAAATTTTGAGGCCTTTCTTTCTCTTCTTCCAATCCTGCAAAAGGATAAGCAATGTGATAAGTAGGTGGATATTCACAAGTATAAATGGAGTAAGAGTTCTATTATGTGACCCCTTAAGATTGGGGTAGTGGAGGTTTGCACTAAGATTTGAAAAATATCTATTATACATATGCCTCCACATGGTAGCTCCCTATCCTACTCCTAATACACTAAATGCTAGTCTCATATGGGTAGAATTTGATGGCAAGACTAGTCTTGATGCATTGAAGCAATCTTCCAAGAATGCTAAGTAAGCTTTGTCTTGTTGTTCACCCAAGACAGAGTGATGGGTTTAGGGGTGGACCATTATCTCATGGTCTCTTAGAGTTGAGCTTGAGATTGGCCATGAGTCTCAAAAGTTTGGGGCTCAATATCATGCTTAACTTTGTTGGCCTCATCAAGAAGTGGAACTTGAGGTTTTGTTGTATTGTGGTCAAAGGATATGAGCATAACCTCAACTTTCACTTGTTCAATAAGATTCTCCTTGGAATCTAGGGGGTAATATTCTTGAAGAGAAATTTCCCTCTCAACTTCATCCAAGTCTTGAACTTGAGACTCTCATTTGAGCTCCATGGATGATA
Organism: Psophocarpus tetragonolobus; assembly: GCA_037954015.1. Classification (NCBI taxonomy): domain Eukaryota; kingdom Viridiplantae; phylum Streptophyta; class Magnoliopsida; order Fabales; family Fabaceae; genus Psophocarpus; species Psophocarpus tetragonolobus. The sequence goes on from CM075690.1 coordinate 23,910,403, forward strand.
GCTCAAGTTCAACACTTGGTGAAGTGGTTAATGATATCTCATTTTTAAGTAGAACTTGAGGTTGTGGTTCATTGTACTCCAATGGTGTGGAAAAAACCTCAACTCCTACTTGTTCTAAGAGAGAAGTTTCTTTACTAAGACCCTCCTTAGAATCCAAGGGGTAGTCTTCTTGAAGGTTCACTTCTCTCTCAACTTTTTTCAAGTGTTGGACTTGAGATTCTTCTTTGATCTTAATAGGTAAAGACTCATGTTCAACACTTGTGGAAGCGTCCTTATGCCCAAGTTGAACTTGAGATTATGGTTCAATGTGCTCAAAAGTTTTTAGCACAATCTCAATGTCAACTTGATCATGTTTAAGTGAAATTAGAGGTTATAGATCAATGTGTTCAAAGATTTTTGGCACAACCTCAAATCTTACTTGCTCCAAGAGAGAAGTTTCTTGAATAAAATCGTCCTTGGAATTCAAGGAGCGATTTTCTTGAGATTTACTTCCCTCTCAACTTTTTTTAAGTGTTGGACTTGAGATTCTTCTTTTATCTCAATAGGTAATGACTCAAGTCCAACACTTGTTAAAGTGTTTAATGGAGAATCATATTCAATTTGAACTTGAGATCCTGTTTCAATGTGCTCAAAAGTTTTTGGCACATTCTCAATGTGCTTTTAAGGATTGGTTGGAAGATTTTTCTTTGATAAAATCATCCTTTGAAGTCAAACCTGAATCTTTTCTAAAAACTTTCTTCCAGCCAATATCTTTTTCTTTCTTTGTTTCTTTTTCTTTTTTTTTCTTTTTTTTTAATTTTTGAAGGGTGAGTACACGTTGTCCCTCCCTTTTCTCCCAAACTTGCCCTCTTTCTTTCCAATGTTTATATCTTTTTTTCTTTTCTCCTTCCCAAAACTCTTGTCCTTTTTCCCAATATTCTTTCCTTTCTTTTTCTCTCTTTCCCAAGATTCTTCTTTTTCTTTCTTCTCTCTTTCTCTCCTCTCCTCTTTTTTTTCCAATGATCTTCCCTTTCTTTTCTTTATTTTTCTTTTCTTTATCTCCTCTCTTTTTCTTCTTTTTCTTTTCTTTCTTGATGCATTCTCCCCAAGCAAGGGCCCTATCACTAGGGCCATGGCTAGGAGAATAGAAGAAGACATGGCTAGAGTAGAAGGAGGAAGATCTCACCTCCATATGACCATCAGGTTATGCAAGCCATGACTTATTTACTTGTAATTTTTATTTTAGGAACCTAGGATTTTAGTTTGGACATGTATTAGTCCATTTAATTTTCTAGGAGGTGTCTTAGTAATAAGAAGGGGTAAGATTAGCTTTTGGGCCTTTACTTAGGAAATAAGGGGATAGTTTGATAACTACACCCTCTTTTGCTAAATAAAACCCAAAACTAATAAATGAGTAATCTTGGCCCTTAGATGAGGTAGCTTGGCCACCAATTCTCATCTAAAGGAGGATATTGATTAGACTTTGGGCTTCAATCCTCCTCCATTGGATGACTCTTTTTAATCCTAGCCCTACATTTCCTTCATGAATTGTCCAAGAGGTTAGCTCCCTCTATAAAAAGGTGCTCCCTCACACTCTTGTATTTTTTACACTTTATTGAATGGAAAAACCTTGAGTTGGCCAAAATTCTTAGTGTCTACCCTTCTCTCTTTGATAATTCCTTAGGTTTTTATCAAGGGTTCCATCCCTTGTGGCAAACTTTCCCTCTTAGGCTTATCTTACCTTAAGTGGCGCCTAAAACCACCTCACTTCTTACCTTTCCATAAACCATTTCACCAAAGAAGAAAACCTCTAGAAAAAGATCAAGGGAGGCATGCATCATTTCTTCTCTTTCTCTCTTTTCTTTTTCTTCTCTTTCTCTCCTTTCTTTTTCTTCTCTTTATTTTCTCTCCTTTTCCCTTTCTTTCTTTCTTTTCTCTCTTCTCTAACTATTTCTTTACTCTCTCTTCTATATCTTTCTCTTTAGTTTTTCTTTCTCTCTCCTGAAATTCCTTTCTTTCTTTTGCTTCTCACTCACAATCATATGAGTAGGAATACAAAGTTGACTTTGGATTATGGAAATAACTAGGGATATACTCATGCCAAATGTAAAAAACATCATCTCACCTTTTGTTTTATCACCTAATAGTGCAAGAGTCTTTGGAACTCAATACATTAATCTAAGATGCAAAAGCAAGTAAATGAAAAATAAAAACAAGACTAAGGACCTAAACATGCTTCTAAGATATGAAGAGGTGTATTACTTCCTCCTTCACACCTAAAACTGAGAATCTAATAAGCTAATACACATAAAAAGAAGTGTGACCCTTAAGGACATCCAACACCTCTTGAAAAAGTTCTTTAATACAAGGAATTAATTAAAAAAGCAAATAAAAGTATTCACTCCAAGCTCCCTCTCAAAGTGTCTTTTTATTGGTATTACTTCTTAATAACTGTCTAATTTACCTATTTTTGCATAGGCAAAATAGAGCAATTACCATAATTTTTTCTTATTTAAGTCTCTGTTTTCCTCTTATTTTTCTTAAAATTAGATTTATCTAGAAATTTAGGTTTAGATTTTAATTTATTCATATTTTACTGTTATTTACTTATTTTTAGTTGTTTTTGAGTCAGATTTTGGAAAGGATTGAAGAAGCAAAGAAAAATCAGATAAATGGGTATGTGTCTGGCATGGGTGTCCAACGCTCACTCTCTGAGCACCCAACATTGTGGGCATTCAATGCTCGTGACAAATTTTGCGAAAATGCGAAATTAGCTGCCCAACACCCAATATTCTGTTGCTCAATGCCCGAGGAAACTTAGCCATAAAGGACTTTAATGGTGCCAAGTGACCACTTTTTTACCATTGGGTGCCTATGCTGCAATCTAAAAATATAAAAGGTGAGTTTCAGTCAATTTATAGGCTCCGTTTGGGGTTTCCACATTCTCCTTTGACCCAGGGTTATACACCTACTGGCTTAGGACACGTTCAGACCATTTTCATCCATCCTTCAGCTCATCCACCCATATGGTTAACTAGGTTTTGTATTTAGTTGGGTTTTGATGTAGCTTTACCTGAACTCTTGTTTATTTTTTTACTTTTAATCTAATATTATTTTTTATTGTTGGTGTTCTTCTTTACCCTGCTCTTTATTTCTAAAATATTTTTTAGGTTTTGACTTGTAAAGTGAAAAATGTTTTCTTTTATGTATTTTACTTATCAAATGAGCTTGGGAGAGGATTTTGGTTTGTAAAATGAGAAAAGCTCCCAATGGGTGTTATTTCTTGAGAGAGAATAATAACCATTGGCCATCTAAAGCTCCTTTACTTAATGTGAGTCGCTTGACTTTAGATTATACACGAGAGCAATAGTCTAATACTCAAATAACTTATTTTCTTACCATGAGGGATCCGAGTTAAGGATAATTTTATAGGTGATGGAAACGCGAGGAATGAACGGGGGTTTTAGGTCCATTTATGCACTTAAGAGATGATTTAGCGACTCAAACTCAATTGAGTATCATAGTGTAATCGTTATATTTTTATTTATTTTACTTTATTTACTTTATGTTTGGTAGTATTAGTTTTATTTCTATCTTTTGTTCATACAAGCAAAAATTATTGACTTTTCTAAGATTCAAGAAGTCCATGTGGATCAATACGATATATTTATCGGTTACTATATACGACCAGTGCACTTGCCATGAATATTGTAGAACTTTTTTAGCTCATCCCTTCTCCTATTGATCAAGTCCTTCCTTGGCTAGTTCAACTCTTCCTAATGTGTTACCCTTGTGGAAGGCCTCCAAATCCAAGGCTTCTCTACAAAAAGTGGCACATACACCCAAGCAACACAGAATTACAAGAGTAGAAGCAAAGAAAAGTAAGAAAATGTACAATCAAAGAAAGGACACTATCCAAATGGAAAGAGAAAATAGAGACAATACTAGAAAGAGTCAAAATAAAGACAAAATTAAAGGTAACAAAAGAAGGTAAGCACCACTAAAATGTAAAATGACTCAAAATATTTTCAAGAATTGCACTACTCCAAACAAGCATTGACGAGAGTTATACAAGCATGGTTCAAGAAATTTTAATTAAATTAGAGCACTCTTTTTCAGTTTTTAATTTGTTATTAGGTGCACCTATTTTATTTTATTTTTTGTAATTTTTCTTTGTATTTTTTTGTACTACTTTGCACTTTTCTTTTGTTTTCTTTTTCTTCTTTTTTTTGTATTATTTTTTCCTGCTGCACCTAATTAATTTTGAATTAAAATTAGAGAGTGAATAAAAGATGAAAATGCTTGAACAAACAACAAGTGAAGGCACACCAAATTTTACTAAAAATGGAACTCAAGAAAATGCCAAAAAGAACTCAAAATGCACTAAAATTGAAAGTGACTTATGGTATGAATAAGAGTGTTGGTTTTATGTATAAACTAGCTTTTTTTGCACAAGTTCCTTGCTGGAAAATACATTTCCCAAACATCATAAACAACCAAGCACAAAATAACTTCAAAATAGTACAAGAACTATTAAAATTCAAGACTAGGAAACATGAAGTAAAGGAGAAATTGAGCTATAATTTTTGAATTTTTTTTTTAAGAATATGCTTAGACTAAGGGCATGTGAAACTCCTTGGATGATGAACTTACTTAAGAGGTAAGAACCTCTTAGATACTCAATTTCAAAGAAGGTTTCAACACACTTTTAGGAAAAATAAAAGAGGCTAAAACTAGAAAATTAATTTGATAAAATTAAGAACTAAACATGACAAACTAAAAACATGACATGAAGAGAAAAAACGCAAAAAACAAAGAAGCACAAATTTGTGAAGCTAAGGTGCCTGGACCACAGCATTGTGGTGTTTTCCACAAAGGTGTGGTGACAACCACTAGACTCTTTTTTTATTCACAACAAGAATTACACAAAACAAAAGGTTCAAGGACGGAAATAGGAATCATAAAACAAAGAATTACACACGATTCAATGAAGGAATAACAAAATTTGAATCAAGAAATAAAATGACAAGAACATAGCATATGGAAATTTAAAATTCAAAACAACAAGACATAACAACAAGAAAATTAACGAGAATATATGAAAACATGAATTTGAGCTAAAAAATTCAAGAATAGATGAAGAATAAGAATAAAACCACACGGAATGTAGAAGCTAAGGAAAAGAAAAAGAACCTCTAAGGATTTAGCCACACCATTTAAGCACAATGAACCACAATCTCAAGTTCTACTTGAAGTTCAATGAAACACTTCTCCAAGTGTTGAGTTTGAAACATTTACCTTTAAGCTCAAACAAGAGTCTCAAGCTCAAAGCTTGGATGAAGTTGAGGAGGAAGATAATCTTCAAAAGGATTACACCTTGGAATTCAAAGAGGTTCTTGATGAAGAAAATTCTTTCCTTGAGCAAATGGAAGTTGACATTGTGCTCATCTTCTTTGAGAAAAATGCACCACAACCTTAAATTCTACTTGTTGATGAGGCCAAATTTGAGCATGAGATTAAGTACCACCCTTTGCAAAACCATAGTCAATCTCAAGTTCCAATCCAAGAGAGCATGCAAGAATCCACCCTTAGGCTCATCACTCTTTCTTAGGGTGAACAATGAGATAAGGCTTACTTAGCCTTCTTGGATGAGTGATCCAATGCACCAAGACTAGTCTCACAACCTACTCCTATCTATATAAGACTAGCACTTAGTGCATTAGGAATAGGATGGGGAGTTGTTGTGTGGAGGCACATGCACAACCAACATTTTTTAAACCTTAGTGCAAACCCCACTACCCCAATCCTAAAGGTCACTCCATAGACCTCTTGCTTACCCCATACTTGTCAAAATCCATCTGTTTATCCTAAGGACTGGAAGAAGAGGAAGAAAGGTCTCAGAATTTGAGTTCAAATCCTCTCCAAGGGATAGGAGATGATGCAGTCCCGACTAGCACGGAATTCATCTAGGAAGAATAAAGGAAGACATGACAAAGATTTTCTAGGTCATATTCTTAGAAATTACTTGTAAATATTGTGTAATTTTTTAGTAATTTTGGTGGGTGCATTTAGCATTTTGTGGGGCCTTGTATTTTTTACCATTTCCTTTTATTTTAGTGCATGGGGTGCCATTAGTTATTTATGTGGAATGTATGTTAGAAGGTCGGCTTTTTCAGAGCAAGTGGATGTGTGGGTTGATTTCCACACACCCCTTGTTTGATTACCACACCTCTCTAACATCTATATGTGCATGAGTAACATATAGGGTCCCTATGTCTCCTCCATGTGGAGCCTAGATGCTCTCTCTCTCCTAGGTGGCATCTAGTTGTCTCTTAATTCAAATTTGAATTAAGGGAGCTAGATCCAGACTATTAGGATCTAGTGTCACATGAGGGAACATAGATCCACTTTCATATGGCCTTGTTTGGATTAGCCTAGTTAATGATTCCTTAAGCTTAGCTATCTCATATAGCACGTCCATTTAGCTTAGTATATCTATGAATAACACTCACCTCTTTATGTAATGGTTTAACACTTTCATTTATGAAAACTAGACTCATATGTGAGAGTTCTTCTATGGTTTTTATTAAGGGTTCCTTCTCTTGTGACAAGCTTCATCAACTCATGGCTTATCTCATATGAGTGGCGCCTAATAACACTTCATATTTAACCTCTCCACTTTCATCTTTGACATTGGAACCTCTTTGGAGAAAAATCAAGGGAGAAGTAATCAAGGATTGCATCATAATCGATTACTAAAATCTTGTAATCGGTTATCACAATCTAAATTTCAAAACTTAGCATTTTGTTCAAATTTAATTGAAGTTCTTGATCAAATAAAAAATTACCAAAAAGCTATAATTGATTATTTTAATATAGAACTTGCTTCTAACTATAAAACTGACTTTGAACTAGATTAGTCATCATTCAAAAATCTTGACTTGGATAAAATCATCCACGCATGCCTATACTAAACAATCAATACAAAGTCACACCTTTGAAACGTGTTTGACTTGCAAAATAGCAAAATCAAAACTAAGACTAACCTAAAGAGATGATTTATGCTCCAACAATCTCCCCCTTTTTGGTTTTGCAAAAGCTAAACAAAATCAAAGGTTTGTATATGTCGTTTGAACCTATTTCTATATAATATAGCTTTATTCAAAAAATTAGGCATGATGATTAGAGTTATCAAAATCAAACTACAAAGATTTTAATATAGCTTTATTTTTCTCTCCCTTTTGGCATTGTAAAACCAAAATGAGTTGAATAATAAAGACTAAGCAAGTAAGCTAAGATTCAGATCATGTAAGTTGAATTATCATTCATATTAAAAACATATTACATGATTGAACAAACATCGCACATTACAAAGAAGCAAAATGATAGTAGGATTAAGATTTAGAAAACAAGCACAAACGAAACAAGACAGCAGAAAATAGACTAAAGCAAAATTATGTAAGGCTTGGATTCTTTAGTGACTCAATCAATTTCCCATATTAGTAGCACTAAGCTTATCAAGATGATTGGAAATGACTTCAAGATGGCCTTTCAAGTCTTTATAGTCTTGTTTACGTTTTGCTTCTAAGGCATCTAACTTGCTAATAACCATTTGCTCAAATGATGAAAGATGTTTTTCTTCTTCCTCTTTAACTTGTCCTTCTCTATATCCTACTTGATTCTTTTCTATCCAGCCCCCTTGTCCATCTTCAGAAAATCCCATTTGTTTAAGCTACTTCTTCTTGATTTTTCCTTCAGGTTTAACAAAATTTGAAATTTCATCTTTGACATCTATACCAAAATATTTTAGCATCTTAGATATTAGTACAACATATGCGACACTTGTACTCAATCGACCTCTTTGTTTTCAGCATTGTATCCTTAATCACAAAAATCCAATTCACTTTCAAATTTCTTTGCATTACATATATCAAAATCTAATCATCTTCAGTGAGTTGAGCATCATTGGTTCCTCTAGGAGTTATGATCCATCCAATAATGTATGCTAAAATTTTATCATTCATCTTCAGTTGGTTTACAAAAAATCCATCCTTCAATGCTTCCTATGGATTTTTCATCAAGCTTCTATAGGTGGTAGTTTTGTTGAAATCTAGACCTTGTTGCTCTATGCCATTTCATTTGGATGAAAACCAGTATCTTACAAATTAATCAACTTCAACAGATCTTCATTAGTGACTTCAAAATTTACTCCCTTGACGGATGTACATAAGTTTCCACTTTCTCTATTCATATAAGCAGTAATGTAAAATACTTTCACTAACTCAGGATAAAATATACCTTTAAGTTCTAATAGGGTTTTTGGTCCTTGTCACTCTAGAATATCTGGAAATGTAAAATTCTAATTTTTCATTCGTTGTAAGTTTAAGCATCTAGGAGGTACCAGTTTCTTATTATTGTAGGTCAGTTGAAAAGATTGAAGTAGCCTTTCTAAATTGAACCATAAAGTCTTCTCATGCATTGGCTTATTCACTTGGATGTACTTGTTGGTTCCTTTCTCTTCTTTGATGCTTTCTTCTAAGGTTGGGGTTTTGCATTTTTGGATGCTCTATCCTTGATCCTCTTAGGAAGCTCAAAAGTTGGAGTTGAAGACATTTCTCAAGTTGGGGTTAAATGGATTGAGAGAGAGTAAATTTATAAGAGGTAATGGTGAGGGTTTTCATATTTATGCTGGTGAAGGGGTTTTTTGCTCATAAATGTTGAAGGTTTGAAGGTCAAAAGCTAAGGGTTGCACCACTTGAACCAGAACACAACTTCAATACCATAATACCCAAAATTGATCCATGTAATCGATTACCATAATCTGTAATCGATTAAATCACCTTTAGAATATAGTAGTGAACATGTCATTCCTCTGTATTTGGACACTTTTACTGGCTGTCATTTCAGGTCAGCATCTAGATAGCAGTTGGTTCCCATTGGAATGTTAGAGACTTTGCACTCTTCCATATCAAATTTCTTGAGTAGCTCCTTTGTATATTTGGTTTGATGAAGGAAGATTATTTCTCCATTTGCTTGACTTGCAAGCCTAAGAAGAAGTTCAGTTCCCGCATCATTGACATATCAAACTCCTCTTGCATTTTGCAAACAAATCTCTCACAGAGAGATGTGTTAGTGGAACCAAATATAATATCATCTACATATACTTGAACCAATAGAATATCTTCAGAAGATCTCATAATGAATAAGGTTTTGTTTACCTTTCCTCTTTCAAAGTTCTGAGACAAGAGAAATTTACTTAACCTTTCATACCATTGCCTAGGAGCTTGCTTAAGACCATAAAGAGCTTTCTTAAGCTTATACACTTGATGAGGAAATTTGTTATCTACAAAACTAGGAGGTTGTCAAACAAACACTTCTTTATCAAGGAAACCATTCAAAAAGGCACTTTTCACATCCATTTGATATAGCTTAAAGTCAAACACACATGCAAAAGCGAGAAGGAGCCTAACAACTTCTAATCTAGCTATTGGAGCATATGTTTCACCAAAATCTATATTTTCCTGTTGATTGTAACCTTAGCTACTAATCTAGCCATATAAAGTTAGACCAAGTCATCTAGGTCCCTATATGGTAACAAGCTCAACTTTATCCCTTATGTCAATTCTCAAACCACTAAGGAACCTAGCAATAGTGGCCCTTGGCTCCTTTGTAACTTATTAAGGAGCTCTCTTTCATAGTAAAAGGGGATGTGTCTTCTCCGTATAACCCCCTTAAGATTATTCTAATATGTAATAGGAGGGTTATGATGCCGAAGCCTCTTATTAACAAGCGTCATCCACCTATGGATGGCATGCCCTTGAAAGCTAAAGGTAACCAAAAAAACTTTCTTCTCCTCACCCAATCAACATAAGCTTCCACATCATCTTTTCCATAAAATTGTGGGAGATCAATTTTTTGTTGATTTTGATTTTTGTGAGGTTGAATGAATCTCCTTACTCTAGGTCTAGGCCTTCGCTCATAATGCTCACTCTCACTCCCACTATACATGGTTGAGGTTGACCTATACCCTCCTCTTATCTTTTTCTCTTATTTCTCTCTTTTATCTCTTTCATTTTGTTCTCTCTTTTCTCTTTCTTTTTCCTCTCTTTTTTTCTCTTCTCTCTCTTTTTTTCTCTTATCTTCTTTTCTTTCTTCTTCTCTCTTTTCCTCTTCTCTCTCTCTTTTTATCTTCTATAGCCTCCCTCTCTTTTCTTAAGTTTCTTTCTTCAACCCTCTACTTTGTAAACTCATGCACAAACCTATCAAGAGAGTTAACCTTTGGGGAACCCCCTTGGTTTAGACTTTCGTTACTACTTGTGTATGATTCAAACATTGTGCAAGGATGGTTTTAGAACTAACGTTGGCCGAAGCAATACAAGAAGCACTCCTCACTCTTTTTTTCGTTTTCTCTCCTAAAAGACAAGACCCTTTGGAACTCAAGTCTTACTAAATGTTTGAAGCAAATTTGTCTTCTGAATTAGGGACTGTTTTGGCCGACCCTTCTCCTTATTGCAAACTTATTGGGATTTTGATTTACCTCACTATAACACGTCCATACATTGCTTATGTTGTGCAAAACTTGATCCAATTTGTCTCTAAACCAACTGATGTTCATAGCAAAGCAACCTTTTGCATTCTAAGATACTTAAAGCAAGCCCCAGGTTTTGGAATTTTCCTTGCTTTTTCCAGTGTGCTTCAACTGAAGGGATTTAGTGATTCTAACTGGGTTGGGTGTGGTTAAATTCGAAGATCAGTCACAAGCTTCTCTGTTTACCTAGGGCACTCTTTAGTTTCTTGGCGCTCCAAGAATCAAGTCACAGTTTCTCGTAGCTCATCTGAGGTCGATTATCGTGCCATGGCTTCTGCTACTTATGAGATAGAATGGTTGGCATACCTCCTTGATGACCTCTACATTATGTTTGAGCGCCCTTCCTTACTATTCTGCAACAACGATGATGCATGTCTCCCTTGATCTTTTTCTAGAGGTTTTCTTCTTTGGTGAAATGGTTTGTGGAAAGGTAAGAAGTGAGGTGGTTTTAGGCGCCACTTAAGGTAAGATAAGCCTAAGAGGGAAAGTTTGCCACAAGGGATGGAACCCTTGATAAAAACCTAAGGAATTCTCAAAGAGAGAAGGGTGGACACTAAGAGAATTTTGGCCAACTCAAGGTTTTTCCATTCAATAAAGTGTGGAAAATACAAGAGTGTGAAGAAGCACCTTTTTATAGAGGGAGCTAACCTCTTGGACAAGTCATGAAGGAAATGAAGGACTAGGATTAAAAAGAGTCATCCAAGGGAGGAGGATTGAAGCCCAAAGTCCAATCAATACCCTCCTTTAGATGAGAATTGGTGCCCAAGCTACCTCATCCAAGGGCCAAGATTACTCCTTTATTAGTTTTGGGTTTTATTTAGCAAAAGAGGGTGTAGTTATCAAACTACCCCCTTATTTCCTAAATAAAGGCCCAAAAGCTAATCTTACCCCTTCTTATTACTAAGACACCTCCTAGAAAATTAAATGGACTAATACATGTCCAAAATAAAATCCTAGGTTCCTAAAATAAAAATTACAAGTAAATAAGTCATGGCTTGCATAACTTGATGGTCATATAGAGGTGAGATCTTCCTCCCTCTACTCTAGCCATGTCTTCTTCTATTCTCCTAGCCATGGCCCTAGTGATAGGGCCCTTGCTTGGGGAGAATGCATCATCTCCTCCCCCTTGGGAAGGATTTGACCTCAAATCTGATAGGTCTTCCTCTTCTTCATCAGTACCTACAAAAGGGATCAAATCACAAACATTAAAGGTAGTACTGACACCATAGTCCTCAGGGAGATCTAATATATATGCATTGTTGTTCACTCTCTTGAGGACTTGAAAGTGACCATCTCCTCGGGGGCTAAGCTTGGACTTCCTGTGAGTAGGGAAGCGATCCTTCCTCAAATGAAGTCATACCCAATCCTCTTCATTGAAGATAATTTCTTTCCTTCCCTTATTAGCCTTAGCAGCATACCCTTTCGAGTGTCGTTCAATGTTGGCTTTGACCCTCTCATGTAATTTTTTAACAAAAACCGTTTTAGCTAATCCTTCTTTATGAACAGAAGAAGGGAAAGGTAAAGGCAAAATATCAAGAGGTGTAAGAGGGTTGAAGCCATAAACAATCTCAAAGGGTGAGTGCTTGGTGGTTCTTTGGACCACCCTATTATATGCAAACTCTATATGGGGAAGGTACTCATCCCAAGACTTATGATTTCCCCTAAGAAGTGTCCTTAGCATAGTGGATAAGGATCTATTTACCACCTCAGTTTGCCCATCAGTTTGGGGATGACATGTGGTAGAAAATAGGAGTTTAGTTCCCAGCCTAGCCTACAAAGTTTTCCAAAAGTGGCTAAGGAACTTAACATCTCTATGAGACACTATGGATTGAGGTATGCCATGCAGACGGACAACTTCTTTGAAGAAAAGTCTTGCAATGTTGCTCGCGTCATCTATTTTGTGGCAAGGTATGAAATAGCCCATTTTAGAAAACCTGTCCACTACCACAAAGATAGAATCCGCTCCCCTTTGGGTTCTAGGAAGTCCAAGGATGAAATTCATGCTTATGTCTACCCAAGGAGCGGAGGGAGCCGGTAAGGGTGTGTAAAGTCCATGAGGCATTACTTTAGATTTAGCTTGTAAACAAGCTATGCATCTAGAGCAATATCTTTGGACATCTCTTTTCATATGGGGCCAATGAAATTTTTCTTTTAAAATGAGAAAAGTTTTGTTTATTCCAAAATGCCCCATGAGCCCACCTTATGGCTCTCTCTCACAAGCAATTTTCTAAGAGATCCTTGGGGTACACAAAGTTTACTTTCTTTGAATAAGTACCTCTCACTCACATGAAACCCATCAGTAGGTTTGGACAAGGAGGTAGGAAAAATGGGGCCAAACTCCTGGTCAGAAGCATATTGGTCCTTAATATAATCAAATCCTAAGATTTGGGAGCTCAAAGTGGCAAGAAGAGTATGTCTTCTAAATAGGGCATCGGCCACTACATTGTGCTTCCCTTTCTTGTATTTGATTATATAGGGAAAAGTTTCCAAAAACTCAACCCACTTTGCATGCCTCTTGTTAAGCTTACCTTGACCCTTCAAAGATTTTAGTGACTCATGGTCACTATGAATGACAAACTCCTTGGGAATAAGGTAATGTTCCCAAGTTTGAAAGGCCCTTATTAAGGAGTAAAACTCTTTGTCATAGGTGGGGTAATTGAGGGCGGCACCATTTAGTTTTTCACTAAAATAAGCCACAGGGTGGCCGCCTTGCAATAACATAGCACATATTCCAACACCTGATGCATCACATTCTAGCTCAAAAGTTTTTGAAAAGTCAGGTAGAGCTAGAACAGGGGCATGTGTGAGTTTTTCCTTAATAAGTTCGAAGGCTTTTTGTTGTTTAGCACCCCAAATGAAGGGAACTTCCTTCTTCACCAAATCATTGATTGGTGAGAAAAGTGTGGAGAAATTAGGCACAAAGCACCTATAGAAACTCGCGAGACCATGAAAGCTCTTGATCTCAGTCACACTTTTTGGGGTGGGCCATTCTTGGATGGCTTTGATTTTGTCGGGGTCCACATGAACCCCATCTTTATTGACTACAAAACCTAAAAACACCACACTCTCTACACAAAAATTACACTTTTCAATGTTTCCATAGAGTTGGTGTGACCTAAGAATGCAAAAGACGTGCCGAAGATGACCTACATGCTCATCTAGGCTCTTGCTATACACTAAAATATCATCAAAATAAACTACACAAAATTTTCCTAAGCAATCCCTAAGGACATGATTCATAAGCCTCATGAAGGTGCTTGGGGCATTGGTAAGCCCAAAGGGCATTACCAGCCACTCATAAAGCCCAAACTTGGTCTTAAAAGCGGTTTTCCACTCATCACCTTCCTTGATGCGGATTTGGTGATAACCACTCTTAAGATCAATTTTTGAAAATAATTGGGCCCCATGAAATTCATCAATCATGTCATCAAGCCTAGGGATAGGGTGCCTATATTTGATGGTGATGTTATTGATTGCTCGACAATCAATGCACATCCTCCATTGGCCATTCTTCTTGGGCACCAACAAGACTGGCACAGCACAAGGGCTTAAGCTCTCTTGAACCCAACCATTCTCCAATAGTTCTTGGACTTGAGACTCAATCTCCTTAGTCTCCATGGGATTAGTCCTATAAGCAGGCCTATTAGGCAGACTAGCCCCAGGTACCAAGTCTATTTGGTGTTCTATACCCCTAATTGGAGGAAGTCCTTTGGGAACTTCATTAGGGAATATATCACCAAACTTCTTTAAAAGCTCTTGAACCTCTTGAGGTAGGTTCTCATGTCCAAGTTCTATGGCAGTGCTAGAACTAGAAGGGAAAGAAGTGGAGGGGGAAGAAATGGGGGATGCCTCTTTGCAAAGGAGGAGATAGAAAGGTCTGTTAGTTAAGGGGGCTTCCTTTAAATCCAATTTTGTCGCAAATAAACTCCCTTTACTAATGACTTTCTTTGAAGGGGCACCAACTTCCAACTCAACCTCCTTACCCCTTTCAAGCTTTAGGGGTAAAGCTTTGCCTTTTTTTTCCTCCTCATCTCTCTTATGTTTCATGATGAGTTGGTCATCCGCAACTTGTGAAGGTGTTAGAGGACACAACTTAATGCGCTTATCCTTATGAGTGAGGATGATGTTATTGGAATGACCATAGTGTATGGCTTTCTTATCAAATTGCCATGGTCTTCCTAGCAAGATATGGCCAGCTTCCATTGGGACTATGTCATATAGGATCTCATCTTTATAAGACCCAATGAAAATTGGAACCTTGACTTGCTCATTGACCTCCATTTCCCCTTGCTCATTGAGCCATTGAAGCTTGTAAGGCTTAGAGTGGGGAAGTGGGGTCAAGGCTAGCTTTTCCACCAACCTTGAGCTACAGCAATTGCAGCATGACCCACTATCTATAATGAGAGAACATATTTTGTCATTCACCTTACAGCGAGTGTGGAATATGTTCTCCCTTTGAGATAAGGACACTTTCAAAGGTTGGCTTCCAAGAAGCCTTCTTATCATCAAGAGGTCTCCCTCACATGCATAAGCAGTTTCATCAAAATCAGATTGGTATGCATGAACCCCTTCTCCTTCGCTCTCACTAGAGGAGTGTAAGCTAGACTCACTACTATAAACATCTTGGGCCCTCATGATGATGTTTCTCTTAGTAGGGCATTGAGAGGCAATGTGACCTCTCCCAAGACATTTAAAGCATTTGATATTACTAACTTTCTCATGAGAGTTAGTAGTAAGGGTTTTTCTCTCTACATGGGATGTTTTATGCTCTTTGAAGTGCTTGGAATGTTCCTCTTTGGGGTAACTCTTGAAAGAGTTCCCCTTAGGTTGGTCCCTCTTTACATAAGGTGGGTTATCCTTTTTAAAACTTTTCCTTCTAAGTTGATTTTCCACCTTGATGCAAAGTTGAACTAACTCATCAAGGGAATTGTATGAGAAGAGCTCCACCTTATCACGAATTTCAGGGCTCAACCCACACAAAAACCTTGCCATAGTGGCCTTGGGTTCCTTAATGATACCCGCCCTCAAGATAAGAAGTTCCATCTTTTGTCTATACTCTTCTATACTAAGGTTGGTTTGCCTTAGCCTTTGGAGTCTATCCAAAAGATCTCTTTCATACCAAGAGGGAATATGCCTTCTTCTTAGAGCACTTCTAAGATCATTCCAATATCTTATGGAAGGCATACTGGTGCGGATTCTCTCATTGGTTAACCTAACCCACCAATGCATGGCATGCCCTTGGAAGCTAAGGGTTGCCATTGGAACCTTTCTTTCTTCTCTTACCTCATGGCAAGTGAAGAGTTGTTCTACCTTGATTTCCCAATCAAGGTAGGTTTTCACATCTTCCCTCCCATGAAATGGGGGGAGATCAATTTTGGGCTCCCTTGTAGGGGCCCCATTATTATGCATGGATGAATCGGAGTTTCTCTTAGGATGATTGTAGTATTCTTCCTCACTTTCACTTCTATGGGTATATCTAGATGGGGAACCTAAGACTATCCCTTTCATTTTGTAATTCTCACCATTCCCATGCTTTCTTTTTTTTTCTTCTTTCTCTTTCTTTTCTTGCTCTCCTTTCTTCATCTTCTCTCCTTTCTCTTATTCTTCTCTCTTCCTTCTATCTTTTTTCTTCCTCTCTTTCTTTTATTTTTCTTTTCTCCTTAGACTCTTTTTCTCTCCTTTTTTCTTCTCTTCTCTCTTGTTCTTTTGCCATCCACTACCTAAAGTCCATGTTTAAGTTTTCTAGAGTGTAATCTTTAGATATATTTCTTTGGTTTACACTCTTGTTTGATGAATAACTATGAGCACTAGAGTGGGTGTGTGATGTCATTGTGCTTGAATTTCTAAGAGGAAAAAGGTGGCTAAAAACTTTTCACAAACAAACACTCCTGTCTTTTTGTGTTTTCTTGCCTAAAATGGCTTAATGATTCTTTGGAACTCTTTAGCCTTTTAAGCGCTTTGAAAAAGAAAAATAAAGCAAGAATTTTAAAGCAAAAATTCAAAAGAGAAGGGATCTAAAGCGAGCTCCTAAGGTGTTGAAGGAAGTGTACCACTTCTTCCTTCTTCACCTAATTTTTGAGAAACTAAAAAATTAACTAAATCTTATTACAACCAAAGGGAGGGCCTTAAGGGCACTCAAACTCCCAACTACAAAATTAATACACCCAAATTAAAGAAAAAGTAAAGTCTTCAAAAAATGATTCTCCAAATGCTCCCTCAAATCAAAGTCCTCACAGCTAGGTGTGTTTCCTTTTGAGGTGATCCCTTAGGCTCTTAGTGCAACCTTCCAAAATATGCTACCCTTGTGGTAAGCTCATTTTTCATGTTTTCTCCCAAAAGTGGCACTAACACACAAACCAAAGAAACCAAAAGTAGTAAGGGGAGGTGCGAATAGAAACTCAAAAAGCAATCAAAGATAACACAATCAAAAGGACACTTAACCAAATGGTAAGAGTATATAAGACAAACTAGAAAGATGATTTAAAAGACAAGCAACAACTAAAAGGTAAACAAAAGAAAGAAAACACACAATGGAATACCTAAGAATGACACTAGATTAAAGAGTAGAAAAACACAAATATCAAGTTCTAGTGTACCAAAAGTAATAAAATTTCTTTTAAGGTTCCAAGTTCAAAGTTGAAGCACTTGCTAATTTTAGGTTAGGTACATCAAATGAATTTTTCAAACTTTCTTTTCTTTTCTTTGTTCTCTTTTTTTTTTTTTAATCCTTCGTAGTTTTTTTTTTATTTTATTTTAGACTTTGTTCTCTTTTTTTTTTAATATTTACTAGATGCACCTAAATTGATTGTGAATTTAGTGCTTAATAACAAAGAGTTATGTGCTCGGAACAATAAAGAAAATTAAAAGCAACAATTTAGGTACTACTAGAAATGACTTCAAAATGCAAAGTAGCTATAGATGTGTTAAGGGTTTAGTAGTTTGGTGTGCCACTAGACTCAAGCTTTGTTAAGTTTTTAGTAATTTGTTGAACACAAATACCAAACTTATAGCTTAAGTGAAAGCACCCACAAACAAGAACTACCTTTACCACACAAATGAGCTACTAATTATACGTATAAGGAAAATAAAGACAAAGGGAATTGAGCAACTATTTTGGAATTTTTTTTTAAGAATATGCTTGAAACTAAAATCACATGAACCTCTAAAGAGACTTAGACATGAGGTATGACCCTCTATGTTGCTCAATTTAAGAAGTTTCAAAAGCTTTTTTGTAAAAACAAAAGAGACTAAACTTAAAAGGAATTAATAGACATAATGGGAAACTATAAACATGACTTATAGACAACTACACAAGAGTATAAAAGTGAAAAATAAAAGCTAAAAATAAGGCAAAAGCAAGGCAACTAGGTGCAAGGAAACACAAGAATTTGGTCTAAATTTCTTGACCACAAGGTTGTGGAATTCACCACAACAGCATGGATTTTTAACAAGAAATTCTCAAAACCAAAATTCAAGCAAGAAAGCACCCAACTCAAAGCTTAAGCGGAAATTAATGAATATGGGAGAGACGTAGATGCAAAGAAAAGAACAATATAAATTGCATCAAGCAAAAAATAAATGGCGCAAATAAACTATAACTCAAAACAATAAACTCAAGACATAAATGGAAATGATAAACAACAATTGAAAGCTAGAAAAAATTGCGGAAATTAAAGATAAAATAAAATAGAAAAACGGAAAGAAAAAATAAATGAGGTAGGAAGAGAGTTTAAACCTCTAGAACCAATGCTCTAGATGCCAAATGATGCATACCTCCCTTGATCTTTTTCTAGAGGTTTTCTTCTTTGGTGAAATGGTTTGTGGAGAGGTAAGAAGTGAGGTGGTTTTAGGCGCCACTTAAGGTAAGATAAGCCTAAGAGGGAAAGTTTACCACAAGGGATGGAACCCTTGATAAAAACCTAAGGAATTCTCAAAGAGAGAAGGGTGGACACTAAGAGAATTTTGGCCAACTCAAGGTTTTTCCATTCAATAAAGTGTGGAAAATACAAGAGTGTGAAGAAGCACCTTTTTATAGAGGGAGCTAACCTCTTGGACAAGTCATGAAGGAAATGAAGGGCTAGGATTAAAAAGAGTCATCCAAGGGAGGAGGATTGAAGCCCAAAGTCCAATCAATACCCTCCTTTAGATGAGAATTGGTGCCCAAGCTACCTCATCCAAGGGCCAAGATTACTCCTTTATTAGTTTTGGGTTTTATTTAGCAAAAGAGGGTGTAGTTATCAAACTACCCCCTTATTTCCTAAATAAAGGCCCAAAAGCTAATCTTACCCCTTCTTATTATTAAGACACCTCCTAGAAAATTAAATGGACTAATACATGTCCAAAATAAAATCCTAGGTTCCTAAAATAAAAATTACAAGTAAATAAGTCATGGCTTGCATAACTTGATAGTCATATGGAGGTGAGATCTTCCTCCCTCTACTCTAGTCATGTCTTCTTCTATTCTCCTAGCCATTTGGGGAGAATGCATCAAACGATTCAGCTCTTCAAATCGTTGCTAATTAGGTCTTCCATGAACGTACAAAGTACATAGAAATTGATTGTCATGTTGACCGTGACAAAGCCAATTTAGGTGTTTTAAAACTTCTTCCCATATCCTCCTCCATGCAGCTGGCAAATATCCTTACTAAGGCTCTTAATCCTCACATTTTTTGCAAATCTTGTTCCAAGTTGGGAATGTCTAATATCCATTCTCAACTTGAAAGGGACTCTCAGCATGATGATACACAAAAGAATCCACATGGAGATTAATTTTTGCATTTTGCCTCTTGATATCTTTTTCGTTATTATTTATTGATTTGGTTAGGTTACAACATATTTCTGTTTTGCTTCCCTAACTGATTTTCATGCTCTCTCTCTTTTGCTCCTTTATCCTTGCATATATATCACACGGTAATAATACCCGCTTCACCTTGGTCGGTCATTCTTATATGCTCTTATTTGTTCTTATTGTTCTGCTTTTCTCTGCATTTTATTGCTCTTCTATCTTGTTCTTTTCGTGTTACAGAGAGACCTTTTGCTACCATTACAGATTGAAGTCCAACATGCATGCCCTCAGCGGCAAACAGAAAATGTGGATTAGACTTCAATTTCTGTGAGAAAAAGGATAATATAAACATGCATCATTGGTAAACCTTGAATATAATATAAATAGATATATTTGAATTTGAATCCAGGAAGTTGTTCCATGGTGGAAGATCAAATGTTTCCCTTATATTGGGGGGACAAATAGATCCCAAAATAATTTTACAGTTTCGATCCTATAATAAGATACTATACATGAGTGAAAAAAGAATGGCTGTGTGAATGAATAATGGAAAGAATAAGAAAAATACATATATTGGTTACCTATTCACACAAAGAATAAAACAATGGAACATCCTATTCACTCATGACGTATGAATAACTGGTATAACTGATGTTCTTCTGATCAAATGGGAGAATTCTGTTCTTGAATTATTATTATTATTATTATTATTATTATTATTATTGGCTTCACCTCTTTGAGACATGTAAAGTGGTCCAATTGTTGTGTCAGTGTCCCCGCATAAACTGGCTGCATTTGAAAGACTAGAGCTTAATAAGGTGGTGCTTCTAGGAGCAAAAGATGATTTAGAGCGGGATCCACTTCTTGGAGACAGATTAACTTGCTCCAAAGCTCGGAACTGAAGCTCACAAGGGTAGTCCCTAACACAGCCAATGCGCGGTCCCGCTCCCGTTGTCCATTTGCAAGACAACTGCTTCCCCAGTTGATATGATTTCATTTCTTTATGTGAGTTGATTCTTTTAAGTATGGACTCTTGTGGAATGGTTTCTACCTCATCATCATCACATAAGTTTTTCTCTGAAATTGTATGCTCTAGCTCTGATGCAGATGCTTGTGTTGTTTCTTGACCACCTGTGAAAGATTCCAGTTGAATACTCACACAACTTTGTTCAACAACTTCTGTCCCATTTTCTAGTCCTTCAAACTCATGACCCCTTTTTGGTATTTCAAGATTGCTAAGTTCTCTTCTAAGCATGTAGAATTGCCTAGTGCTAGGTGCCAACACTGCAGAAGGCCTCTCGCTTTCAATCAAATTGGCCTTCTCTGCTGCAACTGAGTCTTTAATAATGGTCTCTTCAATGTCCAAGCCATTCGTGTTCTCAGAGAAGTCCTCTTCAGATGAGTGGCTTCTAAGATGACAACTACTTCTCAGAGATCGTAATTCATCTGCCTCATCAACTGGATCCATCTGCATATAACAAAATGACTTTCCTTAGAATATTTTCTTTCTCATATAGTAATTATAGATCTAAACCATTACAACATATTAAAATAACGTAAAACCTTGGTTTTAAGTTTCTATACCTTGACATCCGAAAGGCTCACATTGTTCTCCTGAAGGAATGAAATAAATTCCTTAAAATTTTCTTCTGTTGGACGGTAATGACCACTGTGAGGCCAAACTGCCTGTTGAAAGAACCAACAAAGTCATTTTTAAGTTTTAACTGAGCACATAAAATAAAAATAAATAAATAAATAAATATATAAAAACTAGTCATTCTATGGCTATGGTATTGGTAGTAACAATCCAGTAAAAGAGTAATAAAAATTTACAAGGCTTGTGGCATATTTATACCTTCAAGACACCATTTTCAACCACCAGTCTCCCAGCAGATGATGTAGCTCCTCCAGCCAAGAAGCTAGAATGCTGAAATGAACCTTTTGTCTTCTTGCCAACATACAATGTCTTAGATGTGCTAAGGACAAAAATCCACTTGGCATGTGCATCTTCTCCAGTGGTGTTAAGGAGCTCTCCTGACTGCTTGTAGAAGAACTTTCCATCCTCCACAACAACTTCATATGCCAACCTTTCCATCTGGAAGAAAGAAGAATGAAAATAGTTAATAAAACAATCAAAGAATCTCAAGCAAATTTGTATATTAAGAGTTGTTCATATGAACAGGGGAAAACTTACCGGACCCAGATATTTAATGCATTGTTGTTGAAGTTTGAAACGAGGACACTTCTCAAGAGTTACTTCCTTTCCTTCTCCTATATCGAGCCTGCAATTTCAAAGAGCTTAATTTTAAATTACAGTGGCTTGAGATCCAAATTTGTAACCCAAAAATATATTTTACAAAGAATATTACCAGTAGAAGAAGGGTTCTCTGCTATGACACTGCAGCCACTTGTCATAATAGAAATGTAGATTATGTCCATAGCGATGGCGTGGGTCAATCTATTACACAGTAAAAACATACAAGTAATTATTGATGAATGACTAACAGACCAATACATAAGCAGACAAAGAACTAGAGCAGTCATGGTTGACTAACCGCTTCAAGCCAGTGCTGTAAAGCAAGTTTTTGAGCTTTATCATCCTTTGATAAACCTTTTCCAACCTGCAATGACAAAGTAAAGATTCATTCAGTTTCTTGCAGCTTGAAAATTGAGCTAGAAAGTTAGAGCATGGTAGTTATTGAAGGTATTAACAAGTAATAACCATTACCCTTCCAATAAATAAAATTTCCAAAGCTGAATAATGTTAAAGTACCTTGGCAGCTCTTGTTCTGGCTCTAGACCAACGAGAGACCGCAGTCTCATGTTTCTCAATCTCAAAGAAAGATATGGAGCTGCGCTTGAGTTCAGCAAAATCTAAGAGCTTCCACCTATAAAATTAATTAAAGATGAAAACATGTTACAGATACATTAAGTTTTGTAAAGAAGGAAAGAGATTTTCTCAAGCCAATAATAAGTACCAGCTTTGTTCAACAAGAATTGCACAATCTGCTAGCTTTCTCCTTGTGCGAAAGCTCTTGTATACTTTCTGCAATTTAAGTGCCGCAATGTGTTTAGGGCTGTTTGGATTTAAAAGTGCTGATTGGATGGTTTCCGCTTGACACTCTGACTTAAAAGGTAGATCATCTATTTCTTTGCTCTTTTTGCTAGTCCTTGAGATAGGCGTGTTTTCCTCTATGTCAAATGACAAAGTGTTGGCTGAGATGATGTCATCTACGTTTTTTCTTTTGAAGCTCACAGAAGCCTCTATTGTCATCTTTCCAGAACCTAGAGATTTAAGGATGGTGGGTTCTAAATCCTCATTCTTGAAACTGACGGATCGCACTGGAGTTTTGATTTCATCATTGCCAAAATTGATGGATTTCACAACCACAGAGTCTAAGTCATCTTCCACATCATTGTACTTGGCAAATGGACATGAGAAGGAAATCCCCATATGACAAAAAAACCAATCCGCAGAAGCTTAAGCAATCCGTTGTCCTGAAAATTGCAAAGTCAATGTTAAAGTACAAGAATATGCCTTTTTCATGTGTCAAACTGGATTGCATTGGTACATCAATGCTAATGAACAGTGATACGAAATATAAATGTTGCAGAGCCATCAAATTCAGACCGTACTCATCACATCACAACCACACAATCCCATCAAAGATATATGAATTTTGGAAATTAAAAAAATCGTAACACCCATCTTCAAAATGCATTTTTCTATCTATTATTATGTTGGAAATAACAGCAGCACTTCTCTTCGGCATTGAACTGATCAATAAGAATTCAAAATTTATTTTGCTGCAAAATCATAGAAAACAAAGGATCACGGATCCGTAAAACCCATTGGCTAAACTCCCATTTTTAAAGAAAAAACCCAGAAAACAGTCTTATGTCCATAAAAGGAGAACCCGAAACATAGTACCAAGGAAACGCCATTTCATTCTCTTAAAGAGATTCCAAACAAACAAAACAAATCAAATACTAAAGATACAAATAACAGAAAGGATCTATGAAAACAAAAAAAAAAACACAAACTTTGACCAAAACATGAATATTAAAAAAATATTTTTTTTCTCTTTATGGATAGTTAGATTGGGTGGAATAACATTCAAACATTCAGCAAAGTATGCAAATGCAGAAAAGGATATACACATCATTTATTACATGAAAAAAAAATTAAAATAGATTCTTAAAAGCAAAAGGAAAATGAAGAGTGAATTAATGGAGGGTATGGAATACCGGAAGATTCGAAAACCAGCAAGGAGAAAAGAATAAAAGAATCTGTAATGGGTTGATGAGATGAGAAAATCTTAATGGAACACTGTGAGTTAATGAGGCTGTGATATGAAATGGTAAGATATGGTGGTGTTTGAAATGTTGATGCAGGAAAATGGAACTAGGTAGCTATCTTGCACTTGTTAACAAAGGTATTGGATCCTTTGCTATTAATCACTTAAGATATATATACATGCTAGGAGAAGAAAGAATAGGATGCAGATGGAGTGAGAGAAAGAGAGAGGTGGGAAGTAGAGAGAGGAAGAGAGACAGTGTTTCCACTTTCCAACCACGTGGAGTCGAACAAGTATACTCAAATTCTTTTTATTTTATTTTATTTTTTTTCTCTTTTTGGGATTTTTTTTGCCCTTTATTTTTAGAAGGACCCTGGTTTGTGGTTTCTTTACCAGCAGACCCATGACAAGACATGCAACCTTATTTTCATTTCTTATATTTTTTAGCAAAATAGAAAACTCAAATTGTTGATTTTATTAGTTTAGAAATTGTACTCAGTTTTTATTTATTGTTCAAATTTGAGACCATATTTACAAAAAAGAAATTCTTTAGTACTTATTTAGAAAATAATAATTTTCATTAATATGTATAAAGAATTCATTTACTTTAAGAGTAATTACCCTTTATTTTAACTTTTCATTTTCTTAAAATATAATAATTAAAATTAATTATTTATTATTATTACAATATTTTGTTAAAATAATTGGTGAGAATAAAAAACAATTTTCTTAAACTTAATCTTAAACTACATCAGTTTCTCTTATATATAAATAGAAAGAATCTAATTACTTCCATAATAAAAATAATAGATTTACCCTTTATTTATCTATTTATATAATATATATATATATATATATATATATATATGTGTGTGAATGAGTATATCCTTAAAATCCTTTCATGGGAAGGTTAGATTCATTTGTCGTAAAAGTTAACTAAAATAAAATATTAATACAAAAATAAAACATCAAATTAAACTTTCAGTCCAAATATAATAAGGACAGCGTTAATCTTCACTCCAAAAAGAATATAAAGTATATAGCATTAGATAAAATAAGAATTTGAAGAAAATATTTTCGAAGTTTAACAAATATTTAAGTATATTAGTTAATATGCTAATTATATTATTAGTTAATAAAGCTTGGTGACCTTTTTCTTTCACGCGTACGCGTAGCGCTTAAAATTGGATTCTTCAAAATATATAAAAGAATTGTGCTAGTCAAATTGATATACTAACTAGTAAATAAATTGGTGTCGAAAAATATTTTTGTATATCCTTGGAGTTCAAGTGTCGATCCAATATCTTGAGCAATGTCTTTGTGTTTGGCGCGTAGGTATGAGAAATGAGATAATTACGTTACGTAAGATTTTAAATGTTAAGAAAAAATTAAAATAATCTCTCCTCTTTAATTCTATTCGTAAGACTCAATAACTTACTTCTAAACAGGGATTTATTTAATCCATAACAATAAATATATTTTAAATTTATAATTTTAAAACTATCATTGTTATATTTGTTATGGTAACTATAGTTGTTATTGATCCTTCATATTTTTCATTTTCTAATATTTTCTTAAATTACAACCTCCCTTCTAATTAAAAATATTTTTATTTTTTTTAGTGTAATATAAATATTTTAATTTAAAATAATTAATGGAAAAACATTATAGGTTTATAAAACTGACTAAATACAATGTTTAAATTAGGTCATATAAACATCCGACTGAAATTTTAAATTAAATTTTCATTTATTAAATTTATATTAATTATTTAAGAGAAAAATAAATTTTATTATATAAAATTCTAGTGTTCATTTAATTAGTTTAGTCAAAAGATATATAGTAAATGAAATAAATTATCATAAAAATAATTAAAAATTAAACTATATAATAGAGTATAATTTTTTCAAAGTAATTCAAATTTGAAGATAAATTATCTATCCTGTAAATTAAATTATTTTTTCATACTTTAATGAAAAATATTTATCCCCATTTATTACATTTTTTGCAATAATTAAATGTTAAAGTTATTTTAAATAAGTTGTTCATCTTTAAAATATTTCCCCATGCCACTTGATGTTTAAAACAATATTTAAGATAATAAATAAGAAATGAATCATTGTTTGTTAAAATTAATTTTAAATACAAAATTTACATATGAGGATGATAATAGAAATTATATAAATTTCATTTGAATTTTTTATGTAATTAAATATATTAATTAGGTAAAAAATAATTTTGATTTCGAAAAACCTTTACTAATTAAGAAGTCCACCCATGATTTAAGTGTATTTTCCGTTACATACTTTTTGAGTTTTATATTTTATATATTATATTCTATCAATTAAGTATGACGTTTTATCGTATACTTTTTTGAAGTTTTTTATTTTTATATTAAATAAAATAAATTTTCAATAAATTACTAAAATTAATAAAAACACATAAAACACGTCTAATTAAAATTATAATAAAAATATTTTTTCGTAAAAATTATATTTTATAACTAAAACAAGTGCAATGTTTTTATAACAAAAATAGGGGGGTGGCAGATGTAGTATATCGAGAAGATTATATTAGTGTCCTGATATTTTTTTCAGGTTACATTTGTATTATCTATTTTTTAAAATTTTGTACAAATTGTCTTTTTTTAAAAAAATTGTTAAATTATAATTTGTATCTCTTAATTTATTAATGACATTTTGTCTTTCTTATTCTTAATTATTCATATTTTATCTTTCTTTTTTATAATTTTATGACATTTTAACCTTTTATTAAAAGATAACCCTTCACGTTCCTTACATAGTAATGTCGTCAATTGCTTTTGTTACAACATTCATGTCTTTCCCAACCTTAGTTGTATCTCTCAATTTAATGTATCAATGGTTGACATTTTATTTTCTTATTTTTAATTACTCCAATTTTATACCTTCATTTTATAATTTCATCAAATTATAAAAAAGAAAAGATAAAATGTGAAAATTTTTAAAAAAAAAAAGACAACATACCAATAACTAAATAAATTGAGAGATATAAAGTATAATTTAGCCATTTAAATATTACACTAACATTATTTTTACATTATATATACTTTTTTTAAATTTTGAAAACATTACATTTAAGTCATCTTGTCATCTAATAAGAGAGATTAATGTAAGGATGAATAAAAAAGTGTAAATATAAACCTTAAAAAACTCAGAAATGTATGTACGATTTATTCTATAATCAGTTAGACAAGTGCATAATCGATTATGTAATGCTGTTTCTGAATTTTGTATCATTTCAACATATCCAAGTAATGAAAGTATTTTTGTTGAATCCCACATTTTTTTCGAAATTTTATTTTTTTTCTATCTTAATAAAATACCATCTTTTTACTTTACTTCTTATTTATTTTCTCCTTTTTTTCTCTGTTGCTCTTTTTTTCTCTCTTCAAATAAAAGATTATGAAGTTACCAATTAGTATGATATAAAAATTGTAATGATCAGGATTATGAAAAAGTTAATTAAAAAAGCAGAAAATAAAATAAGAATTGTAAATTTAGAATATAAAACACAACTTACAACTTATTTCACAAGGTTTAATATCAAATCGACATGTCCTATTGACGTACATATTTTTATATGCATTACACTTTTTTGTCTTTAGCCTTTATCGATTATAAAGAAAGTATAAGATAGGGAAAAAAAAAGAAATTAAACAGAGTAAAAATTGAAATTATAAAATAGTGTAAAAATTATAAAAATTATAAATTAAAATTATTATAATTATAAAATTATTTATATATTTATGATTTTTCTACGAACAATAATAATTTTCAAAATTTTTTTTTTTTTTTACATTTTTTTTCTTTTCATGTTTTAAGTAAAATGTAAAAACAAGTGAGATCCGTCAAATTAGTAATACTCTAATTGTTACTTAATTTACTACCAAACTAAAAAAATATTAAATTTCTTCTCATTTTTCCATGCACAAGTAATTTTTTCACAACTTTTTCTGGAATCGAACAAGGGCTAAGTATGATTTTTTAGGAGTTTCTTTTCTAGTATAAGATTTTGATAATATTAAGGTATATTAAAATAATTTACTCTTTTTCTTTAATTATATTTTTCCATAAAATTTTCCTTAATAATGTTTTGATAAAACTCATTCTTAAATAATCAAAATCTAAAGAGAAAAAGTCATGAACATCATTATTTTGTAAATATCTGTTATTTATTTATTAGATTTAATTTGACTAATCTTAATTAATAAGGATATGATATAATTAGTTTTCTTTAATTATAAGAATTTGATAGAGGGAATACCTTTTATAAAACCAGAATTTATAATTAATCTGTATAAAAAAAAGTTTCTTAATTATTTTTTCTTGTTATATTTTATTTATATATATAAATATATCGTATGTGAAGGAGATAAAACATTTTTTGTTTCTCTGCATTTTTCTCTCTACTTTATATATGTTTTGTCTTTTATCTGCATCAGTTTTATGACATTCACAATTAATATAATATTTATGAAATATTGTTATTAATTATTGATATCTTTGTTAGTATTATATTATAATAATTAATAATCAGTTTGTCTATTTTATGTTTTTGGCCGTTTTATGAGTTTGGGTGTATAAAAAAGCATTATTTTGATTTGACTTGCTGGTATTTTTCTTTTCTCACACGTATAATCTCCAAAGATAATGTGGATAATTTTCTAGGAAATAATCCTCGCTTTCTAATTCCTGGTCTCTATGAAGGGTCATTTTCATGACAAAGTCATGAAGTAAACTGCAATCCGTTCCAAGTGAGAACGAGATTGACTTTATCAAAATCAACCCTTCAACAATTACTTCCAAATTGCTTAGGTCATTTCAGATAATTACCACTTCCCTCTAAGAAGTAGCGTAGTTTAAGTATTTAACCATCAAGCTTGTCAATTATTCCAAAGCTAACCACTAAATTGAATATATCTAGTTGAATTCGTGGCATGAACTTTCTGCCTGCCGTAGCTGATTTGGTATGGAGTAAGGACCTCATTGCTGACGATAAATGTTACAATTTTTTATATGTTCATTGTATATACTACCTTAAAAAAAGGTTGTTAATTTGATGTGCATATGCAAAGTTACCAATTTGAAAATATTTTGGGAATGTGAAAGCTAAAAAGTTGGAAATTTCCTTGTGATGTTCTAAACATGTCCCACAACTGGTTCTATTGAACTTTTTTAATTGGCTAATAACAACAAAAACTCTTTTTGCTAGCAGTCTAAATAGTCAAAAGTGATCAAACCTATGTTGGCTCTTTAAATACACAGCATATATTATCTGTGAGAGAAAATTTTAAATCAATAAACCTTATCTATAACACTGGTGATGATTAATGCAAAATAAATTTGCCATCCTTACTCCCCACTAAATTGCAAATTGTATAAAGAATTGTTACATTTCTTTATCTCCCCTAATTTTAAGAAAGAGGAAGTTATGAAAAAAAATTAAAAAGATCATTTAGAAATTATTTATATTTTTAAGAGGAGTGGTACCACCATATTTTCTAAGACATTATTTCTAACACATTTTTTTTATTAACTAAAATTTATTAAAACCTATAAAATTATGATAGATGATCATTTAATAATAAGTGAAATTCATATAATTTGATTTTTTTAATAAATTTTAATCAATTATAAAAAATATGTTAAAAATGTATTGTTAGTATTCTTTATTTTTTAATTAAAATATCATTGTTTTATTTTTTAATTACGAATAACCTTTACATTTCATAGTTTATACGGTATGTATAAACATGAATATTAAGCAAGTACAATATAAAGCCAAATTAATTTTATAGTTATATGATTAGTAATGTTGTTGCAATGGTAATTAGAACAAAATGTTCACTGAAATTTCTTAAAATTTAAATTTTTTATTGAATAAATTTGACAATTGTTCATTTATTTAATAATTAATAACAATATTAGTTATTCTAATAAAATATTTGGGTGTGCAAACGTACGGTGTCGGAAAGTGGTGTACAGCATATGCATAGAAGATAATATAATGAAACTAACTCTTGTATGTACTGTTTTTTATTACTAAAAATTGAAAAGGACTGTTTTAGGTGGTAATTAAGGAAACATACGTTAGGAATCTACGTGTCTGTGTTTCATCTTTCGGTCATTTGATTTATTCTTCTCATTCTTTTCCATTTTTAAAAAATTACAACTATATCTAAACAAGCCAGCGGATCTTACCATTTCAGATTCAAGAAAGACTATATATGTATTCTATGACGATAACATGAATCACATTATTTCTCTCACCATTCAACAAATGAAAAGCGTTCTTATTCTGTACCGACACATTAATATACTTTTGTTTCAAGAGATTTTCACGAATTAAAATGTTTATTTTTTGGTTCAATTTAATTCATTTAATTTTATTTTTAAAATTTTCATTTTTATTCGCAATTATTTATTATCAATTCAATGTATTGATTTAATAAATAAATATTTTTTGTAGCCATTTAATAAATAATATTACCTAACATGATATTAATTTATTTTAAATATATATCAGAAAATATTTTCATTTTTAATTTTATAATTTAATCATATTTATTATTTAACGTTGACTCTGAATGCGAATTAAATTTTTAGATCTCGATCAATAATTCAATATATGTTTAAACATAAATAAAAAATTCTAATAAAATAAAAACTAATTTTAGAAACTGCATGCATGATGCATTAATTAACTTGGTCGCTTTATTATGTAAAAGTCGTCAACAATTCACCGTGTCATCCTACTGCATTGTTCCCGAGAAATATGATTCACGAATGCCTGTCAGTAAACGAAGAATAGGTTGAAAGCCGTGTTATTTTGTATACGTGCTTACACATTCTCTAATAAACTTTTTATTATTGTTAAAATTTGTAAAAAATTATACGGTACAAAGTTAAAAAAAAATTATAACCAATAAGATTCACATAATTATATTTCATAAGTTAATCATATAAAATAGATTTATAGAAAGTGTATTATTGGTAACAATATTCTACGAATTTCATTTTCATGATCCATTTTTTTAGCTTATTATTAGTTATAAGGAAATAATTTATTTTTTTAATTTTTTTTATCTCATTCCAATATAATCACTTTTTTCGGTTATTTATTTAACTTACATGAAAAAATTTCATAAAAAATACCACATATATATATATATATATAAATAAATAAAAGAGAGAAAATAATGTAGTAAGAATGGTGGTCATGTAAATAATTTAAATAATAATAATTTAAGTAATAAAAGAAAAAAAATTATATATATTTGGATATACAATTATGTATATAAAAATAGTAATATATATATATATATATATATACATATTTATTTATAATATTTTTTCTAATTATTTAGAGAAATTTAAATTATTTTTTTAGTGACTTGTTAGGATAAATGAGTTTCTTTACCATATTTTTAAAGAATACAAAAATATTTCACCTTAAATATTTAGTCATTTAAATTTCCAAAGTCAAACAATCCAACTACAAATTAATTCAAACCTTTATTTAAGGATTAAAACTTTTATTATAATTTTTTTCCATATTTATATAGGAAAAAATTATCATTACATTTAAAATAAAATGGTTAATTAATAGTTTAAAAAAATAAGTAATTTAATAAGTTATTATGAACATCAAATCAAATAATTATAATTAAAAGTAATATAAAATAATAATAAAGACATTGTTAGAGACACCTTACTAAATAAGTATTACTATAACTAACCTAACATAATAATAAATAAAATGAGATTAGTAACACCTCACTAAATAATTATAATTAAAAGTGACATAAAATAATAAATAAACCAAAGTTAGGAACATACTAATAATAATTATAATTAAAAGTAAAATAAAATAAACAAACAAATAAGTATAATATTTAAAAATAATACATCTCTCCTTCTTTTTACCATAACAATTAAAATAATACAAAAATTTTGAATATTTTTTTCTTCGAATAGACACTCATTACAACTTACTCCTGGCATCTAATTGATGTTTCTCCTTACTTTTCATTTTTCATTCTAACGTTTAAGACTCTCCTTTAGGTAAGTTGCAATTTTTATTTTTACTTTTTTACCTAACGATTAGTTACCATATTTAATTATGGATAGATTTTAGTTAGTTTTAGCTAAGATTGTATCATGTATCTTATCCCCCTACACGTAACTCATTACTGTGAAAAAAAAAAAATAGTACATAAATTTAACGATTACATTGCTATTTTTCTTTCCATATATATTATATTACGTTACTTTTCTAAAAAAAATAAGAAAATTTAAAAATAGGACAATCTAGTTACATAATAAGTATATTATATGTTAAAAATATTAAAATAATATATATATAGATATATGTTAAAATTTCAAAATAAATTATAAATTTATGCTATTTATTGATTTTTTTTACTTATACTATATATTCTAAAAATATTTTAAATTAAGTATTAAATATTTACATTTAATTGTAACTGAAAATTTAATATAACATAATTAGTTTATAATTAGATATTTTTTAATTTTATTCCATTTACTAAATATATATTAAAATAATTAAATATTTTATTATAATTTTAGAATGTTACATTTATTAATATTATAAAGACACATCAACGTCATCTTTTAACTACTTACTTTAATTTGTGTTATTTTTTACTTTACTTTGTATACCTTAATTTAATTATCTTATTAGTCAAGGTGTGATTTTTTACACTAACTCTTTATAATCATCTCTCACAAATTTAATAATTATATTTACACAAATAGAAAATCATAAACAACGGTTTCAATTTTATGCAAATATTAGAAAATTAAAAATAAATTTAAAAACAATAAAACATTTTTAACAAATATTAACCAATACCATAAAAACATTAGTTAAGAATGTAAAGATTTTATTTTTGAGATATCTAAAAATATATTTTCTTATAATTTTTAAATGAACTTGCACATGATTTTTAATAAAAATTATTCTTTTAATTCTTTTTATGGAGTATTCTTGAATTATTTAAATAAAAAAAATACTTTAAAAATATTACTTAGGGATATTTGTTTATATAAACCATAAATATTTTACACATTCAATTAATATACTATATGTATAAAAAATAAGACTATTTACTAATAAAGATATAGCAATATTATTTATATCCTTACTGTGATGCGGTTATTTATGTGCATGTAAAAAAACTTTCGACATCATTACGTAGTCTCTCATTAATGTTCAAAGAGACTAACTGTTTGTGGTGAAATTTATTTGCGATAAAATTTATTTTTAATAAAAATGAATATTTGAAATCAATAAATTATCGTTTTTTACTTTAAAAATAAAATAAATTTATATTTATTTGAGGAATTTTTAGAATAAAATAGTGTACACATGTGTGAATTTTTTGTAGTTAAATTGATTTGCAATTAATCATGAAATGTTGAGTTAAAAGACGTGAAATTTGATGAAAACATAATTTTGTTCATTTAAATATAATTAAAAAAAAAAGTAATCTCAACCAAGATGTACTCAAAGTTGTTAACGAAAGATTGTTTTGAAAGCAATTAAATGTGCAATAAAGTAAATGAAATGTAATGTAAACATCAAACAAAAAAACCTCAAAGTTCTACTTCTCATGAAAACAATAAATGCATGAATTTAAATGAACAATAAAGAAAATTTGGAGAATGAAAGACCCTCAAAATGGTTAAAAACATACATTTTAATCTTTTCACTCATTATTATGCTTAGGTGCTTTGAATTTACAATATTTTGTATGAATGTTCCAACATTGGTGTGAGTGAAAGATATATATAGATCTATTTACAATGGAACACTTGTCCCTGAAATTAAAATAAAACAATATTTTATTCCCCAACTGGATTAAACCTTTAAAAATCTTCCTAACTTCCAATAACTTTCCCAGCGGATAGTAACTTCCATCTTTGACTCCTAGCCTTTTTTGTTTATTGACTCTTTGACTCTCAATCCTTTTACCACTTCTTTTTCTTCTCATGTCTTTGAGATTTTATGCCTCGATCTCAGACATCCAAACTTTTGCTCGAGATTCTTAGGTTTAGTGACCTTATCTCAAGTAAAGTTTTGACTCAAGATCTCTTTATAATTATTGATTTATGCACAATCCCTTTATTTGCCTCAAGATCAAGGTTTATACTTAGTATTTAAATTTTTACTTCCTTTTGATCTAAGATCCCTCATTTATGGTCTTTTTTAAATGCTACCTCCCTTGATTACAACCAACATGACTTTGTCTCTTCAAAAATCATTGTCCCTCTCAACCCAATTTGTAATATCTCGAGATCCATCAATTATGGACAAAAAACACCACATTGACTTAGGCCCCGTTCGAGATGGTTTTTGACTTCTAATTTTGAAATTTATAAAAATAAAAACTAGTTTTGGTTTTAAGTTTTCAAAATTTTAAAAACAACACTGTTTTTGTTTCCAAATTTAAAACATTGTTTTCAAATCTTAACCAACATACTAGTTGAAGCTAACGGTTGATACAGTCATTGAAGGTGGCAGTTGGTGATTGGTGATTGAAGATGGTGGCTTGTGGTCGCCAGTTGGAGGTTGTGGTTGGCGACTGGTGGTTGAAGATAGCAGTCAGTGACCAGTGATCAAAGGTGGCAGTCGATGATCGCCAATTAAAGGTAATAGTCAGTGATTGCTAGTTGGAGGTGACGACTCGTGACTGCGAGTTGGAGGTGGCAGTCAGTGATCACTAGTCGGAGGTGGTGGTTTGTGACTGCTAGTCAAAAGTGACGGTCAGTGACTACTGGTCAGAATGGGGAGACTGGTGACTGCCGATCGGAAGTGGCAGTCGTGATCATCGAACATAGGTGATGGTCAATAATTACAAGTCAGAAGTGACTTCCAGTCAGAGGTGACAGCCCGTTATCACCGATCAAAACTGATAGTCAATGGTGACAAGTAACGTGAAATAATGAACTTAACTAAAAACATAAATTTGAAAACTAATTTTATTATTTTTAAAATTAAATAAAAATTATTTTAAAAATAAATAAAAAACAAAAACAAAATCATTTTTGTCAAACAAGTTCTTATTTTTAAAATACATTTAAAATAAAAAATCATAAACTCATAACACTCGAATAGAACCTTAGATTTTATTTTCTTCACCCAAAAAGTAACTTTAGTGTAGATTGGATGGCTAAGCTTGATGCATCTTCTAACGCTCGACTTCACGGTTGGGATGCCCCGCCTCCTGCGTTAAATCCGGTGTTGCTCTTACTCATGCCATGCTATCATGCATGATATTCACTCACTCGTAAAAAAATCAAGTTAGACGGTGGTGGTACACAATTATATAATTGATGTTTTAGCTTCACTTTTTGTTTTTTTTTTTTTTTATCTGTTATTTACTTTATGCTTTTGCTTACACGAGACGACTGTGTAATTATTAGTATTAATTTTATTAAACTATATTTTCAACAATTATTAAAACTAATTAAATGTTTATATGAATTAAATATTTACCCTTTAAATAAGACCTAAACTAATCAGAAAATATTTAAAAGTGTGTGTGTAAGTGTGAGAGTATGATATTATCATTTCTCATTAACGGTCAGAACCATAATGAAGGATCCAGAATCATTAATTACAATATGTTAGCTAGTGAATTAATTAGTCCTATTTGAACTGAACCAGCTTAGCTTTACATATCATGACCATTAATTTGAATCACCATAAGAATACTTCCCTCATTTCAGCCCTTCTCTTCCAGACAGCAAAATCTCTAAAAACTTTGTAGAAATGTGACATGCATCAACGTGCATCACAGGGGGAAAATTTTAATAAAGTGGCGATTATCCATAGTTAAAAAGCAATTTAATAAAAAAAAAAGAACTATATAAATATACCCTGAATACACCTGTAAGTCAAACTGAAACCAAGGAAAGTTACACTAAGCCAGTAAGCCATTCCTGTCCTCTTGCTTGTTCCTAAAAACTAATGTTGAATACTTTAAGAATAAAGTTTATGTAGAAATTCATCGTTTTTATTCATATTGACCAAATTAATAAATTAAATTTGAATGAAATCACAATTATTATATAATAGATACGATTTTTAAAAAATAGTAAAATGATGATAATAGATGGACAAAACATTGTCACTTCCAACTGTCATATATCAGATCTGCATGCATCGCGTACAAGAGGAGTACATGGATTTGCACGTGTCGAATTCAGAGTGGGCCACGATAGACTGCCACCATCACTTGTAGTACCGTACCATTCCCCCAGACCACAAAATCTCGTCGCCAGTTTCTGCTCCTTTTACATGTTTGGCGTTGTTTCGCTTAGATGTAAATAGAAATTTTGGTTTTCGTACATTGTATTCTACGGTATGTTACTATGTGTCTATGTGCGTGTTTCGAAACATGGTGTACATGTTGAAATAATTATGGTAGAGTTATTTGTGATATAAGTACGTGTTTATTACAGGCAACAATGCTATTTTTGTAATATATATCTCCTTATTTTTTGTGAGGTCATATTTGTCTCTCTCTACTACTCTCCACGGTATAAGTTTTTTTTTTTTTTCATAAGCCAAATAATTATTATTAACTATATAAAAAACATAATCTATATCTTTTATTTATATTATACTACATAAAAAATAAATGACCATGATAAATTAAAGCATCATATAAGTTTTGAGCCTCAAGGAATATAATAATTAATCATAAATAAAAATAAATGGTACATGTTAAGAATTTTAACCTTGTTTTAACTATGCATGATTATTGCCTATCTTTAGTTTAAGTTTTTTTACATTACTTAGGATTAATTAAGGTTAATTAGGATTCATCTATCTTAATTACAAACTCATCGCTACAACTTAGTTTAATTATATGGAGGGTTATGAGCTTCTCAGGACATTTTAGAATTAATGGGGACCGAAATATGAGCCTGAACTTGAGTCCTAATACATTTTGTTGCAAGAGATCCTTAACTTATGAGCTTGTGTTATTATATTTGTTGGGGCTCCTCACCCTTATGTTCTTGTATATGGTAGTGGGGATCCTTGGCCATATGTTGTTATTTTGCTTGTGGTCAAAAAGGGTCTTGAGTAGGAACGTATTTAGGGTCTAAGTAGGATATTATATTATTAATTTTCACAGTCTTGTTTGAAAAATGTCTAGTTACATATACGTATAGATAACAACTTTGATTTCATTCCCATACTTATTGATACCTATATTAATATCCCTGTACTCATTGACAGATCTAGAAAGATTAGATTGTGGATACAATACTTGTATATATAAATTATTAGACAATATTTACATTATGTATTAATTTTTACACTATATTTCATATCATGAAACAATTTATAATTATATATATATATATATATATATATATACACATATTAATCGTTAAAAAAAATTAAAAAGTAGTGGCGTGATTGATCTCAATCTACCACATATTAATTTGTCTCTGCCTACACACACGACTTTACTTATGTATAGAAACAATAAATCAATGTCTTTTATACACGAATATAATATAAAAAACAAATCAATATAACATTAAACATAGAACAAATTATAAATTATTTCCTAAAATTCTATATGATTACACATAAACCTATATTTCTTTACCATAACATTAAATAATATCATAAGTTCATTAAGATTTATTTTATAAATAACTCAGTCTCTTGTAAATTTTATTTTTATCTATTATATTTGCATAAAATATAGTATATGTCTCTTTTTATTCTATAATTATATTACTTATTGTAGATTATAATGCAAATAACATTTTTAGCAATACTTTTCACTTAAAACTATAATTATGTAGTATGATGTAATATAATTATATGAAATAATATTATATATATATATATATATATATATATAAAAGTGCTGGTGGGGTAGGTTAGGTATTATAATACCCATACTTGCTCTAATACTTGCATAATTTTTGTGGGTCTATACTTTCCTTATACTAGTGCTCATTTTGTGAGTAATTACTTATCCTATATAAGGGTATTTTTGTAGGTATCCATAGTGTATGGGTCCATTTGTCATCCCTAATTCTCAATCTTAGGTGATGATGCATGTTGCCAACAAGGATTATTAGTTTTACGTGATTATGCATGTAGCCCGCACATTTTAGTTAGAGAAAAAGTTTATAATTGAAAGTATTTTTTGTTCATTTTAAACTAAATTCTACTTTATCATACAGAATGCATAATTATTTATAATAATTTAAAATATTAAATATTTTCATACTAAAAATATAAACTAAAATTAAAAGTAAAAAAATATCACAATTTTAAAAAACTAAAAGTTTAAAACTAAAATTAAATATTTCCTTTAATGAGCTATAAGTTAAGCTTGTGAATTCATGGAGTCTAAACTTCATAAACCAAGCTTAAAATTTCTACTATATTTATGCGGATTTAGGGGGAAAAAATCAGTCCAAAATCTGTGCAAACTCACAAACTTGATGAATTGGTCCTTAGCTTGTGTAATGATGTATTTGGCTGAGAGCAACCTTGTATGGTAATGTGTGTTACTGAGGAGAATCTTAACCTTATGTGAGTGTATCAACCTCAATGAACAATATTATAGTTTAAGCAATTAAAAATATATATTTGTTTTTATTTATTTTATTTTATATTTTAATTTTCATACACTTATGGTATAAAATTTTTATAAGGCTAACTAAATAGCAATTATCATATATATAATTTTTAAACAAGTATCATAAATATTTTAAAAATTAAATAATATAAAAGTAAACCATTTTGTTATGTATGGTAATAAAAGAAGTTAAAGAAGTTATTATGCAAAACATAGGCTTTTACGAATCAATATGTAAAGCCGATTCTTACCATTTTATTATTCTATATCAAGTTTATTTTCGTTGGCAATTAGGATATATGTAAGCCTCTAAGACACTTAGTTGTCATGTACTATTAATTTTCTTATAAATAGACATCAACTTTGTCATTTAATCCTCAATTACAACATTTATTCAAAATTCTAAAAATCTAACAAAATGGCAAGTTGTGTTAAGGATAATATGTATATTTGGAGTTATTTCTTATCAATAATGCAATTTATCTTTCAAATTTTATCTATTTTTGTCTAACTTATTTGCTTTCTTTTCTTATTTTGCTCAAATTAATAATACATTTTACAGATTGAAAAATTAAATATTATTATAATAATTTGTTCAAATAAATTTAAATAATGTGTTGCCAACTTTCCTCTTAAATTTATATTAGTTTAACTTATTGTTCAGAAATTAAATTTCATCATAATAACTCTTAAATTTAGTCAAAGAGTTTAATTAATATGTCCTGACAGTGTAAAAGAGTTTTACATTGATGTTTAATCACACTATCTTTTTATATACTTTTAAACTATTAATTGGTAAAGTCAACAAACTTACCATAAATCAAGAATTAGGATTTAATGTAAGTGTACAAATTTTTACAACGACAATACATACTAATTAAACTTTTAGTGGAAACCCTATCGTTGTTGAATTTTTTATTCTCATAAGTAAGAGGCATATATGTGGCACTTGTAAGTGAATAAATAAGGATTAATGAATAGATACTTAATAGTGATGCATATACTAGTTATTAGGGGTGGGTAATGGATCGGGTAGGCCAGGTTCATGTCAATTTGGCTCAACCCGACTTAACCCGTGCTTTTAAATTAATTAATCGTTTTTTACTGTTTATTTTTCCGGTTTGGTGTATTGCTGGTTTCGGATCGAATTAGGCCATTTCAGACAGTTTACCTAATTTATAATATTTTTTTGGATTGTTTTTTGCAAAAATTACAACTTTTCAAAAAAAAAATATATAAAAAAGAAGAAGTCATAATCTAAAAAAAAAAGGTTTTAGAGTAAAAACCTATGTTTATTTTGACTAGAAAAAAGTGTTATGCAATGTTTTTACAACTGGTTGAAAGAAATTACAAAAAATAATATATTACATACCTGTTTAGTATAATTAGTATGAATTATATTAATTATTTAAAATATAAGATTAAGAAAGTTTTTATTAATTTTGAATTATAATAAAA
The DNA here is from genome assembly GCA_037954015.1 of Psophocarpus tetragonolobus. Classification (NCBI taxonomy): domain Eukaryota; kingdom Viridiplantae; phylum Streptophyta; class Magnoliopsida; order Fabales; family Fabaceae; genus Psophocarpus; species Psophocarpus tetragonolobus. The sequence goes on from CM075690.1 coordinate 23,950,197, forward strand.
TATAGATATTAGAAGATTGGAATCGAGTATCAATAATTATAAAAATGAAACCCCATATGTTGCAACTCATTTGAAATAGTTTTTTAATCTATTCTAACCTTTCAACCCGTCCAAAATCGATATGAAATTTCAAATTTTTATAGAGTTTATCGGGTTAGGCCAACCCTAAGAGTTATGTGGTTCGTTTACACTTTAGACATAAAAAAGTAAAGAGTGAGGTAAGGAATGAGAAGATGTATAAGAATGACGTGGCAGAGGGCAAAGAATAAAACGAAGGCCACCAAACGGGAACGTAGCTGTAGTGCATGCTTGCGATTTGTGAATTAAATAATGACAGCTGGCTCGTAAAGCGTCATCGATTTTCTTATGTTTTGGTCACTTTTCTACTGATTTCAGTGGCCCTAGGCAAATGAAACCGAAAAGGAAAGAAACGAAGAATAAAAAATCCCAACGCGCAAAGCATAAGTTAGGGCCACCAAACACCGACTGAAACGTTTGTAGGTGAGTTTATTGTGTTTTTTGACCGTACGGGAACCGGTCGCATGCAACAAACTTTCCATTCCAAAGACCATAAATTACGCCAAAGTCAAACACTTGCCAGTGCCCAGTGCCCAGTGCCCAGTGCCCACTGCCCCACCCCCTTTCATTAACTTACTTCTTTGACCTTTGTTGGATTTCCTTCCTTTTCTTTCTCACCTCTCATCCCCATTCTACCGCCAAATCACACTTCTATTTTTATCTACGCTACACCAAATCAATCTTCTCTGTTAATTACTCCTTGCATCCAATTTCTTCCCAACCAATTCAACTACTCGTAACAAATATTTAAATATCCTCTTAAAGGAGACCCTCAAATGTACGTCTAATGATCTCACTCTTTATTTTTTTAACTTTTACTTTTTAATCAAAACTATTATTTAATGCTTATAGGATGTCTTCAACTAATTCATAATGTTACTCAAAACCACCAACGCCCTTGTTATGCACTATTGGCGTAGTCAAATTATACTGCCACAATTTATTCATGTATTCATTCCAGTTTAAACAATTGGAATTTCATAAGGGGGAGTAAAACCCAATAGTAAGCAAACGTTTATCTGAAATAGAAAAAATATACTGGTCATTATTTATTTTGTCACTATACTGTATTAATTAGTAAGGAGAAAAGAAACGGAGTAAATGAATGAAATATACACACATATAATATAATATATGTGTGTGTACGTACATACGGAATAGAAAAGAAAATATAAGTACAAATTAATAAAATTAAAAATTATTTTATTAAAGTGAAATAAAATGGATATTTGAATTAATTAAAATTATTAAGTTGAAAAAAAAAGAAAAAAAAGTGGTGTGCATATATAAAAATATCTTTTATCCTTAATTATATGTGTATATATAGATACACACAAATTCACCAAAATTGCTATTTTTAAGCATATCTATATAACCTTATGACGAAATAGCATAAACTAATTGCCCTATGAAATAACTATTATTTTAAAGCTTTTAAATTCACAAGCATTAAAGTTGAAAAAGTAAAGTACGAAAAGCAAATTTAATTATATTATTGAAACTGAAAACAAATTTATTATTTTCAATTATATTTGTGACAAGAAGAAATCAGATTGGTCGTCCCCGTTTTCATCTTTGAAAATGTAACAACACAAATCGTTAATTTATCATTATTTTACATATATTTTATTTATAAGAGTTGATTGAAAATAATTTAATTTAAATTTTATAATTTAGAATGTGCTTTTAAGGATTAAGGAAACTTTAGGAGATAGAAATAATGAAAAATCGTAGTACATATATTTATCGTCAACGTTTATGATTTTCAGACGAGAAATTTGACAGGAAAACTATGCAACTTAGTGGTATTCATGAAAGTTGTAGCCTTATATGTTGTGTAACTAATAATGTTAGTTTCACCACAAACCGATACCTAGAGTTCAAGTTATGATCAGATTGGTGACGGAACATTGTCAACTTTAAGCGATGGATTCATGTTTCCTTCAAGTTTTAACACAATAAACGTTTGTTTTACCCCTTAAAGTCAACATAAGAGTTGTAAATAAATGTTCTAGATTTCAAACTAGATAAGAAACAATATCATAAGATTAATAAATCTTTAGATATCACATTTATACTCCACAAAGGCCATAGAGGCTTCATAGAAAATGGGTGAGGAGATTTTCAAAACTTAGAGAAATATTGTGGTGGGTTATAAATGTAATAATCATATGTGTATATGTGAGAAAATGGATGTATTCAATATTATAAATAATGAATTTTGTTATTAGTCATAATATATGTTAAAAAGGCTTTATTGATGTATTGAGGGTGTTTTGTAGTATGGTGAATTTATGTTATGAGATAAGTATAAGGTGAAGTGTTTTATTTAATTTATAAATACATGTGATGTGTTGAAGATGTGAACATGATGTTAAGATTATGTGTGTGATTTATAAATGTGTATATTTTTTTATAAATGTGTTTGTTGTATTGATGAATATGAGCACGATTTGAGATAATGTGATTGATGGTAAGAGTCAGGGGTGCCTGACAGGAAGTCATTCCAGCTGCGGTTTGGAATGAAATTTAGTACTATTATGGAATATTTTTGTTATGACTATGACATGAGCATATTGCATAGTGGCAACTTAAGGGCTTCTGTAAGGTTTGCCCATTGTGTGGCATTCTAGACCAATTCTTCTTAAGTTATATGGAACCTACACATGATTGATGTAGCAGAGGTTTATGCCTATTGGAACCTACGTGTGGTTAGTGTAAAAGATGTTTTTGTCTATTGGAACCTACTCGTGACTAGTGTAGAAGAAGCTTATGCCTATTGAAACCTATGCATGACTAACGTAGATGAGGGCTTTTGCCATTTGGAACATACATGACTGGTGCAGAAGAGATTTATGCTTATTGGAACCTACAAGAGGCTGATGTAAAAAAGGCATATGCCTAGGACAAACCTACATAAGACAACATTGCATGATTGTGACACATTTTGCACAGAGGTGAAATGCATGTGTTTGATGAGTGAACATTAAATTGTATGAGAATATTGTTAAAATGTTCCTATATGTTATTATATATCTGTATGAGATTAAGAAGTTGTAAGTGGTCGTGTAATCTTATGATATGTGGTATGTAATGGGTAATATTATTCTTTGCTTGTCTTAATATATGTGAGTCAAGTTCTCACCTCTTTGTATGTTATGTTGTTTGTTTTCTTTTGAGATTAAACATCCATCGGTCTAAAGGCAGCAAAAGGGGTAGGAATTAGTATCGAAGGAGAGACCTGAGTCGTGGGTTGCTCTAATATGCATGTGAATCAGGGCAGTGGGCTATTAGGATGTTTACTTATTTTTAATTAGTATGGAACCTATTTATTATAAGGATTTAATTGTTGTTTTGATAATCACCATTTGTAAGAGTTTTATTTGTTGTTTATTTTTGTAGAAGAAGTATGATTTTATAACATTGAATTTTCTTGAGAATTATTAAAGTGAAGTATGTGTTCATGTGAATTCTTTTACTCGTGTTTGATTTTAATTCCCTCTATCAATATGTTGGCCAGAAGGGTGTCACAGAAAAATGTAAAATGAGTTCAATATATAAAATGAACGAGTATAAAATTTTAATTCCATCCTATTTGCCATTGAGTATTTTTTGGTTTGAATATACTCAATAACATCTCGTTATATTATTTCTACAATTTAAATTTTACTTATTTATTATTAAATAAATTATATATTAAGTAATTAATTTTTTTATTCTAAAATTATATAAAAAAAAATAACAAGAAATTATAAATTAAAATTTAAGAATTAAAATTTTTAATTAAATATATAAGTTTAAGTTTATTATATAATTATTGTAATTATAACGAGTGAGTACGGGTTTGGGTAGAATATGAGTAGTTATATACCCATATTCATACCTATACCATACTTGTCAAAACAAGTAATATCCATAAAAATAAAAAAGGGTTCAAGGTGGTACCCTCAAATATGGATATATTTGTTTTTTTTTATAAATAAAAATAATATTATTAATTTAATAAAAACACAAGAGATCTATACTTATAATTAAGTCAAGAGTAGAAAGATATATACAATACAAACAACTTTAGATGCAAAACATGAGACTTGTAACCCATTCACCAAAAAAATGTCTTAACAAATGTGTTTGAAAGTCACTATTTCCAAGTAGTGAGCTACACAACAAAAACTAAGTCGTTTACTCCTAAAATTTGTCCTTTGAAAATAATTATTTTATGGCCTTCTATATGTGCCATAATCTTGCAAACTAAGACCAAGACTGTCTCCTTAAAACCCCTGACTAGACCCAAAAATCGATGGCAATGATTGCAAAAAACATTGTAAATGATCATTTCAATCCCTCAACCGCTGAAAAATTATTAAATGATCCCAAACCACCTTGTTATTTATGATCTCAACCAATAAATATACAATTATTTAATTAATCTAATTTACAATATAAACTATTAATTAATTATATATTATATATCTATAAGTTAGAAACATCTAATAATTTTTTTCACTAGATACATAACTTCACAAAAAAAAGTGACGAGACATATTTGTTTTTCCTTAATACATTGAAAGTACCTTTAAAAAAGTAATATATAAAATAAAAATTTAACTAAATAAAGATTTTTCTACTGATATTTAATTATGATTTTTTTATTTATAATAAATTATTTAATTTTACTCATTATTATTTTAAGTCACATGAATAAAAAATTATAATTCGCAATTAATATAAAAACTTTTACCTTGATAATGCATGGAAAGTAATGCGAAAATCAGAAACTAGAAAGTGAGGATATTAAAAAGAGTAGTGGAGGAATATAGGAAAAGGATAGGAGTTTGCCTTGGAACGTGTGACAGCTTTTGTTTTTTGATTTCTATGATGATGTGGTTAGAGAAGCAAAACGTCACTCTGATTTTAAAAATGGTTGGAGATCTGATGTGATCTACGACAAGATATTAATGTTGAAATAAAATGCGATTGGTTCCATGAAGTAAAACAAAAGCGAAACAGCAGTAACGGCGGCAGGTAAAGGCAGAGGTTAGTGATGTACGTACTGCTACAATAATACTTACGTACATTTACACTCTCACTCTGCTTGCAATCGAACGGTTAAGCTTTGAATGAATGAAGTAGAATGCATCACGATTAGACAAACGGAAAATATTTGTTAAAGTAAAATGTTGAGATATGAGTCTTACTATTCCTTTTTTCAATTTTCGTGAATAGCAAAATGTCTACATTAGAAGTTAATTTTGACATGCACGTTTAGTTTCATTTGATGATTTTGGTTTTGACATTTTTAAAAATCTATAATTTTCATCTAATTTTTAAATTTGTATATATTTATTTAATTATAATTAATTAATTGAATTATTTGTAATAATATCCTAAATGGTTGGAGAATCTAAATTCAGTAAATAAAAAACATATGAAAAATTAAAAATAAGTTTATGAGTGTAAGAGTGGGCCAAAATGGTTGTTAGAAAGGTCTAGTTACACCAACATCCATCATAATTGAAAGATGGATAAAGTATTTAACATTCTAATAAAATAAGTTTATTAATGATGTATTCGTGGTTTAAAATAATCTTATAGTATCATTTAATTATAAATTATATAATTTGCATGATTTTTAAGACATTATTATAAAATTTAATAAATTTATTATACTTAATAAATTGTAATTTGAAGGCCACGAAAACTATTCTAAAATATTTTAGATTACTAATCAATTATATAGACTACACAATCAGTTTTTTTTATTTTTTTATATAAAAAATATTTACTAAAATGATCCATCTCAATGTTATTTACCTAAATAGCTTGTTTTACAATCATGTTGAAAAGTTGTTGTTGGAAAACCAATTTTTCAACATTTTATTTTTTTTAGTTTAATTAGTATAAATTGACAATGTAAAATGTTTTTACATTGACATTCAATCATATCTTTTTCATTTACATGATTTTTAAAGTATTAATCGGTAAAGTTAACAAATTTACCATAAATTAAGGATTGTAATTGGATGTTAGTGTAATACTCTTTACCATCTTCAGGTATACCGATTAAATCCTTTTTATATGTACAAAGCCTAAAAGAAATGGTTTTAAGGACTTTTTTTGTTTAAATTTGTTTTTACTATTCATGTTGAGAAATTGTTGTGGGAAACCAATTTCTCAACGTTCTTTTTTTTATATGTAAAAAACCTATAAGAAATTGGTTGTTAGGTAACGAATTTTTTTAAATTAGTTTTAATTTATGTTTAATTTATTTTTTATGCATGTATGTTTTCTAAAGTATGCTTTTAAAAAAAATTAAGTTAATTTATATTTTATTTTATTTTTTATGTATTTTATTTTTATGTTGTGTATCTTTTTCATTATTTTAAATTTTTAAAATTCTTTTCAATTTATTTTTTAGTCTAAAGTTTTTAAATTAAGATTCTTAAACCTAATATTTCAAATTATTTTTGTATAATTTGTTAAAAACATAATTTTTAGATATCAGAAATATTATTTTTTTAAATTACAAAATATTAATTTGGTCTAAGTGTTAGATATAAGTTTTGAAGATATAAAACGCTATCAAAATTAATACAATCCTACAATGCAAATTACATAATGTAAATAAAAATGCATAGAGTCAATGACTACTGTTGGAAAGTCCTTGAACGAAGAAAACATTTTCTTTTCGAGTGACCAACATTCTTACACAAGGAACATCTTTTAGGTTGCCCAGTTCTACAATATCCATCTTAGTATGTATTCGTGCTGATTTTGGATGACCTTTTTTTGTCCTTATCATCTCTGGTTATATTTGTGGGTTGGTACAGTTTGGTTGATAAACTTCGTTGTGCAGTTTTTGAAACAATATGTTATACACATTGGATATGTAATGCAACATGTATAATGGATATATGTAACATGTATAATCATGGTGAACATGTTTATATGCTGCAAAGACATGCGAACATGACATGTGAAGCTTTTGAAGTTTACTACAATTACACTATTGTTTATCCAACCTAACAATGAAATTTGTTGTTGGTTGTCCTTCTCTTGAGTTAATGGTTTTTTGGATGAGGAATCGTGTCAAACTCTAATATATGGTGACGGTTTGTGTGTCTCTCAAAACCTTATTTAATATATCTGTATAATGTTGTCCACCTCTGATTTTTGCGTCAGTTTCTTTACCTCATTAGATGAATAATGTGTTTATCACACTTATTGGGAGATTTCACGTTTTTTCAAAATAAAATTTATGGCCTCAACTAGGTTGGTTGTCATGTGTCCCCGACGTTAACCATTGTCCCAGGCTAGAGTCGATCTTTCCTTAGGAATTTCAACGAGCCATTGTAATTTAAAAATAATATGAAATGTTAGGTTTAAAAATCTTAATTTAAAAAAATTAAACTAGAAATAAATTACAAAGCATTTCAAAAAATTTTAAATAACGAAAAAGATACACAACATAAAAATAAAACAAATAAAAAAAACAAAAATTAAATTAACTTAAAAAAATTTTAAAATCATACTTTAGAAAAGCATACATATATATAAAAATAAATTAAAAAAATAAAACAAATTTAAAGAAACAAATCTAAAAAAAGCAACATGAATATTAAAAACAAATCAGGACAAAAAAACATCCTATAAAAAATTGGTTGCTCGGTAGCCAATTTCTTATAGATTTTTTATATTAAAAAAATAAGATTTTGAAAAATTGGTTCCACAATCAATTTTTCAATTAAAACAAGTTATTTAGGTAAATAATAAAGGAGACGAATTATTTTAATAAATATATTTTTTGTATAAGAAAGTAAAATAGTTACACAATCAATCAATTATGAGATATGAATCTCCAAGTCAAACAATTTCATATTAATTAATAAGTGTACAAATGTGTGCACAATTATATTACAAAATGTAATCGATTATATAGAGTATATTCTTTTATAGAAAGAAATCAATTTCATTTCATTCATAAATGTATAATAGATACATTATGGAATTGTAAAATGAGTATAATCACTCGTATTGAATGACAAAGTGTCTCTTAACAAAAATAATAATACTATAAAAAGAAAAATCATAAAAAAAAATTTAAAAATTCATTTATATAAAGTATATTATAACCTTAATTTTTACCAGCAAAATTATACGATCAATAATTTTATATAAAAGTGTATTTAAAAGCTATTTTGACATAATAATATACTATATTATTGATTGTTTATATACAATTTTATCAAAATTCAACATCAACAATTATATAATACTTTATTCTTTTTCAAAATTTCAGCCTTACTTTTTTAATAGAATAATCATAAATTATATAGATGAATTTAATATAAAGCAACTAATCATTGTTGAATTTATAAGCATTTTGATTCATTCATCAACCAACGCAGTTGAGGTTGATGGTGGCAATATGTATAAGGAATTAATTAGGGATAAAGTAAAAGAGAAGAAAGCCTTAATAAATATAAATTTTAATTATTAAATAATTTTTTATTTCTTTATATTATTTTTTGCAAGATAAAATAAAAAATAATAATAATTCATTTTATTTAAAATGATATAATAGAAACTTTAAAATGTTAGAGGAAAATTTAAATATTTTAATTAGAATAAAATTTTAATTGTTTGTTTAGTCGTAGAAAAAATTGTGTTACATTTTTATTACTATTCATTAAAATAATTTTTTTTTACTTTTTAAATTTGAGAAAAAGGATTATGCACACTGTAAAAGTAAAGAGTTTTACATTGATATTTAATGACAACCATTTATTTATGGTAAATTTATTGAATTAATTTATTACAGATTAATACTTTAAAAGTCATATAAATAAACAATCCTAGAAATTCAGTACATACTAGTTAAATTGTGATACCTTTCTACCCCTAAATGCTTTATTATTTAATTTAAAAAATAAAATATAAATTTATTTATTTAAATAACTAGACTTGATATTTGGGTAAAATGATTGATATTGTGACACTACGAGTTGGTTATTACTAAACATGTCAAAAAAAGAGAAAATAATTTATCTCCATATTGAGTTAAGAACATAGTCAAATGGATAAAAAGTACTAGTTTATGTAGATCTATTAAATCAAGTTAACTTACAATTAAATTTGTGAGCTTTATATAGATAGAAAATAAATTGTTAGTATCATATAATACAACACTACGAATTTTATGACACTCTTATATTCCAAATAAATAAATATAACATGATTAAATAAAAGTCTTTTAATTGGGTGAAAAAGTTCACAAAAGTCCTTCCAACAAAACCTCATATCAGATCAAATGATAATAAGTCTTTGCAAATGAAAACTTTAAAGAAAGAAAAAAACTTGAGATGTAATTGAAATAAATTTCTAAAATAAGGAAATGATTTCAACATCCTAATATAGTCACAATGCCCGATGCCATATCTATCAAAGCATGGAATCCCCCATCAATCTCAAACTCCTCCACCTCCTCAGCTTCGTCCTAGACTATGGGCATTCAACCCTAAGCTACGCACATAAATAGGAAGTGAGACATTTACTCATACATAATTAAGTGGCATAAATAAGAAATATTACTACCAACAATATGTCACATGAAACCACACAATCATATTAAATTCAAGTCATGCTAATAATGTTCATGTAATGCAACTTATGTATGCTCTCTCAAGTACATGCTTGAAGCTGTCATTTTCTACGCTAATAACACATAGGTACAATCATTTCACCATAGGCCCACCCAAGGTGAATACTATTTATACCAATAATAAATAAAAATAAAATAGTTAATAAATAAATTTATTTTTATTAATTGATATTATTTTTAAATATACTTAAGCTAGTATTTATATTTATGATTTATAATAATTTTCATTTCTCAATATCTTAATATTTTATTTTAAATTTTAATTCTCTTTAATAAATTATTAACCCCAATTTTGAAACTCCTCTCTCCCACTTCACACCTCGAAACACACATCTCTTATACAAAAATATAAATGCTTTCACATCTTCTTAGATAGGGAGAGGAAATGTTCACATTTTTTAGATACTCTATGGAACAAATATCCCGTGGAGACGACAAGGTAAAACCTATAGCTCAGAGAATTAGAACACATGGCTATGAACCACAGAGTTGGGAGTTCAAATCACTCCTCACCCACAGTTTGCCAAAAAAAAGGGAAGGATTTTTCTCTATGGGGGTAAGAAAATCATGATTGGTCTAGCAGACCCAAAATTATGGAACTTGTGAGTACTTTCTTGAAATGGAATATTCTTACCTTACTGTTTTCTATTTATTAATTTTCAATAAACTTTGTTATATTTAAAAATAATAATAATTTAAAATTAACTAAAATTTTAATACTATAATTACTTCAAAATACATTTTATATACAAAATAATGCAAGCATATTATTTTTATGTTATCATACTTTTTCTGATTCATTTGTTATTTTTTAAAATATAACTTAAAATAATCAAATTATAATAACTAATGGTTATAATAAATTAATTTTTAAACTTCTTTAGATGATACAAAATGTTAACGGGTTTCCACTATGAATTTAATTTTTATGTATTAATACAAAAAGAAATTATATCACCATTCAATTGAAGATCATAATAAGAATTAATATTTAAACTATTATTACTAAAAATTTGTAAACTATCATACATACTTTTGTGATTAAATAATATCATAAAATTATTTTATATAGTTTATATGATTGTTTCAAAAAAACTTATCTGTCGAGACTCGTTACTTCTCTATTATTTTTAATTGAGTCCAACCTTTCTTTTAACCAAAATCATAGGTTAAAATCATAATTAGATGCCTCCCTCCTAAGCATTCTTTGTATGAGATAAAAGTTATTTCTTAAATATATATATATATATATATATATATATATATATATAAAATTGTCATCTATTTTATTTTATTTTTTCATCGAAAGACTCTATCTATAATTTTACAAACATAATTAATAATAAATATTTTAAATAATTATTTTTTACAATTAAATATTTAAATAGTCGTAAAAATTATTAATTCTATAAGAACATATTTATTTAATAGGTTATAAATTCGTAAAATAAATAGTGGAAGAAATTAAATTTAAATTTTTACTTAAATTACTAATTGATTTGAAATATGATGTATTTATTAGTTGTGTTGTTACTATATGGTTTGTATTCGGTTGATGGTAGAAGGACGAGAGGTTAGAATACTTATTATTTTTTGTTTCGGAAGGTTTCAATTGAGTTTCGGAAAGTTTTTGGATAATTCATTATCAAAAGAGAGTTACATTTAGCAAACTAATTTTATTAAATACACCCTAGCGTTATATAAACCGTTTATTTCTTCTTCCATTTTCTTATTTCTTCTCCATCGAATGTCTCTCTTTGCCATGATAAAGATTTGCTTGTATGGTCGACTTCAGGTCAACAGAATTGGACGCGGTCTCTTCCATTACTTATGATTTTGAGAGGTGATAAGTATAGGTATGTCTGATCGTAGTTTTCAAAACCTTTTTTCATTTGTTTTCGATTTTGAAAAGGGAATTCCTTTGGAAATTATAATTTTCTTAAGTTCTTGTTGAAAGTGGGATTTCTGTCAAGTCCTGATAGATTTCTTTGGTCGATTCTTTCCTTTTCTATTGAGTCAACTTTTAGAGGAAAAAATAGGTAAGAGAAGCTATAACCTCGACTTTTATTATGAATGATCATTTTTTTATGGAGGTAAAATCAATATGAAATAATTGATTAAGCTATTGAAATGATATTTTGATGATTTGGTGAGAAATTATATTTTGATGATTGCTGAGAAATGATATTTTGGTGAATTTGGTAATAAATGATATTTGATGATTTTTAGTAATAAAGGATGTTGGATGATTTTGGTGATATTTGGTAGTCATTGATGATTTTGGTGTGATTTTGGATATGTGTTATTGATTTTAGTGATAATTGATGTTTATGATCAATTGAATGAAGTGTATATTACTATGATGCATAATGACAATTATAATTGAAAAGGGTTTTAGGTATTTTATCTATTGACTTGGATTATGATTATAATTGCACTAGAATGCATGTTGATGTTATGCATACTGATGAGGTGTTGTCTTTAAATACATGATGATGAGATGTATTAAATGCATGATGATGAAGTGTATTAAATGCATGAAGATGAGGTGTTGCATTAAATACATGATTATGAGATATTGCATTAGATGTATGGTGATTTGATATACATGGAGTTTGATGAATATAGGCAATTACTGGAGAGTAACTTAGCCTTAGATGAGGTGTATTGAGTTGTAGTTGCATAAGAGGTCAATGTAATCCGGATACCAATTATGCATGTGGGGAGAGTACATTGCGATCCTATTACCGAATATGCTGGGAAAGGTACCCTTGGGATATATTTAGACGATAGTTGTTGGTCATATAAGGATCGGGTAGACTCTAGACATCAATATTAGATAAGTATGTTAAGACTTTGGTTAGTTATCTGATAGGTCTAGTGGATGCCTGACACCAATAGTGAGACGTCTAGGATCGCCTTGATGTTTGAACTCAATAGATAGTCATGACACGTCATGTTAAGTTAGTATAGGGTGTTGAGTGCTTATGTTCAAGTGGAACATAAGTGTAATTAATTGATGATTGTATTTGGTGAATTGAATTGATGGATTGATGATTATATTTTATGAATTGTATATGATAAATTGGTGGTGTTATTTGATTGACAAAATATGATTCAATAGTGGTAGTATGGGAGAAATTGTTTAACTATAACAAAATGATGGAATGACCATTATATTATGCTTACCCTTTCTTTTGTGTTGTTTTTGTATGACTGTGATGATCCTGTTTCGCACAAGAACAGATAGTATGTTGTTAGGCAGGTAGATGACATGTGATTGAGCTAGAAGAGTTGACCTAAAGTTTACTATGTTTTAATTAAAGTTTACCTAAGTGTTTGATGTAAATATTAAATAGTAGAATAACATGAATAACTTAGCTATGTTTTGAAATGTATCTATGTTGTAAGCTAAGTGTAAGCATGTATAGGGATACTGAGAATGAGTAAGTTATAATGTTTGAAGTTATGTTAGTGTGGGTTGTGTTTTAACAAAGAAATGACATGTTATATAATCGTGTGGTATGAGTTATGTATTAGTTATGTTTGGATTGAGAAAGGTATGCATGCATATGAGTAAATATTGTGTCATGAACTAATTGAATGAAAATGGAGTATGTTATGCATGATTGGAATGTTAGGGCAAGATTGTGTAGTTATGCAGTAGAGGTTTTGTTATCTACAATGTCTCGTTGGGCAAGAGGTCTTTTCCAGTGAGCTTTAGCCTCTGTTAGGATTAAATTATAGTTTTGCCTCCCAGCGAGAGGTCTCGCTCAACATAAAGTTGTCTCGAGTTGGATTTTAATGGGATTTGCACCTAGTGAAAGGTCATATTCAATGCAAATTACACTTTGTTTGAAATTAAACAGGTTTTTGTTCAGCAATGTGTCTCACTGAACAAAGTCCCTATTACTGGGACAGTCAAATGCAAGGTCCTTGCTGGGTGATGATTGTCACTGGACAAGATACTCTTAATCTCACCAAGCAACATGGTTTGCTGGACGAGCTGATATTGTACATACTATGATATATATTGTTGTGAACTTTAAAATTATTGAGATATATGCTATAATATTGAGAATAATGTAATAAAAATTTTATACCTCAATATTTTGGTAATATAGTTTTTAGGAAAAAGAATATTTATTTAATTCATTAATGGTATAAATAATATAAATATTTTTAGATGTTACAAACCGGATCACCCTTCATACATTTTTCTATCTTTCCTTTATCCTAATATGTAATTGTCAATTAATTACATGTAAAGTAATAGCTATGCATAGCTTTAAGAACAACATGTTCTTAAGAAATTATTCAATGTATTTGAATATCTACTATTTAACCTAAGTGTGTGTGAATAATAATCATAAAGGTAAGCGGAGTTTTAGTGACTTGTGTTTTTAACAAGGTAGGAAGTTTCTTGACACTATATTCAATGATAAGATTTAAGTGGTTCAAAAAACAAAAAATACTAAACGAACATACTCTTAGTATGTGTTATCATTTTACATATTTTTTTGACACAATGTTAAAAAAAAGAAAAAACATATCTGTAATATATAGAAATAAAAGCTGGTTAATATCAAGTGATAATCCAAACAACAATTTGGTTAATTAAGTATGTATTTTCTTTTTTGGGTTACATAAACCACTTTTATAAATATACTTTAGTACTTTAATTACTATAGAGACCATAGAAATGAGTAAATGACCCACCGGAACCTCTTGTTGTTGACACCACCATTTTTCAACTCTCACTTTCGTGGCACTTGTTGGCAGTGAAGGAAAATTTCAAAACTGATCCGTGACCCTGCCTCCTACAGTGCATACTTGTCAAGCAAGAATTTTTGGGTCAATTGTCAACATAGTCGAACAAAAAGTAAACTAATTAACAAGGAACAACCTCACCGCAATCTCTTTCTCCCTCTCTAGTCTCTAGTCCACGTCCTTTATATTTTTTATCCAACAATTCTTTTCATGTCTGGTCTTTTTAACACATCCCTTTGAGCTTTAATCTTGACCAACATGACACCTACCATAATAAACATCTTGAAACCGTCAAATATTCAGAAAAGTAGCTCACATAATTTATTTTTCTTTATGGGCAAGTAATCACATAATTAATGTAGATAAATTACATTCGTCCCAATATAGTTGTTTTTGGAATTAAGCCTCAATGGTTGAAATATTTGCGCACATATTCTGTACTTGTCTTATGCTGTATATACTTTCAACAAGTTAATTAATATATCTAAACAAATGAAATTGTTTTAATGAATTAGGAATTCCGATTCATGTATTTCCTCTCGTTTTTTTAAGCTCCTTATAAAGTCTGCCAGTTACCAAACCATATCTGTGTATAGTCGGTCCATGATCCTTGTGAGACAAGTCGGTGACTTGGTCTTTTATGGGTTTCGGCACTTTCACGAAAAAATTGAACCAATAATAAATGGACAAGGAAGCAGCCACGAAGTTGCTTGAGAATTGAGATGTGTATAAATACATGTTTGACTTGTTTTGTCTGATCTGTGTCACAGCTAGAAATAAGGATCTAGATCACTGATTGTGATGCCACTGCCACTGGTCTAGTGAGATATACACGTATATAACTTCTTGTATTTTCCCCCTTTTGTTTGAGAGTGGGGTTGACAAGTGTTATGTGCATAAATTTAAGGTCAACTACTAATTAAACAATTACAATTGTACTTACTAATGAATGCCAATTTTCACATAGTGTGTGTGCCCCTGACCCTGTAAAGGAATAAAATTAAAAAGGTGCTTTCGATGATTGACAAGTAGTAAAGTCAACATGTGATGCTACTTGCTATTTGCCCAATTACAAATAGCAAATTGCAAAACTGCTACAGTCTGTATGTAATGTGAGAGAGGAATACAACACATGCATGTGATATAAAAGGAAATTACGAGCAAGAGAATTATTGCTTAAGCAAATTATCTACATATAGACATGCTTAAACTTTAATTATTAGATTTAACGTCACAAAGCAACATTATCAACGAGAAAATAAGGCATGAATTTAATTATGTGGCACGCCATGCATGCTTGTGGATCATGTAAGTGGTGTGTGTAGGCGAAATAGCAAATTAAGGAGCAGGTTATATGATTTTGCAAACACCTACAGCTAAAGCAAGCACAAACATGTCACAATGTCAGTGGTTGAATTAAATAAATATCCAGCCAATTATTTGTTCGTCAATAATTCTTCAATGATATTTGTAACCATAATTAACGATAGCCCAATCAAATCCCGATTTACCTATATAACCCACTTCTAATTAACGTTCACCAATTTAAAATGAAAGGAAAAAAAATGTAAGTTTCTAATAATTCAGCATTAAGAAATAGTTCTAGGTGATTAACTTTAGCTAGCTGAGATAGCTTTCTCACTAGATTAACGTTGCAGGCAGCATAGCTTTTGCTTGTAGTAGTGGGCTATTTGTAACAAAGTCCAATGCCACCAAAGAACTATAAAATTTGACCAAACTAAAACATTACTTTAATCCTAAAGAGTTGATTGTTTGACATTTAGAACGTTAATAATCTCGAAAAGGTTATAGGAAAATCAGGAGGAGGTAGGATTTAGGAAGTGATTTCCCCTAGAGCCTAAAGGCTATAAAACTCACAAGTCACAAGATAGGGTCAGCTATAAATAAACCACACCAAATGAACAAGCTGGCATATATGATTCATACACAAACTATACCACCTACCAATTGTAGCATCCTCAATTTGCTATCGGATAACACTAGCCATTAATTAAGGTTTCATTATTGCATGGGCTGGATCAACATACACACCTTCATAATACAATGACACCAGTTAGTTGTTTCAATCAAAATAAATATTTTTCGTACACTCATCACCCCATAATGGATCCCATGGTAGAAAGGGGACACAGTTTAAACTTTCTCCTCTCTCCTCTCTTTCTTATCTTCAGCCTTTTTTTTTTAAGTCTAAAGTCTTTGGGTGTACCTGTCATAAGTTTTTAAGTGATAAAATTATGAACTACTTTATTTATGTATTTTTAAATTTGCAACAATTTTTAAATATATACTTTCTGCTTTTAATAATTACACTATATGCACGGATACCCAATGGTATCAACACTTAAAATTTTGCTGATAATAATTAATATTTATTCATTGTTTATCTTCATTAATTAAACTTCAAATTATTTTATAAAAGTACAATTATTCATATACATGCACAATATTCTATAAAAGTACAATTGTTCATACTTATCATGTAATACTACTTTTATTTCCAAAAGTTGTAAATGTTTTTCAATTAGACAACTTTTGGATAAGTAATTTAGACACTTTCAAAAGTTAGATCTATCATTATTTTTAATAAAACTAATTTTGTTGTTTTATGTTGATAATCTTTTAGGAAATTTATTATTATTATTATTATTATTATTATTATTATTATTATTATTATTGATAAAAAAATGATAATGGCACTATGGGAGCTTATTTCTTTTGCCTGTGACAATCGTATTTCCTCATAAATGAACCATTACTGCTTAGGCCTAAACATAAATACATTAAATATGAAGTCTGAATCAAAGCAACCTGCAAAAAGTACAAGGCAAGCATATGGTACTACGGAAAATCAAATCTGTCAATTTTTTTTTTTATATGGTCCCTCTGGGACGTGGAGCACATGGAAATTTTCTACTCGACACATTGTTGAAAACCTGTTTCTGAATTTTCCAGCATGATGGTTGGATCTCAGAAATCAGAACAGCTGGCTTCTGAAAATCGTTTACTATCATATTTGGCCCATAACGTTATGCAGCGTGATAAACGAAACATAGAACGTGTGAAACTAATTGTACCAATTCCAGGGACGCAAACTTAAATTTCAATAAAATTAAACTTGACCTTATGAATGTTCAGCTTGTTAAAAATTGACACTATAAACATATTTTTTGTTATTTCGTATGATAATAAATTCAAGTAATATTTAGCCATATAATATGTTTTAAATTTGAATCAACCACGGCAAGCATCAAATAATACCAAAACAAAACCTCAGTTTCAAGAGAAAATGTCCGGGCCTGAAATGGCTTCTTAAAAGACTAGATAAAAGAATCAGACGCAATTAGTTAAAGAAAATTAATAAATCAAGTAGTAACATGAGTGATGGTTTACCAACCAAATTATATAACACCGGCCCAAGGCGTTTAAAACTCAAGTATGATGACGACGATGATGGAGGTTCCATCCTCTAAATAATTTTTTTTTCTTGTCCTTATCCAAGTGTTTGCACCTCCTAGCTAACCTCCATATCAATCCACGTACATAGCTAGTGAAATGAAGTATAATTTAAGTTCCTAATCTACATTTTCTAGTTAAATCCAAGTTCAAATATCTTCGATTAAATTTTGAGGAATTATCCCTCTCTTGTTGAAAAGCATAATCACAATTTCCCTACCTACTTTATGATTCATGCCATATAGCGGATATCCGATTGATTAAGCTTAGTATTAACAAATTCCCCCCGGGGGGAAAGGTACATGTTATTTTGAAACATGCTACAATCCCCTTTCAGCAAGTCTATACACTAAACACAATTTATCAATATTTTAATGCGTTATCAGCTATCCTACCTGTGCACACTTTAGTATGCACATTATAGAGACTATCCAAATTAAAACAAATCAAGATAGAAAAAAGTTGGTCAAAAACCATTTTGAAGTCTATATATCCGGAATGTTTTCAAAATTCAGCCAATTTCCTATCACAGTTTTGCACATGCATAATGTGCTAAGGCTGTATTGAAACCTAAAATGCGAAGAACTAATCACACTTATAATGCAACTTGCCATCATGGAATTCCATCAAACTGGTAAATTTTGCACTCTTAAGTGCTTATACTTTTGTTCTTTGTTGAATCCTTTTGCACTCTTGGCCAAACCTTTAACTAAAAGAAGCTTCAAGGCATCGACCCCCTCTTGCAAAGCCTCATCAATCTGTCCAACAAGACAAACAAGAAGCGTCACTGAGATGAATATTTTTGTAACTTGATGGGCCTGTTTTCAACATATTGCAAGTAGCATGATGTAAAAAAATTTGCTATACTACAGAAGTGGGGTAGTGCCCCTCTTCATGATAATGCTCTACGGCCTCTACACGTATCACATGATATTAATAACTGGCTCCATTGTAAAAGTTTTGCCCCAAAATTTTCTGGATCAGTATATTCGTTTTCAATCATTAGGAAGCCACCCAAATGAAGACTATTAGCATATATGCATGCCATTGCACTAACGTCGCAAGTAACAGCTACCTTTTTTGACGTTTGCAACAATCATCCCCTCTTGGCACAACAATCCCTACAATGCCAGCTCATTGTTTTCCCATTATATTTGAAATGCAATTAATAATTGGATTCAAGTTGTAGCAAGTAGAAAACTTGAGGAGCGTAATTGCAATTTGAATTATGGGAACCAAATTGAAGCTTTCACTAAACGAGGAACCAAAAGTGCATTTGACAGTTAACCAAGAACTTACTCGTTGTCTAGCTGTTACATTAAACTTTTGAAGCAAAAATGCTTTAGGATCCATCTGCCCAGGAGGACTCCCAATCCCTAACGACAAAGCAAATTGAAATAAAGATAACAGTAATGATCTAAACTACGGAAGAATAAATGATTTGCAATAAAAACTACCAACCAATTCTCAGCCTAGGAAATTCTCTATTTCCTCTGAAGTGATAAATCACACTCTTTAGCCTGGTTCAGTGAGAAGTGAGGACGAAGTACAAGATGAGTAGCAGTACTCCAGAAGCACTTGACAAGGAAAAAAACGAGATGAAAAAATTTCATAAACAATAATACAATATTATTGAATTATAAACATCTGCTTTTTTAGTTCAGTCACTTCATAAAATTGATTTTCTTTTTTACCTAAAACAGTGAAGCATTACAGATATGACAACATACGGCTCCTTGACAAGTGACAATGTAATTAATACTGGTGAAGCTATATATTCACCATGAATAGATAAAGAAAGACTATATGATTACTTGATTAGGTTTCCATACAAAGTACTGATAGACTGTTCATTTACTGAAAGATAGCCATCCACTTTTTATTTTAGAGCAGAATCAGCAGATACAAATTTGTTTAAGTAACAGGGTTCTCTATATAAAATATTCTCTCACTGGTATGCATTTTCCAACTATTTACATTCCAAGTAATCATATTTCGAGTCAAGGATAACTCCTTGTGCGTCCATAGATTAAAGCTTGCTTATTAAAGCTAAAATCAGGAATAGATTGGAAATAGTCAAACATTGCAATCATTAGCTTTTTCAATACTTGAAATGAAAAAAAAGACATTTTTCATAGTTGCAAGAAGCAGTTGTATTTCAACAATAAGAATGTGTTTGGAAAAATTGAAAAATTATATTATTTCAATAACCGATTATATGTATAATTGATTGTTTTATAATCAATTATAATCAGTATTAATTTTTGTTTGGGCTTCCTGAGAATTAGTTTGAAAATAATAAATCTTGTTTTGATGCAACAAAAAATCACCTTTTATAGAATTAAAGAGTGAAAACAGCTGAAAAATAATAAACCGTTAAAAAATAATCATAAGATAAAAATTTTTAGCTTCTTAAAAACTTTGTTTCCAAAGAAAAGCTATTTCTAAATTTAAGTTAGATTCCCAAGCATCTACCTTATTTTTAACATAGCTTATAATAAATTTAAAGAAAAAAGACTATAATCTAAATTATAATCTTTCCCAAACATGCTCTAAATGTCAGGACAAATTGTTTTTCAATCCCAGTTCCCGGAAGAACTGAAGCATGTCTTTAAGAATTTAGAACAAAAACATACAGGAGGCTGGTGTGAGGAAGGGAAGGTGAGACACCAAAATACCTAGTAGTAACACTAACAACCCTAACTTTTAGGACAAGAATCAAAACATTTTCAATGTCAACTGTCATCTATATTCAAATGCACGAGTTAAATAAGTAACTTTCATGATTGCCTCATCTGTGATAACTAATTTCTCTTCTTTCTAGTCTATACCACACTGTAATATAGATAGCCTTGTAAAAGAAGTATATGATATATTGATAATTTCGTATTGAGGATGAGAATCCAAAAAAAGCCACAGGCTAAAATGCCAATACTGGAGAACACCTCAATCAGAAGGGGAGAACAAAAAAATGTTGCTGAAAAACAAGTAGATTTAGAAGAGAACAAGAATAGCAAAATGATTGATTAGGCAACAATTAAATAGGATAGCAATATATATATCCAACATGTTACAGCAGTACAATTACGAGATGCTTTCAATGTGAGAAACTAAATAAAATTGCATGAAAGAGTATGAAAAAGATGAACTATTCAGACTAAGATGTGATATACAAACTGGAATATGATAAATTGATAAGCCCATTATGCAAGTATATAGAAGGAGGGGTAAGAAGGTGAAGGAAGAGGAGAGTGGGCCCAAGAACCGCAAGGTCTGTGAGTATATAAGAGAAGGAAAAACATGACACAGGATTGGGAGAAGAGTGGGACACCAAAAGCGCGGCAACCGGACTATACTTCACTTGAATGGATCATATAGATGTTCTGCTGACCATAATATGTTGAGGAACATAGTCTATAGGCTTTCCAAATTAGAGTAAAAAGTTGAGGAATGTGATCTTACAATTGCTGTCATAGTTGTTCAGTTCAAGTTCAATGCATTAAGAAAGGCATAAGAGTAATTCTTGTATGAACATAATATTTATGGGTATAACTAATAAAATAATTAAGATTAACAAAATAATAACACTCAAGTGTAGTATACTTCTGCATTATACACACATAGACACATGCATACCATTATGCTCTTGCCATAACCCATTATGGCATCCTTTATAATTTCATAAAGGTTTTCAGCTTGCTGTTATTGATCGTTATTGATAACAATGCTATCAATGTACGATTAAGGGGAAGAACTGAAGAAGTTTAAAATAAAGCATATGCTATATGCATAGTCATTTGTCATTCATACTAAAGCCTAGGCTATCTGCATCACAATGTTATCCAATTTGGCTTACTACATTTTCCTAGTTTGTCCAAGTTTTTTCATCATAATGAAAGGTAATTGAATTCCAAAGTGAAGGTTATTGGATTATGACTCTGATAAGAACCTTGGGAGAACCACACCATAAAAGCTAGTTGTTGTAGTTAGAGAGCCCAAGACCTTAAAAAACCCTACACTAGAATCCTATACTTTCCAGTGCCTTGCAAATCTACATGTTAATTTCAACATAGATATTTCCTGGGGACTAGTATTAGTGATTAAATAATATAATATGTAATAAACACCACAATATCTTATCTCTATAGTAGGTGCTTGAGTCTTGAATTAGAAACAAGTTTCTTACGGCTAGTGTCAGAAAAACATAAAGGATGCAGATAATATTTATTTTGCTTCACAATTATCATTTAGTGTTGTACCCTTTATGGCTTCCATGACCCCCTTTGTCATGAAGACGAAGCACCCCACATGGCAAGTTCATGTCGTCATGGAACTGCAACCATAAATACACGGTTATATAAAGAATAGCTCACCTATCACGGATTAGGGGCCAACTTGGATCATTTTCTCGAGAAGCACTTCTAAGGAAATAAATACAAAAAAAAAGTCAAAACATTTTTTCCATAACTCTTTTTAAACGATGAGAGACTTTTTACAAGCTAATTTTTAAAAAGTCTCACATTTTTTAAAAAGCTATAGGAGATAACTTCCACATTGAAAAAAGTCCTACATCTTTTAAAAAAGCTTATAGAAAAGCTTTTTTGACTTTTTTTTTGTACTTTTTCTTTTAGAAATGCTTCTAGAGAAGCTTACCCAAACAAGCCCTAGATATTTTTTTAAACAAAAAGATATAGGATATGGAATAACTCACCACAAGCACCTGATTTAGAGGTAGCTTGTAATAAGCAGCCAGTGGTCCGGTCTGCAGTAAAATGAAGAGCCATGGAATGACATAAATTGATAATAAACACAAGGCCTCTTATGTGAGCTAAACATCAACAACACAAGCAAATGAAACCAGTTTGCATGCTACCTCAAATATAAAAACCTTCCATGGAGTCAATATTAGTATATTACCTTAACCCAACAAAAAGTCATTAATTCAAATAAAATAAAAAATCAGTAAAAGCATAAAGGAAAGACGAAAGCAATCAGCCATAACAAACATCTTTCAACCCTAATTATTTATCATAGAACCATCTACTGTTTTCTTTTCCTCTTCTGCTTCGGTTTTTTATGAAAAACGGAAGGGGATTAATGGTATTCAATAAGGACCTCTATTTGAGAAAAGAATTATTAACCCACAGGAACTTTGTAGAAAGCTACCCTTCCTTAATCCCTAGCACTTTCTCACTCCCTTCATTTGTCTCCAATTTGAATGATACTACCAAAACCATGAGTTCTTAATTTATTCTTTTCCACAATGAATTCAACCTTACTTTACCACATATGAAAATGTTTTCTTAAAAAAATAGAGGTCAATCCACAAAGGCGAAGGAACATGGAAATAAAATCCTCGAAAGGAAACCAAAAAAACCTACAGAGAAAACCAAAAGCTTAACCAATAACCATCCCATTAAACTCCCCGCACAGAACACTTGCAACAAAAGGGATAATCTAATACTAAAATAACACCAAAACATGTTAAAACTAATAAGAGTCTAAGACAACTAAAATTCTTCAAAACAACCTAAATTACATCTTCTAATTATATCATACCCAGTATAATTTACCATTCTAAGTTTCTAACATATAACTTGTAACTAATCATAGAAGTTCCTTTTCTTCCTTCATCATTTTTGTATTATAGGTGTTTGGAGAAAATATCATCTTTGATCTTTACCTCACCCAATGGATCAATCAACTTTATCTTCATTAAATCATGAAGTGATTGTGGATCCTGTAGATCACTGTTGCCCAAAGTCCTAGTAGAAATAATTTCCTCAACCATTAACCTCTGCCTTTGGCCAGAAGGTTTCACATATTACGAATCTGGGTCAAACATAATTCCCTATATGCTGTGGGATCTGATCTTGGTAGTCTAAACATGACATATCATCAAATTAAATTGTTAAAGATTATATATTATTTCCTATTTTCCTTATTTACTGATGCAATCCAATCAAGCATGCATCATGGCTAGAAAGATTCAAGGAAGGCATGGCATGGATGGGATCTCCTTGAAGATTTGAAGTCAATGTCTTCATCAATTTTAGCTTGTAAATATTTTATCTTACTTAGTTAATTAGGGGTGTGAGATTTATTTCCTTGAAGGCCTTGTATTTAGGTCATTTCTCTTTAGTTTAGGAAGAAGAGATGTCTTTAATTATTTTGGAGTAGTAGGCTTAGTGTGAGTTCCTTTTTTTAGTCGTTTTGGACTCACTCTCATCTATTGTTGGATATGCTATTTGCACCTCTCATTGGATTAGCTTAGGCGCCATTTTAGGGCCTAACTTGGATTAATTAGTTTTAATGCTAATTAAGCTCAAGTGCCACATTGCCTTGAAATATGTGTCCAAGCTCTCCCTTTAGGCTATATATACTCATCCTCCTCTTGCATTCCTCACCTTTGAAATTGAATGAAAATAGTCTCTTTTTCAGCACATTCTTAGTAAAAGGTCTTGGGGATCCTCTCTCTTGAAGAACCTCTTCCTAGTTGATTTTTATCAAGGGTTCCTTCCCTTGTGGCAAGCCTAAACAATTTTGGTTTATCTCTCTTTGAGAGTGGCGCCCCACTCCATTTTCTTTCCCTTTCATCCACCATTTCATAGTGCTTGGAACCCCAAGGAAAAAGATCAAGAGAGTGCAAACTTAGTTTGTATCAAGTGGTATCAACAGCCAACTCCAAGAGGTTCATTTTCTTTCCTATTCTTATCTAGTTTTGTGCATCATTTTCTAAGTATCTTTAAGTGTTCTTCATTTATTTTTTTCTAGCCTTTCATTTTATGTCATTTAATTCCTTATTGTCTTGTTAATTTATGTTTTAGTAGTTTCCAATTTGTGCAATTTATTTTCTTGTCTTTATTGCTCTATAGATTCAATTTTCTTTGTTCATTTCCATTGAATGTTGTGTATGTTTCCTTAGGATTTATTTCTTTAATTTCTATCCAGCTTTTTTTTTCTTTCTTGTTCATGTGCAAATCCTAAGAAAATCATTGTAATGACTTCACAAATTTTGTAAAGGAAGTCAAAACAATTGTGATCTGATCTTTGGATGCACCTTGCCTCTTTTGTGCTTCTTTAATTCTGTTTTTTCCTGCACCTTATTACTCTGTTTAGGCGTGAGTTTCGTTTTTGAGTCATTTTATTTCATTTTTTAATCTTCCTAAGTTGTGTATTAGTTATACATGTTTAGTCCTGTATATGTCTTCTAAATTCTATGTAGTTTTGCCTTTTAAATGTGCTAGTTTATTGTGGTGATTTTTTTGTGTTGGCTGGTTGAGAATTTTAGGACGTATATTTGGGCTGAAAACTTGAGCATTCAAGTTTGCCTAAACCCATAAAACTCTCATTTGGTACAATGTTGTAATCGCCTAAAATTACTAACTCATTTTAAGTTGCTTTGTGTTCTTTGGTTTACACTTTTACTCAAAATTTTAGTGGCCTTTCTTGTGCATTATCTTTCAAGCATTTAGTTATCTTACACTCCTTATCATATTTGCTTTCAAAATTGTTAAAGAGGTGTAGCAAAATTATTTCAAAAAAAAAAAAAAGAAAAGTAGAATCAAAAGAGCATATAAATAAAAAAAAAATAGAGTTAGTAAAAAGTGATAAAAAGAGAATTGAAAAAGAGCAAAAATTGTTTGAGATTGTGCTAGTGTGTCTCGGCTCTAGAGCTTTAAAATTGTGCAACTCCTTGAACCATTTTTGTTGAGTCTTTTTATTTTTAGTCCATTTTATTCTAGACCCATTCTAGGAATTTCTTTTGTGTCTTAACTTTCATTTAATACCTTTGTTATTTGCTTGTCTTTTAAATTCATTGAGTTTGTCTACATAAAATTCTATCCACTTCGATGTGTATCTATTTTTGTTAAGTGTTTTTCTTGCTTTTTGCTTTCAAATTTTTGCTTGGGTGCTTGTTTTCTATTGGTAGGTGGACAAAGTGTTGAAACTTCCACAAGGTAGCATCCTTAGGAAGTGTATTTAAACCAAGCAAGAAGAGACTTAAAAAAGAGGTCAAGACTAGAGTGATATTTGTGAGTAGCACCTGAAGAAGGAGCAACATTCAAGACCTTTAATGTTTGCATTTTAATTTGAGTGTAATTTTTTTTAAAAGGTCATTTTAATTAGAAGTATTGGATGCTCATAAGGATCACCTCTTTTGTGTGTAATAATCTTAGTTTCTTGTTTTAGTGTGGATAAGGAATTGGTACCCCTTATTTATACTTAGGAGCATGTTTTCTTTAGTCCCTTAAACTTTGTTTTAATTTCTTTTATTGCTTTCACACTTAAGAATAAGGTGAAGGAAGGCAATATGATCCATCATCCATAATGAGAGAACAAGTTTCTTTTAATTTCTTTTAAGTGCTTAAGAATAAGGTGAAGGAAGGAATGACATGGATGGGAACTCATTGAAGATTTGAAGTCAATGTCTTCATCAATTTTAGCTGGTAAATATTTTATCTTACTAGGTTACTCAATGACTTAATCCGACCCAATCCAATCCAAAGTGATTGGGTTGGGTTTTTTTTTAGATTGGGTGAAACACAACCTAACCAAATCAAATTCAATCCCTTACGGATTGGATCACAGGTTCAGTGAATTGAACTAGAGACCCAACCCAACCTGATAATAATATTATATTATTATTTATTATTTTAAATTAAAAAAATATTTTTAATAATTTAATTTATAATTCCTGAGCCAAGACTATCATGCACTAAGGCAAGCATTTTGCACTGCAAAGGAACATCCTAACTCCAACTAGCTAATGTTTATTGGTAGATAAAAAACCAATAATGAACTCTCAGACGATAGTTTAAACTCTTATGGAATTGATTCTTTACATTATCAAAGTTAATAATTTATTATTTATCTTTATGTTACAACAATGATATATTCTATTCTTTTAAAAAAAATCCTAAAAAATATATAAAAAAGATTCTAAACATTAAATTTATTCTTTAATTTTTTTTTTAAAATGGTGACCCAATTAACCCAATCCAACCCAACTCATTCAATAATGGGTTAGGTTGTATTGGGTTTGATGAGAAAAAAACAAAAAATCAACCCAATCCTATGAGTTGTAATTGGGTTGAGTGTTGGGTTTGCCTAAACCTAACCCAACCCAACCCATGAACACCCCTACCATTTTTCTTTAGTTTAGGAAGAAAAAGTGTCTTTAGTTATTTTGGAGGAGTAGGCTTAGTATGAGTTCCTTTTTTAGTCGTTTTGGGCTCACTCTTCTTTATTGTTGGATGAGCTATTTGCACCCCCCATGGATTAGCTTAGGGGCTACTTTAGGGCCTAACTTGGATTAATTAGCTTTAATGCTAATTAAGCCCAAGTTCCACATTACCTTGAAATGTGTGCTGAAGTTCTCCCTTTGAGCTATATATACTCATTCCTTCTCTTGTATTTCTCACCTTTGAAGTTGAATGAAAATAGTCTCTTTTTTAGCACATTCTTAGTAAAAAGTATTGGGGATCCTCTCTCTTTCCTAGTTGGTATTTATCAAGGGTTCTGTTCCTTGTGGCAAGCCTAAACAATTTTGGTTTATCTCTTTTTGAGAGTGATGCCCCACTCCATTTTCTTTCCCTTCCATCCTTCATTTCATGGTGTTTGGGACCTTAAGTAGAAAGATCAAGGGAGTGCAAACTTGGTTTGCATCAAGGGTTAAATAGTAATTGGAGATTTACTCCTTATATTTATTATCAGATAGATATTTTTGCCATTATTAGAAAGATCTTATTTAATAAATATTGATTTTATTTTATCATATTTGCTCATTATAAATAAAGACATTGTGTGGTCATCTAACACATGTCAACAAACATTTACATGTATCAGAGTCTATATTAAATCCATTAAAAGGGTCACCACCATATTATTCACACACCAAGCCAAATAGTATTGGGCATAAGGGGTGTATTGGGAAAGAAACTCAAGTCTCACATTGACTAGTGATATCATCAAACAATAGTATGCAAACCTCACCTTACAAGCCGATTGTGTGAGGTTGAGTTAAACCCACCACCCAATGACCTATTATCATATCGTCACTCCTTCACTAATGACTATAAACTTTGTCATAAATAACACATCCATGACTGTCACCCCCATGCTAACCTAATGTACCAAATACACCCGCCGCCACAACAATCATGTCTTTGTTGGTGGAGAAAACCATGAGTGGGCACCAGTACAAGGATCTCTCCCAGGCCGACTTCAATGGCAAAGGTCGAAATGTTAGGCCTCATGGCCTGCAGGACCGAGCTTAGCCTATCTCAGCCCTTCATAAGGGCCCACATTACCGACTCACTCCACATGACCATCCAGACCACCGTCCTCATTGAAAACCATCATTAGGGGTGAACATATGGACTTAAGCCTGCAAACCTGTCCATGGACTCCCGAGCTAGTACGGGTTTTGAACCTCTTTTTTTTTAAGAATCAGAATTGTAAGAAAATTTTGAGTTCGGTTCACGAAACCTGTGATTTTGTAGGCTAAGTTTGTAGACTCACGGGCTTAATCTGTGACTTGTTTAAAAGACAAATTTGTCATTTTGACTATTAGTTTGTGATAATGTTGTGACTTTTTTGTTGTAAATTGTGATATTTTTTTTAGACTTTTAATATTGAAAATATTTAGTATTTAAATTATTATAAATAATAATATAATTTTTAGTATGATATATTATAGTTTAGTAAATATTATAATTTTAAAATTATTTTTAAAAAATATATATAAATGAGTGTGGGCCCGTGGACCCGTCTGTTAAGTCCGTGAGCTTCGCGGACCGGATACGAACTCTTAAAAAAAGTCCATTTATTTTGATGGACCACACTTATCAAGCTTGTTTAAAATGAAACGCTAAATAAGCTCGTATACCCACCCCTTGATTGGGGCCTCAATGGCAGTCCCAACCTCATCGTCGATGACAATGGTGACACCACTCTCCTCATCCCTGAGGGTCTCAAGGTCGAGGAGCTCTGCAAGAAGACTGGAGAACTTCTCGATCCTAACTCCACCGACAACATTGAGTTCCAAATCGTTTTTTTCATTAGATTTATCACATCTGTAACAAGCTTGATTCATATCAGACATATGTTCCAGTTTGAGAGGAGTGTTAAAGATATATACTATTTCCTTATTTATGGTTGAATAGTAATTGAAGATTTACTCATTATTACCTCCTATTATTAGATTGATATTTAGTCAATCATTAGAGAGATCTTATTTAATCAATATTGATTATATTTTATCATATTTGCTCATTATAAATAAAGACATTGTGTGGTCATCCAACACACATTTACATAAATCATTTGTAATCCTTCAGCGTATTAGAAACATTCCAAATAGACTTAACACATATTTAGTCACTGAAGAAAAAAAATCTCCACAAATATATCAAGATAGATACATTTCACGTTGAAGGGTAAAGAGGAAGGACTAAAAGAACCATATCCCTTACATATAGAATATAACCTTTATCATGCATTGTTATCTATATCCCACAAACATGTTACATGACATGATAAATATGTTCTATAATAAAAATGAAGATTAAGAACTAGATAATAACCAACTTTGATGACATGAAGGACTTGATGTACACACATTACACCCCAAATGATTATCTCGGATTAAGACATTCAGATATGAAACTTGAGGAAACATAGTAAGTTCCATTTGTAAATATGAGTAGATGAAATCAAGACATCAAGTAAACAAATGTGATATCCAATAGAAAAGCTAAATATTACGATGCATAAATATGGGTACATGTATTGGATACAACGCCATAATGATACAAAACTAATTCTTGAAAAAACTAAGAAACATATTGGGCAGCAAATTACAAAATAAAATGCATATCATAATTAGATATATAATCCCAATAAACATATAAAACATGATCCAGGGGATGAAATTGTAGAAAACAGTTTTTTGTTATCAATATTGGTCATTCTAGATACAATAGACTACTGATTAGCAACATACTGGCACAAAACTTTTAAAAAATCTAAAATAAAATAAATAATTCCAGGATGTTTGATAGCAATATCCAATTATGTCAGGGGAGTATCCAATATGATGCACATCTAATTGATACTATAAAACATTTGTTCAATATATATCTCACATGATTCACAGGCTAAATACTCTTTACTATTGAAAAGATAAAAACTAAAGCATATCCCAGATTCTTTTTATGTTTTTAAAAGATGTAGGACTTTTTACAAATTAGAAACTATATGAGAGAACTTTTACATATTGGCTTATAATAAGTCAGTTTTAACTTATGGAGAAGCTTTTTGAACTTTTTCCTTTATTTTTTATATCCTATAAGAGCTTCTAAAGAAGCTCACCCAATTAGGCCGATAAGCAAAAAAGTGCTTATAGAAAAAGTCATAACTCATAAGTCCCACTATAAAATAAGCTCAAATAAGTTATGTATAAGCTCTTCCAAACACCTCATATGTTCAAAAGAGAAGAAATTGTGGAATAACATCATCCACTCTATGTCAGCACTGGAAATTGCTGCAAATACTCAGTTATTCCTCTAGCAGCCATTGTCAATTTTAAGATTTTCCTACCATAGTGATCAATTGGTCATAACATTAAACTTGGAAAATTTCTAATATTTAACCGTTATCAGTGGTACACACTTTATCGTCACCGGTAAAGAGTAAATTTCAATGCGAAAATCAGAACAAGCTATCCCTCAAAGTAGACTATTGACTTCAGCAGTCAAATGTATAATCAAAGGAGGTAATAGGTTAACTGGATAAGACATTTTTTCACCGCAGCAAGTGAAAAAAAGCTTATAGACAGCACAATTTGTAGACTAAAGTAAAACATCTAGATGGATAAGAGAAAAAAGAAAAGGCAGCCATCTTAATTCCTTACCGATTCTCCACTGAGATTCATGTAAGTTTGAGGCTTGGCAAGGAAAACAGGAACTTCACCAACAAAACCTATAAAAACGTTGATGCTTAAAATTCATGAATTGCAACAAACAGAAAACGGGAAAATGAAATGCAGCAGTTACCTTTTCCAAAAATAGCTTTGGAATGGACAGTGTCCATAAGAATCCCCTGTGAGTGAGCAAATGCATCGATCATCTCAAAACCCACCTGATTCGGACAAAAACATGTTTTGGAATTCCATCACCAAAAATTCAAATTCACACACCAACCATGCCCCCATTTGTAGTACAGAACAACTTTATATGCAATTTGATGGCTGATAAGGAAAATATGTAACTTACCTGTAACCTAGCAAATTAACAAGCTAGAAAGAGGAAGTGTAAAGAAGAAAGACAAAAGAAGATACATTGTGTCTGGTTCCATGGTACTTGTCGCCAGGGTTTCCCAAGCCCACGAAAAGCCAAGGGCGTGGAGCAAGAGTACAAAAGCAACGCCTACTTAACCTATTTAGCATTTCCCCTGCTGCCAAAGTAGGAGAAAAATTCAAATGAATAACCAAAATCAACAAAACGATTAAGTTCAATACGCATTCATAACTAATTACCCAAATTAGCTAGCTATCTCTGTTGTTTCCATGTCTTCATTCTTCACAATCACTAATCGCTGGCAAGTTACTTCCTTTACCGGAACCGCTTTCGGGCCTGCTGTATAATTTGCTGTTTCGGTATGAATTTGTAAATACCGGCAAAATTAAGCCACCCAGCGATGTTGAAAAAAATTTCTGTTTTTTTTTTTTTATTTATTTTCTAAAAAAGATTTATTTGTACATTTCTTTTTATTTTTAAAAAAAATTAAATTTAATCAAGTTTAATGCAATATTTTTATTTAATTTAAAATATTTTTTATCGTAATTACATTCTAAAAATGTTAAAAATAACATTTTTTCTATTTTTAGTTAACTTTTAAAATGTGTTTTTATTAAAATAAAAATTAAAAAAAAAAAAGTCCTAAACAAATACGACATTGGTTTTTTGTTTTCAATTTTTCACATCTCGGATTTCTTTGTGCACCCCTTAAAAGTATCCTTCTCTTATGCATTAGGATACCTGGAAGATGTGAAGGAGCTATTGTTACTTGTGGCAGCTGAGGGGTAAGAAAAAAGAGGTGGAGAAGGACACAATGACCGACTTGCAACTTTTCCCTCTAACATCATTGAATAGGAGAGCATCATCGAGTCAGCTTTTACATGCAACAATGGTAAATTAATGTTTTTGATCTATTGCATGTGGTTGTCTTTGTTTGGATGTGATAGTTTATTCATTTGTGTTTCCATATGTGGATGTATGAATCCATTGGTGTTGCCTGTGTTTGTGGAGGAAGTGGCTGACTATTGGAGGACCTACGAAAGAATCCATATTACAAAATTTTTATTTCCTAATTTGGTTATGGACGATTTACCTAATCAGATATATATATATTCGAAATGGGTTTGTCTAACATGTTGTTTAGATTTATCTGTAAAAATAAATTCAAAAAAGAAATTAAATTTAATTTAAGTAAAGGTAATCAAGTAATTATTTGAGATGATAACAAGTGGTGTTTATAGTCATATTTTTTTTAATCATGTTTAATATGTGATTAGTCGTTTATATACGTGTTTGAATTAAGTGAGATTTGAATTATGGAATTTTGGTAGCGAGTTTACTAACGCATGCTGTGTGATTAACAAGTGATCTTTGGGCCGAGGTTTTGAACAGTTTATAATAAAAGAAAAGTTTGTTGAAAGTGAATTGCACTTAGCAGAAATTGAATTGCTAACAACACCCCTCCATCCCTCATTTGAGAAGCCATATTCTACTCCTAATTCATTTTCTCCTTTCTCTCCCAAACCTATTGTGCCTTCAGCATGTCCACGAGCTACACCCATAGCACATTTTCAAGGACTAAAATTTCTTTCTATTTGAAGTATTGTAAGATTTTTTTTTTAATAATAGGTAATAAGTGTGCAAAGTAAATAAAAGAGAGAATAAAATTTAATTTAAGAATAATTAATAGATTGATTATGAAATATTTGGTTTTATTATTTATATAGATAATTATGTTTTAGATCGATGAATATGATTAAAATTAAGTAAATTTAAATAAGAAAATATGAGAAAGTGAAGTTTAGCGAAGTAAAAATTGATAATAATAAGATTCTTTTAAATTGAGATAATTATGTTGGTTTTAAGGAAAGTTTTATTCAAAAATCTAATTTGGGAAGTGGGGGTGCGAGTAGCAAGAGCATAATCACTAAATACACCTTTGGCTCTATAAACTTTCTTCTCCTTTTCTTTCTCCCCCACGGTTCTTCATTTTTTCTTCATTCTCCATTAATAGTCATTCATTTCTCTCCTTTGCATGGTCATCCAAACTCAAACAGAATTCAATGAAATCTCTTCAATTATTCTTAATTTTAAGAGTTGATCATCATAAGTTTTGAGTGATTTATGTGGTAGATTCTTGTCTAGTTTCAAAGTCCACTTTTTAATGGGAGAAATAGATAACGGAAACCAAAACCTTAATTTTAATTTAAGAAGTTGTATTTTTTATGGATGTGAAATCAATAGAATATACTTAATTAATCTTTGAACTGAATTTGATTGTCATGTGAAGTTGTTTATGTTGGTAAAATTGATGTTGGATGTTTTGTTGTTGATTTTGGTGATATCTATATTGTACTGTAATGCATGTTGTTGTGATGTATGATGATGAGACATTGTATTAAAATTGATGATGCGGGTGGTTATAGGAGGTAACTTAGCCTTGGTTGATATACATATGTGAGGTGTATTGAGTTAGGGATGCAACTAAGGTAAATGTAATACTAGTACCAAATATGCAAGTGGGGGTACCTAAGGGATCAAACAACAACTGGTTTGTCAGAAGGGTCAAGTAGACACTAGAAAATAGTGGAGTGGTTATCAAATGAGTATACATAGACTTAATTAATTGTCAAAGGGTCAGGTAGACACCTGACACCAATTGTGAAAAGTCATTAGATCGCCTTGTTATCCAAACTCAATAAGTATTTCCGGAAAACATTTGTTGTATGTTGTGAATACTAATGTTTTGAGAGAACATAAGTGTGATTGTTTTCTATCAGTAGTTATGGATTCATTTGACTTAACATTTAAATTGTGTAACTTTAATATTTGTATATATTCTATGATGTTATATGCTTACCCTTGCTTGTATGTGCATTCTATATGAATGTGATGATTATACTTTGCACAGGATAAATAATGGCTTTAGAGTGAAAGCAAGATTGTCTATTTTGGAATATGAATATCGTATGTTAAATTAATGTAACTATTATATGTAAAAAACTTGTATAATTGAACAGTTTTATAGTAGTAGATATGTGTGCATAAAACAGGATATAATATATCTAATCATGTATGCCCTAAAGCTTATGAGTATGTGAGAATAAAAATGTTATTTGATATGTTGTTTGAGTTTTGGTCAGTAAATAAATTCTGCAGTTGAGGTTCTGCAATCTGCAGATCTCACTAGCACGACAGGTCTCACTCAACAAAAAGTTTATTCTAGTACTGAAATGCGTGGCTTTGTGCCCAACAATAAGTCTCGCTCAGTGCAAAGTTGGTTTTATTAGGTTTGTGCCCAACGACTCATTATGTTGAGTGAAGTTCCTTCATTTGAATAGTTCAACCCAGGATACTCGTTGGGCGACCATTGCCGCTAAGCGAGATACCCTATTTCTCGTTGAGCGATCTATCTCACTTAGCGAGCTGGTGCTAGGTATGCCATGATTTATTTCGTATTTGATTTTAATATTCCAAGATCTATGTAGTATTAGAAGGGTTGTATTGATGGTTAATAATGCTAGGTATGTTGTAATTAGTTTGAGACGTTGCATGTATTGGAATTGATTATTCAGTTTTATCATTTTAAGTTCTAAACTACACGAAAAATCGATATTATTTATGAAAAATATTAGGAATTGCATAATTAAATTTAGGATGTTATAGTGAGAATTCATGTCACTTAATAACATTGTTGTAAGGTTTCACCAACAACAAAGCCCTAATCAAACCTTGTGAGAGAAGTCACAAGTAAAGAAAAGATTATTGCTTGTCTCCTTGTACCCGCCACAAAGAGCACACAACTCTGCACCCTCTATTAATTTTTGTTTCAACAAATTCTTGTCGACAACTTATCCATTCCAAGATTTCATGTCGGTAGTTGAACCTTTGGAGGCACATTTTTTGCCCAAATCTTCTTGTAGGGAAAATTTACATCTTCTCTCGGGTCAAAGATAGAAACTTGTAAACTAATGAAATAGAGTATAATTTCTCTAGACTCCACACTCACCCATATATTGCCTTTTGGGACAAATTCACATTCTCTACGCTCTTCCCTAACTTATCTAACATTTTTTATCCTCACACAAACAACTTTCATCTCTAATTCCATTTCCACCTTGCTTCCCTATCGTGTTTCTCAGTGATAGATACATTTTTATCCAACGCAATCTTATATAAACGGGGGAACTCATCCTAAAAACTTCGTTCTTCACCCACCTGTCTCCCAAAACACGATATCCCTCCATGCACCAAGATTGCAACTCACATTCGAAGACCACCAGTCCCCCCCCCCCTTATCCCCACACAATCAATGGAATTCAAATTAGCCTACCATGTTGAGCATAATTTACCTTTAACCTCTCATTGCCCATCAACACGTCTATACTTAGATTGTAGAACCCTCGCCCATAGACTCTCATGCTCCATCCTTAAATGCCATTGTCATTTTCCTAGTGGAGCTAAATTTAATCTCCTCATATCTCGCAGTCCCAAACCCCCCTCATATTTTGTCCTACATACTCTTTCTCAAGACACTTAATTAAGTTTCCTTCGACCCTTTTGCCTGCCCCAAAAAAACTATTTAAAAAGAGAGTGAAGTGAGTTGGTAGCGCGGACAAAATAACTTTTAAGAGTACTACACAACGTGTCATGAACACATGTCTATTTGCTCAAGACAAAAGATGACTTTTCACTACATCAACCATTAGTTTCAACATTTTTAGTCTCAATGGGACCCGACCCATAGACAACCTCAAATATTTACAAAGTAACCATCCCACTTCGCAATTAAAAAAAAAAAGTACTCTCCTCAAGCAACCAGACTTAAACATATATAAAATTTAACTCACCAAAATATGTTATGAAAAATATTTTAAAATAATTACTAAATAATATAAAAAAGTTAAATTAATTTTAATTTTTTATTATAGAAATCATTAATATCATTTATGAGATATAACTGTATTGATGAGAAAATATTTTTATAATATCAAAGAGTTGATAGTATTTAATTATAGTTTACAATCTTGTGAAATAAATTTTACATGTAAATTTCAAATATTTTCTCAAATTTATAATTTTTTAATTTTTACAATATTATTATAAATATAATATTTAAAATTTTTATTTATTTTATAAATAATTCAACTACCAAAATATATAATTACAAATTTATCTTAACTTTAAAAAAATACTTTGTTAACTAGATACCCATGTGGGTATTATATGATTTTTAAAACGCCCACAATAATAAATATCTAACTACACACATCATATCTATTACATGTCCTTACCTATTATATAATATGTTATTTATTTGCATGTATTTTAACTAATAGTTACTATAAAATAATTTATTAATCTAGTTTATAATACTTTATTATAAAAATATTTTATTAGTTAATATTTATATAATGATGTTGAAAATTTTATTGCAAATACATAATAAATATATTGAAATATTTTTATAAAGATTTTTAAATATGCTATAAGAAGGAATGATTTAATTTTTTTTAGTATTTAGTTCAATTATTTTTTTTATTGAATGTTTTTATTTATTTTTATTCTTAAAGAGTATAAAAAAATAATGTATTAATATAAAAAATAAATTTACATGAAAATATTTTTATAAATGTGAAAATAGAACATTTTTTCATATGCACAAATATGTTAATATTTTTTATTTTTTTTTTAATATTTAACTTTATATTGACTCAACGTTGTTGAATAGAAATAGGCAAAAATGTACCATTTGTTCTAATACTATGGTAAAATTAATATTTTGAAAAATAATGAAGAGGTTAAATATTTATATTTATTTATATATTCTTTTACATTATTTTGTTAATTCATAATTATTTCTAATTATTATGATGAGATATAATTTTCTGCATCAATAATATGTTTGAATACCGTGTAAAAAAATGTTTAGTCGTGAGTACGTATCAATTATTAGATAATGTTACACTTATTTTTTAATTTAAAGAAATTTTTCAGAATCAGTTAAAAAATAAGATGGTCTTAAAAAGTATCACATGAAAATATAAATATTTCATTTATCATTAATATAATTTTATAAGAGTTTAACCTCTTGTGTGTTGGCGTATAAAAGAATTTTATATTTTTCTCATTTTATAATTCGTCTTTTCCTTCTTTTCGTTCTTGTTTCATTTGAGGAGGAAAAAAATTGTCCTGAAAAAATAACATAAATGGACAGCCAAACAATTCACATGACAATTATTACTCTGTAAAAAAGTTGGGCCTCAAATTTGTTTCTAAATTAATTCTTTAACATATATTCAATTACATATAAGGGTATACAGGAAAATCAATTCAAACCGAATTGGTTTTGAACCGAACCTATTTGAGCCGAACTAGTTTAATAAAATTTAATTGAACTAGTTTTTAAAGTTGAACTGGATTTGAACCGAATTAATTTTTAAACCAGTTAGGTTAACCTCTTTTGTTTTGCAATTTAAAAAATAAATCTCATTCACTCAGATGACATCACAGGCTCACTTACAGTCACGACACTGCTGCTATTATGTATAAAGCTAGTTTTCTTACCGCATAAAACTGGTTTTTTTATTGTATAAAACTAGTTTTCTTACTGCATAAAACTGTTTTTTTTACTGCATAAAATTATTTAAGGAGCATCATAGTAGAACCACACTGTTGTGGCCATGTCCACATAGCTGTGGAAAATCTAGTGCCTAAAAAAATAGTTTGAAACTATTTCAATTTAGAATTATTTTGAACTAGTTCTAAACCAGTTCAAAATCGGTTTTTTAAAACCAATTCGGTTCTAAACTAGCCCTCTAAAGTAGTTTGGATTTTTAGTTTAAGAACCGAATTATTTAAAACAATTTAGTTCGATTCCATTTTTTTAAAAAACCGATTTTTGCACACCCCTAATTACATAAAATAAGGAGTGAAAAATAACTTTTTGTCATGAAATTCTTTTTAATAAAATAAAATATTTAAATTCAACGAATTATCACTTCTAAGTTTAAAAACCAAATAAATTTATATTTACTTGAGAAAGTTTTAGAATACAAGAGTATACGCATGTGTAAATTCTTTTTAGTCAAGTTGGTTGTAATTAATGAAGCCCAAAAACATGAATGTTGACTTAAGAGGCTTGAGATTTGATTAAATAACATGATTTTATTCATTCAAATTCAAAGTTGTTCATGAAAGATTGTTTTAGAAGCAACTAAATGTGCAAAGTAAATGAAATGCAATATAAATCCTCATAGAAAAACCTCAAAGTTCTATTTCTAATGAAAGTAATAAATGCAGAAACATAAATCTTAAAAGAAAACCTCAAAGTTCTAATCTTAATAAAGCAATAAATGCATGAATGTAAAGGAAGAACAATAAATGAAATTTGCAGAATAAACTTTCCTCAGAGTGGTAATAACATACATGACAATCTCTTCACTCATTACCATGTCATGTCTGGTGTCTTGAGTTTACAAGATGTTATGTGAATGTTTCAACCCCTATTTTGATGTGAATAAAGGGTATATGTAGGTATTTTTACAGCGAACACTTGACTTAAATTTTTAAAAGAAAATAATATTGTATTCCAATGGAAAATAAACTTCCATAACTCCTAGTAACTACCCTACGGATAGTAACTTCCATATTTTGACTTCTGACATCCATTGACATGTTTTAACTTTTAATATCTCTCTAACCTACCTCTTGCAAAAAAAAATTGCCTCCTCGAGCTTCTCTCTTCTTGACGCATCCTTGACAAGCCAT
Source organism: Psophocarpus tetragonolobus (assembly GCA_037954015.1). Taxonomy (NCBI): domain Eukaryota; kingdom Viridiplantae; phylum Streptophyta; class Magnoliopsida; order Fabales; family Fabaceae; genus Psophocarpus; species Psophocarpus tetragonolobus. The sequence goes on from CM075690.1 coordinate 23,989,251, forward strand.
GTTTCTCAAGACTCTTTATTTTAGTGTCCTTGTCTTGAGTAATAGATTTGATATTGGGAGTCCTCTTTTGGCCATTTGACTTGATCAATCACTCCTTTTGTCCGCCCTTCCAGAGATCGAACTTTGACTTGTGAAGTTGATCGTAACCTTCGAACCTAAAACACTTCCTTCATTCTCTCCTTTTTTTAATGTCTTTCTTTGATGTTTGATATCATTTTATGTCAATTTATAAAGGATAGTCCCTTTTATTCAGCTTGTTGTAGTATCTCGACACACATGACAAATATGGACAAAAATTCCCATATTTATTTGAAATTATTATCCTTACCACAATAGATGCCCCCCAAAATATTCATGTCTCAACATGTTTTTTGAGAGTGTGAATGTTTTCCCCTTAATTACTTTTTCACACTTAGCAAAATTCTGCTCTTTCTTTCTTAGAAATCTCTTCAACTTCCTGTAAGGGCATTTAGGTCTTTACATATATCTAAAGAAACTTCTATCCCCTGTACCCGCCAATTACGGACAAGGACGCTTGTCATGTCACCCCATTTTCACCAACACGTCAATAAAAGCAATTTTTACTGCTTCTCATAAATATTTACCTTTTCTTAATTCCTTCTCCCACTCAAACCTCATTATTCATCATCTCCTTCACATTGTTTCTTCTTCTCCAATCTTCTTTCAGTTTCCTTTCATCACTTCGTAATGTCTCTTTCTTTCCCCTTTGCTTATAACCTCCATCTTTATTGCTTGCATCTCCCTTCTTCCAAAAGTTACCTTTCTTTCAAATGAAACCTCTTACCTCTACCAAGTTCCGGTTTTTATTAGCAAAATGGTAGGTTCTGCAAATTCTATGCAACAAGGGGTGCTCGCACCAGTCGTGGCAGTTTCCAAACAAATCATGATCAACAACGTGGAGTTTGCTCTTTTTCTTCGGTTTAGAGAAGAATCAAGACGTCTTCTTCAAACCCAGGTATTAATTCACTTCTTAATCTCTGATCACCCCTATGCTTTTATGGGCCTATTCGTAGAAACCTTAAGGAAGACCCGAGTTTGTTTCCTTCACCTAAGGATGACACATTAGTTGTTTCTAGGAAGGAAATCCGTTTATACTTTTTTATGGAAAGAAGATTTTTCACACCTCTCTTCCAGTCAAATTCAGGGAGTAGTATTTGGAGTGGATTTCTCAAGTAAAGTCTAAGTGTGGAGAATATTGGAAGAAGGTTGGTATTTATGATGTTCTCCAACTCAGTTGCCTGAACCACAGTTCTCTATGTCCTAGTGTGATCTTTGTTGCTAGTGGCTTATAGAATTCCAAGAGGAATGCTCTTGAGCTTTCTTATAGACTACTTGGCCCTACTTTACTTGACATAGCTGCTATTATTGGCCTCAAACCATTAGGTAAAATATATGTTGTTGGAGTTTTCAAAGACACCATTGACAGAGGAATAGTAAATTGGAGCAAATACTCGTATCAAGGGTTCCTCGAGAACTACAAAGATGAAGCTGACACAATGGTATCATACCAAAAACATGTAGCTTTCTTATTATATTAGTTAATCAGTCAATTTTTTTGCAACAAGTCCATCCAAGTGATTATGGCTTATTTTAACTTGGCTCAGTTATTGCATACTGGTTCTGTTAAAGTGAACTTGGCTAAATTACTATTGGCTCATGCGTATTTGACCATGAATGAAGCGGTGTTGATCTTGAAAAGACCATTACCAATTAGTGGTGTCACTAGCTCGCTATGGTTTGTTCAGTTGTGGCTCAACTCTCTCTTCCAATCGAGCTTGACAACATTAATCTAAATTTTGAAGGTGTTTTATTGCTTACCCTGTCACCACCCAGAGATTTTTCAAATTTAGCAACTTACAAAATTTACCTCGAGAAGCTTTTATCTTTCCATTTTTTTTTCTGAAAAGTTAGCTCTGTTTATTCAACCTTCTATTAAGGGTCCTTTCTGGCTGCTCCGTCGATTCCCACAAACCACTCTAAGAGAGCAAAGTGAAATGCTCAACATTTGGTGCAAATTCTTATCTTGGGACATTCTAATAGCTAGCCTTCATAATGGCGATGTTCAACTATTTACTTACCAAACACAGCTTTGTTCTCGCTAGTTTGGCTTAGCCTAACTAACACCACACCTAGTTTTAAAGGATAAAAAAATTTCCCTCTAACTTTCCTACTTTGAATGTTGCTTTTCTAGACTTCTTGAAAGAACAGTTGCCCAAATGTCAAATAAAGATCCAACCAATTCCCTTTGAAAACAACTTCTTATGCACCTAAGAATTTGTTGAATGGTGGTCAAGATTTAAATCAGACCAATAGATCACCTATGTTGATTGTGTTCCAAAGCTGACATGTCGTCCTTCCTTTTTGGAGAATCCTGACCGAGAAACTCGATGTAAACGCTTTTGTTGTTCGATCATTCGCCTTTTTAAGAAATTTTACCACGTATGCTACTTACCATATAGGATCCAATTCACTTATAATGAAACTTTATGGTTCTTAAAGGATAAAGTAGATAAAAATGTAAGTTGAGGTTAAATTATCAATCTCAAAGGAAAAACTATCTTCGAGAAATATTGTCCTGCTAAACTTCCCATTTTTCCTTCAACCCCTTTTGGTTTGGCCAAACCTTTAAGTGGTGAACAATAGACTGTCGATCTACAGCTCATAAGGTAAAAGATCTAAAAACGTATTCCTAAGGTGTTGAAAAAAGTGTACCAATTCTTCCTTCTTCATCTAATTTTCGAGAAACTAAAGCTAAAAGAAATTAAAATCAATTATTACAAATAAAAAAGGGAGGGCTTAAGGGTACTGAAACTCCCAATTCTAAAGGAAGAATTAATTACCACCAAATTAAAAATGCAAAATTTAAAGTCTTCAAGTCCTTTGGTCTCCAAATGTGCTCTAAAGCTCATGACTAGTGTTTGCCCCTTTGAGTTGGTCCCTCAAGCTCTTAGTTCAAGTTTCCAAAGCATGCTACCCTTGTGGGAAGTTCTTTCTTGAAGCTTATTAGAAAGTAACACTATTACACAAACCAAATAAACCAAAGAAAGTTGCAAGGGATATGCAAAATAGAAACTTAAAAGCAATAAAAGGATAAACACAACAAAGGACACTAACCAATTGGTAAGATTAATTTGACAAGACTAGAAAGAATTTGAAAAAAGAAGACAAGCAACAATTAAAGGTAAACAATAAAGAAAGCACACAAAGGAATACCTAAGAAAGGCACTAGAGTGGAATAAAAAACAAACTAAACAAGACTTCACAATTTCACAAATTGCACTAACTTTAAAATTATAGTGGCCGAATTCTTTTAAGAAGGTTCTCAAGCTCTTACAAGTAATTTTAAGTCCTCAAAGTGTCTTAATCAAATAGGTGCACAAGTTTTTTCATAATTTTTTTTTTGTTCTTTCTTTGGAATTCTTTTCCTCTCTTTTTGTTTTTGAACTTCAACTTCTTTGGTTTGTTTTATCCTTTTCTTTTTTTTAAAACTTAATGTTGTTATACCTAGCTTAATGGAAAGCAAAATTAATGAGGAACAACAATATTATAATCGCTTGAGCTAAAGGTAAAAGGAACAAGCTACCAAAATTGTAAACAAATGCAACTAGTGAACATTAAAATGAAAGAAACAACAAATTTTAGTAGCCCCAATTGCCACTGAACTAATGGTATTTTAGGAGTACTTTAAGGCTTTTAAATGAGTGATTTGGTTTCCCAAGTTCAACTCACAATTTGCCCAAACAATTGTACTAAAAAGAATAACCAATAGTGAAAGCAAAACCAAGGGGGAAACTACCAAAAACATGCGCAAACAAGAAAGAATACAAATGATTGAATTGAGCAATTATTTAAGAATATTTAGAAACTAGAATGCTTGAATTAAAAGCATAAACACATAAGAACACAAACAAGAGGATCACCTCTTAGAAGCCCAATCCGAAGATGTTTTATAAGGTTTTTTGTAAAATAAGAAGAGGTTAAACCTAAGGAAGTTTATATGACATGAAAGGAAACTAACATGACCATTTTTTGACAAAACTTAGAGATTATAAAAGTAAAAATAAACCTATAAAGTGAACAAAAATTTTAGCAAGAAATGCACCAAGGATTAGCCCAAAAGGAGAGCCACAAGGTTGTGCAAAATGCATACTTATGTGGACTTATACTACCTCTTTTGTTTAGGCACCTAACCTCAGCACATTCAAATAAAATAAAGCTATACTAAGGTCAAGAACACTTAAAATGCAGTAAAAGATGCAATGAAAAAAACAAAATAAAATTGCATCAACAATAAAGACAATAACGAATAGAATAAGGAAAATTAAGAAACTACTAATATTAACTTCAAGACATGAAATGAAAGAAATAAACAAGGGAATACAAGAATAAAATTGTGGAAATGAAAGTAAACAATATATAAGAATGTGCAAAATTAAAAAGATAGAGAAAAGAAATTTTGACCTTTAGAACCTATGCTCTGATACTAAATGGTGCATACCCTTGATCTTTTCTAGAGGTTTAAAGTATTTAGTGAAATGGTGTATGGAGAGGTAAGGGATGAAGTGTTTAGGCACCACTAAAGGGAGATAAGCCTAAGGAAGGTTGACTTGCCACAAGGGATGAAACCCTTGATAAAAGCTAAGGGAACTCTCAAAAGAAAAGGTAGGGGACACTAAGAAAGAATTCAGCCAAAGCAAAATTTCTATTGATCAAAGTGTAAAAAAAACAAGAGTGGTGAGGAGCACTGATTTATAGAGGTAGCTAGCCTCTTGAACAAGACATAAAAGAAAGGAAGGGCTAAGATTAAAAGGGGGAATCCAAGGAAGGAGGATTGAAACCCAAAGTCTAATCAATCCTCTCTCTTAGCATCTTAATTGGTGCCCAAGTAAGTAGATCTAAGGGCCAAAATCCCTTCTTATTAGCTTAGGGGTTTTATTTAGAAAAAGAGGGGTGTAGTTATCAAACTATCCCCTTATAACCTAAATAAAGGCCCAAAAGTTATCCTTACCCCTTTTTATTACTAGAATACCTCCTAGAAAATTAAATGGACTAATACATGTCCAAAATAAAATCCTAGGCTCCTCTAAGTAAAATAAATGAAAAATTACAAATAATAAAAGCATAAAGAAATCTGCCCAAGCTAATAGTGAGTCATGTTTTGCACATCTTGATGATCATATAGAGGTGAGGTATTCCTCCATCTATTATAGTCATGTCCTCTTCTATTCTTCTAGCCATGACCCTTGTGATAGGGCTCTTGCTTGGAGGCATGCATCAAAAATGTTTTTCAAAATTTTCTATTCAACTATATAAGAGTAGTTCAAGAATGCCCATTTTCAAAAAGCTACCTTGTTTCACAAAAATGGTTTTTTAAGAATTCAACCATTTTGACAAAGCACCAATCAACTTAATTTTTCCAATAATGGTTTCAAGTGTAATTGAAAAAAAACTTAACAAGAAAGTTTTTACAAGTTATTCAGAATTAAAAAGAAAGGGTACCCACACTTTTTAGGTTAAAACCCAAATTCTATATCAAGTTATAAAGGATAAAGAATTAGATCCATTCTAAGAAAACTTATGGATCAATTACAGCTACATAAAACCCAGTTAGTAATGCTTCAAGAATTCAATAAAATTGAAATTTAAAGAGTATAAGGAAAAGATAATTTGCATAATAATTTATACTGGTTCAGTTAATTGACATATATCCAGTTTACAGACTTAGCATTCCGCTAATCTGCTTTCCACTAAAATCTTAGTACATGCACATCACACATACATATTTTAATCCTGGAAAGATTTAAATCACACAAAGATAGGCTTCCTCTTGCACACTACAAGGGTTTGCTACACCGTGACACTTCATCACTTACAACGCCTCACTTGCAATACCCCACTGCAAGATTTCCCAAGAATCTCAATAACACTTAAAGAGATTGTCAAACTTGTGCAAAAATACAGAGAATGGTATAGAACAATATCACCTAAAGTGAAGAATACCCAAACAAAAAGATAAAAACTCAATGGAGTCTCTTCCCTGATTCTTGAAATTGAAGCACCTTCAAACCTTAAAAAATGGGTATGAGTCTTGGAGAGAATTGTGTAAATCGTACAAGAGAAGTAAACACTTGTTGGACATTTTCAAAAGTTGTTAAAATCATTTTTCAAAATGCTTTTATATTAGTTTTGATGGAGGGTAAGCGATTACCCACTTAATTACTTAATATCCTACTCAAAATTGATCCAAAGTGTTTGTTCTCTGGAATGATTGATTACTGTTTTCAGGTAATCGATTATCATAGACAACAACAATTCCTAAACCTGAAATTCTCGAAGGGTAATCAATTACCATTTTAAGTAATTTATTACCTTACCCAAAATTCCATTTTGAAGTTTTTCCAGCACAACCTAACCTATGTAATCTATGCAAAACCATCACAAACACATTCTCAAACCTATCTAAACACACAATACAAGTACCACACCTATAAACGTATTTGGTACCATAAAATTGATTTAAGGGCAAAAATAAAGAGAGAAAAAGCAAACCAAAACTTCAAAGTGTCTTATACTTATGCTTCATGCCTTTGGTTCCAACAGATACTATGACTGACTACCCTTATCCCAGTTTTATTTGTAGTTTGAGATTGTCGAAGTGACAAACCCATGGTTTGATCTCCACCCAATATTGAGGAGCAACATAACTTGAGTGTTCTACTAAGAAGTCTTCCAATGTCTAGCCTTTAACAGATCTTAATGGTTCGAGTCTTAGTGAAAATTCAGTTAGAGCGAAATCCCATTTTGCTACTCGATTGTGCATTATGGAATGAGAAAGCATGAATTTCGTTACATTATTCTTGGAAAGAACAATTACATCATGAGGTTTTACATCATATTTGAGTTTACAACAAGAGTAATACAAACAATCATATAATTTTTTCCAAAGGGGTGTATCTAATTTCTACATCCTTAAGAATGCAAATAAGATAATAAATAGTTATTTTGTTTCCGTCTTCATCCTCTTGTGACAATGTGATTGCAATAGTATTTTCAGACACAGAGAGATACAATTTTAACTCTTTTCCCTTGGTTGACGGTGCTGATATTGGAGGATTGGACAAATATGATTTTATTTTATCAAAAGCCTTTTGATGTTGTTCTTCCTAAACGAATTTATTTTTTTTATCAGAGATTAGAACTACTTTTTATTCTTTGGAGGGGCAGTCTCCATTATGGCCTTGGCCTTATTTTTATCTATTTCAATCCCTTTGGTGTGGATAATGAATCCCAAAAAATCATTTGTGTTCACACTAAAAGCATATTTTAAAGGATTCACTTTTAAGTCATGTTTCCTCATTCTTTCGAATGATAATCTTAAATGTTCGAGATGACCTTTTTTTATTTTTGACTTAACCACAATATCATCTGTATATACTTGGATAAAATTCTAATGTAATCATGAAATATTAAATCTATTGCTCGCTGATATGTGGCCCTAACATTTTTTAAGCCAAATGGCACTACAATCGATTCATAGGTTCCTAATGCCTATGTGCATCTAAATGCAGTTTTGGACACATCTTCTTGAGCAATGAAAATTTGATTGTACCCAGCATAACAATCAAGCAATCTTAATATTTCATTTTTTTTATGCCGAATCAACTAACATATCGGCCACAGGCATAACATACTCATATTTAGGAGTGGCAGAGTTAAGATCCCTAAAATCTATACAAACTTGAATTTTACCATTTTTCTTAACGACTGACATTATGTTAGATAACCATTCGACATACCTTGTTTTTCACATGAACTTCACCTTCAATAGTCGGTCAATCTCTTCCTTAATTTTGATGATGATTTTTGTGACGAACCTTTGAGGAGCTTGTTTGACAGGTTTCCTCCCTTCAATTATGGACAAATTATGCTCGACCAAACTCTTCTCCAACCCTGACATCTCATCTCTTAAGCAAAACAATCTTTATTATGATATAGCAACTCGATGTTCTGCCTTTTCAAAGGTTCTTTGAAGTGTTTGCTCAGATAAGTCACTCGAGGCTTCTTTTTACTTCCTAAATTTATCTCCTCCAAAGGATCTTGTGCCTCGAGCTTTTTATGTTTGGATGATACAAAATTTTTTTATTGACCTTTATCATTAACCATTCTCTGTACCTCTAAACTTTGATTTCTTGTTCCTGCTTCAACTGTAGTAGCGGAGTTTAAATTTTCTTTTCTGACGACCTTTGGGGTCATCGTGCGCTTGCCTTCTTCGGCGAGCATAGTAGTTGTTAGTTGTTTATTATCACCTTTGACCCTTCCTTGGATTGAGGCCTTTTCATCTTTCTTTACTTTGTCCAAGATGACCATTGTTATGTTCTCTTTGGCTATATAGGCCGAAACTCGAGCCATGAAGCTCGATAGACTCTCTAGATTCACTTTGTGCCGGTGGTCGAACCATCTTTGGCCTTGCTATTGCTGAAATAGAACCCCACTTGCGGGTTCCATTTGAATGTTAAAGGAGTTGTCCAATCATTGAAGTCATCCACAGTTTCGATGAAAAAAGGGGTTGTAACTGCCAAAGCTTTAGTGGGTTCCTCCCCTATGGATACATATGCCTCATATTTTGTCTGATCTGCCTCAACCATTTCCAATTTTCCTTCGTAGATACAAAAGAAGATCTTTTGGTGTACGATCAATGAGGTTGGGATTAGGGGTCGCTGACAAGCCGTGAGCGTGTCGACTTTTCATGGGCGCTGCCGATTCTCCCCCATGTGATTCATCTCTTAGCTGATCTGAACCATCATCTTTCATCTGATTTCTCCCTCTTAGCTCGGCTGTTTCTCGACGCAGCTCCGCTACTTCTTCTCTCAGCTGCCTAATGACTTCTGCCAAACTGGACTCGTTCACCACCTCGGGATTACCCGTTGTGATTTTAGTCCCTGCTCCCTCATTAGCTTGATTCTTCGACCCTGCTCCATTGCTTCTTGTTCTCGCCATGGTCAGTCAGTGACTATTGTGAGGTCTAACATTTTATTTCGGGCCCTACGGTGGCCGTCAAATGTTCCAGTAATAAAACTCTTCAAATCCTCTCGGGGAGAACTCTTCGAATATCTCCTTCGTCACTCCTTGGACTTGAGTTTTCCACACGTGACTGAACAGGTGGGTACCTGCAAAAGACACTCCGACGCTCAAGTTAAAGGAGTATTCGGCTTAAGTGTCAAATAGGGAATATATATATTTAACTCTCTCATTTACCTTGGGTATTGTTCAACTATTTATAGGGGTGGACTGGGCCTCCTTCCATTGGGCCTTGTTTAGGTACCCAGAAATTAGGTAATGTGACCTTAATCAAGTTAACGACTAGTAATTGAGTTTTGTGCTGACTAATCTCGACTTGATTGTTGGCCGTAGTCTTTGGTACTTGGGCCGAGGTCTTCGACCGTGACTGAGTTTCGAGTTTAATGCGGCAAAACTGAAGTCTTCAATCTTGGACGAGGTCTATCCTATTCAAGAGGAAGTAAGAATTTTCTTTAAAATATTATATTTTTAAGGTACAAGTAAAATATTTTAATTAAATTATATTTTTTTTCACAAATTTTAACATTAATATGTTTTTATCTATACATTATAGTTAAAAATTAGGGTGTTTAAAATTAAACAAAACTGAATTGAAAATTGACAACAAAATTTGAAAATCATAGAAAGTCTATTTTAATTTAGGGTGATTCATTTTTCATAATTTTTTAATTGCATGATTTGGTTCATTTTTCATAATTTCTTAGTTGCATGATTTGGTTCTATTCTTGTCTGAGGAGCTAGATATAAGAGTGCTCAGATTGGAGTGGGGTCCGAGATAAGATCTTCTTGGTCTGAGATGGTCTTTCTTCCTTATGCTCGAGTCTAGCGGTGGAGTGACCTGCAGAAGTCACTCCAATGCTTAAGTCAGTATTTTGCTAAGGTCAATTTGGAGTTAGTGTAAGGTGCAATAAATGTAGTGACAACAACCCTTACCTGTAGACTTACCAAGGTATTTATAGGCAAGGGCATGGGCTTGAGTCCGTGGACCTTTATTAGTAAAGACCAATAATGTGCTAATCACGTTTAAGCTGGTTAATTATCAATTTACACTAATCCATCATGTTAATTTGTTATATATTATTGTAGTTGTCTTATGGGCTCGAGACCGATATGACCTCGATAGGAGACCTCGGTCTGGTACACATGCCCCTACTTGTAATCGGACCTTGCATATATGTATATCAATGAATATTTTCTTTCTCAGTTCTCAAATCTAGCTAGGCATTTTGTTTCGTCTATATCTTGACTCTTTGACGAGTGTTTCAAAAAAAGTTTATATCCCGCTATACATAGGTCGGCAACGTTTGTATTCCGATAATATCTTGGTTAATTAATGTGAATTTTTGCACAAATTTATTTCGATAATATCTCGATTTGTTAATGCAAATTTTTACGCAAGTTTATTCGAATAATATCTCGGTTAATTAATGCAAATTTTTATGCAAATTTATTCTGATAATATCTCGGTTAATTAATGTGAATTTTTACATAACTTTATTCCAATAATATTTTGACTATGGTGATGCGTGAATGTTTACGCGACACACTTATTTGATACATACTTGGTTGGTTACTGCAAGCTTTTATGCAAGTTTGTGATGTGCAAATGCTTACGCGACTTATTTATGTGATACGTTCTCGGTTAGTTATTGCAAGTTTTTACGCATGAGTTAGTGATGCGCAGATGTTTACGCAACTTAGCTATCTGACACATACTCAGTGAGTTATTGCAAATTTTTATCCAAGATTAATTTGATAGCATCTCGGCTAATATTAATGCAAATTTTTACATACGTTTTGCAATGCGCAAACATTTATGTGGTTGGTTCATCCAAGTTGACCTCATTAGAGACAAGATTTGTGGCAATGTAGTAGATATGTCATCACAAAATGAAATGCCTCGTTAAAACCTTTTCGGCCAAAACTTCTTTGGGAGAAAGACTTATGGTAGGAAAAAGAATACATTTGTCTACATACATGCATTTGACTCATAGGTATATATAGGTCTTTAACTTAAATAAAACCTAAGGTGTGTGACATTCCAAGTTCTCGGAACAAGCTCCCCGAAAGGTGTTCCAACTTGTATGCCCATTGTTCAGGTTTTGATGTACCCGAAATGGACTCTCTCACTTAGATGCATATTTTTCTACTGCATACTCCTTCCTAGCTTTGGCTCGCATGTCCTAGACGATATCCCCCTCCTTGAAACACCTCGACACGACCTTGTTGTTGAAATTTCTTGTAGTCCTTCTCTTTGAAGCTTCGTCCTTGATTTGGGCTTTATCTCTGCACTCTTAGGCGAGGTCGAGGTTCACTAACATTTCTTGTTAGTTTTGGCTTAGGTCAAACAACTCGCGTTGAAGTGTGGGTTCCCCTAGTTTGACTGGAATAACAACATCTATTCCATAAACCAAATTATATGGGGTCTACTAGGTAGTAGTTTGTAGAATGCATCTATAAGCCCATAATACCTCGACCAAGTCCACAACTCATTTCCCTTTGGACACTCCCAGCTGCTTTCTCAACTCAGTAAGCACAACTTTGTTAGATGTTTCTGCCTAGTTGTTGGTTTGAGGATGTTCCATCAAGATGTTGACATGTTTTATATAGAAGTTTTCTAAGAACTCTTCAAAATTTCTGTCTGTGAATTGTCTTCCATTATCGGTGACAATCATGTTGGTGAGATCCTAGCTAATGACTCGACCTCTATCCATTTTGTAAAGTAATCGAGTTCGACAAAAAAAAATTTGCGTTGTCCTTTGGCTGGTGGGAATGACCCCAAGATATCCAAACCTGGAATGGCAAAAGGCTAAGGAGATATTAGGCTCTGAAACTCATCAAGGGTAGTTCAGATCAGATTGTTGTATTCTTCACACTTTTTTGCATTTTTGGACATAGACCTCAATGTCTCTCTTCAAAGTAGACCAATAGTACCTTACTCTCATTACCTTAGTTGTTAGAGTGTGTGCTCCATAATGGAATCCACATATTCCATCTTGTAATTATGCCAAAATATAAGCCCATTGTGCCGATGTTAAGCACTTTAGGAGTGATGCCGAGTAGCCTTTTTTAAATAGCTTATCTCCAATGATTAGGAACCTCGCCAACCTAGCTCGCAGAGCTTTTGCTTCCTTCTCATTAGTGGGTTATTCCCCCTTGTCAATATAGGCTCTGATCAGCACCATCCAATTTGCTTCCTCCTCGGCAAGTGTTGCACACATTACTGTAACATTTGGGTGCTCTATCATTTGCTATATAACCAACCATAATATATGGGTTTGTTTGTGCTCATTAGTTTGGCCAATAGGTCCGCTCGCTCATTACTTTCCCTCAGGATGTGCTTAATGATGACCTCGACCAACAATTATTTCAAGTTCAACAACTTATGATAATACTATAAAAGGAGATGATCTTTAACTTGATACTCTCCATTCAATTTAAACACTTTTAGTTGGGAGTTACTTCGACATCTTACTTCTTTAGCTCCCTTCTCCTTGGCCAAGGTTAATCCAGCAATTAAAGCTTTATATTTTGCTTGATTGTTGGATGGAGGGAAATTAAATTTTAAAGATTGCTTTAGCACAATGTTATTAGGGCCTTCAAGGATGATTCCAACTCCATTTCCTTGTCTGTTTGATGATCCATCAACATACAACATCCATTGTGATTTTATCTCAGTTATGGTGGGTAATTCATTTACGAAGTTCGCAAGTCACTTTGCTTTGATAGCTCCTATTGGTTCAAAGCGAAGTTCGAACTTGAACAGTTCCACCAACCATGATATAAGTCTTCCGGCGAGCTTAGGTTTCTGAAGGAGTTTTGCAATTAGGTAATCGATCTTAACTATCACTTATGACTCTAGAAATAAGGTCGGAAAGTCTTATCGTCCTCTTTATCAATGCTAGAATGTGCTTTTCAATCATTTGATAGCGGGTTTCCGGGCCATGAAGGGTGCGATTGATGTAGTATATGGTTATTGATTAGAAGAATGCTCTTGAACTATCACAACACTAATCGCTTCATCCAAGACAGATAAATGCAGGAGGAGATCTTTTCTGACCTTAGGTTTTCAGAGTATAGGAAGCGCAACCAAGTACACTTTTAGATCTTGGAAACTGCCTTCGTACTATTCGGTCCACTCGAACTTGCAATTTTTACGTAGAGGGAGTAGGTAAAGCCTTATGTTCCATCCTTTGTCTATATTCTTCCCTCCTTTTATTTTCTTCTTCTTCTTCTTCTCTTATCTCTCTTTTTTATTCCTTCCTTCCTTTCTTTCTTTATCTTCTTTCTTCCTCTCTTCCTTTCCTTCTTATTTTCACTATTTCTCTCTCTTTTTTACTCTCTTTCCATTTTTCCTCTATTTCTTTCTTCTCTTCTTATTTCCTCTCCCCTCATCCATCCTTTAAACTCCATGGATAAATTTTTAAGAGAGTTATCCTTAGAATTTCTTCTTTAGTTAACACTTTTATTTGAAGACATGCTAGTGTGTAAGTGTTGAGACATTGTGGGGAGGTCCTAAGATCCTAGGGTTACGCCAAAGCAAACACTCTCCTCTCTTTAGTTTTCTCTTCCTAATAGGCCAAATGAATCTTTGGAACTCAAGCCTAACTACTCAAAATAAGCAAGTAAAGGAAGCAAAAATTGTAAAGAGTACAAGGATTCTAAAAACATGCTCCTAGAAAGTGTGGAAGTTGGGGTACCAATTCCTCCTTCGCGCCTTATTTTTGAGAATATAAAAGAAATTAAAGAGTTGTTACAAACAAATGGAGTAATCTCTTAGGATATCAACACTACTAAAAAAAATATAATTCAAATAATAAACCAATTGTTTAGGTCTTCAAGTCCCACTCTCCAAGTAATTCTCACGCCTTTGCCTTTCTCTTTTGATTACATCCTTATGCCTTTAGTTAACTCTTCCTAAGACACCACCCTTGTAGCAAGTTCACTTCAAGCTTTTCTCCATAAGTGACGCCTTTTCCTTAAGCAATTTTCCAAAGGAAGGTTGCGAATAAAAGCAAAAAGAAAGACAAAAAAAGATCACAATCAAGAGAAAACTTATCCAAATGGATAGAAAAATTTTTATTTGATAGGACTACAAAGATTTAAAAAAGACAAACTAAAATTAAAGTATAGAAAAAAGTAGGCATACAAAAGAGTCATAGAATGGCACTAGAAGAGAGTACAACTACCAAAATTCAAATCACTTCATGGAATGCATTTCGAACACAAATTGGCGCAAGCAATTTTAAGATAACATACCTTACTATTTTCTTGTTTTTTTTTATCAAGTTAAGCATTTCTCCTATTTTTTTGAAAAACAATTTTGCCTTTGGATCTTTTGATTGTTTTTTGTTTCATTTTTTTTGAATTTTAACTTTTTTTCTTTTTGTTTTTTTATACACTAAACTTTAGATGCATTTAAATACTAAAAATTTTTTGGCAACTTGATTTCGAAGCAAACTAGTAGGCGTGTTATGCTAGGTTCTCAATTGCACCAAAACAACTTACAATTTATGCAAACCAATAAGTGTTAGTAACCTTTCAAAATGGCCTAAAATTTAGAAGTGAAAGAGTGCTTTTAGGAAAATGTTTTAGGTCCAGTTTTGGATCAATTTGATGATTCAAGAATGGTCCAATTCTTCACGTCAAAACTCAAAATAACAGCACAACACTTCACTTAATAGGCACAATACAAAAGGATACTAAAATTTAGAGACAATTTGCAAAGAAATTAAGTGGACGAAATTGAGCTAAAACTTAGAAAATATTTTTGGATTATGCTTGATCTAAAAAGCACAACAACTCTTAATAGACTTAGACTAGAGGTACATCTTTAAGAAGCTCAATTTCAAAAGTGTTTTTAGAAGCTTTTTGTGAAAGTAGAAAAAGGTTAAACCTAGGATAATTGTACCATGACAGTATAAGGAATGAACATGACTTATTCTTGACAAATACACAAGATTACAAAACAAAAAAAAAAACACACCTAAAAACAGGACAAAAAAAAGAGTAGAACTAGCACTTGGATTAGCCAAAATTGAGTACCACTAGGTTGTGGATTTGCGCACATCTATGTGGATTTGGATGACTCAATTCTTAGGCACCTAACCAAGCACCACACACATAAAAAGGCTAATATAAATAGTACACAATAAGCCTAAACGCAACACATGATGTAATGACAATAACAAAATAAATTGTACCAAAATAGAAAAAAAATGGAAGCGCGTGGATCAATGGAAAACTACTAAAGCAAGATAATTAAGACATGAAAGAAATTTGCTAAAACAACTCAATTAACCCAAAAAAAAAAGCTATAATGAAGATAGTAGAAGATGAGAAACACAAAAAAAGAAGGAAGTAAGGTAAGAGTCATGACCTTAGGAGAATTGTGCTCTGATACCACTTTATGCAACCTCCCTTGGTTAGCTTGAACTCCCATGAATCCTTCTCCAAAGGTGCACAAGAAGAAGTGGTTTGGTTGTGAGGTTAGAAGGTGAAGAGGGTTTGGTGCCACTCAAGAGATAAGCCAAGAAGTGAAGGTGTTTGCCATAAGGGAAAGAACCCTAGATAAAAGCACAAAGATGCTCTCAATTATAGAAGATAAAGACACTCACAAGATGTAATAAAAGCTCTGAATTCTCATTCATTCAAGTGTAAAAAATACAAGAGGGTGGAGGGTCTTATTTATAACAAGGAATGTGAGAGTGGCCATGAGAAATGGAGGGAGATTCAAAAGAGGAACCAAATTCAAATAATTAGTACATGTTCCTAAAATCACATATCTTAGATCTAACTAAGTGCCATGTAGGATGCCATGTGGCAAATATTTCAATTTCGGTGCCTATAGGGGGAACAAGGGCCCCACCTTGTTTCCTCGATGCTTCATATGCTAACTAATTGGAGTTTAATTAGATAACAGGGGTGTGATTAATAAAACAACCCACCAACACCTTTAAATAACCCAAATAGTTAATACACTTCACAATAAGACTAAGCACACCTCCTAGCTCTTAATCCTACGAAATTAAATGTCAAATACAAGGCCAAAGAGAAAAGTTAGACCACTCTACTTAGGAAAAACATAAAGCTAAATACAATCGTAAAAGCAAGATGACTAAGGCACAATATCTATGCGCATGAGGAGGTGAGTTCTTCCTCCATCCACTCTAGCCATGTCCTCCTTTATCCTCCTAGCCATATGACCCTAGTGATAGGTCCCTTGTTAAGGAAGATCACATCATCTTGAGTTCACCAGCTTTGATTAGTAAAGGTCTAATAATGTGCTAATTGCATTTTAACTGGTTAATTATCGATTTAGATTAATCCATCACGTTAATCTGTTGTATCTTGATGGTAGTTGTCTTATGGGGTCAATACCAAATTAAACATGTTGAAACCACACCAAATGAAACTAAATTATTCACGCTTGGTTGTTTTAGCAAATCCACAAAATGGCACACACAATTACTCATACATTTCTAAGTTTATATGATTTGAGCTTAATATTTAATTAGACTTTTTAATATTAATATGTATTAGTTGATGAATTAATATTTTGAAAATACAATTTGATTTAATTTCATTAGATATAATTTGATAACAGGTAATATGTAATATTTAAATGAATTTATTTTTTACACTTTAACTTTAATGGTTGATACTTTACTTTTATATATTTTTACTGAGAATAAATAAACTTTTATAAAATTTTAAAAATAAAGTTTTAATACTTAATATATAAAATTTTAAAACCAAAATCAAAACAAATTGAACCGCAAAATATTTGTTTAATTTAATTCAAATTTTATGATTAATTTAAACTGAACAAAATTGAATTGTAATTTAGAGAACTTACAATAACTCATGTATACTATTGAATCTGAGCAAGACCATATTAACTAATTAGCATGTGTTAAAATTCAATTTCTCTATATTTTATGTGTTTTTTATATAAAAAATAATTTCACATATATTAAGAAACTTACTTTTTTGTGTCAAATCAAATTTTACTTATCCTACAATATTATTCTTAAATTATTTTTTATGTAAAAACGTGAGAAAAAAAACAACAAAAGTTATCAAATAACCAAACATTAAATGAATGACAAAATAGGAATATTAATGAATAAAATAATCAAAATTTGTTTATGTTTAAAAAATATATTTTATTCTTTTAGTAAAAGAGAAGAGTGGTGTATTATAATTGAAATTGTTAATATTAAAAAATAATTTTACCTTGAGTAATCATATTTTAAAAAAACATCGATATTTTTTACATTTTTAGAAATTTTACGTTATAAAATTTAATTGTATTTAGGTTAAAATGGGAGGAGGGAAAGATATAAATGTAAAGATGACTATCATGTGCACCTCTTAGGGTGTCGCTCGGATTTTGACAGAAAAAACCGCATTATTTGTCCCTTGTGATATACAAATTTAATTATAAAAATAATGTAATGAGATACTTGTAAGTATATTTAAACCAAAAAATACGTGGAGAATGATGATTAAATTTTATATTTGTTTCCTTTAAACCTGTCCTTACCCCGCTCCGTACTTTCTAGAGATGGGGTGATCTTATTTTTAAAAGACATAAGTTTAAAAAATTTAAATTCACATATATTGTTAATCTTACTTTTCTATTTATCTTCTTATTTTTTATATTTCATATTTGCTTCCTTTGAACCTGTCTCCACCCTTATCCCATACTTTCTAGGGATGGAAAGGGCAAACCTACACTCATCTACTCCATTGTCATCCTTATATAAATGTGATGCATGTTTGGTAACAAAGAAGTTAAAAAGACATAAGTTTAAAAAAATTGAATTCACATGTATTGTTGATCTTATTTTTTTTATTTATCTTCTTATTTTTCATATTTTTCTTTAGTATTTTATATTATTTTTATTTTCATTTATTTTGTTTTTCTCCTCACACCTAAAAAAACATAAGAAAAGGCAAGAGATGGACGAGGAAGGGCAGTGACATTTTTTTTTTTAAATCTAGTATTTTAATTTATACTTTACATAAAATAAATGTCTATTTTTACATTAATAAATATATTATATATTAGTTATAATTTAGAATAAATAATTATCTTTAAATATTTAATTATAGTATGTAATATTTTAGTAAATACAGTTTAAATGAAATAAAAATAATTAAAACTTGTTTATATTAGATTTTTTTTTCTTTTAGTAAAAGATAAGAGATATTGTAGTTCACGAGGTTATGAAGGGTTAATAAATAATGTTTAGTATTAAAATCCATAGAAAGTCATTTGAATTATCATCATCCGTCTAGTGGTTGATGTTTGAAATAAAATGCACAAGATTTTAGGTTTGACTCGCAATTAATATATTCTAAATGATAAAAAAGTAACGTTAATATATTCTAAATGATAAAAAAATAACGTTATTTGATTGTAAATACAATAATCTACTATCTTCAAAGAAATAATAATAATAATAATAATAATAATAATATAAAAGAAAAAATACAAAAGAAAAAACAGATGATACTTTGTTTAGAAAGAAAAAAAAATCTTCACAATGAAGACAATACAAAAGGAAACAAAATATTTATTTAAAAAAAAATAAAATATCATCTTTACAGAAAGATAATAAAATATATTTTATCAACATTAAGAAAAAGATAAAGACACTCCATAATACTACCACTACCAATAATAATAATAATAATAATAATAATAATAATAATAATAATAATAATAATAATAATAAAAAATCATGTTTTATCTAAATAACTATTTTTATCTTCGAAGATCAAATTCCATCAAGTTGTAATATGGTTTTTTATTTGTAGAGATCAAAAAGTTTAATTCGTATTCATGATGAATATTTTACACAGATATTTTATCACAAATAAATTGATTTTATAAATTAATATTTTAAAAGTTATATAAATAAAAAGATATGATTGAAAAACTCTTTTATACTATAAATATATACCTATTAAACTCAAATATAAATTATTACTATATATTTAACCAAAATATCAATAACAATAATTGGTTTATCTAACTTTTTAAAATATTAAATTGATAAAATTACAAACTTAAAATAAATAAAAATATGTAATTAACGAAACCAATAAAATGTATAAATATTTCTCTCAAAATTAAATTAGTTCAATAAACACTTTTATAATAAGAATAGGATTGAATTAAGTATTGGTCACTTGGCCATGGTCGAGAATGAGGCTGTATTGGTTTTGGAGTCGTGACATCTTCAGTCTTCATTATCTTGTCACATGTAGTAATAGGTATAACATATATGGTAAAAGGAGACAACACACTTGGGTGCTGGATGATTTACGAGTACCTCATCTTATACACCCTCTTATTCTTCAAAAAGTATTTTGTAAAAAACTAAAATTAAAAATTGTTTCATTAATCTTCTTAAAGATTA
This sequence comes from Psophocarpus tetragonolobus, assembly GCA_037954015.1. Taxonomy (NCBI): domain Eukaryota; kingdom Viridiplantae; phylum Streptophyta; class Magnoliopsida; order Fabales; family Fabaceae; genus Psophocarpus; species Psophocarpus tetragonolobus. Next base: position 24,008,783 of record CM075690.1, read on the forward strand.
CATTAATCAACTGAAAAGAAACAATCATACACTAATTTTAAATTGATTTCCAAGGAGTCCCATGACTTTAATATACTTAAATTAGATTTAAGAAATTAAATTTACCGGGGTGAAGGGGAAAAAAGAAAAGAAAAGCATATGCTAATGATGAATCATGACCTAGAAAACAAAACACAGCTAATAAAAATCATGTGGTTGCCCTAATTAGCCCCACTCCTGAGCACGGTAACCTTTCCCCACTTATATTATGGCCTATGACCAATAAACCACAATACACAATACTCCCGGGCTCGCTCAAACCAAAACCCGCAACCGTATAAATAAAACACACACAATCACACAAACCCCGAGAGAAGAGTGGCGACGAGTCTCTCATCATCAATAAAAACCCTAACCTTTGTGTGCTTGTCGTCTTCCTCATCTTCTTCATCCTCCCTGCCTCTGTCATGGATCCTCAGCAATCACAGGTTGCCGCCATCCTCGGCGCCGATCAATCGTCCTTCGAGACACTGATCTCACATCTTATGTCGTCCTCCAACGAGCAGCGTTCTCACGCAGAGGCACTCTTTAATCTCTGCAAACAAACGGATCCGGATAACCTCTCCTTGAAGCTCGCGCACCTTCTCCATTCCTCGCCTCACCAGGAGGCACGTGCCATGTCCGCCATCCTCCTCCGGAAGCAGCTCACCCGCGACGACTCTTATCTCTGGCCGCGTCTCTCGCCTCAAACGCAGTCCTCGCTCAAATCGCTTCTTCTTTCATCGATTCAAACTGAGAACACCAAATCTATCTCCAAGAAGCTGTGCGACACCATATCCGAACTCGCTTCCGGTATTATACCGGATAATGGTTGGCCGGAGCTTCTCCCTTTCATGTTCCAGTGCGTTTCTTCCGATTCCCCTAAGCTTCAGGAATCAGCGTTCCTTATCTTCGCTCAGTTGTCCCAATACATCGGCGATTCCCTCACTCCTCACATTAAGCACCTTCACGATATCTTCCTACAGTGCCTTACAAACCCTTCCGTTAACCCTGACGTCCGAATTGCCGCGCTTAACGCCGTTATCAATTTCATCCAGTGCCTCTCCGGTTCCGCTGATCGCGACCGCTTCCAGGACCTGCTGCCGGCGATGATGCGGACTTTGACCGAGGCGCTTAATTCCGGCCAGGAGGCCACTGCCCAGGAAGCTCTCGAGCTTCTCATTGAGCTTGCCGGCACGGAGCCCAGGTTTCTGCGCCGGCAGCTTGTGGATGTCGTTGGCGCCATGTTGCAAATAGCCGAGGCCGAGTCCCTTGAGGAAGGGACTCGACATTTGGCGATTGAGTTTGTGATTACTCTTGCCGAGGCTAGAGAGCGCGCCCCTGGGATGATGAGGAAGTTGCCGCAGTTTATTAGTAGGTTGTTTGCCATACTCATGAAGATGCTTCTTGACATTGAGGACGATCCTGCGTGGCACAGTGCTGAGACCGAGGACGAAGATGCTGGTGAAACCAGCAATTACAGTGTGGGACAAGAGTGCTTGGATAGGCTCTCTATATCTTTGGGTGGCAACACTATTGTTCCCGTTGCTTCTGAACAGTTGCCTGCATACTTGGCTGCTCCAGAATGGCAAAAACGCCACGCTGCACTTATTGCACTTGCTCAGATAGCTGAGGGCTGTTCAAAGGTATTCATTGAATATGTCAACTATTTCCGTGATATGTTTTGCATTCTCTATATTAGTCAAGGGTTATTTGAATATTCTGCTGTTGCTTTTTCTTTGTTAGTTGTAGCTCATTATGATCGATTGCTTCTTGTTGTGCAATAATTTGTGTTTTCTCCTGTATGCCACTTGTGGTTTTGATTTTTTACTGACTTTTATTGCTACAGGTCATGATAAAAAATTTGGAGCAAGTGGTGGCTATGGTACTGAACTCCTTCCCTGACCAACACCCCCGTGTGAGGTGGGCAGCTATTAATGCCATTGGGCAACTGTCTACTGATTTGGGTCCGGATTTGCAAGTTAAATATCACCAAGGAGTGTTGCCAGCTCTAGCTGGTGCCATGGATGATTTCCAGAATCCTCGTGTTCAGGTTAGCCGACCTTTTATTGAAGTGATTGTCTTCATTCTTGAGAATGGATTGTTTGAAATGAAAGTTCTTTTAATCTTTTAATGACTTTGTATCTCATTAAAGACACTGATTCTTTAAAATAAATGCAAACAGTTGCTGAATGTTTACTTTATACAAATATATGAAGCATCAGGATATACAGTGATTATATGAAGTGTGTATAATTTGTTTCTTTTATTCTTTATATTCATTCATTATTCATTATGATTTACAATTGAAGTTGTGCTTTTTTAATTAAATAAGCTCTCTAGTGATTATTTCTCAAAATATTCTCTACACAGGCACATGCTGCTTCAGCAGTTCTCAACTTCAGTGAGAACTGTACACCTGATATCTTAACACCTTACTTGGATGGAATTGTTAGCAAACTACTTGTTCTTCTTCAGGTATATTACTGGGAACCATTCTCAAGAATAGTGTTATTATGGTCGTTCTGCTGCATTATCATATGATTGAATTCCCCTTTCACTTAATTTTGGATATTCTATCCATGTTTCAGAATGGTAAGCAGATGGTGCAAGAAGGTGCCTTGACTGCTTTGGCGTCAGTTGCTGATTCTTCTCAGGTATTTTGTGAACTTCTTTCTTCAATTAACATTTATGATTTCTTTTCTTTTGATTACTCATTCAATACTCTTGACTCTCTTAGGAACACTTCCAAAAATATTATGATGCTGTAATGCCCTATCTGAAGGCTATATTGGTTAATGCAACTGACAAATCTAACCGTATGCTTCGTGCCAAGTCCATGGAGTGTATAAGTTTAGTTGGAATGGCTGTTGGCAAGGAGAAGTTTCGGGCCGATGCTAAGCAAGTAGGCACCTTTCTTTTTACTTTATTACTCTATTTTTATACATTTTAAAACATTGTTGAAACATAAAATTTGTTTTATAAGGATGTATAGTTTGTTTTATATATTCAGTTCAATATTCAATTTTTAAAATACTTTGTCATCATTTGGAGAAACAGCCAGTCTAGAATGGGGAAGTAGGATGTTAAATGCCTCAGCACCTCTGTTAATCTTTTATCTATGTTGCTGTGAGGGTTAGCTAGATCGCTTATGAATTTTATATTCTATGTATGATGGTTCTATATTAGGTCATGGAAGTTCTTATGTCCCTTCAAGTATCTCAAATGGAGACAGATGATCCAACAACAAGTTATATGCTACAGGTTGCTTTCTATATTATTTATAGCATATGCATAAAGTTTCAATTGGACTATTTTTTGTCTGACAACTTTAATTATTTACAGGCATGGGCTAGGCTCTGCAAATGTCTGGGACAAGATTTTCTTCCTTACATGGAGTTTGTCATGCCTCCACTGCTTCAGTCTGCTTCACTTAAGCCGGATGTAACCATTACATCTGCAGATTCAGACAATGATATTGAGGATTCTGATGATGAAAGGTCTTACTTTTAGTCCTTCTCTACATAAAATTTTAAACCATAGTAGTTAAGGCACATTTATTACTTCACTAATATCTTTATATTGTGACACCCTACTCCCTAAAAAGTCTAAGGTTCACACTCTTCCTCCATGTGCTCTTGCATACACAACCTTAATGATTTTATTCATCTGCAGAATCGGAATCATGCATCACTATATTTTTTGTTTAGTCTGGATGAATCCAACTAAGTTTTATTTATTCATTGCAGTATGGAGACTATTACTCTTGGGGACAAACGAATTGGAATCAAGACTAGCGTTCTAGAGGAAAAAGCTACAGCATGTAATATGCTTTGTTGCTATGCTGATGAGCTGAAGGAAGGATTCTTTCCATGGATTGATCAGGTTAGACTTAAGAACATCATTGAATTGAATTTGAACCCCTTTACAAATTAAAGTTTACTTGAAGTTACATAATTTCCCTTGTTAATAATTAATAATTTGTATGCAATGCAGGTTGCTGGAACTTTGGTTCCACTCCTTAAATTTTATTTCCATGAGGAGGTTCGAAAAGCTGCTGTTTCAGGTATAAAAAAATATTGTTATGCATTTTCGTTTGTTCAATGTTTTTCTTGCACAGTAATGTGCTTTATTATCATTAATTAACTGTCAATGTTTATATTTTCAATATTGCTATAGCAATGCCGGAACTATTACGATCTGCAAAGTTAGCAATAGAGAAGGGGCAATCTCAAGGTCGGGATGTAACATATTTGAAATTTTTGAGTGACAGTATCATCCCAGCTCTGGTGGAAGCATTGCACAAGGTAGATTGATATTCAAGTTTTTTGATTCTTAGTTGTGTTATGAATTTCCAATGTTTGGTTTTTAGAATGTTGATAGTTTTTCTTCTGATTTTGAAATTTATCTTGAAAATATTTTAAATTCTAAACATTCACAAAAACCAAAGCAATCCTTTGTGATTGCAGCATGTTGATTTTTGTTAGTTTAGGAGAGCCAGCCCTCACTTGAGATTGAGGACCCAGATTAGGTGACATTTATGCTGAATGCTACCTGATTTGGCGGTTTCCCTTGGCATTTCATTGCTAAGATTTTCCCATTTCTGTTTGCTTGCAGGAACCTGACACAGAGATTTGTGCAAGCATGCTAGATTCCTTAAATGAATGCTTACAGGTTTGGAACATGAGATAATATTGTTATATATTTTCTGTCTTTACTTTTTTTTTTGGATGAATTCGTATTTGGTATTATACAATATACAGGGACATGACTATTGAATATACCACCATGGCATAGTTGATACTCATTATAACTTATAATTGAAGTTTGATGGTTATCATTTTTAGTTGAAACCAGAATTCAATAAAAAGCCTCACTGACAGTTCCAAGCACTGATGCTATCACTGTATGGTTTTGTTGTCAATTGGGAAATAAAAACAAAATTTTACAGTTTTTTTGCTGCCTTTTTCATTTCATGATTGGTTTGATAGAGGGTTTAAATTGTTATTTAGTTGTAGTAGTTACAAAAAATTGCCTTTTGCACCGAATAATTGTGTGCCACATTAATGCTTGGTGCTAGGTGTTTTTGTGCTTCACATTTTACTTGTGAAGATGTAGATTTTCTAGTATTTGTTTTATAAAGTGAGATAAGCCATGGAAAAATTTGTGGAAGATATAACATTATAAGTATTTAGCTAGTTATTTTATCAGGCAGGTAATTCCTATTTATTTTGAATATCTTTAGTTCTGCTAATTTTTTTGCTTTTTTTTTTCCCAACTTCACTACGCTATCCTTGTAAAGAGGATTAATAAGGTGTCGGTTAGCACTATCCCTGGAGGTAGGGCGCGATTGGAAAAATTTATTAAGCAAGATTTAGAGGTCAATGATTTATCCAGAAATACAATTGCTGTTTATATATTTCAATTTTGCTTGCATAACATGATTTAGTTGTTTATATGGCATGAGTCTTAAGAAGTTATTTCCTGCTCTGTTTGGGTAATGATTGACTCTTTCCCTTAATTGCATGCTTGTGTGTTAATTATGAATCTTTTTTGGATGTGTTCCGAAAATTTTGTTTCCTCTTTTAGATCTCTGGTTTGCTGTTGGACGAAAGCCAGGTCAGATCCATTGTTGACGAGATAAAGCAGGTGATCACAGCTAGTTCAAGTAGAAAACGAGAGAGAGCAGAGAGGACTCAAGCTGAAGATTTTGATGCTGAAGAGGGGGAACTGATCAAGGAGGAGAATGAACAAGAGGAAGAAGTTTTTGACCAAGTTAGTTTTTTAATATAATTTAAAACATTCTGGAGTACTATCTTTGCATTTTTCAGTTTATGCAAATTAGTTTTCTGGTCTTCTAATTTATATATACATATATTCTCAGGTGGGTGAGATATTGGGAACTCTTATCAAAACCTTCAAAGCGTCCTTCTTGCCCTTTTTTGATGAACTGTCATCATATCTGACGCCTATGTGGGTATGTTTTGAGAAAGCTAGCAACCCTATTATCAATTAGATATTCTATTTCCAATTATTCATTCAGCTTGCATTCAGGCCTTAACTTGTGTTTTGTTTTGTTGTATTCGTCTATTATTAAGCCGTGAGATTTGCATTCAGCCATGTTCTGTTCTTCAACTTGAATGGTTCATTCTGTTATGTCAAGTAGATTTTTCTTACACGCTTTGTGCATGCTGATTAATTTTAAACATAGTTGTTAAAGAACAGCATGTATGTCATTTTGATATAGTTAAATGTTTTGGATATAGGGAAGGGACAAGACTCCTGAAGAGAGAAGGATTGCAATATGTATTTTTGATGATGTTGCAGAGCAATGTCGTGACGCTGCTATTAAGTAAGCACTTTGTTTTGTTATGTTACCATTTTATTTTTTTGTGATAAGCAAGAAGGTATGTTATCAACTTTGTTCTTTTATATACCAATTGAGCAGGTATTATGACACCTATCTCCCGTTCCTTTTGGAAGCTTGTAATGATGAGACTCCTGATGTCAGACAGGTCAGCATTTAGCTCCCTCTGTTTAATCACTATGAATACCATTTTTACCTCTTAAGCTGTTTGAATGTTGATGTTGGTATTTCATCATATTTCTGCAGGCAGCTGTGTATGGTCTAGGTGTTTGTGCAGAGTTTGGTGGATCTGTGTTCAAACCTCTGGTTGGAGGTATTAGTTGATCCATTAATGAAATTGGAAAAAGCTGTATTATATTATATTATATTATATTATATTATATTATATTATATTATATTATATTAAGTAACATATTATTGGCTTATTGCAGAGGCTCTTTCGAGGTTAAATACTGTGATCCAGCATCCTAATGCCCTTCATTCAGATAATGTAATGGCATATGACAATGCTGTTTCGGCTCTGGGGAAAATTTGCCAATTTCATCGTGACAGTATTGATTCTGCCCAGGTTATTACAAGTTTTCCCTGTTTATAACCTGCTGTTACAATTTTGGCAGTTTATTTTCTCTTCTGTTGTTAATATCAGTTCTTTCTGAGGCTGAATGTGGCTTATTGTAGAGATGTTAGTTAGTGGTTTTTATATTATGTTTGCAGGTAGTTCCTGCATGGCTAAACTGTTTGCCAATAAAAAGTGATTTGATTGAAGCCAAGGTTGTTCACGATCAACTTTGTTCAATGGCTGAGAGGTTAGGGGGCCAACTCTACTTTCTTCAATCTTCCAATGTGCTAATGCATGTCTTTTTCAACTGTACTAATCTTCTATGTTTATCTGCAGGTCTGACATGGAGCTTTTAGGCCCAAACAATCAATATCTTCCAAAAATAGTTTCAGTGTTTGCTGAGGTTAATTTTTTTCACAACATTGCCAATTTGAATGTCTGCTTTTCCTGCAACAGTTTTTTTACTTAATTTTTTTGAGTCATAGGATTAAATCAGAAACATGAGTAGTTGATCTTTTGTTTTTGTTTGAAAGTATTTAAATAGAAAGCAAGCCATACATAAGAGTAAGGAGAATAAGGTTACTGTTGTAAATAGAACAGCAATACAGTATAGAACTCCTAATAGCAGCATGTCAATGTAGGCATTTCCTACAGTGAAGTGTTATATTGCATGTCCAAGGTTCAATTTTTTCTGCTGAAATTTGATCCATTTGGTAAGTGTTAAGAGACCAGAATGTGTAAAATTATTTGGACCATGCTCATGTGATGAAACATGACTGCTGGGAAACATGTCGGTACTTGTGCAGTTGAGTAAAAATGTCATTTCATAATTGATCGCAACTGTAAGTTATTTGCTTGAAGAATATATACCAAAAAGCTTTGTGAATGAATTATTTGTTTGTAATTGTAATTGTGAATTTAAAACATGTCAGATTCTTCTGTATTGGACTTCTTAATTTTAGTCTTTATCATGCAATCTTTTCAATAATTAATTCAAGGAGCTAAGCTATGCTTTTTGGGTGTCTATGTAGCAACAGTTTAGTTTACATTTTTGCCTCATGTATTAGTCCCAAACATACCTTAATGTATAAAAAATAAGCACTCTTCTGTACCAGCTAACGTCGGATGTGTTCAGTGAATGTTTTTTTTATTACAAATATCATTATATTGGATTTATTTGCCATTGTGTCTCTATATAATGGAAATCATTTTTTGGGTCAGGTTTTATGTGCTGGGAAAGACCTTGCAACAGAACAAACAGCTGGTCGTATGGTTAATTTACTCAGACAGCTCCAGCAAACTCTACCACCCTCTACTCTTGCTTCTACATGGTCATCTTTGCAGCCACAGCAACAGCTAGCATTGCAATCTATCCTTTCTTCATAGTTTTCATTGCTTTGCTGCATATCTATCTTTACTCATAGAATCTGGCTTGGCAGTTGGTGTCTCGGTCCTTTCGGAAACAAGGTTTTTCCTGTTTGGTTGTCTCTATATTTGTTACCCATTCTTTTTGCCATAAGATGGTTTCCATCATTCATTCTTGCATGGAGTTTTATAGCAACATGGCTTCAGTTTTCAGAATGCAGAGTCAATTGTGATTGGAAAGGGAACTTTCTGTAGAATTTGTATATTACGAGTGTTAATAGTTGCGATTGAGTCCAAAGGAGGTTAGGCAATTGTGGCCTGGGAGCTTCACTTTCTATTCCTCTATTGTTTTTTCTTACCATATTGCGTGAGAATATAGGGTTGTCTGTGGGGCAATCCTTGCAGTTTTGGCCTATTGTATTGGTTTTATTTCCATGTCAGACAGTATGAATTTGTACCATATGAAATTCTATTGCTATTTATTCATTAAGGTTGCAGACAATTGTTTTTCCGATCAATAATTTGTTTTACAATTAAGGGAAAGGGAAAACATGTTTTGTATGTATTTATTAACTTTTAATCTGGGACCTGCAAAATTTTGTATAGCTGTGCTTGTAATATTATGATACTCGTGTAAATAGGTGGGAAATGAAAAAGGTGTGGGTGTATTGACACTTGATTTCTAACAAATTTTCTGTTGTTTTAATTATAAAGACCATGATGGTGGTGCATTGATTAATGCAATTAATACTAGGAAAAGTTCATGTCTTGATAATTGGCAACAAAGTAGATATTTCAGAGGGGCATATGAAAGTAAACTGAATTGTTTCAAAGTGTCATCTCTATATATAGCAAAGCTGTGTTGGTGTAGGAAGAAATGTTTTGTGGACTTCTCAAGGATTTGCTTTGTCTTGGAAATGTTTTTAATGATGCAGCTATCAAAATGGGTTGAGTATAGGCAATCTATGGTTTTATAAAATGGTTCAGATTTGAATAAGAAATTTAGACTTATATAGAATTAACTGTAAATGGGTCAACTTATGGATTTATAGAATTAGATTGGGTTTAAGAAAGGTTGGTCCACATGAATTTAGATTAAATAAAGAAAAACCTGGACTTGAGATCTAGCTGGGACATAATTTGGGTTACTCTGGTTTGTTTTCTATGCTTCATTCGACAAACCCAACTACTCTTTGACTACTTTAGTTTCAGTAAGGATTGTTGTATTGGTGAGTGAGATTGTTACAGAACATAGATGATAGTATTAAATTTATATATTTATAAAATGTACTAATTTCATTAAGTTAATTTTGTTCACACTGTTGTATGCTGAAAGAGATGTGTTTAAAATGTTTGTTACTTTATAATTAAAATATGAAAACTAAAAAGTCATAATTGACAAAAGTGTATTAGACTGTTCGATTCGATTTGTTGGATCGGCAATCGTTTGGAGATTGGTTCAGTAAATATATAAAACTGAGATTTTAGAATTGGTCAAGAACTAGGTGAACTAATAAAAAAATTATGAAATATTTCTCCAAGACTTCTAGGAATTGGTGAATCAGTCTCTATTAAAAAATTATTTTTAGTGTTAATATATAATTAAATATAAGTATAAAAGTATAAATGAGTACTTATAAGAATTTAGGTATATATTATATTATCTACTTTTTTATATAAAATATAATTTATTTACAAAGTTTCATATCTTTATATTTTATATTTTTATGTTATAAGAACTTTTTATTTTTATTTTAAATTTGTCATTGTTAACGAATATTTTTTACATGGCTTATCGAAAAAAATGCATATTTTTATATTTTATTAATTATTAAAATTTAAACTTAAATATATTTTATGCGTATTTTGAATATAAAAATATTTTATTTTAATCTTAATTGTTATAAAATTATGAAATTATATTTACTTAATAGTATTTTATATATTCTTTTGTTATTATTATTTTATTAATACTAGCTCAACCATACTTCAATCTTGGTTAAACAAATGAATTCTAAACTTTTTGACCAACTGAACAAATGAATTTCAAACGTTTTGACGAATCCAATTTTTAAAACCTTGATAAAATTTGATTTTCCATCTACTATTTTTTCATTTTTCATTTACTTGTGGAAAAAAATATCAATATACCCTCCATTTTTTACTCTTCGGCAGGGTAGTGCTAGAGAGTAAAAAAAATTGTAATTTTTTTTTTACTTCTCTGGTGATGCACCGTTAAAGACATAAAAAAGTTTACAATTTTTTTTACTTCTCCAACAGTGCACTGCAAGTAAAATAATTTACAAATATTACTTCTCCGGTACCGGAGAAGGTTTTCTCACTAATAATAATGCACTGCACATGCAGCCTCTTCTTCCGAAGAAGGTTTTCTTACTAATAATAATAATAATAATAATAATAAATAATAATAATAATAATAATAATAATAATAATAATAATAATAATAATAATAATAATAATAATAATGAGAGAAGAAGAAAAAGAGCGGGGAGGAAAAAGAACAAAGAAAGACAGTGGGGAGGAGAGAGAATAAACTATAGGATGAGGGAGTATTTAAGGTTAGGGTTAAAAGGGATAAAGTTTGTATTTGAAAAAAATAATTAAAAATAGTATGTATTAAATAAAATTATAGTAAATATGAAATGAAATGCATAAAAATATTCATGTGAGAAGTAACGTAATTTTGTAGAGTGAGTTTGCTTGCCCTTTTTCGGTTTGAATTAATGCCTTGTTTGATAGCATAGAAAGGGGGAAATAAGAGAAATTTTCACTAGTCGTTTTTCACACTTCGTTGACTCTATTTTAATTTAAATATTTTTATTTTATTTTTACTATCTACATTTCTTTTCTCTAAGCCAAATAAAGTCTTATTTGTAAAATGTTAAAAAAATCATGTCACATTCTTACTGTGTATACGGTGGGAAGGGAAGGAGCATCAGTGTATCACTACATGTTTAAAAAAAAAGAAGACGACTTCGACTATTGATGGATAAGGTTTATTTTGAATATCAACATGATCAACTTTCTACTGAATAGACAAATGTTGTATGTCACAACAATGACAGTGAGAAGATGAATTTGGAATCAAGTGAAATTGTTAATTTATGAATATAAGTAAGTTGAATTGAAATTATGGTCCATTTAGGGTGCCAGAATGATGGGGAAAAGTGGCGATTCTAGAAGGCAAAATGTAACTGAATTCTATATGCAAAAATAGCTTTATATGGAAAGAGCTATTACCTACAAAATATTAAGTCTGAGTGTGGGCCTGTTTGTACCACAAAAATAAAATAGATAATATATTTTATACAAATTTAATACAAAAATATATTTTATAAGAAAATATGGAGTTATTTATAAAATAACTCTTAATATACTTTTAATATTATTATAAAAAAAATAGATTTATTTATTGTAATCATATAAAGTTTTAGAGAGTATTTTATATTTTTTTATGATTATATTGACTTGTTTTTTATGTTTATTTATGTGGAAAAGATAATAATGTATTAGTTTTATACATAAATTAAAGTATGAATATGAATAACATAATTAAGGATGAGATTAAAGTTATTATTTACACAAGTATAAAATTGGATACATTACATTTTTTTTAACACATGAGATGGGTATTGTAGTACCTTAGCTGGATCCTCCTTATTATAATCCTAACAGGGTCATTTGGTGTAACGATGCTAAAATAGATGAAAAATAATGTAGTGGAATGAGAATATGTTGAATTATTTAGTCAATGTTTAAAAAGTATTCAATGTCAAAAGCTTGAAGAAATGATAAAAGATAGTTTTATACTCATTTGTTAATTTCAAAGACTCATAACTAAAATTATGAGTAGTATGATGAATTAGGAGCATGATTCTCCCAAAACCAATGGAATTAGAAACAACTTGGAGAGTTTTTGTTTGGTTTGTGTTCCTGCTACAAGAATAATATATGAATAATTGGATAGGGTGAGGTTTGAGATGTGGTCGGTCTGTTCAAGGTGTCTTTTTCTTCACCTTACACAATGGTATGGCGAGAGGGTGACCTGCAAAAGTCACTCCAACGTCAAGTCAGTATTAGGCAAAAGTCTAATCAGAGCAAGTACAAATACAATAAATGCAGAGTCAACAACTATTACTTGTTGACCTACCATGGTATTTATAGGCGTGAACATGGGTTTAGAGTCTGTGGACTTCATTAGCAAGGACCCAATGACGTGTTAATGATGTTTAAGTTGTCTAATAACTGAATTAAGCTAATCTGCCACATTAATATGTTATGCTAGTGCACCAGAGATCTTGCGGAGAATTGGCCAAGTTCACTTCAGCATCGAGATGATCTCGGGTAGAGATCTCGATCCAGTACACAGGCCCTCTAGGCTCATATGAAAATTTTTAGCCAAAGTGTGAGCCTTAAGTGAGTTGTGTGTCGAGTTGACACCAAAGTCACCCATTGGTGGAGGTCACCTTGGAATATGGAGCATCAGGTAAACGTTGGGTGCCACATGGCGTGAAATCGGTTTTTGAACTTGCAAGAACGAGTGGTCGAGATGCGCTGCCTTACTAGACCGCGTGGATCACACACCTATAAATAGGAGAGCTTTGGCCTTTTGCGGCATGCGTCCCTAAAATGTGACATTGTCCGAGCTTATCTCCTCTTTGATTGCCCGAAGTACTTTCAAGTCGATCCCCACTTTCTTTCTCCACAAAAAGATTGATGCTATGTTTTCATTAAGCTCTTCATTAATGTGCCATAAGCCAAGGTCTTAGAGTATGAGAGTAGTTTAGACTCTCAAAACTCTAGGCTAGGGGACACTAATAGTGTCGAGGTCTCCAATAAGGAGTAGACAGGGTCAACTCCGGTTGTCGAGCCTATGGTGGTTGAGGCTAAGGTGACCAAGATGAAGGATTATTTGTCGGTTGATCCCTCAGTTCTGGAACACACATCCAACATACACAAGAACCGGGACATGAAATAGGTGTTGAACAATGTAGACTTGATGGGAGATTATGGATGTCAAGATTTGATTACGGTGTCTTGTTGTCAAACATCAAAGTGGATCTACCACAGTCTTTTCATGTATGAGTGACTCTTCACCAAGTTCCACATTTGCCTACCCTTTGACAAGTTAACTATGGCGATGCTCCTGGTTCTGAACATGGCACCAAGTCAACTCTATCTGAATAGTTGGGCGTCTCTCGAAGCCTTCCACGTTCTCTACAAGGTGCTTTACATTGAACCCAACCACCGATTTTTTCTCTATCACTATTGCTGACAGAGCAACCACAAATTTGTATTCTTTCTCCTTACACCTATCTCTCAAAGACTTTAAAGGAAGTACCTTTAAATTCTTTGTGGGACCGAATGGTCATCGTCATTTTTACAACAAGAACAATAGGTTAAGGTTTCCTTTTTATTGGACACGGGAATCTTTGCGGTATAATTCGTGGCTGATGTCGTCTATGCTTGATAACGACTTGAAGTTGTTGTCAGTTCTCGACAACCTTTCCCAACGTCTCCCAACAAAATACATTATAGGTTTGGCATTATTGGCCGATCCTGTCTTGAGCTTAGAATATAAGTATCTTTTCATCTATTGTTTGTTGCATTCAGTTGTTAACTTTGATGAATTTTTTCTTTGTTGTGAAATTTGATGGTCGAGAAAATCCTATCGAACCCCTTTTTCTCTTTCAAGAATATTTCTTCCGTTCATGAGGAGGCGGGTAAGAAAGAGGAGGTCAACATTGGTGGGGTCGATTCTGGTCGACCAGACTTGCTCCCACCTTCACCTATCCTGAAGAATCCAAAAAATAAAGGCAAGGCGAAAGTTACCACCAAAGTCCCCTCTAACAAGCGCGATGTCTAGATCACACTGCAGAGAAGGAGCATGTGGCCAAGAAAGCAACGTCAAAGGCAAGTTTTGAGAAAAAAGGAGGAATCGTAGGTGGCGATTTAGGAGTCCTTCCTGCAAGGTGACTTGAGAATAAATAGAAAAATAAAAGTGATCGAGTTGTCATTGGAGGAGAAAGTGATCTTCAACTCGCCCAACCTAGATGAGGTCACCTCTAACTTCGCCGAATTCCATGCTCAGGCTTGGGTCCTTGGACAAAAACTCATCTGAGAAATCAAGAAGGTCGCCAAGGTCGACAAAATAAAGAAAAAGTTGGCGAAGACTTAGACCTCTATTTCTGAAGCACTAAATGCTTTTACTCGGATGTTTGAGGAGAACATTGACCTAAAGAAGAAGCTGGAGTTGGCCAAAACCAACCAAGTCTTCCTCGAGCAACAACTGAAGGAAGCTGAGGAGAAAGTGATTCATATAATCGTGGTTGAAAGGAAAATCATCTTCACCCTTTAGCAGGAAATGCTTGTTGCTCTCAATAGGCTCAACCCTAGTGGCATCTTCGACTTTGGGATCTAAGTCTACCATTGCGATTATGTCAGACCGAGGTCTCTTCAACAAATCCAAGGGGTCATCCATAAGGGGTATCTTCAAACTAGCCAGGTAACATTCTCGGGTTGTTTTTTGGTTAACATAGACAGTTACAACATCTCCTTTAGTTGAGAAGATATTCATGGCGAGGTGGGGTGTTGAGACTATTACTCCCAACTTGTTTAGGGATAGTCTTCCCAACAAGATATCGTAAGAGCTACTCACTATGATATAGAAAACCAAAATGGTTTTGTAGTCTCTGCTACCAGTCTCGAACTTCATGTATAAATCTACATAGCCTCGGTGTCAAATCGCTCCCCTAAGAATCCTACTAATTGGTTGTGAAAAGGTTGGATCGAAGTCTCCAGAATCCCAAGTTGCTTGAAGGTCGACTAATATAGGACATCAACAGAACTACCTTGATCCACAAGTCTTTTCTAGATTGCGAAATTGGATACTTCTACAATTATCACCATTAGATTGTCCTATTATGGGCTATACCTTGAAAATCTTCATCTATAAAGGTTATAGCTTAATAAGGCAGTTGATGCCGAGATGAACTTAGGGATACATTGTTTACACTTTGTATTGCTCATAAGTGTCTGTTCCAGGCCAAATGGCTCACTTTTCCTCTACGAATCCTCAAGTTATAGTATTTATGAATCCCCACAAAAGGAAGGTCAACTTGTCGTGCTCTACGATCATCCCTATGTTCTTTGTCCCAAGATCTTCTTTCCTCTAAAGATCTATGTCATCTCAACTCTCGATGTTCTTCTTTGTGTTCTTCCCCATCTCGGTTATCTTGGCTGACAAACCTTCGCAAATGTCCTACTTGAATTAACTCCTCAATTTTTTATTTTAAGGCAATGCATTCATTGGTGGTGTGCTCGTAATTTTAGTGATATCGACAATGTTTATTTTGGTCATCATTTTGAGGCGTAGGAAGCCTCTTCGGGGTGGAAATGAGTTTGGAGGCAAGGGTCTTATCTAGTATCTAGCCTTGTTGGTAACTAGAAGCGTGTAATGAGTGAACCTGAGGCCTCTTTGTTCTCAAGATCAATTTCATTTCCTCTTTCCTTTTTGGTCATCATTCTTCTCCTTTTCGGACTGCTGACTCGAGTTTAATTGTGGAACTCGGATAATTCCTCCATTTGCATGTACTTGTTGCTTTCATTCTCAATTTGTTCATGCTTGTAGCTGGTTTCTTGCAAAGACTATCTACAAATTTCCCAGGTAGGAATGCAGTCACCATGTGTTAAAGAGCAACCTCACTTTTAAGGTTTCTCACACTTATGGCAAACCTTTCCGAATCGTTCCATTGAAGGCTCTAAGAGGCTCCTTTTTTTTTCCTGCCTCATGCCAACAAGTGCTATGGACATGAGATGATGAGATCGGCTAGTGGTGAATTGAATCTTGAACTTGGTATTCAAAGTCTCAAAACAACCATGGGAGTAAGGTGGGAGTTTACTAAACCAACTTAAAGTTCTCTCTTTTAGTGAAGTCGGGAATACTCAGAAAAGAATGACATCATCCATGGTGTACAAACTAACTTGAGTGATATAAACATCTAGATGCTTGTTGAGATCAGTTGTTCCATCATAATGGTCTATCATGAATGGTTTCTAGTTACTTGGTAATAGAACATCCATAATGCCATCAACAAATGGGTGTCAAGGTAGGAATGCCAAGGCATTCTCTGCTCTAGTATGAGAAGTTATTATCGGATGGGTTCCAGGTTGACTTCGGGAAAGTTGCCCAGACTCAGCAGTGTACCAAGTCTCTCTAGAAAGTTGATGTGTGTCATCACCGGTGTCTTCTGACTGGTGAAGCCAACTTTTGATATCCTTGTTCTCCTTCTACAATGCTTCCAACTCTTCTTTATTGCGTTGTCTCATTCTTGCCATCGCATCTCGAAGTTGGGTGATCAAGACACTAGGGTTGGTGTCTTCAAACATTTCCTTTCTAGGGGAGGTAGTACACTCAGTTTGGTTGGGATTAGCTTCTTCAACAATACATCTTCTAGTGGTGACCATGCGGTCAAGAGAAAAGTTTTACCAAACCCCATGGTGGGCGTCAATGTTCTTGCTCCAAGAACAATATATGAATAGTTGGATATTGTGAGGTTCAGGATGTGGTCGGTTTAGGGTTTAGGGTTTCTTTGTCTGCTCCATACACAATGGTACAGAGAGGGGATGACCTGCAAAAGTCACTCTGACGCTTAAGTTAGTATTAGGCAGAGGTCTAATCAGAGTAAGTACAGATGCAATAAATACAAAGTCAACAACCATTACTTGTTGACCCACCATGGCATTTATAGGCATGGGTAAGGGCTGAAGGTATGTGGGCTTCATTAGCAATGACCTAATGATGTTAATGATGTTTAAGTCGTCTAATCATTGAATTAAGCTAATCCGTAATGTTAATCCACTATGATAGTGCACTAGAATTATAGTGGTCGAGTTCACTTCAACACCAAGATAATCTTGGGCGAATATGCATTAGAGAAAACATGTTTGAAATAGAATTGTAGTTGTTAATTAAAAATTATGAAGGGAGGTTTTAATATTTACATTAATTATATATATATATATATATATATATTATTCGTTTTTTCTAAATAATGAATAAAAATTGCTCTGCTTATTTTATAGAATTAAAAAGTAGTATTGATTATCTGAACACAATTGTCAACTTTTTTACTTGGGGTTTACACCTGAAGAAAATTTCTCATTTTTGTTGGACTTTGTATTAGTTTTAATTTACATTTGTAAAATGTGATTATTTATTACTTAAAATTGTTTTTGGTTTGTTTTAGTAATGAGGAAATAACTCATGGTGCTTTGTATGATTTCTTCTTACTTTCATTTATGATATGTTTGGTAAAACTACTTAAAAAAAATATTAAAAGCTGAAAAATTAGTTAAAAGCTAATAATTAGTTATAATTTATAGTGTTTATTAGTAAGATTAGCTAGTCAATTAAGTGAAAATTGTAAAATAAGATATCATTAATTATAACATCAATAATGAGTTATTTAAAATAATTATTATATGTTTTAATAATATAAAATTTATTAATATAAATTTATCACATTTTAAATTATAAATTACTACAGTTACATATTCAAATTATATGTTTTTATAATTATATATTTAAATTATAAATTATTGTAATTACATATTTAAATTATAAATTTTATAATTACATATTTAAACTATAAATTATGTCATTATAGATTTAAATTATAATTTTTTATAATTATTTTTTTAAAATTTAAATTACTACAATTATATATTTAAATTATAATTTTTATAATTACATATTTAAATTATACTAGTGAAACAAAAGGGAATCATGTGAACAAAAGGGATTGTCATTTGTGAAAAGAGAAAAACAATAGAAAATAATTCATTAATAATGAAGAGTAATATTGTAAAAACATCACATGGTAGATTAAAAAAAAAATAATTGGAGTAGTTTTTAGGTGAAACTATTGACTACTTATAAAAGTTATTAGAGCTTTTTTACTAGTGTACCTCTTGCATATTGCTTAAGTCTCATATTTGATACTTCAACAATTCTTATTTTACTTCTCTCTAATATTTACTTATTGTATTTTTCATTGTCCCTGAAGACTAGTAATTTTTACCGAATATGTATCATTTACTTATTAAGAAAAGTAATTTAAGCGATACAATAAAAATGTCCTTAGTTTTTTGTTGTCCAAACAAAATTAAAACCACTAAATAGTTTTAATTTTTTTCATTTTTGAATTAACCGAAATAGCAAGTCAAATCACTTTAGTTAAATATGAATGGCTTGTGGGTTTGATAAGCGTTAACAACAAAAATGCTATTCCCAAGTTTATATATGTCTTTATCCAGTTGAACACCCACTAACCAAAACCGAATTTGAATCAAAACCAGTGTCAGCACCTTTGTAATTCTGATGACATTTTGATGGTCCAGCCAAAGATAAGTCAACTATTAAATTAATATGTCGCATTTATGTGATGACCAATCGGGTGGCGTAGGAAAGGATCATATATGGAAAACCTCATTGTTCAAGACTGAAACATGGCTTCATGGAGGTTCCACTTCAAATGCTCGTTATTGTTCAGTAGTGGAAATGTTTTTATCTCGAAATATAATGTGCTCGAAGAAAACATGTTATTGATTAGATTTAGAAATGAGAACAAGGATATAAACTGAGACAAAACAAAAATTAAAAGTTAGAACCTCCTGATAGGGGCTAAAAATAGTGTCATATGTCACATTCTAGTATTCTAGACGATGAAATATAAGTGGTGTGATTTCAAGGTGGAAAAAAATGCACTTTTTTTATTGTTTCTATAAAATAAGCCCACATGCACGGCGCGGGTGGCTTGAACAAAAATCTATAGGATAAACTCCGAAAGCATATTAAAATTTTGGCTGTAAGTGGTCATCACGAATCAAACTTCGTTTCAATTTGTTTGACCAATCCAGAGAACGAAGGCATGATGTGAGGACAACCACTACAGCTACAAGCCAAATACAACCTCACAATTGTTTAGAAAAAAGTGACAAGAAACAAAATACGAGCTTTCCACTACTTCAAAATTCAAATCAACCCTGTGACATTTGTTAAGCCTCGCATGTATTGTATCTATATTCTATAGCTATATATATGTATATGTTATGGCCAACTTGATAGCACTTGTATTAATGAGTGTGGAGTATAAAAACCGAAAGGCCATGGACAAGGAGGACAGATTCTGTGATAAACTCAAGATGAGGAATAAGCCCAAGTTTGTTGGGGTGAGACAAAGAGCTTCTGGGAAATGGGCTGCAGAGATCAAAGACACATCAAAGAAGATTAGGATGTGGCTTGGTACTTATCAAACTGCTGAGGAAGCTGCTCGAGCTTATGATGAAGCTGCATGCCTCCTTCGAGGTTCAAACACTCGCACCAACTTCTCTACTCATGGGTATGCTATTGCTACAAATTCTCCTATATCTCTCAAACTCAGAAACCTCCTTGATCGTAAAGCCAAGTCAAATCAAAGTCAAATTCAAAACCAATCATCTATGATAAGTTCCACTTTCCAAGGTACTGCTACTGCAAATGTTGATACCAGTACCATCAATAAGATAATGGTGGTGGAAGATAACTCTAGCTGTAGTAGTGAAGGTAAGTCTTTGTTTTTGGTTCAGAACCAAGTCTCTAATAACCTTTATGGACTAGATATGAATATGATCAACTGTTCAATGGGTATCATACCAAATACATCTCAGTTAGATTACTCTTGGGAATTGGCCCAACAAAGGATTAACGAATTGCCATTGCCAAGAGATGGTTTCAATGTAGAAAGGCAGTTGCCTGGCTCGGTATATGCCACGAATGAGTGCCATGTGGAGGATACGTATGAATATGATGTCAATAATTCTCTCTCACACTTTTTCTGCTTCACTTGACTTATATCTTCACATCTCTTCTTAACACAAAACTCATGCTTTCTAGTTGCATATACTTTATTGAACTTAGCATATATTCTTTTTTAGTTTCTATAACACATATTACCTTGGTTCCATGTCATTTTCCCTCAAGAGTACCCATGAATTATTAGACTCGCCTTTGTTTCACCAAATGCTTATAGGAATCAATAAGAAAATACAACAGATTATCGTACTCTGCACAGAATTTATACTTATTTTCAGTTCCTCAAAGTTAACCCATTGGACATTTTGCAAGCTCGTGATTACTTATCGTCAACCTCACAACCTATCTCAGTATAATAAGGAAGAGAAATGATCGAAGTCAAATGTGTACGCATTATCAATCTTCGTTCTTTTACTAATGTAATTGCTGCTTACAATATATTCAATCCCAAATGGTTACATAATTAAATGGAAACCAATGTTAAGACGTACTATCTTACTCTTTTGTGTTATATATATCTCCTTTAACATAATTTCTGTAGACATGTATATAGGTTCATCTCCTTGCTGGACTTGTGAAAGGTCCATATTATTTACCAACATGGAATAGTGTTTAAAACATAGCCTTATTCGTTATTTTTAAAACAAGTGGTGTTTGATCTCTACCCTCCTTATTTCAATGGATTAGTCATTGGCTTTTGCTTAAGAATACCCTCAAAAACCCAAAAGATCTATATTATTTTGTGATCAATAATGTATAGTGCAAGTATTTTTTTAATTATATATAATAATAATAATAATAATAATAATAATAATAATAATGCTTAAATTTAGGATTTTACACAAATTACTTAAACATCTCACTGTTTAGGTGGCTCTAACTGATAAACATGTATTAGAAGTCTATTAGAAAATATGTTCTCAGCACTCCTAAAACAAATATTGAAAATGAGGAAAAAGAAAAATATTCACTGTTATAATGTATTAACTTTTGACAATAATTATTTAAAAATAATATTAATATGAATAGATAATTAAATAATAGTATAAAACTATGAAGTGAATGACCCTTAATAAAGAAATGTTTGATTCACACAAGCCGTGGGAATGACCAGGGGTTATCCTCCCACACAGACAAGTGACTACAGCGAGGTTGATGAGACGACAACTTGGACTTGCTAAGCATGATTGAGCTTTGAACATGGTCCCCTCCTAGTCAACAAATATTTGGAATAATTGATCATGCCACAACAATTCTCCAGTAACTCTCTTCATTTTTTATGCCGTGGAATCGGCCGTTGTAGCCGCTTTACCTTTACCTTCACCAGTCACATCACTAATAATACAAATTTTGAAATTTTTAATTCTCTACCGACACCTTCATCCTAGTTTAAAAGACGTTTCAGGGAGAGCTTTGAAAAATCAATTTTAGATAAGTAGTTTATATTTAGAAACTATTATCTCAAACATAGTTACAATATTCTGTTTATTTTCAAGACAATAATAGCTAATTTTATCAAAACAAGTTCTTTAACGAAACAGTAATTATTAAGAGGCAAAATTAAAATAGATACTTAATATTTTATGCAAAACTAAAACATCAATCAATGTGTATCCGTACCAATCCAGCTAACGTCACATAGTTTTGGTTTTACAATTTTGAAAAAACATTTGAGGGAATGTTGCAAACAGAAATGTCAAACATTATTTGGCTTAGCTATTTAGTTGTCATTTCCCAAGTGTTTACTAGTAAACCACTTTTACTAATAAGCTACGATTCATTTCATACCCATATCAAGTATTCGACATCATAAATGCTGCGTTTATTTTCTAAAGCATTGTTTCCATTTTTAGGCAAAACAAAGGCAGCTTCATACTTCCCAAATCCGGCATTTTCGAGTTCATTACCCCGTAATCCGTATGAAGGTTCTGGCTCCTCAATTCCATACATGTTTTTAAGCAGAATCGAGATAAACTTGCTCGCAAATTGCATGGTTTTTAATTGATTTATGCGGTGCGAGAAGTTTTGCATTTGCACCAAACTTAATCTATCCAAACACCGACAACAATAATACAACTAACATGCGCACATCAATCACAAGAAAGAGTGCAGAAAATAGCTTAGTGACGTCAATTTCCAGAATGAGGCCAGTGTGCTAAAAAAGATTGGGGAAAACTTTTTAAACGGTTATATATACTGAGATAATCAAAACAGAAATCTGGTAAACGATGCAGGCATAAACAAAACAAAATCAACTTGTGCATGGCCAAATTTCGCATACATGACTGGGAGAGCAAACAACAGGTCCTAAACCACAAAATAGAATGATAATCACTTCACAGTTTGAATAATGGAGAAGTATATCACACAGGAGTGAACAAAAAAGAACGAACAGTACGGGTCCAGGGCAATGTAACGAAGCATATACCCTTTTACTTGAAACAAATTAGAGTGATAAAAAGACCATAAATTAAACTATCAATAATCCTCTGGTTCCTCATCATCTTCCGCTCCTTCAGCTCCAACCTCCTCATAATCCTTCTCAAGAGCAGCAAGATCTTCACGAGCCTCAGAGAACTCTCCTTCTTCCATACCCTCACCGACATACCAATGCACAAAGGCCCTCTTGGCATACATCAGATCAAACTTGTGGTCAATGCGAGAGAACACCTCAGCAACAGCAGTGTTGTTGCTGATCATGCATACAGCACGCTGCACCTTGGCAAGGTCACCCCCGGGAACAACAGAAGGAGGCTGGTAGTTGATACCACACTTGAATCCAGTGGGACACCTATCACAACGACAAAATCCAATTCAAAATACAGAACAATTGGATGAACATTTGCATCAAGGAGTCAAATTAGAGATTGTTTCGAAGTAAAACAATTATAAAAATTCTGATCTAATGCAAAGAGGTTGGTTTGAAATGTATGGAATGAATGTTAGAAGGAAAGAGTAAAGATACCAATCAACAAACTGAACAGTCCTCTTAGTTTTGATGGTGGCAACAGCAGCATTGACATCCTTAGGAACAACATCACCACGGTACATCAAGCAGCAAGCCATGTACTTGCCATGACGGGGATCACATTTGGCCATCATACTATTGGGCTCAAAGACGGCATTGGTGATCTCGGGAACGGACAACTGCTCGTGGTAAGCCTTGGCGGCAGAGATAACAGGAGCATAGGAAGAGAGCATGAAATGGATGCGGGGATAGGGGACAAGGTTGGTCTGGAACTCAGTGATATCGACATTGATGGCACCATCGAACCTCAACGAGGTGGTGAGGGATGAAATGATCTGGGAGATAAGCCTGTTGAGGTTGGTGTAGGTGGGCCTCTCGATGTCAAGGGATCTCCTGCAGATGTCGTAGATGGCCTCATTGTCCAAGAGAACTGCCACGTCGGTGTGCTCCAGGAGGGAGTGGGTGGAGAGCACGCTGTTGTAGGGTTCCACCACCGCGGTTGACACCTGAGGGGAAGGGTAAATGGTGAACCCTAGTTTCGACTTTTTCCCGTAATCAACGGACAGACGCTCCAACAAGAGAGATCCCAGACCGGAACCGGTGCCACCACCCACGGCGTTGAAGACGAGGAAGCCCTGCAGACCGGTGCAGTTGTCGGCGAGTTTGCGAACACGATCCAGGCACAGATCTACGATTTCCTTGCCGACTGGAGAGGGACGAATCCAGAAGAAGGTCAGTTAGGGTTAGATTTATGGAGGAATGGGAATGGAAAGAGTGGAAACCTGTGTAGTGGCCTCTGGCGAAGTTGTTGGCGGCGTCTTCCTTGCCGGAGATGAGTTGCTCGGGGTGGAAGAGTTGGCGGTAACCGCCGCAGCGGACTTCGTCGATGACGGTGGGTTCGAGATCGACGAAGACGGCACGGGGGACGTGCTTGCCGGATCCGGTTTCGCTGAAGAAGGTGTTGAAGGCGTCGTGGGCGACTCCACAGGAAGTGTCACTGGGAAGAGTGGAAGTGAGAAGTGAGAAGTGAGAAGTGAGAAGTGAGAAGTGAATGAAAAGAGGAGAGAGAGAAGAGAAGAAGAGGAGGAGAAAGAAGAAACCTAGGCATCATGCCGTCGGGCTGAATGCCATGTTCGAGGCAGTAGAGTTCCCAGCAGGAATTACCGACCTGGATGCCGGCCTGACCGATGTGAATGCTGATGATTTCTCTCATGTTTGTTTTTAGGTTTGGAGGAAGAACAAGGGTTTTCTCAACTAGATCAAGGGCTGTCCCTCACTGCTCCCAACTCTCTTCACTCTTAACTCTTAAGTGTGTGTGTGTGTGTGAGAGAGAGAGAGAGAGAGAGAGATGCTTCAAAATGGGATTTGATAAATCTTTAGAATCCGGCCCGTTTAGCGCCAGCCTATCAGACCCCACTCCCCCAATCCATTCACATTTTCACGCACAATTACCTCTTTTTACTTTATGTATTACTTTATTAAATTCAATTACCTCTTCTTTCGCCAAAAATATTTATATTTTTGTCTGTTGAACGCGCAAACTTTACAACTCTGATAATATGTGAGTTTTAAACTCATTTATATATATATATAGGTTTTCTAGACTTAACTTACAAAATTTCTCAGTTTAGCCGATTTATCTGCGAGCTTGCGTATAATTAATTTTTAATAAAAAATTATATTACTTATAAAAATCATAAATAACAAGAAAGAAAACCAACACTTTTACAATAATATTTATTATTTGATATTTTATTTTTTAGTACATTTATATTTTGTCTGTACGTATTTTAAAATTTGAAATATGTCATTTTATATTTAAAATTTTAATTATTAAGTAATAAATATTTTTATTTCGCTTAATTATTACATTGTAACTCTTATATGAGAACTTTAAATATATATTAAATTATAATTTAAATTGAGACAAATTTGTTTTAAAAAAATTATATATTTATGTGGGTCAATCTCTGCCGGCAGAGCATGTATAGTCTCAAATACAATAAGTTTATTTATAATATGGACTTTGGAGAGTGAGTTTTGTATGTGGACACCAAAGATAGAAAGAAGGGGGACTCACAGTGGCCACAGTCCCCCAAATTTATAAATTGGTTTAAGTTTTTATAAAAAACTATATAACTATTTTTAATATTTAAAATAATATAAATTACATATAAAAATTAATTTTAGTAATATCTACATAGAGTAAAATAAAAACATGGTAAGTAATATGGTTGACAAAAAAATTATAATTTTTAAAAAATTGTATATAAATATATAACATTGATAGGTTTATATATAATATAATTATCTAAAATTTTTTTATCATATAAAATAACAATTTTCATAAAATTTCATCTTGGTACCTGTTAAATAAAGTTTCAGGCTCCTCCCTTTGGACACTCAAATGAATTCCTTTTATATATATACTAGGCACTTCGTTTTGAAATAATGTGTTGTGCTATATATATATATATTAATTTCAAATACATAGTTGTTAGCAAAAAAATTAAAGATAAAATTAAAAATCACATATCAAAATAATTAATTATCTTCATATATGTTATTTTTAAACAGATAATTAAAAATAGAATTAAAAACAAAATGAGGATATAAAAAGTGAATAACCTGTATATATATATTATAGATTATTAATATTAAATTAAATAACATTAAATTATCTTTATATATGTTATTAAAAAAACATTAAAGATAAAATTAAAAATCAAATATCAAAATAATTAATTATATTTATATATTTATTTTTAAAGAGGTAATTAAAATAAAATTAAAAACAAAATGAGGATATAAAAGTGAATAACCTGTATATATATATATATATATTAATATTAAAATAAATAACATTAAATATATTTTTTATCTTTTTAAAATATATACCATTTTTTTATTAATTCTAAAAAATTTCATTCATTTTTTCCCTTAAAATCCTGAAATTAAGTAAGATTGGTCATCGTTCTTACTTTTACTTTGTCGTGTTAATATTTAGGGACGTAATTGCGATGCTAGTCCAATAATTTATTATCTTATATAAAAATCAAATAAGGATAGTTTTATATAACTTTTTTAATTATTTACCAATATGTTTAACATCATCAATTTTTTTTAAAATAATTGAGAGATTAAAAACCTGGTTTAATAAAAAAAAATTAGTAAATTACACATAACTATTTTGTTAGATTTCTTGTTGACCTAACAAATTATTAGACAGCTAAATCAATAAAAAAATATTTTTCTATTTTTACTTATTTTCAAACTTTCAAGAAGCAAAATTAATAAAAAAGTATTAGATAATCAATAACTAAATATTTTACTTTCAAATATTGTTAACTAAAAAAAATTCAAAATACAAATTTTAGATTAATTGACGGAAAAGTCAATGATTTTTTAATTATATAATTAAAGTTTCATGCTTAGCAGAGACCTTAAAAAATAGAAAAAATAATTGTAAAACAGTGAACCTAATTTGTATAAAATTGACACGTAAATGATTTAAAAACAATAAGAAGACAAATTATATGTAAATAAAAGGATTAATTTACTCAATGAATAACTATACCAAGCTTATTTTTCGTGCTAATCAATTATTTTCTTGAAATCCACTAAGTAATTAGTTTTAATTATTGGAATGTAAAAAAATAAATTGGAAGATAAAAAAAATTTGTCATGATTTCCTTTAAAAACTACTCTCTCTAGTTAATACCTCACTATAATTGGTAGAAATTTATATAATACTTAAATAAGTTTGTTATCCTTAAAATTTTATTAAAAATTATTTTTGTTCTTGAAATTTAAAAGTAATTTTAGTCCTTAATTCATTTTTAGTCATTTTATCTAGTTAAAGTCGTTAAAAAATTGTTAATAGAAATAAAATAAGGAAGTTTGTTAAAGTTTCGTCTCTAGTACTATTATCTTGAAAAGGATAAAACTCAAGAATTTTTCGGAAAAAATCAACATGTATCATAACCCATAAAATAAGGAAATCAAGGTAATAGTATTAAAGAAGACTTCAACAAACTCCATCATCTTATCCGATCATCATTTGCAAATTTTTTAACTCTTTAGCAAGAAGGATATTTAAGTAAAGAGAGGGGACTTAAGTTTAAGGGTAAAATAAGAATTTGAAATTAAGTTTAGAAACAAAATGGGAATTTAGAAAAAAATTATAAAAGTAGGTATAACTTCAAATTATGGGAGATGTTAATTCAAATTCTCAAGATATATTGCATTAGAGTTGTCAAAATAAGTATGACCAGTTAGCTTAGCCCATTGCATCTACAAAACGGATCAAGTTGGACTTAAAAAAAAATTCAATAGAAGTAAACATTTTTTTTCTGTTCATTTAGTCCGACTATGTAAATTAACTTAAATCAGATCAACTCAAATACAAATATAAATTTTAAAAATACATATTAGTAACATATAATATATTACTTAAAATATATTAAATAAAAATATGTTTGATGCAAAGTTAATTTATGCATATTGTTAATATACATATAAAAAATATATAAAAGTACGTTTGATGTTATTTAATAATATTTTTTTAACAAATGAAAGTTATGTTGTTCTAAAATATATATTAAATTAAAATATACATATAAATATATTTTACTGTTATTTTAAACTTATTTATGATGTGTTTTGGATTAGTTTGAGCTTGCATTACAAAATAAGTTTTACTTTTTAATAAAAAATTTAATTATAATTTTTTTTAAAAAAAATTGTTTTGACCCTGTGACTCAATATAGGGTTTAAACTAAACTTAGAAATATCCAAGTCGAATAAATATATGAGTCAAGTTAGTTTGATTCATTTTTTTGTAAAAGTCAAACTAGTCGAGTTAAACATATACACCCGAATTGTCAACTATATATTATATTAATAATTATGATAACAATAGTGACTATGATTATGGTTGTGTGATGGCAACAAAAATAATGAAAATATTAACAACAAGATAATGTGTCAATGATTAATAGATTTAATGAAAATGTTAATGATAATAATATTAAAAGTGTATTTTTTAAAACTAAATTCACAAATATTTTATTTTTGAAAATAAATGTAAGAGTTTAAAATTTGATTTACTTATTTTAGTTCCATTTTAATAGACACATTTTATTTTAAAAATTACATATGAAAACTAAAGTGCAAAAAACTAATTTACCGGACTGTTGAACACTTTAGTTAAAAATTTCATACCAATTTTACTCAAACTGATGTTATGTTTGTTTTAATATATTTTTTATAATTCATATATAATTTTTTAAAGTTATCATGACGGTTTGTTTAAATATCTTTACTAAATTATATTCCTATTTTTATTTTTATGTGTGTCTAAACAATTTATTTTAAAAATTTATAATTTTTAACAAAATCCCCCTTTTTCTTACAAATACATTTTTTAAATCATATTAAATTTAAACAAATTGAATTTATCTATGCAGAATATTCATTAAAAAACTAGTAAAATAACATGTGTCTTTATTAACAATTTTTAAAAATAATTTGTCAATAAAATTTAGT
This sequence comes from Psophocarpus tetragonolobus, assembly GCA_037954015.1. Classification (NCBI taxonomy): domain Eukaryota; kingdom Viridiplantae; phylum Streptophyta; class Magnoliopsida; order Fabales; family Fabaceae; genus Psophocarpus; species Psophocarpus tetragonolobus. The sequence goes on from CM075690.1 coordinate 24,037,482, forward strand.
TGATAAAATTACTAATTTTTAAAATAATCATAATTAAGATAGTTATTTATATAATTTTTAAATTTAAACACAAATATTTAAATTTATTAATATAATTATTGTTATTTTTAATTTAATTTAGAAAAAAAATGATAAAAAATATTATATCATATAATTACGTGTAAAATAATTTTTTATGTGAAAATAAAATATAAAATACTATACATTCTTAAACTGATAAGTGAAATTTTTATAATATTGAGCTTGAGCAGCCAGCAAACTCCTTTTTTGAGCAACGAGTAATAACTAGTATTTTTTTTTTTTTTTGGAACAACGAGTAAATAGTAACTATAAAATTTAAGAGAAAAAACAAAGAGATAGTAGGCAGTAGCTGTAAGTTACTTTGATGTAATATTACGAAATTGTCCTTGTATTGGTTTGATTGGTGGAGCCGGGCGTCCATGTGCTGGCACCCACTACCCATTACTGCGACTTACAATTATTAGCAGACAACGAAACAAAACCACACCACACCACACCACACCACAGTCCTTGTTTCGTTTTCAGTTTCCTCCATCACCATAATAATATCTTTATTCCCAACACCAACCATTTCCTCGCCACCACTTCAAACTTCGAACACAACCCTTCTCTTCTAATGTCTTAATTAATAAACTCATTTTTAAATATGTTGTTGATACAATATATGGGGAAAAAATAATTACTGAGACTTAGACTTTGTAAAATGTCAATATCTTTAAATAAAAAAATAAAATACAATCATTTTGAAATAAATTTATTATTTAATGTATTTTATCAAATAGTCCTATAAAAACCATCTTAAACTCCTTTAGAGCATCTCCCACTCTAAAACCCATTTTAGGTTCCTACAACAATTTTTTGGGTATGCTAATGCTATGTAAGAATAAATAACTTTTATAAATTTTTATTTATATTTTAGTATTTAACTTATTTTAGTGGTTTAGATTAACATTTTAATATTTTTGTTAAAATTGTTTTTATTTTTAAAAAATGTTCTTTGTGGAAAATGGTTTTTTTAATGTAGAGGATCATACTTCTTTGTTGATCTTTTTTTAAGGAGTATCTTTTTGTGGTTAAAAACTTACTTTAAAAATATTTTTAATAGTTTAAGTTTAAGATGTTGGTGGATAGTTACCTATGGACGGAAATGAAGAAAGTTATTATGTCTCTAGTTTGGTACTAACAAAAGCAGGAAGAAAAGTTTTTATGAGTCTCGCATATTTTACTTTCTACTCAACAAACATGAAATGAAAGAAAATTATCAAGAAAATTGACTCTTTCAAAATTATCCTTATTTATAAAAAAAGTCATAAATGTATAGATAATTTTGTAATTGTAATAGTTTTAATTTATAAGTTTTCATCTTTTTCACACAACTGAGCAACTTCAATTTTCACTTTGTTTTATATCTCTTTCATTTTATTTCCTCACACTTTTCTTTCCTTGCAACCGAATAGTCTTAGAAAATATTAAATTATTTTTGTGGTCTCTATAATGTCATATCAACTTTAAGATATGTAAAATCCGATTTTAATTATATGTTATAAGTGTGTGAAATAATTAAAAAAAGAAATTAAATTTAAATTAAGTGTGATCAACAAATTAATTATGGAACAATTGGTTGTGATACTTATATTGTTATTGGAATTTAAGAGAGTGGTGGTCAGTAAGGTGAGGGTGGGTTTAGTAAATATTCTTTTGATTTGAGGTTGTTAGGCTGGTTTTACATGATTTATTTGGAAATTTATTTTAGGGGATGCAAATAGAAAACTAAATTTATTAAGTACACCCCCTAATCCTAATCCTTTTCTTATTTTTCTTCTTTCTCTTTTTCGTTCTTCTTCTAAAATTATTGATGTATTGTTCTAAAATGAATTTTGATTGAGTTTATTGTTATTTGTAAATGTGGGGAAATTGATGCTTTGAATCTTGATCTTTGGTGTTAAATGAAATTGTGTTCTTATGATGCATGTTAAATGTGATGCATGTAAGAGAGATGATATGTTGGATTGTTAGATGTGAGCGATTATAGCTGGATAACTTAGCCTTGGATAATATATATGTGGTACATTGAGTTAAGGATACAACTAAGGTCAATGTAATTCATGGTGTTAGATCAAGTGAGGGTACTTGTGTGAATTACATTGCGATCTTAGTACCAGGTCAAGTGGGGGTACTTGAAGGATATGCTCAGACAACAACTAATTGTCACATGGGTCAAGTAAATGCCAAACAACAGTGGTGATTATTAGATGAGTATGCCTAGACTTCAGTTGGTTGTCATATGGGTCAAATGGACGTTAAACACCAATTGAGATAAGTCATTAGGTGGCTTGGTATCCAAAGTCAATGGGTATTTCGGAAAGTGTCATGTCATATTATTATGTTGTAATAGTATATTATATGTTCATGGGGAACATAAGTGTGTTTGCATGTTTAATAATTCTATTGAATTATAGCCTATCATTCATTTAATTGGACTTCCTGTATTAGTATGATTACCCTTGCATTGTTTGTGTTTTCTATATGACTGTGATGATCGTACTTTGCACTAGGGCATATGACGGAGCTGAGGTAGAGGCTAGTAAAATCAGGATGAGTGAAGATTCTAAATGGATGGGGAATTGGCCTTGTGTTAGTCTTGATGAATATGACTTTTGTGTGCCTTAGGATATAAACTTTTTGCTTAAGCCATGTTAAGATCTATGAGATGAAACAATCAATATGTGTGTGTGTAGAGAGAGACTTGTGAGACTAAATCAACTTTGGTGTATATGTATATTAGTAGAAGTAAAGTTTGAGCGTTGTTCTGCATAATATGCATGTATTGATGTTTTTTTGTATGTTTTGCAGGTTATTGTTGAATTTTGTATAGTCTCATTGAGCGGTAGTTCTCGCTTAGCGAAAAGTTGCTTCTGTTAAGCAATTTATGGTTTTGCACCAACAACATGTTATTTTCTTTTTTCTAAAGTTTTGATATTTTGAGTATAAATTGCAATTGAAGTGACTTATTAGAATAATGAATAGTGATATTTATATTAGTATTTCTTGGGATGGTACAAGATAGCCATGTATAATTTTTCTCTAATCATTGAAAAAGTTAAGAAATTAATGTTTTACTATCTTTTATTTTCAATTAATTGACTTGAAATAAAATTATTAATACAATTAATTATTGTTGTTGAAAATTTTAATTTTAAAAAACTAAATATGATATAAAATACTCATACCTTGTTTTTTAAGAATTTCACTTTGTCACGTAAACATGTCTCCAATAGACAAATTTTAAAAGATATGTTGTATTAGATTCAATAATCCATAAGAAACTTCCACTAAAGACAACCTAAAAACTAGCACATAAGATGATTTTATCATCAATGGTGAATATATTTTTATAATATCATTAATAATTTTTTAATGCTTTTATAAAAATTAGATTTAAAAGAAATATAATTAATATTTAAATATAAAATATCTAATGTTTCCTTCTTTTATAAATGATAATGATGTTGATAATAATGATGACGACAATATAATAATAACAATAATAAGATAACAAAATAAAATGATTATAAATAATTAATATTTTTTTAAAACAAGACATTGATCAACATGAGTGATAATAAAGTTATGAGTGATAATAAAGTTATATGTTCCTCAACAAATTAGTACATATAGTGTTATGCCCTCAAAATTTTTTATGAGCTACCATGTTATGCCCTCAAGTTAAATATTATTTTTTGTTAGTCAGTTGCTTCCAAATATTACTTTATTTATTTTTTCATAATTATGAGTATTGAATCTATTAATTAGTGCGTTTAATAAAAAAATAAAATAGACACTTATGGGTGAATTGAATTAGAATATTACAAGATTTTTTTAAAAAATCTCGTAAATGATATAAAAAATTTAGTAATTAATTGTGACTTTTTGGATCTTTGAAGAAGTAGAATAAAATTAAGTAATATTTAATTAAGATTTTTATGAAGTTTTTGGCATTAAAAGATATATAAATTTTGATAAATTATTTTTAAGATAGCTTTTGATGGATTTCATATTTTTTTGGTATAAAATATAAATATCTTTTGTCTCGCCAAAATCTTAAAATTCTGTTAATTTTTTTCCTTTTTTCTAGTTTTGAAAATTTAATTTTCTTCACATCATAAATAATCTCTTATTCTTAGTTAAATATAGTATAAAATTCCCAAAAAATACTTTATGACTTATTTTTTTGTGAAGTTCATAATTTTAATCATTATTCAAATTCAAGAGCAATAACAACAAGAAGATATTAATGCATGTAAGATTAATATAACTTTAGATATGTACAAATAATCAATTTGCTATATGTTAAAAGATTAAAAGTTGTGTTAATTGGTTTAATTTTTCTTTATCAACGTTTTATAATTTATTTGTTACATTTTTTGTTAACTCTTGTCATATAAGTTCTTATTTTTAATAATATGTCATAAGTGTGGAAATAAATGAAAAAGAGAACTAGATTTAACTTAAGTGTAATTAATAAATTAATTATGAAATATTTGGTTGAAGTGTTTATATATATATATATATATGTTTTATTTCGAGGGAATATGTTTATTTAATTATGAATGTGATTGAATTTAAGTGATTTACAAATAATGGAATATGGATGAGTGAGTTTTGTAAAAGAGAAGATGAGAGAAATATATATTCTTTTAAATTGAAGTTTTCATATTGGTTTTACGAAAAATCTATTTGGAAAATGGGGGGGGGGGGGGGGGGGTTATGATTAGTAAAGCCGAATTACTAAATACACTCTCGCACTGTATAAATTTCTTATTCTTCTCGTTTTCTTTTTCTTCTTCTTTCTTCACCTGACTTCTTCATTCTCATAATTCTCTCATTCTCTCTTTGTCATACCTTCTCTCCTTTACATGTGAACTACTCTAGCTTCGAATCTTAAGGAAATTCCTTCCACTTTGTCTAATCTTTAGCACTAATCCTAGCGAGTAAGTTTGATTCTACTTCTTTGGTTCACTTTCTTTCTCTTTATGTTTCAATCATCTCCATTAAAGGGAAATCAACTTTGAAATCCTAATTTCTCATATTCTCTTTGAAATCCTAATCTTGATTCTACTTTTTTGGGTCACTTTCTCTTTCTCTTTATACTTAGTTATTTAAGTATAGTGAAATGTATGGTTTTTTATTTTGACTTATGTTGTTGAAATGTTTAATTGTATGTTATTTATAAATATTTTTTATTATTATTTCTATATAAAGTAAACGCTTACGAATATCTAAGTCGAGTTTATCGAACTCTCACGAGTTTACGTAGACTCTTGAGTTTGATAATTTTGCTCGTAAATAATATAAAATTTTGTCTATATAGTAGATAATTTTTTAGTTTAGCATAATAATAATTTTTATTTTGTTGCATTAGCAAAGTTAATTTTTTAAATTTTAACATCTTTTTAGTATGAGATAAACTTCACGATTTAATTCTTCAAGTCCAGTTTACAAATTTTCAATAAATTTATTAAATTTTCTACTTTAACCATCTTAATCAATAAATGATATGACATGATTATGATAAAAGGTAAATAGTAATGGTACATATATATATATATATATATATATATATATATATATATATATATATATATTCAACTGATCAATTGATTATTACAATAATAACCATGATAACATCAATAATATATACTACCAATATTGATTTCAATTATAGATAATGTCTATGACTATTATGGTGGAGCAATGTTAGCTAGTAATTGTGTTTACGGTTAATCAATTTTTTTTTTCTTTTTGTGAAAGACGGTTAATAAAAAAGATAACGTGTGTAATGTGATATACAAACAATAATCACATTTGTCAAGAAAAAAACAATAATAACCACTATAGTTAATGATATATGTCAGCAACAATAGCAATAATATGTAGGTTTTGTTTTAAAAAGATAAGACAGTGGAATTATTTAATTTTGCAACTTACAACAAAAATTAAAAGTATATTTTATAAAAATAAAATATTGAGATAAAATAAGTTTAAAAAAATAATACATCTCTATTTCTGACAATGTTTTTAACTTATTTCTATTTTTAACTTATTTTATCTCAATATTTAAGTGAGATGTATTATACTCTTTTTAACTTATTTTCATTCAAAAATAAAAATATTGAGATAAAATAAGTTAAAAAGAAATAATTTATTTATGTATAAGTTAAAAAGAGATTATTTGTGATGTTAAAAACTTCTCATTGAAAATTAATATTTAAAAATAAAAACTGAAAACTTACCTTAAACTACATTCAGATCATTTTCAATGAGAAATTTTTAAGTGAATTTCTTAAATTAATTTTTTAATTCTAAAATATTTTTTATTTTTTACAATATTAAGTTATTATTAAAAAAACTTAAATAAATTTTTTATCTCTAAAGTTTCACCAAAAATCACTTTTAACCCTTAAAATTTAAAAATATTTATTGTAGTCTTGGTTCACTTTTAATCATTCTTTTCCGGCTAACATTGTTAAAAGTTGTTGAGAGAGAACATGTTTTTATACTAGTCAATAATTTTCCTTCTCAATTCTAACCTCTCAATCTTCAATTTCACATATGACAAAACCTAATACATTGGAACTATAACATTAATACAAAAAATAAATTAATTTAAAGAAAAAATATATTTTTAAATTTCAAGAACTAAAAGTGATTTTTGATAAACTTTAAATAAAAAAAACTATAAGCCTTAAAAAAATAATCAATAAATTTGTTCTAATAATAAGAAACCACAAAAATCTTCAAAGAACATGAACTTTTACATTTTTTAATATAATTTAACTATAATTGATAATGACTTATAAAAAATATATTTCAATATTAAAAAACAACACCTTATGCCTAAAAATCCCATTCTTCATATAGACTTCATTTAGTGCGCGATTCTTGTCAAGAAACATTTAATTTTTGCCGAGAAATGAATGTATAGAGAAAATGATCCAATTAATTTATCATTAGTTGTTTGATTAATAAAATATTATCCATTTAATGAACATGTTTTTTAAACTAATAAACATATTGTCATTAGCGAACCATTTTTTTATAAGTAAAACAATATATTATAATAAAAAAATAAAGACATGTCTTCTAGTTGGAATACAAAAATAATAGAATAAAGTAAAGTATATCGGTATAAACAACAAAAAAGTGTCCTGTAGCAGTAAAAAACAAAACCTTAGTAAATGCTTGGCGTGCTATTTAGGTCTCCACTTTAATCTAAACAAAAGGACAGGTTCATCATCCCTTCAACAAAATAATGTGAAGTTAATTGCGTTGCCTTACTTTATTTCCAATAGTTGAACTACAAGTACAGTAGCCCGAGCATCCGTAGCCTTTCTCTGAAATATTAAATCATTACAAGCCTTCCAAATATGCCAAAGGCTCAAACTACACATACGACCATGCTGTCATTAGAGTTTTTTTGCCATTAGCCAAACTCATGGATTGTCTACCATGCTTTTGTGTGTTGACTTGAAGAGCAGAAAATATTCCCCACCAAGCGAGTAACTCAAACCACACTGTAAAACTTGTTGGGCATAAGAAGAAGAGATGAAATCTTGATTTTGCTCTTCTGTCACATAACCTACACCTATCTGCTTTTGGTTGAATAATTCCACATTTTACCAAGTTGTCTAGAGTAGGTAGACAATAGTCTACATGCTAAAAGTTGAACCTTTTAAAGTACTCCTTTTGTCCATATTAATATGAAGAAATAATCTTTTTGTTGACGTGAGTCTGCTGCTAATACTCCATAGGCTTATGTAACAATGTACTCCCCTAACATTGTCCAAATCCACTGATCTTGGACCTCACCTAATACCGACGGTGTCCCTAATTGAAATGTTAAAATCTCCAACATCTATTCCTCCAATACAAAAAGCTTTCTCCGCCAGACCCTTTTCCACCTACACTCTCCTACATCCCACATGTGCTTCATCAAAATCTTGGTATCCAGAGCTATCCTAAAAAGGCGATTGTACACATGTTGAAGAGTATAATCTCCTGACCATCTATCTCGCTAGAAACTAATGTCCATTCCGTCCCCGATTCTTCTAACAACATTACTAGACCACCAATCCCCAAACCTTGACCGTCCTCTTCAATAAAGTTCAAATCATTCCACCACCAAGTGCACTTACTACCCTTTCTCCTTCCAAGATCCATCCACACACTCATATTTTGATTTCAAGACCTTAACCCATAAGCTATTGGGTTCTCCTCTCATTCTCCACTTTTACTTTCCTAACAAAGCGAAATTAAACTTCCTCAAATCTCTCAACCCCAAACCTCTTCTTCCTTGGGCCAACACAATTTCCCCCAAGCCATCCACCACACCTTTCCACCAGCTCTACCAAATAAAATTACAAAACAGAGATTGAAGTTGATAAAATATACCTTTTGAAGCCATGAATAATGAAAGAAAATAGATGGACAATATAGACAATACAACTTTGATAAGCACCACTCTTCTTCTCTTTAGTGAACAAATTTTTTTTAGTTGTTTAATGAACATGGCTAAACTTTTTTTTACAGTATTTTTTAAATGAAAATAAGAAAGTAGAAGTTATACATAGTAAGTTTAAAGTATTTTTATAATATCATAAAATTACAATTCATCCTAAATGGTGAATTGGTTGATTTTTATTATAATAATTTTAAAAGTCATCCAAATACTTTGTATTGATATATAATAAAAACTCGTATTTTAGACTGTCGACTTAAATATAAGTTAATCAAATTAATTTTATCTTATTTAATGTCTCTTAAAATACCAGTTATTTAATTGTAACTCTATTTTCAATATTCTTTTTTGTTTATGACAGCGGAAATAACATTTTAGAAATAACTTAATTTTTTACTTAAAATTAGTAAAACTAAATGATGTAAACTAAATTTCTTAATCAATATCAAAGTAGTTTTTTTACTTATATATAAGTGTAAAATGGGTAATTATTTGTAATTAAATTATTGAAAGTGTCGTTGTTCATAGCTAAGAAAATCTCAAAGAAAGTGGGAGAGAAAATGAACTTCTATTAATTGTGTAGAGTTAGTTAATTACATCTCAAACTTTTCCAAGGATATACAGGTCAAGAAACAACAAATCTATAACTAACTTAACTAATTTCATAGAAAAAAAAGCTATCTCACAATGATTATTACAAACATGGAGAAAATACAGATAAGGTTATTATTCTTTTTATTATTTATAAAATATATTTATCTTTAAAAAATAGAAAAAATATTAAAGTATCAAAATAAACTAATTGAAATTTTGAAGAAATATAAAAATATTAAATACAATAAAAATAATTAACCTTTGCTTATATTTATTAAGTTCAATTTTTTATATATATTTTGGTCGGATGAACATCAATTTGATAAATAAATAAAGGAAAAAAAAGATGATAGAATATTAGGGTTTGATGGGTTTGATTTTGTTTTTAGTTTTTGAAAAGAATTTTTAAAAATAGTTTTTAAAAACTGTTTTTAAGAAAAAAAACTTTTTAAAAATTGTTTTAAAGATGTAAAAATGGAAGAACTTATTCATATATATTAAACTTTCATTCATAAAAAGCAAAAGATATGATATTCTAATTATATTTTGAGTTTTCAAAGCAAAAATAGAAAACTGAAAAGTAAAATCACTCTTAATTATTCCTGTTTTTTAGTTTTTAAAAACTAAAAAAAAACAAGAAATATGTTTTCGAAAACTGTTATTAGAAAATATCACGCAAACAAGTTTTTTAATTTTTAAATACTAAAATATTGAAAACAGTTTTATAAAAATATTGTCAAATAAGCACTTAAATTCAATCATATAAAAAATAAAGTATTTTTAATTAATTTATAAAAAATTTAAATATAATTTTCTTTTTATTTAATTAAAAAGGTGAAGGCTGTACTGATAAAATATCGGAGTGATTGGCCACCACATGAAAATGCAATGTTTTGTTATTGTGAGGCATTATTAAGTTTCAGTTGAGACACATTTATGAGTGATGAGAGAAGGAAATCGCTAGCAGCATAAATCTTGGTTGGCACCCTCGTGGCCAGATTCTTATATACATGTGCACAATGTGTAGGCTTCGTTATTAATTACCAGGAATAATTTATTTTAATAGTAAGTATAAAAAAAATATTTTTTATCTTATTTTTTTTTAAAAATTATATTTTAAAAAAATAAATGGATAAAATAGAAAGTAAGTGTTTTGTATTTGTTTTTAGAATAAATGGATTTCTTTATATATTTATATATACACACACGTACACATAAAGTTTTGAATAATGTTATTTATATCTCTATAATTAATATTTTTTATTTAAATATATTAAGAAAATATTTTTATTTAATATATTTTACAATATAATGATTAAAATATTTTTTCGTACCTTCTTAAATTTACTACTTACCTACTTGAAAAAAATTATAATATACATTTTCATAACTATGTTTGAAAGTACAAGTTTTTGAAAAATACTTTTTAAAGCATTTTTATTGATTATCCCTCACTAGTTACTTAAGTATGTCTCATATTTGACACATTAATAATTTTTATTTTATCTTATTTAAGTAACTTTTATTTCTTAAGTGAGTTCCATACTTGAGAGTTAACACATTTTTATTGGTGTACTTCCATCAAAGAAAAATTATTTAAACAACACTAATAAATATGTTCTGACAATGTATATGTATATCTTTATAAAGTATTTTTTATAAAAGTTTGAATATTCTAAAAAGTACTATATTTATAATTTTTAAAAAGTATTTTTTGAAAAAGTATCTTACTCTTCTAAAAAAAAACTTTTGAGAAGGGTAACGTATCAATTGATAATTTTAATTTCTTGTTCTTAATAAAAAAAAGAGTAAAACAAAGAATATATATAAAATAATAAAACAATCTTTGTTGTAATAGGAAAAATAAAATTCATTCATGGTTTCTCTTATCTCTATTGCAAATAAAATTGTTTGAGTAAAAACACAAACATAATCACCGAGATATCAAAATAAAATTAAAAATTTAATATAAATATAAAACAAAGGTAAGTTTAAAGAATAGTTAAAGTGATTAAAAAATACAACTTAAAAATAATCAACTAAAATTACAAAATTAACATTTAAAGAATGAAAAGATAAAATAAAGTTAGGTTTTATATTAGTTTTATAAGAAATATATTTTAATAATAAAACTAATATAAAAGAGAAAATGAGGTGTATTGATTAATTCTAAAAAAATTATAAAAATATTTATTTTTTGTTTAACCCCAATTATTATGAGAATATTAATAAAATATATAAAATAAATATAAGAAAAAAAATATGTTAATCAATTATATAAATAACATCTTCTATCAGTTTTCTTTTCTTCAATAATTTTTACCATGTTAGTAAATAGTAAAGATTCATTTGCTTGCTGACCATTAATTTATTTATTCAGCGTGTAGGCTTAGTATTAATTTTTGTGAGAATGGGATTAACATAGTTTATTTTTCTTAATCACTTTTTCATTTAAAAGAATTCAAAATAGTCCTTATGCCAATTGTATTAAGTACTATTCTGGATATTTTTAAAACTTAAATGATTAAAACAAAAATTTAGAGACATAAAAAACAAAAGAAAGAATTAGTAAAATTCTAAAGTACCAAGATGATATTGTAAATTTAAAATAATTAATTTAGCATAAGGATTGCTAAAAGTTGTCACAATATTTAAATTAAATTATCAATTCTAACATTGTGACAAATTTTAATTCCCACAATCATTTTATTAAATTTTTAAAATTTATAAACCCAAAATCTTGCCTTAACCTTCAAACACCAAAATAAATTTATGCTTGAAAATTAGAGATTCTAAAAAAAATAATTCGTGCGCCTGCCCCATCCTTATCTCTATTTCTTTTGCTCCTTCCTCTTTGTACAATGTGCATTGTTTTATAACTTTTATTTTTCAAAATTATTTTTTACATATATTTTTCTAAACATTTAATCATGTTTTTATACATTACTCTGCACACTAATATATCTTTCTACCATTTAAACATATAATTGAACATTATTTTTTAAATTTAATTATTTTTATATTATAAACTTTTTTTAATCACTTTTTACGTATTAAACGTTATTTTCAACATCATTTCCTTCATATTTTTCTATTTTATTTTTATATTAATTTTTTATTTTTATACTCATTTAAACTTTTTAGTTAACATTATCTTTTCTTATTGAAATTTTTATAACATTACTTTTTTATTTATCAAAACACTTTTTAAAAAAATTCTACTCATGTAAACTTCATTTTGAACATTATTTTTTCAAGTTGAAATTTTTAATTTTTTAAAATATTACATTTTTTTTTCGTTATCTAAAATTTTTGTAATTATGTCTTATATATTTAAAATTATTTTCTCTAACATCCCAAAAAAATAATAATACAAATAATACCTTTTCATAAAGTTATTGCATCCATTTACAAAGATATTTATACTCAAGATATAAAAAATTCTCAAACAATAACAGGGATTATATACTGAACAGTTTGCCTAGTGAGTTATGTTGCATAGTTACGAATTAGGACATCTTACCCACCAACAAGTGTCACCTAACGAGGGGTGATGTCATCCTCCTTAACAAGAGACCTATCACTAGGACAATGATTAGGAAGATAGAGAAGGACATGGCTAGAATGGATGGAGGAAGACCTCACCTCTTCATGCGCATAGATATTGTGACTTAGTTCTTTTGCTTTTACCTTTGTATTTAGCTTTATGTTTTTCCCTAAGTGTAGAGGTCTAGCTTTTCTCTTTGGCCTTGTATTTGGCATTTAATTTCGTAGGATTAAGGGCTAGGAGGTGTGCTTAGTCTTACTGTGGAGTGTATTAACTAATTGGGCCATTTAAGAGTGTTGGTGGTTTGTTTTATTAATCACACTCCTCTTTTCTAATTAAACCCCAATAAGTTAGCACATGAAGAACGAAGGAGACAAGGTGAGGCCCTTGTTCCCCCTCTTAGGCGTCGATTTTGGGTAATTGCCACATGACATCCTACATGGCACTTACTTAGATCTAAGATGTATGATTTTAGGAACATGTGCTAATTATGTGAATTTGGCTCCTCTTTTGAAATTCCCTCAATTTCTCACGGCCAAGACACTCCCTCCACCCTATATATTGACCTCTCCACCCTCTTGTATCCTTTACAGTTGAATATTGAATGAAATTGAGAGTTTACTTCATTTTGAGTGTCCTACTTTCTTACCTTTAGAGAGTATTATTGTGCTTTTATCAAGGGTTCCTTCCCTTGTGGCAAACACCTCCACTTCAAGGCTTATCAAACTACTTGTGACGCCTTCCATTTTCCATTTCATTCCTCTTCCACCGAACCACTTCTCAAGGGCCTTTCAAGAAGGAGATCTAGGGAAGCAAAGGATCCAAGGAAGGTTGCATCAAGGGGTCTCATCTATGGTTTTCCAAAGAAGGGGTTTCACTTAATGAGATATGATGTTTGACGAAAAACTCCACAAACATCTTGTAGAGAGTACTTTGTGCCAAAGTGAGATGTGTTGTTGGGCACAAAACCATAAAATAGCTTGCTAGAAACAACTTTACACTAGTGAGACTTGTCGCCCAGAGAGATTATGCAGATTGCTAAAACATGATTTGCATAATTCTCTACCGTTTCAACCAATTCTAATAAAAAATTCCAGCTATATTCCTATAAATTAACATTTAAAACAAACGATGCAAAATACACAATAGAATGTCTAGTTTCATAGCATGATTACATATTAAAGTCTATTATAGTTCTATCATTATACACATATAACATGGTTATCAAACTCTGAAGTTAACTCTTTAAATTTATGAGTTTAAGAGTCTAGTTACCCTCTGTGACTTAACTCATGCAGTAAACTCTCGAGTTTACAAACGAGTCATCTAGTTAACAAATTGAATTGTGTTGTACATGTTTAGAATTCAATATAATTTTCTTTAGTGTGTCGTTCTTAAATAAAAGAACACTCATATCTATAAGAATCAAACCTTCATTTTACAACAATACTAAACATCCATGAAAATATTCTACCATTATTATCACCTTTATAATTTATTATCTGATAGTGATGCATTGTTAGGCTTAACTATTTAAGTATTGTGAAATTTATGCTTTACTATTTTTATTTGTTATGTTGTTGAAATGTTTAATTATATGTTATTTATAGATAATTTTTATTATTTTATGTAAAGTAAACTCTTACAAGTCTATGAGTCAAGTTTATGAGGCAAGTTTATCGAACTTCCACAAGTTTATGTAAACTCTTGAGTTTGATAACCTTGTATATGACTATACACACTCAAAATCTCAAGTCTCACCATTCACTTCACATTACACATAAACCCTAGAATTCATGTCCTATACTAATAAAAAAGGATTATATCAACATAGTTGAACCATTCTCTCTTCAATCTTGAAGATTCTACCCTCCAACGCCATCACTAGTATATGCTCCTCTGCAAGACATGACCATCATAGTCACTGATGCAATCCCACCTAGCATCATCATGGCTAGGAGGACTAAAGAAATTGAAGATTCGAAGTCATAGTCTTCATTATTTTTAGCTTGTAAATATTTTATTTTAATTAACTAAATAGGAGAGTATTTTTAATTTCCTTAAGGCCATGTATTTTCGGCCATCTTCTTAGTTTATAAGGTATAAGTGTCTTTAGTTAAAAAGGAGGAGTAAACTTAGAATGGGTGCATAAGTCAAGACATGATTTTGTGCTAGCCCATTCATATTAGGAAATGCTAATTGCACCCATGGGGGTTAACTTAGGTGCCTCACTTAAGGCCTAAGACTTGGGTTAATTAGTCTTAATCCTAATTAAGCCCAAGTCCCACATTGCCTAGAAAAGTATGCCCAAGCTCTCCCATTAGGCAAGTTTATCGAACTTCCATAAGTTTATGTAAACTCTTGAGTTTGATAACCTTGTATATGACTATACACACTCAAAATCTCAAGTCTCACCATTCACTTCACATTACACATAAACCCTAGAATTCATGTCCTATACTAATAAAAAAGGATTATATCAACATAGTTGAACCATTCTCTCTTCAATCTTGAAGATTCTACCCTCCAACGCCATCACTAGTATATGCTCCTCTGCAAGACATGACCATCATAGTCACTGATGCAATCCCACCTAGCATCATCATGGCTAGGAGGACTAAAGAAATTGAAGATTCAAAGTCATAGTCTTCATTATTTTTAGCTTGTAAATATTTTATTTTAATTAACTAAATAGGAGAGTATTTTTAATTCCCTTAAGGCCATGTATTTTCGGCCATCTTCTTAGTTTATAAGGTATAAGTGTCTTTAGTTGAAAAGGAGGAGTAAACTTAGAATGGGTGCATAAGTCAAGACATGATTTTGTGCTAGCCCATTCATATTAGGAAATGCTAATTGCACCCATGGGGGTTAACTTAAGTGCCTCACTTAAGGCCTAAGACTTGGGTTAATTAGTCTTAATCCTAATTAAACCCAAGTCCCACATTGCCTAGAAAAGTATGCCCAAGCTCTCCCATTAGGCTATATATACTCATTCCCCCTCATTGTAAAATTTCACCTTTGAAGTTGAATGAAAATAGTCTCTTTGTGAGTACATTCTTAGTAAAAGGTCTTGAGGATCTTCTCTATTAAGTAATCTCTTCCTACAAGGGTTTCTTCTCTTGTGGCAAACCTAAACATTTTGGCTTACCTCTCTTTGAGAGTGGCCCCCACTTCCATTTTCTTTCCCCTCCATCATCCATTTTATGGTGCTTGGAACCTCAAGGAGAAAGATCAAGGAGAGTGCAAAAGCTTTTTGCATCGGTCACACATAAAACACATTCAAGCAAGGGTAAACTTATAATACAAGGAATCAATGAAATGTAAAACACATTATAATCAATAATATCTTTTAAATAAAATAGTTCATCAATTATTCAAATATCTTACACTGTTATGTTTTCGTTAAGATAAGCATTCAAAACAAAAAAATTATATGACATGACGCTTTCCAGAACACTGCATTGAATTCAGATACCAAGGTGACTTATTTGAATTCCCACAATTGGTGTTTGACGTCTACCTAACCCATTTTTGACAACCAACGGAAGTCTAGGCGTACCCATATGATACTTACAACTGATATTTGGTGTCCAAATGATCCAATTCTGTCTCTCAACTAATGTTTAACGTCTACCTGACTCAATATTGACACCTAGTTACTATACGAGTATATCCTATTGGTGTATTCTCGTCTTCACCGCCTTGAACACACCAGGATCACAAATGTATCTTACACTAGTACCAACATTGGCACAGGAAATACATTGATTTTAATCATATCCCTAATTTAATGAACTACACACAAGGCTTAGTTACCTCCCTGTAACAAGCTACATCTCAATCCATTTAAACCATCCATACAATATATATGTATATAATAATTCAATAAATTATCATCAAATTCACAGTAACTACAATTTTTATCAATTTTTCATATGCAACAAAATCAAATTAATACTCAAATCAAGATCAAAATATACTTTCGTTACAGTCAGATTATAATAGATCAATCACAAGGGTCAAACAACCCATTCAAAGTTCAAACTACTACTTAAAGCCTTAATTACTCAAAATTAATTAAATTTACAACCATCAGATAAAAATTTCATAAATTAAAACAAAGTTAGAGTTTCCTTTATCCATTTCTCCCTTTATGAGTTGAATTTGTAGAATAAAGAAAATTTGACTGTAGAAACCACTCAAAATCTAGTAAGAACCCTAAAACCAAATAAAAAACTAACAATTTGGGATTTTAAGGGGAATTTCCCTTCAATGGAAATGACCGAACAAAAATAGAATAGAAAAAATCCAAAGAATTAGATCAAATTTACCTATGATGATCAATACTCGACATTAGGAAAAATGGAAGAGATTTCATCGAATTCCACCAGCTGAAAGGTTCACATGCAAGAGGAGAGAGAATAGAGAATGACGTGAAAGAGAAAACAAAAAAGAAAGTGAAGAAGAAAAGAGAAAAGGGAAAAAATAAAAAGAAAAAGGAAAAAAAAGGCAATATGAGTTTCTTTTGAAAATTCTGACTTGCTGAATGTAGCCCTTCACAATAACTTTCCAAATACTTTAATTCCAAAGAGTATAATTGTATATATATTCTATCTCACTTTTAGTTAAATTAACTCACTCCGTTTCCACAATTTATAAATTACTTAAATTCTATTATCTTCATATAATTAAACACATTTCCTCAACATAAAACACTTCAATCAAATATTTCGTAATCAATTTATTAATTATGCTTAAATTAAATTTAGTTTTCCATTTTTTTTCATTTCACACACTTTTCACATATTAATAAAACAAAACCTTATATATTTCTATACTCATTTAAACTTGTTTTTCAAAATTAACTTTTTAGTATTTACACTTTTTAAAATTATTTTTCTAGTCATTTAAACTTCATTTTAAATTTTATTTTTTTAAATTGATTTTTTTAATTTTTAGAGAAATTAATTTTTTATTTAACTAATTTTTTTAATTATGATTTACTCATTTAAACTTATTTTACAACATAATATTCTCACATTTAACAATAATTTTCAACGTTATATTTTTCCACATGGAACTTTTTTTCATTTTTGAAACCATCAATTTGTTTTTATTCTCTAAAATTTTTGAAAATTATTTTCTAAAAATTCAAATTTATTTTTCACAATCTTATTTCACATTGAAATTTAGGGTTTAGGGTAAATGTGATGAGAAAAGGTTGCGTAACATCCTATTTTGATTAATATTTTATAAGTGTATGATAATAAGAGAAATTAAATTTATTTTAAGTAAAAATAATCAATTAATTATGAGATTATAAGTTATGATGTTTATATTTAAGTTTTTTATTATGTTTAATATGTGGGTAATTGTTTATGGATGTGTTTGGATCTAGGTAAGTGAGATTGAATGATGGAAATGGGTAGGTGATTTTGGTAAGGTACGAGGTGTGTATAGTAGGTAATCTTTTGGATTGAAATTATTGAGCTTGTTTTAAAGAATAACTTGTTGAAAAGCTTGTTGTAATTCATTATCTCCCTTGTTTCCCAAGCCTTCCTTTCTTTGTTCCTCCATACGAGGAGTTGTGTAACATTGTATGATTAAGTGGTTTTAATGAAATTGCAAGAATATTAACCTAAGTGCAAATAATCAATTAATTACTCACAAGGTGATAATTTGTAGTAGTTATATTTATGCTTATGTTTGTTTTTAAATCATATCTAATATGTCTATTTAAAGGATACAAAAGCCATGAAATACATAACAAAGAAAACTATAAAAGCTCACCAATACACACACACAAAGTGAGGAAGACAAACTTAATGTTACCAAAACTTATATAAGAGAAGGTGGATCCTTAAGACTTGGATCCTTAAGTGGACCATTAAAGATGGTGGATATAGAAGGAATCCACGTAAATAAGAGTAGATAAATGTACCTGTTCAACCTGTTTAGGTTTGAGATGTGAAAGTCGCATTTTAAATGGATCAGATAAATTCGGTCTGCCAAAATAAAGGAACTTTTTAATAGTCCATATCTGATCCACAAAGCTCATGGACTCAACAGACCACATGTATTAATATTTTTTAAAAATAATTAAAATATTTTAATATTTTTTAAATTAACTAAACTCTATTTATATCATACTAAAAATTATATTATCATTTATAATAATCTACAACACTAAATATTTTCAATACTAAAAGATTAAAATATCATAATTCACAATAAATAAGTCACAATACTAACACAAACTAATAGTTCAAATGACTATTTTGTACTTTAAACAGGTTATTGGCCAAGCTCGTGAGCCTACAAATTTAGCTCGCAACTCAAATTTTTCCTATAAATTACACTTCGTTAACAAAAGTTCAAAATCCATACAGGCTTAGGAGGTCCACAGACCTGGGTCCATATGCCCATCCTTACAAGTACGTTATGTTGTTGTTCTCTATAAGTAAACATATAAGTTGTAGAGTGTCAAAGTAGGCTCTGAATCTAGTGTTGGAGAGTTTTTCGTTGGTTAAGAAGAATGAACCTAGATATTAGCTAAGTGGGAGGATCCATATAAATGTAAGGTTTTGCAAACCTACAAGGTAAGCAATGTACATACTTGCCTATCTTCTACAAAATCACACTTTCCCTTATAGAATCAACTATTAGACTCCCTAAATGTTTAAAGAGTGCAACTATGTGATTAGATGAGACTTGTGATGAACAATCATAGTGTGAGTCTCCATGGGAAGTGCCAATCTTTGATGTTGAAGATGTGATATTGGTCTTTATTTGGTCTATGGTGAGTGAACTTGTTGATACTTAATTGATAGATTATGACATTCTTTTAATTAAGTTGATTATATTTATTACTTGACATTAGTCGTTGTGTATTGAAAATGATAAAGATTAGTTGATTCTTACGATTTTGAGTTTTAGCAACATATATGTACATTATATTAATTACAAATCAAACCCTTGAGTCGTGACACACATGGTATTAAAAAATAGAAAAAATCATCAGAATTAAATAAATAATCACTAAAGTAGAAAGTCATCCTAAATTTGAAGTATAGAACTATTTTTTCATGAAAAGATCAATATAATTCTGTGTCTCTTAATATATGGGAGTTAGTTATTTATCTTGTATCCTTTTTTGTTAGTTTAGTGAGTCACTTAATTGTCAATATATTTATAATATAGTTGTTTAAATAATATATGTTTAATTTTTAATTTTCATACAATTAACTATGATATTTTTGCATGCTAAGTTTTTAGAAGTTAGCAACATAAGCATGACAAAAGTAATGCTATACGGATGTTATAATAAGCATAAAAGATTATTATTTTTATAGTTAATTATAACTTCAATATTTTTTTTTGTTTTAATAAGTTTGTTGACAAGTATTTTAAATTTAAAAATAAGTAATCTTATTTGGATAAAAAAAAATCTCTTACAGTAAAAAAAAGATAAAATAGCTAAAAAAAACTATTATAAATAATAATTTATGCATATGAAATTATATCAAAATAGCTTAAAAGGTATCCAAGGACTCAAATTCATAATCTCTCTCCCATTTTTTCCACATATGTATTTTACCACTAGACTAACCTTATAACTTTCAAAATTTAAATTTTTTAATTCTAATTACATATGATAAAAAAGTGTTATCAAAACGAGTAAATAATATAGACAACTAAACTTTTGATATTTTTTAAATATTTAATTTTTTAAAATTTAATTTAGATTTCAATTTTAAAATTTTAATTCAAAGTTAATTTTTCAATTCTTAATTATAAAATATATTTATTTAATAATTTTTTTATTTTTCTTCAAACACTTTTTTTATGTATATTGACATTATTGAAATATGTTTGGATAAATCATTTTTATTTTCTAAAATAATGTTGAATAATATAACATGGATTTTTTTTTATATTTTATGTTACGTAATTAACACTTTAATGAATTTAATTTACACGATACAATAAAACATTTAAAATCATATTGAAAATAAAATTTTATTACTTAATGATGATTTAATATTTTTAAAATTAAAAATATAAGTAGATGTTTTAATACTTTTTTATTTTGTTATGTGTATCAATTAAATACATGTAAATGAATAAAATAATAAAATATCTTATTACTGTATGTCCTAACTCCGCACCCATAAGTACATTTAAGCTTTCTCCCTCACTTCTCTTCTTTCATTCAAGTAAATTTTTGTTCCTCATATTTCACTCATTTTCTCTCTTGTTTGCCCTAAATCTTTCATTGAAGTGTTAGGGGTTTTAAATATTGTTACTAACTTTAAATATTGAAAAATATTATTCTTTTTCATGTTTTAATTTAGAGTTTTACTTGATAAATCAAAATTTAGTAATTTTTTTATATTAAAATTTTGTTGTGTACTTGTATAACAAATTAATGTTTCATGTGTGTGGCAAATGTATGTGATTTAATAAATAAAATAAAATATATTATTTAATATAATTGAATTAAAAGGTGTGACTTTTAGGAAGAAAGTTATAAAATATATTATTTAATATTTCAATGAAAAGATGTTACTTTTGGAAAGAAAGTTTTATGTTTAAATGAAAGGGTATTTTTTCATGGAAACAATATATATATATATATATATATATATATATATATTTCTATCATTGTATGTTCTCCACAATCATTAATTTGAGTTTATAAGAAAGTTAAGAAAAGAGATGAAAAAAAATTTTCTTCAGTTGTTCAAGACTCAAGTTTTTCTTCAAAATCAACAACATCAATCTTATCATAGATTAATGTTAGAAGTACAATATAATCTTATATGTAAAAAACTATGAACTCTAAAGATCCTTTTGCATGTAGAATAACTATGCATTATGAAATATTTACATGTGGTATCACAACATGTGTTTAAGAATTTGTAGTTTTTGGTTAATGATTCATGATTGTAATAATCATGCATAAATGATTTTCTTGATCTTGAAAACTTGAAGAAATCAAGTTTTTAATTTTGCTACATAAATATATGATAAATAAAATTTTATTTTACATTATGGTACTCTATCTAAATTATTTCTGGATAAGTAGTAATCGATAATGAATGGCAATCAATTACAACATATTTTCGGGAATGTTGTAACTAATTACACATATGGTAATAGATTATTTATACAAATTCTAATTATATGAAAGTCAATTAAATATAAGTTATTTGAAATTAAAAGTATGATGGGTTTGTTTATCGTCAAAGTGGTAAAATCCTTCAATTGTTTAATTTCAAAATTGAAAGCATTTTCAATTACTCGTATAATTGATGCTATGAATTGAGATTCATTTTATAAGACAGTTAAGGATCACCAAAATGTTCATTATTTGTTCTTATAATTAATGAACATAAAAGTTGGTAGTCTAAATGTATTATTAGTTGTATTTATATATTCAAAGATGATAAATATTTATGATTAATGTATATATTATTGCCAGATTATGGAAATATTTTTAGCATAATTATGTCAAGAATGACATATTGATTGATTGCACAAAGGTGAATATCAATATACATTGTAACAACCAAATTTTTATAAATGAGGTATTTTAGTTATTTTAAATTAATTAATAAAAATTTAGTCATTTATTATTATTAATTATTTCAAAGAGGCTTAATTGTATCTATATATATTGTTATTAGAGAAAAGAATAAAATAAATATTTTTCTAAAAAAATAATAATAAGGAGATGTATACTCTCATATTATTAGTAGCGTTTGCATATTATAAGTTAAAAGGTTACGTGATAAGGTAAACGAGTTAGAGGGGCCATACCTATTAGGTTGTTACGTGAAAAGGGAAGGAAGAGATATGACTACTTTTCCTCATTTTTACCCTATAGTTTCTTGAAGCTCAAGGAAAGAAAAAGAGAAGGCAGAAAAAAGGAAGAGAGAAAGCTATCTCGCACAAACCATGTGCAGTTTTATTAATATCATCACTAGGAATTTATTAACCGTTGGATCAGGCTAAAAATTGGATAGGAGGTTCCAAATATGTGGTTCTCCATTCTGACCATTCAGATCTGCATTTAGAGTTCTGATTTAGGAGAAAGTGGAAGCACAATAGAAACTCTATTTTGGTAAGGGTTTCGTCAGATCAGAAAAGGAAAATCTCCACTTGTCTTTAATTCTTCAAGGAGGTGGGTAGTGAAATGAATTTTAAGCTTCAATAGGTTTATATATGTCATGGAAGGGTTATGAACACCCATAGTGAGTGGTGATAATATGTTTTGTGTGTGATTGTGTAAATATATTGTTCAACTTAGTTATTATTATATTTTTTTTTTGTATTTGACTAACAAGAATGTTTTGGTATTTATAACTTTTCTATAATTATTTTCATAAATATAACTAATGAAGGTCTATAATAATTTTGTAGAATTGGTGATTAGTGTCCTTAAATATTGTAATGGTTGTACTTTATTGTATTGTTGGAGTAATGCCCTTTTATGGTCCCTTGTGAATGATAATAACAATTGAGTTAGTTAAAGATGAGGTTATCATTGATTAATCATGGTTTGATATCTTGGTTTATCATTGTATTTGATGTGTTTTTTATGTGTTGGTTCATATTATCATGAATTATGGGATAAAATAGACTAAGTATAATGATTATTTTGACATTAAGATTTTCCCTTTTTATACCCTAAATGTTAGCAATAGTAATGTATGTTTGTAGCAATCCATTACACGATTGAAGTAGTGCCTTTTTAGTTTCTTATGATTATTTATAATAATTGGGTTAGTTGGAAATGAAGGTATCATTAGTTTATCATTGTTTTACATCTGTTTTATCTTAAGAAGCGATTGAGAATGATTTATTTTCAATTTCATAATCTATAGTGTGCTGTGAAGGATTAAGGAAACCTTCGGAGAGAGAAACAATGCAAAATCCTAGTGTATACTTTATTGTCAGCGTTCATGATCTTCGGATGAGAAAACCGATAGAAAAATGATGTAATTGGAGAAAGTGGTCTTCATAAAAGTTGTATCCCAATATGTTATCTAACTAATTCCATTTGTTGAAACCCAAAACTATAATTAGAACTCAAGCTATGATAAAATTAGTGACTATAGGTTGAATTGCTAAAATAGAACATATTTTACTATTAGCATTCATGATCTTCGGAAGAGAAAACAACAGGAAAATTATGTAATTATTGGTCTTCATGAAAGTTGTATCCCTAGATGTTATCTAAGTAATTCCATTGGTTTCACCCTAAAAAAATACCTAAGGCTCAAGCTATGATTAGATTAGTAACTGAAGGTTAAACTGCCATAATTAAGCAATGGATTCATGTTTCCTCCAAGTTTTAACATAGTAAACATTTGATTTAGCCCTTAAGATCAACATAAGAGTTGTAGATAAATGTGCTAGATTTAAAACTAGATAAAAAAAGATATCATAAGATTAATAAATCTCTAGATATCGCATTTGTACTCTACAAAGGTCATAAATGCTTATAGAAAATGAGTGAGGAAATCTTCAAAACTTAGAAAATATTGTAGAGAGCTATGAATGTAATATCCTATGTGAGAAAGTGAATGTATTCAATATTCTAAAATGATGAATTTTTTATTAGTCATAGTATATGTTAAGAATGCTTTTATGGATGAATGTATTGAGAGTGTCTTGTAGTGTAGAGGATTTATTTTATGGGAATGAGTATAAGGTAAAGTGTTTTTATTTAATTTATAAATACATGTGATGTTTTGTGGATGTAAATATGATGTTAATACGATGTGTGTAATTTATAAATGTGAATGATTTATAAATATGTGTGATGTATTGATGAACATGAGCACAATTTGAGATAGTGTGATTGATGGTATAAGTTAGGGGTGCCTAACAGGGAACCATTCTAGTTGCGGTTGGGAATAAAATTTAGTACTATTGTGATTTGAGATAATATGATTGATGGTATGAGTTAGGGGTGCTTGACATTCGAGCTATGATTGGGAATGAAATTTAGTACCATTGTGAGACATTGTTGTTATGACTGTGACATGAACATGAATGTGCATATTGCATAGTGGTAACTTAGGGGGTTTTGTAAGGTCAACCCATTGTGCGACATTCTGGATTAGTTCTTCTTAAGTTATGTGGAACCTACATGTGGCTGTTGTAGAAGGTGCTTATGTCTAGTGGAACTTATGCATGGCTGGCGTAGAAAAGGTTTTTGCCTATTGGAACCTACACATGGCTGGTGTAGAAGAGACTTATGTTTATTGGAACCTACGTGTGGCTGGCGTAGATGAGGGTATGTTTATTGGAACCTACATGTGACTAAAGTAGAATAAGCGTATGCCTAGGATGAACTTGCATGAGACAGCATGTGCATGATTGCAATACATTTTGCATATAGATGAATTGCATGTGTTTGATAAGTGAACATTAAATTGTATAGGAGTATTGTTAACATGTTTCCATATGCTATTATATATCTGTATGTGATTGAGAAGTTGTAAGTGATCGTGTAATCATATGATATGCGATATGTAATACGTGGTGTTATTCCTTACATGTCTTAATATATGTGAGTCAAGTTCCCATCCCTTTACTTGTTATGTTTTTTGTTTTCTTTTGGGACTGAATGCCTATAGGTCAAAATGCAACAGAAAAGGTAGGAGCTGGTATCGAGGGAGAAACCTGAGTCGTTGGGTTGCTCTAATACGCATGTGACACTGGGGAAATAGACTATTAGGATGTTTAATTATTTTTAATTAGTATGGAACCTACTTATTATAAGGATTTAATTGTTTTGGTAATCATGGTTTATAAAATTTTTATTTGTTGTTTATTTTGGCAAGAGATGATTTTATGGTTTTTCTTGAGAATTATTAAGGTTAAGTATGTGTTCATGTGAACTCTTTTACCTATGTTCGATTTTAATTCCTCTAATTTTTACTGCTAAAATGTTGGGGTAGAAAGGTGTCACATGCATTGTATGAAGTTGTGTTCTAAATGAATTTATTTAGCATTCTAGTATGTAACTCAAAGCATTAATATTTTTTTAAATCTTTATTTCTTTCAGTACTTTTTTGTTTGCATTCACATTTCTCATTTGTTCCAATTTTTTAGACTTAATTTATTTAAATGGAGTGAGCAAATTTAATTTTACCTTGGGGTAATGGATTTGGATTTGGCTCTTTGTGAAGAAAAACAAGTGCTATTATTATTGATTTGAGCATTAAAGAAGAGAAAGTTCATTTTAAAAATTGGAAAAGGTCAAATAGATTGAGGTTGATGTATATGCGAAAATAAGTATTACTGATAACATTAAATATGCTCTTCCTAAATTGAAAATGCAAAGGAAATAATTAAGTTTATGGAAGAATGCTCCCAAATTGTTGATAAGTCCCTTATTGTGGCATTAATGAGTATGTTAACCAACATGAAATTTGATGGTTCTCATACTATGTATTTACATGTTATTGAAATGATAAACATTGCAGCAAAACTCAAGTTTTGGGAATGAATGTGGATGAAATTTTCCTTGTGCAATTCATATTGAATTCATTACTATTTGAGTATAATCTTTACCAAATGAACTTTAATACCATGAAAAATAAATGGAATATGTATGAATTGCATAATGATTTGGTTTAAGAGGAAACCAGACTTACGAATACAGGAAATCATTCCATTAATTATCTCAATCATTAAGGAGTTGGAAAGAAAGTTGGCAAGAAACATGACAAGAAAGGAAACTCACTCCTAAAGATTGTTGAGGTCTCTTCTTCTCAAATCCACATGAAGGAACATCAAGGAAACAAATGTAATTTTTGTAGAAAGAATAGGCACTTCAAAAAGGATTGTCCAAAATGTAAAGCTTTGTTTGAAAAGAAATGTAAACCTAGTGCTTATGTATTTTGAATCAAATCTAGCTAAGGTTCCTTATAATACTTGTGGATTGATTCTAGATGTACAACTCATATTTCTAATACAATGCAAGGATTCCTTATAACCCGAACCACAAAGACAAATGAAAAGTTTGTCCTTATGGGCAATAGAGTGAAGGTTCTAGTGGAAGTAGTTGAGACTTATTGTTTAATCCTCAAAACTAGATATTATTTAGATTTGTTTGAAACTCTTTATGTACCTAGTATTTATAGGAATTTAGTTTCATTATCTAAACTTGATGTTGTTGGATATTCTATTAAATTTGGTAATGGATGTTTTAGTTTGTATAAGCATACTCATTTAATTGGTAGTGGTATATTATGTGATGGATTATATAAGTTAAATCTTGATAATCTTTTCGCTTAAACACTTATGACCTCGCATCATAATATTGACACTAAACGTGGTTTTTGATGAAAAAACATTTTGTTTACTTGTGGCATAAACATCTGGAGCATGTTTCCAAGGAAAGATTATAAAGATTAGTGAAAAATGAAATTCTTTTGGATTTAGATTTTACTAATTTGAATGTATGTGTTGATTGTATTAAAGGTAAACAAACACAACACACAGAAAAGAGCCACAAGAAGCAATCAACTTTTTGAAATTATAGACACTAATATTAATGGATCTTTTGATGTGAACTCTTTCAATAAAGAGAAATACTTATCACCTTCATTAATGATTATTCATGTTATGGTCATGTCTATTTGCCACATGATAATCTCAAGCTATAAACGCCTTAGAGATTTACATTGAAGAAGTGAAAGACAATTAAATAGAAAGGTCAAAATTATTAGATCTGATCGGGGTAGTGAGTGTTATGAAAGATATGACGAAAGAGGACAACATCTTGGTCCCTTTAGTAAATTCCTTGAAAAGTGTGGGATATGTGTGCAATACACAATGTCAGGTGCACCACAACAAAACAATGTATTTGAAAGACGTAATAGAACCTTGTTGGATATGGCTAAGAGTATGTTAAGTATCTCTTCTTTACCTATTTCATTGTGGACTTATAGTCTAAAAACTACTATGTATTTATTGAATAAGGTTCTTAGTAAGGTAGTTTGAAAGACTCTCTTTGAATTATGGACTAGAAGGAAACCTAGTTTAAGGCACCTATATGTTTGGGGATATCCAACAAAAAATTATATTTCATAATCCACAAGAAAATAAATTGGGTGTTAGGACAATCTGTGGATATTTCATTGATTATCCAAAAAAGTAAAAAAAGGTATAGATTTTATTATCCAAACCATACGACAAGGATTTTTGAAATTGGGAGTGCTAGGTTGATTGAAAATGATGAAGTTAATGGGAGTGAAACACCACACAAAATGGAAATTCAAGAAATGAGAGTGCAAGTTTCATTAACTTGTATCTCTAATAAAGTTGTTCCTTAAGTTATTGAGCCAATTAATTATTGAGATTGAAGGTTGGAAGCAACTTTGGTAAAGCATCTCAAGTCTCTAGTTTTGTAGGTTTTTATTTTGCTCTTCTTAATTCACTTTACGGTACTAAACATATTTAAGAGGTGTGATATTTGTATTCTTTGTTTAGATAGGCATGAATGTGTGTATGAGTTAGTTTGAGTGTTTGTTTCCTATCAATTTCATGATTGATTCTATTCTTTATGATGCTTTGTTGTTTGGATAGCAAAAGAATCAAAATTACTAAGCTAAGTATTGATTTACCTTATGGGTAATACATTACTTAAGTTGGTAATGGATTATCTGAGCTGAATCAAGCAAGAAACTCATAAAATCTAAAATTTTCAGAAAGTAATCAATTACCTCTTTAGTTAATCAATTTCTTGTAGAAAAATTTGGTGACTCAATTGCAAGCTCTCAGGAATAATTGATTACCTAAATATGTTAATCGATTATAATAGAGAACATGCATTTCTGGGCTGTTTTGAAAGAACTACCAGGTAATTAAGTGGTTACATATGATAATTGATTACCTTGGTTTGTTACTCATTTTTAAACCATTTTCAAACAAAAATCTTCATCGAAACAAAAGGATCTTTAGGTTTTCATGAGAGAAAAAGTGATTTTCATGAGAGAAAACCTTTAGAATGAAAAGAAAAGCCCAAAATCTTGTGAAAAGACTCTCAAGAATCATTGATTGGAAGAGAAAGGATCAAAGAACTACGTTTTTGCGTATTGGGTATTCTTCACGCAAAGTGATATTATTCTTTACCCAGTTCTTAGTGTTTTTGTGCATGTTTTGTAATTTCTTGATGTGATTTCTAGAGGTTATTGTGGAATCTCATGATAGGGTTTCATGAGTGAGGTGATTGTGAGTGACGAAGTTTCATGGTATAGCAATCTCTTGTGGGGTGCAAGGGTATGCCTATTTTTGTGAGTTGTTTGAAATCTTTTTGTAAAATTGTGGTTGTGGAGGGTGCATATATATGATTTTTTAGTGGAAACCAAATTAGTGGAAGACTTATCTGAAAATTGGATATAGGTCTTGTTGACTGAACCAATATAAACAACTTATGTAATTCTCTGTATCGTTACTCTTTAATTTTGATTGAGTTGTATTGATTTTACTGCATTGGTTAAAATTTTTGTATAGGTAAAATTTTAATTTTGTTTTGGTTAATCTTTTTTATTGAAGATTGATTCTTGAATTCCATATTGAGTTAAACAAATATTGAATTGAAACACATTATTGAGGAATTTTAATATAAGTCTTGGCTTGAACTCAAATCTCAAAAAAGAGTTGATTCTTAAACATAAGTTCAATCTTTATTTGAAATTGTTTTGAAAACTCTAAGCTAGATTTTGGAAATTTCTTGAAGGGGTCTTTTGTTTTGAAAACTCTGATAAAGTAAAGTAAAATTTTTTAAAACATTTTTGGAATCTATTTAACCCCCTTTCTAGATTTTCCTTGGACTAACATTAATAACCATCAAGAACAATGAATAAATTATCTCATTACACACAACGAGGTTGAAGTAAATGTACCTAATATAGAAGAACCACAACAAATAGCATTAAGAAGATCCCAAAGAGAAAAGGTGATATGCTATTTCAAATGATTATGAGGTTTATCTACAAGAGTTTGAAAATGAGTTAGGGATTGAAAATGACCTAGTTATATTTTCACAGGCCATGAATGATGATAATGCTAGGAAGTGGTTAGATGCCATTAAAGGATGAGGTAAAATCTATGGAAAAAATGGGGTTTGGAATGTTGTTGAGTTATTAGAAAGTGTTAAGAGAGTTGGTTGCAAGTGGGTCTTCAAAACTAAATATGACTTTCATAGTAACTTAGGATGTTAAAGGCTAGATTAGTTGCTAAAGGATTTACTCAAAAGGATGACATTGATTATAAGGATACAATTTCACCAATCTTTAAGAAATATTCTCTCAGAATTATCATGGCATTGATGGGTCATTACGATTTGAAGTTACACCAAATGGATGTGAAAATTGCCTTTCTAAATGGAAATTTAGAGGAAGATGTGTATGTGAATCAACCAATAGGATTCATAGAGAAAGGAAATCAACACATGGTATGTAAACTTAAGAAATCAATATACAAATTTAAGCAAGCTTCCCGAGAATGGTATCTTAAGTTCAATGATACCATTGTGTCCTTTGGATTTAAGGAAAACATTGTTGATTGGTGTATATATCTAAGGTTAGTGAGAGTAAATTTATTTTTTTGGTTTTGTATGTTGATGAAACCTTGCTTGTAACTAATGATTTTGGTCTTTTAAATGAGACTAAGAATTTTCTCTCTAGAAGTTTTGAAATGAAAGATATAGGTGAGACAAGTTATGTGATAGTAATAGAAATATTCTAAGATAGGTCACAAGGATTGTTAGATTTGTCTCAGAAAACATCATTAATAAAATGCTAGAAAGATTTAGAATGGATAAATGTTCAACATCTCCTGTTCCAATTCAGAAAGGAGATAAATTTAGTCTTATACAATGTCCAAAGAATGATTTGAAATGAAAGCAAATGGAAGAAATTCCTTATGCATCTATAATTGGGAGCTTAATGTATGCTCAGACTTGTATGATGCTAGATATTAACTTTGCAATTGGAATTTTGGGAAGGTACCAGAGTAATCCTGGTATAGACTATAGGAAAGCTGCAAACAAAGTTTTAAGATATTTGTAAGGTACAAAGGATCACATGTTACTTATAGGAGATCTAATCATCTTGAGATGATTGGATATTCAGATTTAGACTTTGCCGAATGTATAGATACAAGAAAGTCTACATTCTGTTATTTGTTTATGTTGGCTAGAGGATCCATATCATGGAAAAGTGCAAAACAGTCATTCATTGTTGCATCCACTATGGAAGTTGAATTTATGGCATGCTTTAAGGCCATGGTTTAGGCTAAGTGGCTATGGAATTTTATTTCAGGACTTGGAGTAGTCACCAGTTTTGCCAAGCCATTGAAAATTTATTATGATAATTCAACAACAACCTTCTTTTCTAGAAATGACAAGTATTCTAAAAATGCTAAACATATGGAATTGAAATATCTTGCCGTTAAAGAAGAGGTTCTGAAACATATAGTGTCAATAGAACACATTAGTACTAATCTTATGATTACATACCCTTTAACAAAAGGGTTATTGCCCAAGACCTTTGTTGGTCATGTTGTAAATATGGGCATTACCTTAGCTAGTGGATGTTGAAAATTATCATAGTTTCTTGTATGCTTGACACTCTAAGCTCACTATTGAATAAGTTTCTAAATATTTTTTGTTTTAAACATATGTGCACATGTATGAATGCTAATATTGAAAACAATTTATGTCTTTGATAGTATTGTTAGACAAATTATGTACTTCCTATTAAAGTTTCATGTTAGGAAGAAGTCTAATATGGTAGTACATGGAATGTCACATAATTGATGTACAACTGTCATGACTCGTATTAATTATTGTTCTTGATTATGACTTATGATGTTATAAATGTATGATACATTTATTTTTATTAATGAACATTATGATTGATACTTTATTAAACTATAAATTTATATTTTGTCACATGAGCCGAGTGGGAAGTAAGAAATTAATGTCTTATGTGTGTGACAAAATTTATATGGTTGAATAAATAAAATAAAATGAATATATTATTTAATATATTTGAATGAAAGGATGTGACCTTTGGGAAGGAAGTTATGAAACATATTATTTAGTATATTTAAATAAAAGGATGTGACTTTTCGGAAGGAAGTTATAAAATATATTATTTAATATTTGAATGAAAGGATGTTACTTTTGGAAAGAAAGTTTTATGTTTAAATGAAAGGATATATTGTTTGATGGAAACAAAATATATATATATATATATATATATATATATATATATATATATATATATATTAATGACATGATTAGTCTCTATCTCTTTTTATCATCTATCATTTTATGTTCTAAATTATCATTAATTTGAGTGCATAAGAAAGTTAATGAAAGAGATAGAAAAAAGTGTTCTTCAAGACACAAGTTTTCTTCCAAGATTCAAAGATATCTATCTTATCATGGATCAAGGTTTGTAGTTTTATCTAATCTTATATGTGAAAAACTATGAATTCTAAAGATCCTTATGCATGTAGAATAACTATGCATTATGAAAGATTTACACTTTGATGATATTTTAATAAAAAATCTAATTAGTTACAAACTAAAAAAAAATGTGCCATCTTGATTTTATAAAAGTTTGATTTTTTTTATTAAAAAATATTTTTTAATAACAATTTTGTGGATACCCACTGATACCTGCAAATATAAAAAATATTTACAGGTAACCACATGGATATAGGATGAGTGTGTATGCATATTTTTTAATAACAATTTTGTGGATACCCACTTTTCACGGTACATGGATATAGGATGAGTGTGCATACATCCACCTCCACCTGCACTTGTTTCCATTCTTTGGTAATGAGGTAGGTTGGGATGAGTTTGACCCTCTTATACCTGTTCTAAAAAAATTTGGAGTGAGTGAAAGTATAAAATAAGTATGGATAAAATAAATGTTTATGCTTTTACCATTATTATCATCATCACTACCACATTTCCTAATGTCACCACGACGATCTAAGTTGTCGTCACAATAATCATTTTCATCTTACTCCAAATATTAATTCAGATTTTATGAGTCTTAAATAATTATACCATTCTTAAATAAAAAAAATAATTTTTTGTCAAATAATTTTTGGTGTTATTTGGTAATGCACTCAAACTAAAAATACATTACATGTGCATTAACATTCTCTATAAAATATATACATTAAGTGATATAATAACTTCATATATCCGTTTATTATCATTTGTGTAACTTTAAAATAATTTTTATAAGTATATAACAAACATCCTATATATAATACTTCACATTAAGATATTAAGATAAAAAATGGTTTAGATAATGAGAATAAAAATTTTATCATTCTCTAATTAGAAAAAGGAAAATTTCACAATTTTTTTTATAAATAAAAGGCAAACATTTCATATTTTAAATAAAGTAAAAATAATTTTTCCATTTCTTTATTATTTTTTCATGAGATTAAATGCTATGAGTCTCAGTGTAAAATAATTTTATTGTCAATGGCAACTTACTATTTACATGATTTTTAAAATATTTTATTGATAATGGTAATAAACTTATCTTAAAAGGTTGTAATTAAGAGCAGTTTTTTTTGTGCTTAAAAAAAGCACTTTTTAAAATTATTTAAAAAATTAATTTTATTTTAGAGATTCTCGTATAATACGTAAATTTTATTTGGTTACAATCATAAAAAAATCAATTTCAAGTGTGACATGAAGAAAATAAAGGCTCCATGTTATAAAGATTTTCTCTAGCTATGAGTTGCTTCTTAAAAATGAAATAAAATTATTAAGATAAAAGAAACTTACTGCACATGAAAGTGCTTATATTAAGAGTATCTTAAGTGGATATTCTTTAAGGCTGATCTTGAAGTCAAGATCTGATCTTGATAAGATCAACTAGTGGAGAAAAAATAGGTGATCTCCAAGTGAAGATTTTATTCTTCTACAAGAATAAGCAAGATCAACCCACTATTCAAAAAATAATAATTCTTTATGTTCTCTTAATATTTAAGAACTCATCAACAAAAAGTGTTTTAAGATGAAAAAATGTGATCTTCCATTGAAGTAAAAATTATAATAGATATTTAAATTGTGAGGTTCAGTAAAAATGAGTTAAAATAAAAAAATTCTGATATTTTATTGGAGATGTCTTAAATAGTTTTTCTCTCTTTTCATTAACTTTTATATCTTTGAATATTTTCTAAAAATCCATTAAATTCTTTCAAATCTTATAAATTTATAAACTCCTTTAAAATCTTTTAAATTTGTACAGTATATATTCATTAAAATTGAAACTACAAAATCTTAACGATAAAATTTTTTTTAAAAAAATTTAATAAGTTATGACAGCCTTACACAATCTTTAAAAATATTAAAAGAATTTAAAAAAATCCAAATCCAAGTATCTTGAAAAGATGAGAATTAAAATGACAGGGTAAAGAAAAAAAAAAAAAAAGGAAAAATTGAGGGATATAAAAAGCAGTACATAATAGTTATGAGTGGCGGGCGAGAATAGGAATTAGGAGCTAACGCACTTTCCCTATGGGAGTGAACATTGAATAGCTTTTGGTTGTACTTGTATTGTAGCCTTCGGTACCTCACCTCAATTCTTACCAAATTCTTTTGTTACATTTTCTACACATTAGTTGCAAGGAAACTTGCCAATTTGTTTGCGCCCGAATTATGAAAATCGTTAATCTTCTTAGGCAAGACACGTTTTTTATGTTAGATATTTAGTTTCCAATCCCACACCCACACACATACGTACGTTGTCGTATTTCCTGTTCTCTCCTACGGGTAAATCAAAGCAAACCCAATTAATCAATTATGCCGTGTGGGTCGGGAACGTCGTCGTGACTCATGTGACTTGTGAGTCATGGGGTGGGTATGTTAAAACTTTAAAATGTTAACGTGTCATTTCACTTTCTTCTTTCCCATAACCCCTTAAACTAAACTCTTCTTTCATATTTTTATATATATTCTATGCCTGCGTAAGTATTATTATCATATATATGTATGTATACGTTATGCTATAGTATTTATTAATATCATGACTATGACTATGGCCTTCTTTCTCTCTAGCCTGTTCTCTATTAAATTGAGACATTTATTATTGTTTATATGATAAGATTTGATATGATATGAAACCCACTTGTTCAATCCAATCCATTACCCACTCTATTCTAAAGATTATTGCTTCAACTGTGCAAAATTGTTTTTTGCACAGAACTTTTACTTGAAGCTGCATCAAGGTCAATAGAGGGATTCTTCATCTTTGGATTCGCTTTTGGAGCATCGGAGTCAGAGCTGCGAGGAAAGTGGAGATGCTGGGATGAAAGCTGAATTTTGTGGTATGAACGCTTTTCTCACTCTTTTGGAATCAATTGATTTGGTTTCTTTGTTATTGGGGTGATATCAGGGATAGAGGAAAGATAAAATTGAATCTTTGCTATTTTTTAAGAAAAAAAGATATCCAAAAAGACGGGCTAGGAGAGAATAGGTTCTAAAAAGAGACAAGGTGACATCAAAAGATCAAAACCCAGATGTAGAAATAACAAGTAAGAATTGATTCCAACCTTCTCTAACATGGCATAAAAAAGTATCCAATGATTCACCCTTGGCCCTGCAACAATACCACTGGATGTATATATGCACTGTGTTTCTGATGTTTGTTTGATGCCACCTTTAACAGTCTGCTTATTGCTTGCCACAGTTAGTAATGCATGATTTATGCCTATAATAACGAATTTACTGTTATGAGTTTATTACTAGTCCCGTGTTTTTTTACTTATTGAGAATGTATTATTTCGTTGTTAATTTGCAGGGAAATGGCAACTTTAGTTGAACCCCCCAACCGAATTAAGCCAAAGGGGAAGCATTATTATACAATATGGCAAACACTGTTCGAGATTGACACGAAGTACGTTCCAATCAAGCCTATTGGCCGAGGAGCATATGGCGTGGTGTGCTCTTCCATCAATAGGGAGACCAATGAGAAAGTAGCAATTAAGAAAATTGGCAATATATTTGAGAATTCAATTGATGCATTGAGAACTTTAAGGGAGCTGAAGCTGCTTAGACATATTCGGCATGAGAATGTCATTGCTTTGAAAGATGTTATGATGCCAATCCATAGAACAAGTTTTAAGGATGTCTACTTGGTGTACGAACTTATGGACACAGATCTTCATCAAATTATTAAGTCCTCTCAACCACTTTCCAATGATCATTGCAAATATTTCTTGTTTCAGGTACTAACCAGTTTGTTATGGTATTCTCCATTCCTTTAGCTCTTCTTTCTAATTTCTAAACCGGTGGTTGTTTTTTTTTAATTTGCAGAAATGCATAAAATATTCATTCGAA
This sequence comes from Psophocarpus tetragonolobus, assembly GCA_037954015.1. Lineage (NCBI taxonomy): Eukaryota > Viridiplantae > Streptophyta > Magnoliopsida > Fabales > Fabaceae > Psophocarpus > Psophocarpus tetragonolobus. The sequence goes on from CM075690.1 coordinate 24,073,569, forward strand.
GGAGATTTTGTTGGAGTTCAAAGTATAATTGCAATCCACTCTTTCAATGTTTAATTGGCATTGCTATGTTTGGAAGTGAATTCCGCATTTTCAATTATTAACATATAACTTAAAGTGAATTAACACTGTAGTTTCAATGTATGTTTCCTGAGTCAAAGAATTTAGTGTTTCTGTTCTATGATTTTCCAGGTTAAGTAACATGTGACATCATTCTATAAATTAGTGAAGTCTAGGGAAGGGGTATTGTAATTCTTATCTTCAGGCTAGATATTGGCTTGGCAATTTACGCAGAGATCCCACTGCTAGGTTTGTTTAGCTACAGGATTAGATAATTGATGTTTTATAAGTTTGTCCTTTTCTTTGGTAAATGTCTGTGATTGTATTTGTTGGCGACCATGGTTATTACTCTCTCTACTTATTCTTTTTCTACCTTCAATTTTATATAATGTCTTATCGTCTGTGATGTCCGACATTGGTTTATAAACTAAAATGAAGATATTATCGATGTTAATAACTATATTTCAAGTCCAGTTTAGAGAAGAGGATTAGGCGTTCACTTTTTTGTGACAGTAAAGATAATAATTCATTTTCTTTGATTTATGAACTCACGTCTATTGTAGCATTCTGCATAGCAGAACAAACACGACTAGGAAGAAAATAAGATATCATAATGCGAAATGGTGGGCCATATTTCCTGCTATAATATGAAGACAAGAATGAAAATGTAAACGAGATTTTCTTTTAATGTAATAAAGGTTGTTAATTTTTTTTCTTTTCAATTATCCTTTTCCTATTTTCATCAATCTAGAATCCTTCAATTTGAAAAGAATTAGACCCCTTGTAGCATGCATGAACTAGACAAAGAAAATCATTGCCTCCAACTGGGAAATTGACGTCACCTAATCTGCTAGTCACTGTTTGGTTAAATGATACTAACAGTTAATGGATCCTTAATGAATTTGTAATGTTTGCACATTTTATCTATTCTTATGACTGATATTTGATACTAACCATGAAATCTTCTTGCTTTAGCTACTTCGAGGTCTTAAATACCTTCATTCAGCAAATATTCTTCACCGGGACTTGAAGCCTGGAAATCTTCTGGTCAACGCCAATTGTGATTTGAAGATATGTGACTTTGGGCTTGCACGGACTAATGGAGTTGATGGTCAGTTTATGACAGAGTATGTTGTCACTCGGTGGTATCGTGCCCCAGAGCTCTTGTTATGCTGTGACAATTATGGAACCTCTATTGATGTCTGGTCAGTAGGGTGCATTTTTGCTGAGATTCTTGGTAGAAAGCCACTCTTTCCTGGAACTGAGTGTCTAAACCAGCTGAAACTAATTATAAGCGTTCTTGGAAGCCAGCATGATTCTCAACTTGAGTTTATCGATAATCCAAAAGCCAGGAGGTTTATCAAATCACTACCCTGTACTAGGGGTAGACACTTCTCTCAACTATACCCTCAAGCAGATCCGTTAGCCATAGACTTGTTGCAAAAAATGCTTGTGTTTGATCCAACCAAGAGAATTACTGTGTTAGAAGCTCTCCAGCACCCATATATGGCTGGCCTATATGACCCAAGGTGTAACCCTCTTGCTCAGGTTCCTATCAATCTTGACATAGATGAACATTGGGGAGAACAGATGATTAGGGAAATGATGTGGAATGAGATGCTACATTATCATCCTGAAGCTGCTTCTGCCAATGCATAGACGAGTGCGTGTTTGTATCTCCACTCCAACACTGTTCTTACTTATACTTTTGAATATTGGAAAGTGGGAAAAAATCTGTTCAACGAATTTTTAATCGTTTTTCAAACACACAGTTAAGTCTTCCAAGGCTTCCTAGTCCCGTTGCTTGTCTCTGGGAGTAGTTCTGTTTTTCCCTAGACAAACTGTAATCTTAAAGTAAGGACTTAACTGCCGAATTTTGTACTTTGCATGAGATTGTTTTAGTACCCTTTTAAGTTGGCGTCTTCACAAGGATAATGGCATCTTGTAACTTGTATATATAGCCATGCATACTCTTTTGGTGTTTCGGCTTTGAACTACTTGTTGTTCATCAGTTGTTTTCTTAAATTTAACAGAAAAGAGGAAGATAATTTGTGCTTTCAAATATACCCGTGGTTATCAAATTATGCTTTCCTTTAATAACACGGCTATTCTCTCTAACTTGAAAGTGGACCAACTGGTTTTCAATCGCGGGAATCATTCAATGATCCAAAACGTTTAGGGAACCTTCGGACGATTAGCTTAATTAAGAACATTCAATGAGTTCATAAGATGTGTTTAAGTACTTATTCAATGATAACTAATTCATATCCTCAATTCACATCACTTTCACCTGCCAGAATACAGTTTTTTAAACGCCTCCTTATTTGATTCACAGTTCTCACATGGTAATCTCTTGCTTTTCTAAGTGGCTTGGAAGTTGCATACTTGCATAAGTGGCATTTGCATTATGGTACAAACACTTTTCCGCTTGCCATTGTCACAGGTTTTTAAAATATATCGGTGTCATAGGAATTAAAAACTTCCTGAATTCGGGTATCATTGACATGCTTTGAAAGGGAAAGTTATAAAACAAGATGAGTTGTAATGAATAAAAGATAACAAAATAACTTAAATACCCTCAGAATAGGGGATGAAGAAGACTTTAGATTTCGACATGATCGAAAACCGAAAAGTAAGATAACATCACTTAGAGAAGAAAGTGATGAAAAAAATACAAGGGATTTCAGTCCGCTGAAATCCCTATATTCATAATAAACTAATTAACTAATTAAGCACATATTGATTAACATCACTATCAATAAAGTTGAACCAGTTAAACAAGATACTTGCTAGATAAAGATAGAGCACAACTAATAGAGACAACATCTGACTTTAAAAAGGTAATACCCATAAGGAAAAACTCATATTTTTACTATAAATAGTCAATTATAAGGTATGTGTCTCACATTCAATTGATCAAGTTATCTTCATTCTTTATTCTCTCATAATCTATATTTTATCTATCTTACTTGAACGTTGGAGTTTTTTTTTGCAGGTTCTCCCTCAATGTGGACAAAATTACCTTTTCGAAAAGTTCACCGTAAATAGTACTCAGGTACATTTCAGCACAAACAAATAAAACTTTGAAGTAGAAGCATTCAACATATTTTACAAAGAGTCAAAAGGGTCGTGTTTTTACCATTGGGTCATTAAATTCAATTAAAATGCAGTTGTCGTATTAATTATGTTTAATGTAACTGTCATATTAATTATTTGTAATGCATCTTATTGTTTGTAACGGCTACATGTGACTCCAACAACTATCTTAGGTGTTTGGGCGTGCAACTTAAGCAGTATCTTAAAGCTTTCTTCTTTTTGTTCCTCTTTGGCTTTTCCTCTATTTCTCAGTTTTATCTTGTTAGTTCTGTGGTCCTTAGCTTGCATGAGAAGTTCCTGTTGTATCATGGTAGACTTGCGGGATTACTCGGATAAGTCTTTTAGGACAGTTCCTAACACGCTTCAGGAATATCATTTTGCACCGAAAAGAACAATAATAAATAGGTTATAAAACATGTAAAGACCTAGATGTGCATATCAATATCTTCTCCAAGCTTCGTTTGCGTCGGCCATTGATGTCTTGGTATTGATATGAAAGAATAAAGTGTCCTAATACATATGTATTTGTTTGGTGTGTCATTATTAATAGAATCAAGATTAAGGTAATCTTGTTTAGAATGGATATAGTTTCTTTACATGAGATGTGTGAATGTTCTTTTTGCCTTCATTAATTGGAAGGTACTCAACACTTACTTTTTCGTTGTCCTCTGCAAATTCTGTGTGACAAACATGTTATCAGTGGTTCGAATACAAGACACATTATCATAAAATTAAAATTTTCACTTAAATAAACATTTGAGAATGATAATAAGTAGAAAACTAAAGAATGTTAATTTTAGATTGATTAGCTGGAATATGGTAATAAAATTATCCTAAAATGAAATAGTATTCAAGTTTCAAAGCAACCGTCACAACATGCAAAGGGTTTTTTATTTGATGGTGCATAGGTCTTACTAGTGAATGAAAGAACCTCTATCGTGTTTATTAGGAGTTGCATAATTATTTTTTTTGTCGATTGTTTTCATGACCGGTTGTTCCTTTTGTTTGTTTTCTATGCTTTGTATCCTTCTTTAATTTAGTCATATTTCTCATATGGCCTAGGTCTATATCTAACATCATTTGTTTCACCTTTAAAAACAAATATTTTCTTGCGGGTTGTAGTCATATATCAACCCTTAAGTACTTGTTAGGCTGCGTTAACACAGTGCTTGTTAGGATGCGTTAACAAAATTTTGGTTGAAATTGAATTTTAGATTATATGATTTATATTTAAATGTTTTTCTATAAATTTGAGGGATTAGTAAAATTTAGTTTAAAATTCTTGATAAAAGTAGAAATTATTTTAATTATTTAGAATTAGTCTTGAACTTATAATCATTTCTAATTGTTTTTCGATACAAAACCAAATATATTAAATTTATTTGAAATTAATTTTATAATGTAAAACAAACATGGACTAATTTAGTTGCTGAGTTGACAATCTTGGGGCAGGTGTCTTCAACTGAGCTGGGAATACCATTTGTGTACTCAGGAATCCGTATCCATCTTCTTGTTTTCTTCCTTTCATTCAAATAATTAAATTTATACTAACATTAGTATAAATTTAGAAGTGAATGAAATTATCGGTCTTTTCCCTCTTAAACAAGCTAATATATGCTGGGAGTCTTAATAAAACTCATTATACTATTAAATCGGATTCCATGGAGAATGGTTGGTTGATGCGGGAAAACCATAGTAATAATAAAAATTAATTTCAAAATAGAAATGGACTAAAGCTATATAATTTCAAAACTAAGAATTGAAATATAAGAAATTTCAAAACTAAAGCTATATAATTTCAAAATTAAGGTAAGTTCAAAAAAATTGAGGACTAAATATAAGAAATAAAAATAAAATCTACATTAAAATAAAATATTGCTTTCTGTAATTTTTAATTTAAAAACAATAGAAAGATATAATAAAATAAAGAAAAGATAATTCAAAGGTATTAAAATTTAAATTTAGAAAATTTTTAGGATTTCACACCAATTTTAATTAACTTATTGGCTATTTATGAAAATATGAATTAACTTAAGTATACATTTGAGTCTTTCAAATTATGAATGTGTATCTAATTGAGTTATCCCTTAATTTTATGATAGTTATTTTCAATTAAACTAATTAAATTTCTTATTATTATTATTTTTATTTATATCCTAAGTTCCTTCCTTCGAGTTCCAATAATTAGATTCATCTTAAAGTTCTTATCTAATTATTTGTTACTACAAAAACAATGATAAATTGTAATGCACCAATAAAAATAACAGAAATAAATAATAAGGAAACCATAAAAATACTTTAATAAATTAAAAATAGAGTTAAGAACTAAGGACTTTATTGATTTTATTTTATTTTTTAGTTTTTGAAAAAAAGTTTTCAAAAACTATTTTTTGGAAGAAGAGAAAAAAAACTTGTTTGGTAAGTATTATTTGAAAATTATTTCGAAGACATAAAAATAAAAAAAAACTTGTTCATATTTACAAAAAATGTCATCAATAAAAAGCAAAAAATTATTCTGGCTGTATTTTGAGTTTTTAAAACAAAAAGAGAAAACTGAAAAGCAAAACTACTTTTAGTTGTTCCTGTTTTTTAGTTTTTAAAAACTAAAAAATCATAAATGTTTTCAAAAACAGTTTAAAAAAAAAACCTACCCAAATGAGTTTTTTAACATTTAAATACTAAAATACTAAAAACAGTTTTATAAAATTGTTACCAAACAAACACTAAAAAATATTGAAAACATTCTTACAAAACTATTGTCAAACAAATACTAAGTTTCAATCCTAGAATAGAAAAGTCTACTCACACATAGTCACGACTCGTGAGCACCAACATTGCTCTTTGTTACGGAGTGTTCAAAAAGCTATTCTGAAATAAACTGCTCTTAAACTAAATTGAATTAAACTATAAAAATTGAACTATTTTATAAAATAACTAAACTTGAACTATTTTTTAAAAACTAAAATAGTGATAAACCAATTTAGTGCACTAAATAATTAATACAACTTTATTTTACAGAATGCTAATTAAAAATTACATTGCTCATTGCATATTTTATTATTTATTACGGGGGGTAATATAATTTTCATATGTATAAATGTGTTATAATTTTCATTTTTCTTTATTAAACTTAAATTAAAACAAGTTTTTTATATATTTAGCCATATAATCACATAACTTATTTGATTACTACCAAAATAACTATTTATGATATAAAAAACACTTAAAAGCTTAATTAAAAATAAAGTTAGGAAATTTTAATTACCATTCCGAGTTTTCGACATGTCCCACGACGATGTGGGTATGACCACATTGGTGTGGGAGATATAATGGAAAAGAAAAAGCATCAACAGTTCTCCCACGTCGATATGCCACATACTACATTGTTGTGGGTGATCCACTGAATTATTTTCTCTTTCAACAGATCTTGAACATATATGTGGATCATGCCCCACCTCTATCGGAGAGTCCTGATGATTTTTCTTTTGCTAGCGTGTCTCCCACACCTATGTTTCAACACATCCATGTGACACATATCAAGTATCTTCCTATACTTTAACTTTAAAGAATGAAGCACTCAAACACCAACATACAAAGATGTACAAAACTCAATTTTCTATGTAACAACTTAAACAACACATAATAATAATAATAATAATAATAATAATAATAATAATAATAATAATAATAACATATCTATTATATCCATATACTTAATTAATGATACTCAAAATAGAAAAATTCAAAAACAATATCATAGATTACCAACTGACAGCTTGCCCAACGGGCTATGTCGCCTAGCTAGGCACCTCACCCAGCGGCATGTGTCGTCCAACGAGAAGTCTCAACTATGGTTTTCTAGAGAAAAGGGGTTTCACTAAGCGAGATGTGTCATTAAGCCCCATAAAAATTTAGCAAAGAGTACTTTGTGCTAAGCGATACATGTTGTTGAGTGTAAAGCCATAAAGTTGCTTGGTCGAAACAACTTTCTACTAGGTAAAACCTATCGCCCAATGAGACTCTACAAAATTGCAGAACCTCTGCTGCATAATCTCTAACCTATAAAAGTTTAGAAACAAGCATTTTAAACCATTATTATAGATATTTTCACTTCAAACTTCACAATTCCATAATACATTGCAAAGGTATATTAACATTATATATATATATATATGTATATATATACACACACACTTAGATATTGGGTTCTAAGTCATTTTACACATGTACACAACTACATAAAAAAGTTATCTTCCAACTTAAAACCAAACTTTGTGAACTTCTGGTAGTTAACATAATTCTACTTCACTTTAGGGTAAACTGCCCTTCACCACTTACCTCTACTCCCGTGTTAAACACGATCATTATATTCATACAAAAATAAGCACACAATGCAAGGGTAAACTTATATTACATGGAATCAATCAAATGAAAACACATCATAATCAATAATATCTATAAATCAATCAACTCATAAGTTAGTCAAACACACTTATGTTTTCTTTAGGCATAAGCAACCATAACAATATAATTGTATAACACAATGCTTTCTAGAAAACTACATTGAATTCGGATATTAAGTGACATATTTGAGTTCTTATAATTGGTATTTTGCATCTACTTGACCCATTTCTAACAACCAACTAAATTTTAGGCATACCTATTTGATACTTTCAACTAATGTCTAGCGTCCAATGGATCAAAATTTGACCCTCAACTAACTCTCAACTAGTGTTTGACGTCTACCTAATCCAATGCTGATACCTAGTTGTTATTTAAGTACATCCTTTTAATGTATTTTTGTCCTCACTGACCTAAATATCAAGATCACAAATGTATTTTACACTAGTACTCGCACGGGCACCATGAAAATACATTGAACATAGTCTTATCCTTAACTCAATGCACTACATACAAGGCTCAGTTACCTCCTCGAAAGAACCCACATCATATTCAATTAATCATCAACTCAAAACATCAAATATTTTAATTCATTATCATGACTTTCCTAGACATATAGCATATACGTTATTACAATGCTCAATTTCATTTAACATCACAATCAAGACCAACACATCAATTACTCAACACATTCTCAAAATACAATAACTCATTACAAGAACACACATTCAAAATTCAGTGCAATGTCAAAACCTCAATCATACACAATAAATTAAATTCAAACCATTAATTCAAAGTTTCCAAAATTAAAATCAAAGGTCAAGCTTCCCTTACCAATTTTTTCCTTTATTAGCTGGATTTAACAGCAGGAATAACTCAAATCCTATAAAAACTTCAAAAACAAAAAAAAGAATATAAGAAACTAACATTTTAAGGACAATTTCCATTCAATAGAAACGATTGAACAAAAAAAAGGCCCAAGGAAATAAGATTAGACTTACCTATAATAATCAACACTCAAAATCAAGAGCAATGGAAGAGATTTTCTCGGATTCCATCAACAATTGATTAACCATGCAAAAGGAAAAAGAATTGGCGGTGAAAGAGAGAAATGAATTTTTGACCTTCGATCAACTTACGACACTACACTTGAATATTAGGAGTTAAATTTTAGAGTTAATCTGCTATCAAAATATCCCATGATTTTAATTTTTATAGAGATAAATTTTATAGTGTTGTCACACTTAGATAAATTTTAATAGGCGATCCAAAAACTTCAAGAGTAAGTATAAAAGACTTACTCTCAATCTTCATCATCTATATTCTTAAAATCCAATGGTTGTTGTAAGTAATTAATTTTAACAATTAAATTTTAAGAAAATGAAAGGTTGGGATTGACAATAAGTCTCTTAAACTTACTCTTAGAGTAAGTGGATCCCCTCATTTTATATATATATATATATATATATATATATATATATATATATATATAATAGGAAAAGAAAGAGCTGTTGAAATTATCTATTTGCCCTTTTTCTTGATATGATATGTTTCCTTCTTAATACCTTTTGGTCTTTTTAATTTTTTCTTTTAATGGTTTCCGTTTCTTTTCTATTTTTCATCGTAAAATTTTGTTTATTCTTTCTTTTTTCTTCTTTTAAGATTTCTATTTACATTTATTTTTATGCTTTTTATTTTTATTTATTATATTATTATTTTTATATTTTCTATTTTAATTTTATCTTATTTTCTTTTTAACTTTTTGTTTTTAATTTTTCTTAATTGCTTTTTCTTTTTTATTTTATGTTTTATAATTTTCAATTGTCTTATTTTATCTATTTATTTTTTATTTATGTTATTTTATTTTTTTATTATCTTTCTTTGTTATTTTATTCTTTTTATATTTTCTATATTTCAATATTCTTAATTTTGATATTTAATATGTTAAAAATTAATTTATTACACATATTTTAATATTCATAAACCATAATATCATTTATAAGAAAAGTTATATTTGATTAATATTTTGTCAAATAGTGTTAATGAAAAAGATGTTCTCTATTATCTATATGTCCAAAATTTCCTATGCCAACTCCAATACTTATGCATTATAAATGGAATTGGTTTATAACTCCCATGAGTTAAGACATGATCACCTCTAATCCAAGAAAAAAATATAATAAATATATAAAATATAATTTATTAATATATAATATTGAAATAAATAATGTTTGATTAATATTTACTTATTAATTTATTAATATTTTTCAAATATTATTAGTAAGAGAAGTCATATTTGATTCTTGCATCTACTTTTTTTTTAAATTATTAAACATTTTTTATTAAAAAATAGTCTAAAAAATATAATAAATTAAATTATTTTTTAACAAAAGAAACTAAAAATATTATTCAAGGAGATAACAAAATTTCAATAACTTAACAATATAAATTTATTATTCTCTTTTGTTCTATTTATAAGACTCAAGATAAATGAAGTGTTTCATCTTTTTAATAAGATCATTATTTTTATTTATTACTTTTAGACTTAAAATACACACCATCAAGTGAAAGATAATAGTGACAAATACATTAAAAATTACTTTTTTACCCTTGTTCTATTTTCAACAAGTGTCACTTTTTAATGTTTTAATTTCTTTTTATTTTTCAATTCTTATTTCTTCTTAATTTTTTATTTTTATCTTTTTTATGTATTTTTTGTTTTCATTTTTTAATATTTTTTAATTTTTATTTTTATATTCTTATATTTCTTAATTTATCTTTTTATGTATTGTTATTTTATGGTCTTACTTTTTTCATTTATTTTTTAAATTTTTATTTGATTTTAATTTTTTATTTTTATGTATTTTTTGTTTTCATTTTTTATTTTCTTATTTATTTTTATTTTTCTGTTATTCTAATATTCTTATAATTAATATGTTATTATTTATAATTTTAATTTGTTAAATATATTTTAATATATAAAATAATTTTAAAATTTTATATATATTAGATATGTAAAATATCACTTTATTAAATATTTTTTACAACATAATTTTAAATTTTATTTTATCCTTTCCTTTCTTATTTTCTTTTTCCTTCCCTTTTTTTCAATTTTTATTTCTTCTTTATTTTTTATTTTCATCTTTTAATTTATTTTAGCTTTCAACTTTTTTATTTTATTTATTTATTTTTTATGTTACTTTATTATTCTTATAAATGTATATTTAAATGTTATTTATTTTATTTTAATTTTAAATTTGTATTAATAAGCTTATGTAATATATTTTAATATTTTAAAAAATAATTTTAAAATTTATTTTTATTTTTTATTTTTATTAATTTATTAATTATATTTTTCTATATTATTTTTAAATATTCTATTTTGTTTATAACGTGTTAAAAATAATTATTCATATATTTAGCATATGAAAATAGTTTTAAATTAATTTCACAAAATATTGATTTAGTTTCTTAGAAATTTCATCTTTTTTTTTTCTTTTTAAGTCTTATTTTTCTTATTTTCTTTGTTATTTTTTATTTTATTTTAATTGTTTTATTAATTATTTTTATTTTTATATTATTATATTTTTCCATTTTCATTTTATATTATTTAATTTATTATATTTTATTATTTTATTTCTCTATACATATAAAATTACTTATATGTGCTATTTCTCTATTGTTGACATGTATATTTTTTTTCTTTCTAATATTTCTTTTCATTATTAATTTATTTATTTTATTTTATTTTTAAAAAAATAATATCATTCACAAGAGAATATGTTTATTATTCAAATATATATATATATATATATATATATATATATATATATATATATATATATATATATATATATATATATACTATGGTAAAAATTAGTATGTTCAAACACATGTTTATCTATGAATATCCAATACCAACTTAAGTTCAACAACTTGTCATTATGATTCTGCTAATAAAAGTTTGCTTCATATTTATAATTTATTATATTGATGAAAATTATTTTTTGTTATAAAATTGATATTTTAAAAATTTACTAATAGTTATATATTATGAAGGTATTTATAAAAATAAAAATTCAAATCATGTATACATGAAATTCTTATAGAAAAGTAAAAGTAGCGAAAGATAAAAAAATTACATATTAGGTAAAATAATCTTGCTAATTAATAAAATCTAATTTTATTTTTTTTATGTGATTTGGTATGGATTAATGATTTTTTTTAGTTTCTAATAATAATTTTACTACTTTTTATCCCTAAAGTCTTTTTAGGTTTCTTTTTTAATTTATTCTTATTTATTTGGTTTAAGAATTTTTCTATCTTTATTGTCTTAGTTTTTAAAGGTTTTTATATCTTAATTTTTTATTTTGATATTGTTTTATTTTTATTTATTATCTTATTTTCTTAATTTTTTTTATTTTAAAGAATTTTATATCTTAATTTTTAATTTATTTATTTATTTTAAATTTATTTTTATATTATTTGTTTTAATATTTTTTATAATTTTATTTTATATTGTTTATTTTCAATTCTTATCTTCTTTTTATTATTTTTAAATTATTTTATATTTTATATATAATAATTTTTATTTTCATTATTTTATTTTTATTATCTTCTTTTATTTTTTTATTATTTTCTTTACTAAAAAAATTAAAACATTAATCACTAATATTTACCTCTAAAAAAATTGTGTTTATTGTGTTTTTTTTAGCTTATGACTATATGGTGAGTAAGAGATATAAATTCTTTGATAAAGTTCTTTTGAAAAAAAAAAAGGTCGGTGAAAGTATAAATTTACCTTTTCTTAAAAATTTATGCATGTCTTTTTGTTGTATCTTTTTGTCTGCTCAATTTTTTTATCTTTCTTAATTTCTTTTTAATATGTTATTTATATAAATTTATCATTTTTAAAGAATTGACACATTTGTTATATCTTTTTGTATTTTTAATTTTTTTTTATCTTTCTCAATTTTTTTTGTATGTTATTTTTTTATTTTAATTTTATGTTATTTAAATATTATATTTTACTCTTTTTTCTTATCTTTTTCTGTCTTTTCAATTGTTTTTATCTTTCTTAATTTGTTTCTTCTTTCTTTTCTTTACATGTTATTTTATTTTTCTTTTTTCAGTTTTGTGTTATTTTATTTATTATCTTTTATTATTTTATTTCTCTAGGCACATAAAATTACTTATGTGCAATTTTTCTATTTTTCACATGTACCTTTTTTTATCTTTCTAATATTTTTTTTTTCATTTTTAATTATTCTTTTTTATTTTATTTTTAAGAAACATAACATCATTCACAAGAGAGTATGATATAAACGTAATATCATTCATAAGAAAGGAGAAACACATGTTTAAGTTTATATTAGGTTTTTCATTTCATTTCTTTTTAATTTTAATTGAATTTTATTATTCAAATAAATATATCATTTTAGTATGTGCAAACACATGCTCATTTATATTTGTTGACTAACTTTCTTTTTCAGACCATCTCTCACATCACTGTGATCATACTCATACTATTGTAGAGTGCATTATATTTTTTTTATTTAAAAAATTCACTAATTTTTAAAATTGAAGAAACTAAATAGTTTTATTTTAAAATATATAAATAAAACATAAAAAACTATAATTTTATTTTAATATTTTTTTAAAAGGAGGTGAAAAAAAGAAAAAAATTGACAAAATAAAATCTAAATTTTATTTTTGGTTTTAGTTGATTTTGGTATAGATTAATAAATTTTATTTTTAGTTTCTAATAAATTTTTCTTTGTTTTTTATCCTCATAATATGTTTAGAAGAATTTTGTTAGAAACTAAAATACAAAGAAACAATTTATTAAGAACTAAAAAAAATTCAATAATTAATCAGGGACCAAAAATATATTTAAGTCTTTTATTTTTTATATTAAAATAACATTACAAATGTTACATTTTAAGTTATTAAAAAATCCTGATAAATAATTATAAATTATAATAGAGTTTAATTGGTATACACTGCGAGTGTAAAAATCTTTTACACTGACCGTCAATCATGACTTTTCATTTATGTGACTTTAAAGTAGTAATGAATAAAGTTAACAATTTACTATGAATGAAGAGTTGTGATTGAATGTCAGTGTAAAAATCTTTACACTGACAGTGTATACTAATTAAACTCATTATAATATTATTAAATAGTCAAATTATTTTTCCTTTCATAGTTTAGACATAAGTATCGAATAAATAAATCTTCTTAAAAAAATATAATACATATATTATAGTTGTAAAATAATTTATAAAAACTCAAAAATTTAGATAAGTCTGAACGTTTATTCAATGCTACTAGATTAATTGTTACAAGACTAATAGATCACATGATTGAAGCTAGAATTTTGTCTTCAAACAAAAATGGAAATCTCATCTATATTCTAACATTGTTAATGTCTCCATTATAATTTCCATAGCCTTTCAAACTCAATAGAATGCAATTTTTAATTATTATTTCATATGTCATGACAATTAACAAGTCACTCGGTCAATCATTAGCCAGTATTGGATTGTATTTATCTAAATAAGTCTTTAGTCATGGTCTGTTATATATAGCAATTTCAAGAGTATGAAATAAACATAGTTTAAAGATTTTTAATTCATGACAATGGCAAAAAACCACTAAAAACAACTACAAATGTAGTTTTTAAAAAAATATTCCAAAATCTACACTAGGTATGTATAAAATAAAACTATTTTTTTTATATATTATAACTTTTTTAAAATTTATTAATACTTAAATAATTTAATGTTACAATTTTTTAAGTTTAAACTCCAACTTCAAACAATATTCAAAATATGCTAAACATGATGTTACTTTTTCAGGTTTATATCTTATTACATTTTTAATCTCCATTCATATTAACTAATTAAGTACTTATAATTTTTTTGTTTAAATATTTTTTATTATGTGAGTAAATTGAAAGGAACCATATTTTATATTTTAAAGCACCAAACTTTTACTATTTATTTTAAGTCTTATTTACTTTACATTTTTTTATTATAGGTATATATTATAACATTAAATATACTTAATCCAACAATACGTGCGTATGCACGGATGGTAAACTCGGTAAGTATGAAAACAATTAGCTTTTAAGTTTAAAAATAATTTATGCAACAGTAATTATAATATTTAAATATACGCGCTCCAATTAAGTTCCTTCATTGGATGCCATGATGTGAAAAAATAAGATAAGTAAAAATAATTAAAATAGATGAAAAAGGAAAGGAAAGTAGAAATAGATAAAATAAGAATTAAGGGAAATAAAAGGATATACAAATGTAAGTAAAAATAAATACGAAAGTACAATAAGTTTCATTGATTTTTAAATTAATTATTCTCTAATTTTTCATATTATACTAGAAAGTGATTCGTTCATGCATGAACCAAAAGGAAAAAAAAATGGAAATAGTAACAAAATATACCTTATTATGTAAAATGTTGACGTTTATATATATAGAAATGATTGTTTGACATATTTTATAAAGATTAATTGGTATATATAATTAGTGTAAAAATTTTTACACGATATTCAATCACAATCCTTCATTTATAGTAAATTTGTTGACTTTACTCCTTATTACTTTAAAAGTAACATAAATAAATGAAAAGTTATGATTAAATATAAGTGTAAACCTATTAAACTCTATTTTATAATAATAAAATTAGAAGCCTAATAATTTTTATATAGTTATCTCCCTCAAGGAACTCAAATATTATTTCATTCAAAGTTTAACCAACCCAAATAAATCTTCAAAATAAGTAATATATTAAATTAATATATGAAACATGAGAATCAAACTATCAATTGAATTACTCCTTAAATTTTTAAATTAATTGTATTTTTTTTCTCCAAGTATTATAATTATATAACTTTGATTTATTATGTTTCAACTATGTTAATTGAATATCCTATATAGCCTAAGTGCGTGATTAAAAAATTGCTAATTATTTATTTTGTGTTTTTAATAAATTAAAAAAAATCTCTTTAATATATACAAAATAATATATATACTTGAAAATTAAAATCTTGCAATTATGATATCTAACGATTCAAGTTATACTATTAGCAATTTTAAAACTAAAATTATATATTTAAAAATTAAAACCAAACATTTATAAAGATTTTAAAAAGTAGAATTAAGCCTTTAGTGCTTTTTTAAGGAAAATGTTAACCGGTGTTATAGGATATTGGTTAAAAAATTATTAGAATACACAAAATTATAAATTTTAATTATATTTTTATATATTATAATAAAAAAATTATTCTTTTAATTAGTTATCCAAAGTTAATCAAGAAGAGGGTTTGTTGAAATATATTTGGGGTGGAAACTGCAAGTGTGAAACCGAATGGGAGTTGTGGAAGAAAAGAATATGCTATATTATATAATTCTGTGACTATGGTGTGATGTTTTATTTACTACTTTACCAGATGCTATTACCTGCAGTGCTTTGCTGAAAAAAAAAAGTAAATATGATATGATATATGAGTGAAAAAGGAGTATTCATTATTCAACAGGACCGAATGCTCACAAAGTAAAGTAATGTATAACCACCATTTTAGGAACCTGCTTCTACGACTTTCCACCACCCATCATCAACCCATATTATTTGCTCTTTTTTTCTAAACTAAACTCACCCAATTTTACAAATTAATAATGGGTATTTCATTTTGCTGCCACGAGAACTAGAAGCACACAGACTATAAGAAAGACAAATTTCATGAGGTGCGTAATAATTCTACCAGAGAGATAGCCATATGTGAGTTTTGTAAAAAGGGTGATATAACCTTTAAGTTTGACAAGGGGATTTTTATACTATTTTAACTAGATAAGAAGTTACATGCATTTTCAGGATTTGTTAAAGACGATCAACAAAGACTTTATGTATAGTACGTAACTTTGTGACATATATGAAAGTTGAAAAATAATGTATTATTCAATAATTAAAGTGTTCATGTGCTTCAAATTGTTTAACATGTTCACTACAATTAATAAATGGTATCCAACAACAAAGTTCAACTTGCATAGTTTTCCGTATATAGTACGTAACTTTGTGACATATTACTCTATACTGAGTGATGACTTCTTAATACTATACATTATATTTGAGAGATTTTTTTTTCCTCCTTAACTTATTTTACTTTGTAATGATGGAAGACTTGCCTTGTGTTTTTCTTTAATTTTAATAATATTTACTTGAAAAAAACACTTGTAATCAAAATTAAAATTAATTATGATTTGCTTCTTTACTTTTAAATTAATAATTGTTATACGTTATTCTTTAAAATGTATTATTTATACTTTCAAATAATTAAACTCTTATTTTAATATTATATTTAACACTCACAGCTTGTTTTCTTATACTAGATCTTTTGAGCTGTAACTAATTATCAATAATATTTTGCTAATATGTTTTAATTAAAGATAATTTATGATTTTTTTCTTTAACCTATGAAAATATTTTTTTGAAGACAAATTCGTAAAACAATATTTTAGATACACTAACCCTAACAATGGATAAAAATCTTCTGTTCCAAATTAAGACTTGATTGGTTTGGTTTTGTGTTTTAGTTTTTGAAAATAGTTTTTAAGAATAGTTTTCAAAAACTCTTTTTGGGAAGAAAAGAAAAAAAAAACTTGTTTAATAAGTGTTAGTTGAAAACTATTTTAAAGATGTAAAAATGAAAAAAATTGTTCATATTTATTAAAATTTCATTAATGAAAAACAAAAAACAACATATTCTGATTGTATTTTGAGTTTTCAAAACAAAAACAGAAAAGCAAAACTACTTCCAAATGTTCCTGATTTTTAGTTTTTAAAAACTAAAAAACCATAACTGTTTTCAGAAAACATTACCCAAACAAATTTTTTAGTTTTTAAATACTAGAATACTGAAAACAGTTTTATAAAACTGTTGTCAAACAAACACTTAGTTTCTCATTTCGTGTCTCAATCCATCAATAAATGACACATCATTTAATGTATATTCTTTTATAATTTTTTTATGTTTTATATAGCTCATTACATGACATGACATTTATTGATTGATTGTGAAAGATTTGGGATACATGATTTTGTTTCCCCTAACAATGCAACACATTTTAATATATGTTTCACATGTTATCTCACCTATAGTTTTTATTAACTTTTATTATTAATTAAATTTTGTTTTACCTTATTTTTATTTATTTATTTATTAAAAATTTAATTTTCAGATAGTCTTTCAACTAATTTTGTAAAACATTGTCTTTATTACTTGACTGAATTTGTTTCAACTTATTTAAAATGATTCTTGAAAGTATATGATGTAAACCATGCAAGACCATTTGCACTTCCCATGATCATCTCCATCATATCCAAGGTTCCAAGATCTAAGAATGTGACAGATGGAAGATAAGAACGTGGTGGTGGGATGTCAGTTTTTTCAAGAAGGAAGAAGATAAGTCTTACTCTAGCATATTTGCCACAAGGAAGAAGATCCTTGATAAAAGCTTTTGGAAAAACTTCTTCAAAAGAGAGGAAATTCAAGACATTCTACATTCTAGTAAAATGAAATGTTCTTTAAAAGAGTCTTTTATTCAATCATTCAAGTGTGTCAATACATAAGCGTGAGGTGAATATATATATATATAAGGGAATGGGTGAGCTTGGGCGTGATTCCTTAGGGGGACTTGACTTAATTAACTCTTAAGGCTAATCAATCAAGTCTTACACTCCCTAATTAAGCACTCCTAAACTAAGCAAGGAGGAGGGGGAGTGCTAAACCAAACCTAGGGGTGTGGAGAGGAGCCTAATGTCCACAAGCTAGAAGCTCACTTTCCACATACACTCCTTAAACTAGCTAAAGGAACCTTCTACACACACTAAGGGAAATTGGCCGAAATTCAAGGCTACACGAAATACAAAACATGGAAATTATTTACAAGAAAATTAATCAAGAACTATAGTCTATGATCTTCGCTTTAAGTAAGAACTGAGGTCTAGCATGCTATTTTCTATCTATGTCCTCCTCTATCCTCTTATTCATGACCCTAGTGATAAGATCCTTGGTAAGTAGGATTGCATCCATATAGATATGAAAATGTCACAGAGATACAAAGTCACTTAGTTGGTAAAGGAAGGAAGAAGATGGGAAAAAGTCATGGATTCAATCCTTGTCACTAACAAAAAACTAACTTTACCAACAATTCTAACATTTGACTTATATAAAAAAATAAAAATATCACATTTTCATGCTTAGTACAAATTATAGAAAAATATTTTGGAACATATTTTTATTACTTAGGATATAAATTACACATAATTTTCCAATACATATTCCCATGAAAAAAATATAAAAAGCTTGGTATTTTCATAAATCATAACAGTTATTTTTCACTCTCTTTATGTCACCTTATTTTAAATTTTTATATTTTAAACTAAAATAAATTAAAAATATTCTTGTTAGAAGAAGACTAAAATTATTCTTAAAAATAAAAAATATTTATGCATATAATTAATGTAATAACATTTTTAAAAATAACGAGGATGAAAAATAATTTTTTTAAACTTATGGTTAAAATAAGTGAATTTCTTCTATATAATGTCTTGGAAATTAAAATCTCTCTATTAATATTTCCTAAAGTTTTTTGTGATAAGAGAAAGTGATAGGGAAAAATGAATATATATATAGAGAGAGATAGATAGATAGTTTAATTGGTATACACCGTCAGTGTAAAGATTTTTACACTGACATTCAATCACAACCTTTCATTCATGGTAAATTTGTTGACTTTACTTATTAGTACTTTAAAAATCACATAAATAAAAAGTCATGATTGAATGTCAGTATAAAAATCAGTGTATACCAATTAAATTATATATATATATATATATATATATATATATATATTTATTGTCGTTCATGGGGCTTTGTTTATGCTTGCCTAATTATCTCCTTGTTCAAACCAAAGGTACAAGTTAAAGAGAACTAAAAACCTTAAGAAAACAGATACAAGCAAAATATCGTCCTTATGCAAAAGAAAATCTGGAACAGTATCAGGTTTGTAACTAGTACATTAAAGCCAACAAAGATAAAGGTAGAAACGACCGTGAAAAGATTTTAAAAAGCTTCAATGTCTAGGGAATTCGGAACAAATTGTTTTTTGACGGGTGATAACAACTTACCTTACCTTTAAGTTAACATAATGGAACTTTTGCAACAACTTTCTCCAAATACATCTCGAGTTTCTTTAATAGTGTAATTAACCATTAATTATTGATTATTCAACTAAAAATCTGATTATTGACTATTCAGGCATTTTCATCTTACCCAAACGGCCGTGGTATTAATGATGCGATAGTTGTATAATAAATTTATTAATATTGAACTAAGAATATTCTTTATCCAATTAAATTAGATAATATAACAAGTTTATAGATAATCGAGCGAATGAAAATTGCCGGTCAAAGAAAAAATGAAATTGCGGGCAGCCATAAAAGTTTGTAAGATAAAATTGCGACCTTTTATTTATAATAATAATAATAATAGATACAATGAAAATTGCTTAATCAAAGTAAAAATGAAGAGAAGCAGCCATCTAGATTTTTCCTGAAAAAAATCATAATCTATTCTCTCACGTGGAAAGCATTTGTTCATTTGGTGAAGCAGAAGTAATAGGTCTTTTAACAATTAAAATAAGATTTGGCAGGCGATGGTGACGTCAATTACTTAATTGATAAGTTTTTATAGGTATAGTTGTAACATGCATGAATGAAGTTGGAAGTTGGAAGTTTCCGAGAAACAACAGAATGAAAATGAGCGAGACCCAACTCAAGCTGGTTTAGAAAAATTTGCAGACATGTGCGTGGCTAGCTTGTACCTATATTAATATATTATTAATTATTCTTCATTCATATTGATAAGCGATTTGGATTCTTTCTAGCCACATAGAGAGAGAAAGAAAGGCTTATAATATTTAGGGGAACCAAGCTGACAGATGGGTCTCACTTGTAAGATCGATCTTTCTTTCTTTCACTCAGCTGCATCAAGTAACAGCTGGAAATAAGACCAAGGAATTAATTAATATATACACTATTATTATTAATTTCCTATTATTAATTATCTTATTCTTTATTTTTTGTTCCACTGGAAAGCCTTGGTCTTGAAAAAATAGTTGGGCTGGGATGGGCACCCCACTGGATTTTGGTCGGGAACCTTTTTCTTTCTTTTCCAACAACCCATAACTGGAACCACGTGCTTACTGTACATCCTAAATGAAATAAATATTTTGGTGGTCAAGCAAAAGCTGTCTCTGTTGAAAAAAGCATGGATCACCTTCGGTAAATTAAATACTCCACTACATTACTCATAAAAAAATTAAAAATACCCCACTACCCTTCTAGTTGATTTAAAATTATTTTTGGAACATACCTTAGATGAAACGCAAACAAAATTAAAATCTATTTTTAGTTTTCTTAATTTGTTGACAGACATATTAATATTAGTTGTTACTAAAAGAATTGAAATCCACTATATCTCTCTCCCCCGTGGAATTTATCTGTAAAACAATCTTATAATTCCCTGATTTTCTTAATTAAATTAGTCCAGAATTCTTCTTTAATGATAATATTTTACTAAATGAATATGAATGTTTTCTTAATTAAATTAGTCCAATTGAAAATTATTTAATTTGTTTATATGTTTTTAAACGGTCTTATAGAAAGTTGAAATGATTAGACAGAGTTATTATGTGTCTGTTTCGTAACTGGTAAATTCTGTTTCGGTGGTATGATTTGTCATGCAGGCACGAATAAACAAATTCATTCTAAGTGATTTTATTTTATTTTTTTATTAGATTTAGAGACAATGGGTGAATATATTGTTTGGTGGAAAAGAGTTTATTAGGTTTCTGTCGTTAATATTTTTAACTAGCTAGGTTATAATGTCATGTGTATATATCATAAAATCCGGAGCTCAGGTTTTGTAATCCGATTAAATACCCCGTATGCTCTATTAGAAAATATGTTTCAATAAAACAAAAGGGTAGTTAGAACATAGTATTGTTAGTTGAAGTAACTTGTATAATTTAAATTACGATAAATGTTAAACAAACTTCAAGTGTTTAATATGTGGAATAAATTAATCCCACGTTGAAATTGGTATATAATAAGTGGTGTTACAGTAAGAGGTCAATTGGTGCTCCATCAAAACACCCTGGATGATGGGCAATAGATAATATAACAAAGAAGAGAGGAGTATGAGACGTCAATTAAGGACCACCAAGAAAATAAATAAAAACTACAGTAATTTTTTAAAATAAAAGAAAAAAAGAAGAGAGAAGTGCAACTAGCCATCTACGATCCTAAGATTCCACAAGCACAATTCTCTAATAAATTAATATTTCAAATAGCTGGTCCCGCATCTAAGAAGTAGATCACCGTCATGTTGCGCGTTACCACTTGCTAATGGCAACAATAAATAAAGGTGTAAACAGATATTTATACTTTCATTTAATCATAAAGGACAGTCTGAGTTTCCTAATTTAAAAGGTATTAATATATTAATTTTATTAATAAGTAAATAAAAAATTTTATGATCTATTTTATTAATTGTATAAAATAAAACATGTTATATATTATTATTGTATGAGGAGAGTATATAAAAATGAAACATAAAGGTGCGCGTGCACATGAACAGGAGCAGTGACTATGGTCGTACTGGGTGACCCTTTCCAAGTCCTTTCGCCCTTTCCACTTTCACCATCTTCTTTTATTTCTATTGACTTTTGAATTTTAATTATGCAGTAGAGACCAAAAAAGAAAAAGCCAAAAGACGAAAAAAGCAGTGGGAGAAAGATGATATGATTAATTTATTGAATTCCATGAATTTACAATGGGCAAAAATGTGTGTATAAAATGAAGGATTGAATCCCTTAAAAACCTCTTCCCCTTGCGTTCTTATCCTCGTCCTGAAAACTGGTCAAAATCTATCATCCCTCTTATTTTGATATTCCTCCTTATCTCCGCCTATAGAATTCAATATTTTGGTGCCCATAGTCTTTGACACCCTTCTCCAACCTCTATAATAATCTCCACCGTAGCCATCACCAGCTACCACAAATCAAACCTCCTTCTTCTTCTTGCTCTCTAGCTAAATTAATTTGTCTTGCAACCCATTTAAAGTGTTTGTTAATAGTTGATACAAGTTATGAATGATTGAGAGAGGACGCAAATGTCGTCTCCAGTGATCTGCGAGATCCTCCTATCTGGCTTCACCATAAACTCTTCTCTAAGACGCAGGACACACTTGGTTCAATCATTCTCAGTTGTTTTCCTCCACTGGTTCTACGTGTTCTCATGAACTAAATTAAGCTGATAGATAAAAAGAATAGCATAGGCGTAGGTGTTGTTTTGTTTGCATAATTAAAGGAAAGAAAGCATAGTTGTAAAGTAATTGATTGTGTGGAGGGATGGCATCTCCAGGGGGAAGTGGAAGCTATTCGTCGGGATGCAGTTCTCTTAAAAACAGTGGATGGGAGGGAGAGAGAGAGACGATGGAGCAGAGGAAGAGGAAGAGAATGCAGTCGAACAGGGAATCGGCACGAAGATCTCGGATGAGGAAGCAGCAGCACCTGGAAGGTCTCAGTGCTCAATTGGAACAGCTGAAAAAGGAGAAGGAGGAAATGAACAGAAACATAGGGATGACAACGCAGCTGTTGATGAAGGTGGAGGGAGAGAACGCAATTCTCAGGGCTCAGGTGGGAGAACTCACCAACAGATTCAACTCTCTAAATGAAATAATAAACTTCATTAACTCCACCAACTACATCCTGTGGGATCACTCACATGAAACTCAGATCTTCAATGATTGCGGCTTAATGGATGCTTGGAACCTCAATCAACCAATCATCGCCTCCGCCGACAATCACATGTTGATGTATTAACCTCGTTGCTAATCCAATCCATTGTAACACAACCCCACCCCACTCTTTTCTTCTTCTAATGTCTACTATTATCTTCCTCTTATGTTATTTTTTATGTTTAGGCTTGTGTGTATTTTACGGGGGGGAGGGGAGGGGGGTGATTGCCGGATTCGGATTCTTTCTTCTTCTTCAGAATGGAAATACTTGTGCTTTTAATTTCCACCTTATATGTCTTTTTCATTTTTTAACTTAATATTTCCTCCTCCTATTTTTGTTTCACAATTTTTACACGCAAAATTAACAATTCTCCTAAATATTTCAAATTTCGTGATAAAATGTTCAAGAGTTTTGCTTATAAATTAAGGAAAAAATACAAATTTCTTAGTTAATGGAACATTTTTACTTAAATATTCTTTATCACTTCCGCGATTCATTAAATATATTATTTGCGGGCTAAATTAAAATAGAGGTTTTTTACATAAAAAAGTTTTGATAGTATTAATCGATATCATTTTATAATACTAAAAACATCAATCATTTAGAAATGAAGTAGTATGAAATTAAATAACATATTTTTCACATTAATTAAATTATATAATGTTTTTTCATATTTATTTTATTATTCAACAGTAGATGTAGACGGTTTAGGATGTAACAGAAGAAATATTTATTTAGCCTAGAAAGTTATTAAATACAAGAAAATAAAAGAAAAAAAAACATCTCTCTATTTCAGTAGAAAGCAAAATATATGTTACAATCTTTTTTTAATCAAAACAAGTGCTTTCAAATTTCTCTATTTTGCTTTGAATAGTACGATAATTTTGTAATTATAATTACTTTATTTATAATTTTCTTTTTATATTTTTTTTAATTAAACAACTTTCACTATTTTATTTCTTTTTTCTTTTCTTTCCATTTTTCGCAATCCAGAACCTTAATGCTTGATTGGTTAAGGAGTATAAAAACAACAAATTGGGAGGGGAAAGTATTATCTAACAACATAGAGCAGCATTTCTGTCAAAAATAAAAAAATAGGGCTGCATTTGATTATTTGCTGTTTCGAAATAAGCAAAATATAAACAAGAATCACGCTTCGTCTGACTAAAGTAGCTTGTTCGTCTTTAAATTTTATATAATAAAAACAATTAGAAGTGTTGTGTTGTTAATCATTTATAAACTAAGAATTTTATAATAACAAATAAACGGGTTCACATTCACATTTTTGTTTTAAATGACGGGTTCACATTCTCTTGGATGTTAAAAAGCGCACATATAATCATCAAATTATTTTTTAACATTATTGTCAATTTATCACCATGTAAACAGATGACGTAAGTCATGTAAACAATAGTTTAATACCAATCATAATAAGTTAGTATGCAATCTCTTTTGATTAATTATAAATGGGGGAAGCTAATAAAATCGGTGAATAATGCTTAGATTTTTTTTTTTTAGGAAAAGTGACTATTATTTCATTTTATATGATATGATGATACATTTGTACCTTTTCCTAAGATCCAAGTGCTAATTTGGTGCATGTGAATATAGTATTTGCATTATTGCTTATGCATGCTTTCATTTCTGAAGAGAATAATTGGGAAGACATATAATATTCAAAGTGAGAGTTAATTACTTAGTAGTTCATCATCCTCTAAAGAAATGAAATTAAATGTCAAAACAATAACTGGAATATTCTTGGATATTCTTTTCTGGGAACTGGAATGTATCATGTATCACAACAACTTATTGAATCCAAAGAAATTGAAATCCTCAATCATATTCATAGATTCTTTGTGTTTATTTTTATAACTATGTTTTAAAAAAAAAATCAATTAATAATTAAATTCAAAAATAAAAAAGCAAATAGTTGGAGTATGTTCTTCTTAAAATCAAAGTTATAAAAATATATATTATGAAAGAGTTATAAAAATCATAAAAAGTTAGTTAGAGTCATGATTTGCTTTGTGGGGAAAAGGAAAGTGATATCTTATTAATCCATCTCAGAGAAGTTCCATAAAAGAATGTGAATTCTACAATAAAGTCTAGTTGTGCATTAGAATATAAAATTGGCATTATTGGTTGTGCATGTCTTCGTTTTTGGACAGAACAAGTGGGAAAATTCAAATATTCCAAGTCGGAGTTGATTAGTAAACTCATCACCCTTTAAAGAAGTGAAAATGCGAAGACGGTGTAAGCATTTCGGACAAATTAAAAATCAGATGACCGACATCTGTATAATTTTAATCTTCTAAACTGAAATAAAAAAAGGTAAGAGAACCTAATCATGTCTTCACGAGCTCAACATCCACCCAGAGAATCCAATTCGATCCCTTAATTATTGTATTATTGGCATCTTCGTTTGCATTTTCTTAATAAAAATTTGATTTTCAAATAATTAATTTGTAAAAGAAAATGCTAAAAAATTTAATATTTTTTCAAAAATTAACAAAAGTTGTCTCTCGAAAATGGTTGTAAAAGATCATTCCATTAAAATAACTTTTTAAAAGTTTATATCATCAGTTCGAGTCATGATTTTGTTTCGTAGCAAAAGAAAAAGTCATCCTTTTAATCTTAAAGAAGTTCCATGAAAAAAAAAAATCTTATAAATTCTACAATAAAACATTAAATATTTGCATCGTGCATCCTTCCCATCCAAGCTATCAATTTTGAGTGACATAAACTTTTTAAAAACAACTAGATGTCGACACGTGAATAAAAATAAATAAATTGTGATATTTGTTTAGGATGTGATTGAGAAAACTAATGGAATAGTTAGTTGAAAGCTGAAAAAATGATTCAAGATTGAAAAGTTAACTAAAAGATAAAAAGATAATTGTAAGTGTTTGATAAAACTAACAAAGTTGTAAAATGATAAATAAGGACATCATCAATCATGAGGTCAACAATGAAGTATTTAAAATAATTATAATATAGTTTAATAATATAAATTAATTATATATTTAAATTATAAATTATTATAATTATATATTTAAATTATTAAATTTCTATAATAACATATTTAAATTATAAATTTATTTAATTAGATATTTAAATAATAAATTACCATAATTAATATTTAAATTATAATTTATATAATTAAATATATAAATTTAAATTATAATTTTCTATAATTATATATTTATATTATAAATTATTACCATTACATTGATGAAAGATAGAGAAATGAAAGAGAGAGATTTACCATGTGAGCATAGAAAATTAGTGAGAGACAATGCATTAATTAATGAAGGGTAAACATGTAAAAATAAAATAGTAGTTGGAAATAAAAGATATCCTGATTTGAGGTAACTTTTTTTAAAAAGACAGTAACTTCTAAAAAATCTCATAAATCTTTGTTATCCAAACAAAACTGAAATAATTTCACTAATTAAAATAACAAACTAAACACACTCTTAAACAACTTTTTGTGGGCTTTTAAAACATTATTATTTTTCAAAATTATTGTTAATCAAACATGGAGTAATTATTATATAGAAGGACCGAATTGGTTATAAGCTTCGAAAGAAAATTTGTCCAAGAAAACCATTGAAATTTTAACAGATTTTTTTTTAAAAAAAAAAAAACTATGTACTGCAAATTAGTCACTGGTTTTTGAAAAATAAATAACTTTATGCACCCTTAATAAAATTATCCGAAGATGATAAGCCAATTGCCAATTGTAGTTCCTTTTGGAGAAGGGAAGGGGTATCTTCCCTTTTGGAAGAGGAGAAGGGGTATTTGCATAATATAGATAGAATTTTATTGATTCTAAGAAGGGTACAAGTTAAATTAAAATAAATGAGATTCAGATACTATAATTCAGTTCTCAATTGTCACCTACCAAGTTGTTTAGGTTAGCATACATAGAAACAGCTAAAGTTTAATCCTCTACTATTTTTAAATTACCCATTGCAATTAAAGTTTCTTGTTAGATACGTTATGACGCGAATACAAATTTAACCGTGGTAAAATCTATCACGGTGAATGATATGGTACCTACTGCATTTTGTCTTCCTCTTGTTCCACAACCCATTCAGTTGCGGAGGAGTTTTCCAATTATTAGAGGTTTAGAGCTGAAGAAGGAAAAAAAGTAAACCTTTATCCGAAAGGAGTATGGATGATAGAGATGGTGGGGAAAGAAGCCTTGGTGTTCTGAAAATATAAAATCAATTCATATATAATTTATTAAACTCTTACATGAAAATTACTAATAATAGTTACAACTTAAAAATCAAAGACTCTAATCATCATAGAAAAATGTAACTAAGTTGATATTTTTCTTAGATAAAATTGAGCTAAATATTACAAAATATTTCATTTTTTATTTTTAATAATCTAGGCATCACCTGTATTATTGTTATTTTTTTATACTTTTCTTTGCATGTTTTACTTCGGTGATACAATTGAGTTTCCTTCTTTCTAATACCTTTTACTACCGTACAACTATTTTTAGATAGATGTAAAAGATAAGTTAGAAGAAAAAATAATAAGAAATTTTTTCACATAAGAGTTACACATCCTAAAGAAATGTGAGGAAGCTTTAAAAGAGAGTATATCCTCACCTCTCCCAAATCTATGTGAGATATACTCATAGCTGTAAAAGGATATATAATATATTTTATTTTCTAACACATCTCTTACACATATATATAGATAAATATATATAATTTTATTATAAATTACACAAATAAATAAATAATATTTTTAATTTATTTTATTCCAATCAGTTAACCATATTATATTATGATATTTTTGATTCCTTACCTTTACTCAAACAAATTTCAAACATTGAAGGCGAGACGAATATCATTTATCATAATCAAATATAAGATGACTGTTCCTAGAACGTGGTCTATGCATATTTCCTTTGTTACCTCTCAGACTTGAATACCCGTATGTGGGAAGTCGAACATGAGTGGTACCTGCAAAAGACACTCTGACGCTCAAGTTAGTACGGTATTCGGTTCTGAGTGTTAGATAATAAATATTTTACAGTCCTGCTTTACCTTTGGTACTGTTACCTATTTATAGGGATGGACTGAGTCTTTGTCTATTGGGTCTTGCTTAAACGGTCTGGATTTAGGTAATATGACCTTAACGTGAGTTTGTGGCTAATAATTAAGATTTGTGTTAATTAAACTTGATTCACTGCAGACCGAGTGTCCTTGGCCGAAGTCTCTATAAGTAGTTGCCGAGGTCTTCGGCCAAGGTCGAATGTGTCTTTCGTGTTCAATGACCTATGTCAAGTTAAAGATAACGAAAAAATCATTGAAAAAAGTGATTCCATGTGAAACAATCACTAATAATTTTCTGACCCTTTTCTTACAATTATTAATTGTTAGAAATTAATTAGAATGACGGTTTAAACTATTATAAATCGATGCCTAAAAACAAACATAAGATCTCATGTCTCCTTAGCAACCTCTCGATAAGTCAACTTACAGTGAAGCACCAACTAGCAACCATAACACACATAAATAATCTTCAAATTCCAACAACAATATCCTTAGTATCATTTTCTAACAGCCCAATTTTCATAGAGGTATTTTAATTATTTTAAATTGATTAAATTAGTTAATAAAAATTTAGTCATTTATTATAATTAACTATTTCTATATATATATATATATTTTATTAGAGAAAAGAATAAAATAAATATTTCGAAAGCAATAATTGTAAGGAGAGGTATATTTATATTATTACTGGATGTTTGTATATTATAAGTTAAGGGATTAAGTGAGAAGGAAAAGGAGTTGGATGGATTAGACGCATTAGGGTTGCTATGTGAAAAGGGAACGAAGATGCATGACAATTCTTACTTCATTTTACCATATAGAAAAAAAGAAGAAGAAAGAAAGTTATTCCTGCATAAACCTTGTGCAGTTTTCATAATCTCATCATTGTGAATTCTTTAACTGTTGGATCAGATTGGAAATTGGAAAATAGGTTTGATATGTGTGGTTCACCATTTTAACGGTTAGGATCTGCATTTGGAGATATGGTTTGAGAGAAAATGGCAGCGCGGTAGAAGCTCTATTTTGGCAAGGGTTCGTCAGATCGGAAAAAAAAGATCTTTATTTGTCTTTGTTTCTTCATCGAGGTAAGGGAGTGGGAAATTATCTCACATGTGACATGTGTAGGGATATGGGTAGTGAAGTGATCCTTAAGCTTTAATAGGTTTATGTGTGACATTGAAAAGTTATGAATACCTGTAGTAAGTGTTGATAATATGTTTTGTGTGTGATTGTGTAAATATATTGTTCAATTTAATTATCATTATATTTTTTTGTATTTGACTAACAAAAACTCTTTTGTATTTGGTGTCCATCAATATAACTAATGAAGGTCTATGTTAATTTTGTTGGATTGGTGACTTTTTTACACCCTAAAGATTAGTTAATGTAATGGTTGTAGGTATTACTCTATTGGATTGTTGGTGTAGTACCCTTTTATGGTCCTTGTGAATTGATTATAACAAATGGGGTAAGTTGGACATGAGGTTATCATTGATTAAACATGGTTTGGTATGTTGGTTTATCATTGTATTTGATGTGTTTTTTATGTGTTGGTTCATAGGATAATGAATTATGGGATAAAATAGACCAGGTATAATTATTATTTTGGCATTAAGGTATTCCATTTTTATACCCTAAAGGTTAACAATAGGAATGTATGTCTATAGTAATCCATTGAACAGTTGGAGTAGTGCCTTTTCAATTTCTTATGATTAGCTATAACAATTGTGTTAGTTAGAAATGAGGGGATGTTAGCTTATCACTGTTTTACATCTGTTTTATATGAAGAGTTGATTAAGAATGATTTAATTTCAATTTCATAATTTAGAGTGTGCTTTGAAGGATTAAGGAAACCTTAGGAGAAAGAAACAATTGAAAATAGTTGAGCATATTTTACTGTCAGCGTTCATGATCTTTGGACGAGAAAATCGATAGGAAAATGATGTAATTTGAGAAAGTAGTCATCATGAAATTTGTCACCCTAGA
Source organism: Psophocarpus tetragonolobus (assembly GCA_037954015.1). Taxonomy (NCBI): domain Eukaryota; kingdom Viridiplantae; phylum Streptophyta; class Magnoliopsida; order Fabales; family Fabaceae; genus Psophocarpus; species Psophocarpus tetragonolobus. The sequence continues at coordinate 24,104,068 of CM075690.1, forward strand.
TGTTCTCTAACTAATTCCATTAGTTTTACCCCAAAAAGATACCTAGAACTCAAATTATGATCATATTAATGACTATAGGTCGAATGGCCAAAATTGAGCATATTTTACTATCACGGTTCATGAAATTTAGACAACAAAACCGATAGGAAAACAATGTAATTTGAACAAGTGGTCTTCATAAAAGTTGTAGCCCTAGATTTTAACTAACTAATTCTATTGGTTTCACCCCCAAAAAGATAGCTAGAACTCAAGTTATGATCAAATTAGTAATTGCAGGTCGAACTGCCAAAATTAAGCGATGAATTCATGTTTTCTCCAAGTGTTAACATAGTAAACATTTGTTTTATCCCTTGAAGTCAACATAAGAGTTGTAGATAAATATCCTCGCTTTCAAACTATATAATAAAAAATACCATAGGATTAATAAATCTCTAGATATCACGTTTATACTCCACAAAGGTCATAGAGACTTATTAAAAAATAAGTGAGGAAATCTTCAAAACTTAGAATGTCGTGGAGAGCCATGAATGTAATAATCATATGTGAGAAAGTGAATGTATTCAATATTCTAAATGGTGAATTTTTTCATTAGTCATAGTACAGGTTAAAAATGCTTTTATGGATAGATGTATTGAGAGTGTCTTGTAGTGTACTGAGTCGTGTTTTTATTTAATTTATAAATATATGTGATGTGTTGAGGATGTGAACATGATGTTAAGATGATGTGTGTGATTTATAAATGTGTATGATTTATAAATGTGTGTGATGTATTGATGAACATGAACACAATTTGAGATTGTGTGATTGATGGTATGAGTTGGGAATGCCTGACTGGGAGTCATTCTAACTGCGATTGAAAATGAAATTTAATACCATTATAATTTGAGATAGTGAGATTGATGGTATGAGTCAATGCAGCCTTGCAAAGAGTCATTTCAACTGCGATTGGGAATGAAATTTAGTACTATTGTGAGATAATGTTGTTATGATTGTGACATGAGCATGGAAGAGCATTTGCATAGTGACAACCTAAGGGGTTCTGTAAGATTTGCTTATTGTGCGACATTCTTAACCAGTTCTTCTTAAGTGTTGTGGAATCTACATGTGGCTGGTGTATAAGAGACTTATGCCTATTGGAACCTACGCGTGACTAAAGTAGATGAGAGCTTTTGCCATTTGGAATCTACACATGGCTAGTATAGAAAAGGTTTATGCCTATTGGAGCCTACGCGTGGTTGACATAGAAGAGGCGTATGCCTAGAACGAACCTACATGAGACAACATGTGCATGATTGTGACACATTTTGCATAAAGATGGGTTGCACGTGTTTGATGAGTGGACATTAAATTGTATAAGAGTATTGGTAACATGTTTCCATATGCTATTATATATATATATATATATATATATATATATATGTGTGTGATTGAGAAGTTGTAAGTGACTGTGTAATCATATGATATGTGATACGTAAGGGGTAGTGTTATTCCTTGCATGTCTTAATATATGTAAGTCAAGTTTTCACCCATTTGTTTGTTATGTTGTTTGTTTTGTTTTAGGATTGAACACCCATAGGTCATGGCAGCAAAAGAGGTAGGAGTTGGTATCGAGCGAGAGACCTGAGTCACTAGGTTGCTCTAATACACATGTGGCATTGGGGCAGTGAGCTATTAGGATTTTTAATTATTTTTAATTAGTATGGAACCTATTTATTGTAAGGATTTAATTGTTGTTTTGGTAATAATGATTTATTAGAATTTTATTTGTTGTTTATTTTGGCAGAATAAGTATGATTTTATAATATTCAGTTTTCTTGAGAATTATTAAAGTAAAGTATGTGCTCATGCGAACTCTTTTACTTGTTCAATTTTAATTCCTTCTAGTTTTTACTATTAAAATGTTTGAGTAGAAGGGTGTCATACATTCATCTGTTGGAGCTCTAAAACTTGAATTGAAAAAAAATTAAGGTGGCAGATTTGGAGTTTTAGGGTTTTCTAGGTTCAAAATCCATAATAAATTATTGGGTTCATAGAATTGGTGTATGTTACATTATTTGATTGTTGGCTAGTTATTCGTTGCATTAATTTTTGTTGTGAGAAAATAGGTAAGAGTTGCAAATTGCAAGTATAAGGAAGAGAGAACAAGACTCTATGGAGATCTTAAGGCTTTAGGCATGGATTTAACTCTATGTTTTTAAAAACCAGATCGGTCATCAAATCGAGAAAAGTATTGGTTCACTATTCATTAGTTTAATCGTTATTGAACCAGCAGTTGAATTGATCTTAATAAAATAGTATTTTTATTATTAATGTACAATAACAATATAAGATTATAAAAGAAAAAAATATATTAAGGAGGTAATTATAAAAGAAAAAAATAGTTTTGCTAAAAGAAAAAAGTAGTTTTGCTAAGTTAACCGCTATTTTCATTAATTTTTAAATTAAAAAAAGATGGACTTCGGAAAATGAAGGGTACATTTAGAAAAATCTAAAAAATTTCAAAAAATTTATGAACCGACTAAGCCAGTTGAACCATCGATTTTCACTGATTTTACCGATTCATTACCAGTTTTTCTGTTTTTATATCATTTTTCTCCGATTTTTAGCATTGACCAAACTAGTTACCAGATTAGTTTATCGGTTTTTTGGTTGAATGGGTCGATTCGGTCCAATTTGTAAATAGTTTTACTAGGAATGAGGGTGGACAAGCTCTAGATAAGATATTATAATAGCATTTTTAATATTTGTATTTAAAAATGTACTTGTATCTAGCATGAGTAATAACTTTGATTCTCATCTTATATCCATGAGTTACCTATATGCTAATATCCATATTTGTGACCTGCACTTTATTTATGTATATGATAATAAAATCAATCTCTTGTAAAAACAATAATAAATCAATATTATTTACACTAGTGAAAACACAGGTGATGTCACGCTCATGTATTTGCATTTCTATTTTAATATGTTATAACAATTTTAAAATTTTAATTTAACATGTTTTGTAATAACATGATAGAATATATATATATATATATATATATATTATAGTACTATAAATTATAGATATAAATTATGAAAGTAGGACAATTATGTAGGCTAGATATAAATGTTTTAAAGTATTTTTTTTTCTAAAATTTATAAGTTGATCTAGTGACAAAAGTACATATGTAGGGAAGGAAGAGCTCGTGGGTTTGAATATCTCATTTAACAAAATAATTTTTTTTTGTGTTTTAAAAAGAGTAAAATAGTTGTTTTGAAAAGTAGATATCAAAAGCAGTGAATTCCCTTTATTAATAATATAATATAATATTATATTATATATATTATTGATTATAGATAGTAAGGCAATTATGTATGTTAGATATAAAAGTTTTAAAGTAGTTTTTTCTTAAAGTTATAAGGTTGATCAAATGACAAAGTTCATCTATACGGGAGGGAGAAATTGTAGGTTCAAATCTCTCTTTTAATAAAATAGTTTTTTTTTTAAAAAAAATGGTAAATAAGTATTTTGAAAAGTAAACATAAAAGAGAAATTCTCTTTATTAATAATACAGATAGATATAATATATAATATAATATTATAGATTATAGATAGTACGATATTTATGTATATTAGATATAAAATGTTTAAAATAGTTTTTTTCCTAAAGTTATAAGGTTGATCTACTGACAAAATCCATATGTATGAGGGAGAGGTTGTTGGTTCGAATATCTCTTTTAACAATAGTTTTTTCTTTTTATTTTTTAAAAAGGATAAAATAGTTATTTTGAAAAACAGACATCAAAAGAAGAAATTTCTTTTATTAATAATATACAAGTATAGATATAAGTAAGAGTTTAATTGGTATACACTGTCATCGTAAAGATTTTGAAACTAACATTCAATCATAATCCTTCATTCATAATAAAGTTCTATAAGTAAATATAATATAAAAAGCAAACAACATAACATTCACCATAGAGCATGTTATAACAACACTTTTTAAAAAAATAATTTTACAAAATATACCCTCATTTTGCTAAGTTAGGAAAAAGAGAGGTATATTTTAAAAAATCCAAAAATTTTTAAAAATAAAAATTAAAAACCAATTGAACTGTCAATTTTTTTATTGGTTTTACTCTTTATGACTGGTATTATCAGTTTTTAACTAATATTTCCTCTACACATGAATCAAATAGGAAACTCGTTCCGGTCTGGTTACGAGAACTATTCTAAATTCGGAAGCAACAAGATATTTCCATCCATCATGGTGTAAAAAATTAATAATTAATTCATAAGAAAAATATACATCTATTTTCACTAGAGCTACCCATAACCATAGCTCATGATGCAAAAAATAATGTTTCTAAAGGTATTATCTAGCAGCCTTGTGTATCTCTTCCAAAGTTATTGGAGATAGATCTTTAATAGACCGGTTCAAATTAAAGACCAAAAAATAAGGGCTGACTTTAGCTTGTTTCTTCAGTACCCCTTCATTCATTTTTCTTTCTATTACAAACCATTGCTTTATTTGTCATTGCCAATATAGTTTCAGGATGCCACCATAAGCAATCTAGTTCAGTTCGTCCGCCATTTAACACTTGATGTTACTGCAGAACTTCATTGACGGTGTATGTGTACAAACATTTTTGACACTGCTCGATGATAAATTAAACAACCCTGTAAATGAGCAGGTGTCCGATTGATACAAACTTTCAACATCTTTCTTTATTAGTTGATCTCCAGGCAGTAATATCTCTTTACGTGCCTCTATTTTATCAAAAAACAAAAAGTTTACTTCCACTTCATGGTTATTATTTCAACAGCAATGGCTGCTTTTCACCTGGATATGGTCATAGCCTCAATCACCAAAAGTTACTACAGGAGCAAGTTCCATTAAAGAAGTGGTGGAATCTTGTGTTATCCCTCACTACAATTTTCCTTCCTGTGACTTTCGATGCTCCACTCATTACAATATGACAATCCTCACATATTCTAAGGTTCTTCATAATCTTTATAGTGGAACCAGCATCAGTACTCAGCAATCCAAATGCCAAAGCTAGTTTTTCACTATGAGTGGTCAGTAAAAGCCTCTTTTCTTTATCATTTATATCATATGGGACCGAACCTAGGTTTGGCTGGTATCCAATACCTTTGAGCCGATCCAAAAGATCATTTAATTCCATCTTTATCCTACTAATTTCTGGATGTTTGACATCACCAGCGACGAACTTGTGAATCATACCATTTTTTGTTTCAACCCAGCTCCACCCCGGACTTTTTTTCAAATTTTTCTCTCTTATCAATTTCCTGACCCTAGACACATCATCCCATCTTCCAGCGGATGCATAAATCTTAGAGAGCAACAGATAATTCCCTATGTTATTAGGTTCAAGCTTAAATAAATGCTTAGAAGCAATTTCAGCAACATCAGGGTTCCCATGGACGTATGATGCTCCAAGAAGAGCCCCCCAAACAGCTCCATCAGGCTCCATAGGCATTGTCTGAACAAGTCTAAGTGCTTCTTCCATGTATCCAGCTCGAGCAAGAAGGTCTGCCATGCAAGCATAGAGTTGTAGAGTGGGAGCAATACCATAACACTTTTCCATGGTAGCAAAGAGATGCTGCCCTTGTTCCACCAAGCCTGCATGACTACACGCAGTGAGCACCCCTAGAAAAGTAACATGGTTTGGTTTTATGTGAGTCTCCAACATATCATAAAACAACTTAATGGCAGCGCGAGGTCGGCTGTGTATTGCAAACCCCACAATCATGGAACTGTAAGAGAACACATTTCTGTCGGTCATTCCTTTAAATACATTATATGCGACCTCCACATTGCCACATTTTGAGTACATGTCTATTAAAGATGACCCGACAAGGACATTGCTTGCAGGCCCAAATCCAGAAGTCTCAGCAATGCCCCGTATCCAGTTAGCATAGTTAGAGGTGCCTAATTGAGCGCAAGCAGATATGGCACCAATCAAGGTAACCTCATCAATGAGCAGACCTTGAAGGCGAAACTGTTGAAAAAGCTGCAATGCATGATGGGGAAGAGCATTTTGTGCATAGCCTGTAAGCATGGCAGTCCAAGCGACGATATCCTTGACTGGCAATTGATGAAACAAGTCGCGGGCGGCACTGATATGACCGGTCCTGGTGTAAGCAACAATAAGAGGAGTCGAAGAAACGACATCACGTGCAGGCATTTCATTAAACAGGTGGCGGGCAGAAGGCAAAAAGCCGCATTGGACGTACATGTGGATGATGGAATTGTTGACGTACAAATCAGAGAGGAAGCCACCAAGGAGGAGTGTCTGGGCATGGAGCTGGGCCCCCAGAGAGGCGTGGCGAAGGGCGGCGGAAGCGGAAAAGAGGGCGGAGAAGGTAAAAGAGAGGGGAGTGATGCGTTGTTTGCGCATGGAGCAGAAGAAGTGAACGGCTTGGGAGAGTGATCCTCGGAGGGTGTAGGCGCGAATGAGAGCGGCCCAGAGAAAGGGGTTTGGGTTGTGAACCTGTGCGAAGAGAAGGCGAGGGTAGGAGTTGAGGGGGACGTCAGGGAGCCTTGTCACAAGGCGAAGAAGCTTCGTCATCACGTACGAACATTGCTCCAGGTTGCTTCTGTAGATGTGCCCGTGAACTTGTTTCACCTCATTCAGCCTGCCGCCACAACCCTCCATAATTCTCACCACTTCCCACTCCAATACCCTTTCCACTCTTCTTCTTCCTTTATTCATTCCTAATCCCTTTTCTCCAACCACACTTCACACTCCAACTCCAACCAATTCTATGCTCCTTCCATTACTGCATGTTCTATGTCTGGGTCTAGGTCTCATGTTCTATGATCAAAGTGTCCTCCTCACTATAGCATCAGCCATAGGGAAACCTATCAAGGTCGATCTCAATACGCTTACCCAATCGTGGGGAAATTCTGTTTGAATAATGCATGGTACACGTCCTTCACTTACAGTTCTGGTCACAGACACTTATTCCAAAGATGTCACACACTAATATTATTAATAAATTATGTTTGTACTTATCTTTTAGTTTTGTTAGGATAGAGAATTAATTTGATTGATCGTGGGGCGAAACGAAATAAGTTTACATTGATGAAAATATGAAGTATGTTTCAATTAATCTGTACTAGACACAAATTGTGTAAATTTGTAGAGAACAATTCAGATTGTGTAAATTTGTTTAATAGGATGACAAATTTATAACCCCCAAGGGTAGTCAGGGACCTCTCTTAATTGGGCTTTTTAATTTGATTGACCTAACCCATCACAGAGTCAATCTCACTGTAATCCCAGTTCAATTAACCATATTGTTAAAGATAAGATAGTATCGGTTAGAGATAAGATATTATCGGTTAGAGATAAGATATTATCGGTTAATGATAATAGATATTGAGTGATACTAATCCACAATTAATTTCAACATTCTCCCACTTGGATAGTATCAATCAATAATCAACATACAAATCATTAAGCTAAAACGACAATTGCCGATATATTAACAATATGAAAAATATGAGCAACAAAATAAATATCCGATAGGGATATTAATCAATTGCATTTAACTAATATTTTTCATAGATGTATGGCATAATGCAGTCCCATAAATGACACTATAATGGTCCAAGCATAAATAAAATGCTAATAAGAAACATGAAATGACGTCAACTAGAGCATGTCTCTGAAAGAAAATAGAGAATCAGACTCCCACTAACTTAATACATCAAAAGCCTTGACTAAACCCATGTGAGTTACATGAATAAGAAAAATTCCAACAGTTAAGGCCTTAGTCAGTGGATCTGCTAACATCTCCTCAGAATCAATGTTTTCAATCCAAGTGTGAAAACTTTGAATTTTCTCTCTAACAAATTGATACTTGATATCAAAATGCTTTGAACGAGTAGAGCTTTTGTTGTTTCGAGAGAAACTCACAGCAACAGTATTGTCACAGTAAATCACAAGTGGCCTGGAAATGCTTTCAACTATGTGAAAGTCAGATATCAATTTCTTAAGCCACATGGCCTGGCGAGTGGCCTCAAAACAAGCAACATACTCTGCTTCCATGGTAGAGGTAGCTGTAAGAGACTGTTTAACGCTCTTCCAAGAGATAGCTCCTCCTGCCATCATAAAAATAAAGCCAGAAGTAGATCTATGATCATCAGGGCAACCTGCAAAATCAGAATCAGAATAGCCAGTGACTTGAAGTTGATCAGACTTCATAAAAGTCAACATATGATCCTTGGTTCCCTGTAAATATCGCATGACCCTTTTAACGACTTTCCAATGACCCAAACCTGGGTCGCTCAAGTATCTGCATAAGGCATTGACGATGAAAGCAATGTCAGGACGAGTACAGACTTGAGCATACATCAAACTGCCAACAGCGGAAGCGTATGGAATTTTCTTCATAGCATCCACTTCTTTATCATTATGAGGACATTGTTTGTTAGATAATTTGTCACCACGTTGCACAGGTGCAGCACATGGGGAGCAAGCATTCATGTTGAACTTCTTGAGAATCTTCTCGATATATCCCTTTTGGGACAATCCAACTATGCCACGTGACCTATCACGAAGAATTTGGATGCCTAGAACAACAGAAGCTTCACTAAGGTCTTTCATGTCAAAATGTCTGCACAACATTGATTTTGTCTCAACCAATAGGTTCATACAACTACTGGCAAGGAGAATGTCATCGACATATAATACGAGAATGATGAAATTACTCCCACTAGTCTTCAAGTAAATGCACTGGTCTGCAACATTTTCCTTGAAATTGTAAGTAGTGACAACCTGGTCGAATTTTAAATACCATTGCCTAGATGCTTGTTTCAGTCCATAAATGGACCTTTTAAGTTTACACACCAAATGCTCATTGCCTGCTTCAACAAAACCATCAAGTTGAACCATGTAGACATCTTCAGCAAGATCTCCATTCAGAAAAGCTGTCTTTACATCCATCTGGTGTAGCTCTAGGTCAAAATGAGCAACTAAAGCCATGACAACTCGGAGTGCGTCCTTCGTTGAAACTGGTGAAAAGGTTTCTTTGTAGTCAACGCCTTCCCGTTGACTATAACCTTTAGCCACCAATCGAGCCTTATACCTATCAACCTTTCCATCTGGAGTACGTTTTGTCTTAAAGACCCATTTAGATCCAACAGGCTTACAACCTGCTGGCAAGTCCACAAGATCCCAAACATTATTATGAGACATGGAAGACAATTCATCATGCATAGCTTTTAGCCAGTCAGAAGCATGAGAACTAGAAAGTGCTTCCTGAAATGTGATGGGATCGTCATCATCATGTGGATCATATTCGTGCTCCTGAAGGTATACAACATAGTCATTTGGTATGGAAGGTCGGCGTATTCTCTGAGATCGTCTTAATGGGGCCACATCAACATCATCAAGTTGTTGATCATTGAGTTGTGGTTCATCAACTTGTGGTTCTGTCATTTGTCCATCTTGCCTCTCAACAATTTGTTCATCTGTGTGAACCATTGGGATTGAGATGTCTGTAGGAAGAGAATAAGATGGTAATGGAAGCATGGTTCGATCTTCTCTGAAGGTCATCATTCGAGGTGTGTAACTCCCACTGTCCAAATCATCCTCAAAGAAAACTGCTCGGTCAGATTCAATAACTCGTGTAGAGTGAGAAGGACAATAAAATCTACATCCTCTAGAACCGATACAGTAGCCAATGAAATAACCGCTAATAGTTTTGAGATCAAGTTTCTTTTGTTTGGGATTATAAGGTCTTACTTCTGCCTTACAACCCCATACATGGAAATGTCTCAAACTCGGCTTTCTACCAGTCATCAGCTCAAAAGGAGTTTTGGGCACAGATTTGCTAGGTACCTGATTAAGGATGTACATAGCAGTTCGCAAAGCATCTCCCCAAAGAAATTCTGGCAGAGATGAATGTGATAGCATACATCTTACCATGTCCATGAGTGTTCGATTTTGTCTTTCAGCAATGCCATTTTGTTCAGGAGTTCCAGGCATGGTGTATTGAGCTTCAATTCTGTATTCATCAAGGAATCGAGCAAATGGACCTAGATTTCTTCCTGTCTCGTCATAAAGACCATAATATTCTCCTCCTCTATCAGACCTTACACACTTAATTTTCTTTTCTGTTTTCAGCTCAACAAAAGCTTTAAAGGTTTTGAAGGCTTCAAGAGAGCTTGCTTTATCCTGAAGAAGATATACCCATCCATGTCTGGAGAAGTCATCTATGAAGGTAATAAAATACCTATATCCACCCATAGCAGTAGGTGTAATAGGTCCACATATGTCTGTGTGAATTAATTGTAGCACATCGTCACATCTGTTTGAACTCTTATTCCTGGTTTTGGCAGTGAACTTCCCCTTGATGCAATCGACACAAGTGTCATAATCTGAGAAGTCAAGATCATGCAGAATCCCTTCTTTTATGAGCCTTTCAATTCGAGGCCTAGAAATATGCCCCAAACGTCTATGTCATAGCATAGAGGAAGATTCATCAATCCTGTTACGTTTACTCTCGCTAATGGAGTTAACTGACATATCAGTTACGTTTAACATGTAAAGTCTGTCATGCAAAACTCCTGAATCAACAACAGTTGAATTATAATAAATCACCAATTTTCCATCACCAAAATGAAAGTTGTATCCACATTTGTCTAAAACAGAAATTGATATCAAATTCCTTCTCATGGAAGGGACATAAACAACATCTTGCAATAATAAAGTATGTCCAGAGGATAAACATAAAGAGACGACTCCAAGGTCAGCAACGGGTACTCCAGCTCCATCTCCCATAACAATCTTCGTCTCAACATCACTTGGTTTCCTCAAACTTGCGAACCCCTGTAAAGAATTCACAACATGAATAGTAGCCCCTGAGTCTAACCACCAGGAATTTGGAGGAACATCAACCATATTAGATTCAAAGCAAGTTAGTGCTAGCAGATTACCTCGCTTCTCCTCTTTCTTTTTCAGGATAAAGCAATCTTCCACTTTGTGACCATGTTTCTTACAATACTTGCAAGAACCTTTAAAGAATTTCTTCTTGGGTTCTAAATGTCGTTCTGCTTTCTCTGTACCCTTTTTCTTCTTTCCTTTATACCTGTTAGCACCTTTAGTACCTGAACTAGAAGCAACGAACTGAATGCTATTAGGCTTATTTTTCTTCATTGACTCCTCCTCTTGGGTGATTATTGCAATCAATTCATCCACTCTATAGTCATGCTTTTGAATGTTATATGAAGTCTTTATGATGTCAAACTGAGAAGGCAGAGACTCCAAAATGCGATAAATTAAAGTGTCTTCACCAACCTCAACCTTGAGAGACTTCAACTTATTATAGAAATGTACTAACTTCATAATGTGTTCACGTACACCGCTGACACCATCGTATTTGGTCTTTTCAAATAAGGAAAGATATTGGCTTTTTTGTGCCTTATCAAAAGTTGTAAATTTTTCGCCGACTGCTTTCAGAAAAGTACTGCATCATCAAGATCTGGAATGCTCTGTCTGATAGATTTCTCCATGGTGAATTTAATCACCTTCAGGCACACTCTGTTAGAGTGTTCCCATTTCTCATGAGAAATTCGCTGAGCTTCAGAAGACTCATCTGTAAGAGGCGCAGGCCTCGTCGTCCTCAATGCTAAATCCAGATTGCCAATGGTCAGGTAGAGATCTAATGATTCTTTCCAGTCCTCATAATTTGTTCCGTTTAGAGTTTTGACAGAATTAAGGAAGAAAACTGAACATCACAATAAAGAAAAAGTGATTTAAAAGTTCAGCTTAAAATAAATCCCTAAGCAAATTACAATACATTATAACTTAAATTAATAAATCATAGCACCGATAGGGTACCAAAAAACATTAACATAAGTCAAGAGAAATGCATTGTACAACAACAAATTATACTAATAATAACACACCGATAGGGTATAATTATCACTAATATAATGAATTAATATTTATTCATAAATTTACACAAATGTATCCACGATAGGTGAAATTACAATTATGTAAATTAATAGCATAAATCATGTTTATTTTATCATCTTAAAATATGACAAACAAAATTCACATCGTCATGCCCACGATAGGCAAGTCATCACAATGCAATTTAATAGAAAAATCATATTGTAAGTGATAATTCAATATTTAAAATTTGAGAGTAATATACTAAAAAAAAAAATTCGAAATTGCGTCTCAAAATTAAATAAATTTCAAAATTATGAAATTTCAAAAAATAAAATTTTAAAATTTCAATATTATGCCTCATATCTCAAATATTATGAGATTTCAAAGAAAAAGTTATTTATTTAATAATTTTTAAAAAAATTTGGCATGTTTCGTGCGATCTCCGCCGCGGTTCTTCTTTCTCGATCGTTTCGCCTTTCTCTCTCGTCGTCTCTCATTCTCCGATCCAGCGCAGCAGTGCTCGCGGCGGATCTGGCGGTTCGAAGCACGCGAGGTGGCGATGGAGCGGGCGGCCTTAGAGGCACCGAAAATCCAACCTCCGACGGGAGCTGGTCGGGGTTCGAGATGCGGCGGAGTGCCGCTGAAGCGCGCGGAGCAGCGCCGAAACCAAGATCCGACGGGATCTGGAACGGTCGAGACGCACAGGGTGAAACCGTTCGAAGGCGACGGAGATCCGCTGGATCTGGGCGGTTCGAGACGCGGCGGAGCACCGCTGGAGCCCGCGGAGCAGGGCCGAAACCAAGATTCGACGGGATCTAGAACGGTCGAGACGCGCGGGGTGAAACCGTTCCAAGGCGACGGAGATCCGCTGGATCTGGGAGGTTCGAAACGCAGCGGAGCACCGCTGGAGCGCGCGGAGCAGCGCCGAAGCCAAGATCTCTGACGGGATTTGCGCAGCTGAAAACGCAGCGGTGAAGCGCCGCTTGGAACGCGCGCATGGCCCGGTGTGCAGCGAAGAGCCGCTGGAGCGGGCGGCTGAAACGCAATCTCCGCCTCTCTCTCCGATATCCGCCCTTCATCCCGGTGAAACAGCACCGAAGGCGACCGCACGGCAGGGCCGGGACCAGCGGCAGAGCCGCTGGCCCCGGCGGGCGACTCGGCTGCGACTGCCGACGGTTGGCGCATATGTTCAGGTCTCTCCCTCTCTCAATATACGTGTTTAATATTAAAATAGGGTTTGTTCAATTGACAACCATAAAATGTATGTAGTTAGGCTCTGATACCAATTGATGAAAATATGAAGTATGTTTCAATTAATCTATACTAGACACAAATTATAGTATGCCAATTAAAAATATTGAAGTGATAGAATGAGAATGAATGTGTATCTGAATTGGCATTTATGTCAATGAGCACTATTGAATAGAACTCTAGGAGGTTCTTCTGGCTACCTTCTGAGGGGTTATTGTAGAGAACAATTCTGATTGTGTAAATTTGCTTAATGAGATGACAAATTTATAACCCCCCAGGGTAGTCAGAGACCTCTCTTAATTGGGCTTTTTAATCTGATTGACCTAACCCATCACAGAGTCAATCTCACTGTAATCCCAGTTCAATTAACCATGTTGTTAAAGATAAGATAGTATCGGTTAAAGATAAGATATTATCGGTTAGAGATAAGATATTGTCGGTTAATGATAATAGATATTGAGTGATACTAATCCACAATTAATTTCAACATACATGGCATCGCAACTAGCTAGGTAGTTATATGGCTAAGCGCTTGGATCGTTCTCTTTGCTCAACGCGTTGGGAACATCTCTTTCCTGAAGCCTTTGTGGAAAACATTTGTCGCGTTTACTCAGATCACTATGCATAGGGTTTCCATGCCAGAAGGGTTCCCGCCCTTTCCATATCCAAGCAGCTTGGGCAACTCATCATGAGTTTGAGCAAGTAGTGAAAAAGGCCTCGGATCGTTGTATCCATAACTTCGTTAATGACCTCAATGCAGTACGTCCTGATGCTCTCATTTTTAACAAAGACGTCTTTGGGAACATTTTGTCTAAGAAGAGAAAACTGGAATCTCGTTTGAAAGGGGTAAAATAAGAACCTGAACTGTCGTACTCCGATAGTCTTACCAGACTAGAGATGAACACTTCAAATGAATTAGATGACATCCTGTTGCAAGAGAAATTCTTCTGGTATCAGAAATCCAGAGAGAAGTGGCTCCAGTTTGGGGATCGCAACACCAGATTCTTTCATGCACAAACTCTTGCTCGGCAGAAGCGAAACAAAATTCATGGGCTTTTCTTCCCAGGTGGATCTTGGCAAACTACACTGGAGCTTCTTCTGGAGGATGCCCTTCGTTTTTTCAAAGAACTTGTCTCAGCTGAACCTGCAACCAAGATTCTTGGTCATAATTCAATAAGCGATCCCCAACTTGGAGAGGAAGCCATGTCTAGGTTGCTGGCTCCAGTGACACTTGAGGAAGTCTAACGTGCTGTTATGACTTATGAGCATGAGATCCTTTTCAGCGCACCTGATGTTGATGGATTCCAGCCTTTCATCTATAAGCAATACTGGCCAATTGTGGGAAGAGATTTCTGGAAATTGGTGGCAGAGGCATTTTCAGATGGTTACTCTGATTCCTCCATTTTAGAGACTTTGATTGTACTCATTCCTAAAGTGGACAATCCTAGCCGCTTAAGAGAATTGCACCCGATTAGTTTGTTCAATGTCTCTTACAAAGTTATCTCAAAGTGATTAGTTTGTGCAATATCGCTTACAAAGTTATCTCAAAGCTATTAGTGGCTTGTCTGTGCCTTTTCTAACTTTTCTTATTGGACATTTTTAGGATAGTTTTATATCTGGATGTGAGACGATTAATAATAGTATCTGTACCTTATTGGAGTGGGTTATTGTGTTGTTAAGTGAGTCTAAAGACATCTTAGCAGGCAGGAGGTTGTGATACGTCTGCCATCACAACAAGAGATACAAATGAGAGGAGGGATTTATCGCTACTTCTCTCTATCTCACCTTTACGGGAAGGTCTCATTGTAGTTTCACCTGACAATAACCAGACCCAAAATCCTTAAAAAGGGTAACTATAGACAAACCCTAAACCGGTAAAAAAGATAATTGGACACAAATCTCAAGCAGAAAGGTAACTTAGAACCACATCTGAAGACTTCCTTAAAAGGAGGACACAGGTTCCCTCAGGTATCTAATCTTTCACATTCTCATCTCTATCCTCTTACTTCCTCACTGACTTGAAGGATTGAGAGAATAACCGTTTTGGCAAACTTGGATACGAACAGTAACCCTGAGAAGGCATATGATAGGGTGAGTTGGTGCAAACGACACTCGCGAAGTTTGGTTTCCCAAAAGGAATCATAAATATTACATTCCACAAGCTTTTGGAGCATTTGGTGATTAGGGTGCATCAGTTGCAAGAAGAAAGAGCTTGACAGCCTATTAAAATCACACATGAGGGTCCTCATTCATCGCACCTTCTATTTGCTGATGATGTGCTTTTCTATGGGAGTGCGACACAGGAGCAGGCTTGTGTCATTTGACATCTACTGGAAGAGTTCTATTCTATTTCGGGCTTGAGCGTAATGAGGAGATTAAGGGAATCCTTGGGATCCTGAGCTCCGAGAGGATTCATAAATATTTGGGTTTCCCTATGTTTCAAAGATCCTGAGCACTATGAAAAACTAAAGAGATAAATAATATTTTTTAATATTATTAATTGTTGATAAAGAAGAAAAATAAAAAGTTATTAATAAAAATTAGGAAAAGGGGATGTTTGCTTGATAAAAGTTTTTTATTATTAATTTAAGAAGAAAGAGGATATCTTGTTAAAAAATAGAAAAATGATAAAGAAGAAAAATAAAAAGATTAGGGTTTAAAAAATTATTGATAAGTTAACAATATTACAAATAATAAAATCATATATGGTTAACAGATGGTAATTGATAAATTAAAAAGTTTGAAAAATAATTATTAGTATATAAATTTTTTTAATAGAAATATTTAATTTAAGAAAATCAAAAGAGATAAATGATATTTTGTAATGTTATTAATTACTGATAAAGAAGAAAAATTAAAAATTATTAATAAAAATTAGGAAAATGGGATGTTTGCTTGATAAAAATTTTTTAATTATTAATTTAAGAAGAAAGAGGATATTTTGTTAAAAAATAGAAAAATGATAAAGAAGAAAAATAAAAATTTTAGGGTTTAAAAAATGATTGATAAGTTAACAATATTAAAAAATAGTAAAATCATATATCGTTAACAGATTATAAATTAAAAAGTTCAAAAAATAATTATTAGTATGTAAATTTTTTTAATGGAAATATTTAATTTAAGAAAATCAAAATAGATAAATGATATTTTTTAATATTATTCATCATTGATAAAGAAGAAAAATAAAAAATTATTAAAAAAATTAGGAAAATGGGATGTTTGGTTGATAAAAAGTTTTTAATTATTAATTTAAGAAGAAAGAGGATATTTTGTTAAAAAATAGAAAAATGATAAAGAAGAAAAATAAAAAGTTTAGGGTTTAAAAAATGATTGATAAGTTAACAATATTAAAAGATAGTAAAATCATATATGGTTAATAGATGGTAATTGATAAATTAAAAAGTTTAAAAAACAATAATTAGTAATATGGTGTATTTTGTGTTCAGGTGAAAGTTTATGTAGAAGATAATTTTGTAAACAGTAATTTATTTATTAATAACAATAAATTTTAAATATACGATGATAGTAGATCTATTTAATAAATGGAATAAAAATATAATAAAATTCAGTTGTTAGTCCGAAATTAAAAAAATAATTATATTCAAATATGGAATACAAGACAAGATATTTGGAATTTAGGGTTTTGTATTGGGACAACGATTTCTTCCATGGTCAGGTTGTCTATAAATTGAACATGTAAGTGTAGCTCGGGGTTGTGACTCTCTCAAGTCCATTTCGTTTCTAATTCGGGTTGATTTAGGACACGATTTCTTCTATGGCTAGGTTATCTTCTATGACCTCTGCATTTCCTAAGGGATTCCACTCTATAGAATAAGTTTGGATTATGTTTTGCAGAGAGTATACCCTATCAACAAATTGATAGTGGTTGATACTGATATGAGCACACGCTGCATGACGTGAGAACAGGGGTCGTGGTATACTTGGAAAGCTCCGCACTCACAATATTGTTTGTCAAGCAGCACAACCCATGTTTGACCGCCTCTTTACGTGGCATGACAAGATGTTTGTCAAGCTCCAACAATGTCATGTGTTTTATAATTTGTCGTTTTGCACAACTCGCGGTATAGGTTGCTTAGCAGCAGACCCTCAACTGTACGTGCCACATTCATCCAAGTCTCATACAAATTGAAGGAACCTTAGGGTAAACCATTTCTTGATCGATCAGGAAAAAGTAATCCTCCAATGAAAGGAAAGATGTATGCCTTTGTATTAACCTCCAAATTTTGGGGGAAATTGTTTGCGTTTTTAAGTCAAAGTTGACATTCAACCAAGTTGTTCTCAACAGGCTCCCTCTGACGTCGGTCTCTCTAGGACGACGACCAAATACAGCCTCAACTTCCATATGTCAATCTGGTCGTCCAGCCATGCCAGACAAAGCCAACCCATCAACTCTAAGGCCAAGCAACATGGCCACATCTTGTAGAGTGATTGTGCACTCACCAACAAGCATGTGAAACGTGTGGGTCTCAGGTCTCCAACGCTCAACCAAAGTTTAGCTTCGCAACCTCCCTAAATCCAGCTATTACCAAGAACAGTTGAAGGTAAGGAAGATGGCCTATTGTTTGCATTTGTAGCATCTTCCTAACCTGTAGCACTCGGTCCTCCTCACCATTCCAAACATTTTTGGCACACGCACCGATTGCATGGTCAACAACGACGGATCTCTGGATCCTGGATGGACAATGCAACCTTCTGTCATTCTTTACTAATCTGCATAGAGAGGTTATCCGTTTCCAATAACAAATACACCGATTTGATGTATGTTTTTATATATTTTATTGTTATTCATCGATACTTTAGATTAAATATTGCATTTCATATTTTAAATTTTTTTAAAAACTAAATATAGAAACTATTCTTCGATTATTAAACATTGTGATAATGTTTACTTTCTAAACACATCACAATTTTCCTTCTAAATAATACGAAATTTGACATCAATATAGCTTCCCTATTTAATTTTTTATTACATCTACTTTTATAAAAAAATAATTGGTCTTTTTATAACTCGCCTTATAATTTTTATAAATGTCCATTCTCTAAAATTTAATCCAATTAAACATTATTTTATTTATCATTTTTCAAATTTATTAAATGAGATGAAATTACTATTTTTATAAAAAAATAATTGGTCTTTTTATAACTCATCTTATAATTTTTATAAATTTTTATTCTCTAAATTTTTATCCAATTAAATATTATTTTATTTATTATTTTTCAAATTTATTAAATAAGATAAAATTACTACTTTTATAAAAAAAATTACTGGTTTTTTTATAACTAATCTTATAATTTTTATAAATTTCCATTCTCTAAAATTTTCTCCAATTATACATTATTTTATTTATTATTTTTCAAATTTATTAAATGACATAAAATTACTACTTTTAGAAAAAAAAGATTGGTCTTTTTGTAACTCATCTTATAACTTTTATAAATTTCCATTCTCTAAAATATTATGCAATTAAACATTATTTTATTTATCATTTTACAAATTTATTAAATGAGATAAAATTACTGTTTTAATAAAAAAACTAACATAACTATTTTTCATATAATTTATATAATTTTATTTCATATAAATCATTATAAACCCTTAATCATTAACACATATAATTATATTTAAACCCTAAATCACTTGTAACTCTTAATGATTATAACAAAACCTATTTTTAACACAAAATAAATATAAACAATAAAAATATTTTATTGCAACAAATGTTACATTTTAATTAAAAATATTGTTTAACTAACAAAATTTCTAGTTTTTTAACAAAAAATTATAACAAAATTTACATTTAGCAACCACAAACAAAACAATATAATATCAATAGTAAAAATTTACAAATATACTAAAATTTCCAACCTTCTCCAATATTTGTGCTTCTTTCTTTCTTCTTGTAAAATTATTTCTTTTGTTGCATGTGGGATTAAAGGATTTAAGATGCCCAAACCGTCATTTTATTTGACAGTTTAGTGTCACTTGCCAAGTTGCTATTGGCTAGAAGAACATTGTCATTAAAGTCAATCAAAACCATCATCTTACTTGTCGGTTTTTGCAGATTGTGAAACGAGACATCACCCCATCCAACCTGTATTTTGGTTGCTGGTTTTGGAAAATCTCTACTCCTCACCTGGATAGCTAGCAGAATTTCCACTCCAAACCGGCAACTGAGTTGCCGGCTGCCAATCTGCCATGTGCAATGGAGGTTCAGCACACCTGTCTATAAAATTGGTCTAAACAATTATCATAGTTGCCGGTTTTGGATAAATTACATTGTTGTAAAAAATTTTCAGAAACTCATTCTATTTTGGGAATTTTTTTTTAATATTATACTCTATACCCAACAAAAAGCCTCATATGAGTAACTCCACTCTTACTATTGTTGCTGATTGTTGGAATCAAGGTGAGTGGTGCCTGGATTTCCTCTTTACCCAGTTACCACAACACTGTATTGACAAAATTTCTAGCATTAAAGTGCCACACGGCGAAGATACTTTCACGTGGCAAAAGAACTCTTCTGGTTGCTATTCAATGGCACGAGGTTATTATTTTTTACTGGCGCCAAACCAAGACAGTACTGAAATAGTTTAGAGTAAGCTTTGGCGTCTTCCAATTCCAGAGAAAGTGAATTTTTTCTTTGGCAAGGTTTGCATGGCGCTTTGCCAAGAAATAAAAGGAGATTCACATGTCATTTATCTTGGACAGAGACTTGTCCTCGGTGCTCACTCACGGTAGAGGATGAACTAGATGCCATTCGTGTTTGTCCGCACTCCCGAGAGATATGGTTAAGGCTGGGAAACTTCCCCAGCACCATGTTTTCCATCCTGGAGGAATTCAATTAGTTTCGCTTCTTTATCTTGCATGTGTGGGCACCTCGTTATCTCAAAGTTGAAACAAAGTTTGTCACGAGACTGGAATATCTCTATTATGCGAATCCCTAAAGAGAGTAATAACGTGGCACATAGCTTAGCGTGTTGGGGCGCTACCTGTGCATTATGCTCTTTGGAGGCAGTCCCCAACTTGTCATTTATGCAGTAAATAAAGGACCTAGCATCCTTCAAGTTGTCTTTTGCTTTCTGTGTTTTTACCAAAAATAATTAATCAATCAAATGGAAGTGGGTCCCATTACACGCCCACCCCGAAAACACTAAAGTTGGATGATGAAAGGCAGAGCCGGGTACTTACCATTTAGCAACACTAACTAGTTAGTGGTTTCTTGTCACCTACCCCCATAATGTGGTAGGTGGTGTGAATCCACTTGGGTGGCCTCAACCTCTGCAAGCTTTCAAGTTAGAAACTTAGTCAATATGGGAAAGAGCGTGATGGAGTTGGAGGTGGATGACTTTGTGAATTCCGGTTTGACAGTTGCAGAAGCCAATGAATTGTACAGGGTTTTGAAGGATATCCTGTCTGTGTCTACCCATCCCTCATTCGTATGGCGCCAAATTGTGTGTCGTAGAGCACTGAAACCATCCTTCCCGCATTCCCTGCATCAGCTTCTCTACTACTCTGTTTATCACTCTGCTTTCCATTCCCTCCCCCATTATTGGTTCCCTTCTCTGTATGTCTCTGCTTTCCACTTATCAATTATCATCATTCATCACTCCTACTACCACACTATCCACTCATTCTTCTTTCTTTTCTATTTTAGAGACCAATCCAAATGCACCAACCTCGGCCGTCTCATGGAAACACATGCCCCTACCCTTTTGGGACCTTCCTACAAAGACCCCATTACTAGTTTTCCTCTCTTTCACAACTTCTCCGTTCGACATCCTCAGGCAACTAACACTTCCATTCTATATTCTTTCTAAATGCACTGTTTCTTTGTTCATATCTTTATTATTCACCATGCAGATATACTGGTCCCTTGTTCTCAAGGAACTTTCAGTTTCCTTTGTTGAACCTCCCAAGTGCATTTTGGATACTTCTGACCCTTCTAAACATGGAGGGACTTGGCTTCCCGGTTCTGTCCTCAACATTGCTGACTGCTGTGTGCAACCCAGTTCACACCCTCACAAAACAGATGACACTGTCGCCATCGTTTGGAGAGATGAAGGTTTTCATGATTCCCAGGTTAATCATATCACGCTTCAACAACTACGCCACCAAGTAATGTAGGCCCTTTCAACTCTAAATATGGCTTTCTCCACAAAGCCTGTCTGATCTGATCCCTTCTTTTTCTTACTTGTGTCTCACTTCTTCTTCTTTTTTGTCTTTGTTCTTTTTCCTTTTAGAATTTGAAGTTAAGTACTTTTCAGTCTATAATATTTTATATTATAACTTTCTGTTCTTTTCTTCATGTTTTTTCCATGTAATTTTCAGGTTGGTAGCTAAAGCAATAGATGCTACATTCTCAAAGGGAGATGCAATCGCAATTGACATGCAAATGACAGCCAACGCTGTAATAATTTATTTAGCCATTGTTCTAGCAGGATGTGCTGTGGTCTCTATAGCTGATAGCTTTGCACCAAAAGAAATCGCAACTCGCCTACGTGTTTCCAAAGCAAAGGGTATTTTCACACAGGTGACGTTTCAATTGTAAAGTTATTGTTGATTGAAAAGAAACTATTGAATATTTGAAATTATCTTTGTTCTTTATTACTTACCAATTTGTGCAAATAATAGTAGTTAGTGTGTCTGAAGTTATACTAATATTACCAAATCTTTAAATGCTAAGAAGTAAATATTGTTCCTTCAAGCTTCCTTGAAAGGTTAGACTTCTATATTAGGTATTTCTTGAATGTTTCAAAATTTCAAGCCAACTTTATTAATGCCTGGAACTGAGCACAAATATTATCTATAGAAACATGGATCTTGTGTTGTTAAAAACTCCTTTTGAAATTTTTATTGTGTTACTGAAATTTGACAAGTTATACATACATATATATATATATATATATATATTATGTTTTTGAAAAAGGAGGCAGGCAGAAAAAGTTGTGCTTGGAAAATAAATTACTGAAGTTTCTCTATGTATGTGTACACCAAACATATCGATTGCTAATTGCATATATTAGAAGTTTCTAATTTATAGGTATCAGATAAGATACAAACTTTCTTATAATCAACTTCTAATAGATACCTAATACTATGCCCATGTGAATGAGGAAAAATATAAAGGGAAAGGTACCAAATTAATGACTTGGATCAGCAAAAAAAGGGAGGGAAAAGGAAATATGTACAGGGGATTTTCCTGTAAGCTGTAACTGCTAGACAACTGGCAGAAGGGAGAGAAAGAGTGAGGCAGGTGTAAAATGAAATATGTTTAAAGCAGGCAAGAATTCAATGGGAGTGGGACTTGGGAGGAAGCTAATCCCTTGAAGTGCTAGCCTAGTTACTGTATTGTTACATTTCTGTTTCTTTCTTATTTTAGTTTCTCTAATCTCTGGTTTAATTCCCACTTTTAGACTGAATTTCAATGGATCTCCATTTTTTTAGCAACAAAGTAAGATTGATTTATTTTACTCATTTTTTTCTTCAGGATTTCATAGCAAGAGGTGGTAGGAGATTCCCTTTGTATAGGTACATAATTGTTATGATTATATCTGTAGCTATGTTTTCAGCCATTTAACTTCAAAATATTGAAATTGTATTTTAAACTAGCCAATGGTACCATTCTGAGGCCTATGTCTGATTTTTCTGTTTAGATATAGTTGGCATGCTAAGTGTAATGCACAACTCAAGGTTATGTCTGATGAAATAAAAGGAAACCTTAAATCAATAGATACAAGATTATAGTATGTATAGAGAATTAAATATAAGAAGATAGAGGAAAGAGAATTTGTGTACCTCAAATATATTGAATTGAAGTTCTTGATCTTCAAGAACAAAAATACCCTAGGAATGATTATTGTAGAGATATGAGTTCAATAAGAACTCTTGAGGGTTTTACTACCTACTTTCTAGGGGATTATTCTAGAGAATGTGTATTGTTGTTTTTTGTTATAATTTGCTTAATGGGATGACAAATTTATAATCCCCCAGAGTAGGCAGAGACCCCTCAAATGGGCTTTTTATGATTGACTCAACCCATCACAGGGTCAATCTTACTATAATCCCATTCAAATAATCATAAAGATATTATAAGATATGATTATCACCATATCTTAAATTGCCAGATAATGATAAAATATAATTGATTAATACCAATCCACTATTATTTCCAACATTCTCCCACTTGGATGGTATTAATCAATAATAAAAAGATAAATCATTAAGCTAGAATGACAATTATAGACAAATCTTATATTAGACAATGAGAAATTTGAGCTACAAAATAATATCCGATAGGGATATATATCATAAATATTTCTCATAAAGTATATAGAATAATGTAGTTCAATAAAATGATACTACATGGTCTCAAGCATCCAAAAATGCTAAGAGATATGTTACTAAAATGATATTACTTCACACATATCTCATAAGAAAGTTTTCAGACTCCCACTGATCTAAGACATCAAAACTTAACCAAACCATATGAGTTATAAAACTCCAAAGTTAAGTATTTGATCAGTGAATAAAAAAGTGTTTAATTAATATAAATTTTTTTTTACTTGAGTCCAAAAAATTATATAGGTGAGAAAGCATAATTTACATGCATCTAATTATTCATCATAGCCCAATAACATATGTAATTACATATAGGATACATAAATGCTCTATAATATTTGACATTTAACTAATCTGAGTTAAAAAAAAAAGTGACTATGTAAGAATCCAAAGATAAGTATGAAATCCATAAATTCCCTACTAAAACCACATAGACACCTAGTTTATATAAAATGATACGCAGATTATTGTGGCCACAAAATGTCAATTGAGCAAACACTTAGATAATTGGTCTAAACAAAAAAATTCATAAGTACTTCAATAGTGCAAAATTGTACTCAATGGGAGTACTATCATAATAAGCATTTTTTTTACAAAGTAGAAAATCATACTCGATAGGAGTATTGCATCTACAATATACTTATAAAATTTTTACCAAACAAAATGTGAAATTTTGGGTAAGGAAATGCACAATACTTAATTGCATACCAAAAGAATTAATGTGCAATACCCAACAAAATGCTCTTAACATCCATTAAAGATGTCTATTAAGATACAATGAATTATGTATCTCAATTAAAATAGGACAAAAATAAATAGTCAAGTCCTATAAAGTATGTCATATCACAATTAAATGTGCACAAGAATATATGACAATACAGATAGATAAGTCTCGAGACATGATACAAAATTATATACTTCTAAAATTTTGATCAATATTAAATTTGGGTAAAAGAGATGCACAATGCATAATTTTATGCCAAAAGGATTAATGTGCAGTACCCAACATCAGTTAAAGATGTCTACAAAGATACAATGGATTTTATGTATCTCAATAAAAATAGGACAAAAATAAATAGAGAAGTCCTATAGAATATGTCATATCATAATTAAATGTGCACAAGATTATATGACAATAAAAAATATATAAGTTTCGAGAGATAATACAAGATTATATATACTCCCACTAATCCTTAATATACCAAAAAAATATTAGGATTATCATTAGTGTACACTAGTATTAAAAGTTCTAGTGATAGTGGGATGATGACTTTATAAGATAATAATAAAAGTGAATTAAAATTCACTATTATTCTACTTAAGGAATTAGAAAGTAGTAGAATAACAAATGATTAATGAGAGAAGTGGTTAAAATAACAAGAATATGAAACCTACAAATTCATCCATAAGAATAAATAATTCTCACAAATGGTTTCATAATTAACCACATATTAATCAATCTTTACAAAAATATTGACCCCTATGAGGATCTTGAAAAAATAATTACATGAGTGAGAAAATAGATCACTTGATAATTTTACGTAGAATATGAGATCATAAGCAAGTTCTCAAGTAATCATAAACAAAAATCAAGTGCTACAATAAACAATATTTATGCACACTTGAGAATAAAACATGATTACACTCAGCGGAAGAATGAGACATATTCTTGCATATATTAAGGATATAATAATAAATAGTCTCTAACTCTCATCAAAATTTATAATGGACATAGGTTTATTTATATATCCCAAATAAAGCCTCTAGCTTTTACAAGAATACCATTAACAATATTATAAAATATGGTATGGAGAAATTAATCTCTTAAAATTTGGGATTCCTATATTGTCCTTACAAGAATTGCATACTAATATTGCAAATCAATAGAGAGTTTGTTATACAAGAAAATATTTTACAAGAGACCAATATAAAATCCTTAATATAGATCCCAACAATGTGATCACAAATAATGTGATAAGAAAAAATAATTTTATCAAGAACATTTGCTTTTGCACATGTATGATTAATTGGACATTTAAAGTAAAAAACCTTATATCACAACAATTTATTTTATAAGATATTAATTAAAATTTTAATATACAAAATCCTTCCACTTGATAAAGAAAAAATAAGTTGACATAACAAAAAAAATACCCAAAGGGATAAATAAAATTCAACTATTTCTTTATCAATATATATATATATAGAGAAAGAGAGAGAGAGAGAAAATTTGCACCACAAAAAATGCAACATTTTTTTTTGTTTTGAAGGAAAAATGTCCAATTAAAAGTTATAAGTCATTATGGAACAAAAAAAATGAGAGTGTAAATTTTGGTTCCATATAAATATAACTAAACATGATCAAATGAGGGAAATAAACTGAACATTACAAAAATAGGAAAACATTATGTAATTCTAAAAGTTCAGTTAAAAGAGAATCCCTAAGGAAATTACAATGTACTATAACTTATATCAATAAAATCCTAATACCGATAGGGTATTAAAAAATCATTAACATAAGCCAAGAAAAATACATTGTATAACACCAAATTACATTAATAACAATACACCGATAGAGTATAATTATCATCAATGTAATAAAAAAATAATTATATCACAAAATTCACATAAATGCATCCAAAATAGTGAAATTATAATTATGTAAATGAAAAAAGAAATTATGCATATTGTCCAATAAATTTGCATAATTTTAATCATATATATTATATGACCAACATACAAAATTCACATTATTATACCCATGATAGACAAGTAATAATAATGCAAATTAATAAAGAAAATTATGCTCATAATAGAAAGACAATTAAGATTGTGCATAATTAATAAAATGACCTAAAATCAATTTATAAATGATAATTCAATATTAAAGAGAGTACAGTATAATTGGAGAATACAAATACTGTAAAGAATTATCACAATGAAAATAGGTCCAAAATTCAAGATTATAATAGTAAAAAAATTTTAATTTAATCTTGAATTAATCAAATTTTTTTATACTCAAAATACCAATAATATAAAAATATTAAATAAATATGGTATTTTTGAAAAAATAAGAATATAAAAATTAGCAACCACATTCAATGCTTCTGAGAATGAATTTAACACACGAATCATCATACATGATCGTATCAAAACGACAAAGTTCTCCCTTGACCAAATCACAAAAATATGAGTATAAAAATGAGTCCATGCAACCCCATTAACACTTTCCAAAGTAAAGTTAATACAAATATATTATGTTGCCCACACAAATGACTCATATTGGTCAAACATAAAACAAGGAAAACCATTAAGTAATTTTAAGAACAATTTACCCCATAATTATTTAAAAAAGAAAACTAGGTTTTAAAAGGGGTAGCACTTAAAAAAAAGTTTCAATATTAATTTACCCATGTAAGAGTAAGGGAATGAAACTTTAACATGTTATTTTAACAATAACAAGTAGCGTAAACCCTCATTTTTTTTTTTTTTGTGAAAAAGATAATAGTAAACTATATTATAAAATTTCACTAATAACACAAAAAATCTTCAATTCAAATTTAATTTTCTAATAGAAAACAACCATAATTCTCTAATAGAAAACAACTATAATATGTATCTAATTTGGCTCTGATACCAATTGATGGAAATAAAAGAAACCTTAAATCAATAGATACAAGATTATAGTATGTATAGAGAATTAAATATAAAAAGATAAAGGAAAGAGAATCTGTGTACCTCATATATATTGAATTGAAGTTCTTGATCTTCAAGAACAAAAAAAAACTCTAGGAATGATTATTGTAGAGATATGAGTTCAATAAGAACTCTTGAGGGTTTTACTACCTACTTTCTAGGGGATTATTCTAGAGAATGTGTATTGTTGCTGTTGTTGTTTTTGTAATTTGCTTAATGGGATGGCAAATTTATAATCCCCCAGGGTAGGCAGAGACCCCTCAAATGGGTTTTTTTTATGATTGACTCAACCCATCACAGAGTCAATCTTACTATAATCCCATTCAAATAATCATAAAGATATTATAAGATATGATTATCACCAAATATTAAATTGCCAGATAATGATAAAATATAATTAATTAATACCAATCCATTATTATTTCCAACAATGTCATGTTACACTTCAAATTTAGAAACAATTAGCAACTTAACATTCATTGTAGTTAGTTTATTTAGTAATCATCTGTTGTTGCATCTTTGATTAATGTTTCAAACTTTCAATGCTATGTTTTTTCTTATTGTTTCTGAGTTCAAATTCAATATCATGGTCCAAATGATGGTAAGGTGAAGTTTCTGTGTTTGAGCACGAATTGTACATCGTTGGGCTGTTTTGGTACAATTGATAATCTACTTATTTTGGATCAAGAAAATCTTGGTATCAAGAAATAGGAGTCAATTGGAAAAGTGTTGTTAATCATGAAATCCTTATTATATTTCAGAACATGTGTTTTCGAAGTCTTCTTTTTCTCATTTCTGTTTCACTTATTTGTTCCCATATGTCATAGGCACCATCAGTATCACAAGTGAGTAGTTTCATCAATTAATTTATCTTTCAGTTATAATTAGAAAAATTATGGTAATCTCAGTCATTATAAATCTTCTGCACATTACCTATTCAGATGCTAACTCAAGATTCTATCTAATTCTCATAAATACTTTACTCTTTTCCTTGCTTGAATGTGTAGTATTCAATCTAGCTTCTTCTTATTGCATTTTCAAATCCGTATAGAATGTTATTCTTCAACTTGAAATGTCTCATTTCTTATCTGAGGATTTTGTTATAATGAGAGAGAAACAGGGGAATAATTGACTGAAAACTATGTATTTAAGTCCACATTGGATACATGTTTATATAGTTTAATAACATTGATTATAAATAAATAGAAAATATTTTGTTTCATTTAAATAAAAGATAATGTAACTATAAATCACTATTATTACTAAATAAGGATATTATATTATGATTTTCAACAAATTTGTAATAATAAATATGAATTAGTTCATTAGTTCAATATCTCACATACATGTTTTCTTACGGTTGTGGTTCCTGGTGCTAGTTTTATATATATAAAAAAAACCTCCTTAGAGGTAACAAAATTAACTAGCACTTGAGTAAACTGCACCATGAGTAGAAGCCAGTTGCCCCTTCACTTTGTTCACTTTAACGTATGGAGTAGAAGTTTAACAACCAACATTTTCTTTTCATTCTAATATATACCTGAGCAGAAGCAGATGATCAGAAAAGTTTAGAAATGAATTTACTACTGGGGCTCTTTGGGCAAAATTTGTAATCTGTATGCATCCTGATTTCCTAACTTATACGGACTTGAATGCCCCTTTTATTTTGCTTTGCGGTCCAAACCTTGTAGGTAGTTCTCATGTTTGAATGTCTATTACATAAATTTTTGGTGGTTCTTTATACACATAAACTGCGTAAAACCTCATTATTATATTTTCCCCTACAGTCGGGTCATTGAGGCAGCCACATGTAGAGTTATTGTGCTCCCTGTGATGGGTGATGATGTAGGACTGCAATTAAGAGAACAAGACTTATCATGGAAAGGTTTTCTCTCTATTGCCAATCAGACTCAAAACTCCAGGTAATTCACATTACCATGTGTTCATTAAACAGTACTACCTCCCTTCCTAAATGTAAGACCCTATTTAAAACAAAATTGTCCCTTTATATAAGATTCTTCTTAAATTATCTCTTGCATTAATTATCTTTTTAATTTAAATATCCTTAATTACTTTACAATTATTGTTATAAATTAATAAAGTAAATTCATTATCTCTCTGAGAATTAGAGATGGTAATAGACCAATAACTCATTATCTCCCTGTGGTTAAGTGGGTAGTAAGTAAGTAAAAAGAAGAAAATTATGAGTAAGGGTAGTTAATTTTAGAAAAATAATGTAAATTGTTATCAAATTTAATGTTCTTAACCAAATGGCTAAATGTTAATTTCGGTCTATTATGATATTATGATTTAGGGTTATTTTGTTTTGGTACATTAAATTTTGAAAGTTTTATTTTGATCCTTTATGTTTTTTGAAAAATTCAATTTGATCCTTTATAAAAAGATACTTGCAAGTTCGCCCATCCCTACATGATGTGTGAGGGTTTACCTTTGCCCACATTCCGTGCTATTGAGAAAATTATTACATGCAACTATAGTGGTTGTTACATTGAAGATGGATTATGTTGTAAGCAGTGGTGGCAGCTATAATGAATGTGCTTCGAAAAAATTAATAGAATTATTTAAATAAAAATAACATTTTTAGTTATGCTACTATTTTTAATTTTACTGTTACAAAATTTCAAAGTTATCAAAAACTAACAAAATATGAAGGTGGAGAGATGGGGAGGGAGAGGTTATGAATTTGAATCATCCACTAATAAAAACTAACATAATAACAACTAATATTTGACCTATAAAAAAAAATGAAATCTTTGACATGATAAAACTTTTAAAACTTAATGTACCGACAAAACACTAAACACCAAAATTAGCATTTAGTCTAACCAAATTAACTTTCTTAAAGGGTATGGTTTAGTTAAGACATCTTATATTTAGGGAAAGTTACTATCATAATTCATAATGGAAAGTAATGGACATTTTCTGTGACTAAAACAATCACGTCTGAAAGTTCTTTGGAATCAGAAGACAGAAAAAAGGAGAGTGGGAAAGAGAGAGAAGCTGCATTTTTTTTCCGTGATTTTTCTCACATTAACATTTAACTTTGGCAGGTCAGATCATTACTCTCCAAGCTATCAATCGGTTGATTCTGTCACTAATATACTATTCTCTTCCGGAACCACTGGTAAAGATCCTCTCGAAGAATGTATCGGATCAATATCACATTGTACTGATTTTCTGGCTATATTTTGAATTCCATTAGGGGATCCAAAAGCTATTCCTTGGACTCAACTAGCACCAATACGAAGTGCTGCTGATGGATGGGCTGCCATTGATATTAAACCTGGAGATGTCTATTGCTGGCCTACAAATTTAGGATGGGTGATTGGACCAACAATATTATATCACTGCTTTTTAACTGGTGCAACTCTGGCTCTGTATCATGGCTCTCCTCAAGGTCATGATTTTGGAAAATTTGTTCAGGTAAATGCCTCAAATCAGATGTTTTATCTTATATAATGTTTTTGCATTTTTTATGTAAAGTAGTATTTATTATTTTAATCACATAAAGAGTTGGGACCACAAACCATTATGTAAATGCTAATTAATAATGACCAATGAGAATAGATTGCAGTGGGAACTGCCGGGAAATGCTTGTAAGTTGGTGTTCTCTCCAAGACATAACATGGGAACTTTCCCCATTCCTTGTGAAAACATGTCGCAACTGCATGCTGCTGATTTGAAAAAACAAGGGAAAAATTTATTTCTTTCAAACATGCTTTGTCTCTCATAACATTGCATTACTACTGTTAGATTTCATCCTAAAACTGATTACCATTATGAAGTTGCTCAACAGCAATATAACTTGCACTCTAAGAAATAGGCAGGCAATGTGGGATCTTCCAAATAATTGAAGTTTAATGATCTTAGTTTGAATAGGTTGCCTCAGTCAGCTATACTTATTAAAGTTTGTATATTACCTTATGCAGTTTATTTTTCTAAAAGAAAAGGAACTATAAAATATTTAACATGAGTGAGTGTTAGGTGAAGTCTATTCCAATCAAGTAAAGGAAGTAAAATTAGCTTTTTTTACGAGGAAAGATTCTTACTGTCAGCATTTGGCTTAGAAACAAAAAGAGTTGGATGAAGTCAAGAAAGAACTTAGTTACTTAGGTCAAATATTAGT
This sequence comes from Psophocarpus tetragonolobus, assembly GCA_037954015.1. Classification (NCBI taxonomy): domain Eukaryota; kingdom Viridiplantae; phylum Streptophyta; class Magnoliopsida; order Fabales; family Fabaceae; genus Psophocarpus; species Psophocarpus tetragonolobus. The sequence continues at coordinate 24,135,438 of CM075690.1, forward strand.
ACAGCAACGAAATTGAAAGTGTCATCATAATTGCAATGGTAGATGTTGTATTGTATTCTTCGAATTTGATACATTGCACCAAAGCACAACCTTTCAGGATGCAGGTGTTACCATTTTGGGCACAGTTCCAAGCTTAGTAAAAGTTTGGAAGAGTACAAAATGTATGGAGGGCTTGGATTGGACAAAGATAAAGTAATATATCTCATTTATGTAAATAATCAGTTTTTTTTCAACCAATGTAGATAATCAAGTTGCTACTAGTAAAAATGAACTGAACTATGGTTATATGCAGAACATTTTGTTCCTCGGGAGAAACATCAAATGTTGATGATGACCTATGGCTTTCTTCAAAAGCTTATTACAGTCCAATTGTTGAATTGTGCGGAGGCACTGAGCTTGCGTCAAGCTACATTGCAGGAAGTCCCCTGCAGCCTCAAGCTTTTGGAGCATTTAGTACAGCATCAATGACAACTGGTTTTGTCATTTTCGACAAAAATGGAGTTCCTTATGTAAGAAAATTTCTGGCTAGTGTAAGATTTTTGGTCAAGATTTTTATATACTTATAATCTAGGTAAAATTTGTTGTTTGGACATTTCATCTTCGCTGTTTAATTCTTCTATAATTCCATACTCTTCCCAATTAGGTTGTTTTCGCATTTCCGGTAGCAGATATCCAAACTATTAACTATCTTCAAAATAGAAAATCTATCCATGGACTTAGAAAAATATATTTTAAATTTTCTAATTTATTTTATTTCTTTGACTACTATGACAGCCAGATGATGTTGCTTGTGTTGGGGAAGTGGGCTTATTTCCTCTCTCTCTGGGAGCATCTGACAGATTGCTTAATGCTGATCATGAGAAGGTTTACTTTAAAGGAATGCCGGTTTATAAAGGGAAGGTAGAATTTCGATTAATATGCTTAGAGTGATTTTCACTCTTAGATACTGTTTTCTTCAAATATTATGTGTGGAGGATACCATCTCTCTTCTGATCCGGAAGTATTTTGTGTTAGTTATATGCTAAAGGCTTTTCTTGATGTCCCTGTTTCACAAACACTGGTCTTCATGTGCACTTAACAAACTAGATGCTGAAAATCAAAACTAGTTAGACTGAAAAGGTAGAAATATCAAATGTCTTCAATATTATAACCATGCAAGCTTTCGAGTTTCAATGTCCAAAATTACTGTTAATCAGTAAAAGTGTAAGACCTCCATTAAGGATTTTCAAATAATCCCTGCTCTGTGAAGTACTCCCTCTGTCCCTATTTATAATAATACATATTCAAGATTTGTAATAATAGAATAAACTAGATTTGTAATTTGAACTTCTAATTTGGTTATTGTGTATATAATTGTCATTTCTAATTCTCTATCATTGTAAATTGTTAACAGGTTCTTAGGAGACATGGAGATATAATCAAGAGAACGGTTGACGGATATTTCATTGTACAAGGGAGGGCTGATGACACCATGAATCTTGGTGGAATAAAGGTATCATAGTTGCATGAACAAAGTTGAATTGGAAACTAATTAGGAATTGTGAAGATTATGATCGTAATCAAAGCTATAGTAACCAGGGAAGCAATAGAAGAATATGATGGGGGCAATAAGACAAGTTTGCAACAAATGTAAACAAAGTAGAGCAAATAAATCCCCCTATCTCGCAAGAATCTATGAGGAGCAATAACAAAATATAACACTAACTAATCACTGGTTTTTTTGGAATAAGACACTAAGATTTTAACATGGAAAACCCCTCAAAACAAGGGTAAAAACCATGGGTTGTCCAGATCAAAGAAATAGCTCCACTATTATCAATAAAGAGTACAAAAGAGTCTTAATCAAGTGTCAACAACAATATCAATGTCCACACCAATAAAGCAATAAGCTTACAAATAGAGAACAGGGAAGATGAATACCCTCAAACACATTGCTGTTATACGAATTGAATATCTCCCAACACAGTAGTCTTTTAACGATCCGAACGGTCAGAATGAAGAAACATACATTCTGAACGTGCTGTCCAAAAATCAGCCCAATCCAACGATGAACGAATTTGCAATGGAGAATTCCCAATTGAAGAGTGTCATGTCTCTTTTTCTCTTTTCAACTCTCTTATATTTCAAAGCACCTTCTCCACTTAACTTAAAAAAGATATCAAGTGGGCTTCTCAATATGGGCTTTTTCTCCACATAAGAAGGGAGCCCAATACCCAACAAATCTCTCCCTTATGACTATGTGGAGAGAACCGCCAAACCGGCGATCTCACAACAGACTTTAAACTTTCCTCTTGGCAGTGCTTTAGTCATCACATCAGCACCATTATCATCAGTATGAACTTTAACCAGCTCTAACAACTTAGCATCCAAAACATCATGTATCCAATGATACCGTACATCAATATGTTTGGAATTAGAATGGAAAGTTGAATTCTTACCAAGATGGATAGCACTCTTATTGTCAACTAGTAATGAATAGCTATCTTGCACAAAACCAAGCTCCCGCAAGAATTTCTTCAGCCATAGCAACTCCTTGCATGCTTCAGTAATTGCAATGAACTCCACCTCAGTAGTAGATAAAGCAACACACTTTTGCAATTTAGATTGCCAAGCCATAGCTTCCCCTGCAAACTTAATCAAATAACCAGATGTAGACCTTCTAGAATCAATGTCTCTATCCATATCTGAGTCTGAGTAGCCCACCAAAATAGGCTTATCACCTCCCAAACAAAGCTTCTTATCAATAGTACCATGAAGATACCTCAAAATCCATTTCAAAGCTCTCAAATGCTCTCTACTTGGGTTTGACAAAAATCTATTAACTGTACCAACAGCATGAGCAATATCAGGTCTCGTCCACAACATTGCATACATCAAACTACCCACTGCAGAAGCATAAGGAACTTTCTCCATGTCTAATTTTTCAGCTTCATTTGAAGGACTCTGTTTAATACTCAGTTTAAAATGAGTCGCAAGAGAAATGCTCACAACCTTAGCTTTTTCCATCTGGAATCTCTGTAACACCCTTTTAATATAGTATTCCTGTGATAGCCACAACTTCCTCTTCTCTCTATCACGGATGATTCTTATACCAAGAATCTGCTCAGCAGCTCCCAAGTCTTTCATGGCAAATGACTTGCCCAATTGCTTCTTCAACTTGTTAATAATAGAAACATTTTTTCCAACAATAAGCATGTCATCAACATACAATAATAGGATAATAAAGTCATCATCAGAAAATTTTCTAACAAAGACACAATGATCAGAAGTAGTCTTCTTGTAACCCTGCTCACACATAAAAGACTCAAACTTCTTATACCATTGCCTCGGAGCTTGCTTTAAACCATATAGACTCTTTCTCAGTCTACACACATATCCTTCCTTGCCTTTAACTTGGAAATCATCAGGTTGCTTCATATAAATTTCTTCCTCCAAATCACTATGAAGGAAAACAGTTTTCACATCCATTTGCTCTACCTCCAAATCAAGAGTAGCTACCAAACTCAAAACTGCTCTAATGGATGACATCTTCACCACAGGTGAGAAAATTTCATTGAAATCAACACCCTTTCTCTATCTAAAGCCTTTTACCACTAATCTAGCTTTATACCTAGGAGACATAGAATTATTTTCATGTTTCACCCTGAATAGCCACCTATTTTCTAATGCCCTCTTATCATTAGGCAATCTCACCAAGTCATAAGTGTGATTGTCATACAAGGATTTCATCTCATCTTCCATTGCATTCAGCCACTGTTTCTTTTCTTCACTTTCCAAAGTCTCTTCAAAATACTCAGGTTCTCCATCATCAGTCAAATTCACATATTTATCAGAAGAATACCTGATAGATGGTTGTCTCTGTCTATTAGATCTCCTGAGTTAGGTTTGAGAGGATTCAGGTACATCATAAACATTCTCATCAGGTGATCTCTCATGCTCCTCCTGGTCATCATTAATAGGAACATCTAATTCATCTCCAAGTTGTTGATTAACACCATGGCTTTGTTCTTTACCATGTTCAACATTACCTTCTAGATTGTGATTAGGCGATTGCATAGGATCAACATCTGTCAGATTTCTATTATTTTCAGGTGTAGTCTTCTCCACCTTATTAATGTCCTCAATGGTTTGGTCTTCAATGAACTGTACATCATGACTTCTAACAAGCTTATTCTCAATAAGATCATAGAACTTGTAGTCAAATTCATCTTTACCATAACCAATGAAGATGCACTGCCTTGTCTTCGCATCCAAGTTGGATCTTTCATCCCTTAGAATATGAACAAACATTTTGCAACCAAAGACACGCAAATGATCATAGCTCACATTTTTCCTAAACCAAATTTTATTTGGAACTTCACTATTCAAGATAATAATAGGAGTGAGATTAATAACATGCACTGCTGTATACAATGCCTCACCCCAAAAATGCTTAAGTAATTTAGCATCTGAGAGCATAACTCTCACTCTCTCAAACAATGTTTTGTTCATCCTCTCTGCTAAACCATTTAGCTGAGGAGTTTTAGGAGGGGTCGCAATATCATGTTGCTTGCAATAAACATCAAAGGGTCCACAATACTCACTACCATTATCAGTACGAATACGTTTCAGCTTTTTGCCTGACTCTCTTTCAACCAAAGCATGAAATTGTTTAAATTTCTCTAGTACTTGGTCTTTTCTCTACAAGACATAGACCCATAGCTTCCTAGAACAATCATCAATAAAGGTAACAAAATAAAGTGCACCACTAAAGGATTTTATCTTAAATGGACCACAAACATCAGAATGCACCAATTGCAACAACACTGACTTCCTTGAGGGAGAATGCTTCTTGAAGGATACTCTAGTTTGCTTGTCAGTCATGCAATGAGAACATCTCTCCAATTCTGCATTTTTTAGTCCTTGAAGAACATCCTTTTTAACTACGCAGCTCAAAATTTTTTCACTGATATGACTAAGCCTTCGGTGCCACAAATATGTCTCCATATCTACGACATTCACACTATCTTTAGTAACTAAAGTTTTTGTCCAATACAATTTAGAAATCTTCTCCCCTCTAGCCACAACCAAGTTACCTTTGGTGAGTTTCCACTTTCCAAAACCAAAGTGATTATCATAACCACTATCATCAAGCATCTGCAGAGAGATTAAATTAAAACGAACATCAGGAGCATGTTTAACTCCTCTGAGCAACAGCTGCACTCCCATGTTGGTTTGCAGGCAAACATCACCAACACTAATCACCTAAGACACACCATCATTACCCATCTCAATACTCCAAAATCACCAAAAGTATAAGACGTGAAGAACTCCTTCCTTGGTGTAACATGCAGTGTAGCACCACTATCAACAATCCACATGCTCTCATCTGACACAAGATTAACTAATTCATTGTCACGGAGATTAATAAGGTCACCACAAGTAGCAGTAGCAACACGATTATCATCATCATGATCCTTCTCTTTCTACTTACCCTTTTTATCTTTGTTCTCCTTTTTTCTCAGAAAACAATATTTTTGTATATGTCCTGTCTTATGACAATAGTGACACTCCACATTCTTGTATCTGGACTTGAACTTACTCCTGCTCTTTTCTCTACCTCCTTTCAATTCTTTTCTTTGACTTCTCCCTCTGTTTTCAGTGACAAGTACTTCAGGCTGAGATGAAGAACCATGTGCTTTCCTTCTCATCTCTTCATTAAGAGCACCACTATTTGCCGCTTGCAAAGAAACAACACCATTAGGGGCTGAGTTTGTAATAGAAACCCGAAATGTCTCCCAAGACTCAGGTTTAAACTATTCAGTAGCCATAGTTCCAAAACTTCATCATCAAATTTGATACCCATACCAGATAACTGATCTAGGAACCCTTGAAATTCATTCAAGTGATCTGAAATAGAAGAATTCTCCCTGTACTTCAAATTCATCAGACAGTTCAACAAATACAATTTATTATTCCCTGATTTAGAAGCATATAAGGACTCAATCTTCTCCCATAATGTTCTCCCATGTGTCTCATTAGCAATGTGATTATAAACATTGTCTTCTACAAATTGCCGAATAAAAGCACATACCTGTTGGTGTTCAAAATCCCACTCTTCTTCAGACATAGAATCTGGCTTCTGAGTAGCAAAAACAGAAATATGCATTTTCTTCACAAACAGCAAGTCTTTCATCTTGCCCTTCCACAAGTGATAATTAGTGTCATTCAATGCAACAAATTTTGTATTTGCTTCCATCATTCAAGCAAGTCAAATAGTCCCTAGACCAAAACCAAAGAACTCTGATACTACTCTGATGGGGGCAATAAGATAAGTTTGCAACAAATGTAAACAAAGCAGCGGAAATAAATCCCCCTATCTCGCAAGAATCTATGAGGAGCAATAACAAAATATAACACTAACTAATCACCGATCTTTTTGGAATAAGACACCAAGATTTTAACGTGGAAAACTCCTCAAAACAAAGGTAAAAATCACGGGTCGTCCAAACTAAAGAAATAGCTTCACTATTATTAATAAAGAATACAAAAGAGTCTCAATCAAGTGTCAACAACAATATCAATGTCAACACCAATAAAGCAATAAGCTTACAAATAGAGAACAGGAAAGATGAAGACCCTCAAACACATTGTTGTCATACGAATTGAATATCTCCCAACACAGAAGTCTTTCAACGATCCGAACAGTCAAAATGAAGAAACATACATTCTGAACGTGCTGTCCAAAAATCAGCCCGATCCAACGGTGAACGAATCTGCAGTGGAGAATTCTCAATTGAAGAGTGTCATGTCTCTTTTTCTCTTTTCAACTCTCTTGTATTTCAAAGCACTTTCTCCACTTAACTTAAATAAGATATCAAGTGGGCTTCTTAATATGTCTTTTCTCCACATAGGAAGGGCGTCCAATACCCAACAGAATATACCTTAGATAACCAAAGCAAAAAATGGAAATAGTGTGGAAAAAAGAAAAAGAGAATTTTCATTCCTTGATTCGTGATATCTGATCAACTTCCCATTTGTAAATTGTACAACATAAATTACAAGAAAAAGAACGATAACCCCTAACCAACTCTGTTACACTTGACCATGTTCTACCGTCCTTCCAGTCTAACAACCCATCTCAACTCAGCAACTATATTAGCAACACTGTAAACAACAGTAACAACTTTCTGTAAAGAAAAGAGAATTTAACTAACCACCCATAGTAATTAACCATCCTGTGGAATCACCTCACCTTCTATATGTTTTCTCCTCCTTCCAATTCTACACTGATTGGGGGATGAAGCTTTTGAGGGACATATCTGTTGGTTACCCACATATGGTATAAGTATGCTATATCTTTCATGTCCATGGTCTGCATAAATTCCATAAGAAAGATACTCTAATTGATTGTGGATTCTTCAGAAATTCTGTAACTTTTTAAGAATGCTGTATCTTCAATTCTTAAACATACGGTATAAGAATGCTATAATAGCTTTCATATCCATGATTTGTGCGAACTTAGGAAGAAAGAATACTCCGTAATTGATCACACTTAAACTTTCATGATCCCCGCTCTTACTTTTGCATTCTTTGACTGGATTGGCTATTTCTGTTTCTGATTTGCAGACTAGTTCTATTGAAATTGAGCGTGTCTGTGATGGGGCTGATGAATGCATTTTGGAGACAGCTGCAGTTGGTGTTGCTGCTGCAAATAGAGGCCCAGAACAACTGGTTATATTTGTAGTTTTAAAGGAAGGATACAATTCCAGTGCAGAAACTCTAAAGATGAAATTCACTAAAGCTATTCAAAGCAATCTTAACCCTTTGTTTAAGGTATGATTGGTTTTAAACAACTGTGAAATGATGGCTGTTTGTTACTTTGTGAAAACTGAGCTGACTTGGGATGATGCTGTTCACTGATTTAGCATTTCCGAACTCTTTTCATTACATTATTATTACAGGTAAACCTTGTTAAAATTGTGCCAGAGTTTCCTCGAACATCGTCAAACAAAATACTGAGGAGAGTAATGAGGGATCAAATGAAGCGTGAGCTATCAGTTAAGAGCAGACTTTAGTGGAAAAATAAACATGATAGACAGTCCTTGGAATTGGAAGCATGCAGATTTTCACTGTCATATACTACCATAGCTTATTTGTTAGCCGAACTGCTCAAGTCGTTGGATCAGTTGGATGTGGATGTAATCAAACGCCAAAGCTAGGAAAATAAGTGCTCCCATGGTGGGTGAAAATATAAGAGCTGTAGGTGTTTTTGAAGTACATACAGCATAAAATAAGTAAATCTGCTTCTAGAATTACAACCATTTTATATAATAAAATAAAGTCTTATTATTTAAAAAATAAATACATTTTTCATATATACATAGTTGTATATTAATTTTTTAAGTACATGCTTTTAAAAAATTATATAATTTTTTAGTATATTAATACTAATATTAATGAAGAAAAATTAATTATACAAGTATTATCTCTATTAAAAAAAAAGAATACTAAACAAGAAAATTTTGTTTAAAACATTTTCGAATTTTATTTATAAAAAAAAATACAATAGATATATTTTTTAGTACTATAACCTTGGTTCGAATAGTTTTGATGCCTAATCTTCATTAGAGAATTAACTTATCACTTTTTTTAACTACATTTTTTTTTATGTACAAAACTTTAATCAGAGTCTCAGGCCTTACTTCTTAAGGGGATCGATTAACATTACTATGATAAACAAAAATAGAATCCAATTGAATAATAAGTCATATCCAAAATAAAAATAATAAGTCATATCCAAACTAAAACCGATGTGATAACTAACTTTACAGCCTTATTGCAAGCAAATCCTTTTTTTTCTGTATATTGAATATGTCCTAATTAGGATAGACAGATAGTTAAATATAAATTTAATATTTATATGCTTGGCTGATATAGATTGAGTGATTTGTTTTAAAAGTGTTTTATTTATAATTTTAGTTAGTTGAAAGTTGAAAATTTAGATAAAATGATTTTAACTTTCTTTGGTTAACAAAAATCTAAAAGTTTTTTTAAGAGCTAGCAATTGAAAATCTAACTTAAATGGTTTCAGTTCCAATCTATAAGTTTTTTCTAGAAGTTATTAGCTTTTTGAAAAAAACTACTTCAAGTAACTTTTTTAACAGATTTTTTATTTTCAGTTACTAACTGATTTTCTATATTGTCTTCCATTAATTCTTTCTCCTTACATGATAGATTCTCTTTCTCTTTCATGTTGCTCTTCTTCATTAATGCAACTATAGAAATTTGTGATTTAAATATATAATTATAAAAAATTATAATTTAAATACACAATTACATAAATTTATAATTTAAATATGTTATTAGAAAAATTTATAATTTAAATATATACTTATCATAATTTAGAATTTAAATATGTGATTAATTTATATTATTAAAATATATTATATTATTTTACATATCTTATTGTTGATCAAATGATTAATAATGTCTTTATTTATCATTTTACAACTTTTAACTAGTTAACTAGTTTTATCAAATACTTGGTGCTTGTTTGGCTACAGTTTTATAAAACTGTTTTCAGTATTTTAGTTTTTAAAAACTAAAAAACTTGTTTGGGTAGTGTTTTCTGAAAACAGTTCTAGTTTTTAGTTTTTAAAAACTAAAAAACTAGAACAGCTGAAAGTAGTTTTGCTTTTCAGTTTTCATTTTTTGTTTTGAAAACTCAAAATACAATCAGAATATGTTATTTTTTGTTTTTCATTAATGAATTTCTAATAAACATTAACAAGTTTTTCCATTTTTATATCCTCAAAATAGTTTTCAAATATCACTTGTCAAACAAAGTTTTTTTTTTCTTTTCTTCCCGAAAACAGTTTTTGAAAACTATTTTTGAAAACTCTTTTCAAAAACTAAAAAACAAAACCAAATCAATCAAGCTCTAACATTCCTATCTCCTGAAACCTCTCAACAGTGAACATCTAAGTTGGCCCAATGAAAGACTTGGTATGTACGAGTTGGGATTTTTATTTCACACCTACTAAAATTTTATTTAACACCTACTTTTAATTTATTTTTTTTAAATACCAATTTTGTTATTTTTAATCCTATAGTCTATTCTCTCCCATCTCACTCTCTTTCTTCATTCTCTCTCCTCTCTCCTCTCACTCTCTTTCTTTATTCTCTCTCCTCTCAACTCTCTTTCTTCTTCTCTCTTTTATTTTTATTTTTATTATTATTATTATTATTATTATTATTATTATTATTATTATTATTATTATTATTATTATTATTATTATTATCATTATTATTAGTATTAGTATTATTATTATAGGATGAAGTAACATTTGTTGCAAAAATTGCATATATATATATATATATATATATATATATATATATATACATATATATATACATATATATATATATATATTACCATACCAATCCTTCTCCGATTCTCCAGTGTCGGAGAAGTAAAATTTATAATTTTTTTTACTTCTTTGGCAGTACACCGCCGGAGAGTAAAAAATAAAGGGCATAATGGTATTTTTTTCACCTAGTAGGTGTTAAATAAAAAACCGTACGAGTTGTGCTGGTTTGGGTATTTTCCAATTATGGTCTTTTTCTTTATGAACCCCATATTTCTTTTTGCATCTTAAAATTTTAAAAATGTTCAAAATATCCTATATGCGAATTTCTTGATCTCACTATATTTTTTTTTAAAGTGTGTTACATGTCTTAAGATCCTCAATGTAATTTGTTTTTGTATATTGCATATTTTAGAATCTATAATACATTTCTTAAATATTGCAAATTTTGTGATTTGTAATATTTTTTTTAGGGTTTAGAGTGAATTGATCCATAATTATGCAATAATACATCACGAATCATTTGATCTTCAATTATATAAGTACATAATTTTAGATCAAGTGATTTGTAATATATTATTTAAATCAATTGTTGTGGATTTTGTGATCCATGACAGAGAAAAAATATCAATGTGTTGCTAATTTCATTATCCATAATATAAAATGATTATTTTTTTTTATTTTTTAAATTGTGAATTTATAATTGTGAAACATTTTATTGATTAAAATAATTCACTTGTTTTTCTATAAGGAAAAACCTACATATAGGTAAACAAATCGGTCCGCTTATTTAAGCTTTGTTTGCGAAGCCTGCATTTTAAACGTATTGGGTAAGTCTAGCCACCAAAATAAATGGACTTTTTTAAAGAATTTGTGTTTTGACCCATGAAACTTGCAGACTTAGTATAACATGATAAACCGGTTTTTGACTTGTGTTTTTTTCATATTTAATATCAAGGAAAAAAACCATATTTGTTGGCAAAATTCATTTTTTAGTGTTTATTACCACTTTAGGCAAATACTTAAGAAACGAGAAGATAAAAGAGGGAAATGGGATTTTTCAGAGCAATTGATGAAGATTTTGATAAGCATAATCGTGCTTCATTACAGCACAGTCATACTAAGTCAACAAAACTCAAAAGTTAATGGAAGATAGTGTTTTTTTCAAAACTCCCATGCTAAAAATAGGTTTATACCTTTACTATAAATACGAGAAGAAAAGAAATTAAAAGGGTTTGCTTTTGCTCTAATAAAGAAATAAATCTCTGACCTAAAGGTGAGAAACGATAAGGAAATATTGGATTAAACAAATTCACAGTACTTCGTATTAGTAATTTTTTTTTATCATTGATGTACTATGTAATTTATTGGCTTTATATTACCCATGTTTGGCTAATTCCTTTTTTCTAAGGTTGTGATGTAAACTCTTTTTAATCCCCCTATACTTTGCAATGTAATTCAATGATTAAATTGTTTCAATATTTTATTTATCAATATCTTAATAGTTTGGATACTCATGATCATTGGTTTTTAAATTATTGAATTGTGAAACAATTGAGTTTGTTTTGACGCATTGACCAAATATATTGAGAAAACCTCCAATTGATTAATAAATTTTAATCATTTTTTTAGAACTAATGAACCGAGTCTAAATTCAATTCTTGCATAACCAAACTAGAAAACAATTTAGAATTAAAGTGTTAGTGTTAATGGTCAAACGCACAACAAATTCACTAAGGTTTTGATAATCAATGAATAACAAGAATTGAATTGCTTAGTAAAAAGAGGTAAACATTGTAGTTGAAATCACAACCTTAAACTTTAATTCATTGACTTTCAATCTTATTTTCTCTATCTATTTGCATTCAACTCATAGTTTGAACAATCAAAGACACACATATTACATCTATTGTTTATCTTAAATTATTCTTATTTTTTGAATTAATTGTTTGACAACTACTTTTCGATCTTTTGGGTACGATATTCGAATTTAGGTCTACTATTATTATTATGTAAGGTACACTTGCCCTAAACTGATCATATTTTACACACACATACACACATTTTTAAACTAACTAAATTATAATATACATACTAAAATTATATCATTATGTATGATAATCCACAAAACACTAAATATTTATAATATACCATACTAAAAAAAGTCACAACATTTGTACAAATTAATAGTCTAAATGACAAATTTGTTCATTTAAACAAGTTATGGTCAAACTTATGAATCTGCAGACTTAGCTGTGAAATCTACGCGTTTCACGAACTAAATTCAAATTTTCTTTACAATTATGATTTTTTAAAAAAATATTCAAAGCTCACATGGGCTTAGAAGGTATATGAACCTGTGTCCCTATACCCCCACCCATACCAAAACCTATGATGCCATACCGTGAAGTTTCTCTAAAATAAGAAAATAAACACAAACAACCTTGGATACAACAAATTATATAAAAATGTTTGAAATAAAAGTTCATTGGAGTGTTTGAGATAGTGCAACAGGAAAAAAATAAAGGAAAGAGATAACCTAAATTTTTAAAATGGCAAGGTAGAAGAGTCTTTTTCAATTAAAGTAGGTCCAATAATTAAATGGGGTTGCAAAAAGAAAAGCCCCCCTCGCTTGATGCATTCCATAGTTCCATGGACCAAGTAGCGTCGCTACTGGAAGTAACAGAATACAGAGTAGCGAGGAGAAAAAAGCACTCCACAGTACATACACACACCACACACCACACTTACCTTCTCTCACTTCACTGGATATCTCTCACTATTTCCTAGCTTCAGGAGAATTATTTTCCACTTTCCAAACTCCACCACAAAGTAAGCGTTGATGTACTAATATTTTCTGTTATGCCGTGTGTTTTGATTCTTGATCACAAGCTGTTTGATAAAAGAATTCAACCATTAGTTTCCATTTCTTTGAATTTAAAGTTTTGTTATGTTCTCTATTTATTTTCTCCATATTAATTCTGACATTCTCTTCTCTTTCCTGAACAGGGAGAGGACTAAGTGAAAAATGAAGATAGATGTATTGTGAAGGCACGAAAATGCTCTTTCTCCAAACCGCTGTCTTGCCTATTTCTTGTGGTGCTACTTTGTATCCATTGTCATCCCTTAGTATTCAGAATCCTATGTTGGAATGTACTCACACCTTTTCTCATTACTCCCCTGTACCTAGCCACCGCATTGTAAAATCTATATCATGTTCAGTGTCTAGAAATTCTCATTCAAAACCCGAGCCTGAACCTGAGGCTGGTGCCAATCAAAGAGCAAGACCTAATGCGAGAAGCAGAAGCGACCAACCTAAAGATGTCGTGTCCAGCAATGATGATAAAAGTTCGGCAGAGACATTCCCAACTACGATTCCAAGGAAGCCCAGGCGTGGTCGCCGAAGTGAAGCCATGGCAGTGGAAGATTTTGTTCGCGATACACTAGAACGCACATTTGCTACTATTCGGGAACAAAACAATGGTGCTTTGGATAATTATGGAAACATAATGAAGGAGAGGGATGACAGTTGTAAAACTGAAAGTAGTGATAAGGAGGGTGACAATGATGAAGACGAGGAACATGATGGTGAAGGCCGTGGAAATAAGATGGTGATTGAGGAAGAATGTAACAGCTGGCCATTGGATGCAGAAGTTGGGTGGGGAATAAGAGCTTCAGAGTATTTTGAAAAGCATCCAATTAAGAATGTGGTGGGAGAAGATGGGTATGAAATTGACTGGGAAGGGGAGATTGATGACAACTGGGTGCAGGAGATCAACTGTTTGGAGTGGGAGAGTTTTGCTTTCCATCCCAGCCCATTAATTGTCCTTGTCTTTGAACGCTATAACAGGTAACTTCTACTGTTCTGGGTTTTACTTGAAATGCCTTTTGGGCATGGATTAGCAGAAAAAGTTTGAATTATTGGTAATACTTAAGGCAAAAGTGGGATGGAGCAAATGCTCATACTGAATGAGATGGTAAAAACTTGTCAATTACTCAAAGAATGGTTCTTGCATAATTTATTTTCCTCGTCTTTTTAGAAGCTTCCTTTTCTAACTTAGCTATAAGTACTTGCAAGCCTAATAGAGCTCAGCACCTATACTTTCTAGTTTCTATATAAAAGAAGGACAGCATATGGAAGTTGGGATGGGTCAATTGCTGGTTGGTTAACATTAGACTTTTTTTTTCCATATGCATTAGAATTTGGGCCCGAGAAAACAATTTTCACAATTTTTTTCCTCGTTTGAAAGTGTGCAAGTAAAACTGAACTCTCTTTCAGAAGTAAGAAAATGGATGTATCCATTTTTAGTTTATAATTGTGGTTCTCTCGTCTCTAACCAAATTTCTTCTTTCATACACAAAATACAATTTCTGTGAAAAGTTTTCATTTAATATGTCATTTCTGTCTTGAAGGTAATTGTCGTTTGGTCATAGGCTTCGTAAGGCACCTGACATGAGTACGGGATGCATAAAGAAAATTTATGAGAAAATAATTTTTGTAACAATTATTTTAATGATATACCTTTGCATAGCCTTTTTCGCTTCCCTCTTTCTATATATTTGTCTGATAAATTTTGGATATATGAAAATGCCCGCATCCCCATATATAATGAATGATATGTTGATAGTAATTTCAAATGATATTAATAGGTAAATGTAACCTTTAATTTGGCGTTTGATTTTGCTATTTCGCAGGGCATCCGATAACTGGAAAAATTTAAAAGAGCTGGAGAAAGCAGTGAAGGTATACTGGAGAGCAAAAGATCGGTTGCCTCCCCGGGTATGGTCGTTATTTATCTATTTCATGTGCTAAAACTGCAATTTCATCTATTTTATACACACCTAAAATGAAAAGAATGTTCATTTCCATCAATACAAATCTTCCTTTTGATTACTCTCTTGTTAGTGTATTTTCTGTTATTTATCACTATACAAATGTTACTAGTAATAACCTCACTGTTTTAGAATACCATATAACATATTGAATTTCCTATTTATAGGCGGTTAAGATAGATATCAACATCGAGAGAGATTTGGCTTACGCCCTTAAAGTTAGAGAATGTCCTCAAATTTTATTTTTACGGGGTAACAGGGTTGTGTACAGGGAGAAAGGTGATATCATTAATCTTTCTTTTCACATTTTTTTTATATACCACTGAGAAATGCACATTCTCTTCTTTATAATGATGCACTGTTACTTATACCTTTGCAGAATTCAGAACTGCGGATGAGCTGGTTCAGATGATTGCATTTTTCTATTACAATGCAAAGAAACCTGCATGGATAGATGATAAGGCCTTGTATTTTCGTTATTAATCTTCACCACAGGCATGTAGCCCTGCCAACCTAAATTTCTGCCCATGGGTGGCAGGAGCACTGTAATTCTGTCATTGTTGTATGTTTCTGAGAGTCTTCATTATCACTTTTGAAAGTTACATTACCATGGCTGTATCTTACTGAATAAAATTTTGCTTCATAAAAAAAACTAGCGCGGCCAACCTGAAGATTGTGTCTTTGTAATGAAACAAAGAAAACTGACACAAATTCCTCTGTAATGAAACAAACAAAATTGACATCAATTCCTTTTTTATGTATAAAAAATATAAAGTATAAAACAATGGAGCACTACCAAATTATAAATTTAAAGTGGAACAATAAGCATGCATATTCATTGTTTTTTATCTTATAATAATAAATTAGAGTAATTAAAATCAAACACGGTTAAAAGAGTTCACTTTAACACATACTTCACTTTAATAATTCTCAAGAAAACTCAATCTTATAAAATCATATTTCTCCTGACAACATAAGCAACAAATAAAACTCCTAAAAATTGTGATTAATAAAATAACAATTAAATCTTTATAATAAATATGTTTCATACTAATTAAAAATAATTAAACATTTTAATAGTTCATTGTTCTGATGTCACATGTTGTGTATTAGAACAACACAATGGTTCAAGTCTCTCCCTCAATACTAGCTTCTATCTCTTCTGTTGTCTTTAACTTATGGGCGTTCAATCCAAAAGAAAATAAACAACATAACAAGCAAAAAGGTAAGAACATGACTTACATATATCAAGCAAGGAATAACACCACTCTGTACATATCACATATCATATGATTACATGGTCACTTACAACTTCTCAATCACATACGCGTATATAATAACATATGGAAACATGTTAATAACACTCTCATACAATTTAACGTTCATTCATCAAACACATGCAATTCATATCTATGCAAAATATGTCATAATCATGCACATCTAGTCTCATGCAGGTTCGTCCTAGGCATACGCCCCTTCTAGGTCAATCATGTGTAGGTTTCAATAGACATAAGTCTCTTCTATACCAGCCACATGTAGGTTCCAAACGACAAAAGCCCTCATCTACGTTAGTATGTTCCAATAGGCATAGGCCTTATCTGCATCAGACACGTATAGATTCCAATAGGCAAAAACCTCTTCCATGTCAAGCATGCATAGGTTCCAAGCAGCACAAGCCCTCATCTACGTGTAGGTTCTAATAGGCATAAGCCTATTTTACACCAGTCACATGTAGGTTCCAATAGGCAAAAACTTCTTTGACACCAGCCACGTGTAGGTTTCAATAGACATAAGTCTCTTCTACACTAGTCACATATAGGTTTCACACAACTTAAGAAGAACTGATCACAATGTCGCACAATGGGCAAACCTTAGAGAATCCTTAAGCCGCCACTACGTAATATGTACATTCATGTTCATGTCTCAGTCATAACAACAATATCTAACAATGGTATTAAATTTCATTTTCAATCGCAATTGGAATGCCTCCTTGTCAAGCATCCTTGACTTGTATCATTAATTACACTATCTCAAATCATGCTCATGTTCATCAATACAACACACACATTTATAAATCATACACATTTGTAATCACACACATCGTCTTAACATCATGTTCACATCTTCAACACGTCACATGTATTTATAAATTAAATAAAAAAATTTCACCTTATACTCATTCACATAATATAAATTCATCACACTACAAGACACTTTCAATACATTCTTCCATAAAAGCATTTTTACATATACTATGACTAATAGCAAAATTCATCATTTATAATATTGAATACATTCAATTTATCCCATAATAATCATTATACCTAATCTGTTTTTCCATTCATAACCATATGAACCAATATACCAAATACTAGGGGTTCAAAGCGAACCAAACTGAAAATCGAACTACAAAAATTAAAAATCACAAAAAATCATTTTAGTTTGAGGTGGTTTGGTTTTCATAATTTTCAAACCACACGATTCAGTTCGGTTTGTGATTTGAGATGTTAAAACCCACCAAACCAAATCAAATCGTTCATCCTTAGTTATTTTAGCAATTTCACAAGAAGTTATACAATTACTCATTATTTTTTAAGTTTTTATGATTTTGAATTAATTTTTAATCAAGATTTTTAATTATACGTATTAGTTGATAAATCAATATTTTAGCAAAACTATTTAATTTAATATTTTATTAGATATAATTTGACAACAACTAGTAAAATATAATATTTAAATGAATTGATTATTTATACTTTAACTTTAATGGTTACTGTTTTTATATAATTTTGTTGGGAACTAGTAAACTTTTATACAATTTTAAAAATAAAAATTTTCAATAAATTTTTTAATAGTTAATTATGAAAATTTTAAACTGTAAAACCAAACCAAACCATAAAATATTAGTTTGGTATGGTTTGAATATATTATTAATGTAAAGCAAACCAAACTTCACCACACTTGTTTTTTTAGTCTAGTTCGAACGAATTTTATCTCAAAATCGCATCGCAAACACCCCTGTCAAATTCAATTATAAACTCAGTCACCAAACAATGATTAATTAGTGGTAACCTCATTTTCAACTAATCCAATTGTTATAACCAATCACAAGGGACTACAAAAATAGCATTACACCAACAATGCAGTAAATTAATACAACAATCATTCTACTCTATTGATGACACTAATTTTTTAGGGTGTAAAAAAAATACCTCAAAACCATTAATCCAACCAAATTAATACAGACCTTCATTAGTTATATTTGTGAACAACAAATATAGAGAAATGAGTCAGAAGAACCAAGACATTCTTGTTATTCAAATACAAAAAATATAATGATAACTTAGACGAACAATATATTCATACAATCACACACAAAAACATATTATCAACACTTGCTGCGAGTATTCGTAATTCTTCAATGACATATATAAACCTATCAAAGTTTTAGGATCACTTCACTAACCATCTTTTTACACATGTCATATGTTAGATAATTTCTCACCCCCTTACTTCAATGAAAAAACAAAGGCAAACGGAGATTTTCCTTTTCAGATCTGACAAACCTTTTCCAAAACAAAGCTTCTGCTGCACTACCCTTTTCTTCCAAACCAGAGCCCAAATGCATATTCAAATGGTCAAAATGAAGAGCCACATATTTGGGACCTATTGTCTAATTTCCATCCCAAACAGTTAACGAATTGTAATAATGAGATTACGAAAACTGCATAAGGTTTGTGGAGAATAACTTTTTCTCTCTCTCTATGGCTTCTCTTTTTCTTTCCTCAAGCTTAAAGAAACTTTAGGGTACAAATGAGGTAAGAGTGACCATGCATATTCATTCTCTTTTCACATAACAATCCTAGTGGATCTAACTTATCCTCCTTTACCTTCTCACTTAACTCATTAGCTTATAATATACAAATGTTTACTAATAATATAATATATATCTCCTTATTATTATTGTTTTCAAAAATATTTATTTTATTATTTTCTCTAAGAGTTTAATTGGTATGCACTGTCCGTGTAAGGATTTTTACACTGACAGTAAATCACAACCCTTCATTCATGGTAGATTTGTTGACTTTACTCATTACTATTTTAAAAGTCACATAAATGAAAAGTTATTATTAAATGTCAGTGTAAAAATCTTTACACTGACAGTGTATACCAATTAATTTTTTACTCTAATAACAATATATATATATATACTTTAGCTTCTTTAAAATAATTAATTATAATAAATAATTAAATTTCTATTAACTAATTCAATTAATTTAAAATAACTAAAATACCCGGCGATCGTAATTCATATGAAGTATGCAATTTTTATATGAATATTTTTAAAATGAAAAAGCAAAAGAAATGAGCAAATTTCTATCCACTTAATGACTACTTTAAACATAGCATATAACATATTTTTATTAATGGATAAATGTATAAAAAAAATACTTTTTTAAAAATTAAAGAATTATATTTTGTGAATGGCTATTCAGAAGGAATGTTCGACTCTTGCCAGCCCCACTCATTGGTCATAAGTCATAATCATTGGTATTCCTTGATGAGGTGGTCCTCGTGGCTTTGAAGCGATGCATATAACTAAATATGGTGTGTCTATGGAACTAAAAAAAGTTAAAAACAAACCAAAAAGGAGTTGCTTATTTGTTTGAAGTCTGTCCTAAGCAGCGTTTTTAATGGAAACATATGATTTTCGCTTTATATGCCAATATAATTGTCCTTAAATAAATAATCTTAAACAAATAAGTATAAAAACGGAATTAAACAAATAAGTATAATTGATTAAGTACTAGAATAGAATTGTATATTGTGAAAACAGAGGTTTGCTTCTATTGTCTTCATAAAACAATATCCTAAATCATCTAAAATTTGTCCCATTTCATTATATTCATTCCTCATTGGGAAATCATTGTCATTATTGGGATATAAATGATTGTATTCATTATTTGTAAATTCATTTATTAAATCATAATTTTTGTGAACCTTTTCTTGGTTTATTTCATCTGTGTATTCTGTTATACTGATAACAGATAATATTTCAGAGTCAGTAGAAACCTCTTCATCAATAGGAAGAAGATTCATATGACATGATTTTATTAATTTCGCCTCTTTTGTGTAAAGATTAGCAATATTTGGACAATCTCTTGAGAAATGTCGTGGTTGACTACAAGCAAAATATTTTAACGTTTGTTTATAGGTTTTATTATCTCTGAATTTCCTAACATGTCTATTAGGATTTAAAGTAGGTTTTCTAAATTTAGAAGCTCTTATGGTATATGTTTTTTCTTGAATTTCTTGGTCCTAAGAATTTTTGTGTATTAGTGTTTCTAGGTTTGTTTGTAGATATATTTTTTCTATTTTTAAACCTATTTTGTGCATACTGTTGGGGAGTGTATATTTGTTTACATATCCCAGCATCAGAATGCTTAAGTTGTTTTTGTATAGCAATATGAGAACAAGTTTCTTCCATTATTTTCATAATGTGTTGTATTCGTATTGAGAGATTATTCAACATGGGCGTAATCTCATCATTTTTCTAGGTTGCTATAATTTTTTGACCTAATTTTCCTAGAAGTTTAAGAAACATTTTGTCTCCAATGTTAACATCATGGAAGCAACCAGCTATTGATGCATACAAAAGATAATCTTGACAGTATTCTTTTATCTTCCCGAAATATTCAATAGATAATCTTTCGAGATGTCCTAAATAAATTTGTTGTCTAATTGTGTTGCCGTTGTTGGCTGATTGTGAGGTGAACAATCTCTGTATAAGGGAACATAAATTATAAATATTTGGACCTGGTTCAATGACCAGTGTGTTTAGATCATTAGGGAAATTTTTCTTAAAAGATTCCCAGCCAAATCTAGCAATATCGCCGAGATATGTTTCTCTTTTTGCGATCATTTCTTGAGAAAACTGTACATCTTTCTCATGATGTATGCCATAATCACGGATTACAACAGCAGTCTATTGTTCAATATATGTTGGGAGGAGTTGAGGATCTATTCCTCCTATGTTTAAAAGTACATTTGGGATTTGGAAGTTTGGTTCCACAGGTAATCTTTTACCATGACACACGTATTTGTTGTCACTAAGTACAATATTTTGTACAGTTTCCCGAGGAAGAAATCCTTGAGAATAATTTTGTGTACCGGCAGGATCTAGCCGATAATTTGTAGATGTAGATCCTTCATATTCATTTATGAGACCTACCTTTGTATTTTCTGATGTTGTAGAAAAAACATCTTCATCTTCTAAATTATTTGTAAATTGATAAGAAAAATTTCTTCCTTCAATTTGTTCTTCAATTTGTAATTTATTTAAAAATGTATTGACTATATCATCAATTTTATCATTCTCTTTATTTTCTTGAGGTTTTATGATCTCATTTTTGTCTCAAGGGGAAAAGTATCCCAAGGTTCCCAATAAGGGTTGTCTAGAATATTGTCTAAAGTTCCTTGCCTAAGCATGGCTATGTTTGCTTGATGATGATTCCATTCTTCATCAGTTATGTCATCATCTTCTTCATCATCCTTTTCTATGATATTCATCATACCAATATGATCATCATTGGGAGTAGTAGATGTATTATCCCTTCTGTTTTGTTCTAAATCCACAAGGGGGGTATTTCTATAGTCTGTGAAGCTTAAACTAAGGTCTCTAGATCTATTGTGTATAATAGCAGAATTTGGATTTGTGATGGGATTTCGTTCGTCTCTTTGTAGATGAGTTTGCCATAGATGACCCTCATTTCTTCTTTGAATGCCTGAGCTGGAAAAAATTGTGTATCAATAGAGCTTATTGCTTCCTCTAATGATCTAGTGTTAATTCTATACATGGAAGAAATATAATTACTTATTCTTCCTATGAAAGTAATATCTAGGTGTAGGTTATCTCCTAACCAATTTGTTCCAAAACCTATAGTTTGTACTTCTAGACTAATGTGATTAACGAAGTCTGGAAGGGTAAGTGTAAAGTTTAGAGCAAGATATATTAATGATATAGGTTGATTTAAGTCAACCTCTAAGATTCCAATGATACTTTGAGAATCATTGTTTTGAAATCTTGTATCATGGAGAACTATCAAAGCTTTCGTACCAATCATATGTCTAGCTAGGGATCTAACTCCTATAGTAATTAATCCCATGTGGACATATCTCCTATGTTGATGTAGGAACTGTGTAGCTGTTTGTTGAGATATTAAAGGAATTATCTCGTATGTGTTATCAGGAAGGTGAAAATCTTCTATCCTCCTATATCTGTAAAGAATAGTTCTTTCATAACTTAACCAGCCTATATTGTATAGTTGTCTAGGATTCAAAGAATCTATCCTTGAGTTGCATCCTATTTCTGTATTTTGATGTATGTCTACCAAGTCTTCTAATCTCCTGACATTAGTAGTTCTTCTTCTATTTAGAAATCTATCTAAGATTCCTGGGTGTTGTATGAGATCTTGTCTCCTAGTTTGGTGTTCTCTTAATTTGCCAGAAGTTCCTGGACACCTCTCTGTTGTTTGATTTCTATTGGGTGTACTATCCATAGAAACATCTTGTAATTGTGTCTGTGAACTGTTATTTGGTCTTAAATTCATATTTTAAGTAACAGTTTTGTCTTTGTTAGAGGTATTATCCTCCTGTTTAGTCTGATTCCTATCACTGGATTCAGCTATGTCTGTTTTTGCTATTACTTTGACAAATTTATGATTGTTTTTACATACTGTTCTAGTTTGTATATTTGTTCCTAAATATAGTCTAGAAACTTTATTAACTACATCATTTATATCTTCGGATATATTTCCGTTTTTGTTTGAATCTATAAGATTAGATAATTTTCTAGAAACTTCTTCTAATAAAGCTATTATTGTGGTATTTTGTCCTATTAGAATTGTATGAACAGTATCTGTATCAGTAGTAGGTTTTGTATATCCTACTGGAGGGGATTTTGTCAGAGATTCTACAGCTGCAAGAGCTGATTTGTAGTCTTTTCCTTTAAAAGGTTGTATGTTAGCCATTTATTTGTAAAAATTTGTTTATAGTGTGTTTGTAAAAGTTTGTTTATAGTGTGTAGTGAGAAAACAGGAGTACGGAAAGTGAAGAGAGCAGGAAAAGCAGCAGAAAATAAGCAGAAGCAAAAGCAGAAAAGCAGGAGCAGAAGATAAGATATCCACATAATACATTGTAAAACAATAAATATTAAAGAATATAGGGCTTATCAGAAAAGTAAAAAAAAAACTCTTTTTTTTCATCATGAGAATATATATCTGAATTTGGTGTTGCAATCTGGACGTGTTTCTCAACCCATCAAGGTAGGAAACTAAGGACTTACAAAGGCTCTCCACTGGCTCATCACTGCCTTTCAACTACCATGGGTATCTCAGTAAACACTATACACCCTTGCCAAATATATATATTCAGTCAGAAAATTAAGATTTACATGATAAAAGAACCTGCCAAGGAAAGAACAGGGCACTGATACCAAAAAGGAGAGAAAGAGAAAAAGAGAAAGAATATGAGAAAGAAGGAGGAGGAGGAGAAAACTTAAATTAAAATATAAATAAAAGGAGAATATTCATATTAACAGATCAAAATTATACGATATTGAATCTAGCAGAGCCGGTTAGACATCTTCGTATAATCTTGATAGAAACAAGTTTATAAGCTACTGAATCTGGCAGAGCCGGTTAGACATCTGCTTATAAACTTGATGGAAAGTAAATTTAATTAACCTATGATAAGCCTTTAAATGATCATCGCATCTTTTAATATTTATTGCTTAAGGCATCTAAAGATACCTTATGAGAAAACTACTCCATACTTAAAAAAATATGCACAGAATATAAAAAAATACTTACAAGAGGGGAGGAGAGGGGAGGGGTTGCAGAAAACTTCTTCTTTTATTGATAGAGAAATTTTTACAAGTATTAGAAAGGGGATTTAGAGAGAGGGAGGAGTGTAGAGAGAAAGAGGAGAGTGTATTTGCTAGAGAGAGGGGAGTGGTTCAGGAACTTGCTCAGCATAAGAGACTTATGCTCCTTTTATAGACAAAATTTGTAACCGGAAACCGGCTGGGGAGGTAACCATATGACTGGTAACCTGTTGTGTAAGTTACTCTGTAACTGGTAACCTGTTGTGTAAGTAATTTTACCCTTTAGTCTATTACTCTGTGAAAGAAGTAAAATTACTTTGTCGTAGGTAAAATTTTAAATTACTCTTCTGACTCAAGCTATTGCAGACAAATCTTGTATTTCTTCTTCCATCTGCTCTGGAAGACTCTGGTCTTCATTGTCATCGCAGTCGGAAGGGAAAGAGGTTTGTCCGGGAGTATTTTGGTCATAGAAGTCAATCTTTTCATAAATTTCTTTGTACAACCTTTCTTTTTCAAAATGCTTTACAAGAGAAAGGTTTGACTCTATTGGAAATGGCTGAAATTTGGTACCCATTGTTTTCTTCCAATATAATTTAGTATTTTGTGTTTCTTTTAGAAGAGTGAAAATCTTCAGAATCTCTTTTTGAGAAATTCCAGTTTGACCCTTCTATGGATGCTTTCCAGAGGTTGTATTGATACAGTTTATTTTTGTTGAGAGACAGTCATTTTAAGGGATCATGCTCAAAAGAAGTATGATACTTGGGATTGGTTTTTGTATAAAGTTTTATGACATGTGTGGCTATATTGTCGGGCTTCTGGGAGAAGTGGTGATTTGTAGTACCACATTTGTCATATGTTCAGCTTGAATGTCATTAATTACTGAATTTAGAATGGGGGACAGAGTAGAAAATCTGTCTGTGGGAGGTATTGTAATTGAATAAAGACATCCGACTTCTAAAAGAATCATGGGAGTTATTAATACATCCCTGTATAATTGTGATTTAAAAGAACTCAAATCAATTTGAGCTATTCTGATAATGAATTTTATTTGGCATGTACATTCTTTGTCTACTTTCTTACAATACTCAGATGACTCTAAACAAGGGTTTCTGGTATTGAAGTAAGTTTGGGTTTTAACGAATAACCCATTATAGTTTGTGTTTTCGGAGTGGACCTCAAACAAAAAGTCCTGTATTAATTCGAATTTTCCCAAAAGAATATTCAGATTTATTTGTTGAGAGATACTACAAGCAGCAGTAGTATATGTTTGGTTCTGAGCAGGTGGCTCAAATTGTAAGGTAATCTTGATTTTTTCTTCATCGATTGTTTCCAATCGGAATGCCATTTCGGCTTCTTCCTTTGAGTAGAAACTTTTGTATGTAGACCAGAACTAGTCTTATTTAGCCTCATTGAGGTCTCTGAAAGATGTATAAACACCTTTTTTTTTACTTGTTATCAAAGCAAAATGTGTAAAACATTTCCCAGCAGGAAAGGCAGGAGATGCCAAAGCTACTCCTTTATTGCCTTGACAACAAAATTTGTATAATGCACTTATAATGTTTTGTTTCACCTTTGTAACTAGGTGTTCATTTTGTGTAGTATATTTTGGAATATTTCAAATATTGTCAATTAAAACGTTTAATTTTACATTTGTATTGTCTCTTTCAGGGAACTGGAAAATATTTGTAAGAATTGGCAACTCTTGTTTGCCAAATTTTGTGTATTGGTCCGCCTGAAAAGGAGACTTTACTTGTTTAGGACCATAAGCACCCTTCTTTGTATTTTTCAACATGTGGACTTTGTATGAATGACCTAACAGGTCTTTGTGGAGGTGTACGACTTCACTTGAGGTACCTGGATAATATATCAGCACAAATATTATTAGATTCTTTAATTTGTTCAAAATGTATAATCTTTCCAGAAAAATTTATGTAGTCTTTTAAAAGTAACCATCTTTTATGGGGTTTTTTATTATTGTTAATTTGATTTTTGCCATAAGACATTATGGCTTCACAATCAGTCCTGATTGTTATTTCTTGTTTATTTATTAAGAATAATTTAAATGCATCAATTGCATGTATGATAGCATTGACTTCGTAATCAGTGCTAGTTTTGTAAATTTTAGGTTTTGTTATGTATTTACCAGAGACATATCTGCAAATTTGTTCTTCCGCCTTTGGTATGTGTTTATTTTTCTTTTATTTAAGGATTGCTCCTCATCCAAGTTCACATCCATCGCATTCAATTATTAAGTAATCTGAATCCAATGGTAATTGTAAAGTTGGTAAATTTGTTACCATTTGTTTTATCTTTTGAACTAATTTTATATCTTCAGAATTAAATTTTCTTTCTCCTTTTAATGAAGTTTTATTATGTAAAGGAGATGTGCATTTTCCTAGATTAGGAATAAAGCTTTTTGCATAATTTAAAAGTCCTAAAAAGGATCTAAGTATTTTTATTTCTTCCATTTTATCTGGAAAATCCTGTATTTTCTTAATATGAGGCTGGAGTTTTATAGTTCCATTACCAATTTCTGTTCCAAGAAATTCAATGAAATTTTTACTAATTTTCATTTTTTATTTTGAAACTATTAATCCGTAATATTCTAATTTATATAAAACTTGTTTTAGATGATGAAAATGATCATCTTTTGTTTTAGAAAATACTAGTATATCGTCAATATAGACACATGTAAAGGATATCATTTTTAAAGATATTATCCATTTTTTGCTGAAAAACAGCAGGAGCATTTTTAAGACCGAATGACATAACATTTCATTCAAATAAACCTTCAGAACAAGAGAAGCTTGTCCATTTTATTGATTCAGGATCCATTTTAACTTGATGAAATCCACTTTTTAAGTCAAATTTAGAAAACCATTTGGCATCTTGAATTCGGTTTAGTAAAACATCTTTAGATGGAATGGAATAACCATCTTCTATTGTATTGTCATTTAGTCTTTTATAGTTGCAAACCATCCTAGATTTATCTCTTTTTTGTTCAGAAGATTTATTGACTATGAAAGCAGGACTTCTGTGTGGACTACCACTAGGTGTTCTCACTTTTAGTTTTAACAAATTTTGTATGTGAGTCTCACATTATTCTTGTTCCCAATTATTAAATTGAATGTCTTTTGTCTTGATAATTAAATATGGATTAATAATTTCCAGTTTACAAATTATGGGGTCTTTATCCCAAAATTTTGGAGGATTTTCTCCTATTATATTTGTCTTATTCAACCTATCAAGAATTTGTTGAATATTTTTCAAATTTTATAGATTTTGAAATTTTTATTGAGGAAAAAGCCTCAATTGTATTGTCTAGTATATTAGATAAAGATGAATAATCCTCTACTGTTTCATTTAAAATATTTGATACATCTATAGTACAATTACATGTATCAGGAGATGTTGAATTTTTACAACTACACTTATCAAGGATTGTATCTTGTTTTAATGAGTCACCACTAACTATTGGTGTCATTTGTGTTTTGTCACTGATCATAACATAATTTTTATTTATTGTAACTGATCTGTTTTGGCCTAAAATAAAATCTAAGCCAATTATCATATTTTGTTTTGATGGAACTAGGTTTTCTACCCTCATTGTTTTTATAAAAATTTTATGGCAAAAAAGGTCACAATTTGTACTAAATTGAAGAATAACATAATTAACTTCTTCATCGTTTATCATAATTTCTCCAGACATTGTTCTAGTTTTTTGGATGTGTTTACTTTTTATTATGTTGTGGTGTGGAGTTATAGTTTTACATATAACTGTTTCTGAGCATCCTGTATCTAATAATATTTGTATGGTTTTTTCTGTTGATGGGTTATTATTTATTTTTGGAAAAGTTAATTTAAACTAATACTTTTAAAGTTATTAGTTGTTGTTTATTACAAACTAATGAGATACATTTCATTGTTCCTATCATATTATTTTGTTCAGATAAGTAACTAGACTTTAGAAAATCTATTTTAGTTTTCCCTTTTATTGTTTTTTCCAAAAGAATAACATTTTATTCTAGATAATTTATGCGAGTTTCCAATACTGAAATTCTAGTATCAGTTAAATCTTTGTTATAGATTTTATTTATGTTTTCTTTTTTTTGTAATAAGGTATCTCTTGTATATTCAAGTGTTCTTTGACACATTTAATACAAAATTTTTTGTAACAAAGTGGACAATGAGCCCTTTGAGATATGTGAAAATACCTTTCACAATATTGGCACGGAATTGATTGTATATTGTGAAAACAGGGGTTTGTTTTTATTGTCTTCATAAAACAATATCCTAAATCATCTAAAATTTGTCCATTTCATTGTATTCATCCCCCATTGGGAAGTCATTGTCATTATTGGGATATAAATGACTGTATTCATTATTTGTAAATCATTTATTAAATCATAATTTTTGTGAACCTTTTCTTGGTTTATTTCATCTGTGTATTCTGTGATAACAGGTAATATTTCAGAGTAAGTAGAAACCTCTTCATCAATAAGAAGAAGTGTAACCTTTTCAATACTTTTTTTACATTTTAATCATTCACAATAAATTATTAAAAATATTACATATTTTATTTTCAATTAATTAATAATTAAAAATATTAAATATCTTTAGGGTTCTTCATTAAAAAATTATTATTATATTGTCACCACAAAAAAAGGAAGGGATGAAAATTCTTTTTCATAAATTTATGTTTAATCAATCAATAAACATTATATGATTCTTTATCACAACCAATCAATAAATATAAAATTATTTAATAATTTTTTTCTCTTACCATGATGTTTAATAATTAGTTGAGATTGAGAATATCATGACTGCTCATTAAATATAATGTAATTCATTAAATATAACTTATTAAATAATATCACGTTTATTAATTGGTTGAAATGATAATAAAATACAATTACACTGATAAGTTTGACCCTAATTAGTAAATGAAGATGGGTGTGGTTTACAAGTTGCAATATCTGTCCAGATCGAAATTTGGTGTAGCGTGCAGCGTGCAGCGTGCAGCGTGCAGCGTGCAGCGTGCCGCAAGATTGAATCTAAAATGTTTGCCTTGAGAGTTGAGACTCAATCGGCTTTAGAATAAAGATACCTTTCATTCTTTTTTTTTTACGTGTAATCGTTCATATTCTTTAAACCTTACCTAAAATAAAAAAATAAAATAAAATGGTAACGTCTTTAAACGAAACCATACTATCATATTTAAACCCAGACGAGGGCAAAAAACGTGTGAAGGAGACAAAAGTTTGAGGTGATAATTGCCACTGAAGGACAAATCGAAAGGGTGAGTTTGGTAGTTTGAGCTTCCACAGGTTTGATATCCTCAGCAGTCAGCAGCAACCAACCAATTCCACAACCACAAGTTGGCATCTCTCATGGAATCACACGTCCTCGTGTGGAGCACTAACATTAGATAATCATGTACCAATTATCTAAAATGCCATTTATACATTCCTTATTTTACTCTAGTAATCCATACTCTATGCCGTTAACATATCACAGCAGGTACCTCTATCATATTTTTTTTGTCACACTCTCTTCTTACTTGAGATAATAAATTATAAAATTAAGAAATTTTTTCGTTATATTTAAGAGATAGTATTAAAAAAAATTTAATTAGTATGTATGAAGGTATAATAATACTAACGTTTAATCACATATTTTTATTTATATAATTTTTAAAATATTTATTAATAAAATCAACAAAATTATCATAAATAAAAGGTTTTTTTTATAGTAAATGGTACACTGATCAAACTCTTAAAAACAATGTGTTAAGAGAATATGTTATTATTATTTTTTTATAGTCCATGTTATTATCATTATGAAAGTTAAAATAGCAATCTGAAAGGTGAATATTTATTAAAGATTATAAAATTTAATCGAAGCTTTCTCATAAATAATAAACTTTAGTTGGTTTTACAAATTATAAAATTGAATATTTATTGAAAAATGAGAGATTTCACAAATAAAATCTGTTATGGGAAAACACTTCAAATTATTTTAATTTTAAATTAAATATCTAGATATTGTTTTAAAAAAATATTGTTTCTTTATTTAGAATTAAAATTATGTTTAGTCTAAAAAAAAAATTTATATAAAAAAATTTTGTTGTTTGAAGAGGGGATTTCTCCCCTAAGTGAAAAGAGTTACGATGTAGAGAGGGAATTTAAAATTTTTTTTAGTAGTCCTAAAAATGTGTTGTTGATATATATATATATATAAGATATAAACTACATGAATATATTAATATTATTATCTTTTTCTTTTTGTTTAAAGTGATATATTTTATTTATGGTGTATTTTTCTTATAAATATTAATAAAAACAAGTTAGTTGACCATGTGTTTTTTTACTAATAAAATCCAAATGAATTTGTATTTTTTTTATAAACTTCAATAAATAAGGAAATGTTTTCACAAGAATGCGTAAGAGAGCATGTTATTATCATTTATGAAAGTTAAATAAGCATAGGAAAAATGTTAGTGAAACTTTTTCATAAATTATTAACTTTAATGTGGGTGTTAAAGTTTTTACAAAAACATAAATCTTCAAAATAAAAAATTAAATATAAAAATGTCAAAATAAAATTTATTATTTTTATAATTGGATAAAAATAATTTTAAAAATAATTAAAATAATTTATAAGGAACAAGTTTATGTTTTAAAATAGGAATTGATATGCGGACAAGTGCTCCAACGGTCGTTCCTGACTTGATAGTTTTTACCAGACCTTATAAAGCTTATTCGTTGCCACCAACCCCACTTGCCACTTTATCCGCATTCCAAGACCCTTCTTTCTGTTCCTCTTTAAACATACGTCGATACAGGGAGAACCGCACATCTTCTGCAGTTATGCACCACTCGTATACAATTCTAGTTCTAATTTTCATATTACGTCACCAAAACTCTACTATCAACCATAAGGAATCATATTTTGTGTATACATCCTTTGTTATACTTTTTATTTAATTTATATTTTTTAAATATTTTAAAAAATAAAAAAATATTTTAATATATTTTATAATAAGTTTTTTTTATAAGTCGGATAATTTATTAATAAACCAAATGTAAGCATAAAAAGTGTATGTGGCCGAAAACAACACCAATATCACAATACATGAATCTAAAAGTTTTACAATATTAACACCATAACTCATTTTACGTGAGAGTATAGTTTACAATTATGACATCAATTAATTGATTTTGAAATATCATCACGTTTCTAGTTTTCCATAATTATCCCATATTTGTGAACCACACAAATTACCAAGTTTGCCTAGTCTCTTTTAATCTGTTAATAAGGTCCGTGAACTAGTGGCAATGGTTTCTAACCTCCATTGAGAGAGCCAAAGAGATCTCTCGCCAACTGCACAAGGCTTGTCATACCTGATATGCAACATTGCATTCAAGGAAAAGGTGCAATCTTGACTCCAACATGTCGCCACAAGCATCGCAGAGCCCCTTGCCAAGTTGAAGAATTCTTCTCTACACCAAATTGTATCTAGTTGGCAATCTATTCGCATCTGATTGTCAGATCAAGAATTTGAATTTAAAAGGGATTCAAGGAGCCTATAATAAGTTGAAGAATGAACAGGTGTCCACTTTTGCCCTTAGAGCCTTGTAAGTCTTACCATTGTGTAATGACCAACATTATCCATACTTCACTCCCACTTGTCAGGTACACCCTGTCTCAATGTGATCCCTTTGAGCCTTTGAGTTAGCTCCTCCAACAACTTCTCTCACACAAATAATTCTCTTCTCTATGTCCACCTCTATCCCACTTTTACCTATTCATATATTTTAGTGGTACCTCATGATTTACTTTTAACTCATACAATCATTGGTACCTATGACATAACTTCTAATCTCCTATCCACCTCTTCGTCCATAACAAAGTATCATTATCATCCCCTAGGACATGTCTAACCTGACTCAATCACAACCCTTTTTTCCCTTGTCTCTCCTGCTCGATAGAGTTTAAATCACACCACCACATAGATAACTTTCTCCCATGAACTTCTCACTCCCCATTTGACTGCAAGTATTTGACTGTTAACACTTTGACTCATACACTATTTGACTCCAATTTTAGCTGTTATTTCCATTTTTCTGAAGATCTAAATTAAACGCATTAATGTCCCTCACCCTTAGGCCACCCTTGTCCTTATCTCTAAACATATTCTTCCACGACACCCAATTTACTCTTCTACTCCCCCTATACTGCCCATGGAAATTTTTAAAAAGAGATTTAAGAGTAAAGATGATTACTTGTGGAGTCCAGAAGAAAGAAAGAAAGTATTGGTAGTGTAGACAAAACAAATTTTGCCAACACCAACCTCCCAACCACAAATAATGTTACTCTCCCAAGAGGATAGTTTATACTTTACTGCCTCCACCATAAGAGTCCAAGTCTCCTTTTGAAAAGGAATAACACAAATTGGTAGCCCACATAATTAAATAAAAACATCCCCATCTTACAATTTAGAAATTCTAAGGCTGCCAACCAATATTCATTCACATGCACTCCCACTAGTTGACTTTTTTGAAAATTGAATTTCAACCTTAAAATGAACTCAAAATTTTGCTGCACTTCTTTAACTACCTCTATGGACCTATAATCCCTTTTTGCTAATAAGAAATATATCATCCGCAAACTGTATATTTAACTAACTATATAATAAGTTTGAAGTTATATATTTAATTAAAAATTTTAATTCTTAAACTTTAATTTATAATTTCTTGTTATTTATTATTAATTATATTTTTTTTATATTTAAAATATAATCAATAATTTAATATATAATTTATTTAATAATAAATAAGTAAACTTAAATTGTAAAAAGAATATAACAAGTTACTCACATGTATCCTAAACCCAAAAAATACTTTATCAGAATGATGATTAAAATTTCATACTCGTTTTTTTATACTCGAACATGTCCTTCACTTTTAGGGAACGAGGCAAGAATGATCAAACCTGCATTGCCTCACCTTGTCACCATCTTAAGTTATAGGTTAACCTAATGTCTCAAACTAATTAGGGGATTGTTATAAGAGTTTAATTAATATACATTGTTAATGTAAAGATTTTTACACTGGCATCAATCACAATCCTTTATTTATGGTAAATTTGTTGACTTTACTCATTACTACTTTAAAAGTCACATAAATGAAAAGTTATGATTGAATGTTGGTGTAAAAATATTTTACACGGACAATGTATCCCAAGTTATAGGTTAACCTAATGTCTCAAACTAATTAGGGGATTGTTATAAGAGTTTAATTAATATACATTGTTACTGTAAAAATTTTTACATTGACATCAATCACAACCCTTTATTTATGGTAAATTTGTTGACTTTACTCATTACTACTTTAAAAGTCACACAAATAAAAAGTCATGATTGAATATTGGTGTAAAAATATTTTACACGAACAATGTATACTAATTAAACTTTTGTTATAATGTCACCAATTTGAGTAACATAAGGTTCACCTGAACATAATGAACACATTAATTTTATAATATTATTAACTTTTTTGTTTAAATTTTTTTTATATG
This sequence comes from Psophocarpus tetragonolobus, assembly GCA_037954015.1. Lineage (NCBI taxonomy): Eukaryota > Viridiplantae > Streptophyta > Magnoliopsida > Fabales > Fabaceae > Psophocarpus > Psophocarpus tetragonolobus. Next base: position 24,169,083 of record CM075690.1, read on the forward strand.
ATATCATTATATATATATATATTTTGATAATTCAACGGTTCGTTAAAGTGTTTGAATATAGGATTTAATAATTAACAATGCCTAAATTTTGCACTTATAAAGTCACGGTTAGGCTAATTAGACCTGACGAACATAAAATTCGTTCCCATCCCTAAGGCTACGGATAACGATAATTAATGTATGATTTAAGTATTACGAAAAAAAAAGAAAAAGAAATCGAACTAAAAGTTACATGCACGACTAAATAGGAAATATCAATATCTTCGCTTAAATTAATGGAAATTTATCATTTTATATTCCACTTCTTGCCTTTTACATATTTGGATAGTTTAGATCAAATTAATATTTAAATAGATTAAATTAAATAATATCGTTATCAACGACAATATTTTTTCTATAAAAGTTAAAAGCAACGATATTTTCAGAGACTCAAATTTTAAGAACAATAATAATAAACTTATTAAAGGAATAAATATATAATGTCATAGTTTTCTTTCGATGACAATGTAGCAATAAAAATTATAAAATGATTTAGCACATCGTTTACAAAATGAATTATGTATCATTTATTTCTTTTGTAAAGAAGATCACCTGCTAAAAGAATAAATATAAAGTTTATTTTTTATGAATAATAAGTATCTTATTCTACATGTTGAAGTAGGTATCTTTCTCTTATATAAAATAACGTAAATCTTCCTATGTAATTTAGCATGCAAATATATTAAAATAGAATATTTCATAGCTAATTAATTTTTTTTTCAATATTTTTGAAGATTTTATCCTCATATTGTACTAATTTTATATTTTGGTCTCTATACTTACAAATTATCTAACTATTTTAAACAGGTAAAATCAATTTTAATTAATTTTGTTAATAAACGTGTCTTAAGTCTATTAATTAATGCTACCAGATAGAATTTAATGATGATTATTGTGACATTTTCATATAATAAAATTAAAATACACTTTGGAAATGTTTTGATAAGTTTTTATACGAGAATACAATTTAAAAAAGGAAAAAATTATAATTTTTAAAAAAGATGTGAAACTTCTCAACAAGTTAAAATATATAAAATTTTATAGAGAATTTACATTTTAACAGTTTAAAGAATTTATGAGATATAAGATTGATTTAATGATAAAAATTTATATATAAAAAGAAAAAAAATGAGAAATGGTGAGTTTGAATTATTCAACTAATATTTATTTATAGAAAATAATTTAATTTTTTTTATATTTGATTCTCCGTGAGTGTTTGAAAAAATATTTAACCAAACAAACTTTTAGTATATAATAAAAACTGCTCATATAAAAAATTAAGATAAACACTACATCCCATTCTGTAGATAAGAATAATTGTAAGTATATTTTTATTATGAATATAAAAAATATATGACTACGTGCATTAATTTATATTTTCTTTTATATTTTAAATTTATTTTATGATATATCTATCTATCTATCACTTTTCACATAAAAGTGGATACATTGGATATTCACTACACAAGTCATGCTTATATACATATAGAAGATCACTATTTAGTACAAATTAAAAGGTCATCGAGCACGTGAATTTCAAATGTTAAGGTATCATTCTTTTTAAAATAAATGTAAATTAAAAATAAAAACATACCTAAAATGAAGAAAAAATTAAATAGTAATTTTTAAGTATAAAAACTAAGATATAAAATTATTCCAGATATAAGCATTAAATATATTTATCTACACAAAAATATTTTTTAAATTTTTAGATGGTACGTTAAGATCTAGTTTGGTTACTTAAACAGAGTTATTATAAATTGTCTGACAACATTTTCATTTTCAATTAAACAACTTATGTTAGAAATTAACTATGGAATTGATAATTTGTTTGAAAAAATAAAAGATATTTAATTATTATTTAGATGAATTTAATTAGTTTTTTATTTATTTACATTTGTATAATTATATTTAAATTAAAAAAGGAAAAGCGATGATTGGGGGAAAAGTAGTTTTGTGAATTAATAAATAGGCAGGGGATTAATATGAAGAAAATGTTGTGGGAAGGGGAAGGAGATGGATGTTGTGTAAATAAATGCCCTACTAAATAGTGAATTGGTCCATCACCATCACCACTTTCACTTGTTTCTCCTCTTTTTTGTTCCCTAACAGATTCCTCTTTTTCCATCTGCAATGGGAGACGAGAAGAAGCCCAAGCCTGCTGCCTCCGGCGTCTGGTCCACCGTCAAGCCTTTCGTCAATGGCGGCACCTCCGGCATGCTCGCCACCTGCGTCATTCAACCCATCGATATGATCAAGGTTTCTTATACCTCTCTCCTCTCTCCTCTCTCTCTTTTTCTTCAGATCTGTCTCTTTTCTCGGGTTTCATTCCTTTCATTCTCCAGGTGAGGATTCAACTTGGCCAAGGATCCGCTATGCAGGTCACTTCCAACATGCTCAAGAATGAGGGTGTCGCTGCCTTCTATAAGGTTTCTCCTCTTCTTCCCTTTCTTTTCTTCTCTCTATTTTTCGATCATTCCAATGTCGGATGCTTCTCTTGTTGGTTTTAGTGTCACCCAGTATTATGTCTTGTGTTCTGTTTTTCGCTTCTTTTATTTACCCGGCTACAGATCTGCTAGTGTATGTGGATTTTTCTAGTCCTTGTTATCTGATGGGTCTCTAAAATCAATCTCGTTATTCAGGGTCTATCTGCTGGATTACTCAGGCAGGCTACGTACACCACTGCTCGTCTTGGATCATTTAAGTGAGTTATCATGACCATGTTCGTCAATTTTGATTATTCAGAATGGACAATTTTTTTATAGTTTTTATTTCCTAGGCTTTTGCATTTTTTAATACAATCATAACTTTCATGATTTAAACGAGAATCACTTTGTGACTTGATGGTTTTTATGATTTAGAATCTTGACAAGCAAAGCAATTGAGGCTAATGATGGGAAGCCCCTGCCACTGTACCAGAAAGCTCTGTGTGGGCTTACTGCTGGTGCTATAGGAGCAACTGTTGGTAGTCCAGCAGATTTGGCACTCATTCGAATGCAAGCTGATGCAACTTTACCTGTTGCTCAGCGCCGACATTACACGAACGCCTTCCATGCACTCTCTCGAATTGTTTCAGATGAAGGGGTTTTGGCACTTTGGAAAGGTGCTGGGCCTACTGTTGTAAGAGCCATGGCATTGAACATGGGTATGCTTGCATCTTATGATCAAAGTGTTGAGTTCTTCAGGGATTCTGTTGGTCTCGGTGAAGCTGCTACTGTGCTAGGTAAGTAATCATTTTACCATGGTCGAATTATTTTGTTTGAACTTCTTGTTATTAGCTTTATCCATTGTCATAGTATGTGTGTCATAATTACAAATTTGCAACTAAGCTCAGCTGTCTTTCTAAAACATAATATTAAGGACGAATTGTACCTTCCTAATGATTTGGACCTTGTTTAATATTTTCTGTTGATGTTTCAAAAGTATATGGTTCACTCCCATAATACTGAAAGAAAATGTTTTAGTCAAACCTTACCATAGCTGGGTATTGTATTTGCCACCAAGAGGTGCAATTGTTGGCCTTTTTTGTTTACTATTTACAAAAGTAGTTTTCTGTTTTCTAAAATTTATTTATCCCGTGACCAGATCTGAAAATGTTTGTCTCTTTAGCTCTTTTGTTTTCTAAAAGTGTCTCCTGAGTGCCTGAAAACAGAAGAGGATGAGAAATATCTCCCAGCTGTTTGTTATGGTTTTTATTTTTGAAATACTTCTTTTGGAAACAATTTCAAAACTTATTGATTTAGGATGAGAAATATCTCCCAGCTGTTTGTTATGGCTTTTATTTTGAAAATACTTCTTTTGGAAACAATTTCAAAGATTTAAATGAACGGACCCATTATCTCTCTCAAAATACTGATAATTATGTTTTTAAATATACCTGCCAAAATTTCGAAGTCTAAACTTGACAAGATTTTGGCTTTTATTGACTGGTTTTTATGTTGCCAAGATCTGGTGGGAGACTTTTTTAGTGATTCACTGTGATGTTTGACTAGAACTTCATGTATGTGCTCAAGATTACTTGCAGGCTATGGAAATGTATTACATACACAAGTCAGTATTTATTAAAATTTAAGTTGGCGTTTACTCTCGTAAGATCTTGGTTCTCATCCTTAACAAAATACTTCTCTTCCTTATGTTATTGACTAATTAAATGATTATAATGTGTTTTATTGCTATTTTTTAAGGTTTAGAGAGTGTGCTGTAAATCATTGATATGCGATGAAAGTTGAAGAGGTCTATCTATTCTAACCTACCTAATTTTGCTCCAAACTTCAGTTTAGTGAATTGTGCACACATTGCAAGGAAAGTGGAGTAACATTGTAGGATTTGCTGATTTAGATGATTGAATTAGACCACATGTCAGTCTTCAAAGAACAGCTGGGAAGATTAGTCTTGACCTTTCTTGAATCATTTGTTGCTTATGTATATATGGTTGTTTCTTCTAGTTGGGTCCCAAGTATGATTTTCTTTTTATCGTTGGGGAAATTGGGCGAAGAAAATTGAGTTAACATAGTGATTGTGCTCAGTTTATTGTCTATTTAGAAAGGGCACCAGTGGTAGGTAAAGAAAAAGGAGTGATAACTCTGTTGTTCCTCTGTTGGCCTGAGATATATGATGATAATAATGGATACTGGGTATATATTATAGTAATAATATTGGAGACTAGATCCTAAGATACTCAGCAATAATACCCTGAATTTGCTGAAAGAACAGAAAATACAAGGTGTATAGTGAAACTGAAACGAAAATTACAACACCTTGACTACCCACCAACCAATCCACCCTCTTAATTTTTCTCAAATTACCCTCACCTCCCTAGGCCCCCTCCCTTCATTTCTCCTCTTCGAAATTATTCTCAATCATTCTCTCTATTTTCTCCACTCACAACCTGCTAGCCGTGATTCTGTTTAACACAATCCTCTTTTGTCTCCTCTCAACTTCCTGAATTGGTCTTTCCACTCTGCTTGGCTCATTATTCTGTATATGTGGGTTAGAGCCTTAGAGGTGTATCCTCCCGTGTTCATGCATTAAGGTGGTGGTTATTCATGTTGCAGCTAGCTAAGTAATTAATGTTTTTCTCAAATTATAGTGTCATCATTTTGAACAATGATTGTGCTTCTTCATCCAGCCAATATCTATGTTACTGTGGTCATGAATTCCTATGTTTACACTAGGGGAGGGGATACTCACCATTTTCTGCCACGTGCATTTCTGTTGGTGCTCATGCAATTTTACTAAGCAGATATATTGCTTTTTGTTTTCTGTTTTTTCCATTCAATTGTAATTTTGGTATAAATTGGGAATCTTGGTTTCTGCTGTTGGATATTATGGAAGCTTGCATACTATTACTCTTATAATATCTTGATATCTAGTTAGAGTTTTTTTAGGGAGTTCTTTATTAAAATACTTCTGGATATTCTATTGTGTTATCAACTTACATTTGTTCTTTTTTAGGTGCAAGTTCCGTATCTGGATTTTTCGCAGCGGCTTGCAGTTTGCCATTTGACTATGTCAAGACCCAGATTCAGAAGATGCAACCTGATGCTGAGGGGAAATATCCATACACTGGCTCTGTTGATTGTGCTGTCAAAACCTTCAAATCAGGAGGACCATTCAAATTTTACACCGGATTCCCGGTCTATTGTGTTAGGATTGCTCCTCATGTCATGGTAATGTTCTCTTCTGTCACATGTCGTCCTTTGTTATATTTGAGTTGATGTTTACATTTGAGGGATTTATTGTTAAGTTTATGTTCTGATATACGATTGTATCACTCGCCTACGCAGATGACATGGATCTTCCTCAACCAGATTCAGAAATTTCAGCAAACATATGGGTTGTAGACTTGTAGTTCTCCTTGGTAATGGGAATTTTGTGTTGAATTCAAGCTGAGGATTGAATAATTTGTTGGCTATGTTGTAGCCCTTTTTGGCAGCTAAACACGAATGGAACTGATAATTTTTCAAGTTTAATTAATCATGGGACTGCAGCGGAAATTTACTTACAAACATTGTATTAGTGATATATAGAATTGGACGCAGCTGGAGCAGAATAGTATATTCCATTTTAGCAGGGATCTCATTGAGATATCCAAAACTAGAATAAGTTCTTTATCGCAGACAGCATTACTACATCAAGTTTTGTAATTTCTTTCCTTAGTTGGGAAAGTATTTTTTCAAGTTTCAACCACATTATTGTTTATTTGCAAGTTTTTCTCTTTATTATTATTTTGTTGGTGGTTAAACTTTGATTAAGGAGACAGTAAATTTTTTTTATAAAAAATTAAAGATCACATGAAAATGTATTGGAAATTATAGTCGAAGTGCAATGTCAAAAAATGTGGATTTTATTATATAAGTAAATTTGGTTAAAGATCAAATTAGCAGAGATAGTTATTTTTATAATATTTTTTTTTCATGATTCTTACAATTTCTTTTATTGATCTTCTATCTATTTCTACAAGGTTAAAAGTCATGTAGTCTATTCTTTCAATTGGTAGTGGTATTTTCTTTTTTTAAATGTTACCATGATTTATTTTGCAACTATTGATTTTTACGTGATGTTCTACTGATATTTCTTTGTATATAATTATTTGCTCTTTCAAACACCAATGCGTTTTAATGATATTTTATGCATTTTTTAGGAGTAAAGCACCAAATTTATCCTTAAAATATTGGAGAAGTGGCTTTTGAGTCCTTGATCTTTTTAACAAATTAGTCCGTTTATAGAATCGTTTTGCATGTTTATCTTTCTATTTGACTCTAATTTAACTTTTCCAATTAATGCCCTGAAAATTATCATCCTAAAAACTGTCGTATAACGTCATTATTATATATATATATATATATATATATTATAATATTATATGATGTCCTAAAATTTTATTCTATTATTATGTTTTGTTATTTTTCATTTTCTTTCTTACATGAATCGTCTCCTGTCAGGCGAGAAAAATGATAATACTGACAAATGAGAAACATAAATTCAGGTGAGTGCATCACTTCTAGTGATTCGATCCAGAAATTTTAAGCTGTGAAACAATATTTATATTTATTCAAATGAAAATTTTAAAAATCAAATCCAAAATTCTATATATTATATCTGAAAATTGATCGATGAAGATGAAATAAAAAACTGAGATTTGAAAAGGAGAAAACTTTTACAGAAATATTATATTATTAACTTACAACCTGTAAATGTAATTTAATTTATTTAAGAAAAAATAATCATTGTTAAGATAAAAGATAAGCAACAAAAGAAAGAGTTTATTTAGTATGTAACAGTTACAGTATAAAATATTTTACACTGTTATTAAATTAAAATCCTTCATTTATAGTAAGTTTGTTGAGTTGATTTTACCAATTAATACTTTCAAAATTATACAACTAAAGAATTGTGATTGGATGTCAATGTAAATTTTTTTTACACTATTAAAGTATATTAATTAAACTCCAAAAGAAAATAAGAGACATAGACAAACCACATACTAATTAAACTCCAAAAGAAAATAAGAGACATAGAGAGACCAATATATTGTTGGAGATAGAGGAAGAAAAATAAAATTAACACAACAATGAGTTCAAAAAGTTGAAAGTTGAAAACAACAATAAGTAAGAACATGTGTAACAAATTTTAAAGTATTAACTAATCTACATAAAAATAAAATTAATATTTTTAAGTAAAAATTGCAATATATTTTTAAGTAAATATTAACTAATACACATAAAATATTAAATTATCTTTTAACATTATTTTGAAGTAAAAACTTATAGAAATAAAGAAAATGTTAACCTATTTCTTTAATTAGTTATAAATAAAATTTATAACTAAAAAAAAACCCATTAACTTATCTTTTCAAGTGTTTTTATTTTTAAGTAAATATCTCTATAAGTATTAAAAGAAAAAAAAATGTAATTGTTATTATGTAAAAGGTTTTTAGCCATTTGAGTAAATAAATATTTTTTAATTAATTAAAATATACTTACATGAATATTTATTACGCGTTAATTAAAATATATATTTTTTACAATTAGATAAAATTATTTAATTAATTAATTCAAATATAAATTATCTTTTAGTGAATTCTAAATTTAAACATATATATTTGAATTAAATGTTTTTTTAACGTAATAACTATTTGAATTGAATTAATACGAAATAAGAGAATATCTTGGAAGTAAAATGTATATGCTTAAAATATTATTTTTAAATAAATATTAAAAATATAAAAAATTATTGTAAATAAAAATTATAACTGCTAAAATCATAATTATAATAATTTTTTTTAATTTTTAAAATAATAAATCATCAAATAAGAAGGACTATATAAAAAATCAATAATTTTTTATATATATATAAATAAAAGTTAGAAGTCAAGGCATCTAGTTGGTTGAACAGAGAAGTTATAGAAAGAAAAAGAAAAAAAAAAAGTTAGGGAAAGCCATTGCCCCCTATGCATTGATGTGATCTGCAATTATATCAACATGACGTGTGTGTATGATCAATCGTGAATGTATTGTTTAAACGAATTGAAATGTGTAAGGAGTTGACATGAGGATGCAAAAGGTAACTGTGATGGGTTGGGCAGAGCAAAAGAAGGACAGTGAGGAATGAAGGCAGATCCGGACAACAACCCAGAATACCAATTATGGGATCAACAAATCCTACTTTGCTTATGGTTTGGTGAAGCCAACAATCATGGATGAGAAACAAGACCAGACCATGTTCATGTTCAGCCATCACAATTCACAATCCTCACGCCTGTTATATAATGTCACCCCAACTTTCATGCACACTTACATATATTGGAAATTCAAATCAAACTACCACCGTTGTAGTACAAATATATTCAAATAAATTTTGAATTTTTATTTACTAGTTATATGCTTTAAATAACATTTTGGTTTTTTTTTTTAATTTGAACATTTAAATATTTTATTTTGTTTGGTTTTATTTCTCGTGAAATAACATTTTTTTTTTATTTTAGCCTTTAGTTCAAAAATAATATTAATTAAATGATTTTTGCAGTGAAATGACCATTAACAAATCTTTAAGGAGTTTAAAGGGGATGACTATGCTTTTAACATGTTATATAGAATTATATCAACGTAGTATACAAAGAGTTATTTATAGATATATTTGAATCTAAACAAACTTAATATGAATGAAAACAATTATTTTATAACCTTATCTTTTATATTTGAAATTTGCCGAGATGGGATAGGAGGGTCAATCTCGTTCCGTCTCACTTAATTGTTATCCATATTTTAATTATTTTTAATTTATTTTTATTATTTAATTTTTAATTGTTTGGTGAATAATTTAATTTTAATTTTTTAAAATATCACTTTAAATAATATTATTTAAAAATTTTAATTTTTAACTTTAATTTTTAAAAAATGCTAACAAAATTCTCTCTTTTAAAATGCTTTGGTTAAAATTTTGGAAATTATAATTTAATTGCAGAGCTCACAAAAGTTTATGATTTCAAAAAATTAACTTATCACAAAAAGAGTTTTTAAAAGAGAGTTTCCCTAATCATCCTCTTCATTTTTATTTTTTTTATATCGTTCATTTCTTTTTTATTTTATTTTATCAAAGTTGGCACATGATTGGATTTTTTTTTAATAAAAACAAAATTTATTCAACAGTTTAATGACAAACTAAGTCATAACTTCAAAGAACTACAACATAGTTGAATAGACAAGTATAAATTAAAGAAGTCCTTATCATAAGCTCACCTCACCCAATAGTTAATTATACTCTTTTAAAAATACATAGCGTGAAGGATTATTAGATGAATACTAATTAGTTTAGTTTTTAACTTTTTTATTGTCTAGTCTATATAGTTAAAAAAATTAAATTATAAATGTTTTTATAAAACATACAAAAATGAAAATGTTTTTTCAATAAGAAACCTAACAGAAAAAAAAATAAAGAATGAAAAGTGAACTTTAACCTAATACTGTCTTTATTTTTTTTTTCTGTTAGGTTTCTTATTAAATTTTTTATTAGAATTAGTTTTTAAAATATTAAATTTTTTATTAGAATTATTTTTGTAAATATTATATATTATACATTATGATTATGTGTTTCATATATTAATAAAATTAAGTTACAATATTTTTTCTTAATTTCAAAATATAATTTTGAGAAAATTTATTTTCAGTATTTTTAATATAATTTTGTCATTAATTGCGTATACTAAATTTTAAAGAATAGAAGTCTAACCTGTCAGCTTAATTTGAACTGAAATTGATGAACTAGTTGGTGCCCAGGTATTTGACTAAAAATATTGATTAATTTCAGAATAGACTATATCAAGCAAATTGGTGTTGAACCAGTGATGAAAAATTGGTTTGAAGTGTTTGTGTTTAACTTTTTAAAACTTTCTTTTTTGTATTTTTTAAATTAACTATTCAAGTAAAAGTATTTTTAATAAAATAAATTAAAGGTGAAATGTAAATTATAAAGGTGTATATGATTCGCTTATAAATTACTTAACTTATTACATTGATTTTCAAAAGTTTACTTTTTCATAATTTTTGTAATGATTTATATATATATTGTTGAAGATTTGTTTCTATATCATTTGATTTTGTTTTTAGGTATTGTTTAGTTACTACTTTTACGTTATATCATATAATTTTATATTCATTGTAATTTGTTATGATTATTATAAAATAAAGAACTGAGAAACTTTTCTTTTTCAAGCATTTAGAATAATCAAATATCTCTTCTAACTTAGTATTAGAAATAGAAGGCACCTTCAATGGGTCTTAAACAAAAACAAAAAATGACACTACGTAGAGAGTCTCATTAGTGATTCACCTCTATTCAATGTCAAACAACCAACATCAAAGCATATGACACTAATATATTTACCCTCAGAAGCACCACAAAAAATAGTCACTCATGCGTTGCCACGTGCCTCTACATGCGTCATTCCTCATCGGTGCGTAAAGTCCACATGCTGCCTTCTTGACCTCTGATCATGACGCATTTCGTCTTGCTCTACTCGTCATTGTCTCCTCTTTCTGTCTCAAGGGTTGTTAGGCATTTTTGCAATCCTTTATGGAGCTCAATTCACTCCTCTTGCCTTTTGCTAACTTTCTGTCTCCTTTGTTTTGTTAAATAGTCCCTTTATTACATCTGCACTATATTCAGTGGCATTTACTGTTAGAGATATGGTTTATGGGATAACTATGTCTACCCACTTAAAAAAGACACCTAACACAATTTTCAATATAGAATGTGCCTAATTGCAAAAGGTTTATACCCAACTTGTTACTCTTCTATGACAATCCATAACTCTTCACTTATAATTCACTTATCATGAAAGATTTTGACTTTCCTTCCTATTGTGGTAGAGTACAATCTGCTATTCATAAAATTAAAACTCTCGTGACTTTTGATGACCTTGCAATGATGTTAGAAAAGTCGGATAATATGTGCATTATGTATGTTCTCCACAATCTCCATAAAGACGTTAAATCAGTTCGCAATCAAATCCTCACTAATACCATTGTTCTTATTTTTTAGGAAAGTCCTAACTTGTCTCCTTGAGGTTCCTTACGAGGAATCTTTGACAACTACCTATTCCGACTCTTTAGCCTCTGTTGCCGGTCATGGAAATCGTAGACATGATGGTCAAGGTGCTCATAGTGAACGTGAGGGTAGTCATAGTGCCAGAAATAATCGCTCATAGTATTCCTACTATCACTACAAGGGTCATACTCGAGATAAGTGTTATTACCTTATTGACTTCCCTATTAAGTCCGTTGTCGTTGCCTCTTCTTGAAATCCCACTCTAGATCCAATAAAAAGCAACACCCATAACACTTTGTTTGATGTTGAATACAAATACTATCTCTAATACAAGGTATCCCTCCAAGCCTGTGCTGCAAATTGGTTAGTATGGTAATTCCATAGTTTGTCTCTCATAATTATCACCTTTTGGATCTTAGATTCTAGACTATAGTGTTTCCGATCATATAGCTGGTAACTCGTATATTGTTTTCAATTTGTCCCCACCGTGATCAACCCACCACATTACCCTAGCTGATGGGTCTAAGACTCCCATCACAACTATTGGCCAAGCTAACCTCACTCCTTCATTATCCTTAAAAAATGTCCTTTTTACACCCAAAATCCCTTTTTAACCATGTCTCAGTTAGTCAATTTACTCAACTCCTAATTGTTCTATAACCTTTTTTTTTATTCTTTTTGTGTAGAGAACTGGAGCATTGGATGGACGATTGACATAAGATATGAAACACATGGTCTTTACTACTTCCGCTCACTCACAACTTTTGCTTGTGCCATTTTAGAATCTCCACCCTTACTTCATTGTCTTTTAGGACATCCTAGTTTGAATAAATTGAAGGTCATGGTTCCCTATTTTGCTCAATTGTTGTCCTTAGAGTATGAATCTTACCAGCTTGACAAACATGTTCGAGCCTTCTTTCTGGGACACACTCCTTGTCATGCCAATACACCTTTTACACTCGTCCACTCTAATGGTTGAGGTCCAAATTGAGTACCTTCTATTTTAGGTTTTCGATATTATGTTACGTTTAGTGATGATTATTCCAGGAATACTTAGGTCTTTTTATTGAAAGAATGATCTAAATTGTTTTATGTTTTCCAACCATTTTTGTGATGATGCACAAGAATTTTTTTATCAACCTTTTAAACAATTTATGTCTTCTTATGGTATGATCCACCATTCATCTTACCCTTACACACCACAACAAATTGGTGTTGTTGAATGTAAGCATGGCTACATTATTGAGACTAGGCGTACCCAAATACCTTGTTACTTTTGTAACAATATTATATATACATACATATACATATACATACATATATATATATATATATATCAATTCCATGCTAATAATTTTTTTTTAAAACCTATTACTGATTGCAAGGAAATAATTTATTTTCTTAATTGGTTTGTATTTCATTTCAATATATATTTACTTTTCTTCAGTTATTTATTTAACTTAAATGAATAATAATTCATAAAAAACCATATTTATATATACATAAGCCATATTTTTACATATTTCCATTTCGTATAAAAATATAGAGAAGATTTTATTTATATATAGATCTCCCCTTTAGTTGTTCCTACTACTATATTTTACATGACCGGAGAAAAAATGTTCAATAACAGATTTGTATAAGGTAAAAAGTGACAACTACTTACTCTTAAATTATTAGGGGTCCTCCTTGATTATTGACAAACACCAAAGTAGAGACATCCTTAAACCTGACTGAGCTTTCAATCACGCTAGTTATCCATTCGGATCCAGTGCCTGGAAACATTGCTGAAATTACTACAGAGAAAATGTTTTGATAGTTGGGTGCGTCCATGTTTTTAAATTCACATTTCATATATACATATATTTTTTTTAAAAGACAAAAAAAAAAGAGTGAGAACAATTATCATGTAAATAATTTAATAATTAAATAATAAAAGATCTATATATATATATATATATATATATTTATATACAATTATTTATATAAAAATGATGATATATCTATATAATTGTCTATAATAGTTCATATATATTATTTTTTTAAAAGTAAGTTTGAATTTTTTTTTTGTAGTGGCTAGTTAGAATAAATGAATTTCTTTACCATAGTTTTTAAATGATACAATTATATTTCACCTTAAATATTTACTCATTTAAATCTCTAAGATCAAATCTCCAACTACAAATTAATTCAAACTTTATTTAAGGATTAAAACTTTCACTATAATTGTTTTTATATTTATATACAAAATAAAAAAATCATTACATTTAAAATAAAATTATTAATTAATAGTTTAAAATAACTAATTTAATAATCAAATGAGATTATGAACAATCAAATTTAAATATTTATAATTAAAAGTAACACAATAATCAATAATAACCAAGACAAGATTAGAGACACCTTACTAAATAAGTATTACTAAAATAAAAATAAAATAATAAATAAAGTGAGATTAGTGATACCTCACTAAATAATTATTACTAAAAGTAACATAAAATAAACAAGTAAAAAGTACAATATTTAAAAGTGATAAATATCTCATCTCCCTTATCATAATAATTGTAGCAATAAGTGTTAGATTTTTTTTACTTTCCAGATCACCATAGCTTCAGCTAATGTTTCTCTCTCTTTCTTTTTCTTGTTCTCTTGCCGTCTCCTTAGCCATCAATTTATAGGATCATTGTAATGATTTTTTTTTTCTATCCTAATTACTAATTAACTGATTCCCTTGGTTATAGATAACTTTTGTTAGATGTTGATAAGTCTCTTTTTGTGGTTGACCATATTTCATTCTTCCCTTAGCATGTTGTTGTTATCTTTTGAAATTGTTAATTACCTATGTTTTATATGTTACATTGCGTTGCTATTTTGTTTCTTATCTTAGGTTACTGTTTATATATATATATATATATATATATATATATATATATATATATATATTATAATAAGAAAATTTTAAAAAAATAGGACAATCTAGTTACATAATGATAAATATACTATAAAGTAATAATAATAATATATATAATATATATTTATAAATATATGTTAAAATTTCAAAATAAGTTATAAATTTATTTCTATTTTATATATTTTTTTTCTTTTTTTATACTATATATTCTAAAATTCAAAATTAAATATTAAATATTTAAATTTTATAATAATACAATATTATACTAAAATTTTAATAACATTTGTTTATTATAATAATTATTATTATTATTATATTGCCTGGAAGTTTAAAATAACATAATTATTTTATAATTAGATATTATTTAAATTTGATTTAATTTACTAAATAAATACAATTATATACATATATATATATATATATATATATATATATATATATCTTTTTTCTAAATTTTGGGAATATTACAATTCTCTCCTATTTATAGAAATTTCATCCTCGAAATTTTTATTTATTAAACAAGTAAAGATATGTTTCTCTAATCTTCTCCTCTAATTCCTGCGTAATATCTCTTGTGACATCATCTTAGATGACTTTTACTAGTGGAATTTGTTTGGCTCTCAAATGCTTGATCTTCTTGTCTACGATTTGTACATGCATTGTTTCAAATGTAAAATTATCCTTTAATTGTACTGTATTATTATATGAGAGGGGTTATATATATATATTCTTAATTGAGACACATGAAAGACATTGTGAGGATTAGAATGAAAAGGAGGTAAAGAAATTTGGTAAGTAACATGATCTATCTTTCTGAGAATTTGATAAGGACCTATAAATTAAAGAGTGAGCTTCTTTAATTTCACTATCCTACCAATTGCAGTTTTTTGTGTAACTTTCAAGAATACACGATCACCTTCTTGAAACTTAAGTGGTCTTCTTTTCTTATCAGCATAAATTTTTTGTCTTTTTTGAGTCATTCTCAATTTTTCCTAAATCATTTTGATTTTCTCTGTGGTTTGTTGTACCATTTCAAGACCTAAGATCAAATTCTCCCCAGTCTCAAACCAACATAGAAGTGTTCTGCATTTTCTTCCATATAGAGTCTCATAGGGTGTCATACTTATGCTAGAATGGAAATTGTTGTTGTAAGTGAATCAATCAAAGGTAAGTATTGATACCAACTACCTGAATCTTCTAGCACACAGGCTTTCAACAAATCCTCTAATGATTGTATGATTATTTCTGAATGTCCATCTGTTTGAGGATGATAGGCTGAGCTAAGCCGAAGCTTGGTTCCTAGGGCTTGATGTAAACTTCCCCAAAATTTGGAAGTAAACCTAAGATCTCTGTTAGATATTACGCTATATGAAACACCATGTAATCTTACAATTTCTTTTATATATAAATCTGTCAGCTTTTCTAATGAATACATAATGTTAATGGGTAAGAAGTGAACAGATTTTGTCAGTCTATCCATGATAATCCACATGGAATCAAATTTGTGCTTTGTCTGTGGTAATCCAACCACCGTTGTTGTAACTATCCCATTTTCGTTCAGGTATATCTAAAGATTGTAACATTCCTACTGATTTTTTATGTTCTATCTTAGCCTTCTAATAAGTCAAACACATGGCCACATATTGAACTACTTTCTTCTTCATCTTTGACCACCAAAACATTTTCTTAAGATCTTGATACATTTTTGTTGTACCTGGATGTATACTCAACTTGCTCTTATGTGTCTCATCTAAGATCATTTTCTTAATTTCTATATCATTAGGTACACATACTCTATTGTTGAATTTCAAGACTCCCTCCTTATCTAAGCTAAACTTTTCACCATTCTTTTCTTCCAACAACTTTTTTTCTTTTGATTAAATTCATCAATCCTCTGAGCCTCATAGATTTGCCTTTGTAAGTCACTGATAATTTGAATTAAATTCAATATTATTCTATCATGACTTACTTTAACTGATAAACTCATGTCTCTAAACTCCTTAATCAAATTCATCTCATGCACTATTAATGAAGAAATATGTAATGATTTTCTACTTAATGCATCAGCCACTACATTTGCTTCTCCTGGATGATAATGTAATTCAAAATCATAATCTTTCAAGAATTTCATCCACCTTCTTTATCTCATATTTAATTCCTTCCGATCAAACAAGTATTTTAAATTTTTATGATAACTAAAAACCTTAAACTTACTACCATACACATAATGTCTCCATATTTTTAGTGCAAAAACAATAGGAGCTAATTCTAAATCATGGGTTGGATAATTTTTCTCATGTGATTTTAGTTGTCTAGAAGCATATGCTACTACTCTCCCCTTTTGCATAAGAACACACCTTAATCCCATTTTGGAGGCATCACAAAATATTACAAAATTATTCATTGGAATTGAGTAAGGCTCAAACAGGTGAAGTGGTTAACTTATTTTTTAGTTCTTGAAAACTATTTTCACATTTTTTTGTCCACTCAAAAACTTGTCATTTGTTGGTGAACTGGGTAAAATGCATGATTATCTTAAAAAATCCTTCAATGAATCATCTATAATATCTAGCCAAACCAGAAAACTACGAATTTATGTCACTATTTTTGGTGCATCCCACTTTAAAACTACTTCCACCTTGGTTGGGTCCACATATATACCGTATTTGGAAATCACGTGTCCTAAGAACTTAATTTCATCTAACTAAAATGCACACTTAGAAAGTTTAGCATATAATTGTTTGTCTTTCAAAATCTGAAGAACAGTCTGAAGATGTTCTTCATAAGTCCTAGAATAAATAAGAATATAGTCTATAAATACAACCACAAAATGATCCAAAAATGGATGAAAATTCCTATTCATATAATCCATGAACACTGCAGGGGCATTAGTCACACCAAAAAGGCATTACTTGATATTGATAATGACCATACCTTGTCCTAAAAACAGTTTTCTGAATGCTTCTGCTTTCGCCTTAATTTAATGATATCCTGAATGATTTCTTCTTGGGAATGACGACTTGATCCCTCATAATGAAGAAAGTTGGATTCTTATCCCAAACTATTCTGCTGTCCAAGGAAAAGGATGTCCGAAGTCAACTAGGATAAGAAATAAAATGGATTTTACTGAGTCACAAACACACAGAAAAAAATAAATGTCGCTGATGTGGACAAGAGGGTCATAATCGGAGAAATTGTCCTTTGCACATTGACGTAGGATGCTATCAACCAACTGATACTGATTTGTAGTTACCTTAAATGTTAATGTGTCTTTTAGTGTTTCAAAAAATTAGGCAACTAAATAAATGTTGATGTGGCTTAAAAATAAATTTTTAAACATACTTTTCAATATCTATTATATTTTAGAATTTTTATTATCTTTTTATCATGTTTTTTTAATTTAACTTTTCAACTTTTCCAATAACTGATATATGGTAAAATATTTATAAATTTTGTTTTTAATTTATTAATTATGTTATAGTTTTAAACTTTTTTTTATATTTTTAAATCTTTTTTAAAAAGGTTATAATCTCTTTATATTTTTAAAAATGTTAGAATTTTTAAATTTTTACGTTACACTTTTCAATATCTATTATATTTTAAACTTTTATTTTCTTTTATCATGTTTTTTTTAATTTAACTTTTCAACTTTCCAATAACTTATATACTGTAAAATATTTTTAAATTTTGTTTTTAATTTTTTAATTACGATATAGTTTTAAAATTTTTTTATATTTTTAAATATTTTTTAAAAAGGTTATAATTTCTTTATATTTTTAAAAATATTAGAATTTTTAAATTTTTAAGTTACACTTTTCAATATCTATTATATTTTAAACTTTTATTTTCTTTTATCACATTTTTCAATTTAACTTTTCAACTTTCCAATAACTTATATACTGTAAAATATTTTTAATTTTTTTAATTTTTTAATTACGTTACAGTTTTAAACTTTTTTAAATTTTTAAATCTTGTTTAAAAAGGTTATAATTTTTTTTTAAGCTGTTATAGTTTTGAATTTTTTTATATTTTTTAATATTTTATAACAAAATTTATTATGTTTTTTTAAACATAAAATAAAATAAAAACTTTATTGCAAATAAAATAATATTTCATTCTTTATTGTCATCATCGTTTATATTTTGACATGAATGTGGATCATATGATCCACCTAATCCTAGACTAGCGGCGACATAGGGAGAATCCTAAGGTATATCGAACTGTGATCCGCCCATACCTCTTGTCGTTGCTGGTTGTTGCTCTGGTGGCATCTCCGGTGTGCGTAGTGATCCAAATATTTCCTAAAAAATATGGCCTTGGGGCATGCTAGCACTATACAATGTATGACTTTGGTGAGATGATCCTTCGTGTGTGTGAGACGGATAATAATAAGTAGCAGACATATTTTCACTGATTTGTGTCAATGTATAATAAATGCCTTCTTGACGTTCAGGCAAGTTAGGAATGGGTAAACTTCTGGCTAAACAACGTCCCTTTGTTTAGTTAAACCACGACTTTCACGATATGACTGTTTAACTTCAAAATCTGAAACATCTACCTAAGACATACTTTTAGGTGTTGGCATTGCCGCTCTTGTGATTCGATCTTTGTCTTCCAATAAGACAATTATTTTATCAACATATGAAACTAAATCGTCCACTGACCACTTGTTTCTTCCCTCCGGAGAGACCATATTGATGGAAATAAAAAGAAACCTTAAATCAATAGATACAAGATTATAGTATGTATAGAGAAATAAATATAAAATGATAGAGGAAAGAGAACCTGTGTACCTCATATATATTGAATTGAAGTTCTTGATCTTCAAGAACAAAAACCCTATGAATGATTATTGTAGAGATATGAGTTCAACAAGAACTCTTGAGGGTTTTACTATCTACTTTCTAGGGGATTATTCTAGAGAGTGTATATTGTTGTTGTTATTTGCTTAATGAGATGACAATTTTATAATCCCCTAGGGTAGGCAGAGACCCCTCAAATGGGCTTTTTATGATTGACTCAACCCATCACAGAGTCAATCTTACTATAATCTCATTCAAATAATCATAAAAATATTATAAGATATGATTATCACCATATCTTAAATTGTCAGATAATGATAAAATATAATTGATTAATACCAATCCACTATTATTTCCAACATTCTCCCACTTGGATGGTATTAATCAATAATACAAAGATAAATCATTAAGCTAGAATGACAATTATAGACAAACCTTATGTTAGACAATGAGAAATTTGAGCTACAAAATAATATCTAATAGGGATATATATCATAAATATTTCTCATAAAGTATATAGAATAATGTAGTTCAATAATATGATACTACATGGTCTCAAGCATCCAAAAATGTTAAGAGATATGTTACTAAAAGGATATTACTTCACACATATCTCATAAAAAAGTTTTCAGACTCCCACTGATCTAAGACATCAAAACTTAACCAAACCATATGAGTTATAAAACTCCAAAGTTAAGTATTTGATCAGTGAATAAAAAAATGTTTAATTAATATAATTTTTTTTTACTTGAGTCCGAAAAATTATATAGGTGAGAAAGCATAATTTACATGCATCTAATTATTCATCATAGCCCAATAACATATGTAATTACATATAGGCTACATAAATGCTCTATAATATTTGACATTTAACTAATCCGAGTTTCAAAAATGAGTGACTATGTAAGAATATAAAGATAAGTAGGAAATCCATAAATTCCCTACTAAAACCACATAGACACCTAGTTTATATAAAATGATACTCAGATTATTGTGGCTACAAAATGTCAATTGAGCAAACACTTAGATAATTGGTCCAAACAAAAAAAAATTCATAAGTACTTCAATAGTGCAAAATTGTACTCAATAGGAGTACTATCAGAATAAGCACTTTTTTTACAAAGTAGAAAATCATACTCGATAGGAGTATTGCATCTACAATATACTTATAGAATTTTGACCAAACAAAATGTGAAATTTTGGGTAAAGAAATGCACAATACTTAATTGCATACCAAAAGAATTAATGTGCAATGCCCAACAAAATGCTCTTAACATCCATTAAAGATGTCTATTAAGATACAATGAATTATGTATCTCAATTAAAATAGAACAAAAATAAATAGTTAAGTCCTATAAAGTATGTCATATCATAATTAAATGTGCACAAGAATATATGACAATACAGATAGATAAGTCTCGAGACATGATACAAAATTATATACTTCTAAAATTTTGATCAATTAAAATATAAAAATTGGGTAAAAGAGATGCACAATGCATAATTGTATGCCAAAAGGATTAATGTGCAGTACCCAACAGAATGACCTTAACATCAGTTAAAGATGTTTACAAAGATACAATGGATTTTATGTATCTCAATAAAAATAGGACAAAAATAAATAGAGAAGCCCTATTATGTCATATCATAATTAAATGTCCACAATTTTATATGACAATAAAAAATATATAAGTTTCGAGAGATAATACAAGATTATATATACTCCCACTAATCCTTAATATACCAAAAAAATATTAGGATTATCATTAGGGTACACTAGTATTAAAAGTTCTAGTGATAGTGGGATGATGACTTTATAATATAATAATAAAAGTGAATTAAAATTCACTATTATTCTACTTAAGGAATTAGAAAGTAGTAGAATAACAAATGATTAATGAGAGAAGTGGTTAAAATAACAAGAATATGAAACCTACAAATTCATCTATAAGAATAAATAATTCTCACAAATTGTTTCATAATTAACCACATATTAATCAATCTTTACAAAAATATTGACCCCTATAAGGATCTTGAAAAAATAATTACATGAGTGAGAAAATGGATCACTTGATAATTTTACGTAGAATATGAGATCATAAGCAAGTTCTCAAGTAATCATAAACAAAAATCAAGTGCTACAATAAACAATATTTACACACACTTGAGAATAAAACATGATTATACGCAGCGGAAGAATAAAATATGATAATGTCTCTCCAACTTCACCTTACAATAAAAAACATAAGTAGAATAAAAGAAATTAAAATGTTACTGCAAAAATTAAAAAACAAATTGAATAAGTAGTATAAAAAATTTTACCAACAACGATGCTCATGCATTTCTTGGGTCGATAAACAATTTTGTTTAGGCACTATACCAAACCATGTACTCAGAGTTGAATGTCATGTCTCCAACCTGAGTTCCAGTTTCTTCGACCCTAAATTGGTCTAAGTTGTTCCACATTGCAATGGCAGGTTGCAACAGCATAAGCCAATTTTATGCACCTTTTCCTCGCATAGTCAACCCATGTAATTTTTTGGGCTGCAAAGGAGGACGGGGTATGGGTTGCCGTATCCCAAACTACCGCATTACTCTATCTAGTTGATGCCATTCACAAATATTGAAGCAAAGTAATGGCACAACACATTTCCACACATTAACCCCTTCTACGCATATCAGGGGTAATTGTGCCAAAACTTCGTTTGGATTTGACATCCAAATCACCTATATAACATAAGAAGTAGTTAATAGGTAAACAAATTAAAAATTAATGACATACATTTTCTTACATCATTTTGCTTCATTGTATCCAGTAGTCGACAATGATATTTTAAATCATCGGTGACCCCAATGTGTTGGTTTTCCCGTCGTAGCCACCTACCAAAATTATATAATTAGTATTAAATATTAGATAACTAATTTATGAATAATGTTGTAAAATATAACTTATATTATACTCAATAAAAAATTTACCTTGACCCAATGAGTTTGTTTGGTTTGTATGGGGGTGATATAGTTGGTGCAACTTTTGGGAATCTCTCTCATACCCATATTTGTATTAATATGCATAAACCACCCATGGATCTTATTTTGTAATTTGTTGCGACGCATAGTTCTCTATATAAAAAATTAAGTACAGTAGTACCCCATGCATATGCACTGCACTCACTAAAGTCTCGCAACAATAATAAATACCTTAAAGAGACTTTATTACTTGACTTATCAACAAATAGGGCACCACCAATGAGTCGTAAAATATATGCCCAAGTAAATCTCTTTAGGTTTTGTTCATTATTTTCAAAATTAGCAATGTCACCAAAATTATGAGTTAGCCAACTAACTCGAATAGAACTACCCTCTATTTCATCTTCATTGGGTGAAACCCCAAGCAGTTCTTAACATAGTTCAACCCAATTAATATTGGTTGAAACTATGATAGGAATTCCAGTCACTCGTAAACCCAACAAAATTGCAACATCTTGAAGGGTGATAGTGCATTCTCCACATGTCATGTGGAAAGTATGAGTTTTAGGTCTCCATCTCTCAACAAATGCATTAACTAAACTCGCATTTATGAAGAAAACTCATCTGGGCGACTGTGTAGAATCCCGCTTGCCGTAAATTTCATAAAATTTGTGGAGGAATTGACTCTTCTCCATTGTAAGTGGGAACTGCACATCTGATTAAGAGTTTTTTGTCATCCTCTCCATTCCATATATGTTGAGAAACATGTTGATTTTGCATGTACAACACGTCATTCTCCACAGGTCCACAGTGAAGACTATCGATAGAAGGGCGAGAAAAAGAAGAGGCCATGACAATTGCTAAAATTTAAAACGAAATATTATGTTAAAATAATACCCAAAATAATATATAACAAAAAAAAATATATAAGAAAAATATATCAAAATATTATATAAGGAAACAAACCTCAATATTTGGAAACAAGCTTCATAATAAAAACTTTCTTTTGATTGTGTGATTCTGTGGGCTAAGTGGGCGAATAAATAGGAGAAAAATTCCGCATAAACCGTAAGTCTCATATGCGGTTTATGTGATCATTAACTGCTGTGTTAAACGCTGTAACAGAAAAAAATGAATATTTAATGCAAACCGTAAGTGTGAACTGCGGTTTTCACGTCCTAAAAATCCGCACCATTCTTATTCCAGCATTAAAAAAAACTTATGGGTAACGGAAAAAAATGGATATTTAATTAAAATCGCAAGTGTGACTTGCAGTTTTATGTGTCTAGAAATTTGTGTTTTTTTGCAACTGTTGGGTAAAAAAGGAACTGGTCAAAGACCACACAAACCGCAAGTGTGAATTGGGGTTTTGTGGGTCTAGAAATCTGCGTTTTTTGCAACTGTTGGGTAAAGGGGGTTGGTCAAAGACCACACAAACCGCAAGTGTGAATTGCGGTTTTGTGTGTCTAGAAATCTGCATTTTTTGCAACTGTTGGGTAAAAAGAGGGGCTGGTCAAACTGCAAGTCTGTGGTTTTACTGAGCTAGTTATCTGTGCCCTATTTACCCATTGGACAGAGGGATGACACTGGTTAAAGAACAGTCAAACCGCAATTCCCAGTTGCGGTTTTACAATGATTTTTTCCACACTAGCTTCCACGTAAGCACATAGTTGATGTGACACGTAACCTGCAATACGAGTTGCGGTTTGACCAAGTCAAATTTTAAAACAGACCCATGTTGGTAATATTTTTAAAAACAGACCCATCTAAGTAATTTTTTAAAAAATGAACCCACTTAGGTCAATCAACCTTTTTTATCATATAATTTGGGAGATGTTTTAAATGCTAAATAAATTTTGTATTTTTAAAAAATGAATGAAGTTGTTTTTTTAAACTTGATTTTGTTTCAATGTGATTAATATTTTATTATAAATTAATTTATGATAAAATTGAGTGTAATTTTTTTTCAAATTTACTCAAATTATTTCAACTTAAAATATTTAAAAAGTTTCAACAAAATTTAATTATTATTTTTAACAATAATTAATCTCTACCAATAATATAATTAAAAAATATAGATATTTTTTATAAGAGTTAAGCTATAAATAAGGTCAGCCGTAAAAATTAAAAATATTTAGAAGTTAATGTGAAAAATAAAAATAAGCCCAAATGTAATTTAAAAGAATGAGTAATTTGTGTATATATATATATATATATATATATATATATATATATATATATATTAAGATAATAATATCTTATAACAAGTAGAGAAAATAATAATTATCTTAAAATTTATTTAAATGATGGTGAGACGTAAAAAGAAAAATAAGGTCAGACATAAATTATTTTAATTATTCCTTGTTCTTATTATAAGATATTATTTTAAAATAATTAATTATTTGTTTATATTTTAGTTTATATTTTAAGATAACAATGCTTTATAACATGGAGAGGGAATAATAATTATCTTAAAAGTTATTCATGTGATAGTTTTTAATTGAAGAACAATATAATATTTTTTTTATTAAAATCCTAACAAAATGATAAATAATTTTTAAATATTTTAACTTATTTCACACAATTCCAAACATTTTTAGTGTTTAGGTCTAACCTTATTTTAATATCTTATATAAAAAGATCTCTATACTTTTTTAACTATAGGATTGATACAAATTAATTATGTTTACAAAAAAAAATATCATTATTGGATCTTTGACTCTAGATCACTTAATTAAGAAAAAGATTATCACTGTGTCAATTAATATTAACAAAAATATTTATATTTTGATACTCATATATAATGTATAAAAGATAATTTTCTAATATTTATTGGAATTGTAATGATATTAGTTTATTTTAGTATTCTCATATAAGAATTTAAATGTATGATTTATTTTTACCAAGAAGTTAAAATAAACTGTAAATTTTCTTCCAATTTAAAAAAAATAAGATCAAACTATCACTTTATTATTTTTAAATTATTATATAATATATAATATAATAGCAATATATTATTTTATAAAAAATATTATATAATTTAGTATTACTCTATAGAGTATTTAACTATATTTTTGCATTATTACTAAATTGATTGATTAAAATACAAAAAAATTATTAAATTTTTATGAATTATTTTGGTCTAATAAAAAATATTTTAAGTAATAATAAATTAATTTAATAAAAAATATAAATTTTTTATAACAATAAAAAATATAGATAAAAGGATAGAATTTATTTTAACATAGAAGAACGTAAAAGCAAGTTTAACCTATAGGAACAAAAGTGATGGAAGTGATGCCGTTTGATTGGGCAGCAGACGCAGATGATAGTTATCAATCAACTATGGCCTATGGGCATGTTTGAAACGTAACGGCAGCAGAGAAGTTTCTTTACAAATTTTGCCTCGAAGAGTGTGATTTAATGCCTTTTCAATGCTATCCAAACGTATCCCTTACTGTGCCATACAAGTGTTTCTTTTTTCTTTATTAATTAATATTTTAGAATCTTCCTTTAAGAAAGTGTAACTACTGCTGGATATCTCATTTTGGATAACAAACAAAAAATGTAATGAAATGGTAAAACTATTTTATATTATCATTTAATTATAAATTATTATTTACAATGAATATTTATTTTTCATATAATCTAACAAAATATACGTTTAGAAAAAAAAATCTAACAAGCTATACATGGTTATTATGAACACGATTATTAGATTCTTTTTTTATAATCATAATATATACATAATATTATTTTTCATTAATTTTTTATAGGTAGAGATTATTTTTTATTTCTTTGATTAATATTTGTTTTTTAACTTATATAAAATATAATTAAATAATCATCTAAACAATTTCATTAATTAAATTATCTTCTAAAACCTTTTAAAATAAATTTTTAAATACTATTTTTTACTTCAATGACAAAATATTTATAATTAAATTCAATTTTCTATTTTTTTTTTGTACATTTGGTTTTATTTCATAGATGGATAGTTAGTAAAATAATGTCCCATCATCAGCCACAGCCAGCCAAGGATTGTCGAGGTGCAAACCTTCAAAGCCTTTTCCAGTGACATTAATCAGAAAGAAAAGGAATTGACGGCAGTTTTAAAAATTA
Organism: Psophocarpus tetragonolobus; assembly: GCA_037954015.1. NCBI lineage: Eukaryota > Viridiplantae > Streptophyta > Magnoliopsida > Fabales > Fabaceae > Psophocarpus > Psophocarpus tetragonolobus. The sequence goes on from CM075690.1 coordinate 24,195,471, forward strand.
AAGAGTATAGAATGCGTAAATATTATAAATTCTCTAATGTTATGTTTGAATTTTACGAATACAATATATATTAATCGTAAATTATTAACACTTCCAGCGGTAATATTATTCAATTAGAATAAAAATATTATTAAGATGATAGAATTTAAGTTTAATTAATATATATTAATAATTTGCGAAAAACCTGGGTTTTGGTAAACTTGTCGAGTTGAATCTGGTATTGCGCGTATTACCGCCGTATAAATCCAGTCTAAACTCATGAGCTGTGACCAGGAATATCTGGTATTTGTCGGAGTACCGCCGTATAAATCCAGACTTTCTTGTTATTGTTTCTCTTTTTCTTTGGTATCAGAGTCTGGTTCTTTCCAAGGACAATTTTCATATCAAAATTTGTAAATGTTAATTTTAATCGAAAATAGAAATCTGTCTAGAGTGGATAGTGTTTGTTAGGATACTCATGGTAGTTGAAGGGCAGTGATGGCCAGTGGAGAGCCGGTGTAAGTCCCTAGTTCCTACCTAAATGAGTTGAGGAACACGTGCATATTGCGCCAACAAGTACAGATGTTTATTTTTTATTAAGTTTGTATTTAAAAAAAAAAAAAAAATTTACTGATAAGCCTTATGATTTTCTATATTCTTTAATATTTATTGTTTTATAGTGTATTCCGTGGATACCTTACTTTTATTATATAAATTTCTGCTGTCTTTGCTCTGTTTCTGTTTAAATTTCTGTTCTTGTTCTGTTTTCTCTTTTCTCTGTACATTTATTTTATTCTCACAAATATAAAATTTTACAAAATGACAAATATACAACCGATAAAAGGTAAAGAATATCACTCAGCTCTTGCAGCTGTTGAAAATTTTACAAAATCTCCTCCCGTAAGATATATAAAACCAACTCATGACACAGATTTTGTTCATACAATATTAATAGGACAAAATAATACAATAATAGCTTTACTAGAAGAAGTTTCTAGAAAACTATCTACTCTTATTAATCAGCAACACAAAAATATAAACATGACTGATGATATAAATGATTTAGTCAATAAAGTTTCTAAGTTATCTTTAGGAACAACTACACAAACTAAAACAGTCTGTAAAAATACTCACAAATTTATTAAAGTTATTGCAACACCAAACAAAGCTGAATCTAGTAATAGAAATCAGACTACACAGGACAACAATAACTCCAATAAAAATAAAACTATTAGTTAAATATGAATTTTACACCAAATAATAATTCACAAACACAAGTACAAGAAATTTCTATGGATAGTTCATCTAATAGGAATCACACATCAGAGAGGTTTCCTGGAACTTCTCGAAGATTAAGAGAACATAATACAAGGAGACAAGATCTCATCCAACATCCTGGAATCTTAGATAGATTTCTACATAGAAGAAGATCTACTAATGTTAGAAGACTAGAAGACTTAGTAGATATACAACAAAATGTTGAAATAAGATCTAATTCTCGGATAGATTCTTTAAATCCTAGACAGTTATACAACATAGGATGGTTAAGTTCCGAAAGAACCAGCCTCTACAGGTATAGGAGAATAGAAGATTTCCACCTACCTGATAATACTTATGAGATAATACCATTAATATCTCAGCAAACAGCCACACAACTCCTAAACCAACATGGATGATATGTTCATATGGGATTAATTACTATTGGTGTAAGATCCCTAGCTAGACATATGATTGGTGCTAGAGCTTTAATAGTTCTCCATGACACCAGATTCCAAAACAATGATTCCCAAAGTATTATAGGTATACTAGAAGTTGACCTAAATCAACCTATATCTTTGATATACCTTGCCCCTAACTTTACACTTACTCTTCAAGATTTTGTAAATCACATCAGTCTAGAAGTACAAACCATAGGATTTGGAACAAATTGGATAGGACATAACCTACACTTAGACATAACTTTCATAGGAAGAATAAGTAATTATATTTCTTCTATGTATAGAATAAACACTAGACCATTAGAAGAAGCCATTAGTTCAATTGGTACATAATTTTTGCCAGCCCAAGCCTTTACTCGAAGAAATGAGGGACATCTTTGGCAAACCCATTTACAAAGGGATGAACAAAATCCCATTACAAATCCAGACACTGTCATTCTACATAATAGGTCTAGAGGTCTTAGTCTAAGTTTTACTGACTACAGAAACACTTCTTTAACAGATCTAGAACAAGATCGAAGGGATAGTACATCTGCTATTCCTGACAATGATCATATTGCTATGATGAATATCATAGATAGTGAAGATGAAGAAGATGATGACATGACTGAAGAAGAATGGAATCATCATCAAGCAAACATAGCCATGCTTAGGCAAGGAACTTTAGAAACTAATTTTAAACAAGATTCTTTACAACAAAGCATTCTTAGTGAGTCAAACTGGGAACCTTGGGATTGTTTTCCCTTAGAACAAAATGAAGTTATAACTCCTCAAGAAAATGATATAAATGATATAGTTAATATCTTTTTACAAAATTTAAAACTTGAAGAACAAACTGAAGAACAAGAATACTTTTACAAACTTCAAGAAAAATTAAAAAATAAAGAAGACGATGAATTATCTACTACTTCTGAAAATACAAAAGTAGGATTAATCAATGAATATGAAGAATCCACTGCTACAAATTATAGGTTAGATCCTGCTGGTACTCAGAATTATAGTCCATGATTTTTACCTAGAGACACAGTTCAAAATATTGTCCTTAGTGATAATAAATATATCTCACATGGTAAACGATTACCAGTAGAACCACATTTTCAAATTCCAAATCTACTTCTTAACTTAGGAGGAATAGATCCACAACTCCTTCCTACATACATTGAACAATGGACTGCTGCTGTAATACGTGATTATGGCATACATCATGAAAAAGATGTGCAGTCTTCCCAAGAAATGATCGCAAAAGGAGAAACATATCTCGGCGATATTGCTAGATCTGGTTGGGAATCATTTAAGAAAAACTTCCCTAATGATCTGAATACTTTGGTCATAGAACCCGGTCCAAACATTTACAACTTTTGTTCTCTTGTTCAAAGATTGTTTACTTCACAATCCGCCAATGATGGTAATACAATTCGACAACAAATTTATTTAGGACATTTAGAAAGATTGTCCATTGAATACTTTGGAAAAATAAAAGAATATTGCCAAGATTATTTGTTATACGCGTCTATAGCTGGATGCTTCCATGACGTGAATATAGGAGATAAAATGTTCCTTAAATTGTCAGGCAAATTAGGACAAAAAATTAGAGAAAATTGGAAAAATGATGAGGTTACTCCCATGTTGAATAATCTCTCAATACGTATACAACACATTATGAAAATAATGGAAGATACATGTACACATATAGCCATACAAAAACAACTTAAACATTCTGATACAGGAATCTGTAAACAAATATATACACCACAACAATATTCACAAAATAAATATAAAAATAAAAGAAATAATTCTAGAAATAAACCTAGAAATATTAATACACAAAAATATTTAGGACCAAGAAATCCTCGAAAAACTTATACAATAAGGGCATCTAATGCTAGAAAACCTACACTCAATCCTACTAGACATGTTAGAAAATACAGAGATAATAAAACTTACAAACAAATATTAAAATGTTTTGCTTGTAATCAACCAGGACATTTTTCAAGAGATTGTCCAAATATATCAAATCTTTATACTAAAGAAGCAAACTTAATAAAATCTTGTCATATGAACTTGCTTCCAATAGACGAAGACGTATCAACAGATTCAGAAATTTTATCTGTAATCAGCATAACAGAATACACTGATGAACTAAATTCTAATAAAATACACAAAAATTATGATTTAATCAATGAATTTACAAATAATAAATATAACCATTTATATGCTAATACTAATGAAGATACCTTTCTCATGGGAGAAGAATACAATGAAATGGGTCAATTATTAGATGATTTGGGATATTGTCTAATGAATACCTTAGAAATACAAACTTGTTCTCATAAAATCCAATATTATTCAGGGATAGATTCAATCCCGTGCACATATTGTGAACGTTATTTTCATATATCAAAAAGGGCTCATTGTCCACTTTGTTATAAAAATTTTTGTATTAAATGTATAGAAAAACATTTAAACATATAAGAACAAGATATACCCTCTTTTGAAACAAGAGAAAATACAAATAAATCTAGTAATAAAGATTTAACTGATACAAGAGTTTCTGTATTAGAGACTCGCATAAATTACCTAGAAGAAAAAGTTATTCTTTTAGAAAAATTAATAAAAGGAAAAACTAAAATAGATACACCTGAGACTAGTCAGATTTCTATACAAAATAATATGATGGGAACAACAGAATGTATCCCATTAGTTTGTAATAAACAACAATTAATAACTCTAAAAGTATTAGTAAAAATAACTTTTCCAAAAATAAATAATAAACCTTCTACAGAAAAAATTATACAAGCCTTATTAGATACAGGTTGTTCAGAAACAGTCATCTGTAAAACTGTAACTCCACAACAAAACATAGTCAAAAGTAAACACATACAAAAAACTAGAACTATGTCTGGTGAAATCATGATAAATGATGAAGAAATTAATAATGTTGTTCTTCAATTTAGTATAAACTGTGAATTTTTTGGATACAAAACCTTCATCAAAACCATGAGAGTAGAAAACCTAGTTCCTTCTAAACAAAATATGATAATTGGTTTAGATTTCATCTTAAGACAAAATCGATCAATTACTATAAATAAAGACTATGTCTTAATAAGTGATAAAACACAAATGACACCTATAGTCAGTAGTGATTCGGTTAAACAAGAAACTATTACTGATAATTGTAATTAATCATAATTTTTTATTGATGGGGCATATATTTTTACACTTGTAGAATTATATAAAAAAATTGTAAGTAGGAGTAATTTATTTATTAAAAGCGTAGAATGGAGAGAAAAGAGAAGAGAGTGGGCAGAGCAGAGGTGGTTTATAAGTAGAAGAATGAGACAGTGAAAGGCGAAAAGAAGGGTATGGGCAGAGTGGTGGCTTGAAGGAGCATATATTATCATACATATGGCAACGGCCCCCATGATTCACGCGCGCTGCGCTTACTCGCTCAGAATTTCCAATCGCAACAGTAAGGGAGGTTCCCATTCCCAAGGTCCCACACCTTCCTCTTCCTCCTCTTCTTCCCCACCCTCCAACTCTCTCTCTTCTGGTAATTTTCATTTAATTCCCTCCCTACCCTTTCATTCTTTTTCCCTATTTCTTTCTCTTCCTCTTCCTTCCATCGTCATTTTCGACTTTTCATTATCTTTATTCCCTACATTTAATGGGAAATTGTCAAAATGATTTCAACTGGAGCGCCTGTTTATTTCCTGTTTTTTGTATTTTGGTACTTGCCTACTACCTCCTTCCTACTTTTCATTATTCAACTTGTTCTTCATTTATTTTTTATTTTTTCTTTATGCTATTCCTTAACTCTTTCACATCAAAGGATAAGTTTATGAAAATCTTAGTATTAACACCATTACTACCCTGAGTTCCAAGCTTATTGATCCAACCCTGTCAAACCTTTAAACCCCATTCACATCAACCTTAGTAATAAAAACTATCTCATACTATTTCCGTTGCTACTGTATGCTGCATTTGGATGCTATGGGATTTTCAGTTTTTGAATCATTATCAATTATCAAATCCACCACGTCATGCCACCCTGGACTTTATATATGCAACAGAAGGCTGTTAACTTGAATTCGTATGTAACTTTGATTTTAATAGTTTATTGATATATCATATATCGCTTCATCTTATGGGTCTAGCTCTCTCATTTTATATGTGCAATTGGCATATGCATACCTCTAAATCATTGTCATCACTTAAGGCAAATATACAGGTTTCGTTACCTGACGTTAGCTAATATGAAATCACTTGTGTTCCCATGGGAGTGACCGTAAAGTTAAGCACCATGCAAAAGCAAAGCATTCTTTCACTGGCTACATTCAACCAAAGCATTCCCTGGAAATATACCATTGATTTAGTAGCAAAATCTACACGAGTGGAAAAGGGGAGAGGGAGATGTTACAAATTCGAATCCTTCCCACAAAAAAAAAAACACACTAAAAAACCTAACAACTAATATTTGTCAATAACATAAAAAACATTCCCTTGGTAGATAGTGTGGGCGGTTTTCTGCTGTTCAACAGTTAAAATAGAATGCAACCAGCAGCACTCTGAAAGTTGATACATAACCAGTATTCAGCTCAATTCAACCAATTTGCTCACTTCTTAGGCTACTCACAAGCAAAATAGCATGAGTAGTCTCTAGCACCTTATTTAGTACTTCAGTTTGACCTTATGTTTTAGGATGATGTGGTGAGATCATTTGAAGACGAGTACCCTTTAGACCAAAATAAAAATAAAAATTATATCAGAACTTTCTTATAATGGTTGGATCCTGATCTCTTAGTGTAGAGCTTGGCACTCAATGGAGATGAACAACCTCCTTAGCAAACAACTAAACACTTTGAGCTGGAAAATGGCGTTTCAATAAGATGAAGTCACCATACTTGGACAGCCTGTCCTAAACAACTAGGATTGCATCATTCCCTTTAAATTGAGGTAGTCTTATGATAAAATCTATCCCCACACCATCCCATATAGCCTTTGGAATAGGTAATGCTTGGAGTAGACCTGCTGGAGATGCAGCTTGATAGCTGTTCTGCTAGCAGATAGAGTCTTCAAATACAAATTTTAGTTTCTATAGCCATTATCCTTGGCCAAAATAGGTTTACTTTTAAATGCCTATGGATCCTATATGCCCCTGAATCACCCCGGATATGAATGAAACTCAGGTAGTAGAACTGGTATCCATTCTGAGTTAGCTGCTGGTATAACAATTCTCCCCTTATAGAGTAGGCACTCCTGATCTAAAGAATACACTGGTTTCTCATTTGTTTTTTCATGTAATGAAGTGTTAATTTTACTCAAGATAGGATCAGCATTCATTGGTAATTGGTAGTTGAAATTTTTTCTGCATCCAGCAAAACGGGCCCCATGGGAGCTATCTATTTCCCTTCCTCCATTCGTGATAATGCATCTGCAGCCCTATTCTCTTGTGACCAGGATGATAGATTATGTTAAAATAATAAACCAGTGGCTTAGCCATCCAGTTTGTTTGTTTTTATCTGCTCTAATAGGTGTTTCAAGCTTTCCTGGTCTGTTAAAACAGAAGTTTCCTGTACAATAGGTATGGATACCAAACTGGATGGCTATCTCCAATGCCATCCATTTCTTTTTTCATAAACGGGCTTACTTAGTTTCTACAAAATTTAAATGTTGTATGCATTTATTGTGCAGTAAGCCGTTAATGATTTAAATGTTGTTGCTTTATCTTTAGATTGCAAAAGTCACTTTGTTCCGCTGGAGTTGATTATCTGAGTAGGTAGAACTTTTCATTGTTGTGCAGGACAACTTTATCTGAAAGGCTACAATGTATTGTCTCCTTTTGCATCAGACGTTGTTCTCAACATGTTGTATGACTAGAGTTTGACCTGGATGCTTTTTGTCTCTTCTTGTTTGATTATAATGTTCTCAAAGTTGACATGATCTTTAGACTTGCTGTTAGATGGTGAAGTGATCATAGGACAATGAAGTCTTAAAATGGTTGCCGCACAATGCATAGTCTTAGGATGATCTTCATGGAAATTATATCTTTCAATCTAGCAGATTGTCAATTTTTAATCCCTGTATACTTCAAGAAAACGTGCTAGCACATAATATTCTTGTTCATCACCATGCTTTGTTTGTTATCCTATCCATTAAAACTATAGGGCTGGATCATCTTTTCCTCAATAAGATTCATATATATGCAGCCTCAAGGCTCCATAGTGATGGAAATCTTGTGCATTGGGAACCACTCTTTACAATTATTTTCTCCTTTGCTTGCTTTCTCCATTCGCTTTCTTTATCACTCTTTTTATCTATTTTCTTTTTGTACTTTCTTAGGCAAAAAGACCACTGTTGGAATAATAGGGTTTAGTTAGGGAGGAGAGGAAAGAGATAAAGATGGTTATGCATATTTGTTTACTGAATGAATATAAGTTTGATTGTTGTGGTAAACTACTACAACCTAATACTCCTATAAACCTACTATTACTAATGATTAGGGCAAGTAGTAGTATTCGTCTAAGCCTACAAACACTAAGACTAATAAAAACCCAACATTCTAACAATAGTATTAATATTGGTGCTAATATATAACTTTTAATTTTCATTAAGGCTGGTAAATGAAGTTTTGCAGGTACAAACTGTGGCCAGAGACACCAAAGTCTTAGAGCTCAAGCTATGAGTACTGTCACTCTTGGAAATTCTATTGCTAGCATCGGAAATTTGAAGAACGACCCTGATCATCTGCTTGTTCTAGTTCATGGTATCTTGGCCAGGTATATAGAATAACATTTTGTTTGAATTATTCTGTGAAAGTAAGAGAGAAGCTTGTTTTGAATTATGACCTTTGGGTGAAAAGTGAAGTTATTCGTCCTGTTTATGATTAGTTGGTACCTTTCAAGTTTGTCTGTATATTATAAATCTAATTCAATTTATAATCTCACAAATTAGCATATGAATGTGAATAAAGTAAAAAATTCCTTTCATCATTTACACTTTTACCAGTTGGTTTCAGTGGAAAATTTAGGCCGATGTGTGTTATGATGTCTCATATTTTCACTTGTTTATGTTGGTCATTTGGATTTTGTTCTGTAGTTTAGTCTCATACAAGGTTTTAGTGGTGTTTTTATTGATACAGCACAGGGGACTGGGCTTATGCAGAAGCAGAGTTGAAAAGGCGCCTTGGAAAAAACTTTCTAATTTATGGTTAGTGAATCTTTTTAACATGTGGTTCTCTGTTATATTGCATAATCCTCCTCTAATCTTATAAATTGAGCTTGTTTGTATAATGTACAAGGTTGTATCCACCCTTAAATTTTAGTAGGTTAATGTAGTTCAAATTAGTTTAACATGTTAAGATCAGAACGTAGTTGAAATTAAATCAATGGTGGATACACACTTATTTGGGTACATACAAGCTCACTTTAGAAGAGGTTTTTCCCTTTATTTGATGTTTGAGTGTTGAACCAAAGTGTTCTTAGTTTCTTTAAATTAAATGTTACTTTTGGGATGTTTGATTAAGAAACAACTAAAATATCTCATTTTTTTATTTGAATATGATGGACAATGTCTGCATGTCTTATGCAAAAATGAAATTGGTCACTCTGCTTTATAGGTTTGACTTGTTTGAGTAAACTTGGAAAATTAAACTCTCACTCTGAGCTGAACAACCTGAAGCCCTGAACTGTTCTTTTCACTTTCTATCAAGTTAATGCTAGAAAAAAGTCCATTTGTATAATTTTGAAAGTAAGCTTAAGTTACTTAAGATAATTTTTTTTTAAAATGTTGTGAAGTTTTTCTTGGGTAATTTATGAATGCCTCATCCATGATTGTAAAATTATTTGTCTTGCAGAAGTCCTTAACAATTATTTGTTGTTTGCAGTAAGTTCATCAAACACTTACACTAAGACATTTACTGGGATTGATGGAGCTGGGAAGCGATTAGCTGATGAAGTGAGTCCCAAGATATGCAAATTCATGTATCTGATGTTTGGACACCCAATTTCAGTTCTGATAGCTTTGAATTTCTCTTAAATTGTTTCATGTTGAATGATTATTGCCTTTCATCAAAACAGGTGTTGCAAGTTGTTAAAAAGACAAAGAGCCTGAAAAGAATCTCCTTTCTATCTCATTCTTTGGGAGGCTTGTTTGCTAGATATGCAATAGCTGTTCTTTATTCACCAGATACCTATAGTAGAGACCAACCAGGTGATCTAGCAAACAGGATGACAGAAAATTCCAAGGGAGCAGGCTTTGCCAGAGGAGGGATGATTGCTGGGTTGGAGGCAATCAATTTTGTAACTTTAGCAACTCCGCATCTTGGTGTAAGAGGAAAGAAGCAGGTCTGTTCTGTACAATTGAAATTTTTTTGTCAACATGTTTTTTCTGTTATATGTTGACTTCTAGAAACATCTATATATCAAATTTGTGTTGTCTTACTTTTTCAAAACTTGAAATTGTCTTGGTTCTCTATGTTGAAATTATGAGTTTAGGGATAAGGGGAGGCAGAGAGATAAAAGAGAATGAAACACTGACAAGGAAAACCGAAAATTTTACTTCTATAGCTTGTGGATAGGAAAGTAAGTCTAGTATTTTTGGGGGCCAAACATGTACCAAGATGCAATGGTGATAGAACATGGTGACTGGACCAACATGAATGGCTTTCACTCTCTTAGAATTTAGGATTGAGCCAAATTCAACCTTAAAAGTTAGCTCCATGAGGTTGGATTGCCCCTCACTATATTATTTATGCCATATCACTATTTGATTTGGGATTTCTAACACACCTTTCAAGCCAAAGATTGGACATTCCGATTCTGAAGTTTGCAGCATTGACATCTACGGATGGTGCAATAACAGCTGGATAGGCCCCAACAATCACTAGATAGACTTTGATTTCTTCTTAGAATTTGGATTTAGGCCTAACCCAAAAGTTAGGAACTAGTGTTTTAGCAGGGCCTTCTCTCAAATATGCGGGTATTTTAATTTTGTACCCTTTAATCTTCTGTATTGTCCTTTGTATTTTGAAGGTAGAATTAATGCTACCCTTTTAGCTGCAGTAGCATGTTCTATACTTCTATTCATTTAAGTACTGTAGAAATCCCATGAAAACTGAAATGGATGAAACTAATTTATCTGGTGGAATTTATAACTTATTGATGACCTATTACATTCTTATTAATAACAAGTATATTATAAATATTACCTAATATTTGTTTTTGTTTCCATTCTATGGATGTCAAAAAGGAGAGAATGCCTATAGCTTTTTTTTTAATAGCAGTTCTTATGGAGAGAACACTAGAGCAGGATATGCATTATCCACAAACAGGGTCTAACAAAATTTTAATTTTACTGGAGAAATTTTATATAACAATCATGAAAATGGTGATTGGAAAATAATGCTAATAATAAATGATAGTTTTAAGTCAAATGAATAAATTGAATATCCTAACTATCCTTCTGTCAACCCTCCATTTATATGTCATGTTGTTGCCCTTCATGTTTTTCAATTTGTACTGAAAATTTGCTGGTCGTAAATAGTTTTGACTGTGTACTGTGCATATTTTTCAGCTTCCATTTCTGTTGGGTGTCCCAATCCTAGAAAAGCTTGCTGCACCTATAGCTCCTTTTTTTGTTGGTCAGACAGGTAGTCAGTTGTTCCTTACTGATGGTAAACCTGACAAACCACCTCTTCTATTGAGAATGGCGTGTGATTGTGAGGAAGTAAAGTTTCTGTAAGTAATGGAATCTATTTATACCAGGTTATATTCCCTCTATTAAGTAATCTAATACTCACAAGATTTAATATTTCTGTAGATCTGCACTTGGAGCATTTAGATGTCGCATCATTTATGCTAATGTTTCATATGATCGTATCCTTTCAGTATGTTTTTCTGTTTTACAACTTGCTAGGCACATCAGTGATAAACTTATGGTTATTCTCTCCTCAATTTTGGTAATTTCTTTAACTTCATATAGATATGGTTGGGTGGCGCACATCCTCTATAAGGAGGGAAACTGAGCTTAGTAAGGTGAATATAATTGTTTCTCCTTTTGGATTGTCTTTTTTTTTATAGGTTATTGATCTGCAATATTTAACATATGTAAGTTAAATGATTAATAATTAATACTTAGATTTCGACTAAATTAAAATCTCGTAGGATGCTTAGAATTATGCTTTAACATCCTCACTTTGTTTATGTCTTGCATCTGTAATCTGTTTATTTGTCTTAACTCTTAGATTTACAATACTGTTTTTGAATGTCTATAGTCCGCTTGAAACAATAAAATATAATAAAACTGATCGATCAAATTGATTGATACTGCAACTAAAATGTTGAGTGGTGTTAATTCTGGCATCTAGTTGGTTAGTGCTAACGTCTGTGTTGCAAACGTGGAAAAGAAACCATAGATCCTGGGTGAAGGCAAAATGCTGCAATCCTTAGGTGGTTAGGTGGTATTTGGTTAAAGAAAATATTTTCTGATATCATTTTCTATTTTTATTTTCTAAAAATTGTTTTTATTTTTAAGTTTTCAATAGTCAGATAATGTGTTTGTTTTTACTTGATATTTTGTATTTTCAAAAAATATTGTTAGATTTAATCAATTTTAATAAAAACATTATAAATTATTTATATATATAATTTAAAATACATTTATATATTTTTTTATATAATTATAATATTGTTATTAAGTATTCACATAATGTTAACTTTTGAAAATATTGAAAACAATTTTTTTTTTTGTTTTTAGTTGTTTTTTGAAAATATTTTTAGCAAAAATATTTTCTAAATTGTAACAAAACATATTTTTACTAGTGTTTTCTCTTAAAATGAAAACAAAAGCTACTTATTTGTTCGGTGTAGGTTCTGTTTTGAACATTTTCAGGAGAAATTAAGAAAAGGAAAAAACACTTGAATAGAGAAAGATAAGGATGAATATGTGCTTATTTAGTAACAGTTTTATATAATCATTTTCAATATTTTAGTATTTAAAAACAAAAAAACTCTTTTAGTTAATATTTTCTTAAAATAGTTTTTAAAAAAAGTATTTATTCTTTAGTTTTTAAAAACTGAAAAAGGAGAGCAGCTGAAATTAGTTTTGTATTTTTTGTTTTGAAACCTTAAAACACAAAGACTATAAATTGTTTTTTACTTTTCATTAATGATAGTTTCATAAATATAAAAAAACTTTTTATTTTTCACATCTTCAAAACAGTTTTCAAAAAACACTTTTTAAGAGCTTGATTGATTTGATTTTTGTTTTTTAGTTTTTGAAACATATTATGATTGTATTTTAAGTTTTTAAAACAAAAATAGAAAACTGAAAAGTAAAATTACTTTTAGTTGTTTCTATTAAAAAACCAAAACTGTTTTTAGAAAACACTATCCAAACAAGTTTTTTAATTTTTAAATACTTAAATACTGAAAATATTTTTATAAAATTATTGTCAAATAAACACTAAATAATTTTTTTTTCTTTTTCTAAAAAAATTTTTGAAAACTATTTTTGAAAACTCTTTCAAAAACTAAAAAAACAACACTAATAAATCTCATGTTTCTAGGGTACTAATATTTCTATTGTATTGGCAGCCTCCTCGCCAATCTTTAGATGGATACAGACACGTGGTCGATGTGGAATATTGTCCTCCAGTTCCTTCTGATGGCCCTAAATTTCCTCCAAAAGCAGTGAAAGCAAAGGAGGCAGCACAAAATGCGCCCAATACACAGAATACTGTGGAATATCATGAAATTGTGGAAGGTGATTACTTTTGCTCAGAGTAAATGAAGATATATCAATTATCTGTTCAGTCACTGATGTTCCTCTAAAGTCACTAATCTTTTTAACAGATGAGATGATTCGGGGATTACAGCAGTTGGGATGGAAAAAAGTTGATGTCAGCTTTCACTCAGCATTCTGGCCTTTCTTTGCTCATAACAACATTCATGTACTATATCCATTTAATATGTCGGATGATGATGGGATACTTGATTCAGAATTTTTAATACGAATGCTTGTCTGATTTCAGGTGAAAAATGAATGGTTTCACAATGCTGGTGTAGGAGTAATTGCTCATGTGGCTGACAGCTTAAGACAGCAAGAAGCATCATCAATTTTGTCTGCTAGCTTGTAACTAAGTGTATGTAATTCCACTTTGCCGTGGACACGTCTAACTGCACAATACATGAAAAACATTCTTTTATTATAATAGTTATCTTTTTTAACAAACATACCAAATCAAGTATATACACAGACAAAATTGATGATTGATACTTTGAAAAATTTATGTTTTTATACTTTTTCATATCCAGAGGATGGTTGATACTTTGAAAAATTTATATGTTTTTATACTTTTTCAATAAATGGTATAAATTTTAACTAATAAACTATTTGAGATTTGAATTTACTAAACTATCGTGCTGTACACGTGTATGAACATCTAATAATGTTTTTTACTTATATTCTCATATCACTTGTAAAAATACTATAACATTAGTCAGTTAATCCCTTATAATGAGGGTTTAAGTTATTTTAAGAAGTTATCAATGACTTTACTCTATTCCTAACGATAAAATTCAAATATATTTCTTACTCATGTAAATATAAAAATTGTAAAATAAAAAACAAATATATAAATGAAAGCAAGAAGCTAAAGAACACAAACATTAAATTATATGAAATACTCTTTGTAACATTTTATTAGCTGTTTTGGTTATTTTACAAATTTTCAATTTAAAATGTTTACTTCTTTTAATACAATAATTACAAGTTTTTTCAATATTGTCCTGAATAAATACTTATTAATCTAAGTTATTTTATTGTTGTGTTTGTCAAATTCTCAATGATTGCAATTAAAGAATATAGTAAACTGAATCTTTTAATAAATATATTATATTAACTAACTCATTTATTGTTGAGTTTAATTAGTATGTGTGTAAAACTTTACACTAATATTCAAGGACAACTCCTAATTTATGATAAGTTTATTGATTTTACCAATTAATATTTTAAAAATTATATAAATAAAAGCTATGATTAAATGTTAGTGTAATATTCGTTTACACAGTGCATACTAATTAAATTTTTTATTGTTTGTCTTGATATATATAAAAAATCTTAGATGACTAATAAAATTAAAGGGAGGGAGCAATATGCACAAGTAGGTTTAGTCACATGAAATTCAACTAAGTAAAACTTAGGTAACATTTATTTTGAGTATTTCTGTTTTTACTTTCACAAAAAAATAGTAGTAAAAATATATTCAATTATTTTGTTTGGAAACAGAAATCAATTGAAAATAGAAAAAAAATAGTTTTTAGTGTTTTAAAAAATTAAAACTATATAAAAACTTAATAAAAAAATTATAATTATTATAGAAATTATATATAAATGTATTTAAATATATATTATAATATTTTTACTAAAGTGGATTAAATTTAACAATTTTTAAGAGAAAAAATATTAAGTTAAAAAAACATACTTTTTGAACTAAAAACTTGAAAATGAAAATTATTTTCAAAAAATCAAAGTAAAAAATAAAAACATCAAATATTTTCTTAAACTAAACCTTTTGTATCGTTTTTCTTTTTTCTTTTTATAAAGTGTTAGTTTTAATTTACTGTTTGACACTCAACTTTAATGATAGAGCTAAAAAACCACCATTAGGCAATGATATGGAGCGCTAGACTATGGTTAAAGACGAAACTATATTAGAGGTAGGAGGACCTTGACCCTTAATTTTTATTATGATTTAGGTCTCCTATAATTTTAGCTAGTCTAATAAATATCTTAATAAAATAGTAATTTTTTAATTTTTTTTTTTCATAATTTTTCAATCTCATTTGAGTTAAAAGAAATAAAGAATCATTACATTCTACTTTGTGTTTCATTCAATCATTCTCATCTTTCCTTCTAAGATATTTTAACTCTTATTAGTTCGGTATAAATTTTAATTCTTTGTATTTTTTTTCTAATCTTTTGTTTTTTTTCCCATAAATTTCACCCCATACATGTGAAGTGGAGTACTAGAGTGAGATTAATTACCTACTAATTGGAGTGTCATGTACTTCATTTTATTGAGACTTCTCACTTTAAGGTAATTAAATACTTCATACATCACATAATAACAGTTAAATCCAATAATATATATATACATATATATATATATATA
The DNA here is from genome assembly GCA_037954015.1 of Psophocarpus tetragonolobus. Classification (NCBI taxonomy): domain Eukaryota; kingdom Viridiplantae; phylum Streptophyta; class Magnoliopsida; order Fabales; family Fabaceae; genus Psophocarpus; species Psophocarpus tetragonolobus. Next base: position 24,211,338 of record CM075690.1, read on the forward strand.
TATATATATATGTATTAAGTTTTATAGTTATCCTTCATAACATCTAGATTTGGTTGATTCACTTATTCAACTACTTTTTGTTAAAGGTTGGACATTCATAAATTAAGTGTTGGGCGTTAATACTTGACTTATTAATATTGTTTTTTTAAGAATTTTGTATAAATAATTTTTCAAGAATTTCTTGTTATATAAAATTTGTTTAGATAATCTTTCTCTTATGCAAGTTATATAAACTCAGATACTATATTATCGAGGATTATTTTACAATTTTTATATAAATGAGAGTGCTAACTGTGTTATTAGTTGTACACCTTCAAATGACCATAATATTGTTTTAAATTATATAAAAAAACGAACAATCAACGTGACCATAAATAACCAAATTAAATTTGCTCATTTCACCATATTCATCAATAATTTTTAGGCTTTAATTACATTTGTGGCTTGAATATTTTACCTAAATAAAAAACTTTAACTTACTGTAATTTAATGGTAACTCACATTCTATTTTTGTAATTTAAACATATAATAAAAAAACATTTATAATTAATTAAATATTTTTAAATAACACAATTAAAATCTGATATGACATGTATCACGTGTCAATCATATTTTTTTACTTAAGTAGATCTAATTTATTAATTTTAAAAATTAATGCAATAATGAATAAAGCCTTGTATTGAAAAAGTGAAATCTCAATTTGAATGGGGGCACAAAACGGCAATCAATTAGGCTCCACGGTGAGGTGACCATGACTGAAGGGCAAACGACAAAAGACAAAACGCGTGAGAAACACTCTCGGGGAAACGCGTGCAAATACCCCCTCGCACACACGACCGATCCGTGCCGTCGTGCCTTGTCCCACTGTCCCTCCACAACTAAACCCTTCTCTCAACTTCCAACTTTCAATTCCAACAGCCTCACTCAATTTTCTAGAGCGAGAAAGTGAGAGGAGAGAGAATTTCGCAGATCCTCCTCCATGGCTTCCACCAAGGAACGCGAAAACTTCGTTTACATCGCTAAGCTCGCCGAGAAAGCTGAACGCTATGAAGGTATCACACAATTCATTCTCTCGTTTTTTTTCCCCTATTAATCTTTCCCTTGGATTTTCTGTATTGAGATTTTTACTGCCACCTCCGTGCTGATCTAGATGTTTAATTTGGAAATCACTTTCTCTTAATTTCTATTCACTGTGTTTCCGGTTTAATTTGAATTTTATGGGGTAGAAATGGTGGATGCAATGAAGAATGTGGCGAAGCTAAACGTGGAATTGACGGTTGATGAGCGAAACCTTCTGTCGGTTGGGTGCAAGAATGTGGTGGGTGCTCGTAGGGCGTCGTGGAGGATTCTTTCGTCAATGGAGCAGAAGGAAGAGGCTAAAGGGAACGATGTGAGTGTGAAGCGGATAAAGGAGTATAGGCAGAAGGTGGAGTCTGAGTTGTCCAATATCTGCACTGATATCATGACTGTTATTGATGAGCACCTTATTCCCTCTAACTCTTCTGGTGAACCTTGTGTCTTTTTTTACAAAATGTCAGTACCCACTACCCACTACCCACTACCCACTGCTCGTTTTTGTTCTTCACTTTTGTCTCTCACTGCGAATTTAGAGTTTCTTGTGTCTTTATTTCTCCTTTTATCGTTGCAGGAAGGGGGACTATTACCGGTACCTCGCAGAATTCAAGTCTGGTGATGACAGAAAAGAGGCTGCTGATCATTCCATGAAAGCATATCAGGTCTACTTGTATTTGAACTTGAACCCCTTGCATCTGTTTTGATTCAATTTTTTTACGGTCTTCATGTTTGTTGCCTAGTGATTCTCATTCATGGTATCTTTTGCGGACTATATGGTTGCTTGGGGATGGCATATCTCCCTGGCTGAAGCTAGAGAACAAAAATGTTTCTGTTTTCACTTCTCTTTGTTACTAATTCACAAGTCTTACTTATTGGTATTCCTTTTAATGAATCCCAGATAGAAGTGCAAAGTTTATTGGCCTGTGTTATTTTTTTATTTTCCTCTGAAGGTAATCAAGTCAACATTATAATATTGTAATTGCAATATAAATCATTTCATTGGAATACCTTCAACATCAATATCAATATTAATATATTTGTTAGGTTGTTGATAACCTGTAGATGATTTGTGAGCTAGAACTCTTCTCTAGTGATATGAATTTTGAAGTGGTGATTCTAATGGTTCTTTATCACTAAGGTTGTATACTCTTTAATGAGTAAAACATTACTTTAGGAAAGGGAAGAATGGGGATACTGTAGGGCAGTGCTTATTTTTCAAGCATAACATTCATTATTTGCATATTTGTCGTATGACCACATATGATCATTTTTTTTTTTTGGTTTTGTGTGGCACTGTGACATTTATTTAGATGAAGGAATCACTAATATGAATTTGGCTATTGAGTTACTCAAGGATTTTTCCACCTGTTGTTGATCTGAATAATGCATAATTATTACAGATAGCTTCCACTGCTGCAGAGGCGGAGTTACCACCCTCACATCCCATCCGATTGGGTCTGGCTTTGAACTTCTCTGTCTTTTATTATGAAATTTTGAACTCTCCTGAAGGGTATGATTTTTATTTTCTTTTCCTGACATTATTATTGTTTAATGGCCCACCTTTCTGTTTCTTGTACTATGTTCCTAAGTTGGCATGTTTAATCAATTTAACACTGTACCCTTCAAATCTCAGGGCCTGTCACCTTGCTAAGCAGGCATTTGATGAAGCAATCTCTGAGTTGGATACTCTGAGCGAGGAATCTTACAAAGACAGCACCCTAATTTTGCAGCTGCTGAGGGACAACCTCACCTTGTGGACTTCTGACATACCTGAAGATGGAGGTATTCATTAATGGAAATCAATGTTCTTTGTCATCTGTTAACTGGACTTTGTCTCAATATAAATTAAATAATGAATTTTTTAGGGTAAATTACACTCACATCCTTTGAAGGGTTAACTAATTTTCTCTCCGAGGCGCCTCCCTTGTTAGACTCTACACAGTCACAAACCTCTGTTAATTTATATAACAATATAACACCATATATTCCCATTAGCACAGATCTCCCCTGATTTCTTATGTAGTTATAAAAAACGGAGGGGTATTGGGTTTAATCTGATTAAACATCAAGGGTGTCAATGTGATTTGTCCAACTTTTTATTTTTTATTTGATATTTCAGGTAGAGTAGACATTGGTCATGATTTATGGTTGACATGTTTATTTGTTTGTGGCAATTGTGACTTCCTTTTGTTTGATGTTGTGCTATTATGTCACCCAAGTTTTCAGGTGGGGGCCTCTATGGATGTGAGTCTTCAAAAAGCTTTTCCAAATGTTTAACTTCACCTTTTCATGTGATCTTAACCAACCAAATTCTTGCAACCAACAGACATTTTAAAATTTGGTGGTTTCACATGCTTGCCCGTACCTCTGGGTCAGAGAGGCATATAAAATTTGAAAATGTGACTGCCTGGTTTGAGAAAAAGTAAAGAGGTTTCCAAAAGAAAATTGGAAAAGCATGTATGTACCACCCAGCACACATTCCAGTATTCAACATTGTTAGACTTAACAGTGGCCTGAAAGCTGTACCCCTGCTTTAGTATATTTAGGATCGGGTGAGTTTGCTGAGTTTTATGTACTTGGTTGCGGTGTCTTATATGATGATGTTTTCCTTGGTCTTTCGCTTTGTTTTTCAATTCTTCATCTTCACTTAATTTAATCTTTCTATATTTCTTTCTTTGTGCTGTGGTTCTGCCAACCCAACTCCAGTATCTATGAATTTCTATTTTCTTGGTTAATTAAATACACCCTCTTTTAACCGCAGAGGAACAAAAGGTGGATTCTGCGCGAGCTGGAGGTGAAGATGCATAGGTAGGTTATGTGCCCACTTAGGCAGATGGCATACAGGTTTTACTTTTATGCTTAACAAAGTTACATTTTGTAATGAAGTGAAACAGTTATTGGCTAGGAATTTGTGGTGTGCATACGAGAAGGCTAGTCTTTATCTTGATATAGTTTACTATTAGGATGTTGTAATAGAACATGGAGTTGGTCTCTAGAAAATCACCATGGGGCTTTTTGAGCTTTTTATTCTATGCGTGTTTCCAGTTACTGGAGATTGGAGTTGAGATTTGCAACGTGTTTGGCTGTAATTTAGTGGATTGCTTCATTTTGATTTACTTCTTCCTAAGAGGATGCTGCCTTGCATTCTTTTATCACCTTACGTAGATAATACTATTGATTTAAAATTATGCTTATCATTGTTCCAACAGATAAGCGTGAACACTGTGATTTCCAAATATCATTTGACGTGGAAACAGCCATAGTTGAAATTTACGACCATATTTTTCTCGGTGTTTGACCAGACTTTTTCCATTTCCCCGTGATATTATTGCAATACGATTGTCATTGAGAATAGACTATCCCAACAACTACTTTTGCTATTTTTCAATTTTTATTTTAATATTTTAAAGGGGGCATAATATAACTTCGAATCTTTACGGTTGAATTCACGGGGTTTTTTTATAAGCTATGGTTGAATTCACGGTGATACTGCATACTGTATGTAAAACCCAAAACCAAGAGCGAAAAGCCTAGTCATTGCGCAAACACTGTAAAACCAAATTATAACAATAAGGACATTCTCAAGAATCAGATTTGTAGTGCTCTGGGGACCCTTTTTAGTTATTAGCCCATATTGGAAGGGCATTATTTATGATAACCTATTCTGCTTTCTATATATAGGTAACTAGGTAAGCAATGTGTATTGTGAATTATGAATCAGTAGTTCCATGTGGGGAATATTATGTATATCATCTACAAATATGACACATTGATCACCGTTGAGAATGGGCAAAATGTATAGGTTATAAAATCAATCATGCAATATTGTTTAAGTTGGTGAGGTTTGAAGAATAAAATTCCCACAAGAGTCGGTTAGTGATTATAGTAGTGAAAGAGAACTTGGTTGAATACAGTATAGTTGGAGGCATTTCTTTTAACTACTATGTCAGAAAATCCCCCAAAACAGGACTTTCATAGGGAACAAGCAAAGAATGGATGGCTAAAATTTTATATACAATTTTGCAAGTACAAATTTAATAAAAACCAAAAGTTTAAACCAAATCTAAAATTTTGGTAAAGAAATCATCAAGTTTCAATTTTTAACTATCTCCGGCACTCTAGACTAGAAATAAACCCTAACTAAAACCATATCACAATCAAACTCCAAAATTAAAAAAGTTATAGTAACCTATGTTTATCCACACGATCATATTAAAACTTTTACTAAATGATACATTAACTTATAACTTCGTTTTTTTAACCTATCATTTTACTTTATGTTGTGACTTAGGTTATATTCTTTTGCTTTTTTTTTTTTTATTAGACTATACTCTGTAACTGTTATAGGTGATATATGTAGTAGTTTTTCAGGGTGACAGTGTAGTGATGGTGATCTTATAGAGGATTTGGTGGGGTTAGGAGAGAGAATGATACATTAAATGAAGAATCACATATACTTGTTTAATTAAAAATTTAATTTTGAATTTTTATTGAAATTTTATAGTTATTGCAATATTTCCTGATTTTTCATTATAGTCCTTTTTTTTTCTTATCTAAGTTGTTATCTCTCTCATTGGATTTAAAAAAAAGTAAACCTCTTAAACAATCACATATACTTGTTTAATTAAAAATTTAATTTTGAATTTTTATTAAAATTTTATAGTTATTGCAATATTTCCTGATTTTTCATTATAATCTTTTTTTTTTCTTATCTAAGTTGTTATCTCTCTCATTGGATTTAAAAAAAAGTAAACCTCTTAAACGGTTTTTGTTTAGTGAGTGAATCCCTCTCTCTTCGTCTCTCTATATATTTGTCCACCTTAATTATCTGCTTAATTAACGGTTAATTAAACCAAACATGGGCCACAGTATGCAGACTGCCATATTTTAGAAAAGTCGGCTGTAATTTGAATCATTTGATTATCGTGCAGGATGTCTCGCTCTCCCACAATGCATTAGGTCGCTAAGCGTGTTTAAATGAGGTAAGTAAAGTTGATTTAAGTAAATTTAACAAGCTTGAAAAATATTTTGATGAAATTCAAGTTAAACGAAACGTAAAATTTAAAAGTAATAAATATTTCACATTCATGTAACAGTAAACAATAAAATTTAGGCAAGTTCTGGATCAACTTGAACTACTACGAGTTCAGCAAGTCAGATCATAAGTTAGTTAACCCAGTATTTATGCTATAATTAGCCTATTTTATATTTTTAACTTGATTCGGTCCAAACCTGTGGTGAATTAGGCTGGTTCATGAGTTTTGCTTCATTTTGTCAGCTAGTGTCTCTGCCTTGTGATAATGCGAACCATTGACATGTTAGTAACTAGAATTTTTAATTAAAGGATTCAAAATAGAAATTGTTTACTCTTCAATACCAAAATAGAAAATTTTTAAACTCAATAAAAAAAGTTAATAAATACATGAAAGAAAATGATATTATCATTAAACTAACCTTCATATTACGTTAAAAAAATTAAAGTATCATTATTTAGGATATGAGTAAAAAAAAAATATTATATTAAAATATCCAATGCAACATTCATTTTAAAATTATTTTTTTAAATAGCACACTTATTTTGGCACGGATAAATTATTAAAAACGTAATCAATACACCTTTGAATATAATTTCCATTGCAATCTAAATGTAAATTTGAATGAATTTTTCATATATTGAATTCCTTAACTGTATAGCAAGATCCTATCCGTAGCTAATATTCATTCACCAGTCGACAAGTGAAATTTAATTATTCATTCATCATCAGGCAAGAGAAGTTTTAATTAGGTGAAACTATGTTGTAGGTTGTTATGAAATATACAAAATATTATTTTGGTTTGTTAATAATTTTGTATTAATTTGGTTTCTTTCTAAAATTTAAATTTATTTTTATAAATCTTTATTTGTAAATTATGTTAAATGGTAATTCGAGGATGTTATTTTACACCGCTTAATAATTTGAAACTATTGATTCTACTTATGTTAAAATGAGGGAAGTTATTTTTTTTATATATAAATTAGTCAAAAAGACAAGCTGAAATGACTACAAATACTAATTTATCTAGATTTATTGTTACTAACAAATGGAATTCTATTGGTCCAAATTAAGAAACAAGTTATAATATTCTAAATAAATCATCTAATACTATGATAATGGATATAATCACATTCGATTATCACATCAAGTGATGGGTTACAAATAAAGATATAAAATAATATACTTAAATTTTAGAGAAATCTAATTAATACAAAAAAAAAATTTAAAACCAAATTAATATACCTATTTTTTAGATATCTAAAAGATAATTTACCCATTTAATTAATAAAACAAGAGGAAAATAAATTATCGATAAAACTATCCTTTTACAAATTTGAAGTGTGTTTGATTTGTTATTTTAGTAGCTGAAAAACTAGTTAAAATTATAAACCAAAAATATATTACTCCAAGCAAAAAGCTAGGAACTTTTGTAGGAGCCACTGACTTTTTAAAAAAAGTTGTTCCAAGTAGCTTTTTTCAAAAAAATTACTCCAAATAACTTTTTCAAAAGATATTATATTTTCAATTAATAGCTATTTTTTTTTTAGAACTTTACCCTTAACTAATTAATGTATTGTCTCCCACTAATTTTCTCTCCACACATAATACAACATTTCTCTCCTTTATTTTTCTCTCATTCATTGATGCAATTATAGTAATTTATAATTTAAATATATAATTATAAAAAATTATAATTTAAATATGTAATTTGAATTTTTATATTTAATTATAAAAAATATAATTTAAATATAATTATAATAATAATTTGTAATTTAAATATGTAATTACATAAATTTATAATTTAAATATGTAATTAATTTATATTATTAAAATATATTATAATTATTTTAAATACCTCAGTATTGATCTAATGATTAATGATGTCCTGGTTATTTTACAACTTTCAGCTACCTAATAAGTTAGTTCTACGAAACACTTACAGCTAACTTTTCAGCTTTTAGCTAACTCTTCAGTTAAGGACGAAAAAAATGTCCATACCCGTAAACACTGCTTTTAACTTGTCTCAATTTTAACGGGTACAGGTACAAGTATAAGTAAGTGACCACCCATCCCTTATTCGAACTTGTACTCGTCCCGTTATAATTTAATAATTGTATAATAATAAATTTAAAGTTATATATTTAATTAAATATTTAATTTTTAAACTTTAATTTATAATTTCTTGTTATTAATTTTTTTATATACTTTTTAAATTAAAATATAACTAATAGCTTAATATATAATTTATTTAATAATAAATAAATAAATTTAAATTACAAAAAATAATATAATGGATACCCGTGGATATACCGAAATCCAAAAATACCCACAGAGATGAGAGTGAAGATAAAAATTTCATACTTACTCTTTTCATACTGTATTCGAATCCACTTTTCACTTGTAAGAATTGGGAATGAGCAGTGTCAAACTCACACGGACCCAGTTATCATCCCTATTTTTAATTAGTTTTGCCAAACATATGCTTGATTTAAGATAATTACATATCTTATCCTATTTCTTACCTATTAATATAATAAATCTTATCCGATTAATTACAATATCCAGTTTAAATACCTTTTTACAAACCTTATCTTATTAATTACATATTATTATAATGAAACACGAAATTGGAATCCTTATTGTAACCTGAAATTATTATACCGTAGAATAAACGTTTTGGGCGGTTTCTAGAGCCAATTTGGGGACAAAAGAGGGATAAATTCCGTAAATTTCAAAGCAGAGAGAAAAGAAAATAAATAAAGTACAAATTGCTATGAAAATTTCCTCTGTACTTTAATAAACTTTTCTCTGACCATTTCTTTCCGCGTTTAAGTTTACATCAATATGTACCTTCTGCGGATTACACGTCAAAGCAAACCAATTTATGTACTTTAATTAATTTTTATAGATGAAGTGCGTAGGTGGCAAATAATCTGAACCGTTCACGTCCCCTATAGTTGAACTGAACATGTGTCATATATCATGTCTTTTTTCGAGCATTCACTATACAATATTCACATCTTCATCTTCATAATCAAATAAACATTACACTGTCGCTGCCTTTTCAAGCCCCCTTTGTTTGTTTCTATCTAATTCGGATGTTCTGTGATTTCCTGAATGATAACAAACCTCTTTTGACTTTCATGCTCAGCTGCATCAACAAGCAATTCTGTAAGATATTTTCGCCCATTGGATATTATAAAATATTTCCAAAATGACAAAATATTAACTACAACAACCTTATTTTTCCACAACGCAATCAAATAATTGGATCATGATACTTTTACTTGTGTCACGAGTAACATATCGATATTTAAAAAAAATAAAAAAAATAACATTTTACAATGTCCTCTCCAAGCTTAAGCAAAATATCAAACTAACGGTATTGCTTGCTACATGAGACAAACATTTTTTTTTCCTTTCTAAATCATTTTTGAGTATAAGACTAATATACAGTCCTATGAGAGGGGAAAAAAGAGACTATGATAAATAGATATAATAAGACAAAGATGATTGTAATATTATGATTTTTTAAAATAAATGAAAAATTTAACAATTATTACGTTGTTTTTCTTACAAGAGTTTAATTGATATATATTGTCAGTGTAAAATATTCAACAATTAAAGATATTTATAATTAAACTGATACCTAATTTTGTAAGCGAAGAAAAATTAGAAAAGATAAAAAATATTTTATTTCAAATGGGTATTTCATTTCTTGTTTAATCAATTAATAATAAATGTTTTTATATCTTATTTAATTCATTAAATCATTAAATACCATAATTTTTATTGATTGATGGAAATAAATGAGAGAGGATTTTGATGGTAAAGGTTAAGAAAAGATGGAAAGTTGAGCATGAGCACCTGAGTTGATCCTCCGTGTCTTAGATGGAAAAAGGTGTTGGAAATGAGCATGAGGAAGAGAGAGGGAGGCAACATGGCAGTCATCGAAAGCAAATTGTTGTGTCGGGGATTTAGCCTTTCGTCGGCCGGCTCCAACGGGCACGTTCCGAAGGGCTCCACCGGCCGTCCAGTATCTTTGGCATCCTTTGCAAAAATGTCTTGGCTGATTAACGTTGTAGTTATTGAAGTAGCAAAATTTGGTCTCCATGCTCTTACATCTTGGACATGCTATCATCTTATCACCTCTCTTCTCTTCACTCTCCTTCTTTTCTTCCTTTCTTTCTTTCCCATGCACCCTAATTGTTGTTCCAAACAGCTTAATCCCTTTGCCACTTTCTACTTCACCCATGCTAGAGAGATAGAGAGAGAGGTTATTCTTAATGAATAAGGTTTTGGTTGGGTTTGAGGAGGAAATTTTGTGACGTACGGTGCCTTTATGTATAGATAGGGGAATAAAGCTTCAAATTTTGTTGAATATTACACAATGGTTAGTCATGGTGCAGAAAGTCCATGTGATAAACGCCAAACACATAGGTGGAATATAAAGTGCTTTTCCAAATTAAACTTAAGAAATGAGAAAATGAAAACAAAAGTGAAAAGGAGTAGAAATTAGAAAAGCTACAAATGAGATTTTTGTACTCGTCTACGTCATGACCATGCACTGCTAACTGCTAAAATGTACACATACAATGTAAAAGGCTCTCCATTATAATATATAAAGCACACATACCAAACTAATTGTGAAAAATGTATCTTTATTATTTTATATTCCATAATGTAAGCCATCTCAAACATTATTAATAGCTAGCCAAAAGGATCTCCTTATTCCGTGTTAGTTTCTTTAAAAACTTTCAGAACGACAAACAAACGAATATTGTTTATTAATCAATTAATTTTGTTTGAGACGTAGTTTAAATAAATGTATTGATTCATGAAAATTAACTTGCAATTGAAGTTTGGAAAATAAGGATGTACGTTTGGCAGCTGATCATAACGCATAATTAACTAAGGATATCATGATTCCTTATTTGTTTTTATGACTTATTGGGTGTTGCTATCCTCTTATACTGGGAGTCGTTCATAGCATATTCAACATTTAGATCTGGTTGAAAGAACTTATAGTATAAGAGTTTTTTACATAAAATTTTATAATATAAAGTCTTAAATTCATAAGTTATCTGTGTTTGGATATACAAATTTAAAAGTTAATATGTAAATAAAGTGTTTGAATATATATATATATATATATATATATATATATATATATAGAGAGAGAGAGAGAGAAAGGGAGATGGAGAGGAGAGAGATAGAAGGAGGGAGAGAGAGGGGGGAGAGGGATAGGGAAGGAGAGGGAAACAGAGAGATATGAAGAGAGACGGAGGAAGAGAGATGGAAAGAGATAGAGAAAGACTCATAAGTAAGTTTTAATTATGTGACACACAAAAGAGTGAGAAATGAGAGTCAAAGAAATGCGAATTTTGAATAAACTTAATTTTTTTTTCAAAAAGCTATTATAAATAATTTATTCAAATAAACTTAAAATAACTTATGAATTTTGTATAAATACTTATACGATAACATAAACTTAAATAAATTGTAAATAAACTCATTGAAATCTTAGTAATCAAGATTACTAATGAAAATTAAAATTCATTCCATTAATATATTAACATCGAAATTTATATCAAATATTCTTTTATTAATAAATGTTAATAATTCAAGTAGTATGTTGGTAAGAAATCAAACCCACTTGCCGAATCCAACCCTTAATTATATACTTACAAATTAACCGGACTTTCAATTTATACAAACTATTTACAATTATATATTTTAATTTATATGATTTAAGAACATATAATAAAAAATATATAAATTAAATGTTTTTAAAAATTCAAAATTTTAAATGCCATTTGCCAATTCTACATGTCACCAGGTAGGCATAGATGCACATTTTGCACCTTAGTTTAATGTTTTTTGAGATTTTGTGTCCAATATTTCTTATTATTTTTTAATTATTAATATTTGAAAATTTTAATATTAGATAACAATTAATTTGTCACAAAAAATACTTAAATAATATCAATATGTAATTTAAATATATAGAATCCCCAAATTGATAAGTTTATGTTAATTTATTTTGATATTTTTTAACTTAGGTATCTTATAAAATTATATTTAACAACATTTAATAACAAATTTTAGTTATAATGGGTTAAAAGTAAGGGATGTCTAAAATTTAATGGCTGGCATAAATTGTTAAATTTGAGAATGTGGAAAAAAATATGCCCGATTCATTAAAAAATAAGAGGATAAAATTTCAAAAATCAATTAAATACAAGGATAAAATGCTAAAAATCAGTCATATAGAAGAACAAAAAAAAAAAAAAAACTTTCATGTTCATCATTACCTCACTAATGTAACATCCAAAATCCTCAATAAAAGTATTCATGAAAATGCAAAATTTTTTTCAAATCTTATCTTACATAGAGAATCATAATCTTTTTATAACATTTTAAGACAAAATATAATTCAATACAAGTTTCATTTCAAAATATAATACATTAATTGTTATAAATACCCTTTTGATAGTCCTAACTTAGAATATTGTACTCCTAATAATTTTCACATTATTTGAGTATTGAAAAAGTAAATCTTTTGAATTTTGCATCAGCTCTTGTTGATCAGATACATCATCTATTCGTACAGCGAACATATAAAAATAGAAATACATGAAAGAAAACACATGAAAAAAGTAAAATTTTTATAAATCATCAATGCTAATCTTAATAAACTTAACAAACAATGGAGGACCTAAGGTTTAGCCTATACTTGAATCTCACTTAACTCAATATATAAATTTATTCTTACTCAATTCAATCTCACTTTACCCTATATATGGATTCATAACCAATAATGATTCACCCAAATCATACTAGATCTTATGAAAAATTTTAGATTTATGAATATTTCATCCCGGGTGTCAGTATAGACAACCCTCAATATTCACTTACTTGATGAACATTCTCAGCCCAATTGCCAACATGGACTATCCTAAATATTCTCCTACCTGATGAATATTCTCAGCCCAAGTATCCATATGAACTATCCTGAATACTCACCTACCTGATGAATATCCTCGTCTCTAGTACCATCATGGGATAATTCTGAATATTCATATATTTAAAATCATCTTAGGATTCAGCTAGACTTACCTTTCATCTCGCAGTATACCAAGTTATAACTGCCCAGAACACAGAAACCCATGTACTTGTAATGGTATCTTTACAGAAAACCTAGGACTTTGCTAGATTCACTTCAACACTATCTTAACAATCACCAGATTTGACAATCACATAGTATTTTCATATATCAATCAACATTCACATGATTATTTAGAAATCAACTTCAAATAATTTAAAGATCATAATCTATATACAAATTAATTTCTCATCTCAAAGTTTCTAGTTCATGAATAATAATCAATGGTAATCATAGTAGTAATATAAGTAAAAATTGATTTATTAGTAACACTAAAGACATCTGTTCTGATGTGGAAAATCAGGTTAGACTGTAACCACAAAACATACTTAGATTATCTTTTAAAAATATGATTTTGAGAAATATCATGTTTATTATAAATTTTACAAAACAAGACTTTACACATAATCCCTTGAATATTTCATAAGATATAAATATATTCTACCATGAATATTCAACATAGAATTATTGATCTTTTGAATAAAATATGCTACCCAAATGTAACTTCCAAAAATAAGTCAAAGGATAGAATAAATGGTGATTAATAATACAAGACCAAACCATGATATTTCGAGAATAAATAAATAACAAAGGACCAGAAGATAATATATGAAAATAATTAAGAAATAACTAAAAGTAATATTTATAATTAATAAAGAAATGACCAAAAGTAATATGTGAAAATAACAAAGAAATGACCAGAAGTAATATCTGGAAAGAATAATAATCAACAAAAAAAAGTGATAATAATAGTAAACACATATAAGTTTATCAAGATTAACATCATGAGGTTTATAAATTTAACTCCTCCATTTTTTACCTTAGTAAGAACTTGAAGAAGAGTGGTGAACAACTTTTGAATCTTAATTTCAATGTCTCATAACTTCGTTTTTTCCTCCCATTTTGGCATATGAACTTTCTTAATTATAGTCAAAATTTGTATTTGGCCGTTAAGCGAATTTTGGTCACTAAGCGACCATCAATTTATTTTAGTTACTTTTGTCATCGCTTAGAGGCGAAGCTTCGCAAAGTGAAATTTGGGTCAATTGCTGAGTGAAAAAATTTTGCTTAACGACCGTCAATGTATTTTAATTACTTTTGTTTCACATTGCTTAATAACGAAGCTTCGCTAAGTGACCACCTGGGTCAGGAGGGTTGGTAAATATTTTCGCTTAGCGAATTTTCAAATTTTAGTAAGAATTATATATATATATATATATATATATATATATAGAGAGAGAGAGAGAGAGAGAGAGAGAGAGAGAAAGAAAGAAAGAAACACTTATATACTGCCAATTAATATTTTAAAAGTCATGTAAACAAAAGGTTGTGATTAACTGTCAGTGTAAAACTCTTCTACACTGACTGCGTATAGATGTTAAACTCATATATATATATATATATATATATATATATATATATATATATATATATATATATATATATATATATAAAACTTATTTTATTTAAGTTTTTTCACATGCATAACTACTGTTATTAGTTATTTTTCATATGTATTATATAATAACATGGTTATAAAAATAGGGTGTTACAATTAACATGTGACTTGTCATTGTCATCATCTCGTTGACAGGTAGGAGTCCATGTTTAAAGACTATATGTTAATTAATATACATTAGTTAATGGTTAAGCACCAATTGATTTTTTTTCTTTCAAATATTAGGACAATAAGCCTAAATCAAAAAATAGTCAGGCATATGCATTTAAGCTTAAAATTTAGTAGAACGGTAAAGTCAACATGTGGGGAGAAAGGGGCACAGAGGAAGAGATTGTCGGTTAGAATCTATCCACTAGAAAAAACTAGCAATAACATTTGACCTATAAAAAAGTTAAACATATTTTTTACAAAATATTTAATAGTTATGTTTCAAAAATCTACTAAAATAAATTATCTTATTTGATTACAAACTATAATTATTTATAATTTTATATAATAACATATTAATCATTAAAATGAAAATATATTATACTCAATTATTTCATCTAAATAAAGTAAAAAAATACAATTATTTTTACAATAAATACTATAAAAATAAAATAAAATTTTTAAAAAATAGATAAGATGGGTTGTGACGGCAAGGCGTAGAGAGAAAGCTAAGGAAGAAACAGAGCGAAGAGAAGAAAATAGATAGGATAAATAACAATTAAAGGTGATTATTTACATAATTAAAATCCTAAATAAATTAATTATCTCATATATAATTATTAAGAAATATATGTACTAAAAATAAAATTAAAAAAGTCAGGGGTTTATCTATATTATTAATAAATAGATTTTCCCTTTTAATGTTCACTTTTCAAAATACATATTTTACCAATTTTCAAAAAGAAAAAAATTATTTTGTTAAAATAGAGATTGAGACTCATAACTTCTTTTTTTCCTATCCATGGACTTTGCCATAGATCAACATTATAACTTTAAGAAAAAACTACTTTAGAATTCTTATATCTAATATACATAATTGTCCTATTATCTATAATTTATATTTATAATCTATAATATTATATATATATATATATATATATATATATATATATTCTATCATGTTATTACAAAACATATTAAATTAAACTCTAAAATTTGTTATAACATATCAAAATATAAATAAAAATACATGAGTCACGCATGTGTTTTCACTAGTATATATAATAGAGAGACTTTAAATTTGACTCTTAAATGAAATATAAAATCAACCTTTTAAATAATATAATATGATTCCCTAAAAAATTTAAATCATTACTGTAGTTTCTAAGATTTTATTACTAAAAAAGGGATAAAAATTATCTTTGAATATCCAATTTATCGATATATTAATTTTTGTTCAATTAAATTTTAACTAGATTAATTTATTTATTATCTACAAAATAATTTTATTAAAAATATAGGTATAAACTAACCTAAAATGACTTTTTATTTGTAAAACTATTTAATATAATTTCATGACTAAATACTTTTTGTATTATCATCTAATTATATTAACCGTTGATATGATTTTAAAATAAATATGATAAAAATTAATAAATTTATTATATATAATAGTTTATAGTTAAATAATAATATAAAATTATTTTATGTTATTATGGTCTTTCTCTCTATTAATTAGTTAATATTAAAATAGGATGAAATATTTATTATATTAAAGATATGTTAAAGAAAATATTGAATGATACAGGTATTTTTTAAAAGGACTTCTAAAAAATATTTAACGGGTTAATCATATATACTTTAAAAAGTTTTCACTTTATCGTGAACGTAATTAAATAAGAATCTTTTATAATAACATTTTTTGTTTTTTTGCACAAACTTTTATATCAAATAGCATTATAGATTTATAGCAATACTAGGCCTCCCGCGGGTCAACGTGAACTGATGCTTATTTCTTAAAACATTTTTTAAGTATGAGAAATAATGGCATTATTTTCTATTTATTTAATTCTAAAATAAAATATTAAGAAATAAATCCTTAACGGTCAACGGTATGATTACAATTTAGTGCTTGCATTGATAATAACTTTATAAAATTATTTTCAAAATTTTAATATTTAAGAACTAAATAATTGTTAGTGTTTTTATAAAACACTTTTTAATGTTTTTCAGTTTTTAAAGACTAAAAGAAATAAAAAAAGGTAATTTGTAAGTAATTTTTTTTATTTTTATTTTGAAAACTTAAAATATAATAAAATTATATTATTAATGAAATATCTAAAATATGAATAATTTTTTTTTTATTTTTATATCTTTAAAACAATTTTCAAATAAAACTTTCTAAACAATTGTTTTTCTTCTTCTAAAAGATATTTCTTAAAAATTGTTTTTGAAATTTTTTTTAAAAACTAAATAACAAAATCAAATCAATTAAACTTTACATCACATATGAAAAGTGAGAAGAAATTAACATTCTTAAATATATAGAAGTATTAATTTAATCATTGCTTGTCAAAAAATTTAATTAATAATTAATTTATAATTAAAAAATATTGTTATATTTTCTCATGTAGAATATTAAGAGGAACGTTTCATCTACAAATTAATTCAAAAGAACATAGATCATTGAAATCATATATTACAATTATATTTAAGGTTTGCTATAGAAATTATATGAAGCTGGAGTTTCCTTTTTTCATTTTAATGAATGAAAAAATAATGGAGTAAATTATATTGGCATGTCCTATGATTGTTTTGATCGGTTTGTTTTGTTTTTAGTTTTTAAAAAATAATTTTTAAGAACTGTTTTTTTTTTAAAAAAGAAAAAAATGTTTGATAAGTATAGTTTGAAAACTGATTTAGAAATATAAAAATGAAAAACCTTGATTATATTTTTAGAAATGTCATTAATAAAAAATAAAAAACAAAAAAATATATTCTTATTATATTTTGATTTTTTCAAAACAAAAATTTAAAACTGAAAAATAGAACTACATACAATTGTTATATTTTTCATTTTTTAAAAACTAAAAAAATTAAAAATATTTTTAAAATTTTTTTAATTTTTAAATATTAAAATAATTTTATGAAAGTATTGTCCAAGCACTAAAACTTTAGCAATGCTGTTATAATGTTTTACACAAACATTTCAGTTATTTAAAAAACATTTTACTAACATTATTTTTCTATGTTAAATATACATCTTGTTTTAATAACATTATGCTTATTTTATTATAAGAAGATTATTGTAAAGAAGAAAAATGAAAATATAAATATAGTCTAAAAAAATCTTATAGTGTGTTTGTATGAGGAATTTCAAAAGGGCAATTCATTTTATTTTGAAATTTCAAATGCTTTAGGATGAAATACTTTGTTTGGATAAGAAATTTAAAAGAATTTGAAATTATAGACATTTTGATTAGTTAAAATTGGAGAATTTCAAATTCCTTCAAAATAGTAAGAATTTGAGATTTTTTAAACCTACTTTTCTTTTATTAAGATCCGTTGATGTTATTCTTTACTTGACACTGGTTAGGGGTGACAAAACGGAGTGGGCCAAGCAGACTGGTCCGCCAACCCACCCTCATTTTAGCGAGTCGAACTAGTGTTTTTGGCCCTTCGTTCAATTTTGGCTGTCCGGCCTAGCTTGTTAATTTAGTGGGCTAAAGGCGGGTGGTCCGGTCTACTAATCCACTAATATTATATTTTATTTTTAAAAAATGATAATATTTATATAAATTAATATAATAATTAAAATATAAAATAAATTATTAAGTAAAATTTATAAAAATAGCTTTGTTAAGAAAATAAAATAAACTTTGTCATGAATTTATTTTTCATTTATTTATATAAAAGCATAATATTGTAAAAAATAAAACCAATTATATAAGATTTTTTTTTCTTGATTTTTCTATTTATTTTTTATAAAAACATGAATTTTTTTATTTTTAAATGAAATTTTATGTTGTTTTTTAAAAAGAAAAGTTTTTTAAAAATATTATTTAATAAAATAAATTTTTATTTTTATTAGGAATTGAAATACTCTGTCTAAAAAATAAAATTAAAATTCAATAAATTTGAATTATCTTATTTAAATAAAATTTTTAAAAAATAAAGTAATTTAAATTAGAAAATTTCAAATTTAATGTATTTCAAATTTTTTATATTTATAAAATTCTTTCTTCAAACATAAAGTTATCCATATAATCCATTCAAAATAGTTTAATAAGGAGGAATAAAGAGATTAAGTAAGTTTAGGAAATCCACTTGCCTTTGATGTAGTGTTACAAAACCATTATGGATATATATTCTACACGTGAGTGGGAACGCCTCCAAATAAGTGATCTAGACTTTACTTTTTTGCCTTTTAAAAAGGCAGTAGAACTATCTTAGGTCGGTCACGAAATAGGATTTTTATTTTTTCACAAATTAGAAATATCTCTCCATCTTAAACAATTTCATTCGAATGAGATACAATATATAAACAGCTTTTTTTTTTTAAAAAACTGAATGGGTGATTGAATAGTCGAATCAATTTAATAAATAGTATTGTTTTATTATTAATTTACTGTAACTATTAAAATTATAAAATATTTATATTAAGCTTATAATTATAAAAGAAAAAAATAATTTTATTAAATATATTTTTATATAGTTAAGTTCTATTTTTATTAATTTTTTAATTAAAAATTGATTCATTTAAAAAAACAAAGGATGTATTTAATAAAATCCGAAAATTCTCAAAAGACAAACAAACCCGTCGAATTTTATCAATTCTGAACCAATTTTTCCTTTTTAATACCAATTTTTATTTTACCAATTTTTAGGATTGAATGAACTGATTACCTTACCGTTTATTGGTTTTATGGTTGATGTAGGACGCGTCATCAGATTTCCACATATCTGTGGTGAATTGCACAATGTTGTGGGGACAGTTGTTTACTTCGAATCACCTATGAATCTGTAAAATGTTATAAGACGGGAGGCTGGTATATTAGAAAGGAGAGTTTGTTTGTAATATCTGAGTACTTTTCCTTTATTATTCTTTAATTATAATAATTATGGTATAACTAAATAAATATATATATCTTCTTTTGATGATCAAAAACACAATTATCTATTCAAGGTTTAAATTAAAAATTGTTAAATAAATTAAAATAATTTCATATCAATTAGTTTACGTGGCTAATGACAGTACAAATCATATTTTAATATGCCATATGGTGCAACTTTTTTCCATGGATATATGATTGTTAAAGTAGCATGTTCTAATGGCATTTGGTAGCACTTTTCACACAAAAAGCCAACTTTTCAGGTTCCAATACATTTTATTGGGAAATTTTAACGTCCTTTTTGAAAAAAAAAAACGCTTTGTTAATTAAAAGACATTCTTAAAATTTATTATAATTGATACTTTTTTAATAAGAGTAAAAATCTGGTAAAATAATTATAATAATTTTTTTCGATTATAAAAGTTAGTAATAACTTTGAACAACTGTAAATAAATTATAATAAAACGTTAATGTCTAGAAAAAACAATTAGACGTACAGTTTTTGCCTTGCCAGCTCCTTTTTCCATAAAATAAAATATAGTTGTTGGTCAGGTCCACTTTTAATACGCCATAGTTTTATATTATACTTTTATGTGGCAGTTTTTTACTAAAGTAGTTTTCATATTATTAATTTGGAAAGTGATCCCATTTCCAACTCATTACTCTGTTTTCTAATGAAGATTATGAAGCATCAATTTGCTTTCTTTATCATAAAGGATGCACTTTTTCGCAAGGATTCTTTTAAAGTCAATCAGCACGTATTTATTTAATAATCTTTTATCAATGTTAAAAGCAAAGCTATATCGGATCAAAATATCACAGTCATAGATTTCTCCTATTAAAATAAGGAGAAAACCTTGAATCCTGTCACATAAATCAAACTCATTCATTAGTACTTTTTCTTCTTCATTTTCCTTTACGCAAAGAGGTGAAATTAATGAAATAAAATTGATCTATATGTAAAATATTATATTCACTAATATTATTTAATTCATTTGCAAGTTTTTTTGGTTTGCCAAATAATTAACTTGTTGATGAATAAAGTTATATGATTGAGAATAGTGGCATAAAGGTGAAGGATGAAAAGAAAGGAAGATATTGCAAATTCAAATCTCTTTTTATTACTGCCTCAGATACCCTCTATGAGTTTGCAAGTTGTTTTGCTGCCAGCAATCAATTTTTATAAGCACAAATGTATTAAGATTAATTAGTATTAGAAGTGGGTACATACATCTTCATGGATTCTTGTGAGTTTTAATTTACTATTCATTAGTAAGGGGATTTAACTTTTAGTTGAGTAAAACTCCTGTCACACGGTATTTAATTCCTATCCGAACCAAAAAACGAAAAAAGGAAGGGCCATTAACTTTGATTGTTTTTTCCTTGCCCTTTGGTCTCTTTTAAAAACACTTTGATTAAGATTTTTGAAGAAACTTTAGTAGACAACTAGAGGAGCAAATAAGTATGACTTGGAGCGTTAATTCCTTAAATGATAACATAATACTAACGATTGGAGCACATAACTACTACTTGGAGCATTCATTTCTTATAGATAACAAGGTAATAACAAGGTAGTAACTAGGGATTGGAGCACATCACTATGACTTGGAGCATTAATTCCGTAGTTTGAATTGTCTCTATATCTCTATAATAATATAAAATAAATACCTCACGTTGACGATGAAGGCATTTCTTATTACAGACCAATTATTTAATATGAATATATATATTTCAACAAAAATTGACAAATAAGTGGTGGCAGAATAAAAAAAAATTGTGTAATATAAACTGAAGATGTCTAACTCATTTCCTGTCACTTTTAATTAATAAACAAGATAGAATTCATCAAATAATTAATGAATATAAGAATAACTTTTTTTATAAAAAATAAGAGTTTAATTGTTATGCACTAATACTATAAAAAATTTTACGCTAACGTCCATTCATACTTTAAAAATAATATAAATTCAGGAATATGATTGAACATTAATATAAAAATCTGTTACACTATCAGTGTATACCCATTAATCTCTAAAAGATGATTATAACTTTATTCTTATAAAAGAAAACGAAATATAATAATGTTAATTGTTAAATTCTACTTAATATTTTCACCAACAACTTTCTCAAACTGTAAACAAATTATTTCTAATACGAAAATATTTTTCGAACTACTACATGACATGTATTCTATTTAAGTAATCTATTTTCATATTTTTTTAAAAATTTAACTAATATACATTGTCAATAAAAAAACTAATATTTAATTATAACTCTTAATTGTTAATTTTATTAATTAATATTTTAAAAATTATATAAATAAAAAAAAGTGATTAAATATTAGTATAATATTTTTTTAAGGTTTACTAATTAAACTATTTTCTTAATTTATAATTAATAATCACTTTTCAATTTCGTGCGTTTCGTACCTACATATATTCATGCTGTACAGCACTATTAATAAATTATGAACTTCAAAGCTCCTCTTTAATAATTTATCGGTTTTCACCTACGATTTTCACGATGACTGATCTTTTTGTCCATATGATAACGGTATGATATAATTACTAACTTTGAAATCATTTTAGAAGAGAAAATGAATTTGGTAAAGAGAAAGAGAAAAAATGAAAGTGGCATGCAAATAAAATATTGCTTTACAGAATAATGTTAAGACGGGTGCTTTGCTCTTTACTCTAATGAACTTTACCATGTAGCTAGAAAAATAATTTTTTTGTTGTTTAGTTTTAAATACGTTGTAACCGCTGGCATTTCTTAGTATGTATGTATATATAGGATTCTCTCGCATGGACCATCCATACATATGGATTACAATGGTCCTTGTCTTTTAAGCATTGTTAAATTATTTTGCTTAGTTCCAGAAACAAACTTTGCATTGCAATCGAACAAAAACAACCATTTCAGATTTGCAGTATGGCTTATATACTGTCATCTAATCACCGTCTCGTCCATGCCTTTATCCATAAACTAATTTCTTGTATTTTTTCCCAATAATTAAATAAGTTAATAATTACTTTAATGCATATGAATAATCTATCATCTCATCTTAAAAATGAATTTGCATAATAAACCTAAAACATCTGCTGCTCCGTTCAGTTTTTTTAAAATAATAAATCTAACGGCTACTTACAAATGGTTCACCATAAACCATATTCTTTAATGGTCCATTCTACACTCAGTATAATGTTAAATTATATTGTATGCAATTTTCATTCCATTGGTCCCAACTCACAACTTTCAATAAAATAAATAAATAAATTGTTGAACCCTTAATATATTATCTAAGAAAAAGACAATCTACTTTACAAAGATCTATTTTTTCTTAACTATTTTGATCGATAATTTTTTTTAATTACACCCTCATTCATATTTATTAATACATTAAATTTTAAAAGTTACTAAATCAATAACAAACTATTCTCTATGATGATTAATGGTGATTCCAACAACATAAAACTCACGAAATAAGATATTTTAGTCTTTTTATATATATATATATATGTTAATTGATATTTTTTTTAATAAATATACACTAATTTTAAACACCTATAGGTATAAAAGTTTTGAATTTGAGTTTAATTTCTATACATGAATAATAAGAAAAGTTTTATAATAATATTCAATCATATTTCTTATTTTATATGACTTTTAAAACATTAATTAATAAAGTCAACAAGAACCTTATTTATAAAGAATTGTGATTAGACAACACTGTATAAGTCATTTTTTATAAAAACTAGAAAAAGACTACATTATCAGTGTGAAACAATAACCTTCAATCACAACCCGATAAGTTTGTTGACTTTTTTAATTAATATTTTAAAAGTCATATAAATTATTAGACTTTATAAAAATATAATGATTAATAAGATTTTATCTTTTAAGACTTTTATAATTAAGATTTTGTAATTTGAATTTTTACGGATTTACATTATAAAAAGTTGTGAGATTATAAGACTAAAATTAGTCTTTAACTATTAGTTAAAAACATCCAACATGATAGTTGGCGAGGGAAATGTGATAACTAGAGCTACGTTGACATTTTCAAGATTAGTGGCACCGGTAGAAAAATTAGTCAAGTACTTGGAATTATTTTCTTAGGAATTTTGTATAGACAATCGCCTGGATTTATGATGTTACAGTACAGATTACCTAGCCCATAGATTCAAAGAACAAAAACTAATGAAAACATAAATCCTTCATATGATAATGAATTAAACTGCACTACACTTTACTTTATAACAGAAAAACAAGATTTATTCACACATGCGTACATACAACAATGCCTCATGCAACATCACTTCAAGAGACTAAAAAACATAGAAGGCGGCTCATGTATGAAATAAAAAATATATATAAAAAAATGTCATGTATCACTCCAGTTATCATCATCTTCACCATCATCACTTGCAACAACCTGAAAGATTCTCCATTAAGGATACCAAACATGGTAGAGGAAAAGAGTAATTAATAGACAGAAGAGTGATCTATACCTGACGTATTGCATTTGCCTTCTCCAAAATTGCAGTAACTTTGACGTTTGCAGAGGGACCAGTGGTATCATTTGACTTTCCTGATACTGTGGGCCTCAGGTTGAAGGCCTGAATCAATAAATAAATGACAAGAAATTGCATAAGTTAACTACAATATTTTCATCTTAATTTGCGAGATCATGCTCAGAATTGTTATGGTCTAGATTCCAATGTCAATTTTTTGTCATCAATGCCATTTGGAGAACAAATTTTATGTAAAATATTTAAGGATTTAATGACCATTTTGACGTATTTATAAAGAAGGACAAGCTTTAGGACACTAACATCTACGGCAACCTAAATCAATGTTTAGTTACCCTTGAATAGTGGAGATTATAGCATGACTACATACTTTTGTTCTGATCTGATATAGGAAATCTTCTCTTTCATCCGTCTCCTTTCTCATTCTGAACTGGTTTGTTTCCTTTTGACCCTTCAACTTCTGCTCATCTAGCTGTAAGAATCGCTGAATTAGATTAATATCGTTAGATTTGAAATATTCATGGTTGCATACATACAATTTTGAAGAGCCTAAGTGACCAAATGTTACCTTGTCCTTCAATTTATATATAATGTTGTTGTACGATTCATGACCATCGTGGTTAATTTGTGTTTGCTCGACCTGGGTAAGCCTAGGCTGCTGGAAGATAGTGGAATCTGGAAGATTGTGATCAGTAATATGTTCAGCATCCTCAGGCGTACAAAGCTGCGTCCCATTTGTCACATCCAACTGTGGTTTCGTGACCTTTGATTGTGTTGGAGGCAGAGGAGGAGGTGGTGGTGGTGTAGTTTCTTTATGACTATGTGACATAACAGCATTATTGCATTTGGAATGCTTTTTATTTTCTTTCTCAAGCGCAGGATTAACATTATCATAACTTGGAAAATCAAGTAAAGGCCCAGATAAAGAATGTTCAACACCATTTGTAGTACCTGTACCATGACCACTTTTTACATTGGTATCATAATTGGAGACAGATTCGGTTGATGATCTTCTGCAAGGAGAATCATGTACCTCCTGGTCACTGCTTGCAGGAGTTTCATCAGATTCCCACTGATCAGAATTATAGTCGGAGCGAGGGCTACGACAATCATCTGATATGTATGGAGATGATCTACAGAAAGTGTCATCATCATCAGAGTGAGAAACTGAACCATCCAGAGGAATGGAAGCTTCAGGGACCAACTGGAAAGAAGGAAATACATCCTTTATGCTTTCATGGTGATTACTGCCATCAGGAAATTTCAGTTTTAGTTTGGAGTTCTCTAGTCCACTGACAGGATGGAAGGATATTTTCATATGTTCAAGTGGAGGTGAAGGAGGAAGTGACTTTATAGGATATCCAGAACCACCTTTCTCTTTAAAGGCTGATGTCTCAGGAAGTGACTGTCCTACACTGTCATTTTGTCCATTCTGCTCCAATATAACAGATTTCAGAGAATTATAATGTCCAGATTTTTCATCAAAAGAAACTTTTCGCTGAAAACTATTCATTAATAATCTACGACTAAGTCCAAACACACGTGATGAATTTTCACCATTTCCCTGGTTGGGTTCAGTACTGTCCTTTGTGTCATGCGCCAATGGGAGAACACTTCCAGGTGCAATTACACTGATTTCCCCTAAACTGTTTCCCTCAGTCTGACCAAATCCATTATTCTGCTGAGAATTGCCAGCGGTTTTTTCAGAGATACAATCTTGGTCATCATTAGATCTTAAGAATATAGAACTTGGTTCCTTTTGAATCTGCTTTGCAACCTCTTCTGATGATTCCTGATCCTCTTTATAACCATTGCTCTTTTGCATTGAATTATAACGTGAGCCAGCATCTATATCACTTTTTGTGCTCAAAGACCCTTGACTTAAAGAAGTTGACTTGTTAAAATCCGGAGGTTTTGATGGCTCAAGTCCTAATAATCCACCATTAGTCCAGAACCTAACTGAATGATCAGCCAAAGACTCTCTACGACTCTCTTCATTTTTGCAGATATTGTTATTGATCTTACCTGCTTCTTCATCTGGTAAAATAGAACTTTTGGAACCAGAAAATGATATATCAGTCTCAATTGGTGCTGACACTGCATCGTTAACAGTAGAAGAACCAATGTAGGTATCAGTGCATATCGAGGGATCCAAAACATAAGTTTCACTTGCGCAAGGAACCTGTTCACAGGCAGGAGTCTTGGGGGGATGAAAATCAGCCATATTAGATGCATGTGAGTCTGATGTGAGAGGAGGAATTTCTTGCATCGAGTCGGGTAAATTCCCATACATTTCTTTGTTTAAGGTAACGGTATCTGCAGTCATTTCTTCTCTATAAGGAATATCTGATGGATGCACAGGTCCCAAGTTTGATGCACGTGTCTCTGGTGTGAAAGGAGGAATTTCTCGCAATGAGTCAGGCATATTCCTGAAAGTTTCTTTGTCAAAGCAAACTGCGTCTCTGGTCATTTCTTTGCTATAAGGAACATCTGATGTACTCCTAGGTCCCAGTTTAGATGCATGTGGCTCTGATGTGAGAGGAGTTTCTTGCAATGAGTCATGCAAATTTCCAAATGTTTCTTTGTTGAAGCAAACAGTGTCTCTGGTAATTTCTTCCCTATAAGGAACATCTAATGGACTCTCAGGTCCCAAATTAGATGCATGTGGCTCTGATGTGAGAGGAGGAATATCTTGCAGTGTGTCAGGCAAATCCCTGAATTTTTCTTTGTTTATTAAGGAAGCAGTGTCTCTGGTCAAGTTTTCTCTATCAAGAACATCTGATGGACTTACAGATAGCAAATTAGATGCATTTGACTTTGATACAAGATCAAGAACATCATTTTCTTGTGCTAAATCATCTAAATCCTTGGCTTTTTCTTTATTTATGGGAACTGTATATTCAGTCTGGGAAATGACATCAGATAAATTATGGTCCAATAAATTAGGCGGAACTTCAGTAACTCCATTTTCAATCCTTCCATGAGTGACACGAGAGGAGACTCGTTTTGTTATATGATCAATATCATTTTCAGATTCTGATTCGATGGTGTTAAGAGCATCCTCATAATTGTCAGGTTCACTATCAATATCATCAGTTCGAACCCAGTTGGAGACTGGTTTCGTGTTGCTTTCTTCATTAAATGGGACATGATTGTAGTCAATGTTTGTTATGGTAACAGCCTCATTTGCATTCATATCTGAGTCATGCTTTTCCACAAGCCTATCTGGAGTTTTATCTATATCAGAGGTTTGACTCTTAGATTCCACCATCTCTTCCTTTTCATCCCAAGTAACACCAGATGAACTTGAGGCAACTTGCTTTTCCAACGACTTATGTGAAATACTATCATCTATATGAGGAGATACTGATGGCAGAATATCAGTTTTCTGTGTCAACCTTGTAGAGGATGGTTTGTAATTTGACTCATCAGTTTGCAAAGAATTGCTTGGATGGAAAACACATTCAATGTAGCCAGCACCAGATTTCGAATCAAAAGAATTTGAATAATGTTCCAGATCTGATTTCATTCTCATATCAACGGTGGAGGCTGTTTGTGAGGAAGAAGTTCGCCCATTGATAGCAGAAGAAATAGACTGCATTCTGGGTAGTCAATACAATATGTAAGTGTGGATTTTGACTGAATAACTAGTACTAGTATGCCAAATTGCCAATGGTAAATACGCAACAGACATAGTAGATGTAATACCTGCCACTACTGCTATGCCTGTGTTCACCCCTCAAAATTTCTCCATTCCTTCGGGACCTTTTCTTCTGTCCAACATTTTTTTATAAGCACCAAGAAATCAATGCATGCATTTGATAGGAAAGAAACTGGATTAAAAATAAGTCAAATAATCTTCCCACTGAAATGCTGGGATCATCCTAGTACCTTGCTTTTATGAGATTTCCTTGCTTTTTCAGTCTTCTCAGGGTAAGATTCGTCTGGATCTGCAGATATCCTTTTAAAGAAGGTAGGATCTGAATATCTTCTGAAACAAGATCCTGGGCCACCAGTATCGAATCTGATAGACACATGGAATATTTCATTAAAAAGTACAGGACACTTGATTAAGCAGGATTAGTTGAGAGTACTCAACTCTTTGAATGTGATGACAAATAGAACAGATACAAGATCCAGGGAAAATAGTCCAAATTTGAACAAGACTGTAATTTTTTTATCATCTAGAACTTGTAAATTAGTCTAAGGCTCTAAGCTGTAGTGCATAAACAATATTGCCATTCTCAAACAGAAAGACAAAACAGGGGAAGGAAATTTAACATACTTATCAAGCAGGTGTACACGCGGAGGGTCACGACATTCTTCGTATGAATCCATAATAAAGTGAGGCAAGTCATTGTAAACAAAATGATTTCGAGCAGGTTTTATGTATGGATGCCATTCACAACCTGAAAGGAAACTGCGTTTCATTAAGGACTCCTATATTCTTTGAACATTGAAACCATGATCATTACATAATGTAATAATCCATAATTTAAAATAAAATATACAGATATATGTTATGTAAAAAGTGTATAAATCTAGCTTAATGCCACTTGACTGCAGTCAGGATAAAAATAATCTGAGATAAACATTAGTACATTAATGACAAATTATATACATCATGAGTTTGAGTTTTAGAGACTTTCAAAGATCACTTCCTCACCAAACAAATCACAATGCACACACATGATTTGATATATGTCACACATAATCTTCATCATACTCACAGTAAATGATGACCATAGTCAATAATATCAGCCCCATTCAGCACAATACCTTGAGTCATTGAACACATTGAAGACATGAATACCTTGACTCATTGAACACATTGAAGACATGAATACCTTGACAGCCTAGACTCAACCAACCACAATATTTCCAATTTCCTTCAAGTTTTAGAGGTTTTCTGACAATTTAATAGCTTGCATGCTAACAGTCTATATTTTATCATTTTAACCATGGAACATCCAAAGACGAATGAAATTTCTCAGAGCAATTTCCCTTTGGCAAATGCAAATGCGAGAGAGCAAAACCTGATTAAAGTGGATATCATGAACTACGTAAATAGAAAGAAAATTTGGGGTGGGTATACGGATCACGATTCACGGACTTTGCGAGCCTGTGCAGATTTTGAATCTTTTTTTAAGAAACATAATTGTGGAAAAATTAGAGCCTGATCCGTGAGGCCCGTGGACTTTACTGGCTAAGTTAGCATGCTCTTGACCTTGACCCGTAGTTCATTTAAAAGGACAAATTTATAATCTGAATTATTAGTTTATGTTAATGTTGTGATTTATTTGTTATGAATTGTAATACTTTAGATTTTTAATGTTGAAAATATTTAGTATTTTAGATTATTATAAATTATTATATATGTTTTAGTATGATAGAATAATGTTTAGTTAGTTTAAAAAATGTAATTTTATTTAATTATTTAAGAAAAACATATACAGACCTGCGAACTAGTCCATTAAGTTCGCAAACTCTGAGGACTAAATACTGACTGTAAAAAATCCATTTATTTGTCAGTGGACTGAATACTGACTGTAAAAAATCCATTTATTTGGAGGACCAGACTTATCCGGTCCATTAAAATGCGGGCTTTGCTAATTGGGCCTTAAAGGGGCCAGATCGGTCTGCCTAGCCATCTCTTATAAAATACATAGAAAACAACCTAACTTCAATATGATTCATCAGCATAATCAGCACAATACTAGACAAACAAATGGAAGCCATTCACATTACTTCATTGATACAAATTCTAGTATGTCAAATTGTCAATTAATGTTTACTGATGATTGGTGCATCAAAAGTTCAACTCAAAGAAACAAGTTTAAGAAGTTCAGGATATAATAAAATATTTAACATTTAACATGGGATATCATGTGAAAACTACTCTATTTGATTCACTCGGGACGTAAATATGCTTATATCCGAACTTGTGAAACCCTAACAATCAGCATTCTGAAGAAATTATTTTGGATGTATTAATTTAAAACATTACACTTTTTCTTTGTCTAAATTTTATTCTAAGATATGTTTTGGCAGGGCTTGGGTTTAAATATTAGAAATAGCCTCCTCACCCCATTAGGCTACACTTCACATAATTTGGGAGAAAATCATATTGTGGTTTTCAAAATTCCCTTCAAATAAAATGGTAATCGGAAAAGATACATCCCATTGAGCAAAACACAATAACTCTATCTTTCGAAAGCAATAACATTCAGAAATGAAATTAACATGTGCTGAATAAAAAAACATAGTATTTTTGCAGAAAATCCACACAGAGAATGAGATCATTGCCTAAAAGAACCATACCAGCTGTGTAAGCTAAATGTATGTGACTTGTTTGTGCCAATACAGCCTTCTCCAAGGCAGGTAGTGAAGCTTCAATGTTTTGAACACGAACCATCAATCTATGACTCCTGGAAGCTGTGGTCAATACTTGCTCCTGCAGACCATGAAAAACCTCTGCTGCAAAACTACATTTACAAAAAAGTTTAATCATTTATGAACGTCAATACAAATAACAGAACTAGGACTACTTAGATTAAAGCACATTCATCACACAAATACTGAACAAGGTTTCAACAAACATAGAGTAAATGTAACAAATATCAGTAACTATTTAAGCCTATTTACCCTAGATAATGGATCACGTACCAAACACATAAACAGATAGAGGAATAGGATGAAAGTACACAGTGGGAATTGGAAATATTAAATTGAATCCAACGCCAGAAACCATTATTTATTTTAACAGTATAGCTTTTCATAACTTATTTTAAGAAATATGCTAACATAGTGGGATTTACATCAATCAAAACTAACCATAATTACTAGCTATTTAAGCACAACTTCTCTCACACAAGAACTGCTTTGTACAAATGGGGTTCAGCAAGGACAAGGTTTTGAAGAAAGAAGACAAAAAATCCCACATTTGCAGTGGTTTATCAAAATCTAAATATATAATAAATTGCGTGAAGTTTCAAGCTCTGCAAACACAAGAGTTCACAATGGCATTCAGATTAGTCAGATTCCTTCTACTATAGACTATGTCTACTACGGCTATTTAGCCGTAGCATGACCTGGAACTAGTTTACTTAAAAGAGAAAACCTCTAGAAGAAACGGAAGAAAAAATAAGAGTCAGCTCACAAAGTTAGAGCAAGAAAGCATTTTTGACAAATTATCCTCGAAACCATTGCACCTCGTGAACCAACCAAAGTCTGAGAAGCGATATGAATTAGAGTGATTATCCAAAGAGCAACCAAGGTCGAGCCTACACAAAGCTAAACCCAAAACAAAAGTCAAAGAGCATTTTGCTCCTTAACAACTGAAATTTGGCCCAAAAACCGAAGAAAAATAGAAGACCTCAATTCCAACGGCTAAGTATCATCCTCTCCAAACAAAAACCCAGCCTTATTCCGTTACAAGTAAAACTATATAAATTAACCAACCCCATTTCCCAAACAACTCCCATAAGCATAAAAATTGCAAATTGCACCTATTTAAACAAGCCAAAATGAATAAAAAAAAAAGAAGATATTTTGAAGGAAAACATACTCAGCAAGATCACCAAGCTGCCTCAAGATCCCAACAAGACCAGCGACAGCCACACCATCCAACACAGCTTTAGGGTCATCTCTGCTTGTCTCTCTGTACAACTCAGGCTGCCCCAAACCGAACTCATTCCTCACCTGCAACCTCACCAGAGGCATCTTCCTCTCACTCAAACAGTGAAAACCCAAAACAAGTTCTTATTTTTCCTCTTTTATTTAACCCCTTCAAGCTGACAACTCTTCTGCCGAAACCAATGAATGTGCGTGTGGGACGGGAAGCATTAAATGAACGAATTAAGAGAGAGAGAAATCAATAACAAAAAAACAGAGATTATAGCATTTTTTTTTTGGAAGGTTTTAGTTTTAGTTTTAGAGAGAGAAATTAGGTGGATGTGTGGATTGGATGGAGCAGCTTAACTGCCAAAGAGAAGCGACGAAGAGTGACAAAGCAGGTTAAGTGCACGGATCGGTGAGGTAAGGGAGAAGAAGGACATTGCCAACTCTGCAAGCCATTCTTGAACGGAAATCATTGTCTGAGAAAACATGGGGGACCATCAAAATTACCACAATACCCTCTATCTTTGCTTTAATGCCTTGCGTGTCCGGAAAGTGTTGTCTTGTGTTAAAAATTAAAATCACTGATTTTGGGTATGAGAAGTGTCACCAAACTCTGCCTTTCCATGGCTCCGAACCTTCGACGTGGGTACCACAAACTTTTTGGCGGTTTGGTCAAAATGGTAAAACGCAAACGGACCCTCAGGCTAGACATCAATCGTAACATGTTCAATTTTGTTTTTTGAGATATTATATGGGTCACCAACTTGTGAAATGAAAAAAATAAAAAAAAAGAATTGTTACAAGTATAATTATACGTATATGGATAATGCGAGATAGTGATGTTTATGACCCCAAAAATAAGGTCCTTCTAGTGACAATTACAGAATGGAATGGTGTCTGATGTTTCAATTTCAAGGAATTAATGCTATGAACTACAATTTGTTTTATGTGAGAGGGTTATGTATATAGCTAGAATGCTAGAGCCTTAACTAGTTGAAGGTTTTAATGCTAAGATCTAAATTTGTTTCATATAGTGGATGTGTATGGCTAGAATACTAGAGCTTTAATTATTACTAAAAAAATATTGAAAAATTTGTATGAAATTTATTGTATTTGGAAAGGGATGGATTTCAAGTGCAGGTAGAACCTAGATAACCATTAATGAATGAAATAATAAGAAAGCATGTGAAGCCATTTACTTGAGCAACTAAGTAATGGTTACTGCGTGTTACACTCTAATCTGTTCATGCTTGCTAATTAATTCGGTACTAGTGAGGGAGAGGGAGAGAGTAATGGCATCTTTGCAGGGCTACTTAATTCTATGTACCAAATTGGTATTTTTGTCAGAAAATACAAACAAAATAAGATAGTATAGTAAAAGAAATGGGAAAAAGAAAGTGACAGAAAGAGATTGGTCATTAATAACAGTAAAGAGCAAACAAATTCATATGTCCTTTACCATACATCATAAAGGTAGATAATGGAAGGGTTTTTTTTTTTTTCTTCCTGGGGTTGTTAAGCTAAGGGGTCCGTTGAATAAATTAAATTGTAATCCACGCTTTTAAAAACTATCTGTCTCGTAATAAAATGTAATATGTATGAGGTGATATAGGAAAAGTTAGATATTTTACTATTAGATCTATCTGAGAGGAAAATGGTTAACAAAAAGATAATGGTGATACGCTATTTGTTATGAGGCTTTGTAGTGAAAATAATGCATGATCCGTGAAGCACATATATGTACTAAGAAAAACGATGAGTTAGGGCAATTCTCACCAAATTCTTGAGGAATAAAATATGATGAAGCGTCTTTTTCGCTGAGTCCATAAGAGTTGACAAAGAATTGGAGAGGTTCATGTTCATCGTTTGGTGAAAGGTTTGACTTGGAACAGTTATCTAGAATCTTTAGTTGGCTTTCACTTCACCCAAAACTACCATTTGATCCATTTCATTCTAATTTAATACTACTCCAAATTTATCATTATACTATTAATTGGAGAGAGCTACATATTCTTAATCTCTGTTTCCTAATCTTTTAGTTTCAACCAATACCCTCATCACTCATACTGCTTACTAATTGGGACAGTACAAACTCACCATTTATTTAATGCATGCGATGCATGGTGTACAAGTACAAACATTAAATATATTTTATTATTTAAAAATAAATATTAATAAATTTTAAATACATAAATCTTTATCAAAATTTACTTTTAACTTTTTTTCATGTGTTCAGGACTGCATAGTAAAAAAAATTAATTTTTTGAATTAATATACAAACCATCAGTGTTTTCTAAAAAAATTTTTTATTTTATTTTAAAATTTTAAGATTATATTAATTATTATTTTATTAAGTTTAACCCATATCTTAACTATCTTATAGAAAAATAACATTAATAATTATTTTAATAAATAAAATAGATAATAGTAGAAAAATAGATATATAAAATAAGTTAATAATATATTAGAAATTTAGAAAAGAATTTTAACATATGATTATATCCTTAATCTGATTGTAAAATATATTTAAACGACAGATAATGACACGAAATTCATTATTAACAAGAACATAATTAAATTATTATGAATTTGAAATTCATATTATTGGATAAAACATAGGGCAAAACATTTACATTGATTGATAATTTATTTGAATCTTTGTAAATACCAGAATAAGAAAATGCATCAATATGATAAAAAGAAACATAATAATTCAGTATGGAGTATATTATTTCAAATAAGAGACTTAAAATGGCAATACTCTGTATGATGAACATTATTTATATGGTAACGCAATTCCAACAAAGTGCCACAACGGCACTCTGCTGCCAAATCCAATGCTTCCATTAACGGTGTAGTGGGAAAGTTCACGCTGTTGCGTCACAGTTATCAATGCCATAATCAGTCCTCAATTTGTTTAGGACTCCTATCATATTTTTTCTAATGTACATCTTATTCTCAGTTGATGTTTATTAAAATCTACAAAATTAACTTATACATTTTACTACATATTAGTTTTTTAATTTATCATTCAAGTTACTAATTAGTCATTAGTAAATTATTATTATAATATTGGATTGTGAGAAAAGTGAGAGCAAATCATTATAAGGGAATGCTAATAGCATTACTCAATGAATTATAAAATAAAAAAATATTTTATTAAGCCAATGGTGTTAACATGTCCTTAGGCATCTTCAGCCATAATTAAAGGGTCCATATATGACTGCTCAATGCAAATCATTATAAGGGAATGCTAATAGCATTACTCAATGAATTATAAAATAAAAAAATATTTTATTAAAATTATGTTTATATATAATTTTAAATTATATTTATATATAAATTTTAATAAAAAAATTAATTTTTAGTTCTTTAACTAATAATTTAAAGATACTAGTTAGTTGTTTTTTAAATTACTAGCAAGACTCGTAATTATATAAAAAATATAAACAACATACTATTTTTATTTTATTTAAAAATACAACTTTTGATTAGTTTCATATTTTGTTAAATATTTTTATCATATCAATAATAGAATGTGTCTTTCCTTTTCATTATATATTCATCTAAATTAGCTACTCTTATGAATTAAATAGTTTGAGTAATTCAATTTTTCAATTCCTTGTTTTCTTGTACGCTTATTTTAGCCTTCTAATTGATTTTTGAGATGTGGAGTTTTAATTAAGGGTTAAATATATTTTATATCCATGTAAATCAGTGAATTTTGTTGTTTTCTTTATAAATAAATAAACTTTTTTTTACCAAAAATCACTTTTAGTTCTTAACATTTAAAAATATATATTTTTTAGCTTTTGATTCACTTTTAGTTCTTCTTCTCTAATTAACGTCGTTAAAAAATTGATGATAGAAAACAAGTTTTTGTACTCGTAAATCACTCCTCTCTTTAACCTTAACCTTCTCAATCTTCAATTTCACATATGTCACAGCCAAATACACTGGAACTTATAAACAAACAATGTTAATACAAAAAATAAATTAATTTCAGGGACTAAAAAAATATTTTTGAATTTCAAAGACTAAAAGTGATTTTTGGTGAAACTTTAAGGCAAAAAACTTATGTAAGCCTTTTTTTCAATTAAACATCTTTGTAAAAATATTTCTTTGCAAATGGTTATTCCCTCCAAATGGAGTGTGTTTGGAACTGACATATTCTTTGTCCTTGTCACCTATTCATAGGTGCATTAAACTATTTCATACAAGTTGTAATTATATTTAAAAACTAATTAATAATTCAGTTATTGAAATTAAAGTTAGAATTCATAAAGGTGAAAATTTCCCCCTTTTTTCATCTGTGAACCCTAGTTTTTGTTATTGATCTACATTTTCACCTTACCCTAAGCATTGTCACTGTGAGAAAGATGTAATCCTATAGTGGTTGCACGAGACAACAACTCACTC
Source organism: Psophocarpus tetragonolobus (assembly GCA_037954015.1). NCBI lineage: Eukaryota > Viridiplantae > Streptophyta > Magnoliopsida > Fabales > Fabaceae > Psophocarpus > Psophocarpus tetragonolobus. The sequence continues at coordinate 24,247,682 of CM075690.1, forward strand.
ACGATGCATGCTTGCTAAAAGGGACAAAGTATTGTGTTATGACCTTCACTTTGGACCTTTCATCAACTAGCTTCTTTTCAACTTTGTCACCTCCCTTTTCAGATCCTCGATTTCTTTTTTGTAAAATTGTCAATTTTCAAATCTAAATTGTTGCAAGTCAAGCATTTCCCCTATCATCCCACCTAAAGAAGTTGCAGGTCATCTATTTCTAAAAACCTAGAAAAAAAATTCCCCATCAATGTGACAACCTCTCCTCACTGCATGAACAAAGCATCCTTTATACGATGGAGGATGAAGAAGACTTGCCAGAAACACTTCACTTGTCTCAAATAGAATTAATCTCTTTCTATTTTGTGGCTATAACATCCCTATTTTTATAATCAGGTTATTATATAATAAATTTGAAAATTTTGTGTCTAATAATAGTAGTTATGCATGTGAAAAACTTAAATAAAATAAATTAATTTTAATATATAATTTGTCTTACTAAAATTTGAAAGTTAATATTTTTCTTTGGAAATTCGCTCAACGAATTTATCTTAGAAACAAAATACAAATTTTTAAGAAGACACTCACTTAGTGAAGACTTTTCACTCAGCGATCGACCAGATTTCGCTTACAAAGCTTCATGTCTAAGCGATATGAGACAAAAGTAATTAAAATATATTGATGGTTGCTAAGCGAAAATGTTTTGTTCAGCCACTGACCCTCCTAACCCAAGCGGATGCTTAGCAAAATTTCGTCGCTAAGTGATGTGAGACAAAAGTAACTAAAAAATACATTGACAGACACTTAATGACCAAAATTTACTCAGTGACTGAATGCAAATTTTGGCTATAAATAAGAGAGTTCATATGCGAAAATGGGAGGAAAAACGAAGTTCAAAGACGTTGAAACTAGGATTCAAAGGTTGTTCACCACTCTTCATCAAGTTCTTCCTAAGGTAAGGGAGAGTGAGATTTATAAACTTTTGTAATGTTAATATTTCTAAACTTATATGTGTTTACCATCATTATCACTTTTTATCTTTGGTTGGTTATTATTACTTTTAGATATTCTTTTTCATCATTTCTTTATTATTTTCATATAATTGTTATTATAACTTTCTTATATTTTCATATTACTGATTATATTTTGAATATTTATGGTAAAAATATATTTATATATTACTAAGGGATTATATGTAAAGTCTTGTTATGAAAATTTCATGATAAATATAATATTTCTCAAAATCATATTCTTATGATCTAAGTATGATTTATGGTTAAAGTCTAACAAAATCTTCCACATAAGAAAAGATGTATTTTAAATATTATAAATAAATCAATTCTATATTAATAATATTACTTCATTTATCAATATATTTTTGGTTGAAATAATACCCGTTTTGGCTAAAAGAGTGTCATTAAATATTTTGGTTGAAAGAGTGTAGTTGTTATTTTGGATGAAAGAGTACTGTTAATATTTTTGGTTGAAAAAATATCATTATTATTTTGATTGAAAGAGTATCGTTAATGTTTTGGCTGAAAGAGTATCGTTAAATGTTTTGGCCAAAAGAGTGTCGCTAAATATTTTGACTGAAAGAGTTTCGTTAATATTTTGGCTGAAAGAGTGTCATTAAATGTTTTGGCTAAAAGAGTATCATTTATATTTATTTTGGCTGAAAGAGTATTGCTGATATTTATGAGCTAAAAAATTGTCTGATTTTTTAAGAAAATTTATGGTATCAATTTAAGAGAAATTCATATGTCTACTAATGATTTCTCAAATTAATTCTCGCTGGATAGAGTAAATAATTACAAAATGGTTATAAACTCATACATTGAATTGAGTAAAATTGACTTCGAATATTAATGTGAACAATGTTGAGTTTAGATATCAAATAAGATTGAATAGTGAATTAAACATTAGACCTCCGTTATTTATTAAGTTTATTATGATTAACTTTTATGGTTTATAAAAATCTCATTCCTTTCATGTGTTTTTCTTGTATATGTTTGTGGTATAAATAGATGATAAATCTGATTAGTAAGATATGTTGAAAGATTTAGAAGATTTCCTCATAATATGACAAATTCGTGGACGAGATACTTTTGATATTTAAGTAATTTTATATTAGTAAAAAGTTTGCTGCTCTGAATTAGGCTAGTCTAAGAAGGGTAGTTGTGACAATCAATATATTTTATATTTCAAATATTTTATATAATGAAGTGTTATAATGACGACATTTGGTTCACAATATTTAAGAAGATTATGGTTTTTTATGTAAGATTAAAATTATAAAAATTCTCTGCATTTTCATGAATACTTTTATTAAGAATTTTGGATATTACAACTACTGCTCAACAAAACAATGATTTTAGAATTTACTTTAACTTCATCATTCTACAGTAACAGAGAAGATGGAGATATAAGAAAAGATGATCATGTTAGAAAGAAAGTGGAAGTTTAAAATTTAAATTTATTAATTACACGTATAAAAATTTAATTCAACATATATATATATATATATATATATATATATATATATATATATATATATATATATATATATAATTGTGCTGACAAACAACATATTACTCATTAAGTATACTAATTCCACATGGATGCAAAACAAAGAAAAAAGATTTACAGATCATTTTAATTAAACAATTTTACGAAAATAAAAAATAAAATTCTCTAACTTTATAGAATAAAATCATATTTAATGCCTTAATTAATGTGTCATTACTTTTGTTGTTTATTTTGGTTAAAATATACGGTGTATAGAAAGTAAGATGCCGTGCTGTCCCAAACTCCCAATTCTTTATCAAGTGTACTGTGTACATATCCCAAAAAAGAATGATAATTATTAAATCATACTGCGAGGTGCGAGTTCAATGAATTAGTTTTCCTTTTCTATTTTTCATTTTTAAAACAAGTCAAGTTGTAAACAATAACTTTTACTTAACACCGTAGAAAAGATTAAAATTAAAACGGTAAATCTATCTATTCTACTTTCATGAGTAGTATAATATATTAATTTAAATAATTTTTAATCTCAATTATCACTGGTACGAAAATAGGTTATTCTAAGAAAAGTTTTTTATTAGTTTTCTAAGATCTCATTGGAGTGGTTGGTGGTTTTCTTATTGATTTTTAAATGCATTTTTAAAACATAAATGTATTTATCTAAAATGAGAGTGAATTGGTTTTTTAATTATTTTTAAAATATTTTTACCCTATTTTAAAATAATAAAATTTGGTTTTGAAATTTTTTATTTTATTATTATTTAATTCCTTCAAGTTTACTACAAACTTTAACCTTTTTCGTTATCGATTGTCCTTGCTTGTCATTGTCGGTTATTAGTCATTGATAATCTTTTTCATACTTACATTAGAGGTAAACATTTATATTCAAAATGTCTTATTTTTATATTGTATCATCATCATAGTTTAGACTAATTTCTAGAAATGAGATGGATGAAAACAACACAAAAATGGGCATGTTGGGTAAATTTTGAAGAGAGCATGGTTGCACATAATTATGTATGATTATTCAACACCAAGTCAATATGGTTGTGATTCTTAGAAAATACTCCATTTACAAAGTCAACACAATTATACATCCAGAAATGTACTCAGTTATGAGAAGAGCATGGATCATGCTTAATTATGCACAACCTGTGCATATTTGTTGTGCCAAGAAGCATGATCATGCATGCATAATTATGCACAATTGTTCATGGAATCTCATTGTCAAAGTCTATAAATGGATGTCTAATTTTCTTTTGAAAATACTTTTGGTCATATTTTAGTTTTATTTTTTATATTTTGAGAGGGTTAATGTGAGTCACTTGAGATATCTAGGCTTGCGAAGAGACTCTTAAGGCTAAATAGGGTGGATCTTTGCAAAATATTCTTTTATGTATTTGGTGTATTCTTTTATGATTACTTTTTTTATAAGCCAAAAAATTTAATTAAGAAACACACGAAGACACAAGATGTGACTTCATCAAGTACACCAACAGTTAGTACAATGAGTAGCTAATTATTTTAAAGCTAGGATTGTAATGTAGTAGGTAAGGATGACAATGGGTAGGTTGTCTAGATAGGATACAATAGTACTTGTCCACGTACTTGCATTTAAAAAATATAATCATATCCGACTTCATATCTACACAGGTAACAACTTTTATCTTTATCTTTGTACTCGTTGGATACCTATATACTCATACTTGTACCCTCAATCCACATTTTACTTATGTATATGAATAATAAATTAATATATTTTACATATAAGTAAGCATAATATGAAAAAAAAGTAAAAATAACATTAAATATAAAGCAAAATACACAACATTCCCTAAAATTTTGTGTAATTATATATGCAATTTCTATTTTTTTTAATTGTTATTGTCATACTTCTAAGGGGAGTATTAACATAAGGTTTGAAAAGAATGTTAGTGCTATATTTTAGCGTAAGGTTTGAAAAGAGGGTTAGTGTTAGCGTATTAGAGATAGATGGTAATAAAGGGTATTAGAATTTTCAATATAAGTCATATTACACTCATGTAAAATTTGACATTTTGAGTAATATCTATTTTTTACTTTTATCCTTTTTTCTCTCTTCTTCTCTAACCACTTTATGTTTTAACTTTTTTTTTCTCTATTCTTTTTCTTGAACTATGGATTTTCACGATAAGGGATGTTACTGTAATATTTTTCTAAATTTAAAGGGAGTTGAGATTAGTATAGGAAAATGAGAAAAAGTGAGATTATGTATTAATTGATAAAATTATATAACTATAAATATTTGAGTTATCTAAATTTTGATGGGCATAAGTCAATATAAAATAATTCAATAAATAGATTATTAGAACTTAATTTATATAAAAAATTATTAAATGTTATAACTTTATTAACCCTCAATAAATAACTTAATCTCTTAAATTATATTTTTATTTTATTTAATTTGTGTAAAATATATCATATCTATTTTTATTTTTATAATTATATTACTTAACATAGATTATAATGTAAATAATATTTTTAGTCATATTTTTTACTCAAAATTATAATTATGATTGTATAATATAATCATATTAATTAATATTATATATAATGTATTGGGCAAGGTGAGTTGGATACTATATATAGTACCCACACTTTTTCTTACTTGCATAATTTTTTCAGGTCAAAATCTATCTCATACCCAAACCTAATTTGTTGAAAAAACTATTTGCCTCACATGATAGTATTTTTATGGGTGTCTATAGGGTTTGGGTACACTTTCTCATTCCTAGTAGTAGGCCCACGTGAGCCCTAAATTTTGATTTCAATTAATTTCCTATTTCTCTTATTGAATTGCTAATGTATGCTTGATTGTTATTTAAACTTATCAATCTAAATATAGTTAATTGAATTAATAAGAACAATTATTTCCTATTAATAGAAGTTGTTAACAATTTGAGTTTGAATGAATTGATAATCAAACAATTTATGACAACCTTTGACTTATCTCTATAGAACTTAAACCTCTTTTTCTCTAACTTTTTAAGGATCAATTTAGGATTAATTAATTAAGAAGTACTAATTGTTAATGCTCAATCGCGCATAGTAATCTACAAAAAAAAATTTATAAGCAAAATAATTGTATTAATGTGACAAACAGATGGAAAGCACAAAGGTATGTCATTAGACCATATGTACAAAAGGATAACAAACCCAGATTACTGTGACATGAAGAATTATAATAGGGTTTAATCGGAATTAGAACTATGAGAATGTTTTGAATCTTGTAAAATAACAACCCTAGTCAATTAATCACAATCCAAACTTTTACTTTACTTTAATTGTTTTTCCCTATCACAAGATCAACCATAAGATTTTCTTGAATCACAATATAATTAATTTAATAAGGAACCGCAATAAGTCATTTGGGTTTAATTTTTCAACTTTTGTTCACTATTACTATTGTATATATCATAAAATTGTTATCAACACATCAGTAACCGACCATCAACATCAACCATTGATCTATAGTCACTCCTGTTAACCATTAATCTCTAGTCACCACCATTTGTCTTCGATTGTTAGCCAACATCTTTGGTCTCCAATAGTTATCGCCAATCTATGGTCTTTGTCGTCAATCAACAACCATCGTTGCTTATTGTCCTCTTCTATCTTCGATAGTCATCACTTATCTTCTACCAACATTTTCGTCTCCAGTAGGGATGACAATAAAATTGAACTCATCTTGATTTTGATGGGTATTACTCACTTCAACGAGTATGAGAATACGTATATATTTATTTGCCTCGTACTTGTACTAACCTTGATAGAGCACTTTATTATACACATTTTATATAATTTTTAGTCCTTCTAACTTTATGATTGTTCCTTAATTTGCTTGATTTAGTTATTTGTCATGTTTAAGCCTCGTTTGGGTCTTTTACTCATAATTCATATTTTTCTCATCTATTTTTGTATTTTTTTTATTTTGCAGGTTAATTAGACTTTCTTATATTGAACTTTGCTTTGGGCCAATTTATTTTCAATTTTAGTTTTAAGAGTAAATTTCATATTTTTGTAATTTTTTAATTTTCTTTTAATTGTGATTTTTAGTAAGATTAGTTGGGATCCTCTAGATCCATTTTGTTTTGGGTCAAAATCTAATTTTAGTATACCATTTAAATGTTATTGTGTAACAGCTTTTACCTAAAAAAAAAATTCATTAATCCAAATTTTAGTTTTGGAACACACACAAAAACTCTTTCTCTTATTTGTTTTTGTTCTCTCTGTCTTCTATTACTTGTGTTGCAAGCTTCCATGAAAGGATGAATTCTAAGTCATGAAAGACTTTCTATGTGATTGCATCGTAGAGTATTTCTTGTTCTTTTATTTTTTTTTAAAATTATGTTCTATGTCTCTCCAATTCGTTTTCAATTTCTTCATTAGGTTTTGTTGCAATTTTAATATTTTATAAGATTTGATATTTATTATTATAATAATAAGGTGAATTATATATTTTTAAGTTATGAATTATAATACCTCTATTTTTATAACCAATTATTATATAATACATTTGAAAATTTTGTATACAATAGATGTAATTATGCATGTCAAAAACTTAAATAAAATAAATTAATTTTAATATATATAATCATTACTAAAATTTAAAAATTCTCTTTTTTATTGGAAATTTGCTAAGCAGAATCAAATTCGCTCAATGGATTCATCTTGAAAGAAAATGCAGATTTTTAAGAAGACATTTGCAAAGTGAAGGATTATTTCTAAGCAACTGACCCAGGTTTCACTTAGCGTAGCTACATTGCTAAGTGATGTGAGAAAAAGTAACTAAAATACATTCACGATTGCTTAGCGACCAAAATTCGCTCAACAACGAGTGCAGATTTTGGTTATACATAAGAGAGTTCATATGCGAAAATGGGAAGGAAGATGGGAGAATTTGTAAGCATTTAGATTAAGATCCAAAGGTTCTTCACCACTCTTCATCAAGCTCTTATTAAGGTAAGGGGGAAATAAGAGTTATAAACCTTTGTGGTGTTAATCTTGATAAACTTATATGTGTTTACTATGATCATCACTTTTGATCTTTTGTTGATTATTATTATTTCTAAATATTTCTTCTAGTCAATTTTTTATTATTTTCAGATATTTCTTGTGGTCATTTCTTTATTATTTTTAGATATTTTTTCTAGTCATTTCATTATTCTTTCCAAATTTTACTTCTGGTCATTTTGTCATTCTTTCTAAATATTACTTCTAGTAATTATTTTCCTTATTATTTCTAGATATTATCTTTCTGATCCTTTGTTATTTATTTATCCTCTAGATATCATAGTCCGATCCTATGTTATTAATTATCATTTATTCTATCATTTAACTTATTTTTGGAAGTTACATTTAGGTAACATATTTTATTCAAAAGATCAATAATTATATGTTGAATATTCATGCTATAATATATTTATATCTTATGAAATTTTCAAGGGATTATGTGTAAAGTCTAGTTTTGTAAAATTTCCCTCAAACTCATATTTTTAAAAGATAATCTAAGTATGATCTACGGTTGCAGTCTAACCTAATCTTCCACAATTGAAAAGATGTCTTTAGTGCTACTAATAAATCAATTTTATACTTATATTACTATTATGATTACTATTCATGAACTAGAAATTTTGAGATGAGTAATTAATTTATATATCCATTGTGATCTTTAATTCTTTGAGACTAATTTATTAATATTCTTGTGAATGATTATTGATATATGAAAATACTATGTGATTGTTTAATCTAATGGTTTTAGAGATTATGTTGAATTGAATTTAACAAAGTTCTAGGTTTCCTTGTAAAGATACCATACAGGTGTATGATTATTCGTGTTTTTGGGAATGCACAACTTGATATATTGTGAGATGAAAGACAAGATTGAGTTGAATCCTAAGATGGTTTTAAATATATGAATATTCAGGATTATCCCATGATTGTACTCAGGCTGAGGATATTCATCAGGTAGGTAAATATTCACAGTAGTCTATATGGGGTACTTGGGTTGAGGATATTCATCGGGTAGGTGCATATTTAGGGGAATCCATATTAGCAATTGGGTTGAGGATATTCATCATGTGGGTGAATATTCAGGGTAGTCCATGCTAACACTTGAGATGAAATGTTCAAAGATTTAAAACTGTTCATAAAAACCATTATGATTGGGGTGAATCATTACTAGTTATGGATCCATATATGAGGTCAAGTGGGATTGAATTGAGTAAGACTGAGTCTATATATTGAGTTAAGTGAGATTGAATTATAGGCTAAACCTTAGACCCTCACTATTTGTTAAGTTTATTAAGATTAACATTGCTGGTTTATAAAAATTTCACTTCTTTTGTTTGTTTCCTTTCATATATTTCTATTCTTATATGTTCGTGGTACAAATAGAAAATAAATTTGACAGTAGGAGATGATGTGGAATTCAGAGGATTTACTCTAAATAAGTTGAACCCTTAAGCAAGTTACTCTTCTAATGCTCAAGTAATTCTAGAATAATGAGGAGTCCATTGCACTGAGTTAAGACTTTCAAAAGGGTAACTATAACAATTAATGTATTATGTTTTGAAATGAACTTGTAATGAATTATATTTTGGCTTGAAATGTTATAAGAAGATTATGGTTTTTTCTGTAAGATTAGATTTCTAAAATTTTCCATATTTTCATGAATAAGGATTGTTGGTGTTACATGAATAATTGTATTTTATTATTAATTCAATTTAATTACATTTAAAATTAGTTTTAATTTAAAATTAGAGAAAATATGTAAAATTATATGGTTATCATATGCAACCATTTTCTCTTCTAAAAAAGGTAGTATCCATGTTTAGTGGGTAAAGATGAGGATAAGGTGTGTACACCTATTCTAGAGATCAGGATTGAGACGAGTACAAAATTTTATCTGGTTGAGAACCAAGGATGATGTTGGGTATTAGGGACAACATGATAAAAAATACTTATTTTCACTTTACTTTGATGCCATGTTCAGTCTATAACTAAGATGTAAATTTATTGTGGAAAATTGCCTTGAACATCACCTCTATTTACTTTGTATATATAGAAGTCACAATAGTGGTTATTCTATTCTATTTTTAGTGAGCTACTAGTTTTCTTTTTAGGTCTCTCTTTATAAGAGATCCTAAGCCCTCTTTGTACATATTTCTTCTTTTGAATTGATAAATCATAGTGATCTGCTGGCTCGTGGATGCACCCTAATTCCTTATAGGGTGAACCACGTAAATTTGGTTATGTTCTTTTTCTTCTTTCTTTTCATCTTTGTCTTTCCTTTTTTCTACATGTTCTTCTTGTCTCTGTTTTTGCATATTCATAACAATTTGCTATCAGAACTCAGGTTGCGACAAAAAGGATTCGTTTACTCGCTCTTTATAATTCTTTCATTTTTCTTCTTTGTTTTGCGAGTTGTGCAAGAACGTTTAAGAATCATGTCTAACACCACTAGGATTGAGAAATTCAATGGGAAAAACAACTTCAACCTCTGGCGCATCAAGATGCGAGCTCTGTTGGAGGAACAAAAAACTTGGGGTCCTCTATCTGATACACCCATTGCTGGAAGAAAAGATCTTGTAGAACAAGAGGAGAAATCACATTGGCTGATTTTGCTTTCTCTCTTGGATGAGGTTCTTTATGAGGTAGCCAATGAAGAAATGGCTAAAGGCTTATGGCTAAAGCTAGAGAAACTATACATGACAAAGTCAATTTGTAACAAGCTTCTTTTGAAATTCCATTTGTTTGGCCTTCAAATGAAGGAAGGTACGTCTCTAAAGTAACATTTGGATAAGCTAAATTCAATCTTAATGGAACTTAGAGATATTGATGTCAAAATAGAAGATGAGGATGTTGCCATGATTTTGTTAGCATCTTTACCCCCTTCATGCGAGAGTTTTATGAGTTCACTTAGTGTTGAGAAGGAGTACATCACCATGAAGGAGGTTAAATCAAGCTTAGATTCAAGAGAACTTCAGTATAAGGCATCTGAAAATAATGAGGGAAGCGCAAGGATAGGTCTGATTATCTCGAATTCTGCCAAAAATATGAAGAAAAAGAAAGAGAAAGGGAAGAAAGACAAAGGTCAATCCGAAATATATCTATAACTACTCCAAAGAACCAAGTCATTAGAATAATGATTTTCCCAAGAAGAAGAATAAAAAATCGGTTGCTGACACTATCCAAGAAGGCTCCTCATCAAAAAATGAATTAGTTCTCTCTATTATTGATCACCATTAACATTTTGCCAATTAGTGGGTACTTGATTCAGGTTGCTCTTATCATATGTGTCCTAATAGGAGTTGGTTTCAGACATATGAAAAGAAAAATGGAGGAAATGTCTTTATGGGTAATGATGCAGCGTGCAAGACAATTGGAATATGGACACTTCAGATGTAATGCTTAAGGTGGAGTAATGGAAATAAAGAAGGGTTCTTGTGAGGGTTAAGAAAGGAATCAAAAGGGTAAATCTGTTCATGCTTGAAGGTTTATCATTTCAAGTTCAAACCTAGTTTCATTATTTTCTCATTGTAAAAGACATGGACTAGATCACGCATATCTATGGCATATGCGTCTTGGACACATGAGTGAGAAAGGTATGATGATTCTAAGCAAGCAACATCTCTTGAGAGATCATCCTATGGAATGATGCAATCTCACCTAACATGAAATTAAGCTAGGAAAAATAAAGAAAGGCATGACTTAGAAGGAGCTTCATGAAGACTTTAGGGCCATTGATGCATCCTTCCCAAGCCATGGTTGAAGATTCTTGAGCAAAGGAGGAAGCTATCTAGGATCTACTCTTAGAGGTTCTTGAGGTTGAAGAAATGGAGGTGGAAGACTAGGAGATGGAGGTGAAGATTGGCGACACTTCGTCAATGAAGGAGATAAGCCATGATGAAGCTAGTCACAAAGGAAGGAACCCTTGATAATAGCATTAAGGACTCTCACAAGAGTGGAGAGAACATGATCACACTTTAAGAACAAAGAACTCTCAAATTTAGAGAAAGGTTATTTTCATTCAAATAAGTATTAAAATAATACAGGAGAAGGGAAAATCTATTTATAGAGCAAAGCATGAACCATGGGCCTAAAATACTAATGGTGTATGTCTAATATGCTTAAATAAGGGTTAGTTGGATTAATTTAGTGTTAATTTAGCATATGCTCAATTAACACTAATTTAATCCAACTAAAGATCCAAACATGACTCTAAAAATATGGATCTATGTTCCCTCTAGTTTGAATTTGAATTTTGGAGGGAAATGACATGGCACCTCCAAAATTCAAATTAAAATAAGAAGGAATAAGAATCAGCCATGTAGGAGTGAGAAAGCACATGTGGAGTGAAACAAGGGGATAAGGGGGCCCACATGTCTCCTACATGCTTCATGTGTTGGTTAGAAGGGTGTGAAGATGAATTAGGGTGTAGAAATAAGATCCTACATGTCCAAATCCTCATGGACCAAGCCCAACTAATTAACACACTCCGCAAGGAAACTAATTACACCTCTTAAAGAAAAATAGAACTTATAGGCCAAAATACAAGGCCGAAAATTAAACTAGTTATACTCTTAGAATCCTAATGACTTAAGGGTGCTTATACAAGCTTAAAAATGGTTAAATGAATACAATTAAATAGAAAAAGTCCTAAACTAAGCTCTTTGAAGCTTCATCCAAGTCATGCTCCTTTCTTATTGGCCTAGCTCAAGCCCATGCTAGGGGTGAATGCATCATAGTCTTAAAATTACTTGTAAATATTGTGTAGTATTTGTACTGGTGCTATTAGCATATTTTGGATCTTTGTATTTTCGGCCATATCCCCTCATTTCTCTTTATTTTTAAGCATGAGGTGTCATTAGTTATTTGCGTGGGATGTATGGTAGAAGGTGAACCTTTTTGGAGTAACATGATGTGTGAATTTTACTTGGCACACCCCCTTGTTTGATTTTCACACCTCTTAAACATACACTTGTGCATGAGTAACCTATGAGACCCACATGTCCCCTCATTTAGGCATCACTTGGCTTCTCTCTCCTAGGTGACATATATTTGTCTCTTAATTCAAATTTGAATTTGAATTAAGGGAACTAGATCCACTATTTTACGATCTAGGTGGCACATGAGGGAACTAGATCCACTAATCTAGGGCCTTGTTTGGATCTTCCATTCCAAACTCTCCTAGCCTTAGTTGAACGTACCCAAACCCCTCTCTCCTCTATAAATAGAACTTACCTCACCTTATGTAAAGAACGTTGATCATTTTATGAAATTACACTTTGTGTGTGAGCTCTTTGTGAGTGTCTCTTCTTTCTAACTTTGAAAGTGCCTCTATGGTTTTTATCAAGGGTTCCTTCCCTTGTGGCAAACTTCTACAAACCTAGGCTTATCTTCCATGGAAGTGGCGTCCCTACCCACACTTCTCTTCTCACCATTTCTATCTTCTTCAACCATTGGAACCTCTTGAAGAAAGATCCTGGGATAAGCAATCCAAGATTGCATCATGGATGAACTTAAATTCTGTGAGCATTGCGTATTTGAAAAGCAACATAGAGTAAAATTCCAAAAAGCATTACACACTACCAAGGCCACTTTGGATTACATCCATTTAGATTGTTGGGGGCCTTTCTACGTTCCATATCTTAAAGGTGCTAGATTCTTTCTCTTAATTATAGGCGATTATTCAAGAATGACTTAGATATTCATTATGAAACAAAAAAATCAAGATTTTAAGTATTTCCAGCAATGGAAAGCTGTGGTTGAGAATCAAATAGGGAAAAAGCTAAAATGCCTTCGAACTAATAATGGCTTGGAATTTTGTTCTACTAAGTTCAATGACTTATGTAAAGAACTTTGTTGGAAATGGCTCGTTGTATGCTTTCCAATGTTAGGCTAAATAGGAGTTTCTAGCCTGAGGCAATAAATACAGCATGTTATTTGGTAAATCATTCTCCATCTACTACCATAGACTATAAAACTCCATTTGAGGTATGGTCTAATAAATTTGTTTATTACTCAATTCTTAAAGTCTTTGGTTGTCCTGCTTATTATCATGTGAGTGAAGGTAATCTAGAACCTAGATCTATGAAATGGCTTTTTATGGGCTATGATGGGGTTAAAAGGTATAGGATCTGGTCACCGTCTAAAAAGAAAATTATCCTTAGTAGAGATGTTATTTTTTATGAATCCTTTTGGTTTCACCCGAGCTTGGAGTCTGTTGTTTCAGGAATGGATGGTAATGTCTCTAAACAGATGGAGGTTGAAACCACTTCATGCAGAAAATAGGACAATGGACTTATTAGCGAAGCATCTAAAACATCTCAAGTTGAAGAAGAAAAAAATGATTTGTCGCTTGAACAATCAGAAACTAAACAAGTTCAATCAGAAACTATAGTCAGACAAAGACCATATAGGAAAACCAGACTTCTGTAGAGATATGGTTTCAAAGATATGGTTGCTTATGCTCTATAGGTAACAGACGAGGTAGATGCTCCAGAACCAATTAAGAAGCTATTATCAATAGTGAATCAACTCAATAGATTCAAGTTATGAGTGAGGAGATGGAATCTCTTCACAAGAATAAGACTTGGAAACTAGTTAGTTTACCTAAGGGAAGGCATGTTGTAGGCTGTAAGTAGATATTCAAAAGAAGACTGAAATTTCATGTGCTGAAGTTGTGAGATACAAGACTCATTTAGTTGCAAAAATCAACTAAATGAGATTTTTTCACCTGTTGTGAGACATTCTTCAATCCGAGTTCTATTAGCATTAGTAACACATTAGAATTTAGAGCTTGAGTAATTAGACATAAAAATAACTTTTCTACATGGAGAGCTTGAGGAAGACATCTTAATGAGATAGCTAAAGGGATTTGTGGTTCAAGGAAAGGAAGTCCAAAAGTCTTTATATGGATTAAAATAGTCTCCTAGGTAATTGTACAAGAGATTTGACAGCTTTATGATCAATTAAGGATTCACTAGAAGTCCTTACGATTGTTGTGTATATCACAATAAGGTGGAGGTTGGCTCATTAATATATGTACTTGTATATGTAAATGATATACTAATTGCAACTCAAGAAAAATGTGTTATTCAGAAGCTAAAATCTCTTCTCAATGGAGAATTTAACATGAAAGATATATGAACAACCAAGAACATTTCTTCTCAATGCTTGGCATAAAAGGAATACATTCAGAAGATTCTGTTACATTTTAGAATGAGTAATGCTAAACCTCTAAGTACTCCTTTGTATGCAAAAGAACATCTATTTGTGGCTATTCAACCACAATCTCAATTAGACCAAGAACACATGTCTTGAGTTCCATATGTCAGTGCTATTGGAAGTTTTATGTATGCTATGGTGTGCACTAGATCGAATCTCGCACATGCTGTTAGTATGGTGAGTAAATTTCTTAATCAACCACAAAAGGAACATTGGCAAGCTACTAAGCATATTTTTCGACGATATTTGAGAGGTACATCAAATGTTGCCTTTATATATGGAGCTGATACAAGTTGTTATCTTTTTAGATATTCAGACTTTGATTATGCAGGTGATTTGGATGGAAGAAGATCCGTTACAGGTTATGCTTTCACTACTGGGAATTCTTTGGTGAGTTGGAAAGCCACCTTACAACCTTTAGTTACACTATCTACAACAGAAGCGAAGTACATGGCTTTAACAGAAGCAACCAAGGAAGGCATTTGGTTGAAAGGGTTGATTAGTGACCTTAACATCACTCAAGAACATGCTTTGATCTTCTGTGATAGTTTGAATGCCATATGTTTGGCAAAAGACTAGGTTCATCATGAAAGAACCAAATATATTGATGTTAGCTACCATTTTATTCTCATTGAAAAGCGAATCAAAGTTTAGAAAATAGATATTAAACATCATCCTGCAGACATGTTTACAAAATCGGTTCCTCGAAGCAAGTTCATGCATTGTTTGGGATTGCTTAGTGTTGACTGTTGGAAATAGTCCTTTGTGGCAGGTGGCAACATGTCTCATATTAGTATTCATGAAGTTCAGAGGTTCCAATGCAAGGTGGAGATTTATGGAAGATTGTCTTGAACCTCCCCTTTATTTAGTTTGTACAATAGGAGCCACAATAGTTGTTATTCTATTCTGTTTTTAGCCAGCTACTTGTTTTCTATTGTAGGTCTCTCTTTATAAGGGATCTTAAGCCCTCTTTGTACATACTTCTTCTGAATTGGTAAATCGTAGTGATCTACTGCCTGTGGATGTAGGCCTAATTCCTTATAAGGTGAACCATGTAAATCTGATTATGTTCATTTTCTTCTCCCTTTTCATCTCTGTCTTTTCCTTTTTTTGCATGTTCTTTTTGTCTCTATTTTTTCCGATTCATAAGATCTATATCTATTTAAAAAAAATGTGCACATAAAAAAACAAAAAACAACAACTATATTTCATTATTTATAATTATTAATAAAGGCTTCCACCCTTTAATGTTCACATTTACTATTCCAAAGTTATCCTTCCTCTTTATATATATATATATATATATATATATATATATATATATATATATATATATATATATATATATATATATATATCAACTATTTTTTATCTTGTCATTAACTTTTAATGATATATAATTGTTGTTAATTTTTTAATAATTTTTTCTTTCTTTATTTTTTCATTTTAAAAACATTTAAGATTTCACCTAGTTATAATAATTGTTGGTATCATATTGTTTCAACTAAAATAATTTTTGGCAGTGAAATTTGTTTGTAGGTTTTACGTGATTTCAAATTATATTTGACTTTGAAGTTTTAAGATTTTTGGACTATTTATTTTATATTATAGACATTTAGAATTAGAATTCACTTGGTTTTTGTTCCTGGAATATGGTATTAGGGTGCTTCCTTTGTTACCTCTCAAACTCGATGTTACTTCTTGAACTTGGACACTTACATGTGGGTGGTCGAATAGGGGGGTTACTTGCAAAAGACACTCCGACACTCAAGTTAGAGTGATATTCGGTTTAGAGTGCTAGATAATGAATATTTTTCAATCCCTTTTACCTTTGATACTATTACCTATTTATAGGAATGGGTTGAGCCTTTGTCTATTGGACCTTGCTTAAGCAGTCTGAATTTAGGTAATATGACTTAACTGGGTTAGTGGCTAATAATTAAGATTTGTGTTAATTAAACTTGATTCGTCATAAACCAAGTATCCCTGGCCGAGTATAGTATTCAGTCTTTGAAATGTGTCGAGACCGAGGTCTATCCTGTTCAGTTTTAATGAGTAAGATAACAATGTTTAACTTTTAGTCAAATTAATGACATGTGTACATGCAATTGAAGAATCTTAATTCATCAATTCAATTTGGTTATGGAATAATCAATCTCAATTACGAGAACTTTACTTCGTGATCTTGAACTATGTATACAAAATCAAATTG
Source organism: Psophocarpus tetragonolobus (assembly GCA_037954015.1). Classification (NCBI taxonomy): domain Eukaryota; kingdom Viridiplantae; phylum Streptophyta; class Magnoliopsida; order Fabales; family Fabaceae; genus Psophocarpus; species Psophocarpus tetragonolobus. Next base: position 24,264,675 of record CM075690.1, read on the forward strand.
ACTATGTATACAAACATTGATTTGATTGAACCTTGTTATAAATAAAATTTGACGTCGAAATCAAATTTACAAAAATTATTGCCAATATATGTTGCAAGAGTAGTTGCTATAAGTTTTAGGAAAATTTATTGCAAAAACGCTGCTGATTTTACCAATAAAATTCTCAATCTTTTTCTTTTTCAAATATCTTTAATGTGTCACACGCAAAATCTGGTATAATATGGAGATGTGTAGTACTTAGTATATATAGGTTTCTATAACTTGATTCTCAATAAAACGTAGTCTTTTAGCTTACCTTGTGAAGGTCTCTCAGTTATTTGGATAGCAAAACAAATCCTTTTTTATAATTAGGATGAGGACAACTTGAACTTGGTATTCTTGAAAAAAACAAAACCCGAATTGAATCAGATTCGGCTGAACTTTATTATAATACATCAAAGAATTGATTGTTATAAAAAGTGGTGCCAACTCTTTAACAACATCGTCTGCAAATTGAGACCTATACTGGAAGGAGTCATTGATTCTTTAATTTGATTTCGCCAACTATTTAGTAAAAGACTAAGAAAAACCAGCCCGTCATGAAATTATTTTCCCTCTCCCCATCACTCTACATATATCCATATTACTCTCATTTTCTTTCTCTCTCATTACTTCTTCCATTTTTATCTCTTTTTGTCATTTCCTTTTCTATTTATCATTTTCACATTATGCTTCTTTTTATACTCAGGATCGTTCTCTTACAAGATAAATATGATGATAATCTTCTCTAACATTTAAAGGATGTTTAATTACGTGTTGTGTATAGGACTTCTTGATATTAGTGCAAATCTATTGACTAGGATGACCACATGTAATTTTGGAACACATAATTCTTGAGATACATGATAATGTTGAGCCAATATAAATCAGACTTCATAGTTCATACACAATATCTTATATGATAAGTTATGTCCAAAAATACTACATTTAGCATCCGTTTAACTTAAGAAAATATTTTTTATTTTTATTTTTGAATATTAAAAAAGTGTTTAGTTTCATTATTTTCAATAAAAAATCATGAGATGATTTATGTAAAATATAAAAATGCACAAAATGATTAATAAGAATATATTGAAAAACATTATAAGAAATATCTTCTGAATATATTTACAACAGGTGACACCGTGTTTTTAGTTTTTTATTCATCCCATTTTCATTTTTATTCAATGTTAAGGTTCTATTGAAAATATCTCCATAGAAATTGTTTTGAAAGATAAAATCAAAGTTATATGTATCCTTACTTTCTCTTTTCACTTAAAATAAAAAGAAAAAGGGGTAACCATTACCAAACAGCCCTAATAGCTTTAGCTAGCTGTTTTGTTTCAGTTAAGTAACACAAGTGAGTGTCATCACTTTGTAACAAACAATGTTGGACTGTTGGTTAAGCTAGCTAGTTGTGTTTTGCTATTCTGAAGTTGAACATCCCACCCCACGCTCACCAACCATTGTGACTGTGAGGGGTAGAAAATTAAAACAAGTATCTCAACAAATAGCTCTGGAAATCCCTTTGCAATAAATATTCAATTAACTCTGCTACGCAGCTTTCAAGGCTTCCAGAAATCATATGACAAATCATTACTAAAATAAGCTCAGACATCTCATTTCTTGATTTTTGTTTGTTAGTTTATGTCTTCAAATAGGATTCCAAGTCAAGTGTATCTTAAAAAGTGTAATTTTTTTTTATATAAATTAACTAAAAAATGAAAGGGGCAGACAGAGATAACAGTTTCACATGATATCCACGTTAGCTACTTACACATTCCGCAATTAAAGATAAGAGCAATCAGGTGTTGGAATCATGCTACCTGACTCTGCTCTCGCCATTTTCTTTCAATCCTCCTAACGAACAAAATGTTCCGGTTTATAACAAGTCCCGCACCGGTACAACCAATTTTTTTCCATTTTAATTTCTCCATAAAATAAATTAATATGGAGGTTTCTCAAGATAACTTTTTTAAATCTTCAAAAATTAATTAATAGCACTGAGAGTTACATCGGAAACCATTTAAGAGTTTGGAGCTTGCAAAACACAGAGGAAACATGGTTTTCAGCTAATTTCAGTTCTGATCCTTTCAAATTTTTCTATCAAACTCTCCACCAAGGGCTTACACTATGCAATTAATTGATAACGTATGAACACGGATAATTGACGTGAAAAGTCCTCCAATGTTAAGAAAAAACCACGGGAGAAACTCCGAAAAATATTTTATTTCACAATATCAAAATCTATAGAGATGATACCTTTTTTACACTCCTAATTTACTCAACACTATTTTTTTCTCACTATTTTCTCCTAACTACCTGGAGGCTTAATTTGATTTTTCTTCCACTTAGTGTACATCTTCCTCTTGCAGAGCCTTCTATTTGTAGAAGGAAAAAGTAAAAAAGTAATGTGAACAAGCAAATTAAGTTTGTCCACTAACAGATAATAATAATTTGAATTTCACCAAATCATACAGGGTAAGAAAAAACAGGTCTTGAAAGTTTCTGCACGGCAAGTTACAAAACTAGGGAGCTAAACATGCTGCGATTTTTGGTTGGACCCCTACAATAGAGGTTCTGATTAAACTTTAGGATATTTATCCTTTCAACTTTCACCTTGAGACATGACACTCGAGACAGTCACATACTCACACCACCATCAGGGTTAAAATATCTCCCCCAAGAGTATAAAATCAGTTGGATGCGGACACCTATATAAATATAAACGCTAAGCACTCAATAGATGTCACACAAATCTTAGGAAAATGATATTCGAATTTCGCACGTTAATGTTCTAACGTCGTAAGAAATGCTGTAGACTAGCCCTACGACACATGCAGGATATTAGATCCAATTTTATGGTGTGGAGACATATATCATCATAGCATAACTAGGAGCTCGTTAGCCTTTCTTATGGATAAAGTTATTCTGTTTGTTATGTTCAGTTTTACTCGAGTGTATGCCTCTGCAGGTTCATCCTTCGTGTATATAGTCACTAGGCAGGATCTCACATTACGTATCCCAACTTACCAACCATTTCTGGTTAGGGGTGTGAAAAAAAAAAAAAAACTAATTTGAATATAGTTGGTTTTAATCTAAACTAGTTTTGCATTGAACCAATTAAATAAAAATTAACAAATTATTTTTAAAACAAACTCGATTCGAATTGAATTGTTTTTAAATTAATTTAGTTCACATTTATAACTGTGTGAGAAACACATTTATTAAAAAATCATTTCTTCTAATTGCTCACACTTTTGTGGCCATATTGTTCACAACATTATAAAAAGAACATTGAAAAAAAATATTCAAAACTAGTTCAAAATTAGTTTAATCTAAAATTGTTTCGAAACTAGTTTTAAATTATTTCATAACTAGTTTTATAAAAATGATTTAGTTCTAAACTAGTTTTGTATAAAATAGTTTGTTTTTTAAATTTAAAAACCAAATTATTTTAAACAATTAAGTTCGGTTTAGTCTAAAATTTTTTGAAAAATCAATTTTTCCATACTCCTATTTCTAGTTGCATCAATATATATTCTTCTCATTGTCATTCTTTTCCAACATCTTCTCTGTAAGAATGATTTAACTAAAATTGCACTTTAATTTTATAATCAAATATTGAAATACGATTGAAACCAAACAACAAACATATGAGTGCCACAGAAAACACTGAAACACAAGCCAGGCAGGGCCGTGGTCCAGTCCGAAATTAAAACTGGCTCTGGGGATTTGTGTGATGACTGATGAGCTTGCAAATGTGGCTCTATTTTATTTTGCAAGAACTTGCTCACTTTGCTGACATTTTATTCCAGCCCCATTTCTATCCAGTGGTCCAACCAACATAATTACCAATTGGCAGAATATCTGACATCAATGGGCCAATAGACCATGTAGCATTAATTCCCAAAAGCCCTTATACATTTTCATTCCTTGGGATGGTATATATCGTTATAAAGTGTAAACATTAGCTTCTACATCAGCCAATAGGCTAAAAGGAAAGAGCTTTTTGGTTTGAACGTGAAATTATGGTATCGAATTTAGGATTGATCCAATTAAGGAAGAGATATGTATCATAGCACCTACCCATTCCAAGCTTGAGATAAAGTAAAAATATATAGCGGACTAACAAAATTGTGCTCGATTAGTGATTATCATGTTGATTATTTGGAAAGTCATAGATCGAGAGGTCACATTCAAACTTTTTGAGAAAGCTCTTTGTCCCTGCAAAGTAGCTCAAGTGGTAGTTATGAGGACAAGGGTTGGATTCTTCCGAATATAAAAAATCATTGTGTTTGATCTTCCTTCAACAAAATGTTTTGCTCCTTAAAATGAAATAGATTGGGTAACAAAGCCACCAACAACCCCCAAAACATCATATTTAACATAAATATAATCAATAAGCAGACTCTCTTATCTTGGCTCACTAGAGTAGAGGCTCTAGTGAATTCACTTTCATCATCGAATATAAGGCCCACAATGTCACCAATCTGCTGTTGAATTTTGTCTGAACCTGGTTCTCTTGAGTAATTGACAAACACCATGTCCACTAACTTTTATTCAAATCCTCTGATTTTGTGGTCACTTGTTAGACTAAAGTGGTCTACCCGGACTACGAAGGCCATGTAATATATTTATGTTAGCTTACGGAATGGTCAGTACAATACCTGCATAATTTGAGATCCTCAAGTCGACCCACATAAGCTGAAGTAGTAGCCGGGTATGGTTGTCTTCTTTACAGCTTTTCAATCTGAAACAGTATTATCCGTCATATCCTTCTTTTCAGCCATTGCTTTGCACCAGTCTTCTTCGCTTTATTGCTTAGCCGCCTCATCACAACTGATTTAAAAGTGATCTGACAACCTGTGAGAACACCAAACATTTGATGTTTAGCTTGCTAGCATAAATCAATCTTTCAAATTTGTTGTTCTCTCCTTTGGGAAATATTATTAATTAATGACTTGTTATGTGGTTTGTGGTTTGTGGTTTATGGGCTTATAGTTTGTGGCCTGTAACCATTAGACCTTGGACTAGCCCAAATACCCAACCATGACCTATAATTAGACAATGTGGAATATATTACCTCTTCAACTCATTTAAAAACATTTTTTTATCATTTTATTTAATTTTTTTAAAAAAATAAGGTATTATTTTTGTTGGAAGAATGTCTCTTGTTTGTTAATTTAGATATACATTCTTCACAGATACGGCTTCAACTTGAAACTAGTGTGCACATTATAACTTAAACAAGCAACTATCATTTTAAGCTTTGCTGAGAATTCGTCTCACCCACTAAGTGTTTCCCCATTAATGAACAAAAGACGTATACTGAACATTTAGCCTTAACTTAGAAGTAAATCTATGCTTAAGATGTTATTATTGTCTCTCTTAGATACATATTCACTGTTCTAAGGATTTATTGGCTTTCACATATGTGTCGCATTATCATGAGTTAATCATTTATCACATCTAAAGGTGAGACGGGTTTAAACTTGACTGTTTCTGTTTTTAGAAAATGTGGATTGAGTTTGGATATAAAAGAATAAATATAAAATTTTAATCTTCATTCCCTTTCTCGTGAGATATTTTCGGATTCGGTATACTCGCGGGTACCCATTATATTATTTTTTCCAATTTAAATTTACTTATTTATTATTAAATAAATTATATATATTAATTTATTACTTATATTTTAATTTAGAAGTATAAAAAAATTATAACAAGAAATTATAAATTAAAGATTATGAATTAAATATATAACTTTATACTTATTATATAATTATTAAAATTATAACAGGATGAGTACGAATTCGGATATAGGATGGATAATTACATACCCATATTCAGTGCATGACATCAAATAATATTCGTATTTATACCCGAGGGGAGTTGAGACCATGTCCATTGAAATGAGTATTTTGTGCATCCTAATCACAATTCACAACTCACTAGAACATCTTCTTAATCGTCTAATTGACTCTCATGAGAATGCTCCTTCATTGACACCATGCACATATATTAAGGGTTCTTCCTTCAATAGTTGTCTCCGTATTTCTTTCTCAAAATCTGCCTAGAAACATATCGGTTTAAAAAACAATTTAGTTCTGTCTCATCCTATGCCTACTGCTATTTGCTATGATGGTGCCAACTATATGATGAAAAGATTTTGCATTATTTTTATGTCTTTTGCGACACTTTTTTTAATGATCATTTTCAGATCTTTTATACATGTGAATTTTATTTGAATGTCGATCCGAGAATTGCTTTCATAGAGAAAATACTCAATTTGTTTTGAGATATAATAACCTTATTTAATAAAAGCTGACTACTATTGAATCCATTAATTTTCTCTTAATTTGATGCTCTGATCTTATTAGACCGTATGAGCAAAATATGCTGTGAAACAGAAACTGAATCCCAAACAACATAGAGTTATGCGCATTAGTCAAAGATTTAGTTTGTGAAAAACAATTTTGTGTGAGAGAATCACGTGAATTTGTTTAACTAACAAGTCAATCTAAACCGTTTATGGAAATTTTATGATTATTATTATATTTTCTGAGTGTAAACTTTTTTCTCATGTGAGTTCTCATATATATATATATATATATATATATATATATATATATATATATATATATATATAGTGAGAAAACCAAATTTATGTGAGAGTGAGAGAGCAAATCTTAGCCATTGAAATAAAAATTAATGGTAGATTAACTATTGATTCTCTCTCTTATAGTATTTATTATCTGTCATTCTTCTTTCTCTCTCCACTCTAATGATTAAGATTTTTCGGATATTCTTCTCTTTCTTCTCTTAATGGTGGAGATTTGTTTCTCTCACTTTCATATAAATTTAGCTTTCTCACTAGATATGTCCCCTGTATAAGTGTGGAGAGTCATTGAAAGTAGAGAGAGAAAAAAAGTGACAAATAATAAATACTATAAGAGAGAGAATGAGTGAATGTGTATAATTTGATCACAGCCATTAATTTTTATTTCAATGGCTAAGATTTGCTCTTTCACTCTCATATAAGATACCTTACTCTTATATGATATATATATATATATATATATATATATATATATATATATATAGTAAGAAAGCCATATTTATACGAGAGTGCGAGAAACAAATCTTAACCATTGAGAGAGGAGAGATGAGAATATCTAAAAAATCTCAGTCATTAAGAGAAGAGAGAGCAAAAAGTGATAGATGATAGATAATAAATGTTAGAAGAAAGATAATGAGTAGATGTATACAATTTGATCTCAATCATTAATTTTTATTTCAATGACTGAGATTTGCTCACCTCACTCTCACATAAAATACCTTACTCTAATATGATGCACTATGTGTATATACGTGTGTGTGTGTGTGTTGAGGGAGAGAGAAGATGATTAAAATCTAAGGTCCCATTTTGGGTGGCTTTTGATTTTCAGTTTTGAAATTTATAAAATAAAAACTAGTTTTGATTTTAAGTTTTCCCTGGATGGAGCACGAGGGTAAGGTAACTCAGTGTGAATGGTAGTGGATACTAATTTCTTCTTCCTCTCCTTCTGAGCCACCTGGTGCTTAAATCTACCCTTTTTGTCCTTCTTATTAACCTCCTTAACATCCTAACTCATTTTTCCATTTTTTTCTCCTCCAATCTCTTCCTCTACTTCCTCATCCTTATTTTCTCTCTACTTTTCAGTCAAAACCTCTCATTTTCTTTTTCACTCTCATTTTTCTCTTTCTCACTTTCCTCCTAACTCTTTTTCTCTCCCAATGCTTTCCCACTCCTATTAGTAACGACTTTATAATGCTCATTTAGATTTGTTTGTGTTTGAGCAAAGAAAAACCTGTTCTTGAACTTAGCTAGTTGATTAGCAATTTGCCTTATTTAAGTCTTTAGATTCTTGATGGAGGCATCTGTCTAATTTTCTATTGAAATGGAAGCTTCTATGAAAGCCTTGATAATGCCTTCAAAATTGGAGGAGCTATCTTGCTGAGTATCCTATGAAGGGTTTGGTTGATTGAGAGCTTGCTAAAGCTGATTCTGCCTAATGCTTTCTCACTCCTATTAGTAATGACTTTATAATGCTCATGTAGATTTGTTTGTGTTTGAGCAGAGAAAGACCCATTCTTGAACTTAGCCAGTTGATTAGCAATTTTCCTTATTTAAGTCTCTAGATTTTTTATGGAGGCATCTGTCTAATTTTGTGTTGAAATGGAAGCTTCTATGAAAGCATTGACAATGCCTTCAAAATTGGAGGAGCTAGCTTATTGAGTATTCTGTGAAGGGTTTGGTTGATGGAGAGCTTGCTAAAGTTGATTCTGCCCTTGGAATCTGGATTGGAAGTGATTTGGCTGTTGGTGCTAGAAGGGTGGTATATTTGAGGAGTTGAAAAAATTTTTATTGTTCCTCCAATTTTGATTGGACACATTATATGGAAGAGGATTGTTACCATAAAAGTGTTATTTGCCTTGGTTGCCCATAGAGTTAACTTCTTCCGGAGAGCCACTGAGGACCAAGCAATTGCCATTGAAATGAACTCCTCCACATAACTCACATCCTTCTACATTCTAAGCTTTGTATACGGTGAGAGTCTTTAGAGGGAAAAAGGAGCTGCATGTTTCTTAGCTGCTGAGGAATGAGGGCTATTTGCTTTGTGAGATTCTCTATGTGTTGAGCTAACTGGCGATTTTGGACTAGAATGACATCTTGATGATTTAACTTATAAAAACACCTTTCCTCTGAGATGGCCCTTGTGAGTACTGAACCTCTGAATCAATAGAAGCCATATTTTTAATTATTCTTCTAACGTGTTTAGGAGTCTTTTTGAAAAGAGAGCCTTCTACTGAAGCATTCAACAACAATTTCGTCTAAGACTTTAAACTGGATAGGAAAATAGTAAGCTGAGTTCCTTCATAAATTCCATGGGTTGGACACTTCTTAAGCAGTGATTTATACCTATCCCATGCTTTACAAAGTGATTCATCAACTCCATGTCTGAAGCTGGATATGTATATCTTCTTCTCAGTCACCTTTGCTGGAGGAAAGAACTTGGTAATGAACTTTTTTTCCAATTCCTCCCATAACATCTGAGCATTATACAGGAAGGATTGAAACCACTATTTGCTCTTCTTACTATAGAAAAAGGAAATAAGCTCTGTTTGATCACATCATCGTTTACATGTTGAATTTCACGATTTTGTAGATATCCAGGAAGGTATTGAGATGTGTATAAGGATCTTCATGAGGCAATGCAAAAAATTAATTATTTTGAACTAAGTTTACCAGTGCAGGCTTTACTTCTACATTCCTTGCTTCAGTGAATGGTCTTGAATGCTATTAAACTGCTTGGGACCAGTGTAGGCGGTGTAATTTCCCAAGGTGTAGTCATTTTGATGAACTTCTTCTCCATCTGCCATAGTTGATTCTTTAATGGATTCAAGTAGACGAGATTGCAACAATTTATCAGCCTGGAGTCTGCCACACATAAGCAAGAAACAAGGAAACTAGAGCCACATGGCAGCATAGGACAAAAGAATATATATTAAAAATACTTAAATAAATAAGTAAAAGAACAAATAAATATAGAAAAAAAATTACTAAAATTCTAAAGTATTAGACGCCAGTTCCCAACAATGGTGCCAAAAACTTAATAGAGCACAAATTTTCTACTCTACTCTTGGCAAGTGCACTGGTTGTATTGTAGTATCCGATAGATATCGAGTCAATCCATAAGGACTGACTTAATACTAAGAATTCTAATAATAATTACTTGTAAATAATGGGAAATTAATTGAAACTATTCTAACGTTGCAGAAATTAAATGAGCATAAAATAAATACGATAAGAGGTTTGGTTGGGTTCTAATTTCACTCTATCGTCCCTCTAAAGCATAAATACTTTATCAAATCCTTGTTCATCATTCACGTTCCTATCACTCATAAAAATACTCTTTCTTTGATTCCTCTAGAGTCAGAGAGTACGCTATTTGAGCTTTAGATCATGGATTTGTTACACAATCTAATGTCAAATAACCAACATTAAGAATAAGAGTTCAAGATAGCCAATGGTTTTTACTCTCTCCCAAGACATAAATCCCATTGGGAGCTCTTCTCATTTTAAAAGCAAAATTCCTCTCCCGAGTTCATTCGACAAACGAAATCCACAAAATATATATCAATCAAATGCGGGGTAAGGAAAAGCTCTAACACTAAAAAATAAACTTAGATTAATAGAGTAAGAATACAATAAAGTTTAGGACAAAGTTACATCAAAATCTTAACCAAAAGGATCTAGCAGTCCATAGAGGTGGAGAGCTTGATCAATGGCATGGAGGTGCAAAAATGGAGTGAAATGGGTGCCGAATGGTGGCTTTGATGAAGGAAACCTTAGATGATGCCGCTTCTCCCATTACGCTCACGATTTGCATCTTTTTTTCTATTTATATGTCCTTGTTAGCATACTGGCATTAGGCGCCGAACAAGGTAAATTAATCCCCCCTTGGGTTGATAAGCATTGGGTGCTAGCTAGCGTTAGGTGGCCACTCCTTGGCTACTGGGCACTGGCTCTAAACTTAAGAATTTTCACTTCTTCTTCAACCATTCTTTCAAATCCTGACTCAAATAGTATAAAATAAGAAAATAGAAGTAATATATACCCAAAATATATATCTATAAAAAATTGTTATAAAATTTAAATTTATGTATAAAAAGGCGGAACACAAGGCTTTAAATAGGTTGGACTGAGGATAATTGCTCAATTTTACCGATGCCCAAAATAAGTGATTTGAAGAGTGAAGAACAACAACAATGGTTGGCTGTAATGCAAAATGAGATGAAATCCTTACATGATAATCACACTTATGACTTGGTGAGATTTCCTAAGGGGAAGAGACATTAGAAAACATGTGGATATTTTGGGTGAAACATGAGAATAATTGTGTCTCCAAGGGATAAAGTCAAATTAGTGGTGAAAGGCTTTAAACAAATAAAAAGTGTTGATTTCAATGAGATTTTCTCACCTGTGGTGAAGATGTCATCCATTAGATTAGTTTTGAGTTTGGCTACTAATCTTGATTTGGAGGTAGAGCAAATGGATATGAAAACTACTTTCCTTCGTGGCTATTTGGAGGAAGAGATCTATATCAAGCAACTTGATCGTTTTCAAGTTAAAAGCAAGAAAGGCTATGTGTGTAGATTGAGAAAGAGTCTATATGGTTTAAAGAAAGCTCTGAGGCAGTGTGAGCAAGGCTACATGAAGACTACTTATGAACATTGTGTCTTTATTATAAAGTTTTCTGATGATAACTTTATTATTCAATTATTGTATGTTGATGACATGCTTATTGTTGGGAAAGATGTTACCAGGATTGGCAGGTTAAAGAAGCAATTGGGTGAGTCATTTTCCATGAAAGACTTGGAGCTGCTAAGCCGATTCTTGGTATAAAAATCATTGTGTCTTTGTTATAACGTTTTCTTATGATGACTTTATTATCCTATTATTGTATGTTGATGACATGCTTATTGTTGGGAAAGATATTACCAGGATTGGCAGTTAAAGAAGCAATTGGGCGAGTCATTTGCCATAAAAGACTTGGAGCTGTTAAGCAGATTCTTGGTATAAGAATCATCTATGACAAAGAGGAAAATAAGTTGTGGTTGTCACAGGAACACTATATTAAAAGGATGTTGCAGAGATTCTAGATGGAAAAAGCTAAAGTTATTATCACTCCTCTTGTAGTTCTTAAACTGAGTATTAAACAGAGTCCTTCAAATGAAGTTGAAAAATTAGACATGGAGAGATTTCCTTATGCATCTACAGTGGGTAGTTTGATGTATGCAATGATGTGTACGAGACCTGATATTGCTTATGCTGTTGGTACAATTAGTAGGTTTTTGTCAAACCCAAGTAAAGAGCATTAGAGAGCTGTTAAATGGATTTTGAGGTATCTTCATGGTACTATTGATAAAAAGCTTTACTTGGGAGGTGATAAGCCTATTTTGGTGGGCTACTCAGACTCAAATATGGGTGGAGACATTAATTCCAGAAGGTTTACATTGGGTCATTTGATTAAGTTGTAAGGGAGCTGTAGCTTGGCAATCTAAGTTGAAAAAGTGTTGTCTAATACTGAGGTGAAGTTTATTGGAATTATTGAAGCATGAAAAAAGATGCTATCGTTGAAGAAATTATTATGGTAGCTTAGCTTTGTGCACGATAACTATCCATTACTTATCCACAGTTAAAGTGTTATCCATCATGGTAAAAATTGAAATTTCCATTCTAAGTCCAAACATATTGATGTAAACTATCATTGGATACGTGATGTTTTGGATACTAAGTTGTTGGCGTTGATTAAAGTTCATATTGATGATAATGGTATTGATATGATGACTAAGGCACTGCCAAGAGGAAAGTTTGAAGTTTGTTGTGAGATCGTTGGTTTGACGATTCTCTCCACATAGTTGTGAGGGAGAGATTTATTGGATATTAGACTCTCTTACTGTATGGAGAAAAGGCCCAAAATTGGGAAGCCCACTTGATGTCTCATTTAACCTAAGTGAAAAAAGTGTTTCTGAAAATGGGTAGACAAAGAGAAGCTTATTAGTAAAAAAAATACACCAATTGTTTAAGAGAAAAAAAGAGAAAAAGTTCTTCCCATTTTTACATAGAGCTACAATTGTAAATTCACCACTGAAGATTTGTTCACCGTTGGATTGAAATGATTTTTGGACAAAAGGTTCGTAACATATGGTTCTTCATTCTTCTCGTTTAGATCGTTGAAACAATTTTTGAATTGGGAGATATTTAGTTTTCACAGTTGTAGTGTTTTAGGGGGTTTTTCGTCTTCCTTATTCTTTATTTGTAAGATTTATAGCTTTATTGTTTGATGTTGATATTGACACTTGATTGAGACTCTTTTGTACTCTTTATTGATAATAGTTGAGCTATTTCTTTGGTTTAGACAACCTATGGTTTTTACCCTTACTTTGAGAGGTTTTTCACGTTAAAATCTTGATTTCTTATTTTGTGATTTTAGTGATTTGCAATTGTTGAGCATTTGTTATTGTTCCTCATAGATTCTTACAAGTTAAGGGAATTTATTTCCTTTGGTTTGTTCATGCTTATTGTTGTGCATTTGAAGTCTCCTTTGCTAATGTTTTGTCATGTTAGTCACTCCAAGTTACAAAAAATAATAATGATAATGACTTTTTTAAAGTAAAAATATTATTGTTAGTAAATGAAAAATAATAACACATAAGACTTATGCCATATTATCTTGCTTTTCCTTTTCTTGCCTAAATCTATATAAATTTAAAAGAAAAAACTTTGAATGATACCAGGTCCAAATAGACTTAGTTCTATACGTGTCTAGGTTTCTTGAGCTAATTTTGGCTGGCTCTACAAGCCTATTGGGTTTATTCATTTTTACCCGATTCTATATGAACCTAAATTTCTTTAGCCTCATTCATTAGGCCATAAAGTCAATTAACTTATATATCGCGTCCAATCCATTTTAATAACTCTCACTGAATACATAAATAAACAAAAAAAAATGTGTACAACGTTAAGTCTTAAAACATCAATAAGTGATAGAAAATTAAATTCATATTAAAAAAAGGATTTTAATTGTGCTATATTTACCAATAAGTTTTATATTATTAACTAATTAAAAATTATTGAGATGAATTTTAAAAAAATATTATGAGAGTTTAACAATTATATATCTTATCATAAAAAATTATATATCAATTAACAAAAATAAATGTTAATATGATTTTTAATGTAATTATTATAAAAATTAATAAACTTATCATATATTATTACTTTCAATGATGTGAAGTGACAAGATAACATATTAGTCATATCATCACTTGGTTTTATGCATTTAACAACAAAGATTATTTTAAAAGAAAAATATATCAGGAACTAAAATAAAAAAATAAATTTAAAGGACTAAAATCCTATTAATAAAAAATTAATTAATCTTATTAATAATATTATTTTTTTATTTTAAAAATTCATCAGTCATTATTATAATTTTAATATAGTTAACGTTGACTCGAGATTTTCATAAGGTGAAAACGTATGATGATTTGTAAGCAAGTCAAGTAGAAACTTCTAATTACGGTGAGAGTGTGTCAATCAAATAGAAGTTTCTACTAGGACAAGAGTGTCTCAAGAACGATCGTGTTTGGTGAGAGCGTCTCGTGGCAATGCTTGGCGAAAGTGTCTTATAAGTAGAGCCTATTGGAGATGGTTTAATAGGAGCATTTAAAGTGGACTGTCTAGAGTTCATGTGTGTAAACCATCTGATGTATGTTTTAGATCAAAGCTTCTATTTTACCTTTTGGTATTTAGCATCTTTCTCCTGTATAGGGGTACATGAGTGAGTTAGTTACACAACCTGACATGTTGCAAGCCCTATATATATACATATGAGAGTTTAACACCTATCCATTGCAAGTGGAAAAAAGTTTTACACTGAAAGTTAATCATAACTTTTTGTTTACATGACTTTTAAAGTATTAATTGGTAAAGTCAAAAAACTAATATATATAAAGGGTTGTGATTGATTGCCACATAAAACTTTAGCATTTGATGTATGCTTTAGACTAAAGCTTCTATTGTACCTTTAACCTTTAGCATTTTTTGCCTGTATAGGGGCACATGAGTGAGTTAGTTACACCACGCGACATGTTGTAACCTTACACACACACACACACACACACACACACACACACACATATATATATATATATATATATATATATATATATATATATAAGTTTACACCTATGCATTGCCATCTTAAAAGAGTTTTACACTGGTAGTTAATTACAACTCTTTGTTTACATGACTTTTAAAGTATTAATTGGTAAATTGAACAAACTTACCATATATAAAGGGTTGTAATTAACTTGTCAGTATAAAACTTTTTACACTAGCAGTGTATAAGTGTTTTTTTCTCTCTACATATATAGGGGACATATCTAGTAAGAAAGTCAAATTCATATGAGTGTGAGACGAACAAATCTCAATCATTGAAATAAAAATTAATGGTTGAGATCACACACTCATTCTCTTTCTTCCAACATTTATTATTTGTCACTTTTTTTTCTTTTTCCTTTCTTAATGACCAAGATTTTTTAGATATTTTTCTCTCTTCTCTCTCAATGATTGAGATTTACATATGTCACTCTCATGTAAATTTGGCTTTCTCACTAGATATGTCCTTATATATATATATATATATATACACACACACACACACATATAGGGGGCTATCCTTTGAGAAAAAGGTTTATTATGAGAGATGAAAGGAATAGATAATAAACGTAAAATTAAAAATAACGACTCAGATAAAAATAATCCACTTAAAGATGTCATGTACCTCATTTACTGTAACTTATCTCTACCCTCACCATCAACATCACCCTTACCCTCACCCCATGCTCAATATCAACCCTACCACCACCATTATCGCCACCATCACCATGCTATCACTATCAACACCACCATCATCGTAGTCACTACTATAACCACCACCTCATCATTGTCTCTGCCGCCACCACCATCGTCGACGATGGTGGTGGCGGTTGTGACTGTCGACAGTGATGGCGGTGGTGGGGTGGTGGTGGTATTGCGATGATGGTGGCGGTGGCAATAAGGATGATGTTGAGGGTGGAAATGGCGGTGAGTTACAGTGAAAAAGGTACATGTTATCTTTAAGTGAGTTATTTTAGGATGATTGACCTAAGTGAATCCTTTTTTGAAAATAATTACCTAAATAGGTCTATTTTAAAAAAATTTATCAGGGTGGGTCTGTTTTGTGATTTGACTTGGTCAAACTCAATTTCGCAATTGCAGTTTTAATGTCACATCAACTGTTTGTTTACGTGACGTCCAGGGGGGCACAAATGTTGCATTAAAACATAACTAGTAGTTGCAATTTGACCAGTTAGTCATATAACCGCAACTCGCAGTTGCGATTTGACTGGTCTTGGACCAGTGTCTCATCTTTGTTTAATGGTTACAGACCAACACACATTCCCAATGTATATAAACCTTAACAATGACTTGCAATTTCCTATTTTTTTTTCCAGCACCCTTCTTTATCCAATGGATGTCTGGCATAGATTTTTGCATAGGTAAAACCATAACTGCGAGTTGCGCTTTGTGTGGACATTAACCAGCCGTTACCAATAACCAACAGATATGAAGCAGCACAAATTTTCAAGGACATGAAACTGCATATCAGACTTGCAGTTTGTGTGAGTACTGCACAGATATCCGTTACAGTGCGATAACTACCAGTTATTGCACACGTAAATCATAGATCAGACTTGCAATTTATGTGGTCTAAGCTTTCCAAATATCAGTAAAAGTTGTGATTTTCTTTTCAAGTATTCAGGTATTTTGTTTTGTTTGAAGAAAATAAAATTTTGATTCCTTATTATTTTGTTTCCTTGTATAATATTAGTTATTGCACTGTAACAAAAGTATGTGCAATACTCACACAAACCGCAAGTCTGATATGCAGTTTCATGTCCTTGAAAATCCGTGCTGCTTCATATCTGTTGGTTATTGCTAATGGCTGGTTAATGTCCACACAAACCGCAACTCGTAGTTGTGGTTTTACTTGTGCAAAAATTTATGTCACACATCCATTGGGTAAAGTAGGGAACCAGGAAAAAAAATAGCAAATTGTAAGTCGCTGTTAAATTTA
This sequence comes from Psophocarpus tetragonolobus, assembly GCA_037954015.1. NCBI lineage: Eukaryota > Viridiplantae > Streptophyta > Magnoliopsida > Fabales > Fabaceae > Psophocarpus > Psophocarpus tetragonolobus. The sequence continues at coordinate 24,281,423 of CM075690.1, forward strand.
TGCATTGAGAATGCACGTCGATTTGTAACCATTAGATAGAGATGAGACAATGGTCCAAGACCAGTTAAACCACAACTGCTAGTTGCAATTTTATGGCTGACTGATCAAACCACAACTGCTTGTTGCGTTTTTAATGCAACATTTGTGCCCTTGGATGTCACGTAAGCACACAGTTGACGTGACACTAAAACTGTAATTGTGAATTACGGTTTGACCAAGTCAAACCACAAAACACACCTATCCTGGTAAATGTTTTTTAAACAGAGTCATTTAAATAATTATTTTAAAAAAAGACCTACTTAGGTCAATGAGCCATTATTTTAATCTAACCCGTTATTTTTAATCTTATATTTATTATCTATTCATTTCATATCTCATAATAAATCTTTTTCTAACTAGATACACCCTCTCTCTCTCTCTCCCTCTCTCTCTCTCTCTATATATATATGTATGTATATATACTCTGAGAGGTATCAAGTAGCAAAAAAGTTTATTCTGAGAAATAAGAGAAATTGATGATTACAGTAAGATTAAAAATAAATGCTCAAATTAAAACAACTTACTTAAAGATATCATATGTTTCCTTCACCATAACTTACTCGCACATGCACCCCTTGACCCCACCACCAATGTCGCAACATTGCCACCACCGCCTGCATAGCAATAAGGTTGGTGGCAAAGGTGGCAGTGACAACAATAAGGTGGCAGTGGCGGTAAAGGTGGAAAGTGTACGTAAGTTATAGTGAAGAAGACACACAATATCTTTAGGTGGGTTTTTTTAATTTGATAAGTTATTTTTATTCTTACAGTTATTATTAATTTCTCTTATATTTCTCACAGTAAAGTTTTTATCACTTGATACATCCCCTTATATATACCTTGTAAACAATTTTTCATGTTAATACGATACATTTACGCTCGTTTGGTTAGAAGGTATATGAGCTAAGAAACCCAACAATTTTAAGTGACATGAATTTATTGACTTGGTAAAATGTTAGTTAATTATATCATCACTTAACCGTGGACACTTAATGACACAAACTATATTTAAATAAAACTAAAAAATTAAAGAATTTACACTCATTTGGTTAGAAGGTATCTCAGCTAAGAAATTCAATAATTTGAAGTCACATGAATTTATTGACTTAGTAAAATGTTAGTTAATTATATCATCACTTTACAGGGGACACTTAATGACACTGAATATTTTAAGGACTAAAATAAAAAAAATTAAAGAATTAAAACTAAAAAATAGATATTTTAAGACCAAAATATTCATTAAACCATATTTTTTAATAAGTGTTTTGTAATAATTTGTCTTAGAAACCTTCAGTACCATGCATAATCTTATTGATGATTGGATTTTTTAATTAGCATTATTTTTATTTTTTAGGTTTGTTTAACATTTTCAACTTGCTCCACGATTTTGAAATCGTGCAAGCAAATAAAAAATATACTTGTTTTATTCTTTTGTTATATTTTATTCTTTTGTTGTATTCTTTTTTATTATTTTTAAGTAATTGGTTTTAGCATAAAATTTTATAAATTATAAATTATTTAGATTTTTAGTATATAGGTTAGGTTATATAACTTAGTTATTTGACAATACCTGGTTAATGACTAGTTGGAGTGTGATAGGGGTGTTCATGAATTCGGATTGATCTGTAAATCTAAACCGATTCAATTAGATCCGTGAATCAATTCAGATGTAATAAGATCAAATTCGGATCGATCTGTAAATCTAAACCGATTCAATTAAATCCGTGAATCGATTCAGATGTAATAAGATCAAATTTGATCCAATCCAATTACATCCAGTTATAAACAGATCAAATTACGAATTTGAACTTTAAAAATCCGTGGATCAATCCTTTTAATTTAAAGTTTAATATTTTTATTATCTATATATATATATATATATATATATATATATATATTTAAAACGAGTATGACTAAAAATTAACAATACAATTTAAAAAGTTTAAATATTATTTACAGATTGAAAATTTAAAGTTGAAAAGAAATCCATCAAGTGTGTTAATAAAGATTGAAAGTTATTAAATTTTATTGTTTTTAGCTTTTTAAGATATTTATTTTATTATTTATAAACTACTTTTATATGTAATTTTAGTAGTATGTTATTTTGAAGAAGAATTATTTTGTTTCCTGTGTTTTATAGAAAACAAATTAAATATAAAAAAATTCTTTGTAATTTATGAATCTAATCCAATCCTATTTATTCTTAATAAGATATTAGATTATATTTTTTTTAAATGCAATCTGAACTAATCTAATTAATGGTTGAATTAGATTTTATTTTATCTCGAATCTAATCTAATTTATTTCATTTCGTGAACACTCCTGATATATGATAATACTGTTCTTATTCTACTGAGTGGAGATAACAAAAAATAAGAATACAACTGAGAAAATTAATGGCATATTAATTTAGACACCAACAAATAACGATAAAATTGACAATAAAATCAGCAAGCCGTCCATACTAACAATTCTCGGTAGAAAATATTTACCAGTTACCACGACCAACAGAGGCCTAAAATAAAACTTAAAAGAGTTTTCATTTTAAATAAAAAATATACATAGATTTGTGTTACTCATATAATATATGTAACATTTTTATTATTTATATACGTGATATTTTTGAGTTGAATAGAAGTAATTTTGTATTGGTAAAGCTAAAGCATAAACTTGAATTACTTTTTATGTTTGAAGCGGTCTGATATGGAATGGGGTGCGATGTACTTTTAGGCAAATGGCACTTCAGAAACGAAATAGGAAGACAGAATCATTCTCCTAAACAGGGCGTGTTTCTCAAAGAAAAGGCACTGCAACATTGCTGACCCGTTCAGCTTTCTGGTTTGTATTTTTCAACTTTATTTGTAAAAATAGTACCTGGGAGACTCCAAAAGATCATGTTTCAGGTAAGCAACTTGCAGGTATTATGAAAGAAAACATAAGAGAATGACACTTACTTGTTTCAAATCAATACTTTACTTTTCCCCTCAAACCCCATTTGATTCAAAACGAATATAAATATTCACATTAAGACTTTTTATTCATTCTTTTTGCTGATAATTTTTTAAGCTAAATAAATTCAAACAGCTCCAATTTAAAATTTACTTTAGTCAAAATCTATTTTATAAAAGGTAAAATTTTAAATATAGATCATCAAACTGTACTACTTTAATTGGAGTTAAACTGATATTAAGAAAATAATAAATAAAATAAGATTATAATTTTATAACACTTAAAATAAAAAAGCATAATTTTATATTCAAAATACAATAAAATTATAAATAAAGTATATCATAATAATTAATTTTAAATTTTAATAATTAATAAAATACATTAATATTCATTAATAATAACAAATTTATATTTTATAAATTTAAAAGAAATTAAGATATGAAAGCTTCGTAAATTAATATATATGAGTATATTATATATTTTTTATAAAAAGTTAATAAAATAATATATACCTATTTATAATCTTTGTAAGTATGTATTTATATTTATCTCTATATTAAAATAAAATAAAATTTAAAATTATTTTTTAATTAAACACTTATTCAACCGATTTTTATGTGTAGTTCTTAATTGATTTTAAGTAGTTTTATATTTAACCTATATTTTTATTAATTTCTGTTAGTCTTATATTTGAACCCAGTAAATAACCAGGAGAGTATACGTAATTTACATAACCAATACTGAAATAATTAGTAAATCTAGATAATGTTTGGTTTCAAAATATGTTTTCCGTTTTTATTTTCTATTTTTACTTTAAAAAATTATTTTATTTTTTGAATTCTTTTTATTTTTAAGTTTTCATATATTTGTTTACATTTGATATTTTTTATTTTCAAAAATTAATATTGTTAAATATATATTATAAATTATTTATATATATAATTTAAAGTGTATTCATATATTGTTTTTTATATAATTAAAATATTATTAAGTTTTTACAAAGTGTTACCTTTTGAAAACATAAAACAATTTTTTCTGTTTTTAATTATTTTTTGAAAATATTTTCAATAAAAATATTTTCTAAATTATAATCAAACATATTTTTATTATTGTTTTCTGTTTTTTCTAAAAATAAACACAAAAAACGTACAGAACAAACGTGACCTTAAATTACGTTTAATTTTACAAAATGTTTTCTATTTTAATTTTTTATTTTCATTTTCTTAAAAGTGTTTTTATTTTCAAGTTTGTAACATTAAAAAAATATATTGTTTTCACTTGATATTTTATATACCTAAAAAATAATATTGTTAAATTTAATTAATTTTAAAAAAAATATTATAAATTATTTATATATAATTTAAAATACAATATATTTTATATAATTACAATATTATTATTAAGTTTTATACCATTATAATATAATAGTTTTCTATTTTCTATTTTCAATTATTTTTTGAAAATATTTTTAGATAATATGTTTTCTAAATTGTAATTAAACATATTTTTACTATTTTTTTTTTAAAAATAAAAAACACTTAAAAATAAATATCAGGAAATAAACGTCACCTTAATGTCTGGTTCTAATATTACCCCTTTTAAAACCTATTAAACCAGGATTGTAATTGTATAGACCACTTATAGAGAAATTTTTAAAATATCTTTTTCCCATAACTAAAATCTTTGCCAACATATGAGATACCTACTAGTTCTATACATTAATCGAACCAATATCTAGAGTCGTTCCGATTCAACTAGTCTTCTAGTTCATTTTTAAAAATTATGCAAAACAAATCATAGAAAATGATGTTATACGAAGCTTTGAGTTTTTTAGAATAATAGCAAGTTCTCTAGAATGACCGTCTGACAAAGATGTATATACTTTCTCTTTGTTAAGAGAGAAAGATGTATACACGAATATGTTAAAATATATATATGAAATTATGTTTCCTTAGTTACAGTCATAATAAATTTTTTAAAAAATAGCAATTTAAAATATGTTAAAAAATAAAAACCGATGACTTAGGGCTCCAACCTGAGAATTTGTGTACATTAGAACTTCAACGTTAGTATTGGGACTTAATGAAGGAGATTAAAGAAATTAATAAAAGTTTGTTATATATTGAAGGAGGAATATAATAAAGAGAGTCATTGGGACAGGGGACAGGGGACCAGGGAACCCTGAAATAACTGGAGATTTCATCATTTAATTGAAGACACTTGAGAAGAAAGTGGGAACCACTTCACGTGGTTCTGCTACTATTTTTTCCTTTCTGTTACTTAAACTTTGCTTGGACAAAAAATAGGATAGCAAAAACTTAGAAATAAAGAGAATAAAATAATTAACTAAATTTCTTTCTATTTATTTAAATAAATGAAAATAGAATAAGTAATAAATTATATATTATTTATAGTAATAAAAAAATTATATGGATAATTGTTATCAATTCATACACAATGTTAATGATTAATTTGTGTGTTGTAACAAAATCGGACTGCTAGTTAACTATAAATGTCAACATGTTTAATGTCAAATTAAAATACTACTATATTATAATACTATATATTATTTTTTAAAAACTTTAATCTGTATTTAGAATGTTAAAATTTTAAAAAATAAATTTATTTTAATTTTAATGTTATAAAGTTAAAATGCTATATTTTTAATATTGTTAAATAAATTAGAACAAATTACAAATGCACATACCAATTTTTATCAAATTACACATAACTTCACTCTTTTCTATTTTTCTACACTAATCTCTCTTTAAATATAAAAATATTATACTAGCACCTTTTATATGTTTCAAAACATTTCACTAACATCTTTTTCAAACTTTATAATAACACCCTATTAGGGGTGTGAAAGTAATGGTTAAAAAAAGAAAGAGTGTATATGTAACTACACTAAACTTTAGGATTGTTGTTGTAATTTACTCACGTTATATTATTAATTCTTATTTGTCTAAAATTTAATCAATAGGGTGATTTTTGGTTTCTAATTTTGAAATTTATAAAATCAAAAACTAGATTTGGTTTTAAGTTTCAAATTTTTAAAAACAACATTTTTTTTTATTTTTAAATTTAAAACATTGTTTTCAATCTTAACCAAATAAAACCTTTTCTCCCATAGAGATTGAAAATTGACGGTCAATGACCAACGATTAGTGCTGGAGGTAGAGGTTGAAAGTGGTAATCGATGACTGGTGATTGTAGATGACGGTCATTAACATCCAAAAATTTTAATGGTAAATATTAGTGAATATATGACATATCGTGTTGTTTTTAGTTTGTGTGTGAATCTAATTGTTCTAATTATCAATGTGTTTGGAATTAATTTCTGTCTGCAAAGGAAATTAATTATTTTAAGTTGAGATTTAATTACTCTAGAACCAGTTTAATTAAATTCTAATGATACAAAAACAAATTAATTAATTATGGTTTGAAGGAATAATTTCGATTCGAAAAAAAAATTCAATTTTAGTTTTTTATTTTTAATAATAATTAATTCAATGCAAGTAATTTATTTTCATTACAATTTGAGCATTAAATTAAATTCTTTAATAAAAGTAAAAGAGGAAAACAAGTCAGGTTCATAAGGAAAAATTATGGGTAATGATACACATACACTTCTTTATTTTATACACCTTATCAACACCTCTTATTTCTTTCTATCTCTCTCATCCTATACCTATATATTCTCTTTTTTTCTTTCTTTCACTAGGTGTATAATAGCATATAAGGTGTACATGTATCATTTTTCAAAAATTATATAAAATAGATAGAGATATGATCACTATTTATTGATGTGACACCATCTTTATCCTTCCTTCAATAAAAAGATGCTTTCTCTTTCACATCACTTTCACTCAATATTCTCACAGACGGTATAAGGTAAAGAAGTCATTTTTGCTATCATCTTCATAATTTTTATCTTCATCTTCATCTTTTTCACTAATTTCTCCATTCTCACTCTAATTCAAGGTAAAAACTTCAAATATTTGAGTTTTCCCCTCTCTCTTGAATCTTTGATTCTCTTTTCCTAATTCCTTTTTGCTCACATAGTCTTATTCTCTTTAGGAGAAACTTGTGCTAGAACTCACTCTCATCTCTTCTAACTGAAATTTCTTGAGGCAAGGGGGTTGGACCCATAAGCTTTGAACTCTAATTTGTGATGTTTTTCTGAACTGCAATTTATCACGTTTTTGCTACTACCATGCCTCGTTCTACTACATTCTAGTTGTTATTTTTAGATTTTAACTTAAAAAGGGATTCCTTGGGTTTTCTAGTAGAAGATATGACTTAAACAAGTTTAAAGTTCTTTTGTAAAATTTCCCATTTTCAATTCGAGAGGAAGGGGTTGAATGGAAATTTTATTTACTGATTTAGATGTTGAAAATGATAACCTTAAATGTGAAATTATATGTTTACTCTTTTTATTTGAGAATGATTGGTTTAGGAATTTTCTACGTATCTGTTGTTTGCAGGATCAAGTAGTATTATGCTAAAACTTGAATTGATTATTGTATGATAAAATAATTATTTTTGAAATTCTAGGATAATTTCCTTATATAAGACCGTGAGAGTGTGACCTTCGACAATTTAATTGTGATGTGTGAATTTTTATTTCCTATATATATATATATATATATATAAATAAAGAGAGAGAGATATTTTCACGTGTTAGTTGAGTCCAAGTGTGTTCGATCCTTGGTATGTTAGTTAGGATGATATATTGTTGTGGTGATGATAGCTAATTTATTTGAATTATGTGGGTGTGTGAATTTACGCCTTTATATTGATTGTTTATTGTATGGATAATTATTCTTTCTTAAATTGTTAAGTCTCAAGGTTGTTGGTAAATAGTTGTGGCTATTGTTGTGCATAAAGGATGAAAGAAATATGGTTTATGGGAATAAATACCGTTTATGAGAAAAAAATACAGTTGATGAAAAAGAAATACAGTTGATAAGAAAAAAATATGGTTGATGAGAAAGAAATACAGTTGATGAGAAAGAAATATAGTTTATGAAAAACAAATACGATTTATGGAAATAAATACCATTAATGAGAAAGAAATACGTTTGAAGAAAAATTAATACTAGTATGAGAAAAAATATACGGTTAATGAAAAAGAAATTGTGGTAGATATGTAAAAGGAATTCTCAAAGGAAAGTCTTGCGGTTTGAATGAAAGATTAAATAATTGTTAAATTGTATTTTTCTTTAATTACACGTTAATAGTGTGTGTATATACATACATACACACACACACACATATATATATATATATATATATATATATATATATATATATATATATATATATATATATATATATATATATATATATATATGCATGATGATATGTTAGATATTTATGTATGTTTGTTGCATGAGAGTTTTAGGGGTCAGGGAGACTCACCCTTACAACCAATGTTTTTTAGGTTTAGATGATGCTAATTTTGATATTCTATAAGACTATGTAGTCAAATATATGCTTTTGAGATGGTACAATTAATCCACAATGTTTGGGTAGATGACTGTTTTGAAACTCGGGATTTTAATATTTTGTATTTATTCAGTCATGTCAATTTTATTTATTTAATTAATTATTTTTACTGTAAATATTTGAAATTTATATTCTCTTGACATTTCTTAAATTTTAAAATATATTTAATCGTTATAAGAGTATATGTATATGATTATAAGAGTATATATATATTTATGCATTCTTCTTCCTTTTAATTATTAAGCTTGGGTTACTCTTACGTGTCAGACATTATTTTTGGCTTAGAGCCTTAGACGTAACAATGAGCTAATTAAGAACATTTTCAACGGGAGATGTTTGCAAAGTTGCTTAAAAATTTAATGAGTTGTTTGAATTGAAGCAATCCTACGTGACAATTCAAGTTGCTTAAAAAATAGATAAGTTATTTCCCCAAGCAACTGTTACTTGTGATTAGAAAAAAGTAATTTTTCACCCATCCGTACAAATTAATAACAATATGAACTAAAAAAAAATAATGATTTTCTTGAAGTTGCTTATAATTTCTTCCATTGAACTAAAATTGACTATGAGTTATTTAGCAATAATGTGACATTATGAAAACTACTAAATACTTCTTTTAATGCAATAAGCAACTCATAGAGGTTGCTTCTATTGAAGATGCCCCAGTTCACCTTAAATTTACATTTAGTTAAATTTATTTCCTAAATAAGTTAAATAAAAAATAGAATCTATGTTAATTATATAAATTTAGTTTTAAGTCATTTAAATTTCTTTTAAAGTCTCACATATTATAGATTATTTAAATAAAATATTAATTATTTTGTTACCGTGAAATGTTCACTTTTTTAAGGTACATTGATGTTTCTTTCAAGGCTAGTGACAAAGACCTTTATCATTGTGGTTAATATCAAGAGATTCAAGACATAAACCTAGATTAAAAGGTTCACTAGCAAATTGTATCCACTCACAAAAGTACAACATGATGTGATCCATTGATGTAATAAAGACCAACTTCGGCCAATGGCCGGTAACAATAATGTAGGTACGGTTTGTTTGGAGAGTTTTTCTTTTATGTAAAATTAATAATAAAAATATGTTTAGTTATAATTAAAAAAATATTATTAAATATAAATTGAAAATAAAAAAAATATTTTTAGTGTTTTTAAAAATTAACATAATATAAAAACTTAATTATATTATTGTAACTATAACAAAAAATTATATATAAATATTTTGAAATTATATATTTTATAATATTTTTACTAAATTAATTAAATTTAAAATTTTTATTTTTAAAAGTAAAAAATATCAATTAAAAATGAACATTCTTTTAATATAAATTTATAAAATTTATTTTCAAAAATAAAAATAAGAAACATTTTTTTCAAACAAACTTTCACTTAAAATGGTTGTGTCCAGATTTGATGAAACACACCCATAAATATCCGAGTTAAGGCACGAAGAAAATATAAGCAAAATCATATGTGTTAAGTTACTTTGGTAACCTCCTATTTTTTTTTCAATTTAATCCTTTTACTTTGTAAGATTTAATTTAGTCTTTCAATTTTTAAAAAAAGTTTAATGTAATTCTTTTATTCAAAATAAGTTCACGATGTAAGATCCTTTTTTATTTAAATAACATACTTGTATTGTGAAATGATTATAAAGGTAATTAAATTTATAAACACCCTACGTGGTGACATACGTGCTTTCAAGGATTCACTTGATAGTAGGAATATTGTCCCGTGTATGGGAAGCATGCCCCTTAACCATGAATGTGAGATTTGTTCTGGTACACACTTAAAGTCTCACATTGTTTAGGAATCGAGATCAATGATCGTTTATATACACTTTTCTCTCTTAACTCCATTAGGACGCCTTTTCAGGACAAAATTGTGACAGAGCCAACGAGTTCCAAAACGGATAATATGTTGGATGTGGTGACTCACCCTAACTATGTCTCGGGACGGGTGGTTGGATTTAAGTAATTTTCAAATAATGGAATAGGGATGGGTGAGTTCCGTAAGAAAGGAGATGAGAGACGTATATATTCTTAATTTTAAATTGAAGTTTTTGGGTTGGTTTATGGAAAATCTATTTTGAAAAAGAGGTGTTGTGGATTTCTTTTTCTTCCTCTAACTTCTTCGTTCTCTCATTCTCTCTCCTGTAACTTCTCTCCTTTGCATGCAAGCCAATTCAACTTCATATCCTTGTTAAGATAATTTCGTGACAAGTGCATCAATCATATAAAAGTAGTAAAATAAGAGTATTGAGTATCATATTCACAAAGATTAGTGTTATATTAGACAAATTTTACCAAATTTATTAACTAAGCAATTTATGAACATAAAATAGTAAAAACATGAACATTAAGTGGGATTTTGATTGTGAACAAGGTAAAAAGCTAACCTTTTTGTAATTTTATATAAAAAAAGAGTTGAAACAATAAATATTTTCAATAACAAAGGTATTGTCGAGGTTAGGCTTCAATGAACATCACTTTCTTCTCAACTTTAAAGCAAAATATGTATTTTTGTACAAATCAATATTAAAATCAGTCATCTAATACTTTCTTAAACCTAGTCCATTAGGTGAAAAAAGTCTTATTAAGTCTTGATCCTTCACAAACTTAATGAAGGAACTAGCTTTATGTCTTGTGACTTCAAGAGAATCAATGAACTATGTTCTATTCCTAACAACAAAGTCCAATGAGTATTTTGCTTCAGATTAAAACAACGAAAGTGCTTCCCAACTATAATCATAAAAAACAACAAGTTTATGATTGATCACTCCACAACATGCATTAAGCATAGAAGAAAATACTAACATTGAAGAAAACTAGTTATTCATGGTCATGAGTAGCACAATAATGCATGAAGAAATGGAAGAAAAAGCAAAAGATGAAGAAAGGAATAAGCCTTGGAGGAATAGAATAGCAATGAGTCATACAAAATATCTCAACCTTCCTCATAAATGATCATTTTCTCCTTTTATAGGAGAAAAATTTTCATTTTAAGTAACGTCTGGCTTAACAATTCTCAGGTGGCTTCTAGCAAAAATATGCTTATTTGCTCTCTATTTGATTTTCGCTCAGCTACTCTAGGATGACTTGAAGCCAAAATTTCCAAATTGCTCTTGACAACTTGATTATTCTTCCAATTCAATAGTGGATTCCGATAATGATTTCTCATCCAAAAGTGCACAAAATGAGTAGATGTAACCTAAAAACTAATTTAACTTATTGAAATTTCAACTAATTACAAACTAGAATTAAAATTGAGAGAAACATAATTTACAAACTTAGAAAAAGTAAGATAATTGTCTAATAAATGATACAAAAATTAAGTATTTTAGGCAACTATCAACTACCCCAAATTTGAAATTTTGCTTGTCCTCAAGTAAAAGTAAAAAAAGCTAAAGACAACTAAAGAACTTAAAACATAACCATATGAGTTAAGCACAATTACATCAAAACAAAACCATACATGCTTCTTCATGGTTACCTCAAAATCTCCTAAGAAATAGACTAATTAATTTGAATATTTCCAACTACTTAGTTAAGAAAGCATAATAAGTATGCAAAAAAGAGATTTCAAGTAAGAGGCAAGCATGTTAATCAACACTCAATTAGCATAAGATTGCTCACTATTTTTTGCAAGTGTTTTCTATCAATCACACAATTATAAATCACACACAATGATGGATCATGTTTAGTTTTGATTTTCTTCTCCCATTTATTGAATCATGCACAGAGTGATTAAGGGTTTGATATTGTTTTAGCTTTGGACATGTGTTTCTTGTAATGAGTTATTGTACTTTATAAATGTGTTGGGAATTTGATATTTTGATTTTGATATGAAGGATATGTTTGGAAATTATGGTTTAATGTGATCTAAGGTGCCAATGCAAGTACCAAAGAGATATACTTTGAGATTGATATGATGCATGTTGAATTTCATGTTCTAATGGATTGTTGGATGTGAGCTGTTATAGTGAGGTAAGTTAGCCTTGGTTGAAATGCATGGTATACATTGAGTTAAGGATATACCATACGGATATGTTAATGTAATCTAGGGTGTCGGTGTTGGTATAGAAGTGATATAGGGTATTAGTGCAGGCACTAGAATGATATACTCAGATAATAAATGGGTGTCAGAAATGGGTTAAGTAGACACCAAACACCAGTTGAAAGTCAATTGAGGGTCAGAAATGGGTAAATGCATATGTCATACCTCAATTAAAAGTATTAGATGAGATGTTTGATTGTTAGATAGGTCAGGTAGATGCTAGACAATGATTGAGATAAGTCATTAGGCCGCTTTGGTATCCAAACTCAATGGGTTTTTAGAAAGTGTCACATCATATTATCATGTTGTATGAATTGCTTATGTTTAGGAGGAACATAAGTGTATTTTCTTGTTTGATGATACTATTGATGAGTTGATTGACTAAAAGTTATTACTAACTTAAATGTATCTACTTTTGATTGATTTATTGTTGTTATAAACTTACCCTTACATTGTATGTGTTTTCTTATGATTGTGATGATCATGCTTAACATAAGAGTAGATGTCAACAGTGATGTAGAGAAGTAGGTTGACCAAGAATAAAGTCATCTTGTGTTGGCTATAGGAGTTCATGATTTTTTGGTTTTGTGAAATCATAACATTTTGAAGTAAATATATGTATATGTGTAGTACATTTTACGATTTTGTGGTTAGAATATGTAATTATATAATGTAAGGATGACAATCCTGCCCGCCTCTGCGGGTACCCCTCTATCCCTGCTCAATTTTGACAAGAAAAACCTACATTGTTAGTCCCTGTCCTATTCTGTTCTAAGATAATTGGGGATGGGGATGAGTATGGGTTTGTTATTCCCTGCCCTGTCCCCATACCCACCCCTGCCCCGCTTATATGTTTTGCGTATAATTATATGTGAAAAAAATTTCATATGTCTATGTATAAATCTACACACATGTGGACCATTAAAATTAAAATATAATTAATAACTTAGCATATAATTTAATTAACATTTATAAATTAAATATAATTAATAAATTAACATATAATTTATTTAATAAACTACAAGTAAATTTAAATATAATTATAAAAAATAATATAATAGGATACCTGAACTCAAAAATACCTGACAGAGATGGGGACGAGGATTAAAAGTTGATACCAGCCTTCTTTATACCCACCCCGCTCCAACCTTGCACTTTCCTGGGATGGGGATGGGGAGGGAAAACCCGCTCTCGCCCCGTCCCACTTTGTGTCCATCCCTAGTATAATGAGAATAGTACTCTATAGTGTATTATGGACTTGTTAATGCTGAGTGTTAATGTTTATGATTTTAGAATCAAAAATTGGTTTATGTGTATGTTTGATTTTGTGATTTGAATAAACAATTGTATAATGAGAATAGTATTCTATAGTGTATTATGAACATGTGGATGCTAATTAGTAAGCGTTAGTGTTTTTGATTTTAGAATGAAAAACTAGTTTATGTGCATATAGATTTTCTGAGAATTATGCAGCAGATGTTGTGGCATTATGCAGTCTTGCCCAACACAAAGTTGCTTCTGTCAAGAAATTTTATCACTTTGCGCCCATCAATATCGTCTCACTTATTTCAAAGTTTTCTCTACTAGATAATTTTTTTGTTTCTCACTAGACAATACTTGTCGTTGGGCGAGATGTCCAGGTTCCTCACTGGGGTGACGGTACTTTTTGGGCAAGATGTCCAAGAGGTTTTTATTTTAACTCTATTAAAGTTTTACTATTTTTATTATAATTTATAATTGGAATAAACTTAATATTGTAAGTGGTATTATTTGTATTAGATTTTTAGGATGTTAAAAACGACATCAATTTAATTATACTTCATCAAATGTAAAATCTCTTATTAAAATAGAATAGCCTGTTACACATCCACATGCTCAATGATATATGAATTTTAATATTATTAATATTAATAATATTTTAGTCATACTTTTTTACAAAAATTAGCCATTGACATTTCTATGGAATACTTTTTTAAACACATTTATCAAGATTGATTACAATTTATCTAAAAACACAAAATTTTCTAATATGTTTAACCCTAGTTTTAATAAATTAACTTTCAATAATAAAAAGTGTTAAAAATTTTAAAAAAGATATTAGTAGCTCTGTTCCATTAATAAACACTGTTTAAAGTTAAAATATAGAAAATTGAGATATTAAAAAAATAAAATGGACAAGTTAAAAAAAAATAGATCAAACTAATTTAAACCAAAAGATTAAAATGGTACACCACCAAATTTGAACGAATTACGATTATAAAATTAAGATGAATGTGGTCACTTTCGTGTCCTCTTTGCAATATGCATATGGTATGTAGCAAGAAAGTTAGAAGATGAAGGTCGAGAAAGTAGGGGATGAAACACAAGAAGGAAGACAGAATCATGTCGTTAACGGTCCTACAATGAAGAAGAACGGGAATATAACATTATTTTCTTGCGATTCCTTAAGGCATACACAGAAAAGGATTTATGGAGAGTGTTTCAACACTAGGGAAGAGTATGGAAAGTCTTTATTACTAAAAAGCAGGATGTGTGGGGTAGCCGATACAAGTTTGTAAGGTTTTTAGACATCTGTAATGAAGCTGGACTAGAAAATGAGTTAGATAATATATATATTGGATCCCAGAAAATGAGAGTGAATATACCAAAGTACAGGAAATGAGTGGTGGCTAAGAAAAATCAATGAACAAATCAAATAGTAAATAGAGGATCACACAACTATAGAGAAGGGAGGATGAGTAAGGGGTGTGAAAAAATTATAGGAACACGCAAGCTAACATATGCGGAGGTAACTGCACTTAGGAGGCCAAGCATGAAGAAAGTATGGAAAGTAATCACAAGAAGTGAGCAGAAGAAGATGGATGTGTGGAGGGGACACGTAAGCAAGTTGTTAACTGAGGATGATAATAAGTGGATTGAGGAAAGTCTAATTGGATAGTTGCATGATCCAAGCATGTTCGCTGAGGTGCACAATGTAGCTGCATTGGGAAATGATGATATGATAAGTCTATGCTATATGGGGGATGAGCTTGTCCTAATAACAGGAATGTCGATGGAAAGAGTCATAAAGCTATGGAATAGGAAAGATCAAGGGATACGATCTTTCTTTTTTTTTTCACCAAGTGGGATGCCTCTATTGTCTGTGGAAGTCGATTAGCATGAGTTAGATGCATTGGGATTCCTTTGAGTGTATGGGGAGAAAAATGTTTTTCACAGATCACTGCTACGGTTGGTGAATTCTTGAAAGCGGACGAAAGGACGAAGATCATGGAAAACATTGAGTATGTGACACTCCTTGTTCGAATTCCAAACTACAAGCAAATGTTGTGTGAAAAAAGGAAGGTCATGATTAATGGGCGAATATATCATATTAGACTTATAGAGGAGATCATAATGAGGGTAAAGTAGCGTTCATATTGGCTCAAACAACAGGATGAGGCTTCCAGCAAAAGGTCAAGTTTTAGTAGTCAGTTAGTAAGGACAAAATGAGTGGATAAAGGGTCTAGGTGAAAAAGATTACGACGCTGAATTATCGAGGAAGAAAATAGTGCTAGCATCATCATTGGCTGGAGATGTGAATGGGCTAACCTTGGAAACGAGACAGAATGGGACCCACAAATTCAAATAACAAATAATATATAACAGGCTAGCAATGGGATCATTGTCAGCGCAAGGCTTAAGGAACAGAATCGGAGCAAAAGTATCGTAAAACTACCTAACACTCTACCATGTCAGCACAAACAGGAAGCAGGTACAACCTATGAAATGGTTGAAGTAGTGGTAGAGGTAACTAAACCAGTGCAAAAAAACACTCTTTTACTAGTTGTGAATGGGCTCAAGTGCACTCAATCTCGGACGGGTGGGTCTAGTAAATCTGAAACTGCGGATAGTAAGCCCAATAATGCCTAATGTGAACTCGACATTAAGAATATCACTCGTGAACTCTTGTTGAACGAAGTGGAATTTTGTCAACCATTAATCCTATCCAAACTGCACATGCTAAATCGGTGGCTATGGGTAAAATCGAGCGTGATAAATCCATTCGATTCACGATTGAAACATGAACATTAAACACATAAAATGTGATTTATTTCCATGTTGATGCTGTGAGCAATTTTTTTATCCCTCCCGAAAGTGCCGAGTAACATCTTTCCTCAAGTGAACCACCTACCATTGTAAGGGGACTACCATTGTAAGGGGAGCACCACTAACTATGAATGCACAATCTCTAGAGTGTGAGGAGCAATCTACCTCTGACTCATCGAGAACCACACCTCAACCGTGGAGGCACAATCAACACAGGAGATAAGGACAAGAGGGGAAATTAGAGGAGTCTCACTTATGGATTGAGGAGAATAGAATAGCAACGATGATATGGCCAATTCTACTACATTGGAAAAACACATACATACACAATCATCTCGAGGGGTAAGTCTCTTTGTACCTCAGTTAAATAATTTGTTCTTGGACTGCAACATTATCAACCGTAATAGGTTGTTATGGCTTAGAAGAGATAGTTCTAAAGCGAATCAAATTATTCAAATGGGGAAAGCCTTGAGAGTAGTATATAGGGAGGATGACGAGAAAACGAAGAGTAGATTAATTGATATGGAACATAGAGACAAGAAAGTGAATATGAATGTAAAGGATGTCACAGAGAGGGGGGGTTGAATGAGTATGCCCAATGAAGCTACTAACTTTAAATATAATGAGGTTGGGGGTGCTGTAAAATGGAGGAAGGTTAGATAATTAATAGTCACAGAAAAAATTGATTTGGTGTGTCTCCAGGAAACAAAGAGAGAAGACATTGATGAGAAAATTTACCAAACAATATAGGGAGACTCTGAGGTGAAATGGACTCACTATCCGGCTATCAATAGAGGAAATGCCTATATTATGTTGGAGGGGAAATGGAAGGAGGATGAGAGTGATATAGTTATTGTTAATGTCTATATACCCTGTGATATCAATCAAAAGAGAAGGATTTGGGAGGAACTGAGGCAGTATAAACAGCAGAGCTTTGTGCAATTGTGGTATGTGTTAAGGGATTTCAATGCTGTGAGATTAAGCGTTGAGAAATGTGGGGAGGCCTAAGAGATATGAAATAAATGTGCATTAAAAGTTCAATGAAGTCATAGCAGATATGGAATTGGATGATGCTCTGGGTAGGGGAAGGAAGTTCACGTGGTTCAGACCAAATGGTATGGCTAAAAGCTGTATTGATAGAGTTCTGTTATCTAACCACTAGATGCATAGGTGGCCTGACTCAAGGCAACAAATCCTTAACTGAGACATCTCTAATCATTGCCATATCTTATTCAACTCAGTGATTATAGACTGAGGGCCCAAACCCTTCCGAGTCTTAGATTGTTGGTTCACAGATAAAACCTTTCCAAGTATGGTAAAAGAATCTTGGAGGAGCTTGGAGGTAAATTGATGGGGAGCGTATGTTGTTAAAGAAAATTTTAAAAGACTCAAAGAACATCTGAAAAGGTGGAATAAAGAATCATTTGGAGATATTTAGAAGCAACAAGAAGAGATAGTTAAGAGACTTAATAAGCTTTATATTAAAGGTGAAAGGGAAATTTTCACTTACTGAGATGGAATTGGTGAAAGACCTTCAACAGAAATTTTGGGTGTTTCTAATAGGATGGAATCATTGTTGAGGCAAAAGTCAAGGGCAAAATGACTTAAAGAAGGTGAAGGTAACACTAAGTATTTTCATAACATGGTGAACTGGAGAAGGAAAAAGAATAATATTAATGGAATGAAAGTAGATGGCGTGTGGATTCAGGATCCAACTTTGCTCAACAGAAGACAATAGCATATTTCCACCATAGGTTTGATGAGGTTAATTGGGACAGGCCACAACTAGATAAGTTTAATTTTCAACATATATCTATTGAGCAGAGTCAAGAATTAATCAAACGTTTCAATAATGAAGAGGTTAAACAAGCTGTGTGGAAATGCGGAAGTGATAAGTGCACAAGATCAGATGTTACAATTTCCTTTTCATAAGTGCTCAGGACTAGATATTACAATAATTAATCAAACTTTTCAATAACGAAGAGGTCAAACAAGCTGTGTGGAAATGCGGAAGTCATAAATGCTCAGGACCAGATGTTACAATTTCCTTTTCATAAAGCAATTTTGGGAATTGTTTCATAATGATATTATAAGATATTTACATGAATTTCATGTCAATAGTAAATTACCAATTAAGCTCAATTCCTCCTTCATTACATTGGTACCTAAGAAGGATGACCCTAAGGGATTTGGAGAATATAGACATATCTCATTGATCAATAACCTATACAAGATCTTGGCTAAGCTGTTAGCTAGGAGGATGCAAAAAGTATTGAATAGGGTGATTGATCAAAGAAAATTTGTATTCCCAGGTGGAAGAGGCTTGCTGCAAAGCGCAATGGTAGTGAATGAGGTAATTGATGAGGCAAAGAGGAAAAGGAGAAAATGCCTAATTTTGAAAGTGGATTATAAAAGGCGTATGATTCCATTAACTGGAACTACATGGCTTTATATGCTAGGGAGATTGAGTTTTCTGGAAAAATGAATCAATTGGATAACAAAATGTCTAAAGTCGGCTAAAGTGTCTATTTTGGTTAATGGGAGTCTAACCTTTAGTTTTAATTTGAAATGAGGCATAAGGCAAGGAGACCCACTTGCACCTTTTCTATTTTTTATTGTTGCTGAAGGGATGATTGGATTGGTTAAAGAAACTATTAAAAATGGGTTTATCAAAGCTATAAGCGAAGGAAGGATAGTGTACATATCAACTTGATTTTAGTTTGTTGACGATACTGTATTCTTGGGGGAGGCCACCTTGAAGAATTTGCTAACCATCAAAGGCATATTGCGGAATTTTGAGATGTCTTCTGGGTTAAGGATGAATTTTAATAAAAGTTGTTTCGGGGGAATTGGTTGCCAATAGTCTGAAATATGCAGATATGCTGACTTACTAAACTGTAAAGTGCTCAGTTTTCCCTTCAGTTACTTGGGTGTTCCCATGGCAGCCAATCCAAGGAGGATATCGACATGGAAGCCAATAATTCAGAAGTATAGGAAGAAGTTAGTATGTTGGAAGAATAAAACACTTTACTTTGGTGGTAGAGTCACTCTCATCAATTTTGTTCTGTCTTCCTTGCCTCTTTTTTTTTTTGTTTCTTTCAGGCACCTGTGAAAGTGATTGAAAAATTAGTAAGTATCCAGGTGAATTTCTTGTGGGGTGGCGGAGTTGGAATAGGGTTTGTTCATACAAACACATGGAGGGATTGGGTATTAAGCATTTAACTGTCTTTAATAGAGTGATTTGGGGAAGTGGAGATGGGAACTATTCAAACAAAGTACTTAATTATGGGTTCAAATACTTAATTCTAAGTATAGGGTGGGAAGGGCTAGAATAGGGGAGTGATGAGAGTAACACATCAATATGGTAGAGGGACTTAAGAAAGGCTTGTAAGAGTGAACAACATCATAAATGGTTCTAGGAAATGAGGGAGTAGAGGG
Organism: Psophocarpus tetragonolobus; assembly: GCA_037954015.1. Lineage (NCBI taxonomy): Eukaryota > Viridiplantae > Streptophyta > Magnoliopsida > Fabales > Fabaceae > Psophocarpus > Psophocarpus tetragonolobus. The sequence goes on from CM075690.1 coordinate 24,301,513, forward strand.
TAGGTTCTGGAAATAGAACTAGATTGTAGGGTCATGATTGAACGGGAGAGGGGTGTTTACAAAGTAGATTTATGAGAACGTATAGTAACTCAGATCAAAAGTTAGAGATAATCAGTGATATGGGTGAGTAGGTGGAGGGAGTTTGGGCCTGGCGGCTTAGATGGCGGAGACAATGGTTCCAATGGGCATAAAAATGGTTCAAAGGTTTCAGGATGGAATTTTCAATATTGTGCAGGGCCTAAATTAGGATTACAGTTGGGTATGTCTGACTAATCCTACTAGCATTTATAGTACCAAATTAGCTTACTCAGCATTGCAACACAAGATACAAGGGTTGATAACACCTATGGAGGAGATGAAGCTACTATGGTCATGCAAGGCACCAAAGAAAGTACTGATATTCACATGGATGCTATTGCTCAATAGATTACCTACACGGACAACTTGAGGAAGAGAAATGGTTTGATGGATGAAAGTAGTATGTTCCGTTCGTTTTGTGGATCTGATGAATAAAATATTGCTCATGTATTCTTCAACTGTAAGAGGGTGTCCCAAATCTGGAAGATGTGCTATTCATGGCTTGGGGTGGCTATTGTGTTGCATAAAGAAGCAGTCATAAACTTCTAACAACATATGTGTTGACCTTTGTTTATTGGAAAGAAAAAGGTGTAAGAGACTTTCCCTCAACAATGTGGATATGTTGACGGAGATGTGGGGGACACATTGAAAGAAAAAGCACATTAGGAGTTGTAAGGACCTGTTTATTTAATAGGTTATAAATTCGTAGAATAAATAGTGAAGAGAAATAAATTTAAGTCTTTACTTAAATTACTAATGGATTTGAGATGTGATGGATTTAGTTTGTTAATATTATATGATTGTATTTAGTTGATTGTAGAAGGATGTGGGAGAAGAGAATAATTATCAGTTTTTTGTTTCAGAAAGTTTTAGTTGAGTTTTGAGAAGTTCTCGAATAATTCGTTATTGAAAAGGGGATTTGCATTTAGGAGACTATTTTTGCTAAATACACCCAATGCTATATAAGTTCATTTTCCCCTTTCTTTCTTTAAAATTCGTCATTTTTTTCCTTGTTCATGATGTCTTTTGTCTTGTGCCTCCATTCTTTTATTTGCATGGTGGCCTCCAAGTTGACAAAATTCAACGTGGTTTCTTTCATTGCTTCTGATTCCTAGTGGTGATCAATATAGGTATATCTGATTGTAATTTTCTAAATCTTTTCCCCTTTTTTTCGATCCTTTCATTCTCGTTTAAAAGGGAAATTCTTTTGGAAATTCTAATTTCTTAGGTTCCTGTTGAAATTGGGATTTTTGTTAGGTTCTGAGAGATATCTTCAAGTTGATTGTCCCATTTCTATTTGAATCAACTTTTAAAGAAAGAAGTAGGTAAAGGAAGCTCTTTTCTTGATTTTTGTTAATAGATAAGTTGTTTGGTAGTTGAGAGTTTAAACTATGTGAGATAGTGAGTATTTTGACTATGATTTTACCAATTTAAGATAACATGTATTTTAACGAAGAAGAGTTGGCTTCGTTTCTAATTCTAAAAGGCCTACTATGCTGCCTCTCTTAGCTTGCTGCCTTAGCTAGCTCCCTTTGGTATTGGTTCCCCAAGGTCTGATTTTGCCCTTGTGTTTTGAGCTATTTAAGATAATGCGTATTTGATTGTGATTTGAGCTAATTGAGTTAGCATATTTGTTGATTGTGATGTGAGATAATTGAGTTAGCATATTTGTTGATTTGTGATTTGAACTATTTGAGATAACATATATTTGGATTTCATAGTTTAGCTATTTGGGATAACGTGCATGTTAAATACAATATTGAGCTATGTGTGATAGCGTATATTTTAATTGTATGAATAAACTATTTGAAATAATATGTACATCGATTATAAGTATGTAGTGATGAGGTGTTGTGTTAAATGTATGATGATGTGTTGATTGATGCATGCTTGAGTAATATGTGAAATCATGTATTGTGTGTGAATGATGAGCTGTTGGAATTGTTGTTGTGGATGATCGAAGATTGTAATTCATTAATAAGGAGTATTAATGAATTGTGTTATTGACTGTTACGAGACAATAATAGAGCTCTTGAGGTAATGCATTGAATTAGGGAGATGGATAAGTTTAAGTGATCCTGGTGCTAAGGCCCTGTTTCGGGTGATGATGCAATGTAAGGGTCCTGTGTCAGATGATGATACACCACATGATATACTTGGACAACAACATGATGTAGTGTTAGGGCCCTGTTTTGGGCGATGATACACCAGACATCAGTTTGTTATTCAATGAGTATGCTCAAACTTCAATTGTTATCGGATGGGTCAAATAGATATCAGATACTAGTGTAGGAGAAGTCAAATAAGACATTACCTTGGTATCCAAATTCAATGTAGTGAGTCTTTCTTGAAAGGATCAATTGTGTGTGGTGTTTGCTTATGTTCAGGTGAAACATAAGTGTGTCTGATTGATTATGCTTGCTTATGTTCAAGTGGAGCATAAGTGTGATTAATTGGTTGTGAGTGCTTATGTTCAGATGCAGCATAAGTTTGATTGATTGGTTGTGAGTGTTTGTGTCAAGTGGAGTATAAATGTGATTGATTGGTTATGAATGCTTATGTTCAAGTAGAGCATAAGTGCGATTGATTGTTGTTATACTTTGAGGTGTTTTTTATCCTATGCTTACCTTGCAATATTTGTGTATTCTGTATGACTATGATAATCATGCTTTGCACGTGAGCAGATAGTAATGATGGTGGTGGAAGTCAGAACTAGTAGGGTTGGTGTAGAATCAGAGGTAGTAGCAGAAGTTACTTGTTTTGCGATAGAAATAGTTTAACTTAATGTATGTATTAAAATATGTATATGTATACAAAGCTAGAGCCTTTTGAGAATGTCAAATGTATGGATTTTTCGAAACTAGTAGCTATGTTTTAAGCATGTACAAGGACTTTTGAGAATGATTAAGTTATATTGATTAAAGTTATGTTATGTATGAGAATATGTATTAGTTATGTTTTAGTGGATAGATTACATGTTATATATATGTGTAGTGTGAATTATGTATTGATTATATTTTGACTATGAAAGGGCACATGATATTTCTGTGTAGATAATATGTTAAGAATTTGTTAAGTGAGAAAAGGTTCATTGGGCGAGCTATCCTTGCATTTTTCATGTTATATTTGGTTTAAAATTTTGACTACTTTAAGATTTCTATTATGCTAGATTGACTATATTGTAATGAAAATTTTATATTTAGTAGTTTGATTTATAAATTTCATGAGGAATGATCATAAATGAATTAAATTAAGTGAATAAAGGAATATAAAAGTATTAGGATTTTGGGATGTATAGGAATTCTCCCACAATAATGTGGAACATCCCACAAAGGTGTGATAGACGCGTTGAAAGAGAAAATGTATCACATATTCGCTCACATGAGTGTGACACAATCACAAAGGTGTTGTGGAATGTTGAGAAATGTGTAAGAAGAGAAATGCATTAAGATTTTCTCCACAATGTTGTGGAATCCATGTTGGAAAAGAATGTTGAATGTAATTGAAAATATGATTAAAAACTATTTTTTTTAAAAAAAATCTATTTAAATTACTTAAAACTAATATTAATGAAATCTAAAGAAATTAAAAAAAATAAAGAAATATTCTTAATATGTGAAGTCATAAAAATATTTATTTTCTGTCATCTCTACTTAAATTTACTAAAAGTAATATTCCTGATATAACAATGGCAATTAATTATGTAAAAAGACCAAACCTGATTATCCTTCCATGGATGCATGTCTCCCTCAAATCAACTCCTTTAAGGTCATTAGAAGCAATGAATGACGAAGTAGAAAAGAGGTGAGGGTGGAGGTGCCACTAAGATTAGATAAGCCTTTGGAGTGAAGATGTTTGCTATAAGGAAATGAACCCTTGATAAAAGTACAAGAATGCTCTCAATTTGAGAAGAAAAGGGCACACAAGAAAAGAAGCAAACTATCAAAATTTCATTAACTCAAGTGTAAAGTGTACAAGAGGGTGGAGGGCCTATATATAGCTAGAAAAGGGAGAGTGACCATGAGAATTTGGAGGGAAATTCAAAGAGAAGGCAAATTCAAATAATTAACACATGCTCATAAAATTATGGATCTTAGATCTAACTAAGTGTCATGTAAGATGCCATGTGACAACTAATTGAATTTAGGTGCCTAGGGGGGGGGGAGGGAACAAGGGTTCCACCTCCTTGTCTCCTCCATGTTTCATGTGTTAACTAATTTGATTTTAATTAGCAAAGAGCGGTGTGGTTAATAAAACAACCCATCAACACCCCTAATAGACCCAAATTAGTTAATACACTCCACAAAAAAAGATTAGGCATAGTTCCAATTACAAAAATGAGGGTCAAAATATACGACCAAGAAAAGGGGAAGAGACCACTCCAGTTAGGAAATTTACAAAGCCAATACAAGGTAAAAATAAATGAGATAAGAGGGCTATGACATAATTCTCTATGCGCATAAGAAGGTGATGTCTTCCTCCATCAACTCTAATCATGTTCTTTTCTATCCTCTTAGCTATAACCCTAATGATAGATCTCTTGTTAGGAAAGAATGCATCAAAATCACTTCTAGTCGTGACCTTAATTACCTTAATACAAGGATTATATGGATTGGGTGCTAAAAAGTTTCTTTATTATATATAAATAAAAATAGTGAAATTATTTTATAAGTAGAATGGAATTAGTCCATGTACCAAACTTATTTGACACATTTAGTTAGAATATTTTAAAATAAGATATGATTGATGTGAATATCTAATTGAAGATTACGTTATCTTGGCCAGCTAGTCTTGGGGTAGAGTTTTTGTCGTGTTTTATTCCTAACATTAAAATTTATGATACTATCAATTACTACAACTTGATATGAATTGAATTCTTTATTACGTTGTTCTTAGGTTGTATAGATGCTCCGTTAACAATTCAATTTAGCAGTTGCAGCTGACGTAGAGCATGAAATTTTTATTAAACCCGTTTTTAAATGGTAATTACACCTCTAATTAAGTTTGGGAATTGTATTAGAACCCCCATTATTTTTTTTTTTCATCTTTCCCTAGTTTAACCGTCTGGTGTCTGCATGCATAACCTCGACAATTCTATCTTTATCACAGATCGGAACCACCAAGTTAATTAATTAATGTCTCCGCCATCTGGAAAGGCCTATACATATAGCTTTGTATTATTGTTGGACAGCATTGCATAATATATATATTCGTTATTGTATACTATAAAATTGAATCAGTGTTTTTGGCAGAGAAATGGGTCCACTGGTTCAAGAAGTATCTCTGCAAAAGGGGTTTTGGCAGAGAATCACAGTACTAAGGAGTAACGAACGAAAAAGATAACTAATCTCTAGGACTTATAAAAAAAATCCAAAGGTGTACTCTTAATGACTAGACATCCATTCATATTTGGCTTGGTTGCCTATCTAAAATGAAATGATATTCATTATTTTCCATAACTTTAACAAAGAGGTACGCACAGGGAGTTGAAGTGAAATAAAGAAGATAAATATAGGAAGGACAAATTAGAATAATTAATTACTGGCATTTTGTAAATTGAAAATCATTACCTTACTTTGGTGCTGATTCTGTTCCGGTATATGCGTTTTAAGTGATAACTCACTCGAAAAAAGCATCATTTCCCTTCAGTTGGAGCATACACTTACTTACTAGCTGTTTCTAATTAAGACTCAACAGAACATGTAATAATGATCGATATGCAAAGGAAACCTTGCACTTGGTGAAAAGCACATATTATTACCAGCATTTTAACCTGGTACAACATGGAATTGTCTCCCAAAAATTAGACAAGGAATCCCAGTAAAAGACAAAGGAAGGGCCAAAGGATTAAACCCAAACCTTTGTCCCTATTTTTTGAAATGACTTCCATTGACTGTAAGAAAGGAACGAAAGAAATAGTAAAAAACATATATTTCTGAAAAAGGAAAATAATTAAAAGTAAGAAAGATGTAATGCTTGATTGCTTAGTCTTGTAATTAGAGGCTGGAGGGGTGTGACAGCTTATGGTGGTTCGTGGAGCAGGGTCATCATGACTTCATGTTAGCATGGGTCGGAGTGACTTGAGGTAAGGGTGTAGTAATAGTAATATATGGTTTTCTTCTCTGTTTTCAGAAAAGGAAAAAATGAATGGCATATTAATATAGTCCTGGACACCTAAAAATGGAAAAAACTATGTTAATACATCTGATGCGTATATTTATTTAATTCTGTGTAATTTCATATTCTAATTTTATACACTAGAATAAAGGTATTTTCAGACTTAAGTATACTGTCCCATTCTTAATTTTATAGTGTGTTTAAGCTATGTAATTAAGCTGGAGGGTAACAAAAATATATTTGCATAAGAAAATGTACGACTCATTTTGTTAAATGTATATACGAAGCAATGAATGAATTGACGTTCTGTTTTAAGAAGTGAAAAATTATTTTGGAGGCAACAGACTATTATATAATGCAAGACTATTATGGATTTAACGAATGTTCACGCAATATTAACTGAGTGTTATATTAAAATTTGCATGTTGAATAGAAGTTAAAGCAGATAAATGGGCCTCTTAAAGCATGTGATAATTTTTGAAATGAAAGTGTGACGATGGAGATATAGGTTTGGTAGAGTAATGTAAAGGTCTCAGTTGACGTGGTTGGTGGTGGATTTGACAAGGTGAAGAGGAAGGGAGTGAAAGAAAGATTTGGAAATGGGTGGGGGATTGAACTAGTACAAGTGCAAATTGTAAAGCATAATAATGGGGTTGGGTTGGAATTAATGGGATGGTAAGGGACCTGGTACTGACTACTTAGTTGATGGCGCGGAACTCGATGTTGTGCTTGCCGGCATAATAGAGCTGATTGGAGTTTGATGTTAGAAACACCTTCTACTTCTACTTCTGGTTCTGGTTCTGGTTCTAGCTAATAGTAGCAGTCCTAGCTAGTCTCCACAAACCAGCCATCATCATCGATCCACTCACCACACATACGTCAAATTCCACAGCAAGCCACAACCCACAACCCACAAGCCATTATTAATTAACAACCTCACCACCTTCAAACATCTAAAACTATTTCAAATATTAAATTTTCGCTTAAATAAATTTTTTACCCTTCAAGTTTTATAAAAAATTATGTTTCATTTTTTAAATCTAAAATATTTTTTTAAACCCTAAAATGAATTTATTTTTGTATTAATGTTATAAGTTTTTGTGTATTTGACTTATCGGATGTGAAATTAAAGATTGTGAGAGTTAAAATAGATTGTGATTGTGAGAGTTAAGGTAGTTAAGGAGAAGAATGATTCACCGCTACAAAAATATACTCTCTGTCAATTCAACTTTTTAATGGTAGAAGAGGAACTAAAAGTGAATTAGGATAAAAAAACAATATTATTTTCAAAGGAAAAAAAAACTTATGTAAGCTTTAAATTTTTAAAGCAAGGATAAAATTTTTCATCTTTAAATAAAATATTATCATTCAACATTTTTAATATATTTAAATGATTTAATTTGCATAAGATTTATCTTTTTCTCAAATTCTGGTTAATTTGTTCTTTTTTCATAACATTTCTCTTTTAAATTTCCTTTCGCAACCGTCCATTACTTTCTTTCAAATATATTAAATTGTTATATTTTAGAATATATATTAAACAAAATCATAAAATCTTTGCTATTTCTTTGAAATTTAAAAATGTTTTTCTATTTGTGTTTTAAGATAGTAATAACTTATTAAAAAAATTCAAAGATTGAAAATGATATACGTACACAATAAAATAACTTATATGTATATGTCCTTTGATGTTATTTTAATTTATTGACTAACTTATTAGTTTTTTTTAAGAGAACTAACATTTTTTTGGTAAGCTTAAGAGAACTAACTTATTATTTATTCTCATAAAAAAAATTCAATTCAATCAATTAATTTTTTTGTTTCACATTTTTAATTCTTAATTAAATTTTAAACGTTTCATTTGAGAAAATATTTTCTATTTTTATTTTTTAAAAACAGTTTTCATTTTCTAGTTTTCAATATTAAGAAAATATGTTTTTTACTTGATATTTTATATTTTAAAAAATAATATTGTTAAATTTAATCTCATAAAAATATTATAAAATATTTAATATATAATTTAAATACAGTTATATATAATTTTTCATAATTACAATATTATTATTGAGTTTTACGTAGTTTTAATTTTTGAAAATATTGAAACTATTTTTTTTTCTATTTTTTATTTTTAATAATATTTTTTAAATTATAATCAAACATATTTTTATAGCTCTTTGTTTTATTTTTTATGAAAATAAAAAAAAAATACATACAAAATAAATACTACCCAAATTTTTTTTAGTTTCCGCTTAATTAAAAGGTAATTTTGTTGATCAATAGGTCTCACTTGGTTAAGCTGGTTAAGCATGTGAGTTGCTGTATCCTTTTCAAACATGTTCGATTTCCACACATGTAAAAAAGCTAAATATTTTGTTGAGCATACCAAAGCTAGTAGATGTCGTTGATAATATTGTAATAACTAATGGGATCAGGGCAATGACCTATTAAATTATGCCAGTTCCTTGCCGTTGTCTAGATAATTGTCGTGTCATCATGATAATCCAATGGCAAAGGAATTCCTTCTTATTACAGATGCTTTTTTGGCAAATAATCTTGCTTGTATGATTGTGTAGTAAATATATAATGCTTTTGTCCATAGGGTCAAAGATTAATAGATATTTTTAATGAATAAATTGGTATATCATTAAGATCAATAACTTGTTGGTATACATTTTAAAAATATATATTTTTCGGGTTTTCATGTGTATATTTAAAGGCAATTTGTTGGAAGTAAATTCCAACACTAAATGTGATCATACATATTTTTCAGTAGAAATTTGAATATTTATTTGCTATATTGTAAAAAACTAATATATTTAATTATTATATCCAATCTCCACTTGTCTACGTACTAGCTTAAGAGCTATGAGGAATCAATGTCCGAGTAACTTTATGTATCTTGTTGGCTATGAATATCTAAGTTTGGAAAAATATATTGGATCCATAGGAAAAGAACAAAAAGGGTGGTCAACTGGTCATATACTCATATTGATGTTGTATCTAGCTAGGTGGGGAACATGGAGGGTTTCAGATCATTTGCATTGATGAGGATCCTCTTTTTTACAAGTAAAATAATTGTAAGCGCTACACAAAATTGATCAAGATATGCTTCATCGTCATGATTGGAGTATGCCAGTTAATGAAACTCAATTTTTATTGATGCGAAGGTGTCTAGATCATGAGCAATATATTCGGTGCAAGAGTTAATGTAGAAGGCAATGTAAAAACTTCAACAAGCACCATAATGCGTTAAGGACATCTCCGGGAGTCATGGACCATCACACAAAGTTGTCTATCTAATTTGTACCAATCTTTCTTTTCAGTGTGTCTTGTTTCCTTTTATTCTTTGATTTGATGATAAACATGAAGACGGCATTTCCTTTTCCCATCTTCAATCCTACATGTTTCCTTTTTGTTGTAATTGAAAATCTGTATATTAATTTGATTTGATTGAAGGGCTATGCTATTTACTCGGAATTAATACGTATGTCCCGGATGTACATAGGAGATAGGTATAATTATTAATAGTGAGTCCTGTCTATAGGGCTCACTTCAGATGAAACTTACCCCTTTGTTTTCCTGAAATGTATAGAGGCATATACATCTTGAAAATGATTGATCTCCCCATCGATTCACTTTATGTGATTACTATTCTCTCAATAAATCTTATGCGTGTGATTCAATCTTTAAATATTATATAGCTACTTTATATAATTCTTTTGTCTGATTGAATATTATGTTGTTCAGATAATTACTAATTAATACATGCATATGCCATAATCTAAGCTAATCATTACTCATTACTAGATTTGAGATATGGATTTTAAAACGCTGAATTGGAGTTTGTCTACTTTGATGTCCTACGTAAGTTAGTTTCAAAATATTATGGTTTCGTAGATACAGAGGAATTAAAAGGTAAAACGAACAAGAAACTCATCATTTAGTTAATCAGACGCAATTGAATTGTTAAATCCTATCCTATTTTAAAAATTCATTACAGTAAAGTTAACCCTTCAGTGCTAAGCGAGATGTAATATATGTATCACTTTTATTAAAAGTTAACTGCTTGTATGTTGGGGGGTCAGGCATGATTATAACCATTTGTCAATTCATGCATGGACATGTACTCTCAAACCTGACATGTTTTTAGCTGAAAATTTGTAAACAAGGGGTCAAAGGTATCTCTGGTGCTACTTACATTTTATACTAATTCAAGCAAACTTTCAAAAGAGTCTTAAATTAATTACCAATTACTTTTTCTTGCAAATTATGCTGGCCATGAATTCGATATCTCATCAACAACAATTACAAGCCATTTATACTGCATCACTAAGGCACAACCACAGATCAGGCTAAAAATAGTCCCATTATTACAAATTATCAGAAAAGCTAAGACTCATTAAAATATGAAAACATATACTTTTATTATATTTTATCTATTTAATTTATTTATTACTTCTTTATATTAATTATTTGGTGGTCTCCAACGTTTTATCAATTTCATCCTGTGCTAAACAGCACTATGGATAATCAACTTGAACAGTGGACTCAATTATTAATTATTTTTAATGATGATAAAACTCATACGTTTCTCTATGTGTTTTTGTCTTTTGTTTTCAAAATGAGTTTGAAGGCGATGCACCCTATATTACTAATAATAAATCAGTGTTTTGATATGAATTTTTAAATAATAATTATTAAAGTAAATAAATTTGGATAGTCGTGTAAACTTTTTACCTTTAGCTCATAACTTATTTTGACAATTTATATTAATATTATGTACAAGTTTTTATTATTAAAAAAACCCCAACAATTAATATGCAAACTTTTATCGTTTTTATTGGTTTTAAACCGTACGAGTTCGATTGATTTGATTTTTTTTTAGTTTTTGAAAAGAGTTTTTAACAATAGTTTTTAAAAATTGTTTTTGGAAAGAAAAAAGAACTTGTTTCGTAAGTATTATTTAAAAACTGTTTTGAAGATATAAAAATGAAAAAACTTATTCATATTTATCAAAATTTTATTAATAAAAAACAAAAGACAATATATTCTAATTATATTTTGAATTTTGAAAACAATAATGAAAAACTGAAAAACAAAATTATAAAAAATCAGAATTGTTTTCGAATACTATTTTAGAAAATATCACCCAAACAATTATTTTAGTTTTTAAATACTAAAATAATAAGAATAATTTTATAAACTTGTTTCAGTACGATCACTAAAGACATGATAACATGACTTACGGTAAAATAATATCGTTCTAGTTTATCACAAGTTTGATGAGATATAAACTTTTTATATATTCATACCCAATCACAAAGATAAAATTTGTTGTGATACAAATATGTGGATTTAGCTGGGGATTCTCTTAAAATGATAAGCAACATTTGGACTATGAGCACCAAGTCGCCGACTAATGAGTAATCTATTTCTAATAGGCTCCCACAGGATTAGACAAAATAAGGAAAGCAGGGTCCATCGCAAACCATTACCAAGTGACAATAATGCCTATTGTGAAAAATGATGATTGGTGTGATTGTATTATTGATGATTCCATATCCTATATAATTACACAAGCATCTCTTTTCCAAAATAGAGAAACATGTACGTATATATACCCAAGTGTGTAAAAAGTAGAAATACAAATACGAGAGAGATATGTCATATGGAGGAGGAGAAGAAAAGCACCTTCAAAGGCCCCACATTGCGTCCTCTCAAAAGACCACAAGACGTGATTTTCATCTTTCTCCACTGCACCAACAACACATTGTTTCACCTCATTCCTTCTCTCACTCACCCTGTTATTTCTTCGCCCATATCCATCCACCTATAGCCATCAATTCTTCTCCCTTACCACACATAGTTACCAAAACCAAACATGTCTACCCAAATTCAAAATGGTTCTTCTCACGCATCCTCCTCCAATCAACAACCACTCAGTCGGTATGAGTCACAAAAAAGGAGAGACTGGAACACCTTTGGACAGTATCTCAAGAATCAGACTCCCCCAGTTCCACTCTCTCAGTGCAACTTCAACCATGTGTTGGATTTCCTTCGCTATCTTGATCAATTTGGAAAGACCAAGGTCCACTTGCATGGTTGCATCTTCTTTGGTCAACCCACCCCTCCTGCACCTTGCGCCTGCCCTCTTAGGCAGGCTTGGGGCAGCCTCGATGCTCTTATCGGCCGCCTTCGTGCGGCCTATGAAGAGCATGGAGGCTCCCCAGAGACTAATCCCTTTGGGGGTGGGGCCATTCGCGTCTACCTGCGCGAGGTGAAGGAGTGTCAAGCAAAGGCTAGAGGGATCCCATACAAGAAGAAGAAAAAGAAGAGGAATCCAATTCTTAAGGGTGCTCAAAGTGCCAAAGATATCCACCAACAACTTTCTTGAGACGCAGATATCAAATAATATATCAGTGGTAAATTTTTCTTGCTATATATCATGCACATAATTGTTGCTTTATATATGTTAGTTAATTAATTTCTATTCATGCAAGCATCAACCCTTTGAAATCCTTTAATTACAAACTAACTCGCAACTAGCATGTTAGAATAATATCCATTAATACAGAATAGGTTATTGAGAAATTGGGGAGCCTTTATAACTAACTAGGCTTTAAAAAATCCAAGTGTGTGTGGAGATGCCATTTTTAGCTTACAAAACCCTAGAAACAAAATAAAAACCCTAATACTTCGTTGTCGACGGGAAAAGGTTTGCCTCAAGAATATTTTACTGGCTAAGTCTGTAAGAGTAATGATTAGACTACAAACTATAGTGTTCCTCTCCCCCTATCTTTCATTCTCTCTCCTATCATTCAAAACACTGTTATTGCAGTTTCCTAATTAAATACTCTCAGGTGTTTGCTTTATGCTAAATTTGGGCCTTTTGTGATTCTGTGAGATTTCTTGTGCTCCCCATGGATGTGTGAGCTCTATCTATATATGATCATATACGTTGCATGTGATTGCATACACAAACTCTCGTAGCTATAGACTAACAAAATTGGAAGTTTATCACCAATTATTTTAAAGAAATACATATTTGGGTCAATAACAAATAATTAAACTCGTGGTTTTAACTATCTAACTTAATTATTTTTCTCATGAAGGTTTATTTATTGAATTAATTTTGGCCATTTTTTTAATGCATATCTGTTTGTGCATGTGAAGAGACAAGGGACCTTGGACATGCCCTTTTTGTTTGTCTCGTGACTTTCTCTAGATTGTTTCTATATACTAATTTTTCTGTTATTTGTGGAAGCTGACTCCACTTTATATAGTTATCTAATAATGTCTGTATTTCTTATCAGAGTGATATAATAGAGCTCAAAAACTGTAAAGGAAATATTATCTAAAAGAAGAAAAGAATGAGAGAAAAAGTGAAATGACAGATTTAGTATATTAATAAAAGGAAAAACAAAATGTGTAGGTGGGTAAATAACTAGATTACTGATAACTTAAATCTTACCTGAGCTGTTGAGGCGGGAAGGATATATATGATATTTGAGTCTGGTGTTTATATATATTATGTTGAAGCTTTAGTGCCTATGTGTAGATGGATAATCCAACAAAGGCTTCAATAATTTGTTGGCCCTACTGGAAAAGTCTATTTGTCACTAAAATCACACAAACAAACATCTTGTTTGCTACGGGAAAGGTAAGACAATATTCGCTCTGGAGAATGAGTAATTAAGAATTATGCTTTTTAGGAGAAAATATAAAAAAAAAATATTTCATTTTATGACTCACGATATAGTATATACAAACAAGAGTTATCTTTTATTATTACAATTATAGGATTAGCGACTCTATATATATTCCCGTGATAATTTTTTTTGGGCGAATTACCGGGATAAGATTTTGTTTTCCTCAACACCCCTTCATTTACATACACATGGATATCGAACTCAACTAATTGAGTATAACTGAATTAATTAAGATGAACTGATTAAAAGCTTATTGCAAATATTTGATGCCGTTTACAAATGCGGGTTTTATTTGATGGAGAAGCAATAGAACTGAAGACTTCCAAACAAAAGGGGTGAAACAAATTATGACCAACGAAATATATAATTTGTTATACGTTTATATTAATTGTTGAAACCTTAAACCCAGCACACATACCGATACTAATCACCAGTGAATTTGTGCATCTTATGATCAATTAGTCTCCACAATTATGAACACATCAGTTGGTACAAAGGTGAAAGTTAATATATTATTACATATATTTTGTAATTAAATTAAATATCCCACAAATTTTTGCAATCTCTTATTGATTCTACATCAATTTCGGCTGTTAAATTAAAATTTGGGGTTTAATATTTCAATAGTTTGGTATATATAGTCAACCTAAGCCAACCATGTCAATAATCCCACTCAACCACAGTTAAGGGTATTCAAGGTCAAAGCTCCCTACATATTTAATATGGTTATTCCATAAAAAAATACTTGAATATATAAGAGATCCATGTAATTAGATTCAGGAAAATAATCAAATATGATGCATGCAATAGTCTAAAACTAGAGATACGTAGCAATTAGTTACCGGTTCTTCTCGTATTAACTGCATAGTTGATGTAATTACCTTTTCTCATTTAATTATTTCAGTTGGTTTAGAGTGATATAAACTAAAAATGATTAGATACACTGGACAATCAAGTCATTAATTATTAATTATATATCATATAGTGATTGGTTGGGATTATAAATGGGGTAATAGTTTGGGTCCATTTAATAATTTTGGGATAGGAACAACTAATTGTTAATTAACAGACTACACCTTTTTCAAGTGGAGTTTAAGGTTTCAAACATGGTCAGCGAAATTTAGCTAGCTGGCCATGCTCCTTTAGTGTTGGAGGGAAATACGAGTGTGCTTTTCTTCTACTCTACTAGAGCACAACCATTATGAGTTGACCACATTCGTGATCAAATTATGAGCACAAATTTTAAATTAATTCAAACATGACCATGTTATAAAGATAACATAGTTATGGGTCCCTAGTGCATTTTTGGTTTTGTCTGTATAAACTTAGGTTTGTAAAAACATCTTTACTGTTACTTTTATTATGGGATTTGTGTTAGACATTTTTGTGTGATTCCATAATTGTTTTTTTCTTTTTCCATCTTCTGGAAACCTCAAGTATGTAAACAATTTGGACAAAATAGTGTGTTCCACAAAAATTATAAGAAAAATGAATCATTTTAAGAAAATAAATTCCATTCCTAACACGTACAAAATATGATTTATCAATGTGAATTTATTGTTCAAACTTTTGATCTTTTACTTTTTTATTTTTCATTTTTACATTCTCTCTTAATAAAGAATATTTAATTAACTTTAACTGTTCTGGCATTTGAATCCCCTTCAAACTTCTACTGTAAAGCCTTCTTCACTTCCTTGATTCTTCCTTTTTTTTAAAAAAAAAAAAATCTTATAATCCTTGGAAATATGGATAACTAGACTCCGTTTGAATCATCTGAATTGTTCTGTCAATATCTGTAATTTTCTACTTCAATTCCTCACGTTGTGAATGTAAGATCCGTTGTTGCTATACTACTAGTTTTCATATCTATGTTTTAAGTGGGATTATATACAGGAGGAAGAATAATTAATGACTCTTGAAATTTGAAAAACATCAATTACTTTAAAATAAAAAGAAAAAAAAATTAAAACATCAAGAATTTTGAAATGAAAGAAATATAATTTTGCTGAATATTGATAAGAACACATTATTCAACATTTTTCAGTATCAATTTCTTGTCATTTTCACTCATTTCTCATTCATTTGAATAATTTCTCTTAATAATAATTTTCTCACAAATATATAATTTTCTAACACGAAAAATTCTCTTTCATTCTCGTTAATGCCTATCTGATATATATCCATCACAAATCTAAAATTTTCTCCTTCTACATGAAAACTGAAATACTAATTTAAACTCAAAAAATCATGTTTTATGATTGAAGAATTAATGTCGATTCTTTATTACCATCTTAAAAATAGAGACCTGTCTACTTTGTTTGTGTGTGCGTCATTTTTTTCACAAATTTCATTTTTATTAATTAATATTTATATGTTATTAGTTGAAACTACAAATAACATAATGTTGTCTGACACTTCACAAAAAAAAATTAATATTCTGTGACATGTAATTAATAATTTTTTCCGGGAGAAAATAAAGACCCCTGTCTACTTCTTGCACACACGTGTGCGTGAACCTGGAATTTTGGCCTTTTAGGCATTCTAGTATCGTCGAAATAGATGTTGGTGAATATTGACCATGATTCAAGAATATGAATCCTAACGCCACCTTTTTGTCAAAATTATAGAGAATAGTCAGATTTGTCTCAGAGCATTTCTTCAGTTAGACAGTTTTCATGAAAAAAGGCCAAGCATGATTGAGTACCTTTATGACCTAATTATCGAATTGATCTTATCCCACGTTATATTAAAGAGGGGTTCGGTTTTGGTTAGAACTTGGAACTTCAGTTAGCATTATGCATAAAAAAGAAATTACTCATGTTTCGTGTGCATATCCAAAACGATTATGGGTGGCATGTGGATAAAAAATTATTCGAAGATATTTTTATTGCTTTAACAAGTCACTTTGTTGAATATTCTTTGCATGCAGGGCCATAGAAGCGAGTAATTGGGACAGAGCAGATTTGGCACTTTGAAAAAAGAGCATGTGGTATAAGTATCTCTCGATCGGCTGCTTGGAACAAAAATTGTTACAGAAAATCTCGGTGATGTTTAACTAAGTACGTAGTTCAGGATCATAATAATCCTTTTATGCCCATTTAATTACTCGCAGTAAATTAAATCTTAAAATGTATGTTTGAGATGTACAACCTTGCAACTTCTTCTAACATATGAGATCTCTACTCCAAAATAGAAACAAGAATGGCTAGCTTAATTTACAGTCTTGTTTTAGTTTTCCTTACTGTACTCTTTCAAGCATCAGCAATTATATATGCAAATATATTTAGGCATTATTATATTGAAAGAGTTGGAATTTGAACATTTTGGATTTGTGATGTCTTAATCATAATTAATGTCAACTTCTTGGACTATATTCAACTTGATCCATACTGTTGAAAATGTTAAATGTAACCTTAGTGTTGGAAATTGTTGTGATGCTTTCCTTGAAGTAGGGACTGAGGTGTTAGGATACTAGAAAAAAATGTCATATACTAACGAAAACAATTGTTAACCGTTATGACTTTTAACGCTATACACCCTTTGTCTAATAAAATTAAAGGGATAGATATAAGATTGTATGGCTATACTAACAACAGTATGATGCCTTATTAATTGGTAATTTATCAACAGTTTTAATTAATATATATATATATATATATATATATATATATATATATATATATATATATATATATATATGAATTTTTATACCAATAAAGAAATTTAGAGTAAATCATCTCAACCCTTTTGAAGTTTGTAATAATTATACATGTATTTTTCTCCTTATTTGGACTCTATAAAAAATTTTTTACATTTTGTAACATTTTACTAGTGACATTCCTTTTCTTATTAAGACATGATTCTCATTTTCTTATGACATTTATCCTCTTGTTCAAGATTTTAGATTTAGGTTTCAAGATTACCCTTCTCCTACCATATTGAGTTTTGACTATAAAACAAATATTTTATGAAGATTTTACATCAAATGAGGTTATGTACTATGTCATCATTTTGAGTGAGTTCTAATTAATAATCATGAACATTTTGAGTTTTGCATCGATGAAGAATTTCAAGTTTAATTTTTTTAAAACATAAGGGGGTGCAAATATAATATTTTAAAAGTGTAAATGAGGACAAGTATAACATATTTGAAAATATAAGAGATGCTCGTGTGCTATTTTTGAAACATAAAGGGTGTTTAAATTTTCAATTATAAAAAATCAAGTTATTTCACTAAAAGCGTAAATCGATACCATCGTTCTCTACTAAAAATGAGACCCTAGCATATTGCAAGCAAATGAGCCTTTCAAGGCCACTCAAAGCTTAATATTAGGAGTACACCACTTTACTTGCTTGAAGAGTGCTAGCAATACACTCCTTTTAACACATTCTCTATCATTGACTGAAATTTATCGAAAACTACAAAATTATGAGAGAGGATCATTTAATGACAAGTGAGACCTACATAATTTGTTGTTTTCGATAAATTTCAACCAATTATATAGAGTGTGTTAAAGAGTGTGTTGTTAGCATTTCTCTTCTTGCTTTCCTAAAATTGCTTAGTATGTTGTCAAGGTTCCAAAGGCCTTAAGACACTATGTGAATACCCCAAACCTTTTTCAACCTAAACCTTAGTTTACACTCACAAAATGACATCACACACTAGTTCCCCTAGTAGTGTTAGAAGTGTCAACAAACATTGGCTCTCAATAAAATTAAGGACAAATTGTCTGGTGTTACAGAAGATCTAAAAGCTTTAAGCTTTATGGCTCAAAAAGAATATTAAAGGTGTAAATAAGAAAATTAAGAAACAATTACTGAGCTATAATGACTAAAAAGAATATTAAAGGTGTATAATAAAATGTTTTATCACATGCCTAGGAATAGGATATAACTTGTCACTCACTTTTCAGTCTGAATCTATAAGTAATGAAATTTCCTCAATTCTATGAGTTGAGGAATTAAGAGTAAGATTAGGAAAATTAGTTTGTTGTTCTAGGGATAGGTTGTAGGATAATAATGCTCGTGATATAAACTAATGAAATGATTAGGTGAATGTTCTTTACACTTGGCATTGGTTGTTAGTGAAGCCAAATCTCAGTAACACTCTCAAATTATTATTAATTCATAATCTACACAACAACTATTCGATAATTTGTTTTTAATTAGTATTTAAATTTTTTTGCACACTTTAAAATAAAAATTCTTTGTCTAAGCTCTTCAATAGATATAATTAATCTAGTTATTGCATGAGCACTAAAATGACCTTTATCATGATGATTTTACCCTCCTCTACCCCAACCATAAAAGGTTACCTCTGTATCACCCTCATACACCATACTTAACCATCAATAGAAACATGCTCATACTTTTGTATCTTTTTATAGGTATATGAAAGAAATGAAAGAAACTCAACATTTGAGACCAAATCCTTTTGAAGAAAAAAGGGGTGATGCAATCCTATCCAAGGACCACTTCAAGAAGATATTTAAAGACCTTTCTTTAAAGAGATAGTCTAGGAGATATATAAGAAAGATGAGTCAAAGATGAAGATAGAAGGTGACAAGTTCTTATTAAGCTTGTGGGTATATGAAGCCTAATTCTTCTTATTGTAAATATTAGAATTTTCCTTGTAAAATATTAGTTTTAATTCACTTTTTAGGTTGGCCCTTAATGAGTAAGGTTACCCTAGTCTTAAAGTATACTTAGGCTTTAAAGTGAAGGATAAAATAAATCATTTGCTCTAATTGACTCCAAGAGGACTTATGAAGCCCAAGGAGAGAAAGAATCAATTTTAAGTCACTCCCTCCCTCCTTGTTATTCACACCCCCTTGTCACATGTAGAGTATGATTTTATTTACACCCTTTTTACTATACACATTATCCCTTTTCTACTATCTACACCCTTTTCACGTGACCTTATGCCTTGTCTTGTTTAACACATACAATTAATCTTAAACCAATGTTAAGTTTCTCAAACTTGATTAACCTTGGTTAAGAAATCTTGCATCCCAAATTTCCTAAGCATATATATTCCCTTATCTCATAACATGTAAGATCTTTTATCATGAATGAAATATGAGTTTTTGTGAGAATTGAATACCTTTTTGCATGAGTTCATCCTTGGAGAGTATATTCTCCTTCAAGTTTTTTATTAAGGAACACTTGCTTATGACAAACTCACACCATGTATTTCTTCACTATCTTTCTATTTTCAATTCCTCATACTTGATCTTGTATTCCATTGATATCAATTATTATGCATGCTAGATCTATATAAGATTGATTTAAGGACAAAATTCACATGTGCAGAAGAAGGGAGGAAGGGGTTGTAGGTTCAAATTTATCTACTAACACATTAATAACTGCTAATATTTATCTATAAAAAACATGCATGCTCGATGGTTGTGGTAAATAAATAAAAAAAACAATATGATATCTTTCTATATTCTAATCTATTAATTGAATTAAGTCAATTAACTATTACATTCGTATCAGAAAATTAAACTCATCCTCCTCAATTTAAGGATTATTACACGGACACCCTTATGTATTTTAACATTTCTTTCACCCTCAATAGTCACTGTTAGTGAATACGATGGTTTTTTCAAAATCCCAAAATTAACCTTAACGAAGGAATGAGTAATTCGTAATTCATAATTTGTCCAACCAAGTCTAAGAGTTAAGTCTCAAACACCTGCTAGAGTTTGGATTTGGGTTTAGCTATGCTAGTCGTGGTCATGACATTGCTCGTGGTAGCCATGTTGCTTCATTAGGATATGATGGGTCATGCTTTGGTAACTGTCAGAGTCCTGAACAAAACCAGTATTATTAGAAGGTGGCTTCGTTAGTGGTTATTGCATTATCTGGCCTCTCACATAAAAGTATAAATAAAATATATCATATTTGTTAATTAATATTTTAATAGTTAATAAAATATAATGATATAATTAACAATAAAAAATTTATATTTAAAATAAAAAAATAAATTCTTATAATATAAAGTTATAAGAAATTAAGATGTGAAAATTTGTAAATTAATATACATGATTAAATTATATATTTATAAAAATAATATATACCTATTTATAATCTTTATAAATATGCATTTGTATTCATTTTTTATTTTTATATTAAAATTAAAAATTATAAAATTAGAAAATAATTTTTTAATAGAGATTGATTCAACTATTTTTTAAGAGCATTCTCAACTTATTCATAGCCAGTTTGATGGGTTCTGAAATCTTTTGGTTTTATATACTAACTAAACTGGTCACTAGATTGGTTCTTGGTTCAATCGGTCGAATCACCTTATTTTATCTGATTTTGAAAACTATAATCAATTCAATATATATGTGAAGAATTAAAAAAACTTTTAAATAAACTCTGATAAATTTACCTACTTTTTAATTAAGTATATAATTTTTTAGGTAAATATTAGTTATTAATATGTTAGTTTTGTTAGCGTAAAAATTCAAACTCATGATCTATCTCTCCCCCTCTTCCCCACATATGAACTTTGTCATTACACCAACCTTATAAACCCATAAATTAAGTAGTTATAGCCAAAATACTTTAAAAATTTTATAATTTAAAAAGTTGCAATTAGACCGCATACTTTAATATATTTTAGTAGATACGTCTCCAAAATGACGTGATAATTGATGTGGCGAGGTGACATGCAAAAATAAAGAAAAGGAGATATTAAATAATTACAATGCATGTTTTTCTCTTAGTTTTTTTAATTGTTGGTATTATTTCTTAAATTTTTAAATTATTACATTGTACTTTTAATTTTTAAAATTGTTGAATTTGTATTCAACTCATTGATATTGTTAAGTAAAAAACATTAACACATGATAGTAATTTATGTCACAATAGATCCTAGTTTTGTTATTTAAAACTAATTTAATTAATTATAAGTATTTTTCTATGATTCAAATTATTTTTAAATTGTGAAAAATTAAGATTTTGTCATATCATTAAATTACTATCACATGTTAGTTAATTAATATTTGTCACTCACTTAATAGTAAACGTCAATTTAGGAAAGTTGGGTACGTTAATTTTAAAAATTATGTAAAATAATATTGGAGAACACAAAATTTAATTAAACTTAATTAAAATCATGAATTGAACCTCCACTCTTAAAGTTATTATGGATGACAATGAGTGGAACAAAAGACATAATTTGTTTTACCCTAGATAAAAAATTTCACTTATATATTTAATGACTACTTTAACATTTGGCCTAAGAGAGTCGAAGTACGAATTAGGCATAAGTTCTATTTGTAACAAGACCTCTTAAAGTTACTAACGATAATGTCCACATGTGAAAAAAAAGGAGAGGAAGAGATTATAAGTTCGAATATCTCCAATAACAAAACTAACATATTAAGAAGAAGAGAATTGATACATTATAAAATTAAGCAAATGTGTTGTTTTCTTTATGATTTTATGACTCCTTCATTCGGTGTGTAGAATCACAAAGACTTAGTGTTTGTTTGGAAACAATTTTATAAAACTGTTTTTAGTATTTTAGTATTTAAAAACTAAGAAACTCGTTTGGGTAATGTTTTCTGAAAACAGTTCTGGTTTTTTAGTTTTTAAAAACTAAAAAATAGGAACAACTGAAAGTAGTTTTGTTTTTCAGTTTTCTATTTTTGTTTTGAAAACTCAAAATACAATCAGAATATGTTGTCTTTTGCTTTCATTAATGAAATTTTAATAAATATATACAAGTTTTTCCATTTTTATATCTTTAAAACAATTTTCAAATAACACTTACCAAATAAGTTCTTTTTTCATTTCTTTCCGAAAACAGTTTTTGAAAACTGTTCTTGAAAACTCTTTTAAAAAATTAAAAAACAAAATCAAATCAATCAAGCCCTTATCGTAGAAAACAATGGAAAGCAAAATCAAGTTTAAGTGGTTGTTTGATAAAAATTTTATAAAACTATTTTCAGCATTTTAGTATTTAAAAACTAAAAAATTCGTGTAGTTAGGGTTTGATTGGTTTGGTTTTGTTTTTTCATTTTTCTAAAAGAGTTTTCAAAACTATTTTCTGGATGAAGAGAAAAAAAAACTTGTTTGATACGTGTTATTTGAAAACTTTTTTGAAGATGTAAAAATGAAAAAAATTGTTTATATTTATGAAAATGTCACTAATGAAAAGAAAAAAACAATATATTCTCATTGTATTTTGAGTTTTTTTAAAAAAAGAAAACTAAAAAGCAACACTGCTTATAGTTGTTCCTGTTTTTTAGTTTTTAAAAAATAAAAAAACAAAATTGTTTTCGGAAACTGTTTTAAAAAAACAAGCCAAACAAGTTTTTTAGTTTTTAAATACTAAAATATTGAAAATATTTTTATAAAATTGTTGTCAAACAAGCACTTAGTTTTTCTTAAAATAGTTTTAAAAAATAATTTTAATTTTTTAGTTTTTAAAAACTAAAAAAAGGGAACGACTGTAAAGAATTTTGCTTTTTAGTTTTGTATTTTTGTTTTGAAAACTCAAAATACAAGAAGAATAAGTTATTTTTTTGTTTTTCATTAATGACATTTTCGTAAATATGAATATTGTCTTTTTCATTTTTAAATCTTCAAAACAATTTTCAAATAAGAATTACCAACCAAGTTTTTTTTTCTTCTTCTAGAAAATAGTTCTTGGAAACTTTTTTTCAACTCTTTTCAAAATATTAAAAAGAAAATCAAATGAATCAAGCTCTAATACTCTTCGTTGATAAAAGAGGAGAGAGAAAAATGTTTAAAAAAATTAATGTTGGTGATGGTGGGAGAGGAGAGAGTATGAGAAAATTATTTGCAAAATATTCCTATATTAATTTATTTTAACAAATAAAGTTGCTAGTTATTTTTGTGAAAAATTATTGGTATAAGATGGTAAGGTGCTAATATACTCTAACTAAAAAATAAGTTATGTTAACATTCTTCTCTTTCTATATATAAAGAGAGTATAGATGACAGATCTACTCCATAAGTAAGTTTAAGAAAATTCTTCTTCTTCTGCGCTATACATTTTCTGTATCATTTAAGAATGGTTTTGTGGCTCCTTAGTTGGACCTATAGAATCACAAAGATGTAAAAAACTATAGAAAGCATAATGAAGTTTAATCCTTACAAAGTGAGAAAATCTCAATTGACTAATAAAATAAAATGTGGGCATGTGTATGTTAATTTTCCCCATTAATAAAAATAGGAGAGAGAAAAATGTTTAAAAAAAATTAATGTTGGTCATGGTGGAAGAGGAGAGAGAAAAAAAGCTAGTAAAAATAAAAATTATTAAAAGAGATAATTATTGAATGTGTATGAGAAATAAGTATTTATAGAATATTTCTATATTAATTTATTTTAATAAATAAATATAGTTATTTTTGTGAAAAATTATTGGTATAAGATTATAAAATGATAATATACTTTAACTAAAAAAAGACTACGTTAACATTTCTCTCTATGCAACTAGAAAAAGACTATGTTAACATTCCTCTATATATATACACATTGAAAGAAGAGATTAACTATTTCACTTTTTTAAGAGGTCATTCTTTGTTCTTATTATTCATTTTCTAACCTAATAGTTACAACTAGTCTCTAATCTTAACGATTATTACGAAAATGAATGGTTAAAAGAAAAAATAATTCTTTTTAAATTTACTTTTGGAGTAACGAATAAAGCTTTTATAAATATATAACACCAATATTAAAAAGACTTTTAGGTTCAATCTTAATAATTATCGAAGCAAAAGTGTGAGGCGCCGCTAGCTTCCACGTATGGTTGCTTTTTTCCTAATTATCGGATTCCTTGCTTTCTGAACCACAAAAAAGAAGGCGGAAAATATATTTTTTTCATCTTCTCATTTTGATTTTTTAATTATAAGAATCCACAATCTTAGTGGTAAAAAGTTGCCAAATCGTTTCGAGCTCTTCTTTTATTATTCCGTATCGTGTAATCTGCATTCACTATTTCTCTTCCCAGCTATTGGAAAAGAGAGATACAAAATGAAATTGATTTTTTTAATTTCAATATATCTTAGTACTCCTTCTTTTTTAAAATAAGTATTTTTTTATAAAAAATTATTCTAAAATAAATATCACATTAAATTTTTAGATATAAAATCTATGGAGCAATTATTTAGAAATACATTTTTTGAAACAACTCTTCTTATTTGATAGAAAAGGATCTCATGATCTTACATGAAATTGGAAATTCCAAGTTTACCTATAAAGAACAAATCTATGTAATATTTTTTAATTGATCTATATAAATTAACTTAACACTACACTTTAAAAAAAACTTAAATTATTTTAAATTAAAAGAGTATTGATCGTCATTTTTTAGTAAAAATTATGGTTACCATTAGATGATTGCTAACATCTCTATTATTTCCACACTCTAATAACCATCGACCAAAAACGGATACTCCCTTAAATATATTACTCCCTCTATCCTTAATTATAATATATTTCAAATAATTCTTTGTCTTATTTTAATAAACATGGGAAATGAACTAAAATTCATGAAAAAAATGGCGAATCTAAAATTAGGAACGACATATCTATCCTTTACAAAACACAACAGTACAAAATTAGGAGTATCATTTTGAAGTGATGTGAGATCTTATTTATATGAAAAATGAATGTTTTCATTAATTTTGAAAATTTAAGTTGTGTTTATTTTTTAGTTTGATAAAATTAATTTATAAGTTGATTGAAGTTAATAAACTAGTTGAAGTTTATAAAGCTAGTTAAAAATTTGGAAGCTTATAAAGTAGCTAAAGATTATAGTAAAAATTTAAAATTAGCTAGTAAATGTAAAATGAGATAAAAAAAAAGAAGATAATCAGTTGTTTTTTTAAAAAATATCAAGTAAATTAATGAGGATAAAAATATAAAAATAAAATATAGTAACTTACACGCTAATTTGTTTTATAAGTTATTCAAAGTGGCATGTGAAAATAAATTATAAGTTATTAAAATAAATTTGTATACTAAATTGGATTAGGAAAGAATGGTAAAGGATCTCACTTCCAGGTAACAATTTCTGGTAATCGATCTTACAATAAAATTCAAGTAATATAAGACACATCATGAAATTGACAAGAGGAACTTTTCCAAACTCATCACTTTTTTTTCACTAGAACATTTTGGTGACCATAGTAGAAGTTGAGGAATCTATTCCTGCAACCATCATCCTGTCATCAACTAGCGAGCCTTAGCAAAGACCGTAGGTAGAATCGTTCCAAGAATTTAATAGTTTTCTAAAGGTCAAAAGATTTCTTGCCTCTGCCATTTGAAGGGTGCAATAAATCTGATGCACAGTGTACTGGAACTTCTATGGAGTGGAGACTAGCACGTGTGTGATCAAGGTTGTTGTGGAAATGGTGCTCGTCAGAGGCATTCTTTGTCCTTTGTCAAAAATATTCACCAGATATACCAATAACTTGTGCTTTCCAGCCATTAACGTCCATGCATGAGAACTCAAGTTTGATAAAGAGGCCACAAGAATCAGAGATGGCGAGTTACAATGGACATGACAAAAATCATATTTTTTTAAATATGTTATTGTGAGGCCATGCATTATGATATGTGATTGTTGTGACAAAGAATATATTGGACGAAAATTATACTTGAATGGATACAAGGACCTACAGAGATCCAAATGGTTACGTTGGCTACATATGTCAATATGTGGGGTTCATGAGGCTTGCC
This sequence comes from Psophocarpus tetragonolobus, assembly GCA_037954015.1. Lineage (NCBI taxonomy): Eukaryota > Viridiplantae > Streptophyta > Magnoliopsida > Fabales > Fabaceae > Psophocarpus > Psophocarpus tetragonolobus. Next base: position 24,328,143 of record CM075690.1, read on the forward strand.
TTCATTGTTCTCAATAGATACAATTTAATTTGAATGCTGGGAAATAATTTTTTCTGTTATGCAATAAAAATTTGCATTGATTGTTACATTTATGTGTGGTTAGCTATACACAAATTGTGTTTGGAACTAGGTATGCATATCATTACTTTCTCACCAAATTTATCAGAATTAAAAGAAGTAACTTCTGCTTTAATTGACCTTGTTGGCACGATTTTAAGATTCTATTTTTTTTATGTGATATAGTAATGTTATTCCAAACACAGTAGAAATATTTCTTTCAAAGCTATATTGTCATTTATTAAATATTTATGCTAGAGTTTATGATAAAAAAATCAATACTTAAATTTAGGTGCGACAAATAAAGTATCTTTGAGTTATATCCACGTATATAGAATGTAGGATAAAATGTTGCTATAGCATGCTGGCATGTGCTAAAATGATTGTTTCTTATATTTAACGCTTGTATAGATGATAAACTTTAAGTAATTCTGGTAGTTGTTTGATTATGAAAAATAGTTGATATTTAAATTTTATGATGCATTACATGGATGGAAAGAGCGGCCCATTTTTGGAAAAATTCGATACATGTACTATGCAAGTTGGAAAAGAAAATTTGATGTTGATAATTACATTGCATAGGTTAATAAATTAGTTGCCTTGTTATTTTTTGTCTTTCATTTTTAATTTTTGTTTTGCTTCGTTTTGGTTTTAGTGGTTATTGACCTATTGTTGTTTGTCTTTTCGTTTTGGTTTCGATTCGATTACTAAGTCATGGTTGTCGGTGATAACCTCCATGTATGCCAAATCTCTTAATAACTTTATGGAGTTTGTTAAATATTGGTTAGAATTTGGACTCGCTTGAAGTATATACAAACTCCAAGTTTTTGGGGCATAGATACTCGTACAGGTTTCCCGATTTCCTTAACAACGTTTTGCATTAAAAGAGAACCAATACCTTTATTAACAATCAAGATTTTAGCAAATAACCTTGCTTTAACGTATGCAATCCAAAATTCTAGGATTGCAATTATGGTTTTTTTAACAAACGATGAATCATTTACTTTTTGTTAGGAAGAACTTGTGAATATCATGGGATGCATAAATCACAAGAATAGGATGGTTTGACCTGTTTTCTATCAAGTGGATCCATCCTATGTGTACCATAAAAAAGGAAGTTATGAAGAAGCATTAGTCATGCATGAAAGAAGAATTAATAAAAACGTGGAGGTTTGCTTTGCAAGAAGTTACTAATCTCTCTAGTTGACATTTCAAAAATGGATACGAATATGAGGATCATCCAAGAGGTCTCTCGAGAGATTAATCGTAGCCATTTATATGTTGTTAAGTACCTAGTTAGTTGGGAGGCCCGTGTTGCAGGAAATAGCCTCACTTCTTGATGTTGGATTAAATTATCAAGTTCATATGGCATAAGGATTTATGGCATGGGAGGAATAGCTAAAATGACACTTGCATGTGCAATATACAATTTCATTACTGATAATTTAAGAATCTCTACTTATTGGCTAATATTAGAGAAAATTCAGCGAAGTAGAACAACTTTAAGAGACACTTCTTTCTAATTTAGTATGAGAAAAGAATGCTAAGTTGTGGAATGTAAACAAAGGAATTTCAATAATAAAAATTAGGCACTTTCAAAAAGAAAATTCTTAGGCACCGTTAAGGTCAGACGAACATAGTACATTATGGTTCTCTAAAGACATTCTTCATGTTTTCAAAGAGAATGATGAAGCTTGGAAACACCATGAGTACAAAGGAAGGTCTCTAAAAATGCATGAGCTGATGAAAAGAAAGTCACAGACCTAAATACATCATTTGTTATTGCTGGAAAGAATAAATGCCATGACAAACTGTTCGCTGGTATTGAAAACTCTTTTTGCTATAACAAATGTCACTGATTCTAACTTTAGTATGCTTTATTTACTTTCATACCACCATGCATACATATCTCATCATACAATATACATCCCCATTATAACATGATAACTAAATAACTTGCATCTTTATGCATATCATGCATACAACATTTTGTAGGCTACTAAACAAATTAATGGACCTTGGTACTTCGATATGTGTATTACTCAACAGTCCATCATAGGTTCTACTGTGAACATGATTTACACTCAAAGACCTATAAATATTAAAAGGTCTTAATTTCTTATCTCAGTCATACAAGAATTGCACTTAAAAATCTGAGTTTAGTAAGCGTGCACAAGTACAAAATGATCTACATTCAACAATATTGGTAACAAAGCATGCTCAACAAAGTAATAAAGAAAATAGCAACAACAATGGTAACAAGAATTGCATTTTCAAGTTAAGATGGACAAAATAATAAAGTTTTATCACTCCTAAAAGGCTCAAGCTTATGGACTAGGAAAGAATGGTTAATAATCTCACAATAACCTTTAGGTAACCGTTCCTCGTAACCGATCTCATAATAATCACTCCTCGTAACTAATGTTACAAAAACCTCCAGATAGTTGTTTAGTAACCAATCTATAACCACTCGATAAGGTAACCTCTAGAAAACAACCAATGATTATATAGAAACTAAAACAATAATGTAATTTATAGCAATCATATGTGTTTTAGAAGACACCTATGTATTACCCTTAATAGTGTTGTTAATTTTTTGAAATATCTCCCAACAAGTTGGAGTTACATCATTAGATTTTTTTTTAAAATATATATATAATATTATAAATTATAATGCTTTTATTAGAAAATATTAAAGTAAATATCATTACTTACTAGTCTGTTAAAATGCTCAAATGTTAGAATTTATCCTCTTGTATAAAACGAACCATCAAATCAATTTCTATTGTTTGCATCGATTTTTTCTCGTCTTTTCATTCTTGGTTATTCCATTTTTTTTGTAATTCTTGACGCATTGTATGAGGAATCCAATTCCCTTGATCAATACCATGTCGTACTCTATACATTGTATTTGAGTACCATTCAAATGTATTTCTATTGTTTGCATTAATTTTTTCCCTATCATTCCATTCTTGGTTATTCCATTTTTGTTGTAATTCTTAATGCATTCTATGAGGAGTTTAATCTCTTGATCAATACCATGTCGTAGTCTATACATTGCATTTGAGTACCGTTCTGAAGCTTTATAATCAAATGTTTTTTTAATTTGTGTCTCATGATCTCGCAGTCACTTATACTTCATCTATATTTAAAAAAATTATAAAAGTATATTATATCATAAAAGTTAAATTTAATTAAAAAGATATTATATATCAAGTTTTTAAAATATTTGTTCTTCCTATTCATACCTCAAATTCTTCAAACCACATTTTTGCTTCTTCTAGGTTTGCACTTTTCATCTCTTCATACGTTTCCCAACTTTTTTCAAATTTTCCTTTTATTATATTTGAAATTTCACGCGTAGGATGAATTGGAGGATCAAACCTATAAAAATAACTTTGAATAAGTTGAAACTTTTTCCATAAATGTTACTATTGAGCTTAAGTAAAAAGAAATTAGAAATACTTATGTATTTTTTTGGACTTGGGCAAATTCATCTACGTCCATCAGGGTTTACACTCCCAATCTATAAAGATTCATCAACATGAGATGATGCTACATTAGAACTATCAACAAATGCAACATCTATAAAGATATGTGATGATGGTAGTGACCTCCCTATGAAAGAGTCATAAACGTTAATGTCGAATGATTTGTAGGTTGTTTAATAGGATGTGTGTGCAATGACTGGGGAATAGATGTAGATGGATTAATTTGAGAAATTGTATGCCTGAAGGATATGGAAGGATATGTGGTGTGTCTAGTAGGATTTGTTATCTACAAATGAGAGCTAGGTATGGATTGGTTAAGTTGGAGAGTTGTAGATGTCTTAGAAATAGAATGATAAATTGGTTGTCTAGTAGGATGTATGGATTGTCCAATAGGGTATGTGGGTTGTGTAGTGAGATATGTGGCTTTCCCAATAATATATGTGGGTTGGAAAGTAGCAGGTTAAGGAAAAATGGTTGTGCCTCTAGCTCTTCCTCTTGCTCTACCTCTACTAAAGCATTTATTGGTGCATCTTCCTCTACCACACATTATTTTCTTCCATCAATCTATATGCATATAAAAAATAAAAAAGTAATGAACAAACATACAATTAAAACATCTCATTAGTATATATCATAATAACACATGTATAAAAGGATCAATAATAAGAACATGACAAACATATAATAATTCAACAACTTAGTTTGAATTTATCACCTCATAAGCTTCATCATTTTCATGTTACTCTTCTTCCAAATGTCTCTCTTCTATCTTGATCAATAAATTCTTCTTCTTTTTCACTACTTGACATGAATTATGTTATCTTCATCTTCTTGTTTTTCTTCTTCCCACTTAATTGACACGTTCTCTACCATGCCAAAAGTATCAACAAGAATTTGTTGAAAATCATCATTTGCAACAACTATAGGATTTTGTTGGTTAGCTTAATCTTGATATGCAACTTCAAATTTATTTTTTCTCAAATGATTGAATTATATTACGTGTTTTCGCATTTATAACAATCAACCAACTTTATTGTCCTTTAGGGAATGACATTAAGTACACTTGCTCTGCTTGTTGACCTAGTATAAAAGGGTTATAACTATGATATCTTCTAGATTTTTTGATTTCAAAATTTTCACAGTTATATATCCTTGTGAAATTAGAACTAGATTCAAACCATTTTCACATTTAAATAAAATTAATTTTTTTGGTAAGCCAGCCAATATACTCCACTTCAATAATTTTAATTAATGTTCAATAATAATAATTTTGCATAGTATCACATTGTTCACCTTGCACAAACACATGGTGGTTTGTTGTACTCATCCCTTCATTTTGAGATTTTGTCAGAAAGACCCTTTATGGACATTTCTAATGGGACTCATGTCACACTCCACAAAAGCACATAATTTATCACATTGTTGGGGTCAAGTACTTATATTAGACAAAATTTTATTATCTAAAATTAAATAAAGAAACTAACTTATACAAACCAAACGATAATTTTTTCACATACATATGTTTTTAACCAAGAGGAGAATATATCTGAAATTTGTTTATCCAAGATTGCTTGATTTATGTCAGGGTCTACTTCCATTAAAAAATTTTAGTAAATATTACGCATAAAAAGTGAGAAATAAAACATGATTACAATTCATATAAATATATCACACCATTTATATAAATATATAAATATATATTAAAAATACATACTTTAAGTAAGGTACCACCTCAAGACAATTTAAAAGAACATATAAATGTATAACATTCTTGCTCTTTCATCGAAGGTAGATGTGATACATTTACCAAAATGACAATATGTATAATTGCAAATAGATAGTGGAGATAATTAGAAGAACATTGCCCCCGATCATTGTTTCGTGGCAATCTTGTTTTCCTTGATGGAATATCAAAAGGGTAATAATATGAAACAAATGTGGACATCTCTTCAAGTAAATATGCCTTACAAATTCAACCTTCCTCATGAACTTTGTTTGTTACCTTTTTGTTTCAAAAATCAAATAAATCTGTGGAGTAAATAAAGTATATAATTACAATATAATAAAATACATTACAATTTCTTAAGAGATTAAATATGATAGAGAACTAACCTTTCAAAGGGGTACATCAATCTATATTAAACTGGGCCACCAACTCTTACTTCATACGCTAAATGAATTGGAATATGCTCCATGGAGTCAAAAAAAGGTAGGAGGAAATATTTGTTCTAGTTTGTACAATATGATTTAGATGTTATCCTCCCATACATGCAAGTTATCTTCTCTTAACAATGAAGAAAAAATTTCTCTAAAGAATTGACTAAATTCAGTAAGAGTATTCCATATAGGCTTAGGCAAGGTTTTAAATACAAGTGGAAGCAAATGTTACATGAATACATGGTAATCATGCCTAAAAAAAATGGTAATCATGGCACTTCATACCAAATAATTTTGCTTCACTCAAGTCAACACATCTACTCAAATTGGAGGCATAACCATCAGGAAGTTTAAGACTTATTACCCATTCACAAACAGCTAGTCTTTGTTTTTTGGTTAATGTATACTGTGTCTTTAGTTTGACAAGATTGTCATTCCTACCAGATTGTAGCTCTAAACTTTCATGCTTACAATGAACTTTCAAGTCTTTTTTAGATTTTATAGTATCATTTGTCTTTCCTTTGGTGTCCATGAAGAAAAAATATTAAGAAATACATTTTTTTAAATATGTATCACATCAAGATTATATGGCATAAGATGAGTCTTCCAATATATTAATTTCCAAAAGATACTTCATTTTGTCCAATTATACTTTATCAAAATAACCTAGTGGATTTTGGTGTAGGCATTCCTCTACAATTTGTAAATGTTGCACCATTTTTCATACTTCTTTGCCATCCAACCTTTTTATGACATTTAATATCACAACTTTACCTTTTGTAAATGCAACTTTATTCCTTCTATATGAATGAGTTTGTCGTAAGAATTGATGATGACAATCAAACTAGGAAGGTTTTTTACTAATAGCAGTGGTAAACACTTTACAATGCTCCAAAAAAACTAGGCAGGCATATTTTGCCAATATCATCCAACCACTTAACATTGTATACGCTAAAAAGTTATTAATTGACCACATTAATGTTGTCCTTATTACAAATTTTTCCTTTAGAGATATGTTATAGGTTATAACTCTATCCTCCCATGACATTTTCAATTCATCAATAAATAGGTGCAAATACACATCATTTTCTTCTTTGGATTAGAAGAACCAGGATATATAATGGTTAAGAACATAAACTCGCTTCTCATACACATCCATGATGGAAAATTGTATGGGATAATGATCACAAGCCAACAAGAATAATGCCTACTTGATATGTTAAATGGTGCAAAGCCATCATCACATAAGCCTAAACGAATATTTCGAGGCTCTTGAGTAAATGCAGACAAAGTTCCAAAGGTTTCCAAGCTTCTATGTCAAATGGATGAGATAAGGAAGAACATTCCTTTTCATGGACATGATGGCATTTCATTTAATGAGTTATTTGCGTAGATGAATACAATCGTCATAGCGTAGGAATAAGTGGAACATATCACATAGTTTTCAGCAAGACTAATTTCTCCTTAGCCCTCCTACTAACACATTTATATGGTTAACTGTTACAAACTTTACATATTTGGAGCATTTCATTTTCCCTATAATACAACATACATCCACTTAGGTGACATTGAATTTTCATACATCTTAACCCAAGTTTGGCAACTGATTTCTTTGTTTGGTAAAGATTGTTAGGCAAACAATTACTATTTGGCATTGCATCTCCCATAAACTGCATCCATTCTTTAAAGCATCTGTTAGATAAATCATAGTCTATTTTCGAACTTAATGCTCTTAAGGAAGCTAGCAACACAAAATAGTTTTCACAACCATCACATAAAGGAGATTGTGCAACCCTTAACATTTGAAAGAACCATTTTGCTTCTGGGTTCAGATCTTTCATCATTATGGCTTGATTTTCGTCATCATTTTGCTCAAGATGGGTCCCAATTTTTGGTTTATTAGCATCCATTATCAATTGTTCATAATTATTAAGCATTTCCCTTTTCCCACCATAACTACAGTAAGCTTGATCTACAACCATGGGAGGAATTGGAAAAATTGGCTCACCATGGTTTGTTCTATGATAATAATTACTCATGAGTCTTTCTTACATAAATGCACTTTCATTGCATCAGGTATTTCATATTTTCTACACTTGCATTTTTTACAAGGACACTTAATCTTCCCTTATTCAATATTATTCGCATCATGTTTCAAACTAAAGTTGCAAAATTCATCAATCCCAACAAGAAATTTTGTTGTGATGGTTCAATTAGAATCTACACAGTTATCCATCCTTTTTCTATTTTCAGGAATTTCCATTTCTGATGTATTATTCACATGACATACAATACATACACAAGGTAATTAAGAACCATAAATATGACAAGGGAAATATCCTTAACTTTTTATAGAAAAGTAAGACAATGTCAACTAACAACATTACATTACCAACTAGTAGTTGTTGTGTACAAAGATAAATTAACATAATTCAACATTTTAGAGACAACGCCTTAACTTTTTAACTACCTCAAACAACTTTTTATAGTGCTAATTTCATATTTAAGCCAACATAAACTTAATTATTTAATATTAAAAGAGAAACAAAAATATTTTTGCTTCAAATTGGTACAATCTAACGAACAAATAAAAGGAAACAAAACAAGTTAAATATATAAAGTACACAACTAATCTTTAATCACTTCCCTTAAAAAGAAAATAATTACCTTATCAATCACAAGTTGTTTTCATTTATTTGAGCGATTATGATTTCACACTACTTCAAACCTAATCAATATTCAATACAAATATAAGTATCTAAAATCAAAGTAAATGTGTGAAGATGAAAGTAATAAATATTATGAAAGTGAAAAGTGAAACCCTAAATCCTACACCTTATCATCCAAGAACTACAAAAGAAGGTCAATAATGAAACTATCATTAGTGTCTGTCCTTTAAAATTTTGTATCGTCAAAGCCATTGTTGAAGGGCATACAATTGATAATTTTTCAAGACTAAGGTCCTTAGATTCAATAACTATTATAAAGTGAGATGAAAATGAGAAATTGTTACTACAATTACTCTTAATGAAAAACTAAATGTTTTAAAACACGTTGGTCACAATAACAAAAGTAAATACATTGCTCAATAATGTAAAAAATCCAACCACAAATTTCAAATATAATTACTTATTCTTTTTATGTAAATCACATAAAAAAGTTAAAACAGAAAATGAAACAATATTTAATTCAATTAAAGTCCTATTATTACAAACCTTGCAAATCTTATCTTCGAAGGTAAAAGAACTGGCCTTTGGCAACAACGATGGTGAAAGCTTACTAATAAAGAATGAAATTGTAATAGAAGGTACGTGTTGGGAAATAAAGGAATTGAAGAGGCTTTAACTATAACATCTTGTTTTGATTAATATTTATAAGTGTATGAAAATAATTATAAGAGAAATTAAGTTTAATTTAAGTGAAAATAAACCCTAAATCAATTACATATAAGGTGATAAGTTTTGTTTATATTTACTTTTAATATGCAATTAGTTGTTTATTAATGTGTGTGGACCTAGGTAATTGAGATTTGAATGATAGAAAATAAGTGTTGAGTTTAGAAAGTAAAGGGTATGTAAAGTAAGTAATATTTTATATTGAGGTTATTGGCTTCTTCATTAAACCACTTAGTATTCGGATTCAATGTGTTATCTAGAAAAGATTGAGTCGTATGGTCTTATTGAGATGTGTGCTTATGTTTGAGGGGTATAAGTGTGTTTGATTGTTTGGTGAATTCCAAGTATGAATGAAGTCATATTAGATGCCTTATATTTTGATAAAAATGATTTCTTATTCTTAACTTACCCTTGCATTGTATGTGTTTTATGTATGAATGTGATGATCGTGGCTTGCACGGGAGCAGATATCAATTATGAGTTAAAGTCAAGGACAACAAGATTAAGGATGGTAGCATAGCTCTAACAATGGATCTTTTTTCGGATTAACTTAGGATGTGTAAAATTATGGTGTGATTTTGTAAAGTAATATGACTTATTAAACTTGACTTTAGAATCGATTTCAGTGTGTGTGTATCTATATATATATATTCAATTATAGAATACTTAATTATGCAATGTAGCTAGTTCCTAGCTAGGCGAGTTACTGAGTGTATGATTTATGTTTTGTTTGTAAATTTTAAATGATCAAAGTATTATATCGCAAAATAGATGTTATAAATATTATATGGATTAATCGTTGGATTTTGTTTATTTTTTGACAGTAGGTTTATAATACTTTAATTCTCATTTTCAATGGTTGGATTATTGAAATACTGTCTAGAGTATGAGATAACAAAGTTAGAGTAAAAACTATATTTTTAGGATTTTACACGAGTGGTAGACTTCCTCGAAAGTCTCTATGGAATTTGTTAATCATTGGATTTTATTTATTTTTTAACAATAGGTTCATGATAAGATATTAATCTTTATTTTCAATTGTTGTATCAAGGGAATAATGTCTAGAGTGAGATATAATAAAATGTGAGTAATAAACTATGTTTTGCAATCCAATGCTACTTGTGGATTTTAAATGGATGATTGTCTTGATCTAAGATAGTACCATGGTGACTTAAGTTGTGAGTATTAACGATGAATTCTATTATTAGCCATAATATATATATATATATATATATATATATATATATAATACATTAGTAAATGTTAAACAAATATTAATTATTTACAAAAATCTATCGATAAAATCTCGATAGAATAACAATGGATCGGAATGGGCACATGTAATACTTACCAGCTACCTAACCCACTACAAAAACTCGCTACCTATTTACTTTGCTGATAAAAACCCCATTTTGTACTTGTTATAAAATATTCACATGTCATTTAAATACCCGCAAGTATCTAGGAATATCTGCAGATATTTTAAAAAAATATCAGAAAAATTATTTTTATAAGAAGTTTTATCAAATAAATAATTTATTTGTTAAAAAATCTAAAAATAAAATTTTACTATTTTGTACGAGGTTAATTAGATCTAAAAATAGATTAATATAATATATAAAAAATATTAATACAAATAGAATCTTTGCTTCATATGAATCAAGAGTTATATAATAAATAATTTTATTAATTATGAAATTTTCATAAAAAATAAAGTTGATATCAATAAAAATTGATAATTAATATTTTAAGTTGTTTATTTCACAAAAATATTATCTTCAAATTAAATATATATAGTATTTTAGTTTAGCGGGTAGAGGGTACCTATGAGTTGGCCTAAAACAACTCTTTATTCGTTCATGCTTAAAAAAGTGAGTTCGACCAAACTCATCATGAGTTGGTGGGTGAAAGGGATCGAATACCAACAATTGAAAATTAAAAAAATATTTTTTAATAAAAAACTTTACATGATATTCTCTATTAAAAATCTACATTTATAACATGGTAAATATTAGTTTAAAAATATAAAATATTAATTAAATAATACCAATAAACTAAAAATATATTTTAATAAAATATAGGTCAAATAAATAATATAATAATTTAAAAATTACAAATAAAATAAAAAATCATATTCACATAATAATGAAAATAAAATTTAAGTGAGTAGGGTCGACCTAATCCACCATGATGTTCAATTCGGGTGAGCTGAGTTGTAAGTAGTTAACTTGTATAGTAAGTTCATTTTTAATTTTCGAACCTTATCCAAACCGGACCTTCGGTAGGTTGAGTGTACCCATGTGTCTGGTGTTATAATACTAGCACCCATGCCTAGTAAGGAATGGATTAAAAAAACTAGTACTCACAAGTCATGGGTACCCATTTATATTATGAGTGTAAATATTTTATCGAGTTTTATTTGTGGTATTCGTGAACGCAAATTTTTTTTGTCATTCTTAAAAATTTTCCTCTAAAAAATAGAATAATAATTATTCTAAGAAAATTAACTATAATTATTAACGTAATTAATATGACTTTAAAAAAACTTATTTACTCGTCATTTTCTTTGCATTAGTCAAAGAAAATTAATAATCTCATTGTATTTTTATTAGTTTAAGATCAATATTGATTTTGTTAGTCATTTAATAAATAAATATAAAAAATGTTATGTTAATTAGTGGGAGGTGAACTTTGTGACAAAATAATTAGCGAGGAAACAATTCCATCACAAAATATGATCCTTGAAGAAAATATATAAATTTAGTGATATCATCCACAACAGATTATTTATATAAGAAAATACATCACAAAACCCTAAATTTTAAATCCTTCAATAAGTGTTTCACAAATTTTATGGATCTCTCTAAAAATTTGTCACAGATTGCGAAAGACTAGATTCTTTTCATAAAACTCCATCACAAATATCAATTTTTCTAGGAATGAATTTAGAATAAAGTTATCTTGATATAAATATGAGTTTTTTAATTTAATTTTTTCCATTATCTTATATGTGTTTTGTGTGCGTGTGTGAGATAATAAATTTTGATTTTTTAATTTAATATTAATACGAAGTAGTCATCCTTAACACGAAAAATTATTAAATGATGAGACTACCAAGTTCATACCTACCAATAAATGTATAAATAAACAATTGTTGAGCGCGAGAAAGTAATCATCTCCGGTGACATTCGGTGAGCACTTCAAATACAAACACAGTTCTTATATGCTAATCATACTAAGTTTTTTAGAGCGATGAAATATAAGCATAGTTCAGAGAATATGTATATATATATTTTTAAGGAAGGAGATTTCACTTTGGCTTCCCTGTAATGGGTTAATTATATATAGTTATATAACTTTTTGTTCTCAGGGGTTTTCAGTGATAAACCGTGGGATGTACAAGAATTATGCACGAAACTCATGCTGTAACGGATGCATGGTGCTCTACAGGGAAATTAGTCACAATGAATTGTTATGGTGAATGGATAATGAAGCCAGATGCTAGTCTGAGTTTAGGGTTATGGGTTAGCGGCTGATAAAGGCACCAGTATTAACCAGAAAAAGCTACCAGCTGACGGGTGGTGTTGGGTATAGAGGCGGGTGTTATTTGTCTGGGAGGAAGACCAGCTTAGTCAATTACTTACTACGCTACAGCCAGTAGTAATTGCGGTCGACAAGTTGGATAGATGGACCTGGAGGACTAGCAGTGATGGAGGGTTCTCAGTAGCCGAGGCTTATGCAGTACTGAGCTCGCATCAGAACTCAATGATTTTCTCCGAGGTGGAACCCAATCAATGGAGACGCATGTGGAAAGACAGACTCCCATCAAAGGTAACTGCATTCTCTTGGAGATTATTGATAGATAGGCTTCCCACCATTGATAACTTGCTGAAGAGAGGCGTTGAGATTCCAGAAGAAGGGGTTCTCTGTGTACTTTGCAGAAGCAATATGGAAAGCAGGACTCATCTGTTCTTAACGTGCGCCAAAGCTCAATCAGTGTGGAGTAATATAATGAGCTGGCTGGGAATCCACGGACCTATCCCGGGGGATCTGCATCAATTGTTTTCATCATCATCATCAGCATGGGTGGTTGGAAAGAGGAAAAAGAAGTGCAGGTATGTTTTCTGGCTGGCTGCTTGTTGGGGAATCTGGATGACTAGGAACCAGATTGTCTTTGATAGATAGAATTCAGGTGGACTCAGTGGACATTATGATGACTATTAAGATCATCTCCTGGAAATGGCTGTCATACTCTTTTGGGTTTAATAGGGGGTGCGCTTTCTCGGACGGGTATGCTAATCAGAGAGAGTGCTTATTAAATATGTCTTAGGCGGTGAAAGGTTAATTACCGCGTTCTAATTGGTCATCAAGTAGTATGGTGTCTGCATCCTTGTATTTTCAAGAAACTCTTGGTTTCTCTTCCAATTATATAAATAAATATTTGTTTTTCAAAAAAAAAAAAAAAAAAAAAAAGATGCTAGTCTGAGTGTGGTGGGCTAGCAGTTTAAAGAAATATTATGTGGCTATGATGTGCGGTTTCAAGCAAGATTTAACTTCTATGCACACCAACTTCTCATGGTTTGATTGTGTTTTAGTTTCATAAAGACTATTCAAGTTGTTCATGCAATTTTGTTTTGAGCAATCTTTTTGCTACACTCAATCAAGAATAATAATTTTTTTTTATCTATAAAAAAATATTTCATCATCAAATACAGAGTAATTTTGTTAAATTTTTATGAAGAGTCATTTTGTTAAAAAGAATTATTTTTAATTGATGATCAGACATGTCTAACAACCTATATGTACTTTATTTAATTTATATACTTTATTAGCACTTTTTTGTTGTATGTATTTTTCTCATTTTATGAAATTATAAATCTTATTATATTTATATTTTTTTTTCTCACTAAAAAGTTGTCTTAAGCTATGAGCAGGACATAGTCATTTTAACGGTTAGGGAAGTTTTCCTATTTGGCTGTTTCTCCTCTCAGGCGAATTAAAACATTTTTTTAATTTTCCCTTTTCCCTCCCCTCATCTTCTTTCTTCTAAATTCGTATTGAACCAAACGGATGTGTTTTTGGTTTCTTTTTACCACAACCAAACAGAAGTGTTAATCAACAAGTTACACTTCCGATTTGTTTGTTCCCATGTCAATTTGTTTCCACATAAGCAAAAGCACGATAACTGTCCTCATAAATATTCTAATTTAAAATTTCAGTAACAAATTATAAGTTGAATTAGTATGTAATGTGTCAGTAAACATAATTTTACATCGCAATATTTTATTTATAATAAATTTATTAATTTTACCAACTAACACTTTAATATTCATATAAATAAAGAATTATACATTGAATATATACTAATTACATTCATAAATTATTTTGGTTTGAAGATCAAGAAAGAGCTTAATTTTCGCTGGAACCGCTGATGAGACAAGTTTAGTTCTTAAAAGATTTAAGAATAAATTATATTGGCATTAAAGATTTTTCGTATAAAAAAATTATTAGGGTAATGTTTTTAACAAAAAAGTAAGCTTTCTGTAGGATTCTAAAAAAATTGAAATATTAGTCAAATAAAAAAAAGTCAAAGGTGTCAATATAATTTAATTGTCGCACCCTATTTTCCTATAAGATTTTATAATTTTCTTTTAGAGTGAACTTTACAATATCAGTCTACATTACTTTTTTTATTGAGATGTATTTAGTATAATTAATTGAGTAAAAAAATAGTTTCAAGATAAAAAAAAAATTGAGAATTGAAAAGCAAGTTAAAAGCAAACTAAATCAAAGTAAAAAAAGTTAGTTGTAAGTGGTGTAAGATTAGTTTTTTAATTGGGTGAAAGTTTTTAAATGAAAAATAAGAATATTATTAATTATTAAATTAGTACTGATATATTTAAAATAATTATAATATATTTTAATAAATTGATTACATAAAATAATTATTAAACAATTAAATTTTTAATATAAATTAATTACATATTTAAATTATAAATTACTATAATTACATATTTAAATTATAAATTTTTATAATTATATATTTAAATTATAAATTACTATAATTATATATTTAAATTATAATTTTATATAATTATAAATTTAAATTATAATTTTTATATGTCATATTTAAATTATAAATTCCCATAATTGTTGTACCTAGTCATTTTCTGGAAGAGCCTTCCTCCTATATACCCCTTATGAGTTTTTGGGAGATCCCCCGTCTCAAACCAATATTCATTTCCTATACCTAACCTCGGGCCCCCATCAGTCACTCCAAGAACTACCACTAGACCTAGGGAAATTTCCTTTACACCCCACAAAAACATACATACCTAGCACAATACAACCCAAAATAAGGCAACAAAAATTCACACTTAGAAATTAACTCTTAGTCTAGATATCCTATTATTAGAGAAACTTGAATTCTAGAATAGTAACATATTTAAATTGTAATTTTTTATAATTAAATATTTAAACTTCAAATTGTTAAGAGTGAAGTGAAGGAGAAGCATAAGAGCATAAGATGTTGTGATGTTTGAGAAAAGGAAAACAATGAGAGATAATTAATTAATGAGAAAGTTTACCGTGCCTCTGTTAATTTTATGATATTGATACTTTTGGTTTTTTAACCAATAGAATTATAAATTTTGTACATGTTATCATCTTTATAAATTTAAATAAATAAATAAAATATTATCCACAACAAAAGCAGATTTGTTCCACTTAATTTGCTTTACTATAACATAATGCTAGTCAAATTCAATATCGTAAATAACTTCTACATGTAAGCTTCTCCATAAATAAAGAAAATTTATGAAAACAATGACTTGTAAAAAACTTACAATCTTATTAGTTAAAAAAACAAAAGTATTCATACCCACAAAATTAATCAAGATGAGTTGATTTTTTCTTAATTAATAAAGAGTAAAATTGTAAAAAAAATTAACTGAAATAAATCATTTACCAAATAAAACTAAAACCATTTTCAGAGTTAGCTGAAATAATAAATAAATCACACTCAATTCTATAGGTCAACTTCCTTTGCATAATTTTTGTAAACTAAATCCATAGACCTTTTTATACATTGCAATGATTCATTTATTTATACATTAATAGTTACTCAGTCTACATTTTATTGGCCTCATTATTGCTTGGATAAGAAAAGGAGAATCAGAATCAGAAACGAACTAAAATAGAGCTTTGCTCAAGTCTCGTGCCATCCAGCCAATCCTATAGGTCAAACTCTACTGTGTTAATAACCTTTGCAGGATGCCACTGCCACTAACCAAATGAGTTTCCAATCATAACCATACCCAAAAGAATAAAATGCTTAAACTAAAGCCATATCCCGTTCATTTATGCAAACTTAGCATAACAATGAATTATTAGAATATAATGGAAAAGCATTATGGGGACTTTCAATTCCTTGTACCACAAATTTATCTCTTTGGACTTTTCTTGATCCAACCCCTTTACTTCTTTTTTTCCCCCCTTGTTTATAGTGGGGTGAAGTACAACATGACTTTGCACTGCATAGACACTGATGAATGAATCTGTCCTCCCCATTTGGGGGTCCAAAAGAATTTCTTCTTTTTTCCCACTTCAGAAAAAAGAAGGAAAAGCTATCAACTTGAATTAGTTCTATTATCATAGCAACTGTACAGAAAAGTGATTGTAGCATTATGTCACAGTCTCTCCTTAAAGGATGACTGACACTGAGGAACTACTGTGTCATTTTCCCAAGTGAAACAACATAAATGATGGTAACTAAAATACCCCCAGTGCTAGCAAAAGCATAATATCTATCATGTCGCAATCACCTTCCATTATGATCCAATACAGAATTACACATGACAGTGTGACACAGTAGAAGTAGAATCGTTCTTTCTGCGTATCAATCATAGCTTATATATTTTTATTCCGTGTACTCTTCTAAATTCCAAGCTTCAACGATTAAAAGCAAAAAAGAAATGAAGCTCATACAAAGTTCCTTGCTTGCTTCACCTCTTCCAGAAAATTACAAAATTATAACATCGTGTGATCAATTTCATGCCCCATTAACTGAAACACGACCATGAAGACTCAAAATTATCCTATCAAAACCAAGGTTTTAAATTGCAGCAATCGCAATTTCGTCGAATCCTTAATATTGCGGAAATTACAGATAAAAGCAGTAGATAAAGATATAGTATCACTTGTTTCAGAAATCTTAAAAACCTTGATGTGGCGATTAAAATGACGGTTTTTTTTAAAAAACCTTGTTAAAAAATCATACCCAATTATGGACTAATATAACTTCAACTCTCGAACTCGTTAAGAAACCCCATATTATATGGACAACCCTATGTACACAGCAACCTTTGCAGAAGCAGAGTGAAACAGAAAAATAAAAGATTACTTATTTTTTCTCTCTATATATTTTTTAAAAAAATGGGGTTGGAAGGCTCTAATATGTGGATTATACAATATGGAGATGAGATGAGGCATAGACAAAGGTTGTGTTTTGTGAAGAAAGAAGAAGAATTGTTACAGATGAGAAGGTGACTCAGAAATGCTCTCCAAGTGAGGTCTCCACACAGCAACACGTCCTCTTCTTCTGTCTCTTTGTGTTGAGACTTTCTCCGAGAGTATCTCAGTCAAGTAGCGATCAGAGACAAGCAAGCTGGTCATAGTCATGGAAACGTTGGTTTTATTCCTAGGTCTCTCTCTGTGTTCCTTCTTTTTCTTCCTTCTCTCAAGAGGAGTAGGAGGGGGAGAAGGTAGCGGCATGAGGAAGTAAATTTTGCCACGTTGGAGCTCTGCATCAGGTGGCACCACCACGATCTTGTGGAGCCCGGCGCCGGCGCCGGCACCGTCTGTGGCGGTGGCGGCAGAGGAGCATGGCTTCTTGAGGACGTGTTTGGGGTGTGCCTTCATGACATCACTGGCCTTGATGGTTCCACTGATTTCCTCTACTCGGCCATTGGAGTGCACTATGCGGATCACGTCCAGAGCCCCACATGGGAGGATGCAAGAGATGCAACACCTTAAACACTTTCTCATGGCTCTTTCCCTCCCTTTTTTCGCATTGGAGTAAATAATATACTGTGGGGAGAAAATGTATTTGCCTCTTTCACAACTCAGATTATCTTTCCTCCTTTCTCTGTTTTAGTTTTACGTCGTTTTTAATTAGGAGGGGAATTCGGTCGTATAAATCAACAATGATTCATCTTTTAAAGGAAAAATAAATAATATCAAGTTGTTAACCCCTGGAATCATCATTTTTTACTTCTCTTAAATGAATGTATAAAATATAAAAAATAGAATGTATACGTATATACATAAAAAGTTTAGGCGTCTTGGGAATCAATCCATCAGAGACAGAGTCAAGACAGACTTCAAAATAGAAAATACTTACAAAAATAATTATAGACTAAAATCCTCATATCAACAAACGAAATTTAAACTGAGATATGGAAGTATTCTTATAACAGGAATGCCGGTTAGTGTGAGAGTGGTGTTGTGAAATTTAAACAACTGTGTATTTTACAAAAATATATATTTTATAATTTTTTATTTACTAATTAATAATTACTTAAGAAAATAGCATCCATTGTTTTAAAAATGTATAAGATTCGTGCGTTAAATTTTCGGGCTGTATAGCGCTGTTCTTCTTATGAACTATTAAAGAGAATATGCATGAATTAACATATAATTTAAATAAAATAATAAAAATTAAAAAAGTGCATATTTGTTTTAAATGAGAATATGGTTAAAGTCCTAAGTGACATAGAAATAAGAATATTCTGATTTAATAATAAGATTGGTGAATGTAATATATCTAAAATATTTTCCCCTATTTTGAAATTTGTTAATTTTTGTTTTGGTGGTTTTGAATAGGTGGGAGGAATATTTTGGGTGCTAGCTTGAGAGGAAATTCATGGTGTTAATAATTGCATAACACCCTGTAGTTTGGCTTTGGATACATAATTTAGGGACCCTACCCTCATCGCTCGAGCTAACACTCTCTTCTTCCCTTTATTGAGATCAATAATATTAGGTCAGGACTGAAAGATTGTGATACTAATGGTATATTGAACGATGGGACTTCTCAGCAATAAAAAAAAAAAAAAAAACTTAGGACCTCTTTTGAATGTGTCATGAAAACACATAGGTGTCTCAATAAAAAGTTGACAGTTGTAGACCCCTGAATGAATATCATTAGTTATTAGGCTATTAGCTATTTCCACATTAAAGTTTGGTTGAGAAGGGGGGGTGGTGGTGGAGTAGGGTCAGTCAATGAGAGAAAGAGAATGTGTTTTGTTTGGAGTGAAATGGGGTATGAGAGCTGGGAAATGGGGTACAGTTGAGAGGAGATCTTCTTTTAAGAGGTGTTTGCGATCGTTCAATATCCCCAAGCAAGACCATGTGGATTGTGGTTTTCATTGGAAAGTGAAGTGTAATGGCTTTTAGGTTTGTGAAGTGCTTTGACTATGGCCAATGTGTTTGTCTACTAGCCACATCGCCAAGAGCAACCCTTCCAAATGCTTTATCCATTTTGTTTTCTTTCTTTTCATGCATGGAATTTCACCATTTTGGCCATCTATCATACCATTATACATTGAATTAAAGCCAAGTACACCTACTTTTCTATTCTGTCCATTAGTACCACTACCATATTCATATTGATGGTAAGGCATAAACGTTATCTGTACAGTGCAAAACTCTCTTTGGGGCCGAAGCTTCACTAGTAATTACTTTCTTAGAGCTAATGAGGTAATGATTGTTAGGTATTGTCTAATAATGTCTACACAGAGATTGATAATCTTGTAATCACTCATGGAATCTACGCAAAATTTAATTAATGACACAGCTCAAATCAAAATGGCAGTACTACCTTACAAAGATACCGAATATCTATACTAGCAGACTATACGACAAGAGGTGTTACTCTCCTCGTTTCCTAATTGTTCAACGCTTATAAATTATAACCGAAAAAGATTTCCACTTCACATCACATATAGTCTGTATTAAAGACTTGAATGACACAGACACACTCACAAACGCGTTATTTTAGCCATGAATGCCACCAAATTGGCATTGGATGGTGTAGTGTTATGTAAAGAACGGTGCTCAAACTTCAAAAGGGTTTAAGTAAAAACTTAAATTCAAAAGTAGGATAATGACATGGAAGAAAGTGATTTATCCTAAACTCGTAGGGGAAGCTAGCAAGTTTGGGGGCGATTGACATAATGATTTAGTATAAGTCTTGTAGCTTTATGGAACTTCTAACTAAAAGGGTAGCTAGCTAGTGAGATTTGCCAAAAGAAGAGATGCAGTTAAAACTATTTAATTACTCGTTAATTTAAGTTATGTCACATCAAAGATGTGGGACACTCTTTAATAGGTGGAGACGGAGATGGAGATGTTAGTGGGCATCATGTGAGAGAGGGTCCAAAGTTGGGCATTCATATTCTATTTGCTCTGTATCATCCAAATTTTGATGCCAAGTTAACTTCGTTTTATTATGCCGATAACACTCACTTCATAGATTAACATATTCCCCTCGTGAACAGAGACCGGTTCTATTCCCCACGCGCCACCTCGCATTTCTTTTTCCTTTTTTTTTTATCATGGACACAACTTTCGGGAGATCACAAAACAGATTTACCCATTCCGTTATAGTTCGACTGTTTGTCATCCACAACAAAGGGAGACGAGCTGACCTACAACGGTAAACATAGGTTAAACACCTTGTGTAGGAGTAAGTTGGTAGGCTAACTCAGATTTTAAAAAACTATCTTTTTTAAATTCTTTTAGTTAATCTTAAAAGATAATTTTATTTGAAATATACTTAAATTTTGTACATGGTTATTCAGATAGTTCGTATATCCTTATAATACCTCTATCATTTCTGACAAGTCTATTAGGTTGGTCCTTGAGCAAACGATGTTGGAGAACTTGTAAGGAACACTCTGATACTCAAGTTAGTCAAGCTTATCAATGAGAGTGTATGTTATGAAATTTTCAAGTACCTTAACGTTGTCTTATATGCTCGAAACATTGTTGATGTAGCAGTTAATAGCGTTTATTTCTCATTAACTACTCATTTAAGTTGTCTGGTAACGATCAATTTGTAGTGACTGTATTAAGTTGCTTTGAATGTCTTGCTTGTATCTGTTGAGTTTCATGAGGGGAGTTAGCAAGTAGGGGGTATCGTCTAGGTGGGGCTGAACTTCTATATGTTGATAAGTTCTGAGCTTTGTGTGCGGGATGAACTCTAGATGTATGAGTTCTGAGTTGTATTGACAAGGCGAGCTTCGAGTGGACGAGTTTGGAGCTCTATGTGTGTACATAAGCCCCCGAGGAGGGTTCAAAGCGGAATTCACAGGGTCTTTGACATGGCTGGTGCCACGGGTTACTAGGAAGGTGACACATGATCACCTACTTCCATCAAGTGACATGTGATGTGACACGTGGTGGCTTGCTACCATTGGATTGTAAGGAGTGGGCGACGCTGGGTGTCGTTGGATCATTGGAGAGTGTGGACCATTGGATGTGGTTGCGTGTTTGTTTAGGAGTCGTTTAATTTCATTGGTGTGGACAGAAATCGTTATAAAACTATTTGGCTTATGGCTTATGAGGCACACTTTCTCTGTTGTTACTACTAGTCTCGTGGGCTTGCCATTCATTCCGGCTTGTGAGGGGTTGTCTTGTGTAAGAGTGTTGCCTTCCGTTGAGGTACATCCCTTTGGTGTTTCTTACTTTCCTTCGTGTGGCATCGCTATCTGTGCTTGTTCCTTAGGTTTATGGACTTTCTTGCTGGGTTTGTGAGTTGTGATTGTAAGGGGAGATGTTGTATGATTTCGGGAGGAGTTTAAGCAAAGGAAGGGGAAAGGGTCTATGCTTGCGAAGGAGGTAGTGGGGATAGGGGATGATGTGGAGTCATCCGATTCTTTGACACAATCCATGGCATCGGAGGCATCGTCTTTGGGGTCTAATGATGGTGTTAGTATAGACGTGGCTAGGGGATCTAGAGATGTGATATCTTCCGGGGTTAGGGTAGTGAAGGAAAAGGGTGGTCATGGGAAAGGGAAAGTTGGTGTGAAGAAGGTTAAGGGTGAGAAGGTGGAGAAGAAGAAAAAGGAAGTGGTGGTTGTTGGAAGTCAAAAGAGGAGAAAAGGAAATCATAAGAAGGCAGACTTGCCTCCTTTGACTGTGCTCGGGTATGAGTGGGTGAAAGGTAATGTGGCCAAGTTTAGGAGTAAGGTCTGGGAATCGACGATTAACACCATGCTGCAAAATGGGTGTGTTCGTTCCTGATAAAGCGGACTTGTTCCTATTGCAGTCTTGCGCAATGGATGAGTTCTTTTACAAAGGAGGCTCTTTACAGGTGTCTTCTACGTATGTGTACAGGACCTTGTTCTTAAACCTTGGAGTTACACTATCATTTTCTGACTTCGAGTATAAGGTCTTGCGTTACTTAAATGTGGCGTCATCCCAATTGTATCTGAATAGTTGGGCATCTGTTAGGGCATTTCAGGCTTTGTGTGGGTGTTTGAGGGTTAATGTCTCTTTGAACAAGTTTTTACACTTTTATCAGTTAAAGTTGGGGACTCCCATTGGTTGGATGCCGTTGAGTGGGCTTAATAGGGGGTTGTTTTCTTGGTATTCAAGCTCATACAAATTTAAGAACAAGTTTGTGAGGGTGGACTCAGTAGACTGGAGACTGGAGTTCAACAACGTGTTCTTTGAAGTGGATGGGAAGCTGAAGTTCCCTTTTTATAGGCAAGAAAAGTGACGCAAGTTCAAAGGGACTAAGGGGAGAGTGGTTACTACTGAGGAAGAGGTCGATATCGCAAAATTAGCATCCCTCCCTCAACCCATGACTGTTCAGACTGTCTTATGCCTTGGTTATGCTCGCAATGAGCAGTACGAATTGGAGAGTGCATGTTTGTTTTTTATTTTCCTGCTGCATGATTTTGCTATATGTTTATAGGTCTTTGACATTGCTTTTTAACTTTGTGTTGCATACCTCATGGGCAAGAATAACTGGAAATCGCTCAAAGGGAAGTTTGATTTGAGCAAGGAATATCTTGTGGCAGTGGCGAGAGGTGTCAAAAGAGGAAACGGGATGACAAGCCGGTTGAGGTCACTATTAAGGTGACACCTCTCGCCATTATTATTGTAGAGGGCAACATATCGGCTGAAGATGTAAGTCATTCTATCCAAACGACGTCAGACCTCCAAATGGATATCACTGCTTCTGCTTCTTTGCCAGTGGTGTCGCCTATATTCGGAGTAGTTGGTGTTGTACCAACGCAAGTGGGTGGTCGTGTCCTGAAGCACCTCAACCTTTCGCTGAACCTAGCTGGGGTGTTCTCGCACACTATGTCAAAGAAGACTATGTACCGACATTTCTCTGAAAGAGGTGATTTGAATGAGATAGATAGGTTGGAGCATATTTTAGCCTTCAAGGATATCAACTCGCTATGGAGTGTGGGAGTTGAAGCCTTTGACTACTTCAAGGATGAGGAAATGTCTCATACTGACATTCTTCTTCTGGAGCGATCCAATCCTATTCAGAGCTTTAATTCGATGATAATTAGGCTTTAGAGATCCCAATGCGTGTTGAGTTATTGAGGTCGTAAATGGGAGGCTGCTGAGGAGAAGGAAAATGGACTAGAGTCTGCTCACAACATAATGAGTACTGAGATTACTGACCTTAAAAATGAGTTGGTAGAGTTGAAAATCCATTTTCAGGCAACAATTGTGGCATTCGCACAAGGGATGGCTACTCATCGGGCCATATGTGATCGCTCAAGAAATTTTATTGCCAAGGTTGCAGAAAAGAGGGAACTAGCAACCTCATGCATAGCGAACTTGGAAGAGAAGTCGACTTCTTTACAACAACAATTGGAGGAGTTGCAGAAGTAGTTATCTGAATTGAAAAAGAATGAGAAGGTGCTGGGGGAGGAGTTAGAGGATGTCTAACGGTAAGTGTGCTTGGAATATACTAATGGGTTCAATAAGGTCGTGAAGTAGGCCATGTTGTTTGGTATCATGGATGAGGTCCTTTTTTATATCAACAAAGAAGTGAAGGATGGGGTGTTGGTAGAGGAAGAAGGAGAGGAGGAAGGTGAAGAGGTCAAGGTTGAGAGGGAGGGGTAGAGTAGGGTGTAGGTGCTCCCCCTTGTAATAAACTTGTTATTGTCTCGCTTTTGTACTAGATTTACTTTTTGTTGCTTTTGTTGACTTGTTTCTTGTTGTACCTATTTTATCTGGATTTCACGCTTGTTCTTAATGGATTATGTTTTGGTCTTTGAATTTTGTTGCCGTATGAGGTGTCGTCTTGTAAGGTAGTTAGGCGAGTTGTCAAACTTGGTGTTTTTAACTCTTTGTGTGGTGTTTGTTTTTTTATTCTGACGAATTCATTTGATTATGCGTTTTTCCGAATTTCAACTTCTTATGTGATTTTTCTCTTTGATGAGTTCATTTAGTTGTGTTTTTTTCCGATTGCCAGACTTGGTATTTCTGCTTTGTTTTGACAAGTTTGTCATTCAACTTGTTAGGAAGAGGCTTGCGTTCGACCTTGACGATTTCGTGTTCAACTCATTATGAAGAGGTTCGCATTCGGCCTTGATGAATTCGCATCTTATTCATTTGAAAAGAACTATATTTTATTAATGAAATAAGCCTCATTAAAACTTTTTCTAGTTCAAAAATCTTTTTTTGTTGAAAAAAGACTGAAGTAAGAAAGAGTACCCCATACAGTGGTTTAGCTAAAATAGAACTTTAAGTGGGAGACATTCCATGTGTGGGGGATGTTCTTGCCATCAAGATCTTGTAACTTATAAGCCCCATTGTGCAAGCTTTTTGTGATTTGGAATGGGCCTTCCCATGGTTCTGCCAGTTTCCCATACGTTGGGTTCTTTCTTGCTTCTCAAATCATTCTTCAAACCAGGTTGCCAGGTTAGAAGGATCTAGGGTTCAACTTGCTATCATATCTTCTTTTTGCTCTAGCCTTGTATGTTGTTTCCTTGATTTTGGCTACTTCTCATACTTCTTTAATGAGGTTGAAGTCTTCTCTCAGGGAAACTTCTTTTGCTTGTTGATCATAATGTGTTCTCCATGGAATGGGTTATCCGAATTTAACTGGGCTCATGGTGTCGGAGCTGTAGACGAGCTTATATGGAGTTTCTTACGTGGCAGACTAAAGAGAGCAGTGACATGCCTACAGGATACTTGGGAGTTCGTCTACATATAGCGTTTTTATGACTCAAGTCTTCTTTTGAGTTCGTTTAGTATGACCTTGTTCGCTGCTTCTACTTGGCCATTGGTTTGTAGGTGTTCCACGGACGTTCTAAGGTGTTTGACTCTGAGCTCGTTGAGGAATGCTTGGATGTGGGAGTCTACGAATTGCTTCCCGTTGTCCGAGATTATTGTGTTTGGGATCTCGTATCTCCAGATTAGTTGTATCCAAATGAATTTTTTAATACATTGACCTGTTATGCAAGCTATCGAGTTTTCTTCAATCCACTTGGTGAAGTAGTCTATAATGACTACGAGGAATTTTGCTTGTCCTTTAACCTGAGGGAATGGTCCTAAGATATCGATTCCCCATACTACAAAAGGTTATGGAAAGGTCACAGAGTAGAGGGTTTACGCAGGCTGGTGAGGTCGGTTGCCAAATTCTTGCCATTTGTTACATTTTATGATGAAACTCCTACAATTGCTCAATATGGTTGGCCAGTAAAAGCCCGCTCTAAGTACTTGGGTTGCCATGGTTCAAGATCCTCTATGTTATCCACGTATTCTTTCGTGTAGTTCTTAGAGGACATAATTGGATTCTGTTGGATTGAGGCACTTTAAGAGTTGTCAAATAGTGTTGCATTTGAAGAGCTCATCTACAACCAGTATGAAGCGAGTTGCCTTTCTTTATGATTTATTGGCTTCAGTAGGGTTATTAGGAAGGGTGTCATTGAGTAAATAGTTCTGGATAAGGGCCATCCACGCAGGGTCACGTTGCAAGACGGGTAGGATTTCAAAACATGGTTGGCTGAGGGTTTCTTGTATGATGATTTGGTGTTGCCCTGGCTTCTTGGTGTTGGCGAGCTTTGATAGAAGGTCAACTTGTCGTTATCCTCTCTAGCAACATGGGTGATTTCGAACTTGTAGAATTTATCAATCAAGTTCTTTACCACATGATAGTACCTTAGGAGTTGGTCTTCTTGGACTTGGTAATCTCCCTTTACTTGCCCTATGACTGGTTGTAAGCACCTAATTTTTTTTACAACATAAAAAACAATAGAAATAATAAAAATGATAAATCAAGAAAAAGCAAAAATGTCATTTTCATGCACTGTCAACATTCATAACAATATTCAGAATATACATCAACACTCGAGAGCTCAAAATAGAATTTCAATGGAAAACAAAATAATAAAAACAACAATATTAGAGGCCATTAGAGGGAAAAATGAAAATGCAAGAGAGGTCAACACCTCTGAATCACTAAACCATTGCAATGCCTGAGCTCTTTGAATCAATAAAGATGCTCTTTGACTGGTTACATCACTAACACAATCCCATAAAATCTAGACATACAAAGTTTAATTTTTCGTGAGTAAAAAGATCTCAAATTGACTCTATAAAAGGAGGTATTTGAATTAGAGAAGGGGAGGTTACAAAATTTTTGGGAGAACGGGTTTAGAAAATTTTTGAAACTCACACTCCGTTTTTCGGTATTCGCGCCCCTTTTATTTCTCATGGGCCAGTTTATTATTGTACGAACCTCTGTTTTCTGCTAGTCTACCCCCTAGACCAAAGTATTATTCTATTTTTTGTTCGCACCACCATTTCTACTAAGCACACCTCTTTGACTTTAAGGCCCAAAATGTGCTAATTTTAGCTTTTTGTGAGTATAAATAATATTTTTTTAAATTTTATTTATTCTATCATTTTCTTTATTTATTTTATTCTTTTCTTCTAGTTAACATATTGTTACGAATACGTGAAATAGCAAATAATAAAATTTTGATTAAATCTAGCGCCAATAATCATGATAATAATATTAATTAAAAAATGAAAATTTAATAATAACTATTTTACATGTTTTTCAAACTTAAATATCATAAAAATTTTGGTTGTTATAATTATTATTATGAAAAAAAATTTAATAATGGTCCTTTTAGATGCACTTCTAATTTGGTTTCTTCTATAAAATCTTGGTTATTATAATTCTTATTATGTTATTTAAATTATTTAAAATAAATAATAACTTTGGATGCACTTCTAATTTGACTATTGTAAATTATAAAAAGATTATGATAATCACTTTGGATTCACTTCCGATTTGATTATTGTGAAATCCTTTAAAACTATTTTTTTAAATAAAAATATAAAACGTAAAGTTTTAATTATGACTATTTCAAATGCACTTTTAATTTAGTTATTATAAAATCTATCATAATTTAGTAATTATTACTTCAGATGCACTACTGATTTGACAGTTACACTAAATAATTTATCGTAATCACTTTGGATGCATTTCTAATTTGGTTTCAGTAATAATATTTCAAAATAAATCCAAAAATATTGAAAAATTTAATTACTAAAATTAAAACTTAATACTCATTTTTGTCGAGCCTTGAAAAATAAAAATAAAATAAGTTAATTAAAAGGAATAAAATATAGGAATTTTTCAATAATATTTTTTATTAAAATATTAAAACCAAAAATAAAATAAAGGTAGTCTTTATATTTTAAGGGTGAAATAAATATTTATAAGCTATCTAATTTTTCACGTTTAATTAGAGGTTATTGCTCTTATAACGGACGTCATAGGGTGTTAATACCTTCCATACGCGTAATAAGCTCTCAAACTCAAAATTTGGTTTAGTAGATTACTTTTCTCTAAAAGCTTTTTCAATGTTTTCCTAAATAAATATTGGTGGTGACTCCATTGATTTTTTCAAAAAATTAAGTTTTTCGTTGTCTTGTTGAGACACTACTGCGACGCTAGTTACGAGTGGGCTTTTGCATTTTATCCTTGTTGCTCCGACCTCGAAGGCTATCTTTATGCCTACAATGAGGACTTCATACTAGACCTAGTTGCTCGACACCGACAATTCAAACATTATTGATTGCTCCATGGTGAGGTTGTCTGGTCCTTCTAAAAGGATTCCTACTCCTCCTCTCCTCTTGTTAGATGAGCAATCCACAAATAAAGTCCATTCATCTATTCTTGAGTCCTTAGGTGAGTTTAGTGATGAAGTCCCTAAGGTATTGTGACTTCATTGGGCTGCGGAGTTCGTATAACAACCCATATTCTGATAGTTCTACTGACAATGTTATCATTCTTCTTGCAAGCTTTGGCTTCCTTAGAATCTTTTGGATGGGGTGGTCAGTTTTAAAGATCACTTGGTTGTTCTGGAAGTAAGGTCATAGTCGACAAGCAGTGATGACGAGTGCAAGGATAAGTTTTTCGATAAGTTGGTACCATTTTTTCGCCCCTTGTAGTACCCTACTTATAAAATAAATATGTTGTTGTGCTCCCTCTTCCTATGCCAGGGCTGTGCTGATAGAGTCTTCAGCCATTGAGAAATATAAGAGGAGATTTGATCCTAGTAAAGGTCGAGATAAAATTGGTGGTGTTGCTAGGAAGGTTTTGGATTCGTGGAAACGGGCTTCACATTCTTCAGTCCACATGAAGTCTTTCATCTTTTTTACCAACTAGAAGAACGGTCTGACCTTGTTTATCACGCAGGATAGAAATCTTGCAAGGATGCAAGGTGTCTTGTCAATCTTTGTATCTCATTTTTTTAATTTGGATTGCACATTCCGATTACAACCTCAAACTTGTCTAGGTTGCCTTCTATACCTTTGCTAAAGAGCATGAAGCCAAGGAATTTGCCCCCCTCAACCCCAAAAATGCATTTCTCAAGGCTAAGTCACATATTGTCTTTATGCAGTTGCCCAAAGACTTTAGGCAGGCTTTATTTAGATCAGTGTAATCCATATACATTCGCCATTTGCCCGATAACTTTCGTACCAAGACGATGTTTTCCAACCAAGTCGTATAATCTACTTCTCTGATAAAGTTAGTTGCTTTGAGTTTTTCAACCTCTTGCTTGGTTAGTCTTTTTTCTTCACTGAAATTCCTCTACTTTTGTGCCATAGGCTTCGCTTAGGGGTATATTGCCAACCTGTGGTAGATAAAATCGGATCTATATCAGTCATGTTTGAGCTACTCTAGGCAAATAGATTGACATTAATGATGATTACAATTTTGAACTAAGGGATTTTGTCTTGGCAAGGTGTAGTCATCCTGAGGCTATGGATGTAGCATTGTCTGCGTTCTCGCTAGTTAGCTTTTATCATGACAATGTTTCCATTGGATGATGGAAATTTCATAGCTATGTGTGGTGTCGAAAAAATTGCCTCCAACTTATTGAATGTAATTCGCCCTATGAGGATATTATACGAGGAGGGGGCATCTACTAACAGATAACATATTGTGACTGACTTGCTATAATCAACTTTCCCAAATTTGGTTAGGAGGTCGACATACCCCTTTGCTGATGGTGGTAGCGTGAGGAGGTCAGCTCTTCTAGCCTCCTCCATGATGTGAACCCTGGCGACATTCAGAGGGGTGTACTGGTCATACTGAGGTTCCCTTTCATGCTTCTTTTTGAAACTTTTGTCTTGCTGATGGCAAGGTTTGAATTCTTCAGGAAGGGTGTTGCGACTTGTCCGGAGGTTGCTAGTACTTTTGTTCTGTACAAGGTATGCTCCTCCATGTGTATGTATGTTGCTACTCTGGACTTGAGCTCATTCATATCATAGGGGGCTCTTTCGTAGAGACTGTTCATGAGAGGTCTAGGTCGTAGTCCATTGAGCAAATAGTGAAGGGAAACTTTAGGATGAAGTCGTTTGATCTTTACTAAGGCTGCAATGAACTCACACAAGGGTTCTTTTTCTCCTTGTTGTAGGCTAGCTAAAGAGGTCAGACCAACATTGTAAGGTCGGCTAGTAGCATAGTGAGCTATTAACTTTTTTACTAGCTCACAAAAGCTTCGTACCGATTTTGATGGGATTTTGGTGAACAAGTTTAGAGCAACTCCCTTTAGAGTAGTAAGGAAGACCCAACATCGTACAACATCATTGGTAGAGTTGAGGTTGAGTTGGAACAAATACTTGTCGATCTGGGCGCTGGGGTTGGTTGTTCCGTCATATCTTTCCAGGGTCAATGGCTTCCAGTTGCTAGGTAAGTCTCCTTCCATAATTTTCGGGATAAAAGGATGGCGTTCAAAGTCATCATCATGATAGTTGTGGTTCTGTTTACACTTGTTCGAGGGGCGTTCAGATAGGGTGGAATGCCTACTAATACTAGTGCAAGATGGTGTGGTGGTGCGATTGTCACGGCTTTTTGGAGGTGTGACAATACTATGATGGTGGTAAGGTGAGTAAGCTGCTCGACTTCGACTTTGATGGGAATGTGCACGGCTGATGATGCAATCCCACCTAGCATGCATCATGGCTATGAGGACTCAAGGAAGGCGTGGCATGGATGAAAGCTCATTGAAGATTCGAAGTCATAGTCTTCATTATTTTTAGCTTGTAAATATTTTATTTTAATTAGCTAAATAGGAGAGTATTTTTAATTCCCTTAAGGCCATGTATTTTCGGCCATCTTCTTAGTTTATAAGGTATAGGTGTCTTTAGTTAAAAAGGAAGAGTAAGCTTAGAATGGGTGCATAAGTCAAGACATAATTTTGGGCTAGCCCATTCACATTAGGAGATGTTATTTGCACCCATGAGGGGTGAACTTAGGTTCTCACTTAAAGCCTAAGACTTGGGTTAATTAGTCTTAATCCTAATTAAGCCTAAGTCTCACATTGCCTAGAAAAGTGTGCTCAAGCTTTCCCTTTGGGCTATATATACTCATTCCCCCTCATTGTAAATTTCATCTTTGAAGTTGAATGAAAATAGTCTCTTTGTGAGCACATTCTTATTAAAAAGTCTTGAGGATCCTCTCTCTTGAGAAATCTCTTCCTAGTTGGTTTTTATCAAGGGTTCCTTCCCTTGTAGCAAACCTAAACACTTTGGCTTATCTCTCTTTGAGAGGGGTGCCCCACCTCCATTTTCTCCCTCTATTATCCATTTCATGGTGCTTGGAACCTCAAGGAGAAAGATCAAGGGGAGTGCAAAAGCTTTTTGCATCATTTGGTATCAGAGCCAACTCCAAGAGGTTCTTTTCTAGTCTTAATTTTCTTTAATTTTTTCCAGCTTTTCTTCTTAGTGTTCTTGTTGTCTTCTTTATTTTTTTCCAGCCTTTGATTCTTTTCACTTAATTTATTTTATGTCTTGTTAGTTTATGTTTTATTAGTTTTCATTTTATGCAATTTATTTCCTAGTCTTTCTTGCTTTCTAGATTCAATTTATCTTGTTCTTTTCCATTGAATCTTTATATGTTTCCTATAGGATTATTTCTTTAATTTTCTGCCCAACCTTTTATTGCTTTTTTGTTCATGTGCAAATCCTAAGAAGGTCATTGATGACTTCACAAAATTTGTGAAGGAAGCCACACATTGTCGTCTTGATCTTTGGATGCACATTGTTCTTCTTGTCTGAGTTTTTAATTCTATTTTCCTGCACCTATTATTCTGTTTTTTCCAGCCCCTTGTTTTCTGTTTTGGGTGCATATTTCTGGGTATTTTGAGTCATTTAATTTCAGTTTTTAATCTTCCAAGTTGTGTCTTAGTTGGTCATGTTGTAGTCCTTTTATTATCTCTTAATTCTATATAGTTTTGCCTTTTATTTTTACCATAAAACAAAGTTTGTTTCTCTCTTGGAATTGAGCATCAAAGGGGTCATGGCTCTTGATCTTGTGTCCTTGAGTCCCACATGCTTTAGATCATAGCATGTTTCAAAAAAATATTTTCTTAGAATTTGCTCAATTCTTCCTAGAGTCTTTTTTGTTGTTGTTGTTGTGTTAGTAGTTTAAAGTTTTGTGTTAGTCTTTGGTGAATTGCTTTTGCTGGCTGTTTTGGGGTCATTTGGGCATGTATTGGGGTTGTAATCCTTGAGAAATTAAGTTGGCCTAAGTTCATTAAGTGTCTTCTTTGTTTACCTAAATTTACTAGTGCATCTTGAACTACTTTGTTTTCTTTGGTTTGCACTTTTTGATTCAATTTTGTGGTTGTCCATCTATGTTAATTCAAGAACCTATCCATTACACTCCTTATCATGTTTTTGTTAGAATTTTGTTAAAAGGTGTAGCAAAAGTATTTAAAAAAAAGAAGAAATCAAAACAAGTAAAAAAAAAATGGTAAAAAAAGTGTTAAAAAGAAAAAAAAACATAAAAATTTTAGTGCACCTCAAGTTGCTTCAATTTGTTTAAAGGAGTGTTTAAAATTCATGAATCTTGCTTGAAATACTTTGCCTGTGATTCAGCCATAACCATTAAAAAATTGTGCAAATCATGCAAATCATTGATCATTTTTGTTGTGTCTTTTTATTTTTTAGTCCATTCTAATCTAGACCCATTCTAGGTTTTATTGTGTGTCCTTACTTTCTTTCTACACCTTTTATTTTTTGCTTGTCCTTATTGGCTTTATTTGAGTTTGCTTAAATAAATTCTTTCCACTTGGATGTGTACCTATTCTTGTTAGTGCTTTTCTTGTTTTTGTGCTTTCAAAATCTTGCTTCCCTTGGTACTTGTTAGGCATTACTTTCTTGGTTAGGTGGCCATTTGTTGAAACTTCCACAAGGGCAGCATCCTTAGGAAGTGTTGATTTAAGCCAAGGAAGAGAAAACTTGAAGAAGAGGCCAAGAATTGAGTGAAACACTTGGTGAGGAGCATTGGAAGAAGGAGCATTCAAGACTTCTTTTAGTTTCTTGTATTTTTAAATTGTGTGTATTTTCTTAAAGGCCTTTTTTAATTAGAGGTGTTGGATGCCTATAAGGGTCACCTCTTTTGCGTGTAATAAACCTTAGTTTCTCGTTTTAGTGTGGATAAGGAATTGGTACCCCTTATTCATACTAAGGAGCATGTTAGAATCCTTTATCTTTGCTTTAAATTTCTTTATTTGGTTTCAACGTTTAGGAAAGTGCTTAAGTTCCAAACGCTTAAGTCACTTTTAGTTGAGAAAACTTAAAAAAGAGAAGGGTGTTTCTTGCATTTTACTTAGTTCCATAGGCTTTGCACTTTTAAATGTCATCACACACATCTAAAAGTATTAGGAATGCTAATAAAAGTAGGGAAGATAAAAGAGAAAAAGAATGGGAGGAATATATGAAAAGATTAAAAAGAGAAAATGAAGAGTATAAAAAAGAGAGAAAAGAAAGAGAGGAGAAAAGACAAAAAGAAAAAGAAGAATATAGGAGACAAAGAGAAGAGAGAGAACGAATAAGACAAGAGAGAAAAGAGCAAGAGAAAACAGAAAGAGAAAAGAGGAACCAAAGGGAAAGAGAAGAAAGAGAAAAAGAGAGACAAAAGAGAAGGGAAAATGAAAAGAGAGAAAGAGAAGCAAGAGAAAAAGAAAGAGAAGAGAGAAGAAAAAAAGAGAAAGAAAGAGAAAAAGAAGAAAACAAAAGAAAAGAGTTAGAGAGAAAAGAGAGAAGAGAAAGGAGAGAAAAAAATAGAAGAAAGAATTGGAAAAGAGAGAAAAAGAACAAAAGGAGTTAGAAAGAGGGGAAGAAAAGAAGATACAAAAAGAGAGAGATGCATATAAGAGCTCTTGTGGTAACATTTACACACGTTATAGAGACTTAGAAGAGCCTATAATAACCCATGACATTCATGCTTCTTCTAGTAAGAAGGAAAACCCTAAGAGGCATCCTGAGAAAAAGATAAACCTTTCTATAATTAAACCCAAAAGAGAGTCATCCAAAAGAAAGCATATTGAAAGAAAACCCTTGAGTATGAGTGACACCCCTACCACTAGTTCGAGCACTCGTTCTCGAAGTCCTAAATATTTTAAGTGTTTAGAAAAAAGGCACATTGCTTTGTTTTGCCCTAAAAGAAAAAGGACTTTAAGGGGAACATCAAATGAAAAGGGTACTCATTCATGTGATGATCTCTTCAAAGTGAAACAACTTCTTGGAAGTCATCCTTGTAAGGAAACCCAAACACAAAGAGAGAATGTTTTTCAAATAAGATGCAAAATTTTGGGCAAAACTTGTTCTCTCATTGTGGATGGTGGATCATGTTGTAATTGTTGTAGCACGAGGGTGGTGGAAAAGCTATCACTTGCTACTACTCCTCATCCTTCACCTTATTCTTTGCATGGACTTAATTATGAAGATGGTGTAGTAGTAAGAGAGCAAGTGGGGATTAGCTTCTCCATAGGGAAGTATCGGGACAAAGTGTTATGTGATGTAGTCCCTATGGAAGCTAGTCACATGTTGTTAGGAAGGCCATGACAACATGATAAGGAAACTTTGCACAATGGTCTCACTAATAAAATCACTCTCTTTCATAAAGGGAAAAAGATTACCTTACTTCCTCTTACCCCTATCGAGGTTATGGAGGATAGAAGGATCATGACGCTTAAGAGAGAGAGGGATAAAAATAAAAATAAAGTTGTTGGTAGGAAGATCGAGTCTAAGGAAGATCTGTCTTTGCCTTCAAAGGAGGTTCTCTACATAGAAAAATTTTCCTGTCAACTCTTACAAAAAGAACAAGTTGAATTTGAGGATGTGTCTATACCTTTTGAGCACCTTGATCCACACCCTCAAGTCCAACTTTATGAGTGCTCTATTCCACTTAGAATAGTCTCACCTACTATTTCAAAACCTTTGAGGCTAGTATCTAGTGTAATAGGAGAAGGATGGGGCACTGCTATGTGGAGGCACATGCATACTAAAATATTTTCAAACTTTAGTGTCAAATTTCACTATCCCATTCCTAAGAGGTCTCCTTATAGACTTCTCACTCCCCCTAAAATCACTTGTCTGCATATACTTACTACTTTTCTTATTTTCTTGTGGACTTTGAAAAAGAGGAAGAAGGCCTCAGGATTTGAGGTCAAATCCTCTCAAAGGGGAAGGAGATGATGCAATCTCACCTAGCATACATCATAGCTATGACGACTCAAGGAAGGCATTACATGGATGAAAGCCCATTGAAGATTCAAAGTCATAGTCTTCATTATTTTTAGCTTGTAAATATTTTATTTTAATTAGCTAAATAGGAGAGTATTTTTAATTCCCTTAAGGCCATGTATTTTCGACCATCTTCTTAGTTTATAAGGTATAGGTGTCTTTAGTTAAAAAGGAGGAGTAAGCTTAGAATGAGTGCATAAGTCAAGACATGATTTTGGGCTAGCCCATTCACATTAGAAGATGCTAATTGCACCCATAGGGGGTGAACTTAGGTGCCTCACTTAAGGCCTAAGAGTTGGGTTAATTAGTCTTAATCCTAATTAAGCTCAAGTCTTACATTGCCTAGAAAAATATGCCCAAGCTATCCCTTTGGGCTATATATACTCATTCTTCCTCATTGTAAATTGCACCTTTGAAGTTGAATGAAAATAGTCTCTTTGTGAGCACATTCTTAGTAAAAGGTCTTGAGGATCCTCTCTGTTGAGGAATCTCTTCTTAGTTGGTTTTTATCAAGGATTCCTTCCCTTGTGACAAACTAAGCACTTTGGCTTAACTCTCTTTGAGAGTGGTGCCCCACCTCCATTTTTTCCCTCCATCAACCATTTCATGGTGCTTGGAACCTCAAGGAGAAAGATTAAGGGGAGTGCAAAAGTTTTTTGCATCAGTTAGCTCCCACCTGGATGTTGTTGTTCTTTCGTAGCTCTGAGATGATGTGGCAGAATTCCTCGTTTTGGAGCTCAGAGATGGTGGGTGTTTCTACCGCCACCATCGTTATCAAGTGAGTTGGTGGTCGGAGAAAAGTTTTACCACGACCCACGGTGGAAACCAAATGGTCTTACCAAAAAGACGAGAGCAAGTCTTTCTAGCAAGTTCACCAGGTTAGCCCTTGAGCAAACAAAACTGGGGAACTGCTGACGCTCAAGTTAGTCAGGATTATTCAATGAGAGTGTATGTTATGAAATTTTCAAGTACCTTAGTGTTGCATTATATGCTCAAAACATGGTCGATGTGGCAGTTAATGACGTTTATTCCTCATGAAATGCTCATTTAAGTTGTCAGGTAACGACCAATTTGTGGTGGCTTATTAAGTTGCTTTGAATGTCTTACTCCTGTCTGTTGGGTTTCCTGAGGGGAGTTAATGAGTAGGGGGTATCGTTTGGGTGAGACTGAGCTTCTATATGTATGATGAGTTCCAAGCTTTATGCGCAGGATGAGCTCTAGGTATATGAGTTATGAGTTGTATTGACAAGGCGAGCTCCGAGTGGATGACAACACATCCCATGAATGACAGTCAATTTACAATTTGAAAGTGAAACAACAACCCAAAACCATTAAATAGAGAGAAAGATAATTTTATTTTTTAAATATAATTAGAAATAAGTTGTCCAACACTTGATTTTTTTCTTTCTTATGTACAAATGTAATGTAATATAATGAGTACAACAAGAAAATTTTGTTTTTCTAATCACACATGTTTCTTTGGCATAACAAACTTTCTCATTTTTTTTCTACATCATATGCTTGCTCAATTTCATCTTCTCTCTTATCATGCTAGTTTGATTCCATATTACAATGCATCTACAATTTCCTTAAAATGTACATTTGTAATTTGTTCTAATAGTTAATTAGTAGTATATAAGTCAAAAATAAAAATCTAATTTAATTTGATAAAATTATAATACTAAAAAAATGTTTTACATAACTTGAAGAAGTTATAAATTTAGAAATAGATAAATTAAATTATGTTAATAATATATTTTTTAATATATAACAGGTTAAACTAATAACGTACTTGTTTTAACTCAGCTGACAGGATCAATAACCGGTTGGTTTTAGTAACAAAGATACCGTTTCCTTGAATTGAAAAAACCGTTGGTATTGAAAACTTTAGTGCTTTTAACAAATAATATTGGCTATCTAATAATGCTGCTATAAGTTGGTTCATAACCGCCAATATACCCTGATAATTGAATTACAGAGATTTGTCAATTTAAACAAACAATTACATATAAAGAGTCTCCTCCATAATGTCAATGCGCCAGGATAACTAAAAGTGATAAACATTTACACAAAACATTTTTGTCCAAATTAATTGCTGTATTGCTCTACCTTTAACGATTTTATAAATAAACTGAAGAGATAAAGGAAAAAAGGAAAACGTAAATAAATTATCATATTTTATTAGCTAGGCTTTTCTTTTCACTTTTCTACGAACTATTATAATTTTCTTTTTGGGTAAAACTTTTTGAGTTTGTAGTTAATTAATGTGCTAGATTTAATTTTTCCTATTATTTCTGTATATTAGATAGCTTAAGAGAATTATTTACATTTCTATTAATATACTTCTCTTTTATATTTATTTTAGATCTTTTTTTAAATATTTTTATAATTATATTTTTAATATAATTTTCAAAGCCATCAATATATCTTTATTTCTCTTTTATATCCTTTATTATTAGAATGTTATTTTTGTATAAAATTAATATACACTTTAATTCTATTTTATGTTTATTTTTTTTATAGGCAAATGTTAGTGTTTGTTCAGCAACAATTTTATAAAACTATTTTCAGTATTTTAGTATTTAAAAATTAAAAAACTCGTTTGGGTGGTGTTTTCTGAAAATAGTTTTTGAAAATAGTTCTAATTTTTTAGTTTTTAAAAACTAAAAGACAGGAACAACTGAAAGTAGTTTTTTTTTTCAGTTTTCTATTTTTGTTTTGAGAACTTAAAATACAATCAGAATATGTCTGTTTTTGCTTTTCATTAATCAATTTTTAACAAATATAAGCAAGTTTTTCCATTTTTATATCTTCAAAACAATTTTCAAATAACACTTACTGAACTAGTTTTTTTTTTCTATTTTCTTCCCGAAAACAGTTTTTGAAAACTATTCTTAAAAACTCTTTTCAAAAATTAAAAAACAAAACCAAATCAATCAAGTCTTTAGTTATTAATATGTTAGTTTTATTAGTGGAGGGATTCCAACCTACGACCTCTCACTTTCTAACATTATCACTAGATTAACCTTGTAATCTTTATCTTTATTATTCTTTAAATCCTAATTTTGTACTTCCAATAGATTATTTTTAAGATATATTTTTACAATTCTTCTCTATTATTCTTTAGACCTTATTTTTATTTTACACCTCTATCAATTATTTACATCTACTTTGATATCATTGATGATTATCTTTAGATTTTCTCTCAAACAATTTCATTTACAGTAAATAAGAGAAATTACAAATGTGTTTGTTCTTTCGTATTAGGAGGTATATTGTATTCTTTTATATGTATTTTTTTTTCTTCATTTCCTAGTGAGGAATGAGAGATAAACATTCAATGTTACTGATAAAGTGTTCTTTCAAAGTACTTTTAGAAGTATAAAAGCACATTCCAAAAAATATTTTTCAAAAACCTTTATTTTCAAATATAGTTCTAAAAAGTACTTTCCAGAATCTTTTATTTTCACATAGAGATATATTATAAGATTTTGAGAGGAGATAAGTAATGATATTTAGGGAGAGATCGACAAAATGAGAAGAGGGGTATATATTAATCATATTATTGCAGAATATGGAGTTAATTATGGATGTATCCCCTGAGGTTTAATTTAATTACAAATGTACCCCATAATTTTTTAACCATTACTTTCAATACCTCTCGAGGCGGTGTTAGTGTAAGATTTAGAGGGGTGCTAGTATAAGGTTTTCAAACATACAAGGAGTACAATTGTAATAAATATATAAAAATAAGAGAGTTTTGAGTAGTTTATAAAAGAGAGAGGTGCATCTATAATTTACTCTATAATATATTTGTTGAGGTTTGTCAGACAAAAACTCACACAAGAACAAGAAGAAGATCCAGTGAATAACACATGTAAGAACGAAAGAGAGAAAGAAGAGTGAAAACAAGAGAAAAGAGAGTATGAAAGCTTGAAAGAGAAAAAACCGTTATATAGAATTATATATAGGCTCCACCTATATCATGTGGAACAATTAAACCACTTGCCTATATACAGAAGACTAATATTAAAGGCTAAAAGTTATTGAAGTTACAACAGAAGCTTTAAGAGCATACAATAGATGGTCTAAAGACATGAACACTAGACAATCTATTTTAAACACTCCCAACAAACGCTTATAGGAGACATTCTCTGACTAGAAGTGTTTTTATCTCAAGGAAAGTTTATACGTGACTCACTTACAAACCATCAGAACTTCCACATTTTAAGTTAATATCAACAATATCAAATAAGAAATGTATGTTTATGGTATTTTCGAAAATACTTAAAATAAAAATAAAAACAGACATATATTAATTAGTGTGTATAGAGGTGTGCATATTTCAATTTGGACCTTTTTTAGAATTGTCCGTCGGTATATTTTAAATGAATTTGATAACAGGTAATTCGTTTTGGTAGTTGTTAAATACACCCAACCAAATTAATAATGTAACTCCTTTTTCTGGAAACCATTCACCCCTTCCTCCTCACTGCAATCCTTTCCTTTGGCAGTCTCATCAATGAGAATCAATCGTCCTAGCCTAGATGACTTCATTTTTTTGGAGTCCAGTTTTCCCCCGAAATCCAAATTATCTGAATTGCTCAAGAAAATGCCTTTCCATCATATTATTTGAAGGACAAATTATAATCACAGAACAAATTATAAATAAAAGATTATAATTAAATATTTTTATAAATTTTTTTACGATGCATATTAATTAAATTTAATTTTTAATATATTAATTTTATAATTTTTTTTATAATGCAACAGGAATTATCTAATTTTTCTTACTGTCTTTGTATAAATTTAATATCGCTTTTAGGCACAAAATATAGTTACATCATCTCAATATAGATACCTAAATAACAGAATAAAATTACTGTTTTAATGAAAAAATCTTTCTCCTTCATTTTCTCTTTGTTAAATTAAGTAGATTTTTTTAAGATTAAATTTTTTTTCCTCACCATTTCTGAATCTAATAATAGAACTTGTAATATATATATATATATATATATATATATATATATATATATATATATATATATATATATATATATATATATATATATATATATGTCCATTTATTTTAGGAAACAACTAAATTCAGGAAACCTAATTGTACCCCCCAACTCCACTCTCATCTCGACCCATTTCGGCATACCCCATTAAGAACCACCTCAGCACACACCTCCCCATTTGTCCCTCAATACAGGCCTAATAACTAAAGGTTCATCTTCTTGAAAAGGTATCTAGAAACAAAATCTTAACGTATAAAAAGTGAGGCAATCCTACTAACCAAGGGCCCTCTCATTAGGGCAATGGCTAGGAGGATTGAAGAGGACTTGGCCTGGAAAGACTCATCAAGACCCCAACTAATGATGGAGATAGACATTTTAGGCCATAATCCTTAGTTTTCCTCTTGTAAATATTAATTAGTTTTTAATTCCCTTTTAGGCCATGTATTTTGGTCATTTATGTTAGTTGCTAAAGTTTAGCGTGTAAATAGCTTAGGAAAGGAGGTGAGGGGAGTAGAGGGCCTAATAACTCAAAGGAGTGTGGATCTCTTTCCACACCCCCTTGATTAGGCCATAACACTCCTTAGCTTAAGGCTAGGTGCCCCTTTTAGTGGGCCTAAGAGGGATTAGTGCTCCTAATCCTAATTAGGCCCAAGTCCCACATTGCCTAGTTTTAAGTGTCTTGCTCCCTCTTTTGGGCTATAAATACACCTAGTCTCTCTTGTACAAATCACACTTGATTGAATGAAGTAAGACTCTTTTTGAGCAATTTATTCTTGAGTGTCATTGAGAATCCTCTCTCTTGAGGAATCTCTCCCTTAAAGCTTTTATCAAGGGACCTCTTCCTTGTGGCAAGCAACATAAAATTTTTTACTCATCTTTCTCCTAGAAAGTGGCGTCAACCCTCTCCCATTTCTAACCTTTCCATCCTCCATTTTCTTAGAGGAAGGAACCTTGGTTGAAGAGATCAAGGGAGTGCATAAAAAAGGTAACCAAATCTCATCTTGAAGTACAATATTCAATTCACATTCATTCTCTCACTCTTATCCCAAACTGACTTGGGCGTCAAAGTCCCTTTTGCAGGTATTGTCTATGGAAACAAAAATTTCTACGCCCCTTATCCCATATAGTACAAACTAGGAGTGACCCACCTCTGTCCACAATGAACGGCATGAATCCTGTGGAGGAACTTAGGAAACAGATGTATGATATGGCCTAGAAGCATAAGGCCGACCTCTGCCTGCTAAGGAAGGAGAATGCTGCCATGAAAATAGTGATCCAAAATGATACATTCCCTTGATCTCTTCAACCAAGGTTCCTTCCTCTAAGAGGATGGAGGGTAGAGAGGCTGGGAAAGGGGGAAAAGTGATGCCACTTTCTCCAAGGAGAAAGATGAGTAAAAAATTTTATGAGGTTTGCCACAAGAGAGGTCCCTTGATAAAAACTTTTAGAAAGAGATTCCTCAAGAGAGAGGATTCTCAATTACACTCAACCAAGAACAAATAGTTCAAAGGAATAATGTTCATTCATTCAAGTGTAATTTTTACAAGAGATACTAGGTGTATTTATAGCCCAATGAGAGAGCTAGGTACTCAAAACTAGGCAATGTGAGACTTTGGGCCTAATTAGGATTAAGAGCACTAACCCTCTTAAACCCACTAAAAGTGGCACCTAGCTTAAGCATGGGGAGTGTCACGGCCTAAACAAGGAGGTGTGGAAAGAGATCCAACACTTATTTGGGTTATTAGGCCCTGTACTCCCCTCCTAAGCTAATTACACCCTATGCTCTAAAAACTAGCATAAATGGCCGGAATACATGGCCCAAAAGGAAATTAAAAGCTAATTAATATTTACAAGGGAAAATCTATGGACTATGGCTTAAAATATCTATCTCCATCATGAGTTGGGGTCTTAATGCATCTTTTCGGGCCAAGTCTTCTTCTTCCTCCTAGCCATTGTCCTAGTGAGAGGGCCCTTAGTAGGTAGAATTGCATCAGAAGACCTCCAAGACAAGCAACCCAATGAGAAGGGCAATCAAACCGACCACACCAGTGATAGCGAGACCTGTAACTGCCACCATAGCAAAACCACTTGTGACACCCAACCCATAGTAAGGGATCTCGTTCCTACCATTAGGCACTCCTCTAGCTCAACGCCCCATAGCTCGACTCGAAATAAGGTCTCCGATGATGATAAGGAAATGGAAAGACAAAAGACCAACAAAGATGTTGCCCATGTTGTTCGAAAGTCGACAGGTTGGCGACACCATTTTGCTGATGGAATCCTCGATAACCCCCTACCTCAAGGCTGGAAGGCACTAACGATCAAGCTATACGAAGGAGCGGCAAACCCTGACGACCACATTGAACCATTCCTCACCCAGGTAAATCTTTACTTTAATGATGACAGTGTGTTGTGCAGAATGTTTCCCACTTTTCTTACAGGTATGACACTCAATTGGTGGTCAAGGCTCTCCCGCTACTCTATTAACTCGTTTGATACCTTGGTGGAAAAATTTATAGCCCATTAATCTGCCTGCCAACCACAAAGAGCCTTGACAGATGACCTAATAAGTCTCCAACAAAGGAACGATGAGCCATTGCTCGACTTC
Source organism: Psophocarpus tetragonolobus (assembly GCA_037954015.1). Classification (NCBI taxonomy): domain Eukaryota; kingdom Viridiplantae; phylum Streptophyta; class Magnoliopsida; order Fabales; family Fabaceae; genus Psophocarpus; species Psophocarpus tetragonolobus. Next base: position 24,370,963 of record CM075690.1, read on the forward strand.
ACAGATTGGCTCTCTAAGATAATCACGAGATTGCAAACATGGAACTAGGGGTGCCCTCCACACAGCCATTGGCGCCCTGAAACCCAGAAGGTTTACCAACAGTGTGGCCAAGCGACGCTCGAGGACCATGGACAAATTCCTAGAGCAATCCTCCAACTACATCGACATGGAAGAAACATCTGTTAGGCACAAACGACTTAGAGCCCCTCGTAGTATGAAGAAGGATCAACAGAGACAACCCACACGTAGGAAGGACCATTTAGAATCATCGATACCATCCACAACGGAGCATACAAATTGCAGACACCATAAGGAGAACCGATCTCAAGAACTTGGAACACCACTCATTTGAAAATATACTACAATTGAGATAGAACAAGTGATGCACTATTTCTCCTACCTCAGTCTTTTTCCTCAAGCAAAGAATATGGGTTTTGGCCGAGGAGATTTTAACGAGGCACACCTGTGTGTAAATACTAATCAATGAAACACCAGTAAAGTTTTACCCTTCATACTTTTATTGTTCCCTATACTATTTCTCTCTTTGCATTTTCTAATACAGTACCACAAATAACTAAAAAACTCAACGCTCTTATCTAACAAGACACTCATTGTCAACTCAGCGTTCCTAACACTCATCACTAGCTCAGTGCTCTTGTCTGACGAGACATTTATCGTCGACTCGGCGCTCCTCTCTAATGAGACACTCATCGCTAACTTGACGTTTTTATCTAATGAGACACTCGACAACTCTATGCTCTTGTCTAACAAGACACTTATGACCAACTCAACGCTCTTGTCTGACGACACATTCATCGTTAACTCATTGCTCTTGTTTGACGAGACACTTATCATTAACTCGATGCTCTTGTTTGATGAGACACTCATCACCAACTTGAAACTCTTATCTGATGAAACACTCATAGCCAACTCAATGCTCTCGCCAGATGAGACACCCTTTGTCAACTCAATGCTTAGCCGGAACATAACTCAACTTGGTGCTCACAACACTTTTGTCTCATACATTATCTAAACTCTAATTTCAACTTAGTGAAAACAAAAGAAAGCAACTCATAAACAAGCAAGCAAAAAGACGACATTCATTAAATGGCAAATTCAGTACATTATTATGGAAATACAAGTCAGCAAATAGCGAAATCACTTTAAGTTGTCAACACTAAAAAGCGCGACATAACACCTAAACAACTATGACCTAAATCTCCTCCACATTAACCATCATGACCTCTTGGGTCACCCCCTAACCAACCAGGCAGCGACACGTGTAGACCTTGCCAATCGCTCCCACCAAATACCACTCACCTGATCAGCTTCTTCGGCCTCTCCCCGGGAAGATTGACCTTGAGGCTATGGGGGCATGTGTACCCTCCTAGCTCTGACCTCACCTCGACCCCACTTCAGCACGTCCCACTGAGAACTATCTCGACACACACCCTCTGACCTGGCCCTCGGCACAAGCCTAATAACTAAAGGTTCATCTCCTTAAAAAGGTAACTAGAGACAAATCTTAAGGAGAATGATATAAAAGGTAACTAAACACAAATTTTAAGGAAAATGATAAAAAAAGTAATTAAAGACAAATCTTAAGAAGAATGGTATGAAAAGGTAACCAAGTCTCATCCCTTGGTACGATATTCTATTCACTTTCACTCTGTCACTCTTCTCCACTTGGACGTCGAAATTCCTTTTACAAGTATTCACCTGTCGCTTTGGAGTCCCGGAACCCGAGACTCGAGATAGTACGAGTTCGGTCAAACTCCGGTAAGAACACTGATAAACAAAATGTTACAATTCAACCTTTTATGTTTGGTTGCATCTAGTTTAGTTCACTTCCCAAAAGAAAAAAGCTACCTATTGTTATTTTATTTTTTTTCGCACTTTGTGTAATTTAAGTATTTAACTTATGTAGATTGTGCGAAACGAAGAAGTGTTTCATAGTATTTATTTTTAAGGTTGTTGTCAACTTAACAAAAGTAGCCTAGTACGCGAAAGACTGTTTAACAAGTTTAAAGTTTACAATTGAACGCCCTATAAAGTATAAATGATGAAGCGTGTTGAAGAAAAAGGCATGGAAGAAAGAGAGAAAAAGCATAAGAGTTTATTTGAAAGCATGCAACAGAGGCAGGGCAGGGTTGAAGAAAAGCTAGTTGTGTGTTTTATTTTTGGCTTTCACGTCAGTGTATTAGAACGTGGAAGAGTCATGGTCACACAGAATTATGACATACACGATGTTCGTCTCTAAGGAAACAAACACTCCAGGGCTCAAAGAGGAGAGTGATCCATTCTTGGAGCAGACATGAATGTTTCTGGTTTCTCTTTGGTTGGGTATGCGGCGAAGTAATTCATTCCACATACTCCTAATACATCCCCTGTGTTTCTTTTTATCCGAATGTAGCCATCCATTCCCCAATCTTTTCCCCATGAATTTTTTGCTATCCAATAATCTTCACCATCCTCTGAACCATAACCCACAATTAAGACAAAGTGGTTAATCCCGTATGGAACTGAACATTTTTTTCCATCATAAATACCCTGCACAGAATCATTGTTTTAAGTTAATCATTCTCTAATACTAAGATATTATTGTTATATATATATATATATATATATATAGGAGTATTACTTACGCCAGTGTAGAGATGAAAATTTTTTGCATCTATTGAAACAGTAATTGGTTGCTCAAAGGTGGCGCACAAGAGTGCTTTTTCTGTCTCTGATTCTGATACAACACTGTCATTGGATAGCAATAGAGTTTGATATCCGTCAATTGTAACCCTCTCTTGCATCTACTTCCAGCACAAATTGAAACAAAGAGATGAGGGTAATTAATGGGTTATACATTGGCTAGCGAAGTTAAAATAAAGAGAGAAAGGAATCGCATATATAAATATATATATTCACACACCTTATTGGCTTTACATCTACCATCTTTAGCTTTGTAAGGATACTCATCTTCAGTGGCAATCCCACCGTTTTTCACAACCCATTCGAACGATTGATAGGGCCATCCATTGTAACAACCTTCGCTTTCCTCCACACAATCTACGAGTTCTTGTGCAGAAAGGCTAACAAGGTTTCCTGTTGCTATTGCATGTACTGCTTCAATCGCTCCCGTGGCAGAAAATGCCCAACCACTTCCTATAAAAATGGTTTTACACTTTACAAAAAAAATATATATAAAAAAAGTAGTTAGTGTTACTAATAGTATATCATACCACACTGCCCTTGGTACTTTACATCGGTGATGACACCCTTTTCCCTCCAATCCCAGGATTCAGGTGCATTGTCACAACAGCAAGGTAGTTCCTCAATGTCCCGCTTCTTGGCCATTTTGATGTGGCGTGACACATCCTTGGGAGCTTGCAAGTACGTTTTGCTGAACTCTTCAAGAGTGATGTCAGCAAACTTGTTCAATCCCAAGCGATGGGAATGGGGTGATTTTCTTTTTGCATTCATGTCCCTGATATAATTTAAGTTGCTTTGGAAAATCTCAAGTTTCTTTGACTCTTCTTCTTGGTTCTTGTAGACCCGTCCATTCTCACTCTTCCACAGTTGGAACAGTGAAGACACCTGTGCCTCTGTGGTATACTTGGTTAGGTCAAGGTCCAATATGGAACGATGAGCATTTGATGTGCTGGAACTAGAAGAAGAGAGACATAAGAGGGAGAAGAGAAGAAACACAAGGAAAGCCATAACTTGGTACAATGCTACCTTTAGTTCTACCATCTCGTATATATACTAAGCAGTGAGCTAGCAATGACTGAAGCAGTTCCCACCTGGTTATGTTACGTATTTTGTTTGAATTAATTCTGATACGTAATTGATTTGTGATTTGGCTTGCAAACCTGCTGGGAGTGGCACTCACTAGCTTTGTATTCTTTTTATTAGTGTAGGTTATAAAAATGTTTCTTTCTTCGAAATTTGTCTCTTTCAGGAACTTTTGTACTAATTAATACAAAAATATTTCGTTAGCCAGCAAGGAGTTGCAAAGAACACTATGTGCAGAGAGTTGTAAAAAGGGGTCTCGACCAGTGGGTTAACCACGGGTTTGGATCAGATTTTCAAAAATAAAAAATTAAACTTATCGTATTAAATATATGGATTGATTTACTTACCATCCGAATTAAACTTGTGGTGAGCTGTGTTGATTCATTAACTCACCTAAATTTTATTTTGATTATTATATAAATATGATTTTTGTATTTTAATTTTAAGTTTTATATTATTATGTTACTTATTTGACTTATATTTTATTATAATATATTTTTTAGTTTATTGTAATTTAATTAATATTTTATATTTTAAAACTAATATTTAACACATAAATATAGATTTTTAGTAGAGAATATTATTTAAATATTTTTGTTTTATTTTTAAACTTATTAAATTTAAAATTAATACTATCATAAAATATTTAAATTTTAATATTTAAAAAAATTAAAAAAAAATTTAAAAAGTATTTTTGAATTTTTTATAGTTGGTAGATCAACCCGTTTAACCATCAATCTGTGTCTGAATTTATTTTTTAGCCATAAAAAATGATAAGGCTGATTGAGTTAATCTATTTATTAAATGAGTTGAGATGTATGCAATTAACAATTTATATGTACCGTTTTGACAATTTTATACGTACCTACAGTATATTATTTTGATTATCATGGATTATAAACTTAGATATAGTTCTCTTTGATTTAAAATTTTTCTGTAAAGTGTTTTTTTTTTTTGTCACACTCTTTCTGTGATAACATTCAATTGATTTTAAACGTGTATTCTATCTGATTTCGACATTTGGCACTTGAATCAACCACACCTGTTTCGGTTTGGTAGAAATCAAGTGAAATTGCAGCTTACTGCACCTGACACTATTGCGTGATTATAAAATCGGGAAAGAAATAAATTCTTGTCAGTACTAAAATACAATCCAATATATAAATGAAATAGAGGACCGCGTCCTCATTCTTAAACTAGTTTTTTTTGGGTTAAATCAGTTATAAATCTACAATTCGATGTATCGAAACTTATTATAAATCTATTAAAAACGGATAATCCATGATTTCATATTATTTACCCTCCAAATCTAAGTATTGGGTGTGAGAACGTGTAATCGAAAAAAAAAATTCAAATTTCATTTGCTCTAAATATGTATAAATGTTGTACAACTCTCATATCTCATCTTTAACCTAACATTTACATTGAGTTAAGCCGAAAACCACATTTCTGATAATAAGTCTGGCCTTTACAGAAAAAGTCTGGGCTTTTTAAAAATAAGGTAGGTTTTAAAAACTGCACCATTTTTTTAAAAGGAAAGTTTGTGGTGGGTAACAATACTTTTAATTTCTTTTAGATTTGTTTTTTATTAACTAAACTTACCGTTGCTTTTAATGTTTTTCGGTCTATAATTGTTCTTCATAGATATAATGGACTCGTATTTAACCATCTTTTTATTCTTCTATTTTTTTTTTCTAATTTCTGCATTTTTCAATGTTTTCCTTATTAATTTATCTTTTACTTTTGTTAACTTGAAATCATTTACATTTTTATAAATAACTGGAATAAGTTTAACCAAGCTTTCCATAAATAAAGAAAATAAAAATGTGATATATAAAAAATTTACTATACTATTGATTAAAGAAAATATTAATATCTACAAAATTAAAAAAGGCATTTTGGCTCTTTAAAAAAGCCAAAAGTCTGCACTCTGCACTATATTATATTCTATACTCAGTTGGAGTATTATTCTTCTTTTAATCTGCGAGACTCATAAGATAAAGGCACATCACCTTCGTTAGCGTAACGTGTTTTCATCATATGTGCTGCTATGCCATTTGTTCTTTTATCAGTTTCCACTTTTCGCAAAAGAGACAATTGGACATGCAACAACTCAAAATTCGATATCACAGTTGTTTGTTTTTTATCAGCATTTTCATTTCAGAAATAAATTACTTCCAACCGTGTTGGTCCTGAAAAAAAGAAGTAACTATATATTGAAGGTATATTAATTAACCGTATATAAGTGAACTTATTTCCCATATATGTTACACATTTTCCGTCCTGAAAGGGAACAGCGTGCACCTAAACCCCAGTCAATAGGATGTGCAAAGAAGACATTAAGAATTAGCAGAAATGAGAATGAGCTTAACAATTAACCGACTAATTAGCTAAGGCATACTAAAGTAACTTCAATAATACAGTATTATCCAAGTTGGGCTGTTGCTGGGCGATGGTGACAAGTGACAACACATCAGGTAGGAGACTAATCATTCAGGGATTAGGGTTTATGGTATTTGGTCATCAAAGTCGGTTGGGCCTTGCTAGGGATGTCAAAGCCGATTGGGGGTCATAGGTTAGCAGGACGAAATTTGAAATTCACACTTATTATTATAATTTCCTTTTTTCTAAATTCCCATTTAACTTCTAAATCTAATTATCTCTCTTTTTAAACATCTTATCCTGTTTTATTAATCCTGGGAACTCTCTACTAGTTAAAAGAATCTCTACAAAAAGTAAAAATAAAGATAAAAAAAAGGTAATTTTTATAAGAAATAAATTGAAGGAGATATAGTTACTTTTATAGTTTAGAAGATGTGACTTTAAACTTTAGAAATTGTTAATTCAAATTCTTTTAATAAAATTAACATGGGTTACGTCAAGGTGGGTCAGGATTTATTTATGAGAAATTTCATTTTATTTTTCATCTATTTTAATTTTATTTTTCACTTACTAACTTGTAAAAAGATAAATATATCTTTATGAATTTAATACATTTTTAGTGTAAAGATTTTTACACTAATATTTAATCAGAAATTTTTATTTATTCTAAGCTAAATTTGTTGACTTTACTTGTTATTATTTTAAAAGTTGCATAAATAAAAAGTCATGATTGAATGTCAGTAAAAAATTTTTTACACTGATAGTATATACCAATTAAACTCAGTCTTTATTTATTTAGATAAAAGAAAAAAATAAACTTATTCTAAGAAAGAGTTTATCCGTAGAAGAATTTTTTTTCTAGTATTATAAAATATAAAATAAATAAAATATAAAAATTTAATTACAAAGAAGGTTTGGTAATTAAATTTTTATATTTTATTTATTTTATATTTTAAAATTTTATTTAATTATAAAATTTATTTATAATATTTATATTTATATTTTTAAATTTTGATATTTTAATATAATTTTAGAAAATTTTATATTATAAATTATAAAATTTTAATTACGGAGGTTTTTCGTAATTAAATTTTTATATTTTAAAATTTTATTTCATATTTTAAAATTTTATTTTAATTATAATTTTTTATAATATTTATATTTATATTTTAAATTTTATATTTTAATAATATAATATATTTATAATATAATTTTTTAAAATTTTATTAAAATTTTATATTATAAAATTATAACATGTAAACTTTTTTAATATTTTTCTTCTAGAGAAAAGGCCATCCTTTTTCTTTTACGGAAAGCAAAATTTTTTTTCCTTAGAATATGTATTTCTTTTTTCAACTAAATAAATGAGTACATACAACGGAGAAAAATAAAAAGCAAGAAATGAAATTTCTACTTACCCTTCTCTTGTGTTTGTATACCTTTTCTCTCTTACTTTCATATTATCGGCATCGTACCTTCTCCAATCAAGATGTCCTTCTTGGTGCATATTCATACTAAATATTTTTTAATATATATAAATTTTATTACAGTTGAAATTTGCACCATAGAATTTTAAAAATTCAAGCTGATTGTTTCAGTGCAGTTATTAGATAATGAATACAGCATCATTTATAATAATTTTTATATTTCAAATAATTTAAATAAAGTTTAAAATTATTACAATTTTTTTTTTATTTTTATGTTATAATACAAGTCATAGTGAATTACAATATATATGAATAACATATCTAAACAAAATAACATAAAACTAATACATTAAATTATTAACATTATCATAATAAAAAAAGTTTGAGTTGTTTATAGTAACTCATTGATTTAAGTTTCATTCTTGTTATTCTACTATTTTTTTTAGCATATATAAAATTAATTATTTATATATCTAATAATGACACTAACTCTACTATCAACACTATAGAAATAATTATAAATAAATATCTTTCCATATATAAATTAATTTTAAATGAATAATTTATATTTTAATATAAAAATATTTTAATATATTAGTAATATATTTTAAAAAAATATTAAAATTAACTTTAGAAATAGATGAAAAATTATAGGCTGGAAAAGGTATAAGTGGTTGAGAAAGTTGAAAAAGAACAACTTTTAGCTAATTTTTAGAGTAGCAATCCAAAATTATATATATGTGTATATGTGTGTGTGTGTTTTTAGGGTTTGTGTTTGTCTATGTATGTGTGTTTGTCTATTTGTGTGTGTATGTATGATGTGTGTGTCTGTGTATGCTTGTGTATGTGTGTGTTTGTGTCTCTGTGTGTGTGCATGCATGTGTGGGGAAGAGGATCCACTTACTTCTAGAGTAAGTATAAAAGACTTATTCTTCATTATCACATTTCATTCTCTTGAAATCTAATAGTTAAAATTAATTATTCATTACAACAATTAGATATTAAGAAAATGAATGGATATAATAAGTAGTAAGTCTTTTATACTTATTTTTGGAGCAAGTGGATCCCTTACATATATATATATATATATATATATATTGTAAATTCAATTTTATTATATAGAATTAGACAACTTTTCCTAGTAATTATTAGAAATTACGTCATTGCACTTTTTTTGACTCATGAGTGGTGACACAAGTATTTTGTACAATTCTCCTGTTTTAATTTTAAAAGTTTAATCAGTATGCACTTAAAAAGTGTAAAATAATTTTATATTTATGTTTAATTACACTTCTTCATTTATACGAGCTTCAAAGTTAAGAAAACTTACTATAAATACAGAATTGTGATTAAATATCATTTTACACTTATAGTACATGTTAATTAACCTCTAGTTTTAAATATAAGTTAGCATATATGATTCGCTTACAAGTACTTTAAGAAATTCAACAATGATGGTAAATTGATTATTTTATTTTAGGCTTAAATAAGTTTTTTTTCTTAAAATTTCACAAAAAATAACTTTTAATCCTTAAAATTTAATAATATATTTTTAGTCTTCAATTCACTTTTAATCTTTTTTCTCTAGTTAATACCCTTAAAAATTTACTGACAGAAAATACTTTTTTTCTATTTATGAATCATATTCCTCCTCAATTCTGATCTCCTCAATCTTTAATTTCACATCCGACACAGTTAAATATACCGTACTGAAATTTATGAACTTGTTAATATAAAAAATAAATTAATTTCAGAGACTAAAAAAAATATTTTTAAATTTTAAAAACAAAAATAATTTTTATGAAACTTTGGAAAAAAAAACTTATCTAAACATTTATTTTACGAGTGAAGACCGTTTATATTGGGTAAAGACATACCCGGGCCATATACTTATGTAAAGTTCTGCCAAACATATACACAAGGAGAAGATTATGCCAATTGGTTTCTTTTCTCACTCGCTCATTTTCGGACATATTAATTTAGAGGACATTAATTATATATTTAAGATCCGTTACCCCAAATACTTTAGTTTTTTTTTTTTTATCAATGATTTGAAATAAAAAATATTTTATTTTTCGCATTTCAGACATCTTGATGTGAAACACACTAGTTGTGTGTTCTAGATCATTTAATATAGAATACACTACTTGTATATTCGGATAAATTGATCCAAAATATAAAAAAATCATTCAATTTTTTAATTTTTTGGATAAATTGAAGAACAGTAACTGTAAATGTTTAGATTAATTAATTTGAAATAGAAAAAAAATAGTATTCCAGATGAAGTGAAATGAATCTTAAAATAAATTATTATTCATGCAATCAAGAATGTTAAGTAATAATTAATGCTAGGCAGGTACCTTTTGTGTTTTTTGCCTAAATTTGTTTATCAGTAATAATACTTCTTTAGCTTAAAAAAAATGTTAACTGTTAAGTAATATAAAAAGAAAATCACTTTGAGGACTTTTTGTTCTTTTGATATTTTTAATAAATTGTTGGTTTGTGGGGGGCGGGTTGGATTGCAGTAGCGGTGGAGGACGCCTCTTTTGGTTTTCTTTGTGAGGCATGAATGGTTGTTTGAAGAATAAGAAGAAGGTAGCTTAGGTATTTTACATTGCATGGTAGGTGCCAATAGCAAAGTGGTACATGGAAAAAGAAAATCTCTTTAGCTGGATCGACATGTGTCCAATTACATATAATGCAACACATTATCCATCCAGATATCAACCCACTAACATATTTTATTCTTTCATTCGTTTTATTACTACTTTAATAGGCTTCTTAATATTAATTAGGGTTGATAAACATAAAGCAATTGGTTTATATCTCTCTCATTTACTTATCTTGGCTTTTGTGCTTACCACAAGAATTTTCTACTAAGTAAATAGTAAAAAATTAGCTTCCAATTGTTACAAATCTTTCCCCTTGGAATATATGAAAGATTGAAAGGTTCATAGTTTATTTGTAGGGTAAGGAAGTCGTTGGCATATATAATATTAAGAATACATACCAGTAATAGTTGGTATTATGCTTATTAATTTTTTTCAAGATTTTGTATGGAAGAGTTGTTATTGTGTGACATGAGTTTGTATACACAAAGGAGAAAGGGATTTGAGAGTTGTTATGTAATTAAATGGGTTGTGGTATCTTTTTATTCAATACCAACAAAGATTTTTTTTTTTTTGCTCATAAAAAAAATAATACATACATAGGAATGCATGTAAAAAAAGAACCCAAATATGTTGTGAATTCTACACAAATAGCATCTTAACATGATTAATTAATACGATCAATAGCTATAGTAAAAAGTAGGAAATTAAATATTACCTAACGTGTAGATCAATTTGTGTGGTCCAAACTATATATAAAAGAGAGTAGAATATTAAATAAGGACATGCCTAGTTTTTAATGGGAAAAAAATCCCTGTTAAAAAACAAGATCAACTACTACGTAATAATAATATATGAAGTAACAGATACATGGATGGTTGTCACCTATACTGGTAATTTGTAGTCTTTTATTATACAATTATTTTATATTTCTTATGTTTTTGGACCTCGTTTTTATAAAAATTGAGTGATTTCATGAATTAATGTTTTTCAATAGTGTACAAGGCAAAGCAATACACAATATTCCCCTATTCAATGTTCTTAGGACTGACAAGGTTATTTGGCATTTTGGCTCAATTAGAGAGTACACGATCCGCACGTAGTGCTCATCACCATCTTATGAAAAACATGTTGCACAGTCTTGAAAGTTGAAGGTAGCCTAATGCAACTCTAGACATTGAAAATTCCTCCAACGATAAAGCAAATATGTTGCAGATTGCTTAAATTGTCTCCCTTGCTACCAAAACTTATAAAGAAAAGGAGTAAAGTGCATCAACACATCCAATTTTTGTAGCTCGGTTCCAGAAAATGAACAGCTAGCATATATTCTTTTCTTGTGACAAGCCTCTGCAATTTGGACAACAAGTTTATAGAACCTTATTTCTCATCAAATAGAAAATTCAGAAGGATTTAAGGAAGTCATATTTCTTCTACTAAACACATTACCAACTAATGAAAAGAAGAGGTTTGTGGCCATTTTATGGAGCATTTGGAAGTGTGGTACTGATAAAGTGTGAGAGGAAAAACACGTTGATCTCTTGATCTCAGTAACTTTTGCACTTCAATTTTACTGTGAATGGTGCAGTATTCGTCAACCTCTTCATGGTTCATAGTTAGGCCAACATCCACATATGGAGATCACATGGAAAAAGTTAATACAAGGATGCATCAAATGCAATCTCGACACTACTCCTTTTAAGGAGAATCATTATTTTGGTATTGGCATAATTATAAGGGATCACAATAGCACTTTCCTTACATGCAAGACTGGATATTTTAATGGAGTGCTTCAACCTCGAGAAGCAAAGGGTTGGGATCACTTCATACAATGCAATGGATATTGAAAGTTGTTGTAAAAATGTGATGAACACTTTTCATGTGGTTGACAATGGGTCAACAAATTTTCTTGTCATTATCTCCAAGTATAAAACTACCATTTCATTGATTCCAAACCCATTAGTGAGTTATGCAAAGACGCAAACTGTTCAGTTGCTCACCTTCTAACTAGAGCATCAAGATTTCATACTACGACCTTTAGAGTTTTTCATCATATTCCAAATTGTATCCTATTATCTATATTGAATGAAATGATATAATTCTATGATTGTCAAAAAAATAGTTAGGAAATTAATTTTTAGCCTTTTTTTCCATATGATCTTTTGGTTGTTTGTTCAATTTTCATATGATTCAAATGAATGAGCTTGAATGGGAAGAGATTTAGAAAAGTTTTTATTTGGTGTTCAACCTACCTTTACGTGTCTTGTAGAAGCTTCCTGTGTAAGCTTAAACCAGAAAATTTTAATTAGCACTAACCTTATTTCAATAATCACCTACTTCTAAGTAAAAATATTAATATATCATCAATTTTTATACTCTCCAGCAAACCGTTGTCAAGAGACACTAAAAATTGATTGATTTTGGCCTTGATGCTTACTCAGTGGGAGACTAATGAAAGGATTTGGAAAATATGGGAGAAAAATTCTTTGTAAGAAAGGAAAATTGGAGATTTGGGTGGGATTAACTTAAAAATTTCGAAGTATATGTATGTTTGGTATTTGATTGAGTTTTCATTTTGTTAAGATGATCTGCAGTTTCAATGATGTTGTTGTTGTGGTGTTTGCTCAATGCTTATGCTTGATTAAGTTCTAGAGGTTGCGTGCTAAATTATTTTGAGTAACCTTTTTTAGATTCTCTGTTATGGTGCTTTGGTGTGTGTTGTAGTAATTATTTTTTTGCCTCATAATCATCCCATAGTTGCTGTGTTTCCAGCTTTTGCAGTATACTAATTTTGTTTAATATACTAATATATTTTATTGATATCTATGGTTTTTTTTATCACTTTTCTTTTCCTCTGTATATGATTGTTGCTATGCATTGCATCTTGAGCTTGATGCAGGTGGGCTTATTTTCTAGATACTACTGAAAGACCTGAATTTGTTTATATTTTTCTCCAAATGTTTTGATTCTTTATCTGTCTTCTGTAAAATTTCTGCAGTTCTAAACCTTTTTTGTTGATTGATCTTCTTTGGGCGTTAGCTAAGTGGTGAAAATAGTGATTTTTTTATTTTGTAAGTTGATGATAGCCAACTAAATTATTTTTTTGAACTGCTTATGAAAAATCTTTTGACTTATGTCTTAATGTTTCCAGCATAGTCAGGGAAGAAACGAGAACGAGCTAATCGATGGAGAGAGGAGGGAAATAATGTGAGAAGAGAGATCACTGAAACAAATATTTAATAAGAAAGAGAGAAGTAAATTTTAGAGGGATAAAATAAATATTTATAAAAAATTATAAAAATAGTAAGTGATAATTACAATAAGAGTAGGTGCTAATTGAAATTTTCCTTAAACAACTATTTTTGAAAAGGCTTAACCCCACTGAAAAACTCATGTATATGTTGATAAAGCTTTAATAGTCACTTTTTTACATGGGTAAACACACCTTATTGAAAGGCTTAGGTTTACATAATTATCGGACTTAAACTACAGACTTAACCTGCTTTAATGAAGTTGCGTCAAGTCCAAAAACTTGAAATTCTCTATAAGAAGGGCCACTTAGCACATAATGAACATTTTATTTCTTTGCTATTCCAAAAATTAGGCCAAGACTCGAACCTTGAGGGTACACATGCTTTTGAAGCTTCCCTCATCCATTCATCATCTTTTGTGGCTTCTCCCTTGGCTATGAGTTCTTCCATCATCGGGGTTAATATAATTATTTTCATGAAATTACTATAGTTCTATTCTATAAAATTATGTTATTGTTTTACTTTCATGCTTAATTGTTATAGTTTGATCACTGATTGCTTGGTCTTTTAATCTCAAATGTAATTAGGAAATTCTTTTAAGTTACAAACTAAAAAGTACAACCAATATTTTTATTCCTACTTGGAATAGGCTTAAAAAGGATTGGGCATCTTATAACTCTTGATCTTAATGCAAGTCAGTTGATTACACTAGTCTAATGAATTGGTAGTGGTATAAAAAAACCTAGGTTTTTCACTTAAATTAAGATTAGAATAATTTATGTATTAGTTATAACAATTTAATAAAGTTAAACCTTGGTGAGTTTCCATTTTATTTTTATCCAATTCTATTGAGTCTATTTTTTTAATACATATTCTATTGAGTCTATTAAGTGTTCAACAAAATTCAAAAAACATATTCTCTCTACTCTACTTTTTCATTTTTATTCAGTTCACATTTAATTTTGTCTACATATCTTTATTTATATTTAATTTTATCTAGAAATCTTATTTTATTTATCTAACTGTCACGAAGTTCTTGTGAAGACAATATTTTACTTCTGACGTAATTTAATAAATTTAGTCATTTTAAATAATACATATTTTTTAAATAGGTATTTATGAATTTTACAAGTATTTGTGTGTATATTTGTCATAATGGATACTTGCTAAACAATGAATTTTAAAAAATTTAAAATTAAATTAATTAAAAATAAATAATTTGGAAACATATATTTATTTATACTAAAAGCAAAAAAGCAAGTCGTGTGTGAAGTATTATCTGACAATTAAAAAATAAAAGAGAAGCCATTGATTGAAGTATGATTTCTAAAAGAAAATTAATTTATAGTTCAAAATCTACCTTTATTTGGTAATTTTGAAAATAAAAATACTCATTTTGGTTAAAAAACCTCGATTTTATATTTTGATTACATGTCCATGGAAATATATAAACTCAATCACGAAAATTCAGTGTATGTGTTTTCGTCTATGCCATTACAATTACAACATAGTGCAAATATGTTTTATATTAAAATTAAGTAGATAAAAATAAAATAAAGTGTTATACTCATATTTAATTAGGTATTTTTATTTATATGATTTTTTAAGTATTATTAATAATTTACTTTTAGTTTTATGAAAATAGACAACAATGAGGGGAGGGGGGGGGGGGGTAAGAATGGTAAAATGGGAAATGGAAATGCATGCTCAGAAGAGTTCTACAAAAGATTGTACGACTTTCTTCTTTTCTCATTTTCCTGATTCTTTTGACGATAAGGCAATGTCCAGAATTTTTAGTAGCTGGGGGGAGGTGACAGATATTTTTATTGGAAGACATAGGAGGAAAGATGGAGCTTGGTTTGAATTCATTTGGTTCTATGACGTAAAGAACCCTCGGAGGATGGAGAATGATTTAGACCAAATCTATATAAGAAGGCAAAAGCTACGCATGAATTTCCCTCTGTTTCAATGCCACGGGAAGCACTTGGATCCAATCTTAGCCCCATTTGGTTATGCAGCCAAACTGGGCACCTTATTCCCATGGAAAAGAGTAGTAACCACACCATGGATATGCATAACCTCTTTGCTCTCTACCAAGCAAGTGAAAGTCTTCAATGGAGGTCAGTGCCACCGTAAGTATGGTTGGGAGTCATTGGTGCGGAAAAATGCTTGGAAAGTTGAAGAATCTAACAAGGAGTGGCTCAATCGTTGTGCGGTAGGCCAATTTAGAGATTCAAAACATTTATCCAATGTTCGGGAGGGTTTCTACATGCAAGGGATTATGTTTGTTAATGTGAAGCATCTAGGTGGTGATCTGGTTTTACTGTCCGATTTTGAAAAAAGATTGATCTTGAGGATATTCATACCTTTAATGAGGAATGGTGGAACAAAATATTTATTTCGATTCAATAATAGGATCCAAATAAATCCCATGCCTCTAGCCTGTGTAAGGTGCAACTTGAAAATTCGGTTGCAACCTATTCCACATTTTCGGCTACTCATTTGGATGGTACACGTACACATGATGATTATGAAGAAACTTTGTCTTGTGATGATGATCTAATTACAACCCAGTCTGTTGGCACATGTCTTAAGATCCCATGTAATGCCCCTCTAGAATATGGATCTCGTAATGTAATTGAAAATGGTACAATATAAGAAATTGAAGATCAATCCAACTCTTGGGTGTGAATTTCAAGAGGTTGGATTTTATGGGTCAACCAAATCAACATGTTTCCTCGTGTCCAGAAAGGGATGCTCCATTGTTAGGAAGTGATTTTATGTTGATTCTTGTTGTTTGGGGCTCATTTCAAAATAGGAAGGGAATTAAAAAGAGGGGGAGGAAATTGAAGAATGGATGGACAAAAGCAAGGAAGAATCTGAAGAACAAGGGTGAATCTTTAAAATCTTTCCTTCTTAGGAAAGAATTGCAGAATGTACCTGTCACTGAGGTTGAAGGGATCTATGTCCAGCACTCTGGGCATACTAATGTTATGGATCTAGGGTTAAGTGAAGGATTAAGTGGTGGTTTCAATAATATGGATGGAAAGGTACGAAAAGCTCAATACATTTGGGATTTAGCAAAGAGTATGGACACTACACTCTCTGTAGATGAAGAAGGAATTGTGCAGAAGATTTTTTAGCTAGAGGTTAGGGATAGGAATAGGGTCATCCATAATAGGTCAGTTCCGATAGCTGGGAATGTCAATTAATATGTTGAACATCTTATCTTATAATATACAAGGTATTAGGGGGAAGGCGAAATAGAAGTCAGTTAGGCAAGTGGTGCTAAAGAATGATATTAATTTTATCTGTATTCAAGAGACCAAGGTCCAACATGTAGATAGAAATTTGTGTTGCGCAACTTGGGGGGACTCAAATTTGGATTGGAAGGTAGTGTCAGCAAACAACATGACAGAGGGATTGCTAACTATTTGGAATGCTGAGAAATTTATTGCTTCTGAATTTTTTTAAGATGTGGGGTTTCTTGGAGTGAAAGAAAAGTATAATTTTGAGGTGGTTGATAGGATTATTATTGTTAACATTTATGCCCCATGCTTAATGGTTGGAAAACAGGAATTGTGGAACACATTACTAGAGTATAGACAGAGGTTTCAAGGTTGTTGAAGTGCCAGAAGAATGAATTGGTGAAAATAGGGAGGTTGGGGCTTATCAACTTGAAACTAATGAATTCTTGGATTTCATTTGGAATATGGAGCTATAAGGAGTTTTGTTTGCAATGCACTGTTATACTTGGTTCAGTACAAAGGGAAAAGGTTGCAGTGTTTTAGATAGATTTCTTTTATCCCAGGATTGGTTGGATTCCGCACCCAACAGTTTTCAGTTAACCCCAAATAGGGACTTTTCATATCATTGTCCTATAATTCTAAAACACTCAAACTCAAATTGGGGGGCCAAACCATTCAAATTCATTAATGGATGGTTGGAGTGTGGTGGGTTTATAGATTTAATAAATCAGTCCTATAGCAAAATAGAAGTGGAAGGGTTAGGGAGCTTTTGTGTTAAAAGAAAAATTGAAAGCCTTGAAAGTAGAAATAAAAGGTTGGTACAAAGAGAATATTGGTAAAGTGGAGGAGAGGATTATAGAAATGAAGAATACTATTGTTGGCTTTTATAAGAATGCTGAGGATCAAGTGTTGAGTGATGAGGATGTCATATTGAGGTTGGAAGCAATGGGGGAACTAAAAAAATGGAGTTCTTCTCAAGGTACTCTATTGGCCCAAAAAGAAAAGATTAGATGGCTAATGGAAAGGGATTCAAATTCTCGCTTTTTCCATACATCAATTAATTTGAGGAGGAGGGTTAACAGCTTATTTGGGCTTTTTATCAATGGTGAATGTATTGAAGAACCTATTCAAGTTAATCAGGTAATCCAGCAGTACTTCCATGCAAGAGTTCAGTCACAGGTGGATGAAAGGGTTATACTAGACCGTGTAAACTTCAAAAGTCTCTCTAGAGCAAAGAAATCACTTGGAGAGAGAGTTTTCTAAGGAGGAAATACATGCTGCTGTATAGGAATGTGACAGTTCAAAACCCCCGGCCTTGATGGTTTTAACATAAAGTTTATTAAGCAGTACTAGGATACATTGAAGAGTGATATCCAGAAGGTTCTATTTGATTTCCACAAAAATAGGAAACTCCCCAAAGGTGTAAATGCTTCATTTCTAACCCTCATTCCCAAAAAGGATCAACCTGATGGCCTTGGTGACTATAGGCCTATTCGTTTATTGGTGTAATATATAAAATGATTGCAAAGGTGTTGACCTATAGGCTCTATGGAGTGATGTCTAGTATTATAGGAGAAACTCAAATTGCTTTCCTCAAAGGGAGGTAATTATTAGATAGTGTGGTAATTCTAAATGAAATTATCCATGAAGCAAAACAATCACACAAGCCATTGTTACTGTTCAAAGTAGACTTTGAGAAGGCATACGATGTAGTAAGTTGGCCTTTCCTATTTTATATGCTTAAGAGATTTGGGTTTGGAGATAAATGGGTTAGCTGGATTCAAGGATGTCTCCAATCAACATTTGTTTCAATTCTAGTAAATGGAAGTGCAATTTAGGAATTTCACATGGAAAAAAGTCTAAGACAAGGGGATCTAATAACTACATTCCTGTTTTTAATTGTAGCTGAAGGTCTAGAGGCCTGATTAAGAAAATATTGGAAGCAAATCTTTTGTCCGATGTGAAGATCGATAGTTAGGACTTACAGGTGGTCTCCCGACAGTATGCTGATGATACTATTTTTATTGTGTCTCTTGAAGTACAGAATGTGTACACTCTTAAAAGTGCTTTTCGGTGCTATGAGCTGACATCAAGCTTAAAAATTAATTTTCACAAGAGTAGCTTAGGGGGGTTAGGGGCGAATAATGAGGTAATACAGTCATTTGCAAGGATTCTTAACTGCGGAGTATTGCAAATTCCATTTTCCTATTTGGGGATTCCAATGGGGTTAAATGTGAGAAGTGAGAAAGATTGGAAGTCGGTTATTGAAAAAATGAGAGCAAAGCTAACCTCATAGAAACAGAAAAAATTATCTCTAGAAGGGCGGATTTGTTTAATAAAATCCACCCTTTCTTCCATCCCTCTATATTTTTTGTCTTTTTACAAGATCCCGAAGAATGTGGCCCATTCAATTCAGCAACTACAAAGGTGATTCCTCTAAAGTGTTACAAATGGGCAAAAGGAAGTTGCTCGGATTAAGTGAGAGTTAGTGCGTAAAGAGAAAATTCAAGGTGATTAGGGGATTAAAGATGTGTTGAATGTCAACAAAACACTCCTTAGTAAGTGGTGGTGGAGGATACTTCAGGGAAATGATTCTTTCTGGACCAAAATTCTAAAAGCTAAGTATGGGGAATATATCAAGAGTAAATTTTTATTGAGACAGCAGAGCGGGAAATCTAAGTGGTGGAAGGATATTTTGAAAGTAACATCTGAGACATGAATAGGTGAATGGTTTTATGGCAATGTCAAACTTAGGGTAAGAGATAGATAACAGGGGGAATAAGGAGCATCAATAGATCTCAAATATTTGTTTCCTAAATTATATGATCTATCCATGCAGAAAAAGGCTTGGTTATGCGAGGTTGGGGTTGGGATGAGGACATATGGGAATGGAGACTAAGATGGAGGAGAGAGTTGTTTAGTTGGGAACATGAGTGGGTTAGAGAGTTGGAGGGGATTCTTGAAGGTGTTCAAATGAGTAGGGATGTTGAAGATGACTGAAGATGGGTGGGTAGTACAAGTAACAATGCTCAATATACTATCAGAAAGGCTTACAATTTAGTTTTTGGGACATCTCAATGTCCTGATTCACATTTCTTTAACAGGTTATGGAAGTCAAAGGTGTTCTCCAAGGTGTTCTCCAAGGTGTTAGCATTTTCTTGGAAGGTTGCCCATAATAGGATCCGACTAAGGTTGAATTGGCAAAATGAAGCATCATCCTTCAAAATGATCCTTCATGCCTGATTTGTTGTAATAATTTGGAATTTGCGTCGCACTTTTTTTTTTACCTGCGAATCAAATATAGATGGTTAGGCTACTTATGTGTTTTGCTGTCATTTTGTCACTCTCATTTTTTGCATCACTTGGGTATTATAAATTCCAACAGGAAGAAGATTGTGGATATTCTTTGCATTGTTTTGGTAGCTACTATGTGGGGCATCTGGTTGGTTAGCAACTCTTTGGTGTTTTAGGGGGTGACCTTCAATGCTGAACAAGTTTGACATAATTCTTTGCAAAGATCATAACTATAGATCTAGGGAATTTATAAGAAGCCGTCAATTTCCTTTTATCAATGTTGTGTTTAACCAAATTATTGTTTTACTTTGTTTAGGTAGTGGACATTTGATTTCTATGGCATTAGAATGTAATTATGCTTTGGAATGTCTTTGTGTAATATATAATGCTTGTACTTTGATGTTTCTATAATCTGTAATTGCTTTAGAGGGGTACTGTGTAATCTGTAATAGCTTTAAGGGGTATTGTGTTATGTAAGATTGATTTTTTGGGGTTTTCAATCATTTGTAATTGCTTTTGGAGTATTGTGTAAGGTTGATATTTTGACACTTTTATAATTTGCAAATACTATTTTATCATCTAGTGTCATAAAGAGGTATTATCCCTTGATGAACACATTTTGCCTTTTAAAAAAAAATATTAATTAATAAAATAGAAAATTTATCATAAAAAAATATAATTAAATGGTAATATAAAATTTTTTATACAGAAAATTCATATTAATTAAATTCATAAAAAAAAATATGCGGAAATCTTGTTGTACGAAAAGTAAGAAGCAATCATCATAGTATCTGTGAAAATGGAGTAATTAGCGTTTACTGTACACAAAATCTCCTTGTTTGAAAATTACAGCGACTTACTCTTTTTGCTATTATTCATCTATATATTTGTATGTTGACTTTGTTGGAAAAACTTCATTTATACCCTTTTATATCCATTCCTAATTATATTGTCTTTTCTTTTTATGTTATGCACATGTACTGTATATTATATTTTCCAGCCAACAACAAAAATAGATGTGTGCTATAAAAAAGGATACATATAATTTTATATTAGGTAAAAAAACAAAAAAAAGTGATAAGTAATTTAAAATTAATATTTTGTAGTACTATATATGTATGTATTTACTAGCAGACAATAGATAGTGATAAACGGAATAATGTAGTTATTTAAAAAAGAAAGAAAATAAAAGTGTAGTGGTGTGAGAGTGAATGATAAAGTAAGTAGGTGAGTGAGGGAGAAAGAAATAAGATGGAGAAATAGGAACAGAAAGCAGAAGCTTAGGCATGGCGGAGAAGAAGGAAAAGGGGAACCTTGTATTAGGTCGGTTCGAGCTCGGGAAGCTACTGGGGCATGGAACGTTCGCGAAGGTCCACCAGGCGCGGAACATGAAAAGCGGGGAAGTGGTGGCCATAAAGATCATAAACAAGGAGAAAATCCTCAAGGGAGGTTTGGTGTCCCACATCAAGCGCGAGATATCCATTCTCCGCCGCCTACGGCACCCGAACATAGTGGAACTCTTGGAAGTGATGGCCACCAAGACCAAGATCTACTTCGTTATGGAGTACGTAAGAGGCGGCGAGCTCTTCAACAAGGTCGCTAAGGGAAGATTGAAGGAAGATGTTGCGAGAAAGTACTTCCAGCAGTTGATCTCCGCCGTTGAGTTTTGCCACGCACGTGGCGTCTTCCACAGGGACCTCAAGCCTGAGAATTTGTTGCTCGACGATAATGGCAACCTTAAAGTCTCTGACTTTGGTCTCAGCGCCGTGTCCGATCAGATTAGGCAGGACGGCTTGTTCCACACCTTTTGTGGGACACCTGCTTATGTTGCTCCTGAGGTTTTGGCCCGCAAAGGCTACGATGGTGCCAAGGTCGATATTTGGTCCTGTGGGGTTGTTTTGTTTGTTTTGATGGCCGGCTATTTGCCTTTCCATGACCGCAATGTTATGGCCATGTATAAGAAGATTTACAGGGGTGACTTTCGCTGTCCCAGGTGGTTTTCTCCTCAGCTTATCACCCTTCTCTCCACCCTTCTTGATACTAACCCCCACACTAGGATTTCTATTCCTCAAATTATGTCCAATCCTTGGTTCAAGAAGGGCTTCAAGCAAATTAAGTTTTATGTCGAGGATGATCGAGTTTGTAGTTTTGATTATAAACAGTTGCTTCATCATGATGATGATGATTTGGCTACATCTGATTCTGAGGTTGAGATTAGGAGGAAGAATACTTGTAATAATGCTTCATTGCCAAGGCCTGCCAGTTTGAATGCGTTTGACATCATATCGTTTTCTCAGGGCTTTGATCTCTCTGGCTTGTTTGAGGAAAAGGGTGATGAGGCTAGGTTTGTGTCTTCTGCGCCGGTGTCTAAGATTATATCCAAATTGGAGGAGGTTGCTCAGTTGGTTAGCTTCACCGTGAGGAAGAAAGATTGCAGGGTCAGCTTGGAGGGGTCTAGAGAAGGTGTCAAGGGGCCTTTGACTATTGCTGCCGAGATTTTTGAGTTGACCCCTTCCTTGGTGGTGGTGGAGGTGAAGAAAAAGGGAGGAGATAAGGCAGAGTATGACAAGTTTTGTAACTCTGAGTTGAGACCCGCGTTGGAGAATTTGGGGATCGAGGAATCTGCTTCTTCTTCTTCTCAATCTCCACACCCTCAGTCTCAACCCCAGCATCGAACACTCTCTGACTCTGCCCTTCAAATACATTCAGATACTGAATGTTTGTACCCACGAGAGATGCTTCTACCACAAGATGGTGAATCAAATTTCGAATTTTCATCCGAAAAACTCCCTATATTTACTATCTGACGGGGCTCAAATAAGATTCTTTTCCAACAAAGAAGCTTGTTAGAAACCAAAAAGATAATGAATGTTGTCACTGATCATGGTACCTGGAGAATCATAGATAGATGATAGGACACTTTTTTTCCTTGTTCTTTTAAGGTTGTGTGTATGTTAAATTTTTCTTTCTTTTCCCTCAAGAATTGTCCAGCATGTTTAGCTTTGCTCCTTGACGAGAGCATTAAATCCTAATGTATCTGTATGTCCTAATATTGTATTGTAAGGCTGATTTAATTTAAATATAGACAATGAAAAAGTGTACATGTTCACTGGTCTCGGCACATTGCAGTATAACTGTATTTTATTTATTTTCATTATTTTTTTTAATTCCTGAAGTGTTGCAATGGGTTTGGATCTGTGGTGCTTCTTGTTATCTCTTTGATTTAGAATTGGAAGTCATTGCAAGAAAATAACGTTCCAAGCAACGATCGTAATGTCTCAGGCCGAGATTTTCAGATCATTTTCCTCTCACCGTGTACAGATTAAAGGGAAATGAAAGCAAATAGATTGCTTGCACGGTTTCTCGTTTAAAATAAGTGGTCTATTTTCCTCTGAATGATGCTGATTTCCAGCACACTTCTTGTTGATAATATACACACACTATTTTAAGCAATTGAAAAGCAAATAGTCATATGGCAGACTAGAGAAGAATGAGAGAAATTTTGTAGGATTTGTCTGCGTGGATGACATTCACTCAAATCTAAAAGCATTGATAAAATCGTAAAAGCATTGGTATATCCAAAATTAAGCTTGTTGCTTTCACAGTAGCATGGCCCTACACATACAAGTGGTGCTTAAGGAACCGGCGTGTTTACTAAACATAGCATAGGTGTTTGTAAAAGACCTTTATATTTTTATGTTTATTTTGAATTGAATTTTGTTATTATATGTAGAAGAGACGTCGTAGGTTCAAATTAACTAGTTAGAATATGGCGACATGTAAAACAATATGTAAATGCCAACACTAATCTATGGTTTGTTGATAATTGGATACTTTGTTTATGCTGATGCATTGAAACATAGTGTTGAACTATATTAGGCGGTTGTCCATATGTCTTCTGATCAATATAACTCAACCATCGCCAATTCCGATGCTTGTTGCTTGTTCCTTTCTGTGGGGCAGAACAAAAAAAAAAGAGACAGTGGTTTCTAATAATTCAAATAAATGAAATTGTAGGACCCTGGTGACTAATGGAACCAACTGTTGGGACCTCTTTCGCTGCCCAAAAGTTTTTTCATGTCTACCTTTCTGCTGTTGTTGATTTTTATATATTCAAAACCAACCTGGGAGGTGGAACACTGCAAAAGATTATGCTTGATAGGGGAGTTTTATATTTTTAATTTAATTCCCTTTATATGTGGAAATAATATCAAACACTATTTCCTTTTTAGTGCGGATTTGAATCACAGAAAATATTTAAAATACTATTTTTTTTTTAATAAGGAATATTTTATTTCACTTTTTAGATGTCTAACAAAGTACTTCATATCACACATAACTAGAGTTAGCTGCGAAGAGGGAATGAAATAAAAAGACATTTTATGTGTGTTATAGTTATTATATAATAATATTTTAAGCTTGTATCAGATTATTAAATATTTCATAAAATTAACACTTTGGCATAAGAAAAGTTTCTATGCATTACAAATACATACCCGTATCATTGCATTTGCATTATACCGTTATTCCTATTTCACACTTAGAAACTCCATTACCACAGTATTAAGATTTCCAGAATATGTGTTTAGATTGCCGTACAAAATTGATTTTGAATGGTGATGGTGTTTAAAATTCATGGTAAGATTCTTGTTGAGATATTTTTATTATAAATACAAGTTTAAAGTAAAATGCAGTGTAAAAAATTTAATCAAATGTAAAAGCTAAAGTTTTTTTAAGTCAGAATAGAATTAATTCTGATTTTTTTCTAACGCAACGCCAAAGATATTAAAATTTGATTAAAATTTTAATTTTAGAATTAATTTTTTAACTTAAAATCAAACACACACTAATTTTGTAATTTTGTAAGATGTGCATTTTCTTAGTAACTTTTAGATTTATAAGAACATGTTTGGATAAGTGTTTCTAGAAGACAAAAATAAAAAAAAAAGTTAGAAAAGCTTCTCCATTTTTTTTCAAACTAATTATAGTTGATATGTAGAAATTATCTTATATAATTTTCTAAAAACACCCGAGACTTTTTAAAAATGAACTTAGAAAAAGTTTCGCATCATTTAAAAAAATACTTATAAAAAAGTTGTTTTAACTTTTTTCTTTGTATTTTTTTTTTCTAGAAGTGCTTCCAGAGAAAACTACAAACTATATTCTTAATCTTAAACTACTTACAAATGCTTATAGCAGTGATTACCGTTTGGTTTGGTTTTAGAAAAAAAAAATCAAATTAATTAATTTTAATTTGTTTTGCTTCAATTTAGTGAAGAGATTACTTTGATTTGGGTGGTTAGAGCTCCAATAAAAAATAAAATTTCTTCTAAAAAATAAATTAAATTGTATAGAAAAAAATATAATATGATAGTAAAAGAATGAAAGAGCACATGTGTTTAATATAATATACACTAAATTAGTCAGTCAAATCCTTTAAATTAATAATTTTATTTCAAACTATGAAAGTTAGCTGCAAAATTGACTAACATTTCAAAAAAAAAAAACAAAACAAAATTGACTAACACAATCAGTTAAGTGTTAAATCAAACAAAATCATAAATCATTCTAATTGTTCAATAAACACCAAATTATTAATTAAAAACTAAAAAAATAAATAACGACACTTAATTTAATAAGTAAAAATTAAAAATAATCATACACATTAGATTGGTCCATATTTTAAAATTCTAAATCTGTGAATTGAATCCATTAAAAATCAGGTTGCTATTAATTTAATTTGGATTTGACTCATAAGAAAATAAATTTCAACTAATTAAATTGATTTAGGTTGAATACATCCTTATTAATATCCCTAATTACTTAATGTCCATTAGTATAAATTGATGCAAGTTGAACATAATTAACGAGTGTTCTCGTCCATTTTAAAATTTCTAATACTATTGTTTAAGTTGTCTTTTTAAGTTAGCGGTCATAAAACATGTTACTAAAATGAATTATAACTGCTTAAATCCAATCATGATTTTGAGATTCTAAAATGATTTATAAACTTAATATTTTTCAAGTTATTTTTTAGAATAAGCTTAGATCCAATCACGATAGCATTAACTTAAAAGAATTTTTCCTTCCTATAAATAAATGAAAATTATGTTTCATTTATATTAAAAACTCATAATTTAAAGTTTAAATCTTATATTTCTTTAGACGAATTTGGATTACTTTGACTAACCTTACTAATTTGAGCTTTGCCATTTTTGTCTTTAATTTTGTTTCCTTCATGTTAACTTTTTATAATGAGAGATATTAATTTGCATTGTCTCTGCTACAAAAAATGTCTACATTTGTCACTAAATGCAAATGGACACTATTGTGGAGGGGTGGTTTAATATACAAATCTCACTATTTCAACTATTGAAGATCCCACGTGGCTGGCATGGAAAAAATAGAATTGAAATAAAACCTAGTAATACTTTTGTGAATAAAAAATAATAATAAAGTAGTTACGTCTATTCGACTTAATTTCACCCCTTTTAATTAATCCACTTGTATAACTTTTTTATCCCATGTCTAATTCTGCTCTATACATACCAAGTATAAAATGTAGAAAATATGTGTGATACATGTTTCGTTTCATCACACTTATCAAACATTATTTTAATTATTTGTATTACAATTCAATGTGGTTAAATATGTTCACGTAGAGTAACCATTTATTACTTCTTACATAACAGAATATTGGAACGCGTATTCGTCCTTAGTAATGTAAAATCAAACAAACATTTGTTCTTTCTTAGTAATAGTACTATATAAAATAAGTCGATTCCCAACAAACCTAAAATTGTTTTTTTTTTTAATTATTGAAACTTTTTTCCGGTAAAGTACTTTGAGATGAAAGACTACTTAAGGTACTTTCAGTATGCGATTTAGGTGATTGTTAAGTTAAATGACTCTTCTCAAAATGATTATAAGGTTATTATTAGTTGAGTTTTTGTACATGTTACTTAAATAATTAAATTTGAGATTTTAAAAAATTATTTAATGATTATAAGGTTATTATTAATTGAGTTTTTGTACATGTCACTTCAATAATTAAATTTGAGATTTTAAAAAATTATTTATTGAAGATTGAAACATGTAATAAAATAAATTTCTTAATTTTTGCAAGATAAAGTTTCTTAAAATTAAATGTTTTAGTAGCAGTCAATTTATTGAAAATAAAAAATATAAGTTTTTTAATTTTTTAATAATAAAATAAAATTGTGAATAAGTATATGAGGTCATATGGATGATAGAAATTACAAAAATTATTCAATATTTTCTAAGATACTTAATTTATATCTTAAATTTTTAATATTAAAAATCTTAAACTTTTAACAAGATGTTTTAAGTAGATAATTATCGTATATAAAATTATAAATCAAATATTTGACAAGTGGCAAAATCAAACATATTTAAAGTGAAATGAATTATCTATGGAGGGTGTGCAAAATATCCTCTCCATTAGCCAAACTGTTTTTTACACAAAGTTATTTTTGTTAACGGTTGAATAATTTAATCAATTAGCTGCATATGCCTATACCAGAGAAAATACAAAATTATCCAATTGCGTTGTTTGGTGCATATTAATTAATTGTGGAATCGAATAAGCACACTTACGGTTGTTTACGTTGCTTTTTCAACTCTATTGTCTTCTTTTCTGAAAAATGCATACATATCTTTGTTTTGGAATTGGTAGACTATCTTAATCACAAAATAGATACAAGTTTCATTAATAATTGAATAAACCTTTGTAAAGTTGCATGTTCATCGGGACTGAGATATCAATAATTTGTCAAGACTTTTTTACATCCCAAACTCCAATAAAAGTACAATTTACAACACTCCACTTGCAAAATGACATAATGCGCTTCCACTGGGACAGGCATAGCTACAGTATTGATGATATGGACTTATAAAAGAACAAATAGAATTAAAGAATTTGAGTATTTTGGAGCATGTAAAGGTTAGAGAAAGACTTGACTTTACAACACACAAAAGAGAGTCAGATAGAAATTTTTAAGTGGCCTCCACTGATAAGATCTCCAGTTCAGCCCACCAGAGTGGAGAGAGTCTTGGGACAGCTTGCTCAGGTGAAATATGAAGCACTTCCCTCAATCTGGGAGTTATGTCCTTCATTGTAGGTCTTAACCTTGGATCAGATTGAATACAATCCTTTATCACCTCACAGATGACATCAAGTTCTTCATCCTTGAAGGATTCCAGCGTGGGATCGATCAGATTGTTGATGCTTTTGTTGTCATTCAAGTGTTCGGCAGCCTGTGAAGTTGATAAGGATTTAATTGTTAAGTGGCATATAACAATGGAGCTGCAGAGGGAAGGTACTTTCAAAAGAAAGAAAAACAAAGTATGCTGCATAAAGCAAGTGGGAAAGACACAAATTTCAAACTTACCCAATTAGCTAGATGGCCGTGTTCTTCAGAGTAAGGTAGTTTCCCAGAGATGATTTCAAGCAACAATACTCCAAAGTTATAGACATCAGTTTCAGGATCAGCATGGGGTGGCAACTCAGATTTCAGTGATTCATCTCCCGTTGGTGATGATGACCTATGCTTGCCAAAAGAGATCTCTGATATCTGAGAACAATGGATGGAAATATGTTACTTGATACCTAACACGTTAAAAGCAAACAAAAAATAGAAATATGTATACCTTAGCAGCAAAGTCATCTGTTAATAATATAGCAACTGAATTGAGGTTGGAATGAGCTACTGGTGGATTAAGATCATGGTGCATATACTGAAGACAATAAGACATGCCCATAATAACCCTCATCCTTGCGCTCCAGTCAAGATCTTCAACTTCCTTAACTGAAAAGAGAACAAATATACACAACTTAAAGCATTTTGTTTTTCATAAAGAGAACTAAAGCCTTTAATCCAATTTGCTACATGCAAAGTAATAACTTGAGCCTTTAAAGAGTGCAGTTACCATGCAAATGCTCAAATAAGCTTCCATTGGGAGCATACTCAAACACCATCATCCTTGTGAATGGTTCTTCTTCATCACAGTATCCAATAAGATTGGTAAAGTTCTTATGGTTAACACGAGACAATGTAGCAATCTGAAGCATACAAGGAACAAAATTAGCAACAGATAATTAAGAATTGAAAGTCTGTCTCTCAATTTAATTGCGACTTGACTTCTAATTCAATTTTTTCCTCTCCATTGACTTGAGAAGGAGAAACCTTTTTGCGATAGGCTGTCTCCATGTTCTTTGACCAATCATGGGCAGAAGTAACAATAGTTGAATCAACAGCAATCTCAATTCCACTGGATAGTGTTCCTTTGTATATGGTGCATGCATCAAAACTATTAACAATATTGCTGAAATCTTCACAGGCTGTCTCCAGCTCTGCTCGATTCAACTTGGGGACCCCTACATTTCATAGGACAAAATATTGTGTCACCATAATATGTTACATTAATTTATTTCTTTTTATTTTATGGGGCACATTGGGATTCTTTACCGTAACGTGAACCTATAATCTTTACCAGAGTTCCTGGCCGTGACAATAAATCTAAAGCCCAGATAGCACTTGGTAGGAATTTTGAAATGAGCTAATAACTTCAGGAAGAGAGCTTAGACACTATTGATTCATAGGTCTAGCCTTCAAATGGTATATGCAAATTATGCATATTACATAACGAGAAATATTCCATTTTCTTGCAATTGGCTGACCATAAAATAACAAGACTTTTGTAAACCTGTTGCTATTCAAATTAGAAAGATGATGCTTGAACAAACTTTTCAAAGAATTTAAATTAGCTCTGTATCCCTCGTACGGGTTTGGAGAATACATGAAACTATGGCAAGATCTAATCTGCCAAATGCTAAGTAGCATAAACACATTTCAGTAAAAAAATGGGTTTACAAATTACAACTACATGTCTTCATTTTAAATTGTTTAACACAAACCCTCAACAGGTTCCACTTTGTCAAATCTAATTTGCAATTAATCATAGTTTTTATGCATTTATTGGAACAATACCTGTTATAAATGCTTTCTGCAACTGTCCACTTATTCCTGTCTTCCAGGGCTTTATTGCTTTTGCTGCTCGTTTTTGCCAAATGCAAAGCATGATCATAACAACAATTACCAAGATAGCGATACCTGCAATTATAATAATATACTTCCATAATTTCCCAGAAGTACCATTAGCTGAATTTTGTTGACTTGATTGATTCACAGGTGGGGAATAAGAAGGTGGAGGCAACGACGCAGGTGACTCATTTTGTTTCTTATTAGCATTTGGCACAGCTGGGAAGGCTCCACTGCTCTGGGTAATTGGAATAGAACTGATCTGTAAAATAGGCAAACCACTGAAAGGTGCAGCTGCAAGGTTACTGGACTGATCAAGCAACTTACGTCGGGCTGAATTGACTAGATTTGATACAACCTGGTCAATCTGTGACTTATCATCAGCACCTACACGATGGAAGGTACGTTTTGAAAGTCAGTTTAAAGATATCAATTTCTCAGTTCTCACAGACCATAAATCAACCGTGGTTCTTCACTTACTAGTCAATTTGTCACAATATTTCTCTTCACAGGCATGAGGGGTAGCCTTTCCTAGCTTGAACCTTCGAATAAGAGTGGACTATTATGGTAAGCTAAACAAGATGAAAGAACAAAACATATGTACATATTAACATTGAGATGGAGTAGAAAGTTATCTACACACAGTGACAGTGCCACACTGAGGTAATTTTTAAGTGCTCCTTTAAGAGGAATAACAAATGAATCTGCCTTGTGCCATTGCTTGAAACTTCTACTCCACATACTTTCCACACAATGCTGTGGTTGTATACTTCTAACACCATGCATCAAAGGGTCAAAGAATCAGAAACTCAGCCATTCTTGTTAATCATAAAGGATGTAGAAAATTAAGATAAATATTCAATCCCAGAGGATGATACTGTTAAAAAGCTTGATACTGCAAAATCTAATCTTCCCACCTTAACAGTGCTACAAGACAACACTAAAATTTCAGTTCCTCATATAACAATAAAATAATTATGGTGATCAGATTTTAAGAAAATCCAACGGAAAAACAAACACTGAATAGATGTAATTCTGCAGGTCTAATCTTTAGTTTATATGGCTAGAGTGAACCGAGAACTTTCAATAAACATAATGAAATGATCAACAGTTTGGGTTTTCACCAATCATTAGGCTATCAAATGACAGTGATAAAAAGTTGTGTTTATTATTTGTTATTTAGATGAGTTGTTCTTTGCAAAACACATGCAATTTGACAAGAGCCAATCATAGATAAACAGATGTGACTTCTGCTATTAACGTGTAACCGAAAACAAACTGGGTTTTAAGGAGTTAAAACAATAAAGTAAAAACTGAAAACAGAAACAAATTTCAATTTATCTTTACCTACGTAGACTCCCAGTCAAGAAAGAATAATTGAATATACATTGCGATGTTAAACAGAACGATGAGAAGCGCCATCAGAAATTCATCTATTGAAGAGAATATACAGAAACTCTATGTAAACAGAAAATTAATTATTTCAATTTTTATGAGATCCCAGATTGATTAATAGAACATCTTAAACCAATTAAAATAACAACATCATTAAGAAATGATCACTATGTTCCATCATTCACATATTTCTCAAGGTTGTCTAGAATAAGTATAGCCACATGAAGAGTTCAATTAACTACGTGGACTCTATTTCCCATGACTCCTGACCTTGTGGAAAAACTTTCCAGTGATCGTCCAAAAGACTTCATTGTTTGCAAAAGAATAAAATAACTTGCCCCTACATTTAAGTGAAGCTAAAAGAAGGAAAGCATACCTTGAAATTACTGATGTCACTAAATCAGGGAGAAAAATGAAGATATACTTAAAGGTGTGCAAGCTTATAAAAAAAACTTACGGGTGTGCGAATTTTCTGTTCTTGCTATGAGATAAAGTTGTCAAAGAAATTGAAGGATTGTCATTAGAGGGCAATCTGGGTTTTTGGAGCTCTTCAGAATCACTGCCTTCAAATTTATTGTCACAAACCAACCTAGAGAAGAATTAAATTTCATTGTAGGTAACCCAAAAATATAACTAAATAGGGGGGAATAGTTAAAACTTAACATACAATTGATTTGACAACAACGTGCTTCCAATTTCTGCCGGGATACATCCAGTCAAGTTATTCCACCTTAAATCCAATAACTCCAGCTTGTCTAGATCTCCAAGTTCTTTGGGAATGGTACCAGAAAAACTGTTCTTGTATAATACACTATTTCAAAGTAACAAAGAGAGCATGTCTGAATTAGAAGTGTATTGAATATGAACTATAATAAGTCAACTGAACTGTTGGACTTTTATACTTCCGAAGAAGTCCTGAAGTAACCCCTAATTTAGTTCTTCATTAAAGACATACATTAACAAACCACATAACATCGAGTTATAACAACAACTAAAATAATCAAACGGAATGGCTGGCAATAATCTGTCCAACAAAGACAAGGAATCCTCATGGACAACAACCTAGATACTAACATGATATAGTAATCCAACTAAGAGCAAACTAACTGTAATTCTTTGGAGTCGAATACTTCAGAATATAGTTACTGTCAGAGTTTTTGGTGGGGACAGAACTGCAATACTGCAGTCAGGCTTACAAAATTAGCGTTGCACAGAAGATGTGAGAAGAAAAGAAAACAAAGAGAAAGAATGATAAATTATTGTTACCAGTCTCCTGAGTTATTGGCTTTGCAGACGGAAGGGAATGTGAGCATATTGTGATTAAGGAATAACAAACGATACAACTATAACACGATACATGTACGTATCACCGGTTCATTTTTCAAGCATATCATGATTATTTAAGAACGACATCTATATGACAAATACCGAGCTCTTACATTACATTGCATTATTATAAGATAAAGTTCAATCAGCACTTTCACCAGTATAACACGTGTTTTAATTTTGACATAATGGTAAATAAAGGACTTTTTTTGGAGGGAAGACATAGGAACGTGGTCAAGAACCCTTACAGGCGTTTTAGATGACTAAGTTTCCCTAGCTCAGGAGCCAATGTCCCTTCCAAAGATAATTCAGCTAGGACCCTACAAGAAATAACGGGAAGGGACAAAATTCTATAAGCACATAAAATTCAGCATTGTGTTCACGTCTATCAAAATGGAGCTTTCTTCAAAGCGTCAGGAACAACTGTATGTATTAGTTTTTAGAAAAAGAAAAATAATATTGTCTCAATGGAAAATTTAGAAAGAGGAAATCAAAGGGAACTTACAGTTTTTGTACTTTACCATCAACACAACTAACACCCGACCACTTGCAAGGGTTGCAATAATTTGGATTCCAATTTGCCAGAGCACCAAAAGGGTCATAAGTTATTCTTCCCCGAAATTCCAACAAGGCTAATCCTGCAACATCCGTTCCAAATGCAGCAACAAGAATCAAACATCAAGATACAAGAGATGCATTATATGATTCACTGTAAATGAGGGAGACTAAAAGGACAATCTATGCAAATACCTTCATCATTAAGAGACCAACACTGCCGAGTTCCCAATAGAGAAATCAATCCAACGTAAATTCTGAGCAATAATTGAAATGGGCCCCATATGCTTTCCATTGCAATATGAAGGCAATGTCACTTTGGTAGAGACAATGTCTATGTATCTTTAAAGGCACCAAGTTATATGATATGTCATAATGTGATCACACGTACAAATTTGAAAGGTTTGTTTTTATAAATAGGAACCTTTCAACCTGTTTGGATGAAGCAGCAGAAATTCACTAACTAGACAAAAGGTGTACATTCCGATGGAAAGCAACAACAATAGACGCTCTTGGGTCCAAAGATCATATCAGGGTCTCGCATATCTTATCTTTTCCTTGCAACCTTTTGCACAACAAAAGCATGCCCCACTGAATGTGTTCCTCTGAAATGAATTCCAGCAATGTGGACTGGGGCTGTAAGAAATTACATCAAGAGAAACAAAAAGAAAAAAGAATGAAAATGAAAAAGTTGACAGGAAATGAAAAACATAAGAAAGAAGAAACAAGGAATAACCCCATGAGGAAGCAATAATAAAAAAGGGATAGAATTACCAAGAAAAGGGTGTAGGGAAAGAAAAGTGTTGAAAATGAAGGATGAAGAATGTTGGGGGATGAAATGCAAGTGGGTGGTGATAGGTGGGGGGTAAACTGAGACAGAGAATGAGAAAAAGGCAGCAAAAGATTCAAAACAATAATTTGATGTGTGAAATATTGAATGTTATGCTGCCTTTGCAAAGAGGATCTCAGAGGAACCTCTCTCCGACCACCTTCATCCTCTTACAATGTTGGGGTTGTTTTGTTTCTCGTCTCAGTTTCTCTCTCATAACCCCCCACCACCCACACCACAATTCCCCTTCCCCCCCTCTCATACTCTTTTTTTTTTCCTAAAATTCGTCCTTGGCTACCACCTCCGAATTCCTCGCACGCGCTTTTTGTTACTGCTGGTTCACTATTAATCATTTTTTTATTATTCCATATTCATTTATCAAAATAACTATCACTGTCCATTTTTCTCATCCAAAGACTATTTCAAATTCTCACGATCTCAATTCAAGACAAATCCGCAAATACATAATTAAATATTCTCTCTCAATATCTAAAATTCACCATCTTGATAGACTGCATATTTCATCTTTTCTTGTATTTTTCAACTTAATAATTAACTCCTCCTCTCTGTATCATAAATGTTGTTGCTATTAGGTTGCATTTTTTCTGTTGCACCTGTCTCAACTTTAAAATAACTATATTTAAAGTTTAATTCAATATAATTTTTTAGTTACTATATTTTTTCTTAATTATTATTACTGCCATCCTTTCATAAGATATGGTTTTGAACATAATTATTGCTCATTTCTACAATTTACGTGTAATATTTATTTTTGTTTTCTTGTTACTTTTTCATATCCTTTTATAAGATATAGTTTTAAAATTATTGATTATATATAGATTTATAATTAGGTATTTTTAATGTTTCACATAACATATGAAATTACAAATTTATTTAATATCTTTTAATATAGTTAACTAATCTCAAATAAAATTTGAGTAATTTCAAATTATCATTTTAACAATATTAATAATTATAAATATCGTCAATAATAATTATAACAAAATTAAGATATTTTTCTGTAATTTGCTTAATAATAGAATTAGTTGTATAATTTAATATTTTTTAAGTAGGATATGAATATTACTTTTATTTTCATTTCTTGCAATATATTTTAAAAACAAATCAATATCTCATATATTATAATCTCACAAGAATTTAACATTTTGTAAATATTAATAAAATGTTTTTTAATTCATTAATATCCAAAGTTTTTATATCTTAAGATTCGAATAAAAAAATTGAAACCTTAAATGCAATTTTAGTCCCTTATTTTATTTAATATGCAATTTTGATCATTTGTCTCTATTTTTTTTAGAGTTTAATTGGTATACACAACCGTGTATACCAATTAAACTCTTCTTTATAAGTCAATAAATTTTATTAATACTATAAATAAATGAGCAAGCATAAGCAAATACAAGATTATAGTCGGAAAATAACCAAGAAGTTAATTGGCATTAAGCATATTGGGGTTCATGATTCATTCGCAAAAGAATGTGATGTTAATTTCATAATAGAGCATCACTCTCATATATCTAGCTAAACCACTTGAATTATATCATCAATCTCCATCAACTGAACTTTAAAAATCACCACATTTGGAGCCTTCCAAATCTGCAAAATATCAACATACCAAACAAATTTAAAAAATCTGTCATTCTTGTTTAATTCCAAAAATTTCTTAAGTGTTTTTTAGTTTAAATTTTACTTTTGATTTATTATTTTTTATTTAGTTTAGTTAAATATCTTTTAAAAAGCTATTTTAGTCCATTAATATATTTTTAAAATGATTCAATTTGATATTTTTGGAAAAAAATATTATGTTAAAAGTTAATTAAACAAAACTTAAATGGATATTTTTGAACTATTTAAAACTGCTAATAAATATATCCAAGTGACCTAACTCTTGAAACTTCTCCTCCTCCCAAGCAAATAAGCCTAGAGGATCAAATGATGGATGGTTGTGGATAATAAATGGATCAGGTCTCTATACAGTATGATCAACAAGTTATTGGTTTCAAATGGGTCCATTCACAAATATGAGTTTTTTAAATTTATTTGGATGAAAAGGGTTTTGCAAAGGTTCAATGTTTTGTTTGGAAACTGAATGCAAAGAAGTTGTCTGCGAGGCAAAACCTTTGGAAAATGGATATTCTTTTAGAGGATGGAAGATGTTGTGCTCAATGTGATGCGGAAATGGAAACAAGTCAACATCTCTTTTTTAATTGTGCAATGTCAAGTTAAGTATGACTCAAGTTATGTGTTTGGTGGGGCATGACTACGACCATGCAGAATGAGGGTTGTGAGCATGGATGTCTATTTATGGGCTTAGTAAATGGTTCAGTGGATTTGAAGCAAGCATGTCATTTGTTTTTTGTTTGTAGGTCTTTGGTATATTTGGAAGACTAGAAATGTAAAATTTTTCAAAGGAAAGATTCACCAAATGGATCATGAGAATGGTGTCATGGAGCAAAGTTGTTATCTCATTCTTATGCAGAATGACTCATGAATCCTATGTTGTGTATATTATAACTATGGTGGATATATCAATTTCATAACTAGTATTCAGGCTAAGCAGATACTCCTTGTGCTTCTTGTCTAATGCTTTCTTTTGGTGATCATATTTCTTTAGCTTAAAAATATATATATATATATATATATATATATATATATATATATATATATATATATTTCTTTTGGTGATAATATATATCTATCCAAGTGATAACTTACTTAAAGAGATGATTGAACTTAACTTCTTATTTCTATTTTTCCTAAATACATAACTTCATATTTTATTTCTCATACATAGGTTTGAGATCAAAGAAGGAAGGAGTAGAGGGAGATTGTTTTTACAAAATCTATCTGTAGCAATTTATAGCAAGGAAAATTCTCAAAACAATTGTCTATGCTTATTCATCAATAAAAATAATTATTGGCAGTTTTGAAATAACATTTTGTTTTTTTTTTAATTCTAAAAGCA
Source organism: Psophocarpus tetragonolobus (assembly GCA_037954015.1). Taxonomy (NCBI): domain Eukaryota; kingdom Viridiplantae; phylum Streptophyta; class Magnoliopsida; order Fabales; family Fabaceae; genus Psophocarpus; species Psophocarpus tetragonolobus. The sequence continues at coordinate 24,408,109 of CM075690.1, forward strand.
ACGTTTTGTCTTTTTACATTTTGCATTAATTTGAACCCTAATTCTAACATGGTTTTCTTTTTCTTTCTAAATTCTAACATGTTAATTTAAGGTACTACCAATAAATTATTTAATTAATTAAAATAAAAAATAATATAGATAAATATAGGAAAGATTGATTATTATATCAAAATTACAGATAGAAAAGACAAAATTGTATTTAAGTCATAACTAAATCTGATTCTATGTTATGAAAATTATTCATGACTTTTGATAGAAAAAATAAATTAATCTAATATGTTTATAAAATAATGAATGCAAAAAGAAAAGTTTAGTTAAATGTGTAAACTTATTACCAACATATTTCGATTAAATATCTTTTTCTATTTATAATATCTTTATTCATAAAATATATAAGTTCAATACTAATTTTAGTAGCCTTTTTTAGAGGGTAAAATAAAGTTCAAAGTATAAATACAACAATTTCATTAACTATTTTTTTACATAAATAACAAACTACTTTAATGATATACAACTATATTTAGTTATACACATATTTTTAAGTCTAGAGCTTTATTCGAGTCAAGTTCTGAAACTTCACAAGAGACAATCTCTTAAATTAATTTACAATGTTGATCTTCTTAAAAGTTGCATAATAGATTTATTTATAACATGAGCTAGCAAAAATCTAATCTTGTATCTTTAAGATAAAATAATAATAATATATTTAAATGATTAATCTAAAATAAACTAAACAAAAGATAAGATAACATAACCAATTAAAAAAAATTTTATCATCTGTTAAATGATATAATCATTCGTCCATGAAGGTGCACTTTTAATCTTTGATTCTATTATTTTATTTTTGTGAGTTGTAACACTATATATATATTCTGTGATCATATTAATGAAGATAATATGTTAAAATTTATTATCTGATACTTTAAAGTAATAAAAAAGTTATTTATTGTCTAAAATAATTTGAAACAATAATTCAATCACACCATTATAGTAAATCTGATATTTTAAAAATAATGTAAGTGTTGGACGAGCTTGTAGTTGTAGGTAGTAGTTACCGAGGCATGCTCTTGAGAAGATAGTAGTGATCTTAACAGGAAAACAGAGAAAGTTGTAGTTGCGCGAATCTTTAGCGTGAATTAGAGATACACGATAAGGATCCTGGCACTGCAATTGAGCAAGGTTGGTTTGATCCTTTTCTCCAAAACAGTTTACACAAAAACTACCGAAACCCGTCTTTACTTACATATTTAGGAAAGACGAATATACTTTACCCTCAAAATATGATATATAATTCATTTACACTACAACTACAATATATGCTTGATACTTGATAGCATTGAAGGCCTAACAAATAACAAAACCCAATTCAAAATATTGAACTCAAGTGAAGAATCTCAGATGGGAGTTTAGTTTGTTGCTGTTAAACCAGAATTTGGAGAACCTTTTTCTGTATTCTGTTATGATTACTTCTATGTTCTATCTCAAATGATTGGCTGTAATCTTGTTATGTGTTATATACAATGCCAAAGGACAAGATATTTTTCCAACCTTAAACGTGCATGCCATTTTGTACAGGGGCGGGCAGAGATATGTGATAAACAATCGAATGAAATAACAAGAAACAAAATTTTATAGATTTTACTTCTTATTTTAATGAATTTTATAATTTTAATTAATAATAAAAACTTTATTAAAAATATATTATTGAATTCAGGCACTTAACCAGTCTATCAATGAGCAAATAAATTATTGGGGACACTGCAATACCTACCCCAAATTCAAATTGCTTTTCGCTGGCTCAGTATTATCAAACTCTAGTAAGTTAGTCACCATCACTTTTCATCAATAGCAGGATGGGTAATATCATTGCCATTGATGATATCTGTATACGAAGTCAAAGTTCAAGTTGGAGTTGAGCAAAATAAGATATATCAATTATAAATAAAACTAAAAAATTCCTTAAATTTTGTTTTCTATCTTGTTATTGAAGATCCCACGTTAACTAGTAATATAACTAAATAAAAGTATATAATGAGGTACAAATTTAATCTTACAAGTCAGTTTTGTTAGGTTGACTTAGGTTAATTTTACTATTTCTAACATGGCATCAGAGTATATTCTAGCAGGTTGTTGTTGGGCTTAATTAGGTTTATCGTGTCACCTGTTATTATACCACCCAAAAAAATATAAACTTAACGTTTGAGATGTCCGTCGTCGGTATAGGAGATGTATTAGAGATCCCATATTGGTTCGTGATATAGCTAAACAAAAATATATTATAAGCCGATCTTGTGAGGTTGAGTTAAACTCAATTTCACCGTTTCTAATATATGTTGAATTATATATGTTTGACGGGTTAATTCTAAAGACTTGACATGATAAACTTAACATATTAATTTCCTTTCTTATATAATAGTAGCTGGTTTTAAGATTTTCCATTAAAAAAACAAATGTTTATACTTTTACTAAAGCCTTAAATATATGTTTTAAATTTCTAAATTTTGTTTTCATCTCTAATAAATTTTTGTTGTGTTGGATCCTTAATTATTATTATTTTTTGTTCTTAAAACCCTATTTAAATTATTTTTAAAGTATTTAAAAATAATTTTATCTAAAGTGTTTTAGGGGAAAAAAATAGAAGTTTATTAGAGATTCAACTTCAAGGAAATACCTAACGCAAAATTAATTAATATATAAAAAATTTGAAAAATATTTAACCTTTTTACAAATGCGGAACGTATGGTACATAATAACATAACTTCCTTAAACACGTGCATATGAAAAAAACATAGGAATGTTCATGGGTCGGTTTATTTTGATTCATCGAAAAAAATATAATAAAGGAAAAAAATCAAATTTATCTAAGAAGTAACAAATAGTATGGTAATTAAACAAACTAAAAGAAACTAAGTGTTTAACACAAATTAACAAAAGCACCAACATAATCAATTAAACCCTATTAAACAGAGTCATGTATAGATATATTTAGTAGGTACAAAATGGCACATCGTCATTTCACTTAACAAGTTAGTAGTAATTAAAAACAATAAGTAATATATAAATATATTTTATATAATAAGCTCGATATAGTTCAAATTTTCAAATCGCAAATTCATAAATCAAATTGAATAATGTAGGGTATAAATTGGTTCAATTCAATTTTGACTAGAGTTAAACAAATGGATATGGATATGTGAATTACCCGTTTAACCCACAATCATATGATATATTGACTTAATTTTTTTTAATTCATTAAAATGTGGTTTTCTCCACGTTGGGAAAATGGACCGGACCGACCGATTGAATCAGGAATCAGATCAGTATGTCGGTTGAACCAAGAATCAAATCAGTATCTAGTCCATTGTTTTTAAAAAATCGGGAATGCTAGAAACCGACCAAGAATCGGTCAAACTGGGTGAACAGGCCAAAATCGGTTGATTCAAGGGTTTGTCCATTTTATTTTTATTTTTTCAAAAAAATTAAAAAATATAAAAATTCATAAAATTGAAAATTTGTGGTTTTTAAAATTTTAGGTACACAAATGAGAGATATTCTGATAAGGTATTACGAAATAAAAAATATTTAAAAGGAATTTTTACAAATTACAAAATGATTACACTTTAGAATATAAATATTTCTTAAAAAGTGATTTTAGGCAATGTGGAACTTTATTTCTTTGTAATATTATAAAGACAAAAATACTTAAATTTAATACAATGTATTATATTTGTGTATTATAAATCATATACCCCTTATTTTTTGCTTAGTATATTACTATATTAGTAAAAATAAATATAAAAATAATATTTTATTGAATCTGATTCAACCCCGGTTGAATCCTAAACTCATGTCTTCACTGTTCAATAAACAGTCTAGTTTTAAAAACCTTGGGTTTTCTAGCTTAGTTTGTTTAGTTTGTGGATTAAGTGGACCCAATCTATAGGCCCCACATTATTTAAAAAATAATATATTTTAACATTTTAGACACTTTATATTGAATATTTAGAAATATTGAAAATATTAAAATAAAAAGAGATATTAGATCATTTAGATGACTTTTGAAAAAATCCATAATTAATCATGGTAAAAAAACTAATTTAATTATACGAAAATTTAATTAGAAAAAAAGTTTTAATGTTTTTTTTTTTGCAATTGCAGACACCTATTTAACCTGTGAGCTATGTAGGGCAGATGTAGACTTGAAAAATTAAAAATCGTTAAAATTGTAGATTTGCAGGACGAGTTATCTGAGCTGCAAGCTTTGGAATTTATAGGCTTAAACGAACGGATTATTCGTTTGCCCAAATTTTTTGAAAAAAAAAAAAAAACTAAACTAATTTTAATTGGTTCTGTTTAAATAGTTAGATTTATTGAATTGACTTGAACTAGTGATCAACCTTAAAAAAATATATTGAAAGAAGTTCATTTCTCAAATGAATCTCCACATGCAAAGAAAACAAAATATTTAAAACATTAGAATTGTTGATCAAGTAATTAGGAATATCAAAATTATATTTAAAACGTTTTTACTCTTAATTTATTATGGAATTTAAATCAAAGTATAAATGAGAGTGTCGTAGTGAGCATTCAACAAGGTTCCACCATTTCTTCCAAATAAGTGACCTTTGCTTTGTAATTAGAGCTCCCTAAGTGAGATACATTTTACCAACAATGGACAAAAGTGAGGTTTGCATTAAAAATAAGGCATATTTTTCATAATTGGGAAATGAGGTGCAAAAAGGAAGACAAAGATTGTTTTGCACCAACTTTGTTGTTTCATTCATACTCTTTTCCCATTTTGTCACCCCTCATGTAATATTGCGCTTAAGGACAAACATATAATAGTGGAAAAAAGTTTGAATTATTGAATCTAAAGGATTGATTTGTGGTTCTCTATTAATTAAATTAATTATATTGTGATTTAAATAAATGCTAAGGTTAGATTTGTCATAGAGCAAAACAACTAAAATAAAATAAAGGTTGGGATGTGATTAATTGAGAAAACTTATACATTAAGAAGATTAGGGTTGCAATTTTACAATACTCAAAACATTATCCCTAATTCTAATTCCAATTAAACCTTGTTATAATTATTATCAACTCTCTTATAGATTACTAAAAGTGATAGGTCATGTCATTGCTTGTCATCCAAGGATTAGAAATCATTGCATATAGTTTATGGGATTGATATGAGGATCTAAGAAATGCTACAAAATATTCAGAACAGTATGATCTGTCATATTGTGACATATATGGAAGTAACACAACCATAAAGATCTTTCGAAATTAGGTCCAAGACAATCACAAAATAATGCAATATATTTGTATTGATGCATGGTTATGGACACATAAACAGGTGAAATGTTGTAATGCGGAATGGGTGTTGAACCCTATTTAATGTGCCTTGGGTACCACTATTACAGAAAGACAGAACAACAACACAAGATCGACTACTGATAGAGTATTTTATTATATACACTTTATATAATTTTTAATCCTTCTAACTTTGTAATTGTTTCATAATTTTCTGATTTAGGCCTTTTCTTATCTATCTCCTTTTATTTTGTAGGATTAGTGATCTTTCTTGGATTATGCTTTGCATTAAGCCAATTATTTTTTGTATTTTTGTAATTTCCTTTAAGTGTAATTTTTAGTTTTAATTTCGTTTCTATTAGTTTTTGTTGGATTTTTCTGGGTCAATTTCATTTTGGGCCAAAACTCAATTTAAAGACGAATTGAGATATGGATTTAGAGACATATTATAAATTATTTTTTAATTATTATAACTAACTTTTCCTCTAATTTTCAGTTTCCAAATTTCATGTTCAATTCTCTCTCTCTTTTCTCAGTATTTTTTGTTATCTCTTCTTCACTTTCCTTTATCCGCAAGCTTTTATGAAGATCTTCATAGAAGGCTAAACTTTGAATTAATTTGAGATTTTTTATACAATCGTGCAATAGGGTATGAAATATGATTCTTGTTCTTCGTTTTCTTCACATGAAATTGTGATTTGTGCCTTTCTTCTCTTCTCCAATTTGTGGAAAATTTTAATTAGATTTTGATACAAATTGGTTTGTGATCGATCTAGATTTTTTTTTTTTGAAAAAAGATAAATTTTATTAATCAATACAGAGCACTACCATGTCATGTCACAAGAAATGACACAATAGTGTTTACACATAATAGTAGCAACACAGTAAACCACTAAGCACTAATTTTACACATCTCTTCAGAGTATAACTAGAAACTGAAAAGAACCAAGAGTTTCACTACCTAAACATAGTAAAAGAAATTTTTGACTGAACTGACCATTCATAAAAGGAATTAGACGATTTTTATAGAGCCCGTGAACCCATAACCAAGAACTTTGCATAGACGTCTGCCAGACTTGTTCAACATCAAAAGGCACACCTTGGAACACCAAATCGTTTCTAGTCAACCAAATCCTCCAAAACGTGGCTAACCAAATTATACAAAGAATGTTGCTACACTCTTTCCCTTTTGTTTTTATGCTGCTCAGATGTTGCAAATATGAGAATGACAATCTGAAGGCAAAACGCAGATGTAGCCTAACCGTCTATAGCATTTCATCCATACACAATAAGTTGAATTATATGTAAAAAACAAGTGTGATACAAATTCCAAATTATTACATCAGACAGAACAAGAAGCATCAGTTGAAAGAATTATATTCCACTTTATCAATTCAATCTTAGTAGGAATCCGATTGTGAGCAACTTTCTAAGCAAATGCTAAGACCTTAAAGGGCATCTTTGACTTCCATAACCTATTAAAGAAACGAGAGACATAACCTTGAAATCCCCCACAGAGAAGACTATAAGCTTCTTTTATAAAATAAATTACATTATTCCTTAGAATGCCTACCCATCTCCACTCATTTTTTATATCCCATCTCAATTTATCTCAATTAGAGACTCCCCAATTCCTTAACTTGTTCTATTTTAATTTATAAAAAATAAAAACAAAATTTATAATTTGATTGTTAAAAAAAAGAGTATCAATACCTTTAAAATTATGAGAAAGAATAGACTCTCCCCCAAATTAATGCTACATGAGACATGCTAACTTTCCTCCAAAATTGCACTAGCCGAGTCGACACTTCCTACTTCACGGCCCGAAGCCAATTTTAAATTGCCATTGGACATTTCAGCTTCCTTCTTTCCTGTGCTTTTACATTCACCTTCCTCTGCAAGTTCCAATGCATTACCATTGCATTCCACCAACCTCGCAATAGCCTCGTCAAGCTCATTATCGGACTACACCTCTGAGCCTCCATCCCATCTAGATAAAATAGAATTCGCATAATCCTCAAAAGTTTTAACACATCTACATATGTCTGTTCTTCAACCACCCGGATAGACATCAAATTCCCATTAATTTTAATACATTTGTTCCGACTAATAGGATCCATTAATGAAGTTTTAACAAGAATTCTCCCAGATTCTAAGTTTTTAAAAGAGATAGTCCCTTCTATGCCTCATCCTTCTCCAAATCGATAAGAAATCATACGAATCCAAAACGAGCTTCATCTTTCTTTCTATTCCTTCCAATAAAGATATCTCCAACTTCTCCCCACCTATTGAAAATTTTATACATTGTCTTCTCATAAAAGGAATCAGAAAAATGTGAGAAATAAAATGACGTTAGATACTTTGTAAAGTTTTTGTTAGCAAACATTGTCATTCCGCGACATGTATTGCTTACACACTCTCTCTACCCCTCTCTCGCATCTATGTAGTCATCGATTTAGGTTGATTAATAAGAACAACATATGATTAGGTTACTATTTGATAATCTATTTTGATTGATTAGATTTCTGAAAATTTATGAGAACCAAAGATTGCAATTATGATCCAATTTGAGTGAATTACTTGTGAATTGAATGTTGATATAATTTTGTATGTTCGTAGAATTATGATTATTTAAGCGCATTACTAGAAATCTTTGATTAATATTTTCATTCTTTGTTTTTTATTCTATAATTTGTTTCTTAATTTTGTATATCTATTTTCAATTCTGCAATTAAAATCCTCCTATCCTAATTGCTTGGTGAAATCTGTAACATAATATAATTTATTTGTATCCTCAAGAAGAATGACATAAGTTATTCTGTATGTTGAAAAATATATTAATGGATTTCTAGTTTTGTATAATAATACTATCAACTACCCCAATAATAACCCAAATGAGATAGTCATAGAGTGATAGTCATAGAGTGATAGACATAACACTCAAAGGAGATGCCAAAGAGACAAACACAAACACAATTAATAAGGCGTGACACTATGGGAGTTAGATGCAAGACTAAAGTAGACGTAAGATGACAGATCCAACAAACAGAAAATTAAAAGGAGGGGTAGACTAAAACATTCTTGGGTGTATTTCTATTAATGGTGGTGTGTTATATTGGATGTAAAGGTCTAATGCTAAGAAGACATGACATACCTTATGTTTTCTGTTTATATTATCTTAATAAAAATTTTAGCTTATAAAACAACTAAGAGTGTTTGACCATTAATAATTAATACTTTCACAATAACAAAAAGGCTGGAAGGAATTTTTAATTATTCTAAAAATTTGTTATTAATATAAACATGAGGCGAACAAAATAATATTATTTTTTTTATTTTTACTTGAGATGTTACATGTGAATATATATATAACTGATATTTAGTTTGGAGTACTAAGCAGGCATATTCACATGTATATCATCTTCTTAACCCTTAATTTGCCTGATAACCAATTCAAGAAAGCCAACACAAGAGTTTCCAAACAGAATGCGCAGTGAAATCAATTTTTGACGTTGTGGCAGCTGTGCATTGCTCTTTGATAAATTTCTTTCTCTCAGTTTGCTGTTAATTATTTAAATGTTCCTAGGTGTAAACAATTGAGCACACTGATAATTTTTCTAGTATTTTTTATTGGATGATAAACAAAGATATAAAAGTCTTAAAATAAAAGTAACCAAAGACATTTTACTAACAAAATAAAAAAACGATTTTAATTAATATCATAAAATAATCAATTATAAAATATAATTGTATTTAAATAATACCATTAAATATTTAAAATTTATTTAAAGTTTATTTTTATTTATATATTAGTTTTTTGGCACCTTCAAAAAAAAATTTGTAGCTCCGCAACTCGCAGTTACCATAGCTATTACCATATGTTTTTGCTGAGATGCAAGCATGAATCCTCATAACTATTACTATATGTTTTTGTTGAAACGCAAGTATGGCGACGCAAAGATGCGAGCATGGCAGTGTGAGACGCAAGTGTGGTGCGAGACGTAAGCACGACAGTGCAAGATGCGCGACAGTGCAAGATGCGAGCGCGATGGGTGAAGCGAGCGTGGCGGTGCACAATGCAATCGCGGCGGTGCAAGATGCAACCGCGGCGGTGCAAGATACTAGTGTGACGTTGCGAGACCGCAGTGGTGCGAGACGTGAGTACGACGATGTGGCAAGTGGGGGCCTGAGTAGCCGCAGAGCAAATAACAAAAGCAAATGGAGAACGATGAGCAAGAGAAAATCAGAAACACAGATAACACAAGAGACTATGGAGAATACAAGTGAATATTTTAACTTAAACAATATGTGTCTCTATTGAATCTGTTAAAATTTTCACAGATCTTTTTTTCCAGATCTGTTAAAATTTTAAAAGGTTTGAAAATACATTTATGATTTGTTAAAGTTTTAACAGAAAAAATACTTTTGTGATCTGTTTCTAACGGAACACCTTTACAAATATTTATAATAATTACAAAATTACTACCGTATTTTGTACAAGGAGTTTTTTTTGTACCTGATGAGAAAAGTCATTATTTTTAAAACTATTGTGTGGTGGGTAAAGAATTTTTTGACATATGCTTCACATAGAAATTAATTTGCATGCATACTATATGTATCATATATGATCCCTTGAGTGCAGTGAATGTTGTATATGAATATGCCTTGCTTCTCCTTGTCACATAATAAACAGTAGTCCTGCATGTTAGATTCTTCCGTTTGGTAAACACCTTTACTCTTAGTTGACTTTGTCAACGCACTGCTGCCACGACGTCAAAAATTGATTTCAATGCACATTTGGTTTGGAAACTCTTGTGTTGACTCTCTTGAATTGGTTATCAGTCATATTAAAGGTGAAGAAGTTGATGTAGATGTCAATAAACCCTTCATAAATCAAGCGATTTCTAATTCTTTTAAAAAACCTATGCATGCTCAGTAGGAAAATAGGACCACTAGTTGTGCTTTTTTTTTTTTTTAATATATACTAGGTTCTTAATTTTTTTAATATGCTAAATATATTGCAAAAAATTTTCTATTATTTTAGTCTTTCTATTTTGTAAATGTATCAATTTTAATCTTTTAAAATGTTATTTAAATTTTTTTTATCTTTTCATAAAAAATTATTTAAAAAATAAAAAATATATATATTTTAAATTAAAGAGTCAAATAAATAACTTTTTTTAAAAACGTATTTAATATTTTGAAAAAATTTAAATACCCAAAACATATTTTACCCTACTTTTATTATTTTTATGTGGTTAGAGTATATAATTAAAAGATTATTTTATTATTTTTACGTGGTTAGAGTATATAATTAATACGTTCTTTCGAGGAGAGTATATAATTAATATGTTAATTATTATGTTAAGCATATTCAATTCATACGTTTTAAGATACACATTATTTTATATTAAAGAATATTAAATAAATTTTGTAGTTCTTACAATATTATGTTAATTTTAATTAAGATATTCAAGTACAATAATGGTAAAAAAAAAATTAAAATTCACATTTTTCATATTCTTATTTTTAATTATTAAATTTAAAATAAATTATTAATATAATTAATTAGTTGTCACTAACAAAAAATTAGTTATAAAAAATAGTATCTTACAAAGAACTCATCTTATTTTTAATACACTTATCGATCTTATCTTGTAAATCCATTCGAATAGTTTTTTTTTTTTTTTCAAATACAGTATCTTGGAGTTAACCAGGCCATTGAAATGTCCTATATACATTTTTTTTTTAAAGGCTCATAATATAATAAAAAAAGAAACAAAGTGTTTCTTAGAATACAAAAACCGGATAAACGAACACCTCCATATCCCATTGGAATATGTTATAAGTTATTCAGCTAAGACATATTTAATAAACACAATCTAGGATTAGCGTACCAATCCGAGAATATACACCCCCTATTAAAACTGAAGGAATATGATAGTCATTTCCATGTTATTACCTTTATAGCCATCAGAATGTCTACTGAATCCCCCTGTATGTTATCAAAGACAATCTGATTCTTAGTAGTCTAGATTCCCCAACAACCAGCCAGCCAGAAAACATATTTGCACCTCTTCTTCCTCTTTCCCACCACCCATGATGCCGATGAGAGAAAAAGTTGATTCAAATCCCCCGGAATAGGTCCTTGGATTCCCAACTAGCTGCATATATTGGTCCACACTGATTGGGCTTTGGCACACATTAAGAACAAATGATTCTTGCTTTCCATATCACTTTTGCAGAAGACACAGAAAGCCTCCTCTCCTGGAATGTCAACCTCTCTCTTGATTAGATTATCAGTGGTTGGTAATCTATCCAGCAATAGTCTCCATGAGAAAGCAATTACCTTGGAGGGTAATCTATCCTTCCATATTAGTCTCAGATGGTTGGGTTCCACCTCGGTGAGTCTCGTTGAGTTTTGTTGCGTGCGCAGAGCCGCATATGCCTCAGCAATAGAAAAAACCCCATCCCTACTGGCCCTCCAACTCCATTTATCCACTCTGTCGTCCACAATCACCACTGACGGCAACACCCTCTATAAAAGACGGAGCTGATCTTCTTCCCATACGAATAAATCCCTCCTCCATACCCAAGTCCACCCCTCTGATGCTTCTGTTTTCTGGTTAATAGTGGTGTCCTTATCTGCCGCTAACCCGTATAGCCGAAGAAACTTTAAGCTAAGAGGTCCATCTCCTATCCAATTCTGTTCCCAAAAACAGGTATCCTTTCCATTACCAACTTTTTTAATAACGTTATTCACAAACCAGTCTGGTATCACCGCTTTCGGCCCATCAATTGCCAAAGGTCCTCCACCACTGAGAGGCTGAAGATAAATTCTGCTATCTTTGATTGAATTTGTATGTCTGGCCATATCTACTCTCCAGCAAATTTGCCCATATTGCATCTTGCTCTGACAATATCCTTCACCTCCACTTTGCAAGCAAACTCAAATTGAAGTTCCATAGACAATTCACCCCCAATCTCCCTTCTTCCTTAGGCCGACACACATTCTCCCAACTAACCCACACAATTTTGTTCTCCTGGTCAATCCCTCCCCACAAAAAGGAGCGTTGTATACCGGTGATGACTTTTAGAACTTTCTTGGGTACTTTATAGAATGAGAATAGGTATAGTGGGAGGCTAGACAAAACTGAATTTATCATAACTAACCTTCCTGCGAACGACATGTGTTTTGCCCTCCACGTTGCCAGTTTCCTGTGGAATTGCTCAATGATTGGTGTCCACATTTCTACCTTCCTCGGATTCGCACCCACCAGAATCCCCAAAAACTTAAATGGAGGTGATGATACAAGACAATCCAAGAGCTTTTTTACAGCTCGTATGAATGAGTCATCAACATTTAAATCATAAAATTGGCTTTTGTTATAGTTTACCTTTAACCCCGATGTCATCTCAAAGGCGCGGAGAATAACCTTCAAATACCAAACTAATTTCAGATCAGCTTCCCCCATCATAACAACATCATCTGCGTATTGCAGAATTGAGAAGTTTGCCTCATCAACGACATTGAGCTCTTTAAACACCCCTTTCCCAACCGCCGACCTAAACAATCCAGATAAGGCTTCGGCTACCAGAAGAAACAAAAAAGGAGATAGTGGGTCCCCCTGCTTCAAACCTTTCCCCGGCCTAAACTCCTCCGTTGGACTCCCATTAACTAGAATAGAGACATGACTATTCCTGACAATACTATGTACCCACTTTCTCCATGTGCTCCCAAACCCCATCCTGGCCAACATATAATCCAGAAAATCCCAATTTACCGAATCATACGCCTTCTCGAAATCCACCTTAAGCATAAAACATGGTTTCTTTCTCCTCTTAGCCCAGTCGACTATCTCATTTGCTACCAGAACCCCATCCAGGATCGATCTACCTAGCAAAAAGGCTGACTGACACTTAGAGATTAACTGCCCCATAACTTTCTTCATTCTCAATGACAGCAGTTTGGAGATAATATTTTGCACTCTTGAAATTAAAGAGATTGGTCTATATTGCGCTAACCTGTCCGGTCTTGCCACCTTGGGAATGAGTGTAAGAAAAGATGAAGTGGCTGCTCTTGGTAGAACGCCTGACTGATGGAATTCTTGTACTGCCTTGACAACGTCTTCCCCTATTATATCCCAACATGATTGATAGAAATGAAAGCCAAAACCATCAGGGCCCGGACTTTTCCCTCCCTCACACGCCCAGACCGCCTCCTTTATTTCCTCCGCTGAAAACGGCTCTTCTAGGCTTTGACTCTGCTGTTCATTCAACTGATTAAAGGAGACCCCATTCAACGTTGGTCTCAGCTGTCGATCCTCGTTAAAGAACATTGTGAAATTGTCTAACACATGGTCCCGAATATTCTGAACCCTCTCCAGCCAACCAACATCTGATTTAACTGCCAGTAAGGAATTTGCATAACATCTCTCCTTAAAACATCTATGGAAATATTTTGTATTCCTGTCACCATTTAGGGTCCATTTTACCTGAGATTTCTGTAGCATAGACTGCTCCATTCTTCTACCCTTCCTCCAATACTCAGATAAAATTTCTTGTCTCTGTTGACCACTCCCATTAACTCTTTGGCCTAGCTGATGATCCACCATCTCCAATTCTCATATCTTCTCAGCCAGAAAATTCTCGTCTTTACTCCCATTGTCTTCTTTCCACTTTTTAATCTTCTTCTTCAAACCTTTTAACTTACTCACCAGTTGATACATCCTTCATCCTTGGCCATAATCTGATGTCCAGAACTCTTTCACTAGGTCCCTAAATCCTGGCTCCTGCAACCAATGATCAAAGAATTTAAATGGTTTAGGGCCCCAATTCTGAGTATTTACTTCTGTTAGTATCCAGCTATGATCAAAGAACTCTCTTGTGCCCACTCTTTGAGCTATAACTCCCCACTCCTCCATCAGATCCGGGGAAAATAAGAACCGATCTAACCTGCTAGATGACTCTCAATTCGGGCTTATCCACATTTCTCCTTTTCTGATGACTGGAATATCCACCAGATCCATTGAATGTATAAAGAATTTGAAGTCAGACATCTCGGTTGTGGAATGATAATCTGATCTACCTTTAAACTCGCTTCTATCCAACACAACATTAAAATCTCCTCCCAGTACCCACTTAACCTCCGGAAATCCTCTTTTTGTCATTATCAAGTCTTCCCATACCTTCTGTTTTCCTTGTAGCGAACATGGGGCATAAACATTAACCACACAATTAAATTCATTAGAAATCTTTCCTCTGAAGCCAATTCCAATGAATCCCTGCCCCTGTATAACCCAGACAACTTCCAACAGCTGTTTCTTCCAGATTGTCAGACAACCTCCACTAAGCCCTGTTGACTGTAATATTCTCTAATCGCATTCTTTCGACCCCCAAACCTCCTTTACTTCCCACTCCAATATCGATATGCATTTTGTCTCCTGTAATAAGCAAATATCAATGCCCTTATCATTTAACATCCTCCTTATCCTTCTTCGCTTGACCCGATCTTGGAATCCCCTGACATTTAAAGACAAAATCTTCATTTAATTATTCCGATCACACCTCCTATCCCTTCTTTCCGTCTCCCCCTTATCCCTCATTTCCATGATTCGTAATTCCTGTATGTAAATTCTCTCTAGATGTTGGCCAGATATTCCTATTTCCTTCATCGCCTTCCATATTTTTTTCGCCTCATCTTCCTCATCACATTCCCCTTTCTCGTTATCTTTTGGATCCACCGAATGCCCTCGCCTCATTAAATCGCCCCCCTCTAAACTGTTTCTCCTTAGTTGCCTCCATATACCTACCTCTCTCCTTTGCCCTTCTCCTCCTCCGAACACCTCTTGCCCACCTACTAGTTCCCACTTCTTGTAGTCATATGGCAAAGTAGAGATAGAATCCTTTGTCCCGTAATCACTATTCACCGTTATAGCCCCTTTTCCTTGTTGACCAATTTCTGTTTCGGAAACGTTCCCCCCGTGACAAATAGCAAAACCAGGAACTGCGCCCAGAGCTTGACCGTCGCTGTTCGAAGCCCAATCTGTTTCGTCATTCGCAGGCTGGCCCAAAACAAGCTCCCCTGACTTCTGCACCTCACTTCAAATTGGGCCTCAGTCTGGTAGAAGTCCACTAACGCTGGCCTAGTGATGGGGAACAGACCGATTTTTGGAGACCGGTCCGCCGCCTGCTGCTCTGCGCTCCGACACCTTCGCCAGTCTGTGTCTGAGGGATGTGACTGGCCACCTGTCGCGTGATGTGACCGGTCGGCTGCTGCAGGATTTGACCTGGCGTCTGCTGCGCGTCACGCACGCGGACCGAGACTCGAGCTTCGTGCGAGTTCGTCTAGTCGCTGTCAGGATGTCCCCTCCGACATGACATGCTGTCAGATCTTGTGCTCCGTGCTTCGCTTCCCCACCGTTGAAATGGCTTTCCTTCTTCATCTTCCCCATTACACGCCCGTAAATCTGTCCACTCTCTCCCTTTCTCTGAACAGCTCTTTGCATACACCAATTTGTGTCTGCTTCTACTCCTGCCATTTTCGCCTGCTCCCTGTTTGTTTCCCTATTCGGACCTCCTGCCTATGCACGCAAGGTAGGGACTTGTCCCCTTTCCTGTTTCCTCCCTTCCCTGCCGCTCCTGTCCGTCACGGTCGGAATCGACCCCAGTATCGCCTACCTCTGGTTGCCAACACCTCTTCCCTTCCACCGAGGTTCCGCTCCCGGATCTGGACCGATATGTGTTTTTGACCACCGAGTCTCCTCCCAGTCGGAGATCCGGACCACCGCATTCGGCGTTCCGATTCTCCATCTCCTCCCACTCCTTTCAGATACCTTTGTGAAACATCTGCTGTTTCAGCTCAGCCAGCCTTCTTTCCCCTCTGCCGACTCGTCAAACTCTTCCTCCCTCGGACAGGAACTCATTTCCGAACCATAACTAGTATTATCGCTGCCAACCTTCATCTCGTTCACCTCTTCCACCTCCTTTACCCTGATATCAAACTCCCGCCCGTCAATGTTCGACCGGACAGTCGCGTCCAGGTGCCTCATATCCTTCCTGGACATCACCAACTGTGCTACATCATATCTTTGTTTTTTCCGCGTGCTTTCCTCCACATACACCAACTCTCCAAAAGGTGCAATCAACGTAGAGAAAAAAATTTCTCCCCATACGTGTAATGGAATCTCGTAGCAGTTCACCTTGACCTTCCTCTCCGTGTCCACCGATCCCGGCTCCTACTCCTGTATCCCGGCGAACCATTGGTCAAACCACTGCTCTTTCCCTTTTAAAATCTCATTTAATGTTTCCCCCCCTTCCAGTTCTAACAGAACCTTGTTTGCCCCCATGGGAGTTGTTCTCACATTGTAAATACAGTGAGTTATTAGGAATAACTGCGTCTTGAAAGCCATTCCTCTGTTACGTACTTCTCCCACATATGCCTTCTGGAGCCGAATAACATTTTCCTCTGGTGCCGTATACACCAGCTTCACTTGCGCATCTTCTTTCTTTTCTACCTCTTTTCTCACATTGTTATTCCTAGAACCCCCTTGATCACGAACTACCGATGCAAAGGATTTTGTCATGTTACCCATATTCCCATTGTAGAACCCCGTTTGTCTAGCACCCATATAATATTCCTTTTGGACCTGTTTCCTCCTCCCTGTGTTCGTGTTTCTCTAATTCTGTTCTGTTCCCTGATGATACTGTGGTAAGTTGGCCCACAACTTTTCCGTTCCTATGAAAATATTGTCCAGCTTCACCACAAGCATTTTCTCATCCTCTACGTTTCTAAACCTGGCAAAACCAAACCTTTGTCCCCTCTTGTTCCGCTTATTTGGAATCACCACATCCTGAACTTTTGCATATCTCCCGAAGATCTTCCACATATCTTTTTCCATATAATCTTCCAAAAAATGGGTAAAAAATACAGAGGTTATACACCCTTTTCTTATCCCTTCCTCCGATACTGAATTTCTTCCTCCTTTGACATCCTTTCTTCTCCTTACCTTCGTCCATCCTCCGTCCATTGCGTCTCTCCACTAGCTTAAGCTACTAGCTTAGCTGAACCATCCGGTCTTGTTCGCTCTAGTAGTTAGTTAATTGCACCAATTGTATTATCAACTAATTTATTGCTCTACAAGCTTAGCTGAACCATCCTATATACATTATTTATTACTATATATATAAGTTCAGAATTATTGTCACACAAATGACTCTTTGAATTGATTAGCTAGGATCAATTATTGTTAGTGCATAAAAATGCTTTACGTGAAGAGGAAAAACCTATTTAAATAATCTCTGTAGCTTAAAAGGAATTAATGTTTAATCATTAGATTGAAAATACACTTGCCTGCACGCACACGGAAGAAGAAAATTAATGGACTCAAACCATTTTTTTAATCATTTAAAAACTATTTTTAACAATTTAAAATTAACTTTTAATTAAATACTTCCTCCCTCTACGAAAGAAAATAATAATTTTGTAAAATTAATCTTATTATTAAATTACATTGAAAAGATATAGAATGATTTTTAATTAAATAATCCTCTCTCTATGAAAGAAAATGATAATTTTGTAAAATTAATCTTATTATTAAATTACATTGAAAAGATATAGAATGATATTTATTAGAATATTAGTATAGAAATAATTCATATTACATTGAAAAGCTAGAAATAATACTTATTTTTGGATAATTTTTCTCTCAAATACAATGTTTTATTTTGAGACAAATGAAATAGAATTTAAAAATATTTTCTTTATTAAAAATTTATTATTTTTTTGTGAACTAAAAATTTACTAAATCATTAAACTTAGAAACTTCCCATATTAATGACTGTACTTCAATTATATGAGGCTTTAATTCCTAAGAAAAAAATTACTTGTAAGTTTCATTATATTAATTAAGATTTTATTTATATTTAATTAAAACTTTACTTAAATAACTTGAAGTTTATATGTATAAAATTAAACTAAACTTATCTATATTGTATTATAATTTAATTTAATATAATAAAAAATTTAAATATTTAGTAAAAGATAAAACCGTAAAATACATTAAAGTTGTTATTTCATTTTTATCAAGTATTGATAATACAAACGATAAAAATTTACAATAACGTTAACAAACCCTAACGAACTATCTACTAAAATTTCTTAAAATTAAAACATAAATATAAATGTTTTTAATTTAAATAAATATGACAAGTCCAGTTTTTTTTATTATTAATTTAAATAACAAAGAGTAAATATAAATATTAAAAGCAATAAATTGATAGATAATTTTTATGATTCACTTAACATGCAGATTTGTTGTAACTTATTGTTTTACACGTAAATCCTTCAAGATGGTTTTTAAAAATATTTACTTAAAAAAATATAAATTTATAACAGGTGTAAAAATATAAGTTAAATGGAAGGAATGAAAAAAAAATAGAAATAAGAAAAAATTTAAAAATAGAGCAAATAATGAGAAAAAAAGAGCATAAATTCATATAATCTCATTTCATTCAATAAAAACATTTTACTTTTAATTTCAACTAAAATCATTCCAGCTTGTTAAACTAATTTTACTGAATTATAACATTTTTAATTTAATCTGATAATTTATTTGCTTTCAATTTTTATATTTCAATTTTCAGCTAACAATTCAGTTGGCTCACCGACTAGGTAGGTATATAGGAAGACACCTGAAGTCTCCAATTGGCCTAGAAATTTCATGGGAATTCCCTAATGAATTCTCTCTGTTAAATGTAATTTATAAATTATTTTAATATCTTATATTTAGAAAAATTATATATCCATGATTATGAAGATTCTGTTTTTTTGTTAAAATGGTAAAGAAATAAGAAAGTTGTATTTGCGTGAAAGTATAATAAATTAGTATGGACAACATGTTGATAATCAACATATTCTAACTCAAATTTAATATATATTTAGTTAAACCGAAACAATCTTAATCTTTTACCAATTGATAATCAGGATATTTTAACCCTTTCTCTATTTTTTTACGGAGTTGATCGAACACACGTCACTAAAAATGTTTAAATTCTTACATGATATTCAATTAATTGGTGAATGTGAGCGTATCAATGTAAATTCTCACTAGATCTTATAGCCAAAAAAATCCATTCTTTTTCTATAAAACAACATTAAAACCTAACAAATATTATTTTATTTGATTATGAAAATGTATGCAGTTACAATATTTTTTAAAAACTTTTATTATTCTTGTCAGACTTTGTTGGTGAAGAATTTTTCCCAACATTTCCTTCTTTAATAGTAAAAGTTAATTTGAAATTTGAATATAATTTGATTACCTAATATGATGCCTAAAACGGAAGATGAGTAGGCAATAACTCGGATTACATAATTTGTACAGATGTTTATTTAGGCCATTTCTGGATTTCTTATAGATGGCTTATGATACATCTTATATTAAAAAATCGTCTACTAATCTACGTGGTAGAACAATTTTTTTTAAGAATAAGATGAGTATTAATCGTGTATCTTAATTTAACAATTAAAAATAATTCTTTTTATAGTAACAACAAATTAATCGTGTATATTTATTAAAACATAAAAAAAATAAAAAAGTGAGTTGTTTTACTTCTTCAACTATGAAAGCAAAAATTATGTTTAAGTATATTAAAATTTACATGACAATTTAGAAACCACAAAAATTTTTAATATATTTTAAGATATACAAAGTAAGTATCTTAAATGTTAACCGTTAATAAAGAGGAAAGAGACGCCCTCAATTACTTGCAAAGATTTCTTAAATGAGTTTCTTACAGTTTTACTTTTTATAATCTTTACATTATTTTTGTGGTTCTTAAAATGTTAAGCGCTCTAAGAAAAAGTCATCTTTTCTTCGATGATCAGAAAATATAAGCAACTTCAAAAAACTAAGCTTTTATATATTTTTAGTAAAACTTAATTATGGCTAATAAAAAAATTTTAATATTAAAAAACAATTTATTATATAAAAAACACGTATCCAAGAAATGCACTATACTTCATCCAACATAGGATTCTCGTTAAAAACATATAAAGTAAATCCATCGGGATCACCAACAAATCAAATTTATAAAAATAATCCTACTTTCTTTGGCGGACTATTTAAGAGAAAAAGAGGAAAAACCTTCTTGTTATACCTTTATATGATTAAAGATAGCATAACTGAAAATTTATATATTTAAATTATTGTGTAATAGAAAAAACATCGGCGCTACTGTGTTTATGTATTTGTATTTTTATTTTAATATATTATGATAATTTTAAGGTTTTAATTTAATATTTTTTTGTAAATTTTTTATATTTTCAAATATAAATTATTATGTGACATGTTTTGAAATATATCTTTTGTAATTTTTTTGTTTATGATAATATGATAAAAATATGTTAGATCAACAATGGATATATTAAATATGTAATGAATATGAAAAATGGAAAGATGAAAGAGTTTAAATAAAACTCAAAATATTTTGTCGAACTTTTGTATTTGCATGTTTATTAAGAATATTTATCATAAAATATATACATATATTAATCATGTTTAAGGAAGATTGATTTGTGATAAGTTAGAAATTATAAAAATATACATATATTAATAGAAAGAAGTTATTATTACGAAGGTGAGAATATTCATAAAATGTTTAGAAGGTAAAATAGTCATAAAATGTAGACACCAAAAAGTCGTATTCCCATTATATAATATGTAATATATAATATAATATCATATAATATAAATTGTAGATATAGTTGAACAATTATGTATGTTGAATATAAATATTTTAAACTAATTTTTTAGTCAAAGTTATAAGGTTGGTCTAGTGATAAAGTTTACATTTGGGGAGTGAGAAATTGTGGTTTCAAGTCCCTCTTATGACAAAATAATTTACTTTTCAATTTTAAATAAGTATAAGGATACAATAGGTATTTTGAAAAGTGGACATCAAAACGGGGTATTTGCTTTATTAATAGTATAATATATAATATCATATATTATAAATTATAGATATAGTTGGACAATTATGTATGTTGGATATCAAATATTTTAAAGTATTTTTTTGCTTAAAGTTATAAGTTTGATTTAGAAGTAAAGTTTATGTTTTGGGATTGAGCGGTTGTGGGTTCGAGTCCCTTTTATGACCAATTAATTTATTTTTTAATTTAAGTATATGTAAGGGTAGAATATGTATTTTGAAAACATCAACATGGGTATTCCCTTTATAATTAGAATAGATAAATATAGTATATAATATAATATCATATATTATAAATTACAGATATGGTTGGACAATTATGCATGTTGGATATCAATATTTTAAACTAATTTTTTGCTTAAAGTTATAAAGTTTATCTAGCAGTAAACTTTACATTTGAAGGGTGAGAGGTTGTGGTTTTGAATCCTTCATATTACAAACTAATTTTTTTAATTTTAAAATAGATGTAAGGGTAGAATAGATATTTTGAAAAGTAGACGTCCAAAAGGGGTATCCCCTTTATTAATAATATAGAAGTATAAAGATAATATATAATATAATATCATATATTATAAATTGTAGATATAGTTGGATAATTATGTATGTTGGATATCAATATTTTAAAGTAAATTTTTGCTTAAAGTTATAAGGTTGATCTAGTAGTAAAATTTAAGTTTGGGGAGTGAGAAGTTTGGGTTTGAGTCACTCTTTATGACAAAGTAATTTTTTTTTAATTTTAAAATAAGTATAAGGGTAGAATAAGTATTTTGAAAGTGGACGTCAAAATAGGGTATTTCTTTTATTAATAGTATAAATTATAAATACTTGACTCACAAAATACGAATTTAGATTTTATGTTTCTTTTTGAGTTCACATGCTTTTAATTTGTATTTACAACTATATATCATTTTAATTATAAGATGTTTTTTGAGGCTTTGGCGTGGACCAATCCAAGGATTAAGTCTAACAATATTTTATTAAGAATTAATAAACACGTTATCATCACCCACAAGAAAATGCACACGTTGTCTTTATAATACAATACCGTAATAATATTATGTAGCTTTATTTTCGAAGGGAATAATAGTAGTACGTAACTTAGAAAATCACAACTTTTTAAAAAACAAAACTTTTTATTTATATTTAAATCTACAAAACAAAATAACTTTTCTAGTTATATAAAAATCCAGAGAGAGTAGAATAAGAAATTTGGTTCTACATAGAACATATAACTAGAGCCGGTAATTCAGGCAGGCTAGTCAGCCTAGTGCGGCCCGACTTGTCAGATTTTTCAAACAAAATAGGCAGGCTTTGGGTTACATATTTCTAAGCCTTTCATATGTCAAATGGCATGATGTGCGTACTGCTCAAGCACTTGCAGGAGTGAGGCGGAATATGAGACACCCTTGGGGAAAGCATGGCAATCTAGGAAAGGAGGCTAATGGTAGATTTTTGTTTGCAGATGGAAGAGCAAGTGTAAGGCAATTCTTATGGGTTCTTGGGAAGAGTATAGATACTTCTTGTATAGTTCTTAATGAGTTTATGTTGGGTGTTGGGTTTATGTTGCACAATTTGGGGTGATTCAAATGTGGGGTGGCGTGCTGTTCCTGCAAATAATCTGTCAGGAGGGCTTTTATGTTTGTGAAATAATATGGAGTTTATCACCAGTGAATTTTTCCAAGGTGTCGGGTTTCTTGGTGTTAAAGGCATGTTCATTTCAGAGTCAACTAATAGGATTTTTGTCAAAGATACACCCCTTGTCAAATGGTTGGGAAAAAGGAAATATGGAGGACCCTTCTGGAATATAGACAATGGTTCCTAAGTGTTTTTGGTGCGTAACTGGAGATTTTAATGCGGTCAGGTCCCCAGATGAAAGGATTGGGGAAAATAAGGTGATTGGAACATCTCTGAGTGAGGTTAATGAGTTCTCGGATTTTATTTGCAATATGGAGTTATTGGAGGTTCCTCTGGTCGGTCATCGCTATACTTGGTTCAGTTCAAGGAGTAAAAGGTGTAGTGTTCTTGACAAGTTCTTGGTGTCTCAAGAATGGATAGATTCTGCTACCAATAGTTTTTAGCTAAACCTGAGTAGAGATTTCTCAAATCACTGTCCCACAATTCTGATGAAACAGTTCAATCTCAACTGGGGGTGAAACTCTTCAAGTTCATTAATAGCTGGCTTAAATATGATGACTTTGTAGAATTTATAAATCAAAAGTACAGGGGTATTGAAGTTGATGAGTAGGAGGCCTTTGTGCTTAAAGAAAAATTAAAAGTACTCAAAGTTGAGATCAAAAGCTGGAAGAGATCTTGGTAGGTGGAAGAGACAATTAGTGTGTTGAAGAAAAAAATTGGTAATTTTGATCTAAGTACGAAAGCAAAAGATCTTGAGGAAGAGGGAATTAGATTAAGAATGGAGGTTATAAGAAAGCTGAAAAGCTGAAGTTCCTTTCAAGAAACTCTACTGACTCAAAGGGCAAAGATTAAGTGGTTAAGAGAAGGTGATATGAATTCTCATTTTTCCCATGCTTCAGTAAATTGAAGGAGGAGAATTAATGGGCTACTTGGTCTGATGGCCAATGGAGAATGGATTGATGATCCGATTCAAGTAAAGTAGGAGGTCAAACATTTTTTTCAAGATAGATTCCAATCTCAAGGGGTGCCAGGGTCAAATTAGATGGTTTGGAGTTCAGTAGACTTTCGTATGCCCAAACAAATGCTCTTGAAAGAGAGTTCTTTGAGGAAGAAATTAAAAGTGCTATTTGGGAGTGTGATAACTCAAAATCTCCAGAGCTAGATGGTTATAATATGAAGTTCGTGAAACACTTCTTAGGCCTGCTAAATGATGATATTTGCACAGTATTGTGAGATTTTCATTAGAATGGGAACTCCTTATACGCTTTAATGCCTCTTTTATCTCTTTGATTACCAAGAAGGGTTACCTAAGAGGTCTTGAGGACCATAGGCCCATTGGCATAATCTATAAAATTATTGTAAAGATGTTAGCCTTCCCACTCCAAAAGGTGTTGCCTAGTATCATTGAAGGAACGCAAACTGCATTCATTAAAGGAAGGCAATTAATAGACAGTGTAGTGATTGTAAACGAAGTCATTTAGGAGGCAAAGTAGTTTAAGAAGCCCCTTTTGGTGTTTAAAGCAGACTTTGAGAAGGCCTATGATTCTATTAGTTGGCCTTTTTTGCTTTATATGCTTAGACGCTTTGGGTTCGAAGAAAGATGGGTTGGTTGGATTCAAGGGTATCTTCAATCTTCATATGTTTTCGTTTGTTAATCAAAGTGCCACACATGAGTTTTGTATGCAAAGAGACTTGAGGCAAAGGGATCCAGTGACTCCCTTCTTATTCTTAACTGTAGTAGAAGTGCTTAGAGGGTTGATCAAGAAAGATCAATTAGTAAATCTTTTATATAGCATCAAGCTAGGACTAAAGATTAATTTAAAAAAGAGTAGTTGGGGAGGTGTTGGGGTGAAGATGCAGAAGTTGGAGTTCTTTGTAAAATCCTCAATTGTGGGGTTATGCATTTGCCATTTACTTACCTAGGGGTTCTAGTGGGGGCTAATGTGAGGTGTGGGTAAGGCTGGAGGCCAGTAATTGATAAAATGAGAGCTAAATTAACTCCGTGGAAACAGAAAAATCTGTCCCTAGAAGGGTGGATTTTTATGATCAAGTCTACCCTTTCTTCCATTCTTTCTATTTTCTATCTTTTTACAGGGTCCTGAAGAAGGTGTCTAAGATCATGTAGTTTATGCAAAAGAAATTTTTGTGGGGTGGCTCAGAAGAGTGTAACAAAGTAGCTTGGATAAAGTGGGAAGAGGTGTGCAAAGAACAAAGTTGTGGTGGCCTTGGTATCAAAGACGTGGTGACTTTCATTAAAACACTCCTTGGTAAATGGTGTTGGAGGATTCTTCAGGGAAGAATTCACTATGGATCCAAGTACGGGAGGCTAGATATAGGGTTAAGATTAGAAGAGATTTGGCTTTGAGTGAGAGAAGAGGTGGTTCACAATGATGGAATAATATCTTAAATGTAACTTCTGGAGCAGGGGTGGGTGAGTGGTTCTCTAGTGAGGTCAAACTACTGGTTGGGGATAGGGATGACAACAGGAAGGAGTAGGTGCAGGTTTGGCCTTCCCTGTCCCCGTCCCCGTCCCTATCCCTAGAAAGTGCAGAGCTAATTTAGGTATAAAAAGAACAGGTATTAAATTTCAATCCCTGTCCCGTCGGGTATTTTCAAGTTCGGCTATACCTGCGAGTACCTGTTATATTTTTTACAATTTAAATTTACTCATTTATCATTAAATAAATTATATATATATATATATATATTAAATTATTAATTATATTTTAATTTAAAAAATATATAAATAATAATTAATAACAAAAAATATAAATTAAAGTTTAAGAATTAACATTTTTAATTAAACATATAACCTTAAACTTATTATATAATTATTAAAATTATAACGGGTGGGTACGAGTTCGGGTACGGGGTGGGTAGTCACATATGTGTACCCATACCCAGTTCATCAAATTGAGTAATACCCCATACTTGTACCCATACTTGGTCAAAGAAGTTAATACCCGTAAAAGTCAGGGCAGGTTCAGGGTGGTACCCATGGGTATGAGTATTTTTGTCATCCCTAGTTGGAGATGGATCCTTGTTTAAGTTCTGGGATGACAGGTGGTGGGTGTCAGGTGAGCTTAAATCTCTATTTCCTAGACTCTTTGCTCTCTCCAATCGAAAAGAGGCTTTGCTATCTGAGGTCAAGGGTTGGAGTGATAACATATGGGATTGGAGGTTTAGTTGGAGGAAGGATCTATTTACCTAGGAGGAAGAATGGGTGAGGGAGCTAGAGGGGGGTTTTGTAAGGGGTTCGTATGAGGCGAGAGGTGAAGGATGGATGGGGATGGGAAGATAGACTAGTTATTCTGCTCAGTACTCTGTGAAGGAAACATACAAGATAGCTTGTGAAGGTACTCAAGGCCATACCTTTTTACTTTTCAAAAGGCTATGGAGATTGAAGGTGCCATCCAAGGTTGTAGCTTTCTCTTGGAAAGTTGCACACAATAGGATTCCCTCAAAGGTTGAATTGGCTAAGAGAAACATCATTCCTTCATATGATGTTATGTGTCCTGTATGTAACTTGGTAGCAAAGTCTGTAAGTCACTCGCTCTTTAATTGTAAATCTAGGTATCTTGTTTGGATGTATTGTTGTAGAAGATTAGGTTATAAGATTGTTGTGCCTTTTTTATTATGAGTCTAACTTCTAACATTATTTGGGGTTTTCTCACTCAAGTGGTAAGTACACCAATGATATCCTTAGTGTAATTTGGCTAGTAATAGTGTGGGAAATCTCGTTAGCTAAGAATACAATAATTTTTAAGAGTGAACCTTTCATTACAGAGAAGGTCTAACAACTATCTTTGCAAAAAGCTTAGTTGTGGCTAAAGGGTTTCTATGATGCCCCATCACTTTCTTTCATGGAATGGTCTATTCATCTAGAATTATATTTCTCTAGCATTGGGAAAAATCATGTATAATTTTCCCAAGATTGGTTTAGATTTCTAATGTATTTTTGGGGTTATGTTTTTGAGCTTTTTGTAAGTTATGTGGGGGTAATTTATAAGTTGGGGTTTGTGGGTGATGTCAGTCTTGTAGTCTACTTTTTCTCTCATGTCACCTCTTGTGGGACTAGTGAGAGTTATACTTGCTAAATAAAATTTGTTTCTTTTTAAAAAGTATTACAAATTAAAATTAATTACTGCGATTTTTAAAATAATTATCCATTTATTTAAATTAATTGATTTATCATTGATTAATTATTTTCACTCCACCAAACTAAGGTAAACTGAAGGCACACACATTATAAAATCACTCATGCTCCCTAAAATAATTATACATGAGATTAATTGATTTGCCTTTAATTGACTATTTATTCTCATCTATAATAACTTAATTAAACATCACTCTCACTCTCTTTGTTCCATATTCTTCCTGTATCTGTTTCGTTGCTGCTCTTGATTCTTGAATAGCCCATTGCTTATTGCCTTGCCTTATTGTCTATTACTTACTACACATTTTAACATTTTAGTTCTTCAACACATTGATAGATAAAAAATAATTTATAGTTTAGTTTTAATCTATCATTATTCAAAACGCAAAATCTAATCCAAGGTTACATTTGTTTTTTGCTTTTACTATTTTTTCTTATTTTTTGGTAGTGTCATTACCTCTTATTCATTAAGTTTATTTTTTCTTAAGCTTTTCTCGTTATTTCAAACCACGTCGTGAGTTTGTAGTTGTTTCCCAGTTCACGATTAAGGTATGTGTCACATATTTTATGATTCAATTTAACTAGAATCAATTGTGAGGGTTTCAATTTGGGTATATATTTTATTTTTTTACAATTCAAGTTTTTTCAATCAAATTATACTATTGTTATGTGTGAATATCCTTTCATATTAAAGTGAAGATTTAAATTCTAAAACATTTTAATCATTACTATCAATTGAAAAAGAGACGTTAAAAGAAAATTATTATAATAATTTAATAAATAATTTTGCATCTTTAAAAACTTGAAAAATAAAATTTTAATAAAAATATAATTATTTTAATAAAAAAAATTTTGTTAAAAAAAATTTTTATATTTAAAATGTCTCATCTCAATATTCGTTTTAGGTATATAAAACTGTTCGAACATATCCAATACTTAAGTTAAGTGCCAACAGTCAAAATGGAAATGTTGGGTACTTGTGTTTACTTTCTCTCCAACTCCAATTTTCTTGAGCTAATAACTTTCATTTTTCTAACCTAAAAATCATGTCTCAAGGCTCATGATTTCCTCTCCAACTTAATTCCATTTTGCTTTCGGTTTTTTCCATTGTTCCAAATTAACTTTCATTTTTCTAACCTAAAAATCATGTCTCAAGGCTCATGATTTCCTCTCCAACTTAATTCCATTTTGCTTTCGGTTTTTTCCATTGTTCCAAATGTTGTTGAGTACTTTAGATTTTCCTTAACTGTAGCTTGATGTAATTAAACCCGACTCTTATGTATTGTTTACTATTTAATCTAATTAGTTTTTTGGTCATAGTCTCTTGCTCTTGTTTTATGTACCTTTCATTATTTTGCAGTTTGAATGGTGAATGTAAAATGTATGAGTCAAAAAAATGAGAAGAACACTTATTGAGGTTTATGGTTTAGGAATAAAATATGGTCATCTCTGACTCTTCTTAATACAAGATATTGTTTAGCTAGTTAATGCAAGATATTGATAATTTAAAACTCAAATGAACTTAGGCTCTACTAATAAGATAAAGGGTATTTTTATAAATTGATGGAAACATAAGTAATAAATATGATTAAAAGTTCATATACACATAAGTAATGAGTAGGTTGAAACCGTTTAACACTAGATTGCCCAAAATCATGGAAAAATTATCCTTGGAATCCTAACCTTTCAAATTTTCCAAGGTTTTACAACCCATATAATTTAACAAGGGTTTCAAAATCCACTGAATACCATGGTTTAGTAACCCCATTATCAACCAAAATTTATATGATATGATATTACACTTGTCTAATATTTTCTAATGATCTCTATGAATTTCTTGAGGTTTTACAAACTCATAGTATTTAAATACCATAAATTTGTTAGCCCTTGTTATTACCAAAATGTTGTTGTAAATGCCTTAGGTTTTGAATACATCATATTTTATATAACATTAGTATCATATCATACAAAGATTATATCATATTATTTTCTTAAAAAATTTAAATAAGTAGCAGTATCAGACTGGCTTTTGTTATTAAATTATTTTTAATTTTTAAAATATATCAATTAAAATATTTATACTTAAACTTTTAAATTTGGTTAGAAAATAAAATATGATTATAATTTGATTACACTAAACCTTATTATATTCATAATAACAAAAAATTATAACCTTCTTGATGTGCTAAGGCATTTTTATAGAAACTTCTAAGTTTTGAACTTGACACTAACCCTACCAAAAAGTGGTTGCTTATGTCCCACATTTGAGCAACCATGCACGAGCTTCTCAAGATTTAATCCAATCAAAAAGCCTCTTACGCTCAATAATAAGTGTTTGAGCTCCTTATTTATAGTTAATTAATTATGTTTTCTCAGAAAGGAAGGATTAGTTAAAATAACAAGTTTTGAGTTCTTATCTCATCCAATTAGCTAATTCATATTTGTAAGAAAATTGAACAAATATGCCGTCATCAAAGTTATTAAACTTTGAAAGTTTTACATAAATTTGTGAGAGTTTCATAGATTTGACTAGTTCACTTAATTCTTAAATAATAACAAAAGTATCCATAAATAGCATATAAATTAAGCATTTCAACAAATGTAATAACTTGCAAAGGTTATCGTAATGTGTCACTATCAAATAATAATTTGTAAAGATTATAGCAATGGTTAAACATTGTCATGAAGTTTTAGTATTTTTTGAAAAACAAGGATTTAATATTCATTGATACAAAGGTTCTTCGATTCAAGATTACACAAAAAATAAAAGTATGTCAAAACCTAAACAGTATAAAACAACCTTAATTGATTATTGTCTTAGCTTAGGTTTTTTAAATTTGTTGACTTAATAGTAAATTTAAGAGTTTAAATAGTTTGTATAAAGTTTGTTAAATGTACTTAGAGTTTACTAAATAAAAGTTTGCACATGAGTTAACTTACACAGAGTAAGTGAACTCGTAAACTCATAAGAGTTAACAAGTTAACTCAAGATTTTGATAATTATGCAAATAATTTAACCATCATACAAAAAATAAAGAGTTTAATTGATATACACTGTGAGTGTAAAAAATTTTTACACTGACATTCAATCATGATTTTTCATTTATGTGACTTTTAAAATAGTAATGAGTAAAGTCAACAAATCTACTATGAATCAAAGGTTGTGATTTACTGTCAGTATAAAAATCTTTACACTGATAATGTATACCAATTAAACTAAAAAATAAAAAAAAATTCTCTATTTGTAAACTAATTATGGAATCATTTAATTTAGATATGGACAAAGTCCAAAAAATAAGAGATATAAAATAAATTTTCCAAAAATAGTATAATATTTTTAAATTGCAAGTATAATACCTCACTTGTTAAAAAAACAAAAAGCTTAATTGCCTCACTGATGGTTTTCATTTGAATTTTAGAGGCTCTTTTTGGGAGAAAACATCTAATTTTCCTTTCTGAGGGCTTTGCGGAATGACTAATCCAAGGATTATATATATATATATATATATATATATATATATATATATATATATATATATATATATATATATATATATATATTATAGTTAAGAATAATAATTGTTTTTTCTTAATAAAACAATTATGAGTTCTTTATACGACAGTACAATAACGTGACAGTAGTAATTAATTAACTTAGAAAATTACAAGTTGATCTGTAAAAGCAACTAGATGCCGTAAAAAAATTGTAAAAGCATACATCACCTGTTTTTTTTTTTTAAGCTATGATTATATATTAACAGAGGTGCCAAGAACCAACAATTACAACAGAGGCTACCTCTAAGATGATTCAAGCTAGTGAACTAACAAGAAGCGTCAAGAGAGCGAAAACATAAATAAAACAGTCCAACCGGAAATAAAAAACATAAAATTGAAGTCAAACTAAAAAGTAATGAGAACAGAAAAACCAGCTAACATAACCAAATTGCACACAGGCTATATCCTAACCGAAATAGTAGGCAAAGCACAAGAAGCCTAATTCGCAGGTGCAATTGAGAAATAACCGAGGCAAGGAGAGAGCAATTGCTATAATTCCACAGTAATGGAAACCAAAGCAGCAAACCAAATCAATGCAGGAACCAGTGGGCACATCACAACTAAGTCAATAGTGACTATAACTCAAGCATTTCCAAAGTTATCCATCATCCTATTCAACAGGTCCAACAATTCAGAACTAGAATTTGTGGTCTTTCCTGCATCATATCACTGCTGCAGTAACATTAATCCCGCTGCAAAAACACCCTTCCAATGCCCCCTACAATTGACAGTAATTTAGGACTACATCCATGCCTTCAACCAAGCCTGAAGTAAGTCTTTAACTTAGATGATTAGTAAAGGACACTTGAAAATCATGATGGTAGTACTTGAGCCAAGACCATGAGAGGAAGACAAACTCCTGGAAAATGTTGAGTAAGTTGATTCTGCTACTATTGAAGATTACACCATTTCTTGATCTCCATACAGCCCAGGACACTGCTAGCCAAACTATTGGTCACCTCTCCTTTGATTTATAGGGTCCCAGCCAATAAGTGTGTTGCCAGAAATGTATGGTTGCAGAATGTTATACCAAACCTAAGCTATTCCAAAACTATTATACCACATAAACCACAGGTGCAGAGTTGTTTCAGGTGCAGAGTTGCAGAGAACACATTTTGCATTACCATCTTGAAGATGGATACCTCTTGAAATCAA
This sequence comes from Psophocarpus tetragonolobus, assembly GCA_037954015.1. NCBI lineage: Eukaryota > Viridiplantae > Streptophyta > Magnoliopsida > Fabales > Fabaceae > Psophocarpus > Psophocarpus tetragonolobus. The sequence goes on from CM075690.1 coordinate 24,439,913, forward strand.
ATTGCATTTCGTGGGGAGGCTATCAATTAGTAGCTTCCACCCAAACATAAGGATCTTGGTGGGGCTTTGATTCTCCAAAATATGCCCAACACGTCATTTGGTTGTCTATTTGACTTCCATCCTTGCAGAATAGCATAAGCAGAATTAATAGAATAAGTTTCTAGAGGTCAGATTCCCATACCCATGTGTCTCCCACCCAATACTCAACCTGATGCCATTTAACAGCCCCTAGAATTCATCAACCACACCCTCCTCACAAACAAACCACTCTTTTCTCCACCGTAATTCCCAAACCTAATTACCCTTCACCCAATGGCTGAAGTTGCTAATGAACTAGCTTTTTGTTATAAATGGAGGTATAATATGGGAAATCGGTGCTTCAACGACTCTCTACTCAACAAGCTATCTTTCCAAAATTTGAAAGAAGAACCATCTCCCACTTTCTAATTGAGAAGGTTATCAAATCATCTTTGGTTATTATTGGTCACGCAAGTTTTCCTAAAATCCTTCCACCATATGGACATATATTTGTTATCTTCTCCTTGAGTGAGTCCTCTCCATCCATTATATTTTTGAGTCAAGCAGCTTGACCTACAATTGGTCTATCTCTAATGCCCTTTACCACCTTCATTTTTCCAACAAGACATTATTAAATGTAAAGATATCTCTTAGGCCTAACCCCTCATTGTCTCTTGAATCACATAGTGAACTCCAACTCACCAAAGGGATTTTTGCATGATATGCTTGATGACCCCAAAGGAACCTTCTTTGAATTTGTGTTAATCCATTCCCCACCTCAATAGGTAGTTTGAAAAGGGAGAGGAAGAACAATGAAATTGAGGAGAGAACAAATTTTATAAGACAGACTCTCCCAAGAAAGGACATTTGCCTATGTTTCCATCTAGTCAGCCTTTTTTCAATCGTTTTTATTATGTGCTCTTATATAGACACTTTCATGGGACATGATCCAATTGGTATTCCCAAATACTTGAACGAGAAGATCAACACTTCACAGTTAAGTGTGGTTGCATATTGCTCAACTTCTAGCCTAGAAAGTCCCACTCTACCAAAACAACTTTTTTGGTAGTTTATTTTTAGACCAAATGCTAGTTTGAACCACCTTAGCATGCCCTTGATGGTGATTATGTTTCCAGGGGTGCAGTCCCCCAAGAATATAATGTCATTTGCGAATTGCAGAATTGATACGAGGACATTGTTCTGCCCATCAGAGTATGGTTACTAGATACCTTTTTTCACTACTTTTCTCATGACTCCAGCAAGGCCTTCAACTACAATCGTAAATAGGAATGGTGCCAACAAGTCACCTTGCCTTAATTTTTTTTTTGGCCAAATTCTTTAGTTGGGGAGTTGTTGACTAAGAGAGATATTCTGCTAGATGACAACCCTTCTACAATTCTTGCCTCCACCTTTAGCCAAATCCAAGCCTAGTCAACATATATAATAGAAAATCTCATGACATCGAATTATATACGCTTTCTCATAGTCCAATTTGAAGACTATGCATTTCTTCCTCTTGCATTTAGCCTAACCTAGAGGCTCATTCACTATGACAGTACTATGTAGTAGTTGCTTCTCCTTATAAACACAGTCTAGGATTGGTCTATAATACATGGGAGAACCTTTCCAAGTTTTCTTTCAAGCAGCTTTGAGACAATTTTATAGAGACAACCTATTAAAGAGATTGAACTATAGTTGTTATTGACTATTTCAATTAAATAGTGATTGTTTTCAAATATAAAAGAGATAAGATGAAAATAGAATAGATAAGTTGACAATAATTCACATAAGTTTCTTTTTATATATATATAACCCTTTAATTAAAATTTACTTTTTTTTTATTATGAATTAAAATTTACTTGAAACTACCGTGGAACGTTCTCATAATTGCGTTGTCATTAGTTGCTATATTTTTTGTTTACAAACATTCGTTGCTATACTTACAAGTTACAATAACTATATAATTGGACTTGTTGAAAAACATATTTTTTTTAAAGTATATAAGATTTTTTGTTGCCGGAGGAGAAGGATGTTTGCATCTTTTGTGACGGTTTAGAGGAAATAGCAACTCCCCTTTTCTTTTCATGCGACACATCATACAAGGTGTGGTCTTGATTAGGTGGTTGGTGGAACCTTACTATAGTGCTTTAAAGTGACCTCACATCTCACTTTTGCCTATTTATAGGATTGATCTCTGGCAATCATAATCATAAAAAAAGTTTGGATTTTTATTTGATTCGAAGGCATCTAACAAATTTTGGAAGACCAAAATTGGAGTGATCTTTCAGATAAAGGAAATCTATTATAGAAGCAATACAATTTTCAAATGAAAGAAGTTTTTGTACTTTTCTATGCTTTTTAATGCAATGTTTGACTTAAAAAAAATAAAAATAAATTTTTTCTAAGATATACTTAAAAAATTCACTTGATTTTTAATAGGTAAAATATTAAATAAAATAAACATGTTTAACATCTAAAAATGTAAAAATATCTATTACTTCCTTGTTTATGTAATAATTATAAATATTATTAGATAGTCTAATTCAATTATTTGATTTAGAATTATATAAAGGATTTTCTAAAAAGTTACAAATTGTTAAAATATTTTTTTTCTTCTAAAAAAAGATTAAATATTATTAAATATAATTTTTAGTTAACTTTATTTTTAAAAAGTGACAATATAATTCAGCTTAATTGTATTATTGGTCCTTTAAATTTGAGGTGAATCTGACTTTGTTCTCACAAATTTATAAAGAATAACTTAGTTAGTCCCTCAAATTAAAAAAAAATACATTTTTAATCCTTAGGCACTAAATTTGATGTTCTGAATAAATATTTTTTCAAAATTGTTTTAGTTTCTAAACTTATTTGAATGACTAAAATCGTATTTTTATTTTAAATTTGAGGATTTTTTTTAAAGTTTGAGGGACCAAAAATAGATTGATTCCAGATTTGAGAGAATGAAAATATAATTAAGTGAAAAACTTTTATTCAAAATATGTATAGTTATTGTACGTGGATCTCATGGTATTCAACTTGATCAGCAGTTGAACAATTGTAAACTATAGGTCTTTAGAAATTAGCACACTGTAATAATGATATTATTTTGGACATACATTCATTCCTGGGTCAATTAATGATGTATTCTCAACTTCAATACACAGCAACATGCAACATCCTACGAGAGAATCCCAAGGGTAAAAGAATTAAACTAATCCGTTTAGAAAATGATTCTCACTCATTATACTCATAATAATACTAATAATAATAATAATAATAATAATAATAATTATTATTATTATTATTATAATTATTATAATTATTATTATTATCCACCAGTTTGGAATTTTATATTCTTTAATATGTTGTCAAGCTAGACAAGAAGATAATGTTTACAAAAAATGGTAAGAAGTAGATCACAAAATAGGGGAGATAATAATACCTTGATATAAAACTATTTTCGGGTGCTTGTTATAAGACATGATTCTCCTTTATGAGTCAATCAAGAAATGCTTAATATCTTGCAGTATTTTATAGTTGTATAGACCACTGAGGTATGTCAGAATAATAATGTTATGCTAGGTTGGACGTCGTCATTCATGAAATAATATAAAAATTGGCCTAATTCTTTGAAAGATTCTTATGCAGTTTAATATATCGTGAAATGTCAACTCTCATGCAAGCGTGAGGACAAACCCTACCCAAAGCTTTTAAATTTCTTAATCTCTATTGATAGGTTCTCCTGTTGCCCTTCCTTTCCACGTAATTTTGTCTCTGCCAAACTATTTACTTTAATTCTTCGAATATCTGTCATCACTGTTTCTCTCTCCATCACACTCTCACTGTGAGCACTGGGATGAAATATATATGCACATGCCACACAAATCGAGCTTTGGAGTTTGGCGTCATCTAGCCAAACCTAATTTATCAGCTGATTCCAAGGTTGTCCCATAATAAGGAATAGGTCATCTTTGTCCTTTTGGGACAAAAACAACCTAAATGGGGAAAATGATCAAAATTTGTGCCCTTATGATCAGCACATCTTATGGGAGAGACATGTTTTCTTTGTTTGGTTTCTGATTTCAGACCCAGCCATTCTGCATTTTTTTTAATGTACTCAACTTCAAACTTGCCTCCCTCCATTTCTTGCATAGGCATTGAATTTGATGAATAATTTATGGCAAAATGCGTTTTTTTCTCTTTTTAGTGGTATATCTTAATTGAAATCGAAGAGTAATCTTTTTGTAGAGGTTAGTGACATGAGTTTAATTGGCAATATATGAGGAAGTAAACATGTTAGACTTTTGTCGACGTAAAAAAATTTAACTTGTTTTTTAAACATGATTTTTTCTTATTAATTAAAATTTATTGAAAAATAATAAAGTTTTGTGGATTTTACTCACGATTTTTATATTTTTTTATTGAATCCCTATTAGTAATATATATATATATATATATATATCATTAATTACTTGTCAGAGGATAGATAAACCAGAATTGGCAATATATGTCAGTTTTTGAGTTGAGTTGTGATGATGGGTTGTGATCACCTGAAAGTTAGAGCATTTTTCACCATTTAACTAAAAACCTGCAGGAGTAGGAAAATTGGTGTTAATTAATAGTAATAACATCTGGGATTGATAGAGACATCACTAAGTTAAACCACATATATGGTTGCGGTATTCAACAAATTAAAAGAGTTGGGTGTATCAGAAGTCAATAAAGTTGATATAAATTTCAACTTCCCCTTCTAGCCTCTAGATTTCCTTTAGAAGAAAGCCCGTTTGTCAAATGTTTTGCTAACAAACCATCTCCTTCCCTACAGATTCTCTTAACAGCAACAAATCACTGTATCGGTTAAAAAGTTAGATCTTAATAAATGACCTCCGCTATTGATATATTCAGTTACAGTGTTAGTTTATTTTGATTATAATATAATGCTTGGACTTTGGACGTCCTTATTTCAATATTGAGTAAATTGAGAAATATTGTCTTTTCTTTTCCTTTCCCATGCATGGAAGTCTTCAAAATTAGAGTCAAGATTCCAGTCATATAGTGCATGCATGCACTTAGAAAAGTAAATTACAGTTTTTCAATTATGCATTTATGAAATGTATATTTGGCCACCAGGTACTGTTGAAAATGCCTCAAAAACTAAATTATACATGTCGTTATTAATATTTTTTCACATTTCCCACCAAAATTGACTATTTTTAAAACCGTGTCAGACACCCCTATTACATTACTGCATTATACTACTAATAAAGATTGTCTAATGGCTAATATTCTACAAAGCATGCCAAAAATCAGACGTCACAGTTACACATACAAAGCAAAGAAGTCTGTGGAAACATATGGTATTATTAAAAGAAGAGATATTTTAAAAATAATATATATAGGATAGAAGCGAGACTGAGAAAATGTACATTATTGGGACAGAAAAACAGTAGTATTGAAACGGGAACAAAGTCTTAGTTTAGGTGGGAAGAAAACGAAAGGTGGATTAAGAATGGGGTCCACAACATATGCATGTATATTAAGAATATATGGAGCTAGCATGGTGAATTGAACAACAGTAATATTATTCATATATCACATTTTCTACACTCGTAATTTACAATTTCACAGGGGAAATGAAAAAAAAAAAGAGGGAAAAAGTGAGGTGTAAAAAGACTACAAAAAATGAAGAGTAAATAAACAACAATATTGTTTGAAATATATATAATAATTAATTAACATCATAGTGAGTCCCTAGCACAGGTCAAACAATTAAGAGAATCACGAGCAAGCTAGTTAGAGACAGACAGAGAGGTAGATTGATTTTTACAACTGTCAAGGGACGGAGAGAAAAGGGTAGAGGAAGAGAGAGCAGAGGAGAAAAGGGTAGGAATGGTCACATGATTTGCAACAGTGCAACAAGGGACCAGCAACATCTATATCCATTATGTAGGTTTATTACAATTTAAGGAGAACAAGTAGCCTGTCCGAACTCCGAATATTGTATATTCTCAATTTTCTTTTTTTTTTCCTCTTTTTTTTTCTTTGGTACCATAAAAGCCTATCTAATATCTTAAACTTATGACTCTAATTCTGCTGCTGAATGATATGCCAAAGACATCCCAAAACTAAAACCATATATCCTCTCTCTCCCTCTCTTTCCTCCTCCAAACCTATCACATAACACCATGATCCAAGACTGAATCCAGTCCATGAGTTGTTCTTTTAACCATAAGGCCAGGTCAGGAAGCTTTTCCATAGGTGGCTAAGTGAAAGATATGTTTGGATATATACACTGTGTTGCATATATGATCCATAGGCTTGGAGAAGAAAGAAAAGAGACACATCATCGTGAATAGGCTCATTGGAAGAGAAAGAATAGAAGCACACCATCATCGTGAATGGTTGTTGATACTTTTGGGGAAAAGGTGAAACACTCAAAAGCAAAGTATTCTTTTTTTTTTTTCTTTGGTTGATTGATTTTTGGGCAAACCAACGATACCATTTTATATAATTTACCGTTTTTACGGTTAATTTCTTTTTTCCGTCTCCTTTTCTGGTGTAGTTAAGATTGCGAATAATCTCTTGATTTGTTCCTCATGATTTCATATAAAATTATTTTTTCAATATTAATTACTTTCCCCAATACCGCTGATGGTATATAATTTTTCATCATTTCATGAAACAGCTTGAGATTTATACATACAAACTTGCTGAGGATTTCTTGATCAATTCCCAACTTTTCTCTTCCAACGGAAAATTTTAAACACCGAATAATTCCTTCTGAACTGCATTTTCCTTCCTGATATGAGTTTTTCTCACGGTGATTGGCTGTGTTTTTTAATATAACTTTCATGATCAAAGTAATTAACGTTTTTTTTTTTTATCATACATATTTTCCTGATATCTAGAGAAAGAACCATAGTGTGTCAGCGCACGTTGTTCGATCTTGTCCTGAAAGCCCATTTTAATTACACAAGATATCATAAAACGTTTGTATAGACAAGCTAGAAAATTGATTATAAAATATTAAGTAATTCTTAATGATCAAATTCTCTCTCCCCCGGTTTTCTTATATATTCACTGCCCACTAGCTATTTTACACATGAATAAGCGTAAGTTCATGGACATAATCATGTGAGTTTGTTTTTTGTAAATTTCCTGAATCCTTTGAGAAGCTTTTGAAATTTATTATTTCAGTGATTAAATTAAAACAATGTGTTTCCGGAGTACGAAATGATCACATGACCTAATTAAACTAAACTATATAGCGTCTGTTCATACCATTTCCATATATTTTTTAGTAATAAATTTCCTCGTCTACCCCTTGAGTTAATTCCTTCCCACTTAAATATGTAGATCTGAACTTGACATATCCTTCATAAATTTTATTCATAGCTTCCTGGTAGAGAAATTAAGTTGCTTATACTAAAATTCTTGAATTTTGACCTACTACTGTTATTTGTGCCTTAACTTCTCACTGTTCATTGTTTTGTAATTTTCTTTGGAACAACATCTTATAATCTAATTACTATTACTTTACCGTGGAGTTTTAAAGATTCGTAATTGTTGTAGAGAAACTACAGCCTGTTCTCACAAACTCTCCTTTATTTTCCAACTTTGATCTGCACATTTAAATTAATTTAGTGTTTGTTTTCAGACATGATGAAATTGCATTTATAATCAAAACACAATAAAGAATAGAAGTTGGAGGAGATCCTGAGGAAGAACAAATAGAAATGTCAGATGGATATGATGAAAGGAGTGAGGAACAGGTTGACGATACTTCAATGGGATCATCGTCCCAGAAATGCTCATCCTTTGATTTGAATGAAGAAGCTAGTAGTGACGATAATAACGATAACGAGGAGGGATGCGAGGAGGCACAGGACGAAGGTACTTCAAATAATAAAAGTAGCAGCATAACAAAGGAAGGAAATAATGAACGAAGAGGTGGCGTGAGACAATACGTTAGATCAAAGATGCCTCGGCTTCGGTGGACACCGGAACTTCATCTATCCTTTGTGCATGCCGTTGAAAGGCTTGGAGGTCAAGAGAGTAAGTCATTCTATATATATATATATATATATATATATATATGCCTCGATTGAAGAAAAACTTATTGTATGTTCTTGATAGACTTTTCTTCTTTTTTCATTCGTTTGTAGCTTCTTTATTTATTATTCTTTTAATATGAAATTGTTAATTATTCAGGTTAGGGGAGTTCTTGTGTATTCTTTATCAACAAATTTTACTTATTAAAAATAAAAGCCTATTATTTGGCTGAAATTTTTGCATCAACTGCTGCAGGAGCAACACCCAAATTGGTGCTTCAGCTAATGAATGTGAGAGGACTCAGCATTGCTCATGTCAAGAGTCATCTGCAGGTAAATTGGGGGTTTGATATATTAGGTTGTTTTCCCCCTTGAAAGTTAATAATATTTTATTGCCATAAATAAAGTACTTATGCAATTTTCATTTCAGATGCATCGAAGCAAGAAGCTCGACGAGGCTGGGCAAGGTGAGAACTATCCTTAATTAAATCATGCTAAGGTTGCTAAAGCAAATGAATTCTAAGCTAATTAAGAATATAATTAGGATGTGCTATATCTCTTATTGTTTTCTTCCTATATTCCGTATGTTAAGCTCATAACTCACACTGACAATGTTATAATCACACCCAAGATTAGATAGAGAAAGACACGGTTGATGAGCTTAGAATAACAATGGCCTAGATACTTACTGTTAATCTCATGCGACTTAGTTGTTGTTCTTATAAAGTAAATTCACAATCATGTAAAACTACTCAACAATGATTTCATGGCCCATATGTTAGCCTCCCCCCAACAACGTGTCATCAGTGAAATGCAAATAAGATATTTCCACCGCTGCCCACCATTCTTAAAAGCATAGGTAAAGATGCTACTCAGATGTACTGTTTGAAATACATCAACTAGGTGAAAAAAATTGTTATTTGAATTCAATCATATCTTCTCAAATAAATTCCATCAATTTAAATCTATTTTAATGGATCAATTTTATTTTAAAATTGACATTTTTTTCTAATTTTACATTCATTCTAATTAATTAAATATTTAAATGGATTTTAAAAATATCAAAATTCATTCATTAATAAAATATTTCAAATTTTACTTATATTTATAGAAATACAAAAATTTTGAAAATAAAAATGATATTAGGTGATGCTTACAAATAATTAAAGAATAATTAAAATTTAAAATAACAAACATATTTAAAATTCTATATTAAATCTATAAAACATAAAATAAAAATAAATATATAACTAAGTTACTCTATCTTTAGATGAGTTCCAACTAAATATTATATTTTATAAAATATTTAATTTATACTTATTTTTCAATAATCATCCGCAGATCAACATGCATTTTTTTTATTTGCTTTTATTATTCTACTTGGAGAATAGTTGAACTTTGTACTTTTTAATATTCATCATATTAATATAATTATTGTAATAGAGGTCTATAAGACATGCTAGAAAAAAAAATAACAAAAAAGTATTTGTAGTTCACCCACAACTTTGTGGTTCAGAGTAAGAAACAAATTGGTAAAAGAGAAAGTGTATACATGTGTATCTTACTTTTATCGAATGTACCATATTACTATGAGTGAACCCCTAATATACTTTATCTTCCTATATGTCTTTCATATTTGTATATATACACAAAACCACATCATTGTGACAAATGTTACAATAACAATTACATATTTTTAACTTTTAGTTTGAATTTTACTTTTAGATGTTATTGATCAAATAAATAAATTTTTGGTAGAAATCAAATAATTAAGTTGTGTGATTAAATATAATAAAACACGTTTTAATATTAAATTTAATTGTGATAAGAAAAATATTAAATAAGATGTTTAAATGGAAGTTTTTTAAAAATACCATATTTAAAATTAAATTAAATTTTAATTATAAAATATTTCAAACTAATTTTAAAAAATAAAATAAAATTAAAATCTATTTTGGTCCACCCTATAAACCAGCCCTTTGCCCAATTAATGAGAAACAAAAGGCCACAAAGGATCCTTTTGTTTTAACACCCTCCTCAATCAGAACTCCACTAAAGAAATAAGGGAGGTAGAAAGAGAATAGAGAACAATATATGACTAGTTTAAAAATCTTACTTGATTTGGGTTTCTTAGCTGCGTTACTAATGGACTAAAATTAACATGATAGATACACAACGCACGCCGAAAAACTTTCAGATAACAAAATTTTTGGAAACTATTCAAGATACATGCATCGAAAAAATACTATGAAGTTTAATGAACATAAATCAAGTTTAAATAAATATTTCACTATTAATATTCCAGCATTGCACGGGCCCGTGTTTACAAAATGGAAATGAAATGCATATCCTAAGAAAATTTCTATAAGATTTAGACCTCCATGTAGATGTCTCTTTCTCTCCTCCAATAGTGAATTTTGGAAATATCAAATTTTGATGCAACAATTTCACCTCAAAAATCTTTCTTGAAGATGCTATTATTGTATACAGCAAGAGTATAAAACTTCATATAATTTAGCAACTTTTAATGCTTTACTTTAATATATAATATATTTTTCAAGTATAAGCAACTCTTGTCTATAATAAAATTACATACATAACTATGAATGCTTAGTTTATCTAAACTTTGTATAGATCACACAATTCAATAGTAAGATCAATTGAATTTATGTTATATATATATAGAAACCCACGGATCTACAAGCTAAACGGAGAGAATAGGAGAGATGCTATGCATGCAACAGTTAAGCCCGGATGTTACATGGCGGTAGTCCGCACAAGACCGGATGTTATGTAGAGATGCTATGCAAGAAAGCAGAAAATAACACAAAACAGTTGTATTAATTGGAGTCAGAGAATTACAAAGTTAGAGAGGGAGAGATGGAGAGAGAGACTCAGTCTAAAATTATGCTCCCTCATCTTTCAGATTGATACAATTTATAAAATTTAAAAAGTTACTATTACAACAGTAAATTCTACTATTTCAACAGTAACTTAAATTTCCGCTACAGTGAACAATGTACAATGTATAGTGACTGGCGGCTTCGCTACAGTGCTCGGAGATGAACAGTGACTTTCCGCAAAATGCATGCGGGATTGGGGTCAGTCTTCGTCAGACTCTTCTATCTGGTAAAATGAACCGAAGGAAGAGGATGGAGACGGACTGTCTTCTTTCTTCATCTTGCCTTTGAACGAACTAGCTTCTGAGTTTGTCGAAAGGAGATTCAAGATTTTATGAAGATTTCAGGCCAAGGCTTCATCATCTGTGGATGCTGCAAGGGCAGCTGCACTCTTGGCCTTACGATTGAGGAACTGGAAGGTCTCTGGATCTGCCGCTTTGAGGCTTTTTGGGTTCTTCTGGAACCATAAAACCACTCCTTGAGAATTGGCGTGGGAGGCATTGAACTGATCCCACCATTTGACTGAAGCTTTCCCTAACAATGGCAGAAGCTTGAGATTTGTTGCATTTTTCTGGTACTGATGGTGCCAGGCAAAAATCCATGCTAAGGAAAACATTGAGAAGAACCGAAGAGATGGGTGAAACGGATTGTTTCCTTCTTTAATTCTTGATTTAAACTGATTGAATCCTGCCTTGATCTCTTCAGGAAGGATTGAATTGGTCCGAAAAAATTCCACCACTCAGCAAACCACTGAGGAAAGAAATATCGAACATTTTTCTTAAAATAAATTAGCCACGAGTGCCGATAATTTTTATTTTGAAACCAAAATACATTGGTCCAAGCATGAATATAATCTCAGTAGGTATAACCAATCGGGTCGAACAGTTGGGAAAATTTCCTTACTTGGTTTGATTTAGTTTCAAAATCTTTAAAAGTTAAAACTTTTAAAATTTGTAGTGTGGAATGGGTGATAACATTGTTATCATTTTTATCAAAATTGTGTTTAATTGAAACAGATTTTGAGTCCACCAAAATAAATTCATAAAATCTTCTAGTTTTATTGAGGCTAAGAGGTTTAAATAAAAAAGTTGGTGGAAAGATTTTTTCACAAACTTTATTCGGATTGAGATCCCAGAATTCGGGTTCCATTTGGATTGTTGGATAAAATCTTCCTTCTTTTGGCAGATAGGAAGAAGGCTGTTTTTGGGCAATTGGTTGAGGCACCTCTACCAATTCTTTTGGATGTAGGGTTATTTTGGATTGAGCAATTTCTGAAATAATAGATTTCAGGTTTTAATTCCAGAAGAGGCCATCAGATTCCTCTAAAAAGATTTGCTTCCAAGTTTTGGATGGAAGATTAGTAAGCCCACAATCTTGAAGGGCTTGAAGAACTGGAAGGGCCATCGCATAGTCGGATGGTTTGGTTACTAGGGTAGAAGACCTCTTAGCTAGTTGCGGGGTAGATGACCCCATTTTGGTGATGGCCTGCTGAGTTGATGACTCAGACTTAATGATAGCCTGCTGGGTTGATGACCCAGTCTGGGTAGATGACCCTTGATTTCCAGTCTGTGACAAGACTTAGATAGATTGAACATCCTCTATTGAGGAAGTGGATTGTTTTATACGGGATGATCCCCGGGTTGATTTGCCACGGCCTCTGGAAGAGGCAACTTTCATTCTTAATTTTGGGGGCATCTCACATTTGTCCGACCCTGAAGAAATTCACGAGTCAGATAGTCAGGAAGGGTGTTTGATGTACCTTTGATATATTCAATTTCGAAATAAAAAATACTTAAAATTGTTTGTCAACGGGCAAAAATTTGTTTTGATGCAAGATTTTACATCTTTTTGTAAAATTTCTTTGGCTGACTTACAATCAACTCGAACTAAAAAGTTTTTATTTAGTAAATCAGATTGGAATTTTGATATGCAAAGAACAATAGCCAAAACTTCCTTTTTAATAGTGGAATAATTTTGTTGGACTTTGCTCCAATGTTTTGAAGTGAATGCAATGCAATGCTCAGTATGATGCATGCGTTGTTTGAGGACACCACCATAACCTAGGTCAGAGGCGTCTGTTTCAACAATCTTAAGGAGATTGGGATTAGGCAGATACAGACATGGTAACACTTTGACCTGCTGTTTGATTTGTTTTACAAGATTGGTGTGGATGTCAGTCCACGGAGGGGGAGACTTTTTGAGACATAATTTAGAAACCCCAAAAATCTTTGAAGTTGTGATTTTTCTAAAATTTGAATGGGAAATTTGTCAGCGAACTCGATGACTCGACAAATCGGTTTAATGGTTCCCTGAAAGATATAATGGCCAAGGAACTTGATTTTTGTCTGAAAAAGACAGATTTTAGTTTTGGAGATGGCCGGACCATTTCGTTTGATAACTTTGAAAAAGATTTCAAGATGTTTGAAATGTTGGTCGACAGATTTGGAGATATAAGAACATCATCTATATAGACAATGCAGAAATTGGAGTAGGGATTGAAGATATCATTCATGATATTTTGAAACTCCGAAGGAACATTTTTGAGACCAAAGGGCATTACGTTCCATTCGTACTGCCCAAAGGGAATAGTGAAGGCCGTCTTGTAGCGATCACTGGGATTGATTTGGATTTGCCAGAATCCAGATTTCATATCGAATTTAGAAAAGATTTTAGCCGAATGTAATCGGGAAAGTAAATCTTTCTTGTTTGGAATCGGATACCTAATCCATTGAAGAGCTTGATTGAGAGGTTTGTAATTGATAACCAATCTTGGGGCGCCTTGCTCAATTTCAGAGGCTTTGTTAACATAGAAAGCTGCGCAAGACCAAGGGCTTTTGCTCTTTCTGATTAATCCTTTGGATAAAAGATCCTTGATTTCTTTTTGACAATGAGTGACAAGATCATGACTCATTTGGATAGGTCGAGCTTTGGTCGGGATTTGTCTATCAGTAAAATCCTTTTCATAAGGAAGATTGACCATATGTTTCTTCCTATCCCAAAAAGCATTAGGAAGGTTAGAACAGATGGTAGATTGGAAACGATCAGAAAGATTCTTGATACGTTGTTTGACATGAGGAAGAGAGAGTTGACTCTCGATTTGTTTGAAGGAAATTTCTTCTTTTAGAAAATTGATTTGATTAAGTTTACGATCAACTTGGTTGATGTTTCTATGGATAGGTTTGTCAAGGAATTTGAATACGATTGTCTTCCCTAAGTGTTGGGTAGATATATGTACACTGGAAATATTAATTGGGAAGATGGATTTGATAAATGGTGTTCCTAAGATTACATCATTCTTAAGATTTTTAATCAGAAGAAACGGAGTTTCTACTTGGAGATTGTCTTTTTGTATGATTGCCGAAGGAAGCTTATACTGGATTTCTAGTTTAGATCCACTAGCAGTCCTAAGCCGTTTGGAAGTTTTATAGAAGTACTTGGTTGGAATAAGTCCTTCCAAAATACAGTTTGAATTGGCTCCGGTATCAAATAGAGCGATAGTTTTGAGAACAAAGTCGTCAATAATAATGGTAACATCAATATAGAATTTTTGGATGCTACACTGATTGATTAGGTTGTTAAAGAGAGTATCTTCGTTTGATGAATTATGATCAGACCCATAATTCTGGTTACAGTTTTCATGGTTATCTGGAACCATGTTATCAGATAGAGCTGCAGTTATTTGAGATATGATAGTCTCGTGCAACTGTGATTGTGTTTTGAGTTCTCGGACCTCAGATTTGAGAGAACAAATTTCAGCCTGGAGGTCTTGAATAGTGACTGGCTTGGCTGAAGATTTTTCCAGTCGTTTGAGAGTTTGAGTAAGATCAAACTTGTTATTGACAAACCTATTATCTGAACGCGTAGGTTTGGGTTTAGAAAGGATTGCCTTTAATCTCTCAAGATACTCTTTCCTATCCTGAGGGTCTTGGATGGATTCTAGAGCATCAAGCAATAGATTTTGCTCATCATTGTGAATGACATTGATGAGTGGAGATTCAGAACTTTCGCTACTAGAGGAGGAAAGATTATCGTCGGCTTGGATGTCGTCAGAAGATATCTTGACATTTTCATCTTCTTCTTCTGAGGAACTATCAGAAGAATTTATCAAAAGATTATTAAGTTGATCCTGGACAATAGGATCAAGATTGAGTTCACGAATCTTAGAGGAGACTCGACAAAATCTAGCCAAGTGACCTTTGCGACCACACTTATAGCAAGTTCTAGTTTCTCTAGAAAGATTGGTATCCTTTTGAGGAAGATTAGTACTCCGTCGAGGAAGATTATGATCCGGAGGCCTACTGGGCTTGGAATTAAGATGATGAGTCTTGAACCTAGAGACTCTGCGATGAGGTTTACTCAGCTGGTGCTGAGAAGGTTTTCTATGTGTAGTCTTTCCCGGATTCTTAGAACAAGGAAGACCGAATTGTTGGCAGAAATTTCCCAAATCTCTGCGATTCTGAGCCTTTTCTCTGGCTAATTGTTTTTCGATGTTGTTGTCCTGACAGATTTTAAGAGCGACCTTTTGAATGTAAGTTATGATATTACCATAACTTAACTGATCATAAGGGATTTCTCCGTTAAACTGGGAATGGATTTTTTCCCTAACTTTGTCTCCTAAGGATTTTGGGAGTCCAGCTAGGAAGGTTTCTTTCCAAAAAGGTTGGTGACAGTCATCTCTAGTGTAGACTCGAGAAAGAAAGGTATCCCTATAATACCTAAAATTTCCTAAGGTCTTACACTTAAGAGTAGAGAGGAGATCTCTGGAACGATCTTTGTAGATAGAAGAATCTCCGATGAAATGTTTGACAATGGCCATGATTAAGGTATTAACGGCGTCGGGAATAGGCTTTCCTTTGTCAGTAAGGACGTTTCCTTCAGCGTCCGTTTTGACTGCCGTAAAGATTTCATGTTTCTCATTATCGGAAACATAATTATCCCACTAGCCTTTAAGTTGGCCAGAAAAGCCAGCGGTCAGGATTTCTACTATAGTCTCATCAGTGCTATCTAAAGCAGTCTGATATGCATGGAGACCATAGTCATATGTTGAAGAGTATTAAGAATGTTATACTCAGTTTGACCATCTATGTTCAATTCATAGATTTGATTAGCATTGAAAGATCTCAGACTTTGATCATTCTTTTCCTCAAGGAGAAGATCAGGAGCAGTAACTCGATTGTAATAGAGTTTAGAAGGCTGCTTCCAGTTGAGAGCCTTGCTAATAACAGGATTGATTTGAGGAACAGACTTACTGCTAGATGCAGCATCCTCAGACTCAGAACCTATAGAGGACGCTCCTAACTTATTAATCCTAAGAGATTGGTCTTTTTGGGAGACACTCCTAGTGATTGGTCCTAGCTTAACAGATCCTACCTGTGAAGAACTAGGGGTATCAGGGATAACTACAGAATTATCCTTAACTTGATTGGATTTTTCTAAGGCTTTGGTCCAATTTTGATGAATAAGCCTAAATTTATTTCTAGTCTCATTTGTCAGACTAAAAGGTTTGAATAAAGGTTTGGAAATGGAGGAGGTCTCATCGTCTTTAGTTCCTGAGGATGAGGCTTTTCCTACAAGGTTTTCTCCTAAAACTTGGAGGTATTTGTTGGTGTAATTGTTTTGTTCCATAAGGGCTTTAATATCTTGAGCTCCTATGGTTTCATCAGATTTGTGCTTAAAGGGTGAAGCTAAGTACTCATCCCCTAAGTCTGGAATAAAATAACTGCTAGACGGAGGTAAGTCGGACTTAATGAGTTTACCATTCTTACGATGCCAGACAGTTATGGTATTAACAGAAAGATCTTCTGTGATTGTAATAATCCAAGGAGGATAAATTTGATTCCTATGAAGGTAGACATTTAACCAATCAAAGAAACAGACATGAGTTTGGACTTTGTTAAGGAATTGATAAAAGGAATCAATAACTTCTGTCCTACGGTCACCCTTAAAATTACTAAGAAACCATTTCCTTTGATAGGTCCAAGTCTCAGAGTAGAATTCCTTACGAAGGGTTGGTTTGTCTATGGTGTAACTATTCATAGTTGACCATACTGCATTTCAGATTGAGTAGGAGAATGAATTTCTGAAGAAATTTCTTCCTCAGTCCTACTGTAGATATTTCGAGGGGTAGAAGATGAGTTATCTAACCCTTAAAGATTAATTTCTGGAGTAATAATTCTGGGAATTGAACTTCGATTTGATTGAGAAGCTACAGAAAAGGATCTTCTGGCACTAGTATAGGCCGATCTAGAAGCTTCGGATCATGAAGAGAAAGAACTTCTTCGATCAAAGATAATTTCTACCTTACCAGCCTCGGATTGTCTAATTTCCTGAAATTCATGGGTTTGACGAGGAAGGGTTGGTATAGTTTTTTCGAGTTGCCAAGAGGTTGGTAACTCTACCTCATCCCATTTGATGAGTTTGGGAACAGCAACATTTGCTTTCGTCATATCCGTGACAAACAAAGTTGTTTCCCGATCATTGGTTTTAAGGAGAACTCTTGAGTTACAAGTGTTCATGACCTTATATTGGATTCGATAGAGGAGAGTTGCGGGGATAAAACCTTCTTTCATGTTTAACCCATGCAGTCGAATGTTTAGAAACAATGAATCTAAGACATTTCGATCTAAAAGACTCACCGTTTTGTTTGGAAAACTATTTAAATAAACAGGACCATGTCCTAGACTGGTTTCTACGGTTCCTATGAGGGAATCGTGAAAGTCGTTGTGCCTAATATCGCGAAGGCACATGAGGATTGAGGCGTTAAGACCTTCCCTAACAAAGGGGTTTGACAGCTACTTGAACACATCCTATATGGAGGTATTTGTACTTCCTAGAATGTTCAGCTATGGATTATTTGGTAAGAAGATAGAATTCCTTACCGGCTTGGGGATCCAAAGGGATAGTTTTCAGCAGTCCTAATGATGTAATCAGAACTACGAACGTGTTTGGATTCGTCAGGAATATAAAGTTCATCCTGAGGGATTTTAGGGATTTCCCAGTTGTCAATGACTTGATTAATATCCTCGAAGCAAACTTCTTCTTCGAAGATGTTATTTTTGGGAGGTATTTCCTCCACAGATTGATGTTGCTCTGTGAGCGGATTGCTAGAGAAAGGAGAAGAGGATGAAGAAGATTTGAGAGAAAAGCGACGGGAGAGGGAGCGAAGAAAGGAACTCATATTTATAAATCTTCTAGTATCATCACCTTCACTTGGTTCTATAAGAAACTATTATTCTGGATCTAAATCTAAGTTTAACACAAAATTATCATTCAAAGGTATTCAGATATCCAGGTTACAGACATTTTTTTTTTATATAAAATACGAACAGAATCACAAGATTTACAAAACATCATCTCTTTCAAAATTACTTCATCAATGAAATAATTATTCATGGTAGAGACAGCCAGTAAAGGCACATAGACAACATGGACTTACCGCCTCTCCTTGGGTCTTACTGCCAATCCAGCCCTAGGCCACATACCAGATACACACCATGAATCATTACTCAAAGAAGCCTTAATAACAAAAGAGATAGACAAAAACTTACAACGAAAATATAAATATTAACAGAGAACAAAAACAGAAAAGAGTTGAATTTATAAGGCGGTAATCCGCACAATACCAGAAAAAAGCTCGATATATATATATATATATATATATATATATAAAAGAAGCTATTATACGTAGAGTAAAGTACGACTCAAATCTTACTCAAGTAATTGAATTCATTCCTTGGAAAGTAATTTTAAGTAATGTTTGCAAAATTTATTTTCGGTTTATCTCTTTTTCTTAAAAAGATAATTTCTTTTAAATCACACATAAAAGTTGAATCGACGAAGATTTAAGGAAAAAGAAAAGTAGATATTTAATGAAGAAAATTTTAATCTTTTGGAAAGGAAAGCTAGTTTTAGGAGATTTTGATTTTTTTTTTCAAATATTAAGATTGAAAAACATCATTTGGAAGAAATTATATCATACAAAGCAACTTTCATGATTGAAAATCATGCAATTATTAAATATATTTAACTTCAAATTTAAAATTTTTATTTTTAATTTCAAGTTTAAACAAACTTTAAACTCAAGATATTTTGACTAAAAGTTGTTTTAGTATTATGCTTCTTTCTAGTTTAGCATTGATCATTGTATATCGTAGCCCGTTAACATTTAGGCTGGATATGGTTATTAGTTTCGCATTTAGGCTGTTTTAACAAGACATTTTACTTAACATCTAGGATTTTTATTGATTGAAATATTTGTTTAATTATTTGGTAAACTGCTATTTTAAGTAATTTTTTAGTAGTTACTAATGACTTTTGGAATACTACTTCAAATAGTTTTATTAGAAGAAAAATTTGTTTAATTATTTATATATAGTTACAAAGTTTTTAAAACGTTAATTGCTACTTTAAATAGTGTTTATAAGCTATTAGATTTCTGCCTTTATATTTCTTATTTTCTTGAATATTTATTAATTTTTTATATAAAATAAGAATTTATTTTTTGTTTTTTTATTTTATATTTTTAAGTATTTTTACAAATAACTTTATAAAATACTTATGATTCGATAAATTAGTTTAACAATTTTTTAACAATCAAATAGTTTTTTTTGTTTTTAGCTTTTTAACTTTTCAACAAAATTTTCAGTTAGTTTTGTGATACCTTAGTAGTTTAATCATAATAATTGTTTGATAATAATAGTTTATTCAATTAAGCTTATAAAAATATTCATGAACATTTCAATTTTATTAATTTTTGTAAGTGATTGGATTATTGTATGAGATTGTATTTTTAGTTTTATAAAGTTGTAGTTAATTTCATTGATATGAATCAGAATCTAGTTTAATTAGTTAAGTGTAGTGATCCTGACGGTATCTTAAACTCCTCTCATCAACAAAGAAAATTAATTAGATATGAGATTCTCAATCAAATCTTATTATACATCTTATCAATATAAAACATATATGTTTTTCATATTTCTCTCATCTATTCCATTATAATTCTTTTATATATATCATTCTTTTAGTAGATGTAATACGTAATTAAACTGGAAAACCCCTAAAGCAAAGTGGTATTAGAAGGACAAAAGGTTGGATTAGTTTATTTTATCTAAATTTCTTACCTTTTTGAGTATATGTATTCACTCAGATTCACTTTGCAGTATTAAGTCAGTCATACAAATCAGCCCATGAAATTGGTCGTATTTCTCATGTAGCCCATCAGTCCATAAATCCTCGTCAACATTTTAAGATGGGAAATGGTGGAATAATTTTAGCAAGTGACTACAACGAGCATAGTTATTCCCATGGTCTGTGCTTGCATCCCTCCTCCCTATCACATTCACATGGAAAAGCCATCGATTCAAGTTCAAGGTAATTAGCATGCACACATTTTAATTCATTTTATTCCCAATATTTTCCATGGTTTTGCAATTTCCATATAGTAATCCACATAAGTATATATTTGCAATATATATTCCTGTTTATCACTAGGCAACAACAATGGTACTTCAATAATCATCAACCTTTTAGAAGACCAAGTTACTTTGGCAACGAAGTTGTCTCCTCAACAGCCTTACAAACGCAAGGGAGGTCAATATCTTCAAACCAAGTTCACCCAATGGATGCTAACAGCATTGCACCCATGAGACCAAGCCAGTTTCTTGAAGAGAAAAGGTGGCCCCCATTAGATATTGTGAAGAACCATCACTGGAAGAAAAGATTTACTTCTAATACCACGTCACAATCTGTTGTACATCAATTTGGCACCACTCCTGCTTCTCTTAGAACAAGTGAGTTGAACTTCGGAAACAACACAAGAATCACGGAACATCTATCAAACTCCGACGAGCATCGCAACTATTCTAACAGTTTCAAGCTAGAATTTGAGCCCCCCTTTCGGATTAAGGTAACGTTAAGGCTAAAGAAAATAAGATTTGTATATATCTTCCTTTCTTCTCTAATATATTTTGATGCTAGAAAATAGGCCATCTTTTCTTTTACCATTCATAGATGTTCTTTTATCACATGCAGTTGAATCAAGAAAAGTTGCCGAATGACAAGCAATGGGTGCCTGATTTGCGACTAAGTTTAAGTCAGAGGGATGACAACAATGATGGCAAGACTGATCATTGCAGAGAAACCCGAGAAATCAACACAAAACTTTCACTTTCATAGAATTTATAGCCATGGTTGTACGTATAATGCAAACATCATCACAGCCTAGCCATTCATATAGTCTGAGTGAAGATATATATATCAATACTAAAACAAGGTTGCACGATTATGATAATTAAGTCGCACAACGCTAAATTGTGGGCTTGCCAGTACATAGTACGTAGGGTTTCTCCCCAACACCCAAAAAAATAAGAACAAATCGGATTTGAGTGTAAACTGAACGTGGTTGTCGTGATTGATTACGAGTGAGTTTTCCATGAGATTTTTTCTTGTGCAAATATTTGGTTTGATCAGGCGCAAGGTAAAATAAAAGACTGAAGGAAAATAACTCATATTGCAACATGCAATTGATATGTTTAGCTCAACAACACTTAGAGAATGGCGATCCGGCCATACTGCAAGAGCTCAACTACAAAGAAGAAGATTTAAGTTGGAAAATGCATGGATTTAGTTGCTATATGTTAGAATTTGAGTTGCACGCGCTCAGTTTTAGAGTGGATTTTTTTCCCTTACTAGTGCATTGTGTTTTTTGGTTTGTTGAATATCACTTTGTAGTTGAAATTAAGTTTTGAGCATATTATTGGCAGCTATATATAAAGAGAATACTTGAATTGTTTATTCTTCTCACAGTCTCACTCTAACAAAGTTTAGAAGAAAAAAGTCGATCCCTATCTCACTTACTATTCCTCAATAGATCAGTGGAATTTTGAATTATTAAGATTTTAACATTCTTCATAAGAAAAATTTATTATGTACTCTTAACATGTGTTTGTAATTTCTATCTATGTTTAAGTGACAATTAATTATTTTTTAATTTTTAAAAACAATTATAATATTTGTTCTTATCAGAGTTTGATAAAACTTGTAGTCTCTTGGATCTTGAGTTCTGGGACTCTAAAGCGACAGGTGGGTACCTGCAAAAGGGATGCCAAGTCAATTTTGGGTCAAAGTGAGAGAATGAGTATGAATAGAATAATGTACCTGGGGAGAGGGTCATCTCCCTTTTTATGAAGGTTTTCTTTATTATTTTGTCCCTGTTTACCTTTTTTAGGAGATTGAGCTTTTTCGTGCTGGGTCTGTGCCAAGGTGAACAAGGATGCTGAGGATGTAGGTTGTGCTGAGGACTAACGTGGCAGTCCAGGTGTGCTGAGGTCCAGGGATGTGTGTGTTGGGGAGGTCAACTTCGTGGGTGCCGAGGTGATCGTGGGTGGGTGAGGTACATTTGCCCCACTAGCCTTCAAGGTCGACTGAGTAGTGGGAGTAACGCAGAGGCTAAACAGTGTGAGGGGGGTGGGTTGGTTACAGATTGCCTAAATGTTGTGATGGGATTGGTGAGTGGGTTTTTTTGAAGTGATAGTTGAGGTTTGCATGTGCAGGAAGTTTATAAGTAGCGTGATTTTGGGGTTTTTTGACGTTTTGGTTTCCATGATCATTCTAAGCGATTGGTTTTCCGGCTAGTGTTCCTTCGAAGCTATTCTGATTAAAATGTTGTCTATTTTCCTCTAGTTCCTAATATGCAATTTGGTCCTTTTTACATTTTTTCTCTAGGTTAAGGATGTCAGATTCTGGAAGGACTCTGTGAGTTTGGATAGTGATAGCAATGGTTTGCTGCGCGTCGTTGCTATGCAATTGTGGAAGGCGAGGTTCCTGGTCTGAGTGATGACTTATTTGTGGGGAGGTTCTTGGACTCTCTAGGGTTGTCGGATGATGAGGAGTTTGCGAAGTTGATAGACGATCCCTTCCATGTATCGGAGGAGAACGCAACAAGGGGTCTTATTGGTTCAGTGGAAGTGGAGTTGCGCTCGCTCTCGATGGTGAACCTTGTGCACCTAGCACTGTAGAGGCTTTAATGGTGTGTCGCTTCCTTCTAAGGGTGAGGTATCAAAAGCGGTTGTGTTTGGGGTGGCCATAAGCAACGTCACATGCTAGTGTTGGATGAGGAAAATGGAAAGGAGGGTGGTGTCAAGGAGGTCCCCAGGACAGCTAGGGAGGGGACATGACAGGTGGTTGCGGGTCAAGGTGAAGGTCATGGTGGTCGAGGAAGGGCGAAGAGGAAGGGAAAGAAGGATAAACGTGTTTTATTTGCGATAATGAAGACTAGGTTTGATTGGTTACAGAGGAGGTGGGGATGTACCCATCGATGTTTACAATGAACGTCGAGCTTCGCAAGCTAAGAAGTAAGGTGAATTTGTGTGGAGACTTCGATCGCCCTAATCTTGTGTTGTGGAGCCGTATGAGGTTGATTAGCGCATATACTTCAATGCAACTGAAAGGGGGGAAGCTTTCATCTACGTTTGCGTCGAGCGCTTCAGGCATGCCAAGGTCTGCCTTCCTTTCTCCGACTTCTAATACAGGGTGTTGTCAGAGCTAAACGTGGCACTTTCACAACTGCACTTGAATAGTTAGGGCTTTGTCCGGGTATTTGAGATCTTATGTGGCCTTTTGGGTATTACAACTATGGTGTACAATTTTCTCTACATCTACTAGGTGAAGGGCGCCGAAAATCCCAAGGTGGGGTGGATCTCTTTGACTGGCTATCAAGACGACACGTTCACACTTCTCAACACCTCGTGGAAGAGCTTTAAGTTTAATTACTTTAGGGTTTGAGCGAACCCGCAATATGACAACTAGAAGAAGTTCTTCTTTGAGGAGGATGGGGTCAGTGCTCGGTTCCCCTTGTATTGGCAAGAGAAGCCATGTCGGTTTAAGTCAAGGCTTGAGGACATGCTGTTGACAAAAGAGCTTCATGATATTGCCATCATCAACCAGTTTCCTCGACGGATGGACATAAAGGTGGTGCTGGACTTGGACTATGCTGTGGATGTAGATAAGGATTTGAGTCGTGATTGTCCCAATTTTCCTTCCCATTTTATTGAAGTCTTTGTGATGTTTTTGCTAATCTATGTCTTTTGTTTTGTTTTTGTAGCGATCATGAAGGGATTAGATTTCAAGGCAATGAGGACAAAAGTGTTAGTTGAGGAGAAGGAAAAAAATGTCAAGGCTTATGTCGATATCATGAAGAGAGTTGGGAAGAGGAAGAAAGGACTGGCTCCTCCTCTAAGGGCAAAGAGGGTCTGAGATGATCCAAGCAGAACAAGTACTCGTGAGGTCAAGTTTCATGATTGCTACTGAGGGAGGTGTTGCTGTTGCTGGTGTTGTTGCTATCGAAGGTACCTTGTGACTCCTGAGGTGACTCCTACCTCTACGACACCTGCAACCCTGATTGCTTCTCCTTTATTGGGTCAAGATACAGGTACGCTTGCTTGATTATTGTCTTTTTCTTTTGTTATTATGATGGTATTTGTTGATATTGAAGTTATTCTGCATGTCACCCTATGGTTTATTGAGGTAAGATGATCTTCCATTATCATAAGAAGAGGGTAGCACGTCTTGATCATTGCACCATAATGCTTGAGGCTGCCTCTCTGTGGAATGTCGAGTTGGCCTCGTCCTAGTTTCTATCAGATGAGAAATTATTTTCAAAAGAGGACCGAGGGATGATGGAATTTGTGGGTGTGGAGGGATCGCTAAAATTGACTGAGGTCTTCCTGTATCAATTGACTATCGTTATTCGACATCAAAAGTAGAAAATGTTGGAGGCTGAGTCCAAGCTAAAGGCTACCGCTGAAGAGAAGAAGAAAGAAACTAATGTCATAAGACAACTAAACCTTAGCTTGGTGAAGAAGAAATAAGCTCTGAAGGTTGGACTAGAGACCATGGTGACCTAGAGGTTGCATGAAAATAGGGTGTTAGAGGCTGAGAAAGTTGCCCTTGTAGTTGAGTTATGGAACTTGCGCGATTCTTTAGTCACCAAGGAAAACGACAGGGTGAAGGAGATGGAAAGGAGGATGGTCATAGAGAAGGAGGTGGCCAAATTGAAGGCAGAGAAGGATGTGGTTAAGGATGAGGTGTCACAATTGGAGGACGAGTTAGCGCGATTGAAGAAGGAGTAGAACGTTGAAATGTATAGCCTATTGGTTGTCGCCGAGGAGGAGTGGTTCAAGCGGGCCTTAGCTCAATTCAATTTGTTGGCTGCTGAGGTTGATACGTTTATGGGGTGACATGGGGGCCACTATAAAGGATAGGCGCATCATCATAGAGGTTGAATGATCTCTTGATTCTTTGGGGGTGGAGTCAGATGTTGGTGTCGTTGATGGTGCAGGGACTGTTTAGGTGGATGAGGTAGTTGAGGAAGCTGTTCGGCCTACGGTGTCACAGCAAGTGGATGACCCAAGGGAGTTTGAAGATGTCAATGCTGAGGAGGTGGGGTCAGGTGTTGAGGGTGAGCAGCTTTCTTGTAATTTTTTCATATGTAGTTCTTATTTGTGTGGTCTTTGTTTCTATTTGGGTATTTTTGTGTTAAGATGCATATTTGTAACTTGGAATTTGTTGTGTGTGTAAATGTACCTTATTTTGATTTATAATGACAACTCTTCTAGTTTGTGTTGCTTTTCTTTGAATTGTTTTTTTTTATCGTGGCCTTAGTGATTACGTTGAGTGTTGTGTTTATGGGGCGAAGGGTTCCATGACTGCTTTGAGTGTTTTAACAAGGCCTTGTTGGGCAAAAGATGTCGTAGTGGCACTTATCAGGTAGACAGTGTTGAAGCCGCGATAAGCCCCTTATCAAGCGAAGAGTGCTGAGGTGACAATATATGCCTTGTTAGGTAGAGAGTGTCGAGGCAACGATGTATGCCTCGTAAGGTGGAGAGCGCCAAGGTGGCGATATGCGCCTTGTCATGCAAAGAGCACCAAGGTGGCGATATGCGCCTCGTCAGGCAAGCAACATCGATGCAACAAAACTGTAAAAAAAATGTGTATGGAGAGAGAGTTGAAGTATATGGTGTAAACACTTTATTCAGAGTTTTATTGATTAGTGCTTACATTTAGGCATGCCTTGTTAAAACCTCCCAACCAAAACTCATATTTTTTTTACTTTGGGAAAAAGATCAAGGTAGGAAAAAGAGAATAACACTTGTTGTATTCTAACTGTAGTACATCTTTAAGTGTATGGCATTCCAGGTACTCGAGATGGGATCTCCTTGTAGGGTTTATAGTCGGTAGGCTCCATTATGGAGGGCCCCGGTGACCCAAAACAGTCCTTCCTATGTAGAGTTGAGCTTGCTCATCTACGGGTCCTTTTGGACCTCTCCTCTCCATCTCTATACTAGATTGTTTTCCTTGAATGCACATTTCTAAACTCTAGAGTTGTGTCTTCTAGCCATTCTCTACTTGCATATCACTTTTCTAACGTTTGTAGCTTCTCATATTTTGTCGACCAAATCTAGTTCGGCTTTTGCGGCCGTCGAGTTGTCATCAGCCTAGTAGTTAGTACAGAGAACCGAAGGTTCACCAAGTTCGACAGGGATCATGATATCCATGTCGCATGTCAAACGAAAAAGGGTTTCTCCCATTGTAGATTATGGTCAACAATGATAACCCTAAAGTACACTTGATAACTTCTTGGCCCACATCCCTTTTTGTTGCCCTATCAACACTTTGAGTTCATTGAGGATGACTTTATTGGCAGCCTTGGCTAACCCACTCGTTTGAAGGTGCTCTATGGAGGACACAAGGTGTGTGGTGTCGAGGTTTCTGAGAAATTCTTCATAGGAGGTTGTTGTGAACTGTTTGCTATTATCGATGACGATGGAGTGTAGAAGTCAGAAGTGGTGTATTATTGCTTTCTAGGTGAACCTCTGGATTTGTTGTGCAGTTATTTTGGTGACTTGTGTTGCTTTGATCCATTTGGTAAAATAGTCGATCGCCAAGATAAGGAATTTGACTTGTCCTTTGGAGGGGGGAAAGGGCCCTAGGATGTCCATGCCCCATCTTGAAAATGGCCATGGTGTGCATATCGCGTTAAACTGTTCTGGGAAATATCTTGCCTTGCTACCATGTTCCTAGCATTCTTTGCATCGTCTAGTGTAGATCACACAATCTTGCTGTATGGTAGGCCAGTAGTATCCTGCTCAAGTGACACATTGTTCCATGTTCCGAGCACCTGAATGGGAACCGCATATGCCACAATGAATTTGGTTGAGGATGTAATTGGCCTCATTCTTGCCAAGGTATTTGGGCAGGGGTCTCGATGTCGCTAGCGTTGTTGTCCTAGGTAATGGTGCACTGTTGTGCTACATGGGCAATGGTTTCGAGTCTCGATGTCGCCAGCGTTGTTGTCCTAGGTGCCCTTCTCATTGGGTGGCTTGTCCTGGAGGTCTTGAATTACCATTTTCATGAGGGAGTTCTCATCCCTCAAGAGGTGGAGGTCGGCTTCATGCTTCTAGGTCATATCTTGCATCTTCTTGAGTTCCTCTATGAGATTCGCGTTATTCATGATGGATGAGAGGTGCTCCTAGTTTGTACCATGTGGGTAGGAGGCATAGGAATTTTTATGTCCCCAAAAACAACGCCAAATGTTCTTACCAAAGCTTGGCAGAACTTGTAGTCTCTCGAATCTTGGGCTCTAGGACTCCAAAGCGACAAGTGGAGGTACATAAATGTTCTTACCGGAGCTTGACAGAAGTTGTAGTCTCTTGGATCTTGGACTGCGGTGCTCTAAAGCAACAGGTGGGTACCTACAAAAGGGACTCTGATGCCAAGTCAATTTTGGATTAGAGTGAGAGAGTGAGTATTGATAGAATAATGTACCTTGGGAGAGGGTCACCTCCCTTTTTATGAAGGTTTTCCAGGTTATTTTGTCCATGGTTACCTTTTTTAGGAGATTGGGCCTTTCATGTTGAGCCTGTGCTGAGGTGAACAAAGATGTTGAGAACGTAGGTTGTGCTGAGGATCGAGGTGGTCGTCTAGGTGTGCTGATGTCCAAGGATGTGGGTGTCAGGGAGGTCGACTTCGTGGGTGCTAAGGTGGTTTAGGAGGGGGAGGTAAAAATATCTAATTACACGAGGATTGATTATTAATAATAATAATTCTTCAATCTCAATAATAAGAGACACATGTGTTTGTTCTCCAATTTTTATTGTCAATGCAAAGACGAATTATTCGTGGTTTTGTTAGGAAAAGACAATTTTGTTTTGAAAAAGATATATTGATGGATTAAAGGAGAAAATTATTTATAAGGGATTAGAGTGTAACCTATACCCTCCTTCTAGCACCAATGTTTCTATGATGGTCACCGCATTTGAGGTATTATCTCCCTTTATGAACAATTATTAATCTAAACTCGTAAGTTATGTAAATCTTTGGTGAATTGAAATAAATCCTCCCAATCTTACCTCTATTGCAGATACATCATTAGGATAACTGCATTTAAGATATTCTCCTTTGGAGCAATTTTTGTGCTAAAAAAGATAGGTTAATTAAAAAAATATCTTTATAAATGATCATTTACTTTTAGACTTATTTTGTATATGATTTATTTCTTTTTTAAAATAGTACTTGGCGCTTTGATAAAGCAAACCAATGTTAAGTATCGTCTTATAGTTGAACTTTATATGCCTTGGTTTATATAAAGAAATTACATGCTGAATTTTGAAAAATGATTTATATTATTTAAAAAGATTGAAGTATAATATAAACTATTTTAAATATTTATATTATTTTAAATATTTTATTAGAAAATATTCTATTAGAGAGTACGTGTAACATTCACATATGGAATTATAAATGAAACTCATGGTGAGTTCCACCAAATTTAATATTTTCTAATAAATTATTAGAGCGTAAATAATCAATCAATAATAAATTAAAAAAGTGTCAAAAAATATATTAGAAAGTGTAAACATTGTTGTTCAGGTTAGAGAATAGAGTAAACAATTATAATTATTGATTATAAAAGAATCATTAAAATATAAATAATTCATCATATATTTCATTAAATATGAATAATAATTCTCACCTATACTTGCAATTTGTAATATTTTTTGTATAACTATTTTATATCTCATGCTTCTAGGAACCAGGCCGCATACTCGTATTTGAATTAATCGGTTTCATGAATAAATGCTTTTCATAGATGGAAAATTAATTTTTAGCTTTTTTATTTTCTTATGATCTTTGGATATAATTGTTTGTTCAATTTTTGTAGGGAAAAGGTGAATGAGCATGTTGCGAGAATTTCTTCTTGCATCTCAATAACTTCTTCCTACACCTACATAAATGTGGAAAAAGTTTAAAAAATTTTTACGTAAAAAAATAACTTAACTTTTTTTTTTTTAATCTCGTGATACCTCCTTGTTCTATATACCTCTTTTCTGAGCTTTGTGTCATGCACTTCCTTCTTCTTCTTCATTCATTCTTCGCCTAAAATTCACGCCTTTTTGCACATTCGTTCATCTTCTCGTTTGCGGTCGCCATTGTCCTTGTCGTGTTCGTCCCTCATCGACTTCTCCTCTTCTTTTTTGCAAATTTTTTTTACAAGTTCGAATAGGGGTATCCGGATTTACAAATTTTTTACAAGTCCGAACAGGGGTGTCTAGAATTGTAAAAAAATTGCAAAAAATCTGATTCCATAATATATCCAAGAGAAGATAAACGCAAACGGGATGAATACAAATGCACACAGAAGAAGAGAAAGCAGTGGAGAAGAAAAATAATGTCTACAAGAGAAACAAATGAGAGAAGTGTGAAACGAGAGAGAGGTGCAAACAAAAAAAGAAAAAGGGAAATAGGTGCGATAATTAATTTTTTTACTGTATTCATTAAGAGTCTTTTTTGTCATTTTAAAAAATTTATGGAAATGTAAGGAGAACTTACAAGGATGTAGGAAGAAATTCTCGCATGTTGGATGAGAGGAGATAGGTAGAAATTATTGGGCTTAAACACCCATTTTTTGAAAGTCTCAATCCTATTCATATTAGGAAAAATCTTTTTAACACTAACCATTTTTTTTACTACCTACCTTGATATTGAAATTCCTAAAATGTCTTTGTTTTTATAACTCTACAAATAGATCTGATTTGTAGGCTTTAAAAAATTTACACACCTACGAACAAACTTATTTATAGACTTAAACAAAATTACACACCTAAGTAAGCTTAAAAACTTTACACACCTACAAATCACTTAATTTATTAACTTAAAAAAATTACATACTTATGAATCACCTGATTCGTAGATTAAAAAAATTAAACACTTGAGAACCAATTGATCCATAAATGTACAATTTTCTTTTTTAAGCATATAAACAAACTCGTCTATAAACTTAAAAATATTTGCCAAGAAACCATGGGAGACAAACATTCCCATTGTAGACCGTGGCATAAACTTTTTATAATTATAGAAAAATGGATCCGTGGTGTAAATATTTTTAAAATATAAAATTTTAAAATATTATATTATAAACAAATTATATTATTAAAATATAAAATATTATAAAAAAATCTTAGCAATTATAATAAAAATATAAAATTAATAAAATAAAAATTTTATTTATGGACCAAATGGTACATAGTTTAAAAATGTTAAAATATAAAATTTTAATAAAGTTTTAAAATATTATACTATAAACAAATTATATTGTTAAAATATAAAATTTTAAAAATATAAAATATTATAAATAAATTTTAATAATTACAATAAAAATTTAAAAATGTAAAATAAAAAATTTACTTACGGGTCAAGTTCACAGTATAAAAATCTTTAAATATTATAAATAAATTTGGATATTTACATAGGTTTGGGGTGCGGCTAAATATAAGAGATAAGAGATTAAAATTAAGTTAAAAGAAAATAGAGATAATTTTAGTTTTATTTTTTGAATGATAAGTGAAAAAAGAAATTATAATAGATGGTAAAAAATCTTTCTACTTTAACAACTCTCGGTGGGGTTTGTTCTTTGGTTGTCAAGACTTAAGTTATCTGTCAAAAGGGTCGTGAAGAAAGGGCTGATTGACCCAAGTGGGTTTGTTTTTTAAAAAAATTACCGGTATGGGTCTCTTTTGAAACATATTACCAGCGTGGGTCTGTTTTGGTGGTTGACTCGGTCAAACCGCAACTACGAATTGCGGTTTCATTGCCCCGTCAGCAACGTCATTACGTGGAAGCCAGCGTGGAAAAACGCCCCAGTAAAACCGCAAGTCGGAATTGCGGTTTGACTGGTCTTTGACCAGCACCGTCTTGTTATCCAATGGGTAAAAAGCAACAGAAAACGATGCACGTAAAACCGCAAGTCAGACTTGCGGTTTGACTGGGGTTTAACCGGCCCCCCCTTTACCCAGCGGTTGCAACGAACGGGTGCGGATATTGAGGAACAGGTGCGGTTTTTTACGCACATAAAACCGCAGATGCGATTTGCGGTTTGAATTAAATAATATTTTTTGTCGTAAAACCGCAAGTCAGACTTGTATGATATCTTGTATCCATATTGACTACAAATTCTCTCCTGAATCAAATTAATTCTTAAAGATGGATCTGAACCAACCATTCCTAAAAAAATAAAAAAGTTAACAACAAATGATAATAAATTAATTTAAATATTACGTTACATATGGACAAATAACCAAACCTGATATCAAGTTACTAATGAAAGTTGAGTTTAATTTTTTGTGGTCTTGTGTCACTGCCGGATTGAGACATTGATGATCTCCACCCCATTGAGTAACCGTCCAATTGACTGTTTTCCGAGACAAAATTGCCCTCATATAAAATGGACACCCATCTTTATGGTTGGGACATTTGATAATGTATTTCGAACTTTTTGACTCCACAACATGATACGTTTGATGTGTTCGCATTGAATATTGTATCAGCGCATTTTTTAGATCTTCTTTTGTGTCAAACTGTAGACCTTTGTACAATGCATCTCCAATATTCCATGACTCATGCAACTCTTCGCCTAAAATATCTTCTTCATCAGGATGCAACCAATTAATGTGTGTATAATGAGCTGCATCAGTCCAAGGTGGACGTTGCCCTGCAACTGTAACAGTATTGTTATTCATGTGTCTGTTATTCAACAAATTAAACTAGTAAACCGTAAAGAAAATAATTATTTTTTTTAAACATACCTTGTTCCACATTTGTTACCGACAATAACTCCATGTTACGAGTTTCATTGTCATCAGTATCAGATGAATTACCATCAATTGAAACGTCATTTTCTTCATCAGATGTTTGCTCACCACATGATTCACCAACAACATCATCATCATCTACTTCAACTATGTCAGAACTCATTATACCAGTGTCTACTGCAGTGCCTAAACTACTACCAGCTGATGATTTATGAACATACAATTCTATTATATCAACATTATTTTGTTGTTCAAATGCATTAAACATAATTTCAATATCTTCATCATCAACAATTTGTAGTGGCACATATTTTCCAGAAAATAAAAATCTACAAGTTAGAGATGATATAAATTCATTTAATGGCATTTTTAACTTTTCCTTAATTTTGTTTTTCAACAAAGTAAAACTGATATGACGCGTAATTCTAATTGCTCTTCTACTCCCTTCAAAAATAACACCTTCGTCTCCTTCGTACATTCTTCCATCACTATAAATGAAGGTCACAATTGGAGCAGACATAATATTCATAAATGTACCTACAAATAAATAATAAAGTAAATTTAAACATAAAAAATAGAGTTATAAAAGCAATTTGTTTTTAAAAATATTTAAAAACACACAAAATTTACACATTACGTTTTTCATCTGAACAATTGGACTGTAACGTAAACCTTTGTTTTATGTCGGGTGCAACTACGTCGGCGGTTCTCTGTGTCGAACGGCTGTGCGGTTTTGTGGGGCGACGAGGGATTAAATAGCAACTGCACGTAAACCGCATTTCGTACTTGCGGTTTAACGGAAAAATATTATTTAATTCAAACCGCAAGTCGCATCTGCGGTTTTATGTCAGTACAAACACGGGTCGTTTTTGCAACCGCTGGGTAAAGGGGGGGCCGG
The DNA here is from genome assembly GCA_037954015.1 of Psophocarpus tetragonolobus. Taxonomy (NCBI): domain Eukaryota; kingdom Viridiplantae; phylum Streptophyta; class Magnoliopsida; order Fabales; family Fabaceae; genus Psophocarpus; species Psophocarpus tetragonolobus. The sequence goes on from CM075690.1 coordinate 24,472,923, forward strand.
TTAAACCCCCGTAAAACCGCAAGTCTGACTTGCGGTTTTACGACGAAAAATATTATTTAATTCAAACCGCAAATCGCATCTGCGGTTTTATGTGCGTAAAAAATCGCGCCTGTTCCTCAATATCCGCACCCGTTCGTTGCAACCGCTGGGTAAAGGGGGGGCCGGTTAAACCCCAGTCAAACCGCAAGTCTGACTTGCGGTTTTACGTGCATCGTTTTCTGTTGCTTTTTACCCATTGGATAACAAGACGGTGCTGGTCAAAGACCAGTCAAACTGCAATTCCGACTTGCGGTTTTACTGGGGCGTTTTTCCACGCTGGCTTCCACGTAATGACGTTGCTGACGGGGCAATGAAACCACAATTCGTAGTTGCGATTTGACCGAGTCAACCACCAAAACAGACCCACGCTGGTAATATGTTTCAAAAGAGACCCATACCGGTAATTTTTTTAAAAAACAAACCCACTTGGGTCAATCAGCCTGAAGAAAGTTCTATTTCTTTGCTATTTCATGCTTTTGGAACTTCTCACAGTCATTCATTCATTCCTTTGTTAGGAATTTAATGTAATTGAATTTACTTTAATGTAATTGCTGCCGTTTTTATTTAATAAAGTTATACTATTGTTCTTCATGCATGCTCAATGTTTTTTAAAGCTTAATCACCTATTGCACAATCTTATAATTTCGATTGGAATTGGGAAATTCAAAATATATATATATATATATATATATATATATAATATAATATGCGAATAAACGAAAAATTATTATTTTTAAATTGTAAAGAAATTCAGAATGTCATATAGGTTTAATTAGTTATTATATGTGGTGTATTTTAAAAATTATATAAGAGTAAATTATATTTTCGCGATAAAGTTATACACATCTAATAAAAAATGCCAAAGAAATCGTGTGTTCGTTTTTTAGGTTAAAATATATTTTTAATTTCTGTAATATTAAAGAAATTAGATGTTAATTAGTTCTTATAAGGAAAATTTGTTTTTATTCTTCAAAGTTAAAATTTTATTTTTGTCTATACCATATGACACTCACTAAATGCTAATATGTTTAGTGAAAAATCAAGTGAAAAAATAAATCTAGATTCTTAAATTAAGTATTATAAAGACTTAAACAATATTAAATTTTGTCTATACGAAAGTGATTTCAGATTTTAGAGATTAAATAAAAGTAAAATATTTCATAAAGACTTAAACAAAACATGGTTAATTATATAGGAACTGAAAACAATAATTTTAAATTTTAAAAAATAAGAAATAAAAAATATTTACAAGAACTACAATTAAAACTCACTAATTTTATAGGATCTACAATAATATTATAACTTTTTTTAATATATTGTTTGAATTTGTCCTCTGAACAAACTGAGAATCGAACATACGAACTAGGTATTGGCGTAGGTTTTCTTTTTTAAAAATAATATAATATAATTTTACTCTTACTAACATTATGGATAATAATATAATGTTATTAATATAATTTTTTAAATGAACAAGTACTCACTCGAAATAAGAATTAATTAGATCTCACTGTTCTCTCTTTTCATTTAAAAAACTTAATAAAAACAATATTAAAAATATATTTGGTTACAATTTTAAAAAATAAAAAATATTTTTGAAAACAAAAAAAAATGTTTTCAGATTCAAACTAAATAAAAACACATTGACAATGTGGAAATTATAATATTAATATATATATATATATTATATATATATATATTTATTAAATATACATAAATATTTTATAATTTTTATTAAATAAAATATTTATATTTTTAAAATAGAAAGAAAGCTCAAAATAAATATATTTTCTAAATTATATTTTTAGAAAATAAAAAAAAATTGTCAAAAAAATAACTGCTTAGATTTTCATACTTTATCATAAATTTATGAAACTGAAAGAAAGGAATTATCAAATAGCTATTTTTGTTGAGAGGAAAGAAATAGAAATGATATTAAAATAGAGTAAAAATATTTAAATTAAAATAGATGATAAATAGTAAAAAATTTACTTTTTACATGCAACTAAATACAATCTAAGAATTTATTTAAATACATATTGACAATTTGAATGGATATCACAACATCTATAAAAAAGACAATTGGCTTAATTAAGTTTTTTCTCTAAAATTTTACTAAAACTTACTTTTTCGTCTTGAAATTTAAAAATATTTTTAGTTATTGAATTATTTTTTTTTATGTTAATGTTTCTGTTTATAAGTTTTTGGTGAAATTGAAGATGGAGAGAGTTACAGTTGAGAACTAGAGAGAGATTTACAAATATAAAAACGTACTTTCTGTCATCAATTTTTTAACCGCGTTTATCTAGAGAAGAAAACTAAAAGTAAATAAAAAACTAAAAACATATTTTTGAATTTTAAGGACAAAAAATGATTTTTTGTAAAACTTTAGAAACAGAAAACTTGATTTATGAAAGTAGAACTTAAAAAAAATAACAAAATAAATATTTAAGTTACAAGACAAAAAATGGTATTGTGCAACTCTACTTTGTTTGATGGATAATGGACATACAAACAAAATAATGATAAAATCATTATAACATCTTTTTAACATTAATTATACAAATTAATATTATTATATTATATCATAAATTGATATATTATTATATATTTAAATATATTATTAATTATATATTATAAATATTATATATTTGACAATCCACCCTAATTTGTGACCGACGCATATACTATTTTACTAAATACATCATTAGGCCAAACCTTAAAAAGGGATTGACATAGTCTCTCCTAAAAATGAAACATACTACAATTCAGGTAACTATAAAAGAAAACATTTCATTTAATTATAGATTTAGTTCAACAGTTAGATGATAGGATCTCCCATCATAACATAAATAGCATTCATAAATTCTCAAAATATAAAAATTTACAACATGTACAAACTATAAACTAATATTCACTATCTATATCAAGATATAGAGATTTCATCATGTATCTCTATCTGTATCACTAGCTTTGACTTTACATCTAATACTACTAAAGTTACCAAAATACACTCTCCATTATGTCAATAGAGGCTACCAAATGGATATACAAATTCCTGAATAAGATGGCAAATCCCAAAAAGTCTGCTACTCATGCACTTCTATATTTGAGGGAAAGAGAGAAAGCAGAGGTAAGTCACAAAGATTTAGTGAGAGCATAATACAAGTGGACAAGAAGCAAAAACATATACAACATGAATATTTTTCATTCAAAAAGGATTATAATGATAATAAATAAAAAAATACATAACGCATCTCACTTTACAAAAACTAAAATTTACTCTCTTGAAGTCTAAAAATATAATAAATATAGAAATAACTTTAAATTTCAAATAACTAACAATGTCACATTATCTCTTCGTTGTGGCGAACGAATTTATACCAAATTATTTCTCCATTGTGGTGAACGGAATTATACCACATTATCTCTTCGTTGTGGCAAATGGAAATATATCACATTATCTCTTTGTTGTGGTGAACAGAAATATACCGCATTATCTCTTCATTGTGGTGAACAAAAAAATTATATATAATTATTAAAGCTACTAAAATATTCATCAAATCACCAAAAGTAACAAATATTAAGTCAAATTACATAAAATTAAATATTACTCATCATTCTTAGCTATTACTAGAAATCAAATCATCAGAATAACTTATTTAATAATTACTTGTTTCTCCAAAAAAAAAATTCAAAAGATGCCACACGTAAAATAGCTACTCACACAAAAAAAGAGAACTCAACCAAGCCTTCCACACTGTTAGTGGGAGCAACCATAGTATTTTTCAAGGAATCTAAACATTAAAAGCAAGACATAGATGAGTTAAATAAAAACCCCCAATTGAAATGTCTTGGGTGATGTAATCCTGCTTAGCAAGGAACTAAGCTAGGACCAATAAATGAGGAGCATAACTTGAATGAAGCTTTAAGGAGGTTATTTAGGACGTGGTCCCTTATTTTGTAAATAATTAGAAATTTTTAGGCTAATAATTTGTGCCCTTATGTCTTTAGAATTTTAGGGTATAGTTAGATTTATTTGGCCTATTGGTGTATTTTACTTTAAGGGGTGTAATTAGTATCTTTCTGAAGTGTGTTAATTAGTTGGGTTTGTCTAAAGGTGAGTTGGACACGTGGTATTTATTATCCACACCCCTAATTCATCTTAACACCCCTAATCCAACACATGAAGCAGCATGTAGGAGACATATAGGCCCCTTTGCTCCCTATGCTAGGCGTCACCTTGGCTTTCTCTCTCTTACATGGCCTATTGTTGTTACTTCTTATTTAAATTTGAATTTTGGAGATGTCATGTCATTTCCTTCCAAAATTCAAATTCAAATTAAGAGTGAATAGATCCACTTTCTTAGGGGTCTTGTTTGGATCTTGGTTGAATTAATTTAATGTTAATTAGACATGTGCTCAATTAACACTTAAGCTACTAACTCCTTCACTAGCCATATGGACATCCAACATTAGGATCAATCCCATAGATCCATGTTTTGCTCTATGAATAAAACTCGCCCCTCTTGTATCATTTTTGGCACTCATTTTTTAATGAAAATACTTCTCTAAATTTGAGAGCTCTTCTTAGAGAGTGTTCATGTTCTCTCCTTAGTGAGAGTTCTTCATGCTATTATCAAAGGTTTATTTCCTTGTGGCTAACTTCCTCCTTGGCTTATCTTCTACCATAGAAGTGATGCCTACCATCATCTCTACTTCGTAGTCTTCCGCCTCCATTTCTACCTCGAACAAATCTCTATGAGAAAAGACTAAGGGAGAGCACTTCTCATGGAACATCTTGTTTTGAGGAATGCATCATAGGGTTTGTGAGAGAGAAGCATCATAATCTCAACAATTGAATTTCTTACATCTAATTCATAGCACATAACTAATTTATGGTGTAAAATTACTTATTTACCTCAAAAGATTAAAGATTTACCTCAAAGAGATCAAAGAGAGAACTCTAAAAGGAATGAAAATGGTTTTCTCCACCTCAAATTACTTTCCCCATGATTATTGAGTCTCAAGAATGTAAAAATTTGTTAAAGTTTTGATTATTAGAGAGAAATAAAATGAAAAAGATGAGAGTGAAATTGCAAAATCTAAGAAGAAAGAAAAGGAAGGATAGGAGGAAAGAAGGGTCTCGTGTCTTTAAGAAAAGAGAAGGGATGGGAAAAATTTTAATTTTTTTAATTTTATTTTAAAAATATTATATTATACTATGTAATAATATATGAATATATTATTTATGTATATACTCACGCATAATTCGTGTATGGGTTTTGAAATGAAAAGAAAATAAAATCGCAGACCTAAAAAATGAAGTAGTTTTTTATTAGTTGATTGGATGCCACAGAGAGGAACAATAAGTACACAGCTGTTGTTGCTAGCTAACATGTTTTTGTTCATAATCCCAATCTCCTATGTTTTCAGGTGTGGACTTCACTCAACATGTCAAAGAGAGGGAATATATATGATAGGGGATAAAATTGACTTTTCAGATACTGACAAAAAGTTGTACCGTGTTACTTTGAGTTACAAATTTTTAACTACTTATTTGTTCTGTCCCATAGCAACTTTTGTGATCAAACATGTAAGGAAGAATTTTCGTATATAAAAGAAGAAATGATTAAGCATGGATAACAGCAATAATTAATGTCGTTTATATATACATAAAATTGCCCAGATGATGAAACCAAAGTTGTGTTGCTCGGAGCAAGCTGTCAGAAAGAACCACACAAGGTGAAAAGGCACACAATAGAAGTGCAAATGCCGATTCCTCTCTGATGGTAGCTTATGAAATTTTGAATCCACCGAAATACCACCAGTCCAAAGAAGGTTGGATTTTATTGATCACCAAAAATTATACTGATTCCTCTCTGTAAAATCATCTCAAGAAAATGAACAGTTGTCAGGAATCATGTTTAAGAAGTCAACAAATGAAAACAAAATCCAAATAAAAATTAAAACTAAGATATGAAAGTGCAACAATGTAACTTATGCTGTAACGCCAAAAACCAATAGGAGGAAAACTAAAATCCCATAATCCTGAAAAATTATGAAGGACAAAAAATTTGGACCATTACATGATATACACGCCAGAATTACATCTCTAAAATTTTGAATGCTGAGATTTATACACGACTAGTTCCTGTAGAGAAAAGTTAAATATTAGTTTTCATCCTTTTTGTGACTTAACCATAGGGGAAGACCAAAAACAAAAGGCTAAAGGGATTCTGAGGTTACCTTAGAACAGGTTAGATGATCATGATTCAAATTCGAAGATTTAACTATTGTTTCCCACTTAGTGTAGCTTGATGCTCTACTAAAACCCTGTCTTTTGGCCTGGGAATGTGTACCTTGATTCAAATGTAGGAATGAATTCTTAGAAGAAACTAGAGGCAGGGCACGACAAAGCCAGGACTCAGAAGGTGACTTTGGCAACGGTGGAGCAAGAGGATGCAGAACATATTCAGTGCCAATTTTTCCTGAATCATCAACTACTACAATTTGCTGGTTGTTGATCTCCGCATCTTTGTCAAATGAACTTGGCACAAGTTGCAAGGACATGGATTCTTGATTAATTTCTTGATCAGCTTTCAATCTTTCTGCTTTATCTTCTTTGGCAATGAAATGTAACATGGTAGACAAAGTTGAAGAACTGTCATGCACAGAATTCAAGACCTGAGAATCCAAATTCTCCTCCAAAGCTTGTAGGTGCTTCATATCTCCGAAAGAATCTACTAGGGAATTTCTGTCTTTTCCTACCGCTGATGTATTACCTAAAGAACGTGAACTAGAGCATGATGATTTTACTGTACTTGCAGTATCTATATACAATGTCTTTTCAATAGTAAGGCTCCCTGAACTTGAGATTCTTTTGGATCCTTGTGATAGAGTCTCTTGAAAGCCTGCATGCCCTCTACTCGGGAATTTCAATTTGCCTGAAAGATTATTATCAGCTTGTTTGGAATGGCCAAGCAACTTTGCTCCAGGAAAGAAAGGTTGAGGTTTATTTCGAAAAGGAGATACGCCTGCAGAAGCAGCTCTTGAGCGAAGAAAGGGAGAGAGCCTACCTAGCTGTTTCAGTTCACCTGAGTAAGTATATCTGCTTGATTCACTAGTCCATTTTTTCCTTACATCCTGCTTGTCTGGTGAGGCAGCTCTAGAGCTAGATTTGCTCTTATTAATAGCATCCCAAGCCTGCAGCAAAAATTCATGATAGTAGTAAATGAGCTGAAATCATGATTGGTGTAAATGTGTTGAAATCATGCTTGGTGAAATAGCTGATATAAAGGATGTAAGGGTGGGAATGGATCTTCTAATGTTGAAGTTTCCTGAACTTGTCATGTGACTGTGTCAATCTCTCTTCATAGGTATTAAGTAGATTATATATTAAGAGCGAATAGTTACAAATTTTTCGCATGGCAACATCTTGTGAAAAATTCAACATGAGAGAAACTATTCCCAGGTAAGGATACCATTGCCTATTGAAGGGCGCAATCCGATGCAAGAATAGAAAATAAGTAAATAGTTCTTAGTTACCTTCTTTATAGATGGAGCTGGTTTATGAGAGCTTTTATCTGCCTTTCTAACCTCATAGGCAGAATACAAGGGAAACTGATTCCCCATTTTCGTCCCAGGCACTGCATTTAACAAGCACAATGAATTTCTAACACATAAGCGGGGAAACAATCCACAACCTTTAGTTAAATCGTTCGTATGATCATTAGTTTCATCATCAATTTCCTCTTCTTCCTCCTCCTCTTGACATTGACCAGTATAAGGTACAATGTCAGTGATATGTCTATTAACAAAGGACTTCTTTTGCTCAGGAATCAATTTGATAAACTCCCTTGGTTGTTCTGCCAGAACAGGTTGCTTCCTAGAAGAAGCATATTGAGGAGGCTGTATAGTCATAGCCTTTGCTGCAGTTAAAAACCGGTTCATCATGAAGTCATGAACTTGTTTATCAGTAGAAGAGGTTCCACACTTGTTTGCATCCGAATTATCTAAGCCACTCACACCACTTACACTATAGTTCACAGACAATGGATCTGTAGGGGACAATGTTTCAAGGGCATCAGAATAAATATCACCATCATCATCATAGTCATCATTCTCTTCCACCTTTTTTATTTTCTTATCTTTATGTTCTTTCTCACCTAAAGAATTTGATATGCTTGGGGACCTAAAGTTATTTGCAACACTAGGTTTCTTTTCCAACTGTTTTTTGGCAACATTTGCGGACTTTCCAGGGGGGAGAGTTGGGGTTAGGGTAAGTGAAGCCGGTGTAGGAGGTTGAGGATCAGATGCATCATAACCCTTTGGCCTTCCAGGGATATGCTCCCAATTGAAAGGCACCGCAACAGGTTCTGTTACCTGATCCAAAGTGGTCTCCGATTTATAGTGTTCAAGTGCTGGTGGTTTCTCTAAAATCTTTCTGTTTGTTTCAGTTAAGGATGGTGATGTACCCACAGAGCGCCTCACTGACATAAGAGGAGCATCAATGTTCAATTTCCTTCCTTCCATCATGTTCCACACCAACTCAATTGAAATCTTCTATGCTGCCACTCTCAATAAGTTCAATAATCAAGGGAATATCATATACTACTAATTTCAGCACAAAAAGTATGCGGTATAAGAATCCTTGTATCAATGACGAAAATCTGAAAAAAGAGGATGGAAGAAGCAGATCATTACATTTTAAATTAAAATTTAAAAGAAGATTCTCTGCTTCAAATTTCAATTCAACTGGACTTGAACCAAAATCAGACAAGCACAATGAAACGATTAGTGAGAAAAATTTAAACCAAAGTGAACTCATGATAACAGGGCATTGCTCACCGAAACAACTTTCCATTTTCTCAGCCATTAACCAGAGAAAAAGAGAAATACTGCAATGGTCTATATTGAGAGTGTGGAACGGGGAAAAACATACGCTCTAGTTATAAAATTAAAAATATTGATATCCTGGGATAATAGAATTCCTATAAAAACCTATTTTCCTTTCCTCAATAAGCCAAAACATACAAACACAAATACAAATATTTAACAACTGCAAGTCTTGCTACCAAAAAAATAAAAATAAAGGAAAGTTACAACTATGTGTATTTAATAAATTAAACAGACAAAGCAAGAGAACTTTCATGAATCATTATATCATAACAATGAACAAGCTTAACTTAAGATCCCGCTAGAGTGATAATTGAAGTGCGAGAGGAAAATAAAGAAATGATAATGAAGAAAAGATGAAACCTATTTAATGACAGCATGAAAGATGGGACATGGCCAATGCAGTGCAGGGGAAATGAAAGAAAGAAAGTGTTTGGAGAGTGTTATTAGTGATGTGATGTAGCATTATGCATCTGAATTGAGCATATAAAAGTCAAGAAATGGATAGCATAGAATGATCAAATAAGTAGTGAGTGAACATCACTTGGTGAGAGAGTTCAGTCCCATGAACGTCACAAGGGAATGGTTGGTTGCAAAAACGAAATGAGTGGGGGAATGAGTAAGAGCAAAGGAAAGCAGAGATAGAGACAGAAAGGTTCGGTATTTCTTCTTCTTTTGCTTTCTGCGTACTTTCGGATTTTACAATGTGTCTGTAAGATACTGACGAAGAGAACAGAATGGGTTAATATTAGTCGGTACACTTTTTTCACTGTCATCAAGTGCTGTTCAAACCACGCGCTTTCTTTTTCTACTACTTTCCATTAAACGTCTACAATTTAATTTCCATTTTGTATAAAACCTTTTTCTCATCTCTTTCATGCAGCACGGTATACATGGCTTCAACGTTAAGCAGAAGAATCCCCTAAAGTAAATTTATTTTTAAAATGATTGATTACGTATATAAATAATTTGAAATATTTCTTCATTTTAGTTTATTAGCATTTTAAATGTTTATTCTTTGCTATCTTTACTTAGCATTTTTTATTTAAAAAATTTGGTAAACTGATAGAAGTATACTTGTGAGATATCAAGTCTCTGTAAACTGGTGAATATTTCATATATAGATCGAGCAATTTCTTCTTCTTCTTCTTCTTCTTTTCGTATACTATTGAAAAAATATAAGTTAACGAAACAATATAAGTTTAGAATTTTGGTATTTGTTAAAATCATTTTATTATGTGAAAAATTTCATCATTTATTTTATTTTTTAATGATTGTAACAAATAATTAATTTCAACATTAAATTTTACGAAAACAAATGGTAAAAATTAAAAGTAAATCTTATATAATACTAATTTCAATCTACTGAATTCACTCCATTTTTATTATTATTATTATTATTATTATTATTAATCTTAAATTAAGTTTATTATATCTCATTCTGGGAAAAAAGTATTTTATAATATATAAAAGCTACTACAATTGACAAATATGCTTATCAGAAGTTTTTCCATGACATTGGATATATTATGACCAGATTATGACAAATATTAAGATTATCAGATTTTGTTTTTTCGAAGAATTTACTCGTGGTGGATAACCAGGCCATCCGTAGATAAAATTAGCAACTAGAAATTAATAGATTTTAAATTAAATCGGTAATTTTATTTTACCACAAATTTCAAAAGGTTAAAATAGTAATATTTTAGACTTATGATAAAAAATTATTTGTCTTTATGTTCTAATTTAAAATTTTTCTTGAAAAATCAAAATTCATTAAATTTTGTTTATATCATAAGTTTATTTGTGTATTTGGATGCGATTTTTAATAAAAATTAATTAATTACAAATAAAAAACATGTGTTATCTGGATCTTATACTAAAATTAATGTTTTTAAATAAAAATATTATAAAAAATATTGTGTTATACTAATTATTTATTTTCTTGAAATGATTAAAATTAATCACTAATTATAATTATTATATTTTAAAAAAATAAATTATTAGATAAGCAGATCTTTTTCTCTGTTTATCTATTTATCTATCTTAAACCAAATAAATGAATCTCATTCAAACAATAAAGAATGTTATCTATTCAAGGAATGACATAGATGTGAGGATAATTTTCCAATCCCAAATAACAAAGTAAAGTTTTGATTTTTATATGATTCATGTGTTTATCTATGTCATATTTACTTAAACTTCTTTCAACTAGTACAAAACATATATATATATATATATATATATATATAAAATTTAACAGATTATATTACTTGTTTGAGTGTAATATTAATCTTTTTATATATCTTTATTTGATTTATCCTCTATAAATATTTATTCTTTTATATATCAAAATTTGTGCGATGAATAAATTGAAAAAAAATCAAAATTAAGGTGATGGTTAATCCAATTTTATATAAATATTTAAATTATATACATTATGTTAAATCACTTTTTGATACTTACACTTTATTTATAGTTTTCTTATTGGACCTAGGGTTCATGAGCCTACTAGCACAGGTTAGTCACTAACACTTTATGAGCGTCAATTTTTTTTTTTTTTTTTGCACACCTTTAAGTCCAATATTTAACCCAGGGTGAAGAAAGACTAGACCAAAGGTCAGAACCTGTTTTTTTCTACAATTTCACCGTATTTAAACTAATAAATAGCAATGTTCAGTTTAAAAATATGGAAAAGTTGAGCAAGGCTGGAATTGAACTCAGGTCTAGAAGTTTAAATGCTAAAGTCATACCACTAGACCGAAATTTTAATTTCAACTTTTAATTCTTAATTTTAGTTTCAAAATCACAAATAAAATATATAACGTAAAATGACCTAGAATAGATTTAAAATTAAAATATACAATAAAATATAAAATCTAATTAAAAATAAAAGATAGAAATTAAAATTTAAATTAAAAGTTAAAAACTATAAATTAAAGTAACAACTAAAACTTAAATATAAAATTAAAAATTAAAAAAAAAATTATTCAAATAAATTTAACATAAAATCAACCTAAGTAGTTTTTAAAATTTAAAAAGTTTTTTTATTTAAAAAATTTACAACATAAATGACAAAGAATAGTAAAACAAAACAAAGAAAAAGAGACAATAAAATCAAAGTTGACCTACTATCTAGTGGTATCGTTTTAAAACTTTCACAAGTCCTAGGTTCAAATCTTACTTTGTTCAATTTTATATAAAATTAATGTTGTCACATGATTAGTTTAATTAAATTTGAATCTCACAAAAAAAACTAATATTGATTTTTAATCTAGTGGTATGACTTTAGTACTTAAACTTCTAAATCTCAGTTCAATCTTAGTCTTGCTCAATTTTTCTATATTTTTAAAATTAATATTGCTATTGATTAATTTAAATACATTAGAATTTGCAAAATAAAACAAGTTATGATCTTTGGTCTAATAAATTAGTTCTAACTTTCCTTTCTCCTAAATCTGAATTTGATTTTTACCATAATACATATTTTTTATATTTTTAAAATTAACATTTTCAATATACTAGTTATTAACAAGACAAATTGACTATGATCAATCTTTGTAAATTTTCATTCAATTCCCACCATATGCAGTCTAACTTCTCTCATTCACGGGTTTTAGTGAAGTAATAAATGTATGTCCTGCGGAGAGACATACCTCAATATACATTTATTTTTTCGTTCTTTTTTGCACAATATAATTTGCAAGAGAACATCAGGAGCATGGACAAAAACTATTAAAATATCTGACAATGATCAGCGGTATAATAATATTGATATCAATATTGGGGTTACTGACAATTAGATAACTTTATAACAAATTGTAAATAAAGCTGTGAATTTGCAAGAAATTTATGAAAAGAAAAACAAAAATATAATATTAATTAATTTTCACTTTTTAAGAATCTTAACATAAAAAATCTCTTAAAATAAAGATAAAAACCACATATCATGTATATTAAAAAAATATTTAACTATTATTAATAAAGAATATAAAAAAATCTTAATCAAGTATTAACACCAACATCAATGTCAACATTAACTTCTAACCATAAATCAATAAATTCACAAATAGAGAACAAAAAATATGAAAATGTCAAAAAGACTATTGTCATAAGAATTAAATATTTCTCAAGTTAGATCTCTTTTTAATAATCTGAATGATAAAATGAAAAAACGGATGAATTTATTATAGCAGCTTTATGTAAAAATAAGAATAACTTTTTCTCTCCAAACAATGGTGTGTTTCAATTTTATCTGTTATGTTCTCTATCCGTTCTTTACGTGAAAGCATCTTTTCCAATTAATTTAAATAAAATATGAAGGAAACTTGTTAAGCTTTTTAGAAAGGGAGCCGATAGCACAAGGGGGACCCCGGTAAAATGAGAAGATGGAGTGGGGAAAGAAAAGAAAAATAATGAAAGTTGGCACACGAATTAAACGTGGCTATAGCAAATGATGAACAATCCAGTTACGTGGCACATGAAGCAACCCTATCTCTCATTCTATATATGTACATGTGTGAGCATAGATCCACAAGATAAATGATGATGAGTAAGTTGTTTCTGGTTTTGTCTGTGCTTGTTCTCTTGACATGTCTCTCCTTTGGTCGGCCCAGCGAATACGGGCATGAACAATTGGAGGAAGAAGTACTGTTCGAGCGGTGGCAGAAGGAGCATGGGCGTGAATATGGGAACCAAGAGGAGAAAGCAAAGAGGTTCCAGATATTCCAGAGGAATTTGAGGCATATCAATGAATTGAATGCCAAGAGGAAGTCACCCACGCAACACCGTTTGGGTCTCACCAAGTTTGCTGATATGAGTCCTGAGGAGTTTCACAAAACCTACTTGAAACCAATCCAGACGCCCTCCAATTTTTTCAACAGTGGAAAGCTGTACAAGACTCATGATGATGACTGTCAAAACCTCCCTCATTCTGTAGATTGGAGGGACAAGGGAGCTGTCACTCAAGTTAGGGACCAAGGACAATGCAGTAAGATTTTATTTTTTATACTTATACTCAACTAATTACATACAAAATCAAAACAAGATTATTTGCAGGTATTTCAAAACACATTATTGAGGTGTATAAAGAATTTTATAAAAGGCCCTCAAAAAGTGCCTTAGGCCGAATAACATGATAGCCTATCAGTTCAAGCCCGTCAATACACATAATCATGTTTTACAGCTTTAGTTTAGTTAGGTAAACTTTAATACATGTATATCTTCATATTTTGTGGTCTTAGTATCGTTCTTCTTAATTGACTGACTACAAGCTCTGATCGTATGCAAATTAACTTGATTAATTATCTTAATGTCTAATATTCATTATCTCATGCCTTATCGAATTATCGTTTCTTTTCCTCCATTTTAAAAAGTTTACTTTCAGTCTTTCTTTAAAAAAAAATAAAATTGCTACCATATATCAATAACACTTTTTTCTTTCGGAGGACGGATAAAATATATAAAGAAATAGTTTTTGATGAATGGAAACAAGGACAGATATAGCCTAATATTTTAAAGTTTCATTTTTTAATATAAAAAATCAATACTACACATTGTGTATAATTATTTTATTTTTTTCTTTTTCATATGCTTGTATATGAAGAATACCACATAAAATTAAAGGGAAAATGTCTAACTATTTTAAATTGATGTTCACATGTAAATCAAGAGGTAATTCAATTAGTTAAATAATATTTGAATAGTATACATCGTAAAACTTTTTAACACTCAATCCTTACAGATAGAATAAAAATCAATGTTAACAAAAAATATTTACTATTTTAAATTAAGTACGAAAAACCTGATATGATATGCCAAAAGTTTTCATACAAAATTTTGAACCTTACAATAAATATTATTTTTTTAGTACTAACACAAATGTTAGAGTCCAAAACTACATCATTGAAAACATAGATAAATTGATACAGAGACGTTTCAGACTTTCAATATAGTATGTAATTTTAAATTTGTGTTTTGAATATCTAACTACCTTACATGAGGAGAATTTGTTGCTTATGGAGATTTCACAAAACTCGAAAAAGACTATCTATAACTAAAACGAAAGCAAAATTTACTTATTTTACATGGAATAAAAATATACTTAATTCAATTCACGTTGTATAATAAATTTTATAAATAACTATAGTTTTAATTTTAAAATTAATTTATCTGGAAAGAAAATAAAACCAACCAGAACCAAATATTTTGTGAAAATGAAAGTATAAAAGTATTGTATTTTTTTCTTGAATAAGACAAGGTAGTAAAATATTTTGATTTTGTGATATTAGTGACAAATTTTGTGGGACTGAGCTATTTTGACATATTATTTGTTAGAGAGCGACTGGGCTTTCAGTGTGAGCGGGGCCATCGAAGGACTAAACAAGATAGTGACTGGGAATCTTGTGACCTTATCTGTTCAAGAACTTGTGGATTGTGACCCTGCCAGCCATGGTTGTGCCGGAGGCTTTTACTTCAATGCATTTGGCTACGTTATAAAAAACGGTGGGATTGACACTGAAGCTAATTATCCTTACATTGCTAAAAACGGCACCTGCAAGGTCTACTACCTTTCTTCAAATTTAAATATAAACTCAAATTGTTGTACCATTAAATTATACCTTACTTTTGTCTGCTTAATTCATTTGTTGAAGGAAAATGCACAGAAGGTTGTTAGTATTGATAACCTTCTTGTTGTGGTTGGACCAGAAGAAGCTCTCTTGTGCCGTGTTAGCAAACAGCCTGTTAGTGTGAGCATAGATGCAACTGGTCTTCAATTATACAGCGGTGTAAGTATATCTATTTCACTAGTGAGATAAAGATTGTTTATGAAATTTTAAATTTTTGATACGTGCCTCTTCACAGGGAATCTATGGTGGTGATCACTGCTCAAAGAATTCAACAAAGGCAACTCTTGTCTGTTTAATCGTGGGTTATGGTTCAGTGGGTGGCGAAGACTATTGGATTGTGAAGAACTCATGGGGAAAAGGTTGGGGAGACAAAGGTTACCTCCTAATCAAAAGGAATGTTAGCGACGAGTGGCCCCACGGTGTATGTGCCATCAATGCTGCTCCTGGTTTTCCAATCAAAAAGGCTGCATCATCACGTTTATCTGCGGCTATTTAGTAGTGTATTAGAACCTGGACTGCTATCCATCCTCTTCAAACCAAGAGCTTTCTCTACTCAACTATTTTGGTTTAAGATGCTTTAATAAAATAATGGATGGTCTACTTCTACTACTACCACTTACTTCCCTTTGCTTTATTTCATTTCTTTTATCCTAAATTGGTTGCCACGTTATTCAATTGAGAACCAATAAGACAATATTGTCGTTATACAACCTCAACCCAATTAATCAGCACAGTTCCCACCTTTTTGTGCCAACTCTGCATCACATTATAACCATTATGAACCTCCAATTTGCATTTGCTACACCTAAGAATTGATTTTACCTACGGATCCAGACTCTTCTTATCACTGCAAGCAACCAAGAAATATACCCCATAACAAGTATGCCATTTTTAAAATTTGTATACTACTCTTCAAATGTTGATTTCAATTGAAATATCAACATAAATTTGATTCTCCTATACAACCACTCCTTCAAAGGCTGTTATGTGCTTATTACTTATCAGTAGAACAGGGGATAAATGATGTAGTATGGCAGCAAAGGTTTCATACTTGTATCATAATATAACTACCCCTGAAGATCATATCAAGTAACCACCAATTCTTCTGACCATAAGAGACAATAAAATTGGTTGCTTTCTAGATTACCTTAAAATAACACCTGTTCCACACCTAAAGTTATAACCAAAGGTGTTATTTCTATTATCCATAGCATCAGCATAATTGTTAATAACTAAGTCCAATCAAATATAATTTTCACCCTTCTTGTAATATATCCCAAGGTTTCGAGTTCCACTATAAATACGGAATATATTATGCTCAGCCTTGTTCCAGTAAGATGTGAAATCGCGGAAAACACAAATGGTAAAACCACTTTTGTGGTAAAAGTAAAAGATGGAGAGATAAAAATTTCACCCTATATGCCTAGCATATGAATTAGTTGGGTGGTAGAAAATTTTTATCTTCACATTAAATGCAATGACTCTCATCCTGTATTATAAATAGTTACTTCTTTTGCTTAATTTTGCATCTCAACCACAAAGTATTATTACCACTAGCAACTACTCATTAAAAGGATTAAAAACAAGAGAATTATAAATGAGTGTATTCTCCTAATGTAAGGGAGAATGAGAAATTGCTTTTTCTTTATATTTAAAGAGTGGTTGTAATATTTCTTTCACTTAGTACAAATATTTTTCTAGTCTTGCTCGTGAATTTTTCCCTTATTAGTTGAGGGTTTTTTACATAAATTTTATTGTGTCAATTCTTATTTTTCTCATATCTTATTTTAGTTAAAGTTATTATTTTGTTACTCTGGTACCCAATAGTGGTACCAAAGCCAATAGGTTATGATATTATTCAATTGCGATACATGCTACTACACTAGTATAATGTCAGGGAAAATTCTTAGTATGTTTTGTAGTTGCAGTTAGTTTGATCTTTCACATTAGAAAAGAATTATTCTTATTATTGGATATATAGTGAGGTAGTGTGAAAGTGCATGTTAAGGAAAGTTCTAGTTAAGGAGAGACTTGGTATTTAAGCGTGTCCATTGATGAACCACCTTGTTTTTCTTGAGAACTTACTTGGTGCACTAGTTCATGGTCTACAATCACTATTCCAATAGGTGATACTATTCACAACGAAAGTTGTGTAAAATCATGGTAGCAAAGTATCAGATACAGAAGTTCAAGGGGAGCAATTTTTCCTTATGGAAATTGAAGATACGAGTAATTTTATGGAAGGACATTTGTCTACATGTAATGAAAATTAAACCTGTAGATATCATTGATGAAAAGTGGAAAGAGATGGATGACAACGTTATTGCCAATTTGCACCTTGTAATGGCATATTTGCTTTTGTCCAACATTGTAGAGAAGAAAACTGTAAAGGAAATATGAGATATTCTTGTGAAATTTTACGGTCAAATCTCTTCATAATAGAATATTTTGAAAGACAAAATTGTACACTCTTTGAATGAATGAGTCCATTTCTGTAACGGATCACATCTATGATTTTAATACTTTATCCTCACAACTCTCAACTTTCGATTTCAACATAGTTGAGAATGAACGTGCAGAGCTTCTACTTCAAAGTTTACCTGATTTATATGATCAACTTGTCTTGTCATCAATATAATAAATAACAATATTATTGGTTATCTCTCATTTGATGATGTTGTCGAAACAATTCTTGAAGAATAATCCAGGTGAAAGAATAAGGAAGACAAGCTAGAAAGTTCAAAGCAAGCAAAGGTTTTGATGATGAAGAGAGGTAGATCAATGAAATGTGGCTCCAATGGGAGTCAAAATCACGGTAGATCAAAGTCTTAAAAAAAGAAGAATGTCAAATGCTATGAGTGTGACATGAGAGGGCACGTTAGAAAAGATTGTTAGAAAATTAAGAATAGTAGAAGAAAGAACGTGGAAGCATCAACCTCTCAAGGTTGTGTTGCAAGTACCTCAAATGATGCAAAAGTGTTACATAGTGAAGCATCAGTTAGTTCAAAAGGCGAAAGACAACTCCATGATTGTTGGATATTGGATTTGATTGCAACATGGCACATGAATCCATGTAAATACTATTTTTGCACCTACGAACTTGTCTTGGAGGATCAATGTTTATGGGAAGTGATCATGTCTTGGAAATTATTGGAGTTGGTACTTCCAAATTGAAAATGTATGATGGTACTGTTTGCATAGTTCAAAAGGTACGACATGTGAAGGGATAGAAGAAGAACTTATTATCCATTGGGCAATTGGATGACCTAAAGTGCAAGATTCATATTGAAGATGTGATCTTAAAGGTGGTGAAAGGAAATTTGGTAGTGATGAAAGCAAATGTTGTCAATCTATACATGCTTTTGGGAGATACGTTGCAAGTAGCAGATGCATTAGTTGCAATAACAAATCAAGAAGAAGCAGTGATGATGTGACATTGCAGACTTGATCATATGTCAGAACGAGGTTTCAAAATCCTTGTAGAATGCAATTTCTTACCCAAGCTCAAGGAAGTAAGTCTATCTTTTTGCAAGCACTACATGATAACAAGTAGCATAGATTGAAATTTTCTAGAGAAACTACCAGAAGCAAGCACATACTAGACTTGATTCATTCTGATGTTTGGGAATCACCTGAAGTATCCCTACTCCCTAGGAGGAGCAACATATTTTGTATCATTTATTGATGATTAATCTAGGAGGTTGTGGGTGTACCCAATCAAGAAGAAGTCATATATGTTCACAGTGTTCAAAGAATTCAAGGCACAAATAGAGCTTGAAACTGGTAAAAGAATTAAATGTTTGAGGAAAGATAATGAAGGAGAACATGTCAATTGTGATTTTTTGTCTTTCTGCAAGCATGAATGTATTGTGAGACAATTCTCAGTTTCACATACACCTCAACAGAATGATGTGGCAAAATGGATGAATAGGACTATCCTAAAAATAACAAGAGTTATGCTAAGAACAGCAAGAATGGTTAATTCTTTTTTGGCAGAAGTAGTTAAAATTGTTTGTTACTTGATAAATTGTTCACCATGTACAATAGTTGGGGTGAAGATTCCGATGGAGGTGTGGAAAGGAAAACCACCTAAATATTCTTCCTTATATGTGTTTGGATGTCCTGTGTACGTGATGCACAACTCCTAAGAAAGAATGAAGTTGGACCCAAAATCCAGGAAATGTATATTCTTAAGATATGCTAACAATGTTGAGGGGTATCGCTTGTTGGGTCCCACTGCCCACAAGTTGATGTTAGTAGGGATGTAGTTTTTAGAGAAAATGAATTGCAATGTAAGGAGAAAAATGACATCATTGTCGAAGACACTACTATAGTGCAAGTAGAGAAGTCTAAAGAAGATGACTTTTTTGAAGCAAAACACAAGCACAAAGAACAAGAAGCACATAAGGTCAGTGATGGAGGAAATGCGATGATCAATGCAACAAAAATTTAAACCATCTTGGCACTCAAACTTTTCGATGGTGAGGCATGATGCATATTATCTTTTAATTGAAGAAAGGGAACAATTAAACTTTCAAGAAGTTATGAGTGGTTCAGTTGCTTCTCTATAGATGACAATAATACAGAAGAAATGGAAGTCTTGCATAGAAACAAGACATGGAAACTTGTTGAACTTCTAGAAGGTTGGAAAGACATTAGAAACAAATAGGTTTATAAGATCAAACAAAATGGCAACAATCAAGTGGAGCAATATTGTGCAAGATTAATGCTCAAAGGATATGCTAAAAAAGAAGGTATTGACTTCAACAACATATTCTCGCTAGTTGTCCAGTTGACCACGATCAGGATTGTTCTAACTATGTGTGTTGCATTTGATTTACATCTTGAACAATTAAATGTAAAGACAATTTTTCTCCATGGAGAACTTGAAGAAGAGATATATATGTTCTAACTAGAAGGCTTTAAAGAACAAGGAAAAGAAAATTTAGTTTGTGGGTTCACCAAATCATTACACGGTCTAAAGTAGGCGCTAAGGTATTGGTATTAGAGATTTGATTCCTTCATTATTAGCCTTGGTTACAACAATTGAATTTATACCATTGTATGTACTACAATAGGTTTAATGATAATGATTCCATCATTTTACTATTGTATATGGATGACATGTTGGTGGTAGACTCCAACAAAGCTTAAATTTAAGAATTGAAGGCACAGTTGGCTGAGGATTTGATATGAAGGACTTGGAACTTGCAAACAGAATTTTAGGAATGCAAATTCACCGAGATAGGAAAACAAGAAGATTTGTCTCTAAAAAAAATTATTTATTGAAAGTCTTACGACACTTCAACAAGCAAGATTGTAAGTCAATTTCTACCCATTTCCTATGAGTTATAAATTATCCTCAAGAATGAGTCCTAACATTGAAGCAGAGAGGGTGGAAATGTCTTGAGTATCACATGCATCAACAATGGGAAGCCTTATGTATGCCATGATTTGTACAAGACCAGACATTACACAAGCAATGGGAGCGGTTAATAGGTTTATGGCAAATCCTGGTAGGGAGTATTGAAATGTTGTGAAGAGAATCTTTGAATATGTTAAAGGAACCTCAAGTGTTGCATTATGTTCTAAAGGATTGAAATTTACTATCAATGGTTATGTCGATTCAAATTATACAAGTGATCTTGACAAAAGAAAATTTACTACTGCTATGTGTTTACACTTACAAGAGGAGTAGTACGTTGGTTATTCAAGTTACATGATGTTGTAACTCTATCTACTATATAAGTTGAGTACATGATAGCTACCTAAGCATACAAGGGAACTATTTGGATTCAAAGGTTGATGGAGGAAACTGTGCACAAGCAACAGAAGATTCTTGTGTATTATGACAGTCAGAGTGCATTGCACATTTCAAGGAATCCATCATTTCATTCTAGGACAAAGCATATAGAAGTTCAATATCACGTTGTTAGAGAAATAGTAGAGGAAGGAAGTATCGACATACAAAATATTCATACTAATGAAAACCTAGTAGATGTTATGACGAAGCCAATCATTACAAACAAGTTTGCATGGAGTCAATCCTCATTTGGCCTATAAAAAAACATAAGTAACACGGATTAACAAAGGAGACATATTGAAAGCACACCAAAGTAGCTTTAAGTGAGAGATTGTGAAACTATGTAATGGACAAATTGTAAAGCCACTTTTGTGGTAAAAGTAAAAAATGGAGGGACACAAATTTCACCCTATGTGCTTAAACTATGAATTGGTTGGGTGATAGAAAATGTTCATCTTGGCATTAAATGCAATTACTTTCATCCTTGACTATAAATAATCACTCCATACTCATTTTTGCATCACACCTATAAAATATTGTTACCACTAGCTCCTCATTGAAAGTGGACTAGGATAGAGTGACTGACGACTTGGGTCCCACGAGGTCACACGACATGTCTCCACGAAATCCATAAATGCACGAAATGAGCCAATAAGGAGAGTGCCCCCCAATTAAGGGGGCCAATAAATACCATATTCGACCTATATAAAGTCAGGAAAATCATTGACTTAAGCATCCAATTTCTTTATGAGTACACTAAATCATCAATAGGACAACCTAGAAGCTAAAAGCTAGAACATTTGACGACCATAGTGGGAGCCTTGCAAAATGTCTCCTACCTCTTTGTGATTTTGATGGTTAGTACACGTGATAACCCTTCCTCTAATGCCTCGACCTCAAGGGGACCAACTCTAGAATGCCTACTAGAAGAGATGCAACAAAGGTTCCAGAAAACCAAAGTCACCAATCAACAAGCACTTTAAGAGTCATCATGGGAATATACTTTAGATGATGGACCTAGTAGGAGATCATGGTAGTTGCAATCTCTAGTATGAGATCATGGTAGTTACGACCTCTAGTATGAGATCATGGTAGTTACAACTTTTGGTAAAAGATCATGACAATTACGACCTTCGATATAAGATTGTGGCAGCTATGACCTCTGGTATGAGATCATGGAAGTTATGACCTCTAATATGAGATCATGACAGTTACAACCTTTTATATGAGATCATGATAGTTACGACTGTAAGGGCCATAATCTCTTAGTGGATTACTCGACATAGAGATAAAAGGAGGGAAAGCAACTTCCTTAGGAAAATTAGACTAGATACCAAAAGAAATTGCATTACAGGTCCACAAGATTTGCATGCACAAGGTCAATCAAGTATAAAAATGACATCAGTCAACTACATCAATTAAGAAACCACGATATGAAATTGGTAGGTCTCAACCATTTGAGAGCCTGTGGACTGGAGGGCTACTCGACCCAACCTATGTCTCGTAGGTCTCAAAGTGACCCAAATTATTTCTAGTAGGTCTCAAACTGACCCAACATGTGCCTAGTAGGTCTCAACTGAACCCGACCTGTATTTTGTAGGTCTCAACTCGACTCGACCTATAACCTAGGCAGTTATTTGATTGAGAGATATAGACTAGACGATTGTCAAATCGACTTGAACATGGGTAGATTATAAAGGACCTCCTAATAACAGTTGAGACATACCCCAAACCCAACCACCTAGGTCGCATCCCCCCACACATGGAATAACTCCAATTTGTGCTTTTATTTTAGCTGAACGCAAAACTTGTCTTTCTTTGTGGAATACCTAAATCATCTAAAATGATCCCAATGTAAACATGAGTTACATTGTAGATCATCTAAACTGATCTCATTATAAACATGAATTGCATTGCAGATCGTCGAAACTGACCCCAATGTAAACAGGAGTTGCATTGCAAATCGTCTAAACAGATCCCATGTAAACATGAGTTACATTGCAGATCATTGAAACTGATCCCAATGTAAACACGAGTTGCATTGCAAATCGTATAACTTAGCAGTCCCAATGTAAACACAATGCATTGCAAATCACACACGAATTGGTCCTAATGTAAACAATAAGTTGCATTGCAGACCACACATGCCTTGACCCCAATGTAAATGACGAGTTGCATTGCAAATTAGGTAACGCTAAGTCCCAATGTAAACAGAAGTTACATTGTAGACCATACACCTATTGATCCTAATATAAAAATCTATGTTGCAGGTCACCCCGAATGTCGCATAATTTCCCTAGGCTTGTCAGAATAGCTTAATGGTTAAAGGCAAGTCAAGAGGTCGCTCGAATCTCGATCTGCAGGAAGTGCCTCATTTGAAGCCTCTTCGCTTGCATCAACAGCTCAAGGCTAAAGGGATACTAGACTAGGATAGGGTGAATGATGACCTGGGTCCCACGAGGTCACACAACTTGTCCCCATAAGCTCCATTAACACACGACCTCTCCCCACGAGCTCTATAAATGCATTATCTGAGCCAATAGGGAGAGTGCTCCTAATTTAGGGAGCCAACAACTACCATCTTCGGCCTATATAAAGCCAGGAAAATCATCAACTTAGGCATCCTTTCATTCTAAGTATACTAAATCATCAATAGGATGACCTAGCAGCTAAAAGCTAGAACAAAAAGGATTAAAAACAAGGGAATGCTAAATGAGTGTATTCTCCTAATATAAGAGAGTGTGAAATTGTTTTTTCCTTTTATTTAGAAAGAGCTTGTAATATTTCTTTCACTTGGTAAAAATAGTTCTTCAGTCTTACTCATGGTTTTTTCTCTTTTTAGTTGAAAGTTTTCCACATAAAATTTATTGTATGTTAATTTTTATTTTTCTCATATTTTATTTTAACTGAGTTATTATTTTGTTAGTAATGGTACCTAACACAAGATAATTATTGATTTTTACTTATATTTCTATGATTAAATTCTTTTACTTTGCAAAGTTGATTTATTTCCACGTCATTTCCTACGGTGTACTTTATAAATATGACTAATTTTATTATGAACAAAACTTATATACAATTTATAAGTGTTATTTGTATTACTATTCTCTTAATTAATTTTATAGTTTCATTTCAATTGCATAATAAAAATACGACAAATTAAAATATCAGCGTATGTTAATTAATGAGATAAAACTCCTATTTAATTTTTAAAAAAATCCTAATAGCACATATATGATAGTACATTTTAGTTTTGAACTTTTATCATGTGTTCCTTGCCCATATCAGTCCACTTTTCCGATAAGGCAACAAGTCTTAAGTGAGGATCACGCAGCTTTGAGGTATGAGGTTAGGTTGGCTTATATATTATTTATAATATTCTCAAATGCAAGTCTCTAAGTTCAATAATATATTCAAACTCCTAGTTGTCATTCCCTAAAATTGGCTTCAGGGAGATAACTTCATCCACTTGAACTTACCCTCCAAACCGATTCCAAACATAGTTTAGTAACATATATAGAATCAGAAGTATATAACGGCAAAAGAAAGAAGCCAAGATCATCACGTGCCAGAGCAGGTGAGATGGTATCTAGCACCTGGAATTTGTGGAGCAAATACTTGCCAACTTCAAGACTTACTTTTAAACCACTGTGTATATGTCTTCTTTCGGCCTTATAATTTTATTAGCATACCATTTGTATGCAATTTGTCATTTTGAAAGAAGAATTTCCCGCGAAATTTCCATATTGTCTTTCTTAAGAAAACTTTATTCTGTTTTTTCAACCCACAATTTAAAAAATTAAAAAATTGTGATGCCGGGAGGTATGCCAATATTAATTTGCGGAATTTTGTGGTTAGAAGTGAGGGTTTGGGTTTAGAATGTGAAGGAAGTAAAACATGATGAATTGCATCACCCAGGCCTTGTTCCTAATAACAATTTATGTTTAGTATCACTACACATTTATATATATATATATATATATATATATATATATATATATATATATATATATAACAATTTATCCAAAGTTTAACATTCTAAGCTTAGGTAAGATTGCTGTTATTAATTGATTTTGTATTGCTTCAAGAGGAAGCTAGGAAGGGAGTTTTCATTTTGACGGGTACTTTCGCTTGCAAATTACTTGCAGATATCTTTCTTATTGCATTTTCTAATCAACAGGTACGAATAAATTAATCGGCTTAAGTTTGCCAATTGAAAGGATTTTTAATGGGCCAAAAAGACTTTCGTGACTGATGAGGACTTATTTGGTGGAAGACCGAGCATTATTGAGTCAAGATCTTTGTAATTTAGTAATTTGCATGTGAATTGTTTTTTCTCCAACAATTGGTGTTTGACCCTTCTTCACAAGTTCATTTGACCATCTTATTCTGTATTGTTTAGTGTTTACTCAGCCAGAGACGCATAGTAGTCAATACTGTTTAATTTTTTTATTTTTTATATGACAAAAAAATCAATCAATTAGTCATAGTTTAAACCAATAAATCATTCTTGCTCTATCAAAAAGACGATAACCTCGAATAGAATAGCTGCGATCAAACTACAATTATTCTCTGGCCATTACTCTGATTTTCTTCATCCATGACGAATCAGTGAATAGCTTTGTCTATTGACTGTTGTTTTCTGGAGAAGTTTAGGGTGCCTCAGTTAAAGTAATAAAATTAATTTTAAACCATTAAACAAAATAAAATTAAATTTTAACTAAATATACTTTTCAATCTGCTGCAGCGGAATGAAAAGCAGCCATGGAAATTCTAGCACTCACACGTCACAATGATATGTACATGTTAATAATCAAATAATTGGATTTGTACGTAGCATGAGGCTCGTCGACATGGATGTGTTCCTCGTTTATATTCATGGTGCAAAGTGTTGTCAACTCATGGTTCGGACATGTCATTTGCCAGGCACTATGGGTGAGCTGAACAACTTTAGCATATCCTATTGCATCATGTGCTATTTGGATCTTTGATGCCTCAGTCCTCACAATCAGAAATAATAAAGGAACTGGGACCCCAATAGTTTCAAGCACACTCAAGTCATCTTCAAATCTCTCTGAGATTCAAAGCCCAATTCGATTTTTATATTCTATCACAGTTCTCACTTAATCAAACCACACCCAACAAACAAACATACCATATTCCATAGCAGCTTTGTCCCCGTAAATCTCAGAACTTCACGGTGGCCAATTACGACAAGGCATCCATATCAAACATTTAAAATAGAAACATAAAATAAAATCACAAGTCAAAAAATGAAATAAATACAAAAGAAATCACAATCACCGCATCTCCGAGCGGTAATATTAATGTTTTTATTTTTGTAAAAGAATCTATTCATCTGTCTCTCTTTACATCTTCCGTTAAGTTAAATTAAATTAAATTAAATTAAATTATCCTTCACCATCCATGTTCCAGCGCCGTTAAGTCTCCGTCAAAACTTGACGCCGCTAGTTCCCTCCCACTTCCTCTATAACCGCGAACCTTAACAACAATAGAGCAAGCTTTGTTTCTTTTCTTTTCTTTCTATGACAGAAAAACCAAAACATTAGAGCAAAATGAAGCCCTTTTGCAGATTCTTGATTCTTCTATGGGTATTTTCTCTGGCGGAATCTTCATGCAAGAACAGTGAAGAGCAGGAGTTGGTGTTAAAGGCTTTCAAATCAGTCTCTGGCTTCAACGCTTCCTCCTGGTTCCAAACCAATTGTTCTGAAACTCACATCACCCGAATAGTACTTCCATCCCAAAACCTCAGTGGTACAATTTCATGGGGTTACCTGAGGAACATGTCCGACTTGCAGGTTCTTGATCTTTCTGGAAATTCCTTACAGGGACAGGTGCCAAGCTGGTTTTGGTCTAGTTCTTCCTTAACGAAAATAGACCTCTCCAGAAACAGGTTCGGAGGGAGAATCATTATCAACTCCCTGAAACCCACATCAGAAAACACCTCGTTATCGTTTCCATCCATTCAAAATCTCAACCTCTCACACAACAGGTTAACTAATTCAATCCAACTTTCTGGTTTTCAAAACCTTAAAATCCTCGACCTTTCCAACAACAACCTCACAACACTGCCTTCCGGGTTCGAAAACCTGACCAACCTACAACACCTTGACCTCTCAAGCTGTAATGTCCAAAGCAAAATAAAACCCATTTCCTCTCTTCACTCACTTAACTACTTGGACTTATCAAACAACACGTTGACGGGAAATTTTCCTTCTGATTTCCCTCCACTCAACAGCCTCAAATTCCTAAACATCTCCTACAACAACTTGACGGCATCAATTAGCCTAAACAAGTTGAATAGGTTCAACGCATCATCTTTCATCCACGCTGGCAAGAACTTCACCTACGACAACACAACATCCAAAAGGACCAACGACACAAGAGAGGACATCCACAAGACCGAACACAAGCGAAAATCCAAAACGCTGAAGGCGGCAGCGTGGAGTGCAGCATCAGCAGTTGTCCTAATTCTGTTGTCTGTTTGGGCAGTCCGCATTGTGATGAAGAAGAGGAAGGAACGCGCTAAGAGGAAGAAATGGGCGATTTCGATGGCGGTACCACATGGGATGAGCGTGACGACGAGCAAGGTGGAGAAATTAGGACCGTTCTCGTTCGAGACTGAATCGGGGTCAACGTGGGTGGCTGACCTGAAGGAAGCGTCTTCGGCGCCGGTGGTCATGTTCGAAAAGCCGTTGATGAATCTAAGCTTCAAGGACCTCATTATTGCCACGTCACACTTCGGGAAGGACTCGTTGCTCGCCGAGGGAAGGTGTGGGCCCGTGTACAGAGCCGTGCTGCCCGGGGACCTCCACGTGGCAATCAAGGTTCTCGAACACGCCAGAGTCCTTGATCCTGATGACTCCGTCGCCACCTTCGTTGACCTCTCCAGGCTAAAGCACCCCAACTTGTTGCCCCTCTCCGGTTACTGCATAGCAGGTTAGTACTTACCACTTAGTAAGCGTGCCGTACCATTCATTGTTTCAAAATATTTTGATTTTCGTGGCATTAATGGCTTTCACGGGTTTCATTTTTCTAATGTCTTGCCTTCTGTTCGCTTGTTCGCTTGTTCGCTTGTGTCATGCTTCCTTTCTTTGCATACAAATATAAAATCTATCGTCCCTGCTTATGATTGCGCCTGGTAATTCGTGCACACCGCAGCTTTAATTTTTTAGTGCCCGCAATTCGCAAAATAACCTAATGCACTTGCATTAAATTCTTTCTTTTTCAATTTATTCAATTGAAAAAAATATATACTCTGGCACTATTTCTTAATCAGGCTTCGCGGTCTGCGGATGTTTCATTTTTTAATTATTCTTTTATATTTTATATAATTAGTTAACTGACATAATTATTATTCTCATCGCTCATTCACCCTCACCCATTTATCCAACTTTGAACTTGAATTTTAAGTTTGAATCCACCTATCAATAACTAGCGCAATCCAGCACAAAGAAAACATTATATAATTTACTTGGGAAAAGGAGATATTTACTTGCCCATAGTATTTTTCATAAAAAAAAAATAATTGTCCATAGCAGTACTATCATACATTAGCAATTGAACATTGACTCAACTTTTTAATTTAAGATACTGATATTAATTATTATTTGTTAATTTTGTTCACATCTTCATTTAAATTCAAATATTTTAAGTATGGTTATTTTTTTCATTATAATTTAAACTTAGGTACACATAAACATTTAATTATAATATTTGGTATCCATTAAAATTAGTTATATAAATAATGAGTTATGTTTGTGTATTCAAGTTTACAATGTCAATATATATTAATTAATTCAAAAAATTATAGTAATAATTTTTAATTAATTGAAACTAAATTGACATTGAAAAGAAAGATTATTTAATTATAATTTAATTGTATTAGTTAATTTTATTTTAAAGTACGGTATATTCTTTGGGAATTTTTTATTTTAAAAAAATATGTATAATATTTTATATATAATGATCAAAATTTAAAAATTGTTTTGAATAAAATGTTGTGAATGAAATAAATTATGAGAATAGATACGGATTCTTCTTATTACAATAATAATCTTTAAAGGTAGAAATATTTTAGTAATGATAAAATATGGGAAGTAATAAAATTATTATTATTATTTAAAAAATTCTTATGAAATATTTTGGTGAAAATTTCAGGTAAGGAGAAGCTGGTACTATACGAGTACATGGCAAACGGCGACCTAGGAAGGTGGCTACACGAGCTTCCGACTGGGGACAACAACGTGGAGGACTGGACAGGCGACACGTGGGAAATTCAAAATGGCGTCGTGGACGATGGATCCCCAGAGAAGATGGGGTGGCGGACACGACACCGTATCGCTGTGGGCATAGCGCGTGGCCTCGCGTACCTTCACCATGCGCGTTCCAAGCCCGTGGTGCATGGCCACCTCGTAACCTCCAACATTCTCCTCGCCGACGATTTCGAGCCCCGGATCTCCGATTTCGGATTGCAACCCGAGCCGGGTCCCAGCGGCGGCACGGAGGGCGACGTGTACTGCTTCGGGGCGGCGCTGATAGAGCTCCTGACGGGGAAGGAGAGCACCGCGGAGGCGGTTGCGGCGGCAAGGAGGGCGGTGAGGGAAGGGCACGGGGTTAGGGTATTGGACGAGAGGCTGAGAGTGGGTGGCGACTCGGTGGTGAGTGAGGTGGTGGAGTCTCTCCGAGTGGCGTTTTTGTGTACGGCGGAGTGCCCTTCTAAGAGGCCCACAATGCAGCAAGTATTGGGTTTGCTCAAAGACATTCGTCCTCACTCTCATCAGCAACTCGTCTCGGGTTGACTCGTCAAACACTTTTATTTTATAGTTCTTGTCATTATGCTGTATAGACTCATTTTTGGGGCAAAAGAAAAAGTGGAAAAAGACAAAAAGATGGGCATGATGAAGGGCGAGGGGCGACACTAGTTTACTCTTTTTTTGGGCAGAGAATCCCACTCAGGAGCTTCCATAATTTCTTCCTTTTTTTATCATCTGCTCCCTTCTTCGCTTTATATATATATATATATATATATATATATATATATATATATATATATATATATATATATATATATATATATATATATATATATGTATATTTATCACTATTTTTATTTTGTTTTTACCCTGTTTCTTTTCCTTTTCGCTTTATTTATCTTTAGCCAGAATTAGGAATGGGAATGCCCTTTCAGTAGATGGAATATATTAAAGAAACAAAGGTTGGTTTAGGAGGCACATGTATACCTGCATCTACCTAGGATAGTGCATGTCCATTCGCAGGTTACGTGTTTTCTTTGTTGTCCTGAACTCTTGACGGGACCATGGACTTGGAAATTTTATGAGAGGTGTTTTCATATATTCTTGATTTGTCAATATGGTGGGCTCATTTGTCCAAGTGTAGAACAGTAGGAAAGAATGTGGTGCTGGTCATTCATTAGTGGAAGGAGTTATGTTATTGTTACGTGCCTATAGCATAATTGAGTGGCTAAGTTTTTATTTGGGAATGATTTTCCATGGAAAAGTACAAGAGGACTATACTCTATCTTACGTATTGTGACTAATAAGAATATTTCGTCCTCATGCATGAACGTAGAAATTTCTATGAAAATGAGTTTCGAAATTGTGTTATATTGTAATATATGATGTTGGGTGTTCTCATATTCAAGTAAACTCCAGTGTGAGCATACCTAGATTGAGAACATCAAGTTTAAGGAGTGAGTATTCGTTTTTCTTCACTTCTTGAGTGTGGGGATATTTATAGGTACTGTAGAAGTAAGTATACCGAGATCCATTATATAAATAATATACGAGAACAAGATATTCAAATACGATGAGGTAGTTGGAGATGCAATTCTAGGGAAATTTAGATAAGATAAAGATACAGATCCAAGAGAGATTTAGTTAGGAAGTTACGATACTCGATCGAAGTATATCCATGATGGTTTAATAATAGATCGGTTGGCAGTTGATTACAGGTAGACAAATGGGATCGACTGGAGAGAAATTAGGGGTACATAGCCCTCCAAGCCATAAGTGCTTAAGAGCAAGAAGTGGCTTTGAAGATTAAAGGGTTTGTCAGAAGGCCACTAGGGGTACATAGCCCCCTAGCCACAAGCCTTAAGAGTAAGAAGTGGTTAAGTTGGAGGACTCGTTGACGATTAAATATAACTTAATAACGAACAACTTATTAGCTCTAAATTTTATGAATGGGTGATTGGTGTTGAAACATGGTAAATTGGTAATTGTAATTACTTATAACATGATAGGTGACCTAATTTATTAAATAATTTAAGTAAAAAAAAAAGAAGTTACATATGAATTATAAGTAAACTCCAATATTTCCATGGGAATATAACTTTTCTACCTCTTTACCATGGGAATAAAAAGTAGAAAATGGGAAGTTAAAACTGTAACAGTCTGAAATTTTATAAAATAAGAATTCAAATATTTTTAGTTTTATTTATTGGCTTAATAAAATTTGATACTTTTATTAACTAAAATATGTTGGGAGTAATTATTGTTATTATTATTATTATTAATGTTGTTGTTGTTGCATTATTATTATTACTTCATTATAATAAGAGTATGTTAAAAAAGATAGGTCTGTTAGGCCTGATTCACAAAAGTTAGTAGTAATTAGAAGGAGTTAGAATAGTAGTTTTGGCATTTTGCTCATTTTGTATGTAAACCTTATCCCAAAACCTGAAATAAGAGGAGGGAAGTGACTACAAAGGAGAACTTAGAGAGAGACAAACTCAGTTAAGGATCTTAAAGAATCATTCCTACCTTCTACATTTTTCATCTGTTTGAGGTAAAGGAGAGTGGGATTAGCTTATACATAGGCATATATAAGAAATATGATAGTGGATGTGAACCCTAAGCCTCGTAGAGATTAAGTTTTGTGCAATTAACTTATTCATTTGTTTCTATGAGTAAACGTTATGAATGATTATATATGAATAACTCTAATTATATGATCGATTAATGTGATGATTGAGAGACTCCTATGTTATTTGAACTGCTCTATATAATAAGGATTAGGTGTTAGGGGTTTCCTTCCATTGATGAAAAAATTGATGATTATCACTGTAATTGTAGAGTGTGATGATAATTGAGTATTATAGATATAGAAGTAGAATGTTTGAGAGTTTAAAGTTAGAATTATATTTTGAGAACCTTATATAAGTTGAATGCTTGCTATCTAAAAATTTTCGTATGAACATTCCTTAGTGTTTTTGTCATATCTTTTTGTGTTGTTAACCAAATCGAGTTATGTTTGTTTGTTTAGAAACTAGACATTTGCAGTTTAGACTCAAGAATCATGTAAAAATGTTAAGAATAGACCGAGTTAGGTGAGTTAGAAGTTGAGTCTTCAATCTAGTGCGTGAAACATCATTTGTGTGTTGAAAGTTCTAGAAGGTGACTTAGATGACCTCATTAGGTTTTCGTGTTCTCCATGAAAGTTATAGTCATGGATGTTATCTTTACAATGAAGTTGGAATCACTTAAAGAGGATATATATATATAACTCAAGTTATGAATAAACTAGTGAGTAAGGGTCAAACTGTCAGATTTAGGTTTAGTGGTTGGGATTTTGTATTTTTAAAAAAAGTGGATAATAAAATCAAGTTTGACCTTCAACATAAAAGTTTTAGGTAATTGTATATAATAAAATTTATATCACCCCTATATCATTAGCATAACTACAAATATGGTATTTAAGCTGCACAATGTAATAGAAGGGTAATATGAGAATAAATAGTTTGTGAATTGTGATGATTTGGGTTGTTGTGGTGTGAAATATTGTGATGTACCTTATAAATTATGTTGATGGTGAATGAATGAATGTTTATAAGCTATTAAGGTGTAAGATAAGAATAAATAGTTTATGAATTGTGATGATTTTAATTATTGTGGTATGAAATATTGTGATATACCTTGTAAATTGTGTTGTGGTGATTGAATAAACATTCATAAGTTATTGAGGTACATGAATTGAGTATTTGTCCCACTATATGAAAGTGATGTAGATTATAATTGAATGCATGTTATGTTGATGATGATGGTCAGGGTGTCTTTGACGAGGTGTCATCCCAGCTGTAGTTGGGGGTAGATTGTAATGGCATAATTGATTATTGATATTATGAATTATGGTGTTGCATGACATGATGAATGAATATGGAAGTCTAAGAAGCTAACAAGGAACACCCATTGTGTAATGTTTTATAACATGTCTTTTTAAGTTGTGTTGCATTGCACAGTTGTACCTACGTGTTACTAGTATAAAAAATTATTTACTTTGGGTGGACCTATGGTTAGATAGTTGTACCTACGTGTTACTATTGTAAATGAGAACCGCTTCGGGCGTGTACCTGAGAAGACATACATGAGTTACATTTCATAAGCATCATTAGCATGACTTGAATTTAATATGGTTTTGTGGTTTCATATGATATATTGTGGATGGTAATATTTCTTATTTGTGTTGCTTAATTATGTATGAGTAAATGTCTCACTCCCTATTTTATGTGTGTTGTTTGAGGTTTGACACCCATAGGCTAAGACGAAGCTGAAGAGGTAGAGGTGAGTAATGTATGATATTGATATGAGATTTCATGCTCTGATAGATATGGCATCAGGGTTTTGTGACTATATTAGGATGTTCAAATTATTTCCTTGTTTTAGAAATTTATTTCAATTATGTCTCAAGTTCTTTTCTTTCTTTGAAGTTTTCATTTGTAAAGACTTATCATTTGATCAAAGATGAGGTTTTGTTGGAAGGACTTTTGTGAATGTTTTTACCTAGTTAAAAGATTTTTTATCTAATCATATTGTATTTATTTACTTTGGATAGAAGAGTGTCATAAAGTTCATAGTTTTGTATTACATGATCATATGATAATTTATTTCTATTTATATAATGTTTACAACTTTTGTATCCATAAAAAAATGGGTAGTGAGCTTTCTGATAAGTCCATTGAATAAATCCTTGAGAGCATGATGTCAGGGATACCTGTAAGAGACACTCTTCCACTTAAGTCAGTCAAGGTGGTTTAATATTGATTTTTCAGGTACCTCTATGCTGTTTTTTATACTTCAAACATGATTAATATGGCTTTTAATGGCATTTTATTGCTTATTAATTGCTTATTTAAGTTGTTTTGTAACTGCTTGTTTTGTGACGACTGAACTACATCTCCTTGAATGGCTTTTTGGGGTGTTTAGGTTTCTCTATTTGTGTCGATTGAGTTTCGTGAGACGGATTGGTGAGGCCCTTTGATAAAGGGCGAGTCATAGGTCGCCAACGATAGTCGGGAGAGGGAGAAGGAAAGACTTGTGAGGTAGTTCGTGACAACCTTGAGTAGCATGGCAATCTAGGGCAACGACCTTGGGTGTAATAAGTCTCCCAAGCCTTGAGGACCGCGAGTGGGACGCTGGAGTTTCAAAGCAAGTGAGTTGGGGTCTGATTGTGTACTGGCTTGTATGGGATTACAAGTACATCGTGCCACGTGCTACTCCCATCACTTGTCTTATGAAGTGACTTGGAGGGTGCTATGGCCGTAGGATTGGGTATGGTGAAAGGAAATAAGGGTCGTTGGATTGTGATGGAGGAAGTGGAAATGGTTATAAGAGCATTTGAAGTCTACCTTGCTCGATACGTTTCCATTTATTCATCTACCTATGAGATCTCTTCGTCTTCCTTGGCTTGTGCTAGTGCGCTTTTAAGGTTGAAGTGTCTTGTCTCTTATTGTGGGTACATCTGATTTTGTGGCGTATATGTTTTTCTTGAGTCTATCTCATTTACAATGTTGGTTTGTGTTGTTCTTCTTTAAGTGTACTAGGGTTTGTTAGTTTCCATTTGTTTTCAGTCATAGCTATGTCTTCTGATTCTGGATAAGCGTTTAGGCGGAAAAAAAAGAAAGGTTATTTGCTTTTGCAAGAAGTGATGGGCATAGGATAGGATGTTGGCTTGTTCGATCCATCCTCCCATTCAGTGGTGTCATAGGCTTCGTCTTCATCTTCTGATGGTGGCGGGGCAACTCCATTGGTTATTGGTTCGGGGGTATGACGTCTTCTAGTGCAAAGGTAGTTAAGGAGAAGGTGGCCTCGTCGAAGGCAAAGGTTGTGAAGGGGAAGAAGAACGAGGTTGCATTGGATGCCCCTAAGAAAAGAGGTGGGAATCGCAAGAAGGCAGAATTGCCTCCATTGGATGTTGCTGGGTATACTTGGGTTCTCAATTATGTGACCCAGTTTCATAGCAAGCTCAAGGAGTCCGCCATTCATGCTTTATCAAAGGGTAACTTTGTGTCAGATCCTTATAAGGCCGCCTTGTTTCTATTGCATTCTTGCGCAATGGACAAGTTTGTTTTTAAGAGGGATCTTTAGAGGTACCTTCTACATATGTGTACAAGACAATGTTTTTGAATTTTAGGGTGACTCTGTCTTTCTCTTACTTTGAGTGCAAGTTTCTTCGGTATGTGAATATTGCTCCTTCATAGTTGCACCCAAATAGTTGGGCTTTTGTTAGGGTCTTTTAAGTTTTGTGTGCATGTATGGGGATGGATGTGTCATCAAACAAATTCCTTCATTTTTAATAGTTGAAGTTGGGTACTTCCATAGGTTGGGTTTCTTTGAGTGGGGTAAGGGTTATTTTCTTTGTACTTTAGTTCTCATAAGTTTAAGAACGAGTTTATGAGAGTGGACTCGATAGATCAGAGGCCCGAGTTCAATAATATCTTCTTCGAGTCGAGTAGGAAATTGAAGTTCCCTTTTTATTGGCAAGAGTGGTCGCACAAGTTTAAGGGAACCAGAGGGAGTAGTCACAGTTGAGGAGAAGGTCGACATCGCTAAGTTGGCATCTCCTGTTCAACCTATGACTATTTAGACTGTCTTCTGTCTTTGTTATGCTCCTGATGTCAAGCAGTGGTTAGAGAGTGTATACATACATTGTGTTGAAGTGATTTGCATATCTTCTAATTGTTAGTGTCTCACACTGGGTTTGTTTTTGCAGATCTAATGGGGAAGAACAACTAGGAGTCGCTGAAAACTAAGTTCGACTTATCGAAGAAGAAAGTTGAGGTGATAGTAGGAGAGGGGCACAACAGGAAACATGAGGAGGTAGCTAGTGAGTCGTAGAGGCTGCGAAGAATGTGGTTGCTACCATTGTTGAGGAAGGACATGTGGTGGCTAAGGAGGTCAGCTTGCCTGTGAGGACGACCTCTGCCTCTCCTATGGTTATACCTTCTTCTTCCTTTGGGTCTCTTGGTACTATGGTACAAAGGTCGGTGACTCAGAGTATGGTTCCTCCACATTCCATTTTGACATTACTAGCACCTTCTCCCATGCAACTCATGAGAAGACTATGTATAGGCGATTTCCAAGGAGAAGATATCAAAGTCAGATGGATAAATTGGAGCATGTTTTAGCCTCCAAGGATGTGAATCGCTTTGGAGTGTGGGCATGGAGACTGTCAATATCTTCAATCCTAAGGATGTGACTCATGCTAATATGGTGGTTTTGGAGAGAGCTGAAGTAGTGGAGAGCTTCAACTTGGTCCTAGTGACATTGGAGAGATCTCAGTATGTTCTCAGCTATTGGGGGCACAAATGGGAGGTTGCTGCTAAGATGGTTGCTAACCTAGAGGCTTCCAATAAAGACATAAGCTTAGAGATGGTTGTGCTTCAGGCCCAACAGGCTTAATTACAAGCTTGCTTTCAAGGGGTGGTAGTGGCCTTTGCTGAAGGGATGATGAGTTAACGAGCTATCATGAACGCTTGAGTCTTTTCATTGCCAAAGCTATTGAGGTTTAGAGGTCTGTTAGCGCTAAGATGCTGAAGT
Source organism: Psophocarpus tetragonolobus (assembly GCA_037954015.1). NCBI lineage: Eukaryota > Viridiplantae > Streptophyta > Magnoliopsida > Fabales > Fabaceae > Psophocarpus > Psophocarpus tetragonolobus. Next base: position 24,510,146 of record CM075690.1, read on the forward strand.
TGGGGTCTACGACAACAGCCTTGGACTAGTGACTGGAGGAAGTTGAGGAGGAGAACAAAGCATTTATCCTTGACCTCACTGACACCCAAAAGACTATTTGTATTGAACATACCAATGGGTTTAACAAAGCAGTGAAGTAGGTTGTCTTTTTCACTAACGTTGATGAAACACGATTTGATATTGACAAGGAGGTGAGCAACAACCAATTAGTGGAGGAGGATGACAACGAGGAGGAAGAAGGGGAAAATGCTACTGAGGAGATTAAGCTAAAGCGAACTATTGAAAAACATGATATTGGCGGGGGGTGATGTTGTAGATGTATTGCTTTTGTTTTGTGTTGGTGAATGAATTCGTTTTGTAATAAACCTGATTTATATCTTTCCAATGAACTTGCCTTGTTTTGTAACAGATTCAACTTTGTTTTGTATGTTTGGTTTGATGAGATAAGGAAGACTTGGTTTGGCCTTCGCGTGAGGTTTTTCTTCATTTTTCTGACTCGTGATATTTGCCTGCTTTTTCCTTTTTTCATAATTACGTTGAGTTTATGAGGTTGTATTTGGTCTTTCGACAGGTCACATTCGTCCTCCAAGAGCTCGTGTTCGATTCTTGAGTGGGAGACTCACATTTAATCTATAAGAGCTCGTGTTCGGCTCTTTGAGTGGGAGACTTACATTCGATCTCTAAGAGCTCGCATTTGGCTCTTTGGATGGAAGGCTAACGTTTGACCTTCAAAATCTTGTGTTCATCTCTTTGAGTGGGAGACCTGCGTCCAGTCTCTAATAGATCGTGTTTGGCTCTTTGGGTGGAAGGCTCGTGTTCCTACCTTCAGGAGCTCGCATTTGACTCTTTGAGTGGGAGACTTGCGTTCGGTCTCGCGTTCAGCTCTTGCCTTTGGGATGTCGACATTTTGGTTTACAGATATAGTGGAGAGTTGAGTATGGCGACGCCAGAAACTGTATTTTTTTTAATGTTGTGGGCCTCATTAAAACCTTTCTAGTCCAAAAACCTCTTTCAGTGTTTGTTGGGAAAAAAAGAACTGAAGTAGGAATGAGTAGTCCATATATTTGTTTAGCTAAAATAAAACTTTAATTGGGATGATTCCAAGTTCTGAGTATACTTTTGTCATTGAGCTCTTAGAGTTTGTAGGCATCGTTCTGCAGATTCTCGATGATTCGAAATGGACCTTCCCAAGGTGTTTTGAGTTTCCTGTGTGTCGGGTTTCTTCTTACTTCTCTAGTAATTCTTCATACCAAGGTACTTGGTTGGATAGATCTAGGGTTGAGCTTGCTGTCGTATCTTCTTTTTGCTTTAAGCTTGCATGTTGTTTCCCTGATTTTGGTCATGTCACGTACTTCTTCAGTGAAGTTGGGGTCTTCTCGTAGGACGACCTCATTGGCTTATTGGTCGTAGTGAGTTCTGCGTGGCATGGGCTCTCCAACTTCAACTGGGATCATGGTATTGGAGTCGTATATGAGTTTGTATGGTGTTTCCTATGTGGTTAATTAGGAGGAGGAGTGATAAGCCCTAGGATGCTTGAGAGTTCGTCTACCCACAACGCTTTGGTGACCCCTAACCTTTTCTTGAGCTCGTTCAAGATGACCTTGTTGTTGGCTACTTCAACTTGGCTATTGGTTTGAGGATGTTCCACGAAAGTCATGAGGTTTTTTATTCTGAGGTTTTGTAGGAAGACTTTTACATCAGAGTCCCTAAATTTCCTTCTGTTATCAAAGATCACTGTGTTGGGAATACCATACCTGCAAATTAGTTGTTGCCACAAAAACTTTTTAATACACCGACCTATTATGCGAGCTATAACCTTTGCTTTGATCCACTCAGTGAAGTAGTCAATGGCCACTATAAGGAATTTAACTTGTCCTTTGGCTTGGGGAAGAGGTCCCAAAATGTCGATTCCCCATATTCTGAATGATCATGGAAAAGTTAGGATACACATGATTTATGGTGGTTAGTGAGGTAGGTTTTTGAATTTCTGGCATTTGCTGCACTTACAAATGAATCCTTGCAATTATTAAGTATGGTAGGCCAGTAGAATCTTGCTTTAAGTACTTTAGCAGCCACACATCGGGCTCCACTATAAAACCCACATATTCCTTCATGTAGTTCTTGGAGAACGTAGTTGGATTCTGGTAGGTTTAGGAATTTTAATAGTGGTTGAGTTGTATTTCATCTGAAGAATTCGCCTGCCACTAATATGAAACGACTTGCTTTTCTCCTTAGCTTCTTGGCCTTGCCAGATTGTTGGGTAGGATGTCTTACGACAGGTAAGTTTAGATGGGAGACAATTATGTTAGATCTCATTGTTAAACTGGAAGAACTTTATAACATGGCTGGTTGAGGGTTTCCTAGACTATAGTGCGATGTTGTCTTCGTTTTTTAGTGCTAGCGAGCTTCAAGAAGGGATCAATTCATGAGTTGTCCTCCCTAGCGACGTGGATGATTTCAAATTCATGAAATTCATCAATTAAGTTTTTTACCATGTGGTAGTACTTAAGGAGTTGGTCATTTTTAGCCTAGTAATCTCTTATCACCTGTCCTGTAACCAGTTACGAGTCACTCTTGCACTTTAGCTTTGTTGCTCCTACCATGTCGTCTACGTAAACCTCAATTATTTGGTCTTTGAAGACCTTATCCATCAATCTCTAGCATGTTGCTCCTGCATTCTTTAACCTGAATGACATAATCTTGTAATAGTAATTGTCATCGTCAGTGATGAAAGTTGTCTTCTCTTAGTCTGGGGCGTACATCATTATTTGGTTATATCCTAAGTAAGCATTTGAAAAGCTAAGGATTTTGTTCCTAGAAGCACTGTCTACAAGTCGATCGATGCTAGGGAAGTGGTAGGCATCCTTAGGGTAGACTTTATTTAAGTTTGTGTAGTCCACATATATTCGCCATTTTCCAGATGATTTCTTTACCATGATTGCATTTGCTAACCAGGTTGATAAGCGACTTCTCTAATGAAGTTAGCAACTTTGAGCTTCCCAGCCTCTTGCTTAGCTGCAAGTCGTTTCTCTTTTCCAAGGTTGCGTCATCTCTGAGCGACGACTTTGGCAGAGGGTACACTGTGAGTTTATTATAGATGAAGGCATTTGGCATATCCAAACTACTCTAGGCAAACAAGTCTACGTTGTGGGTAATGATGTCTTCACTTGACAATGTGTGGTTTTATCAAGTCGGTTACCCATCTTGGTCACCTAGTTCGGCTTGATGCCTATTTGAAAGTCTATGAGGGCTTTGACGGTTATGGGATGTGAATCTTCATACTCAACCCTAGGGTCCAAGTCATTGTATTCTATGACATTGATGTTAGCCCCCTTTACTAGTAATCCGAGTTCGGGAGCTTTGTCAGGGATGGTGGTACAATCCTTCGGCTACGAATATAGCATTGCTTGGCTTCCTATTGATGACCTTTATTGTGACGATCTCTCTGTTGGTCGATGGGAACTTCATCGCTGGGTGTTGCGTGGAGACAATAGCTTCGAGCTTGTTGAGCATAGGTCTCCCAATGAGGATGTTATATGAAAACGAGGCATCTACGAGTAGGTATCGCACAATAACCGATTTGCTATGACTTGCTTTTCCGAACTTGATTAGGAGACCTACATAACCCTTGACTTACACGCAACTTGCCGCAAAACCATATATTGGCTTGCGATAAAGGTGTATAAAGGATTCGGGCAACCCAAATTGATGAAAGGTGGACTAGAATAGGACGTTGACTAAGCTTCCCTAGCTTATCAATGTCTTATTGATTTGCCAATTTGCCATCACCACTGATATAGCCATAGGTCTTCTTGGTCAAGGTGAATGCCTTCAAAGTCTTTGGCAGAAAAGGTGATGTTTGGATGGGAGGCCAACTTAGTGGTTCTAATTGAGTCAATGTTGTACATTGCCTTGAGGTGATGTTTGCAAGCTGAGTTAGTGGGTCCTCTACTAGCAAAAATGTCGGCTATGGTATTGATTACTCCTTTAAGGTTATCCTCCTTTGACCTTTGCCTAGGGCGACCCTCAGAAGATTGTCGTTCACAACTTCTAGGTTGGTGATCCCTGCAAGATGAGCCATGATATTTGCTGTTTCTCTCATTCTCTCTTGGGGTGGTGGACAACTTGTTTTGGACATACCTCGAGAGGTGGCCCGCCCTTATCATTCCTCTATTTTGTTTTCTAGAGTTGGCATTCATTAATGTGGTGCACCATCATGTGATGGTATCCATAGTGCTTGCTAGAGTCAGCCTTAGTAGTGGGTTATCTTGGGGAAGGTAATGTGAGGAGGTTACCCCTTTGTGCTTTTTCCATCATATGTGCCCTACCTACATTCAAGGGGGTATATTAGTCATACCTAGGCTTTCTACCATGTTTCTTCTTAAAGCTTTTGTCCTGCAGGCATCGAGTTTTGAACTTTTGGGAGGGAGCGTTAGTAGACTGCCTTGGTGGTGCCAACATTTTTTCCCTGTAAGAGGTGTGTTCTTCCATGTGGATATATGTCGCCGCTCGAGCCTTGATTTCGTTCATATCACTGGGTGCCCTTTTACGAAGGTTGTTCATGAAAAGGTTTGGATGGAGTCCATTAAGCAAATAATGTAGGGCCATTTCAAGGTGAAGCTAATTGATCTTGACAAAAGTTGCAAAGAACTTGTCAAGGAATTCTCACAAGGGTTCCTTCTCTCCTTGTTGCAGGTTGACCAGTGTCGTGGCACTAGTGTTGTAAGGTCGGCTAGTGGCATACTGGGCTTTGAATTTTTTTACAAGCTTGCGGAAGTTTCGCACTAAGTTGATGCGAAGCTGGGTGAACCATGTGAAGGCTGCTCCTTTCAACATGGTCAGGAATACTCGGCATCGAACAACATCTTCAATAAAGTTGACATTGAGCTGAGATAGGTAGTCGTCAATGTGGGCACTAGGGTCAGTTACTCCTTCATTCCTCTCTAAGGTCAGCCATTTCCAGTTATAAGGTAGTTTCCTTCCATGATTTCTAGAATGAAAAGGTGATGCTTAAAGTCGTCATCATGGTCTTATCAACGAATATGCTTGGTTGAAGAGCGACCAGATGGGGTAGAACGCTTATTGGTGCAAAATAATGTGACGGCTCTGTTGTCATGATGTCTTGGGGGAGTAACAGTGTGATGACGATGAAGGGAGGAAGCTATGTGGTTCTGGCTACAGTGAGGGATGGAGGTTGTATGATTGGCTCCTTTGTGGTTGTTGTTGTTGGCACGTAGTTCTGATATGGTGCACCACGATTCCTCATTATGTCTTTAAAGCTCAGAAATGGTTGGTGCATCTGTTGTTGCCATTGCCTTTTAGTGAGATGGTGGTCATGGAAAAGTTTTACCACGACCCCATAGTGGGCGCCAAATGTACCTACTAGAAAACAGGTAGTTAGCTTTTCGATAGTCTATTGAATGAATCCTTGAAAGCGCAGCGCTGGGGATACTTGTAAGAGATGATCTGGCATTCAAGTCAGTCAAGGTGATTTAGTATTGATTTTTCAAATGAAGTGTAGAGTACCTTTACGTGGTCTTTTATACTTGAAACATGGTTAATATGACTTTTAATGATGCATTATTGCTTATTAAATGCTTATTTAAGTTGTCTTGTAACTGCTGATTTTGTGGCGGCTACAATAAGTCTCCTTGAATGACTTTTTAAGATCTTCAGGTTGCTCTATTTATGTCGATTGAGTTTCTTGAGATGGATTGCTAAGGTCCTTTGATATGGGGTAAGTGGTCGCCAATGATAGTCGAGAGAGAGAGATCGACTTGTGAGGTCGTTTGTGACGACCTCGGGTAGATGGTGACCTAGGGGGACAACCTTGGGTGTACAACTTTAATTGTAAGTTAACTCGATTTAATAAATTTATGTGAACTAATAGTTTTAACTCAACATGGAGATAAATTATTTTCTTTTTCATGACTTGTTTAGTAATAACCAATTTATGATGTTATAATGTGAATCATTTCCCTAAATGTCAAGTTTAATTATTTAAATGAAAAATTTTTTATATTATTTTATAAATTAAATAATAAAATGTTTGAAGGTAAAAGGATATTACAAAAACATTCTCCGAAATAAAAGATGTCAAAAAATAAAGTTTCAAAACTTTTAACAAACATGAGAGAATATTATATTTTGATGTCTATATTTTTTAAAATGATGTTTTAGTTAATAAAACAAATGTTCCCTAAGACTAGGAAGGGAAACCCAACTCATCACTTTTCGTCCAAAACGAAAATATTTTTAATCAAACAAAAAAAATGTTAATTATTTTTCCCTCTAAAATTTTCTCCTATTTATTTTTCTAGAAATCTAATCAAACATAAAGGAGTCGACATGCATGTTTGGAAAGGTACGAAGTGCTTCAAATATGAAAACAAACCAGTTACAGTACACTACTGAGACGTGACCTCGTTTTGTACGATTGTTTTTCTTTTTTTTTTTTTTACTTTTCTTCTTTTTAGCTTTATTGACCTTTTATTTTTCTTTCCCTTGTCAGAAAGTGATAAAAGAAATTTTCATTGATGTTTAGGCCAACAAAGTACAGAAGAGAATCTTATAGTCTTAAATATAATTAATTTCTCAAAATTTTTAATTTTAAACATTAAATTTTAAATTTTGACATTATATACTTAAATTTAAATAAAATATGTAAATTGGTATACTTCTTATAAGTTATTGATTAACTCTTACTGTATTAATTCTCATGCGTAAAAAATTAGGTTATGAAATAAAAAATTATTATTTCATATTATCTAATTTCTTATATGTGATGGTAAATATATTTTGAATTAATTTTTAACCTAAACAATTTAGAAAGAAATATCAATTTATATATTTTTAAAATTTAAAGATATAATATCATGATTTTAAACTTTGTAGTACAATGTTTAAAATTAAAAACATCAAAATATATAATATATATATATAGACACACTCACTGAAGAATAATTTTCTTCAAAATATGTTAAACACTAGATGTTACTATGTTAGCATATCGAACTCTTATTAGAGCTAGCCTTCTTGAAAGGATATATAATCCAACAACACACACAATACTCTTTAGAAAAAATGAAGGAGAAAGAAATCAGACTCTGATTGATAAGTTTCTAGAATGGTTTTAAAAAAAGTCAATTTAAATTTAATCGCAATATTAAGATTCCATCGTTCGTAAAGATATACCAAATGTCTGAGTGTTTTTATTTTCTTTAACGAGAGACACGCCATTGGCTGACACATTAAAGTGAACTTCAGTTTTAGATTTCTTTTTCTTTTTGCTTTATACATATATGTTTCCAAATTGCTACACAATCTGACTCATTCTGAAAATTTATTACCTTCATGAATCATATGACAGAGTTGCTTTTATATAAGCTTATCAATTTGCTAAATCTGGTCCCCGAATAAAGTTGTTGCACAAAGATAAGATCTGCTTGGGCATATGATCATTTTAAGTGCGAGTTCAATCATCTCTATCTTTAAGTTGAAAGTGGGCACTGCTACATTGTTAAATCCGATGAGTACTATCTCAGAAAAAGGTTTCATGCACTAACACAAATTTATCTGAATTCTATAATTGAAAGGCAAGGCATATGTTGGAGAACATGCATCTTTTTGTTCTTAACAGATTTTGTTTTAAAAAAAATAGTTTTCAATAAATATGTTATTATAAATTTTGTTCTCTAAAATCTTATTTAAACAATTTTTTATATTTTTTATTAAAAATAAAAAATTATTATAGACAAAAAATAAATTTCCCTATTTATCACATAACACTAACTTAAGGAATTTGGAGTCATTGAACATATACTAGAGAACTCAGTGAAATTTTATTTTCGCTTACCAGTTTTTTGTTTCCCACTTATTGGTGGAAAAAAATACTAATATATCCTCCATCTTTTACTTTCCAGCACTACACGGTTGGAGAAGTAAAAAAAAATTACAAATATTAATAATAATAAAATTAATATCATTAAATTGTGAGTTAAAGACATAATTTTCTCTTGTCATGTTTCAACCTTAATTATGATGTTTTCTTTATTAATATATGTTTTATTATATATTTAATTTAAAATAAATTTTAATTTTTATATAAATGCATTTAAAACTATTAATTATAAATACATAAAGGTCAAACAAATGTTTACATAATATACACAATAATAAAAATAACAAAAAAAAAATATAATTAATATTATTAAATTGTGAGTTAAAGGCATAATTTGCTCTTATCATGTTTAAATCATAATTATGATTATTTATATTTTATAGTGATTGATTTTTTCTTTATTAATATATGTTTTATTATATATTTAATTTAAAATAAATTTTAATTTTTATATAAATACGTTTAAACTATTAATTATAAATACATAAAGGTGCAAATGTTTACATAATATAGACAATAATAAGAATAAAAAATAATAATAATAATATAATTAATATCATTAAATTGTGAATTAAAGACATAATTTTATTTTATCATGTTTCAATCTCAATTATGATTATTTATATTTTATAGTGAATGATGTTTTCTTTATTAATATATATTTTATCATATATTTAATTTAAAATAATTTTAATTTTTATATAAATAAATTTAAAACTATTAATTATAAATGCGTAAAGGTCAAACAAAAGCTTACATAATATACACAACAATAAGAATAACAAAAAATAAAATAAAATTAATATCATTAAATTATAAGTTAACGACATAATTTTCTCTTATCATGGTTTTAATCTTAATTATGTTGATTTATATTTTATAGTGATTGAATGTTTTTTTATTAATATATATTTCATTATACACATATTTTAAAATAAATTTTAATTTATATATAAATGAATTTAAAACTATTAATTACAAGTGCATAAAGGTTAAGCAAATGCTTACATAATATACACAATAATAAGAATAAAATAATAATAATAATAATAAGAAAAAAAAAAACAACAATAATAGAAGAACAAAAGAGAAGAAGAAAAAGAGAGGTTGAGGTTAGGGAAGGAGAGAGAATACACTATAAGAAGAGATAAAGTATTTAAAATTAGATTTAGAAGGGATAAAGTTAGTATTTGAAAAAAAAATTAAATGTAGTAGGTGTGAATAAAATTTTGGTAAGTGTTAATTCAAAAACTCTAATAAAATTGTCATAAAACAAGTTGGCCTAGCCCATGTGAAATGATAAATCGATGTACGGATTAAGCAAACTCAATCCACTTCATTTGTAGTGTAAAATTTTACAACCCATTTGATCCTACCATGAGTTGGTAGATTAAATGAGTTGAACAACAAAAATTGAAATTAAAAATTTATTTTTTAAAAAATAAACTTAAGTATTCAGAAAAAAATTAAACTTGGAATAATTAGTGATGAAATTATTTTTAAATTTCATGATTTTAAAAATTAAAAAATATTAATTAGATTATATTCTCTACTGAAAATATACATTTACATGTTAAATATTTCTTTAAAAATATAAAATATTATTTAATTGATATCAACAAGTTAAAAAATATATTTTTGTAAAATAAAAATTAAATAAATAACATAATAATTTAAAATTTAAAAATTAATAAATATTTTATATTTATATAATATTAAAAAAATAAATTTTGTTGGGTTGGTGGATGATTCTAGCCCACACAACCCATATTTTTACTACAGCAATTTTTTTTTCAACTTGACCCAGCCGAATAAATGGTGGGCTGGACTGAAAAAACAATTTTCGATCCATTTTAATGGTCATATTTTCTGACGTTTCTATCAACCCACTCTATATTAGTGGTTCAACTTAGTGGGTAAGCTGTCAATATATTATAAAAACTGTGTCATGTTACCTGTCAGTTGGTTAATATTTTATATTTTATATTTTATTTATTTCTTGTTTTCTCTTTTATTCTATACTATTATACCGTGAACTTAAGTCATCTCCTAGTTTTATTACATGATAATATTCGAAACACCGCTTGCACGCTTCACTTTTGACCCATCCCACTTTCTAATTACACGTTCTTTCTATATCTTGTTTATTATCCAGGTCAAGGAAGTTTTTGTTAGGATATAAGAAAAAAATTCAAATAGATGTAAGCGATCGATTTGGGTGTATATTTTGTTTTAAAATTCCAATATTAGATGGAAGAATGTTAAACATGATCCTTAGGGTGCGAGTTCTGCAGAAACGAAGCAGAGAAATCACTATACCTTTTTTTTTTTTTAAATTATGCAATGACTTCAAAGGCGTTACAAACATTATGTGTTTAGTAAGGAATTTTCCCAAAGTACTGCATAATGAGTTCAGAGATTATTTAATGGAATAAAGGGAATGCGCGGTGTATGACCTTTTATATGATTTGTTAGTTTGTGATTTGTAAGCTTAACAAACTAATATTGTTAAGATATAAGGATGACAACAAGATAGGGCAGGAGTAGATTTGTCCTTCCCATCCTCATCCTAAAAAAGTGTAGGGTAAGGGTGCATATAGGTATAAAGAAGACGAGTATGAAATTTTAATTCCTGTCTTCATTTTCATTAGGTATTTTCGGGTGCAGGTATCTACATGGGTACCCGTTATATTATTTTTTATAATTTATATTTAAATTTACTTATAAGTTATTAAATAAATTATATGTTAATTTACTAATTATATTTAATTTATTAATTATTAAATAAATTATATGTTAAGTTATTACTTGTACTTTAGTTTTAATGATTCACAAGGGTGTAGATTTGTACACAGATATGTGAGATTTTATTTATAATATAATTATATATAAAATATAAAAGCTAAGTGGGGCAGAGACAAGGACTAACAAACTCACACCTGTCTTTATCCCTAATTATCTTAGGCGGAGATAGGACAGGACCAACAACATGAATTTTTTTGGTCAAAATCAAGGTGGGGACAGGGTGATATGCCTACTAGGATAACTCAAGTTGTTTAGTTATTCATTTGTTATGTATCTTAATTTTAATGTTTTTCCTATTGTAAATTTCATGTAACATAATAAAAAATCACTTCTTGTATCTTCTTCTTTTTAGTTATTAATAAAAATATATGGCTTATAAAAATAATCATGGTCCTGAGACCACAAGTTAAGAAACTATAATTTTTAATAATCAATATAGACACCATTTCACCTTGCGGTTCTGAGTTAAGCTCAATTATCGTTAAATAGGCTTAGGTACACGTTCTAATCCAAACTTCGGAAATTTATTATAATCTTTAATTTTTAATTTAAGATATTATTATCCTGAATTTTTAAATTGTCTTACTTGCTACTCAAATCGGATGAAGACTAATTAATGTAAAATGTATGTTAAATATTTACTCCAAGATAATCGATAATTTGTTCAAGGAAGATATAAACAAGGTACAATATAATCAATTATTTATTCACGATATCAATTATTTGTGTAAGAAACATCTTCAAGATGTAGAATAATCAATTATTCACAACATAATTAATTGTTGAGTGCACGTTAACATTGAATTTGTTGGAATTAGTCTTCCATCTAAACTGAGCATCGATTAAGAGTTTTTAAAAATTTAGTGACTGTGTCTTAAATTTAAAAATGTGTCTTAAATTAAGAATTGGGGATTCCAATTTTTAAAATTGTAAAGATTGAAGATTGCAATTAAAGTTAATAAATATTTTCTCAATGTATTGTAATACTCTTAATGATAGTTAGAACTTGATGATAGGAGCATGCAATTAATCAGCATACATATATAAATTTATTTTTGTTTAGGCTATGCATGAGTTATTATAAATTTTAAATTGTCTTAGATAATGCAGATTAAAAAAAATACAGAATAATTTATTTTTGAGCGTTAAAATAAATGACATGCAATTCTAATATTAACCTTTGTTATTTATTTACCTCTTCTTTTATTTATTTTTCAAAATTACCCACTTTTTAAAGATGTATTTCCAAAAATTTTTATACAACACACACCAAAGACAACCTACAATAACGTGGTACTTATGGTTACAATTAATGCATTCTCGGCAATGTGCACCGAGAAGGCGAGAATTATGCAAGTATAGCAACTACGACTTGGTTGAGATGGGTGGAATTCTGTTAATTTAAATGTGGGTATTCAAAGGTAAGTTTTTTAAAAACAATTAACTGGTTAGGAGAAGTAAGTTGGTGTTATTTTCACATGGATTAGAAAAAAATATATTCAAATTATATGCTTCGAGTTCATACCATTGCATTGGGTTGCATAGTGCGAGTTGGCACAACTTAGATACAAATAAAAAAAAATTAACAAAAATAATTTTATTTAGGGATGATCACTATGCATTTATTTCAGTTTTTACCATAAAACTCACTTAAAAAAAGTATTATTAAGTTTGTTTTGCTTTAAAGGTGTTATAAAATTTAAACTAATAATTAAAGATTTTGTTTAGTTTGACTTCTACATATTTAAAAATATGTTATTAAGTATTATTTAATATAATTTCTAATACGTATAAGAGTACTTAATTAGTTTGATTTAATTTGAAACTTATTTAAGCATTTATTGTTAATTTATTATAAATCAACCTTACTCCAAAATTGTCTAAAAAATAAAGTTCATATTTAACTAGTAAAAATTTATAGTAGTGACATTATTTATTTCTCACATGATTATATTTATAACATAAATCATGTCATGTCTTCTAAACTATACATTATTTGGAAAAAGAAATACAATTATGTATATTGTGATTTGATTCGATTTAGGTTGGTTTTCAAATCCTGAACTACAAAATAAATTGAACCGCACATTTTAGAAATATTTAATAAACCAAAGTCAAACAATTTCGATGTTTTATTGATTTTTGGTTTTTAGTTTGGATCCATTTGTTTTTTAACACCTATACTTTCAATAAAAAATCTATTTTAGTTTATAGTTGAAATAAATCCGTAATATGATAAAAAAAACCTTCAAATACTATAGGAAGTTAATTTAAACAAAGGGTTGTCTCACTATTATGTACAGAAAAGGAGTGGGGGTTTTCATTATTTTGTGATTTCACATGCATGCCTGTGATTTATTTTTTATTGAACAGAAAAAATGAAAAAATTATACATCAATTAAAAGCAAAGATACTCTTTAGGGAGATGTATAGAAAAAGTTAATTCTAAGAGGAAAATCATGTCCTATATTAGCCAAACCGTCTGCCACAGTATTACCTTTCCTAAAAGGATGAGAAATTTTCAATTTCCAAGTTTTAGACATCCTAAATTTAATTCTAGCAATGATACCTATTCTTATTAGCAACACCTTAAGTCAATCTAACTGACCATAACAAATCAGATTCAATATGAAGAAATTTGATTCTCCTATTCCAACCTAACTCTTAAGGTTTTGTAAATTCTCCACAACTCCGCCATCAACATAGAACACTTGCCTATATTCCTTGTAAAACCACAAATTCAATTACCATAAGAATTTCACATAACACCATTTGAAGCTACAAGTTTCCTGGTACCATTAACTGACCCATCAACGTTCATCATAACCATCCTGAAAGAGGGGGCATTCCCCTAATATTCTCTCAATAATATTGCTTTTGTTTATGAGGTTTTAAATACCTCTTCATATACATAATATCTTGCAGCATACTATGAATTTGTCTAATACACAACAATTAAGAAACAAGAGTGTGTTCAAATACCATAATATTTATGCACTTCCAACTGTGCCAAAATAACTACACCAAAAAATTATGCCACATTCTAGAGTAAATATGGGAATTAGAGAGGGAGTGTAAATTCCCTCTCATCCAAGTATTAATATATATAATATCCATAATTCACTCTATATGGGTAGTTTAGAATGCAAAAAATACCTCCAAATGTTTTGAAATTGTATGCTGTCACAAAGCAAATAAAGAGTATCTTCTAGACATGCGTCGCAAAGGACAGGCAGCACTATTAGTGAAACCACAACTAGCTCGCCTTGCATTGGTTTTCAATCCTTCTAAGAGAATAATATAGAAAAAGCACCTAATTTTTTCAAATCTTTCCCAATTCCAAACATCTTTCCAAAGCTGACTTACTGTTGTATAAAGGCAAACTTGTCAAGGACAAGTAAGTAGGTATAGTGTAAAAATTCCATTGAACAGTTTCAAACGGGAAGGCCCTTCTCATTGGAGTGAAAGGTTGATGAAGTAGCAGTTATCTCCAGCATAAGGTTGTCGGTTAAGAAAGGGGCAATCAGAGAAAAGTTCCAATGACTTGATTTACACTCTTTAATTGTAACTGCAGCACAAAATCAACACTAGCCCGCGAAACAGAAAATGAGAAAAATAAAAATATATAGAATACACGTATATAAGGAAATTACCTGTCTTTGATAAAGGGGCATTTTACTTTTCATTCTTCTTCCTGTGTTTCCAAACTATAAAATATTTAAAATATATAGAACACATACATACAAAACGTATTGAAAATTATATTTCAAAAACACATACAAACTTTTATAGGCCTCGTATAATTATAAGATAAACTATAACTTTTCCATGCCTTTTTAATTATGAGATTTTAAAAAAAAATATTTCTATATTTTCTTTTAAAATTTAAGATAAGTTAGTTTTTTTCTTCTCAAAAGTACTCCTTTAATTTTTCCTTGATTATCAATTAATTTGTGCATTTGCATTTATTCATTTTTTGCTAAATATTTAAAAAGAGTTACAACACGAAGATTTTTAGGATGCCACTCATCCTAATACTATTCATGTTCAACCAGGTCAAATTGGAGAGTTACGATGGAATCCAGTATATTAGTGTTTGGATGATAACACCTTAAATATACATTTATTGTGAATTGAAATAGCCATGAAAAGGAATAAAACAAGAGACATCTTGCATTTTTTTATTTTTACAATGAAATCTTAGAAAAAAAGATTAAAAAAAAATAAGATTAGGGGCTGAAAGCCAAAAACCAATGATAATTACATGAACAAGTTTTATCCATGAAAAAATTATTAGTGGTATTGGAATGAGGACCATATAAAATTAACTATAATTTCAAAGTGCGAAATGTTAGTGATATTTTTACACACTCTTTTTTAACATATCTTTTTGAATTACAAAAAAAGTTATGGGTTTGATATAAATGACTTTCTCTCATATTTTATAATTTTTAATAAATTTTAATTAATAAAATTTTAATTAATAACAAAGCATGTTAAAAAATTATGGGTTTGACATAAGTGACTTTTGCTCATGTTCTACCTCAATTAATCAATTTCATAAATTGGTAAAACTAGTTAAAAACTTAAGCTGAAAAATTAGTTACAAGTGTTTGATAAAACAAACTAAAAGTTGTAAAATGACATAATAACATAATTAATTATTAGATCAATAATGAGTTATTTAAAATAAATCTAACATATTTTAATAATATGAAATTTTTCATTTAAATTAATTATATATTTAAATTATAAATTACTATAATGACATACTTAAATTTTAAATTTCTATAATTACATATTTAAATTATAAATGATTGTAATTACATATTTAAATTATAAATGATTGTAATTATATATTTAATTATAATTTTTTATAATTATATATTTAAATTATAAATTACTATAATTATATATTTAAATTATAATTTTATATAATTAAATATTTAAAATTTAAATTACTATAATTACATATTTAAATTATAATTTTCTATAATTACATATTTAAATTATAAAATAATATAATTATATATTTAAATTATAATTTTCTATAATTAAATATTTAAATTTTAAATTTCTAGAATTACATATTTAAATTATAAATTTTTATAATTACATATTTTAATAATTTTAATATTAGGTAATTAAATATTGAAATTATCAAAATTGTATTGTAAAGTTGTAACTTGTGAGGATACAAAAGCAGTGTGAGAAAATTCATTAAAGGTAAAGTTGCTCATTAATAAAAGATAAAATTGTAAAAGAAAAGAACTTATAACTCAAAATAGGATAATTTCTTAAAAAAGATAACTGGAGAGTGAAGTAACTTATGAGAAAAAGTAAGTTGCTACAAGAAAATATTACTAGCTTTTTACTTATCAAATAAGATTGAAATTATTTTAATTATCATTTTAACTAATTTTTTAACTTTTGGTCTGATAAAATCATAAGTCAAAAACACTCAAACATATTCATATTTTGTTCGTTCTCCAAGTGATCTATTAAGTAATTTTTTAGGTGTAACAAGTGATCCATTATATTACTATTATTATTATTATTATTATTATTCATTATTATTATTACTATTATTATCATTATTATTATAGTAAATAAAGAGTTTTACTTTCTCGCTGTGCACTAGAGAAGTAAAAAACTGTATCACTATTATAATTTGAAATTAAAAAAATTTAAAAATTTCCTATTTTTAATTTATTTTTAATATTTCTAAAAATATAATTTAAATTTATTTTTAAATTTAACTATAAATTTTATTGATTTTTATGATTTAAAATTTATTGGTATACTAGATAAACCTTTCATATACCTTTCGAATTTGTTAAACGTCACATAAAGAACATTCAGTGGAAATCATAAACTCTAATTGGCTCAATGGATAAATGTACAAATTAAGTTGTCGAAACCCGAAACATACAAAGTCTCCACACACAGGAACACAATCAAATTTAACTTAACAAATTTTATTCATAAATATACACATAAATGGGATTAAGCTAACCTTAGATTAGTCTGGAATAATTTTAGATTAATTAAGTCTTAGTAAAGTTTAACCCAATTTTCATGGTTTATGGATAAGAAGTAATTAATGAAGTTTGATTTAACTATTCCTTCTTTGACGCTTGCATTGCATCATAATTATTTTAAATCAAGACACTTGTTGACCTTAGTATCAAAGTGTTACCAGGATAAATTTCAGAGAATACTTGTACGTCGCATATCTGCCGGTAAATTGGTTTAATTAATTAATTTTAAATATTAATTAAAATTTATAATTATAATTTTAATTATTTTA
The DNA here is from genome assembly GCA_037954015.1 of Psophocarpus tetragonolobus. Lineage (NCBI taxonomy): Eukaryota > Viridiplantae > Streptophyta > Magnoliopsida > Fabales > Fabaceae > Psophocarpus > Psophocarpus tetragonolobus. The sequence goes on from CM075690.1 coordinate 24,527,161, forward strand.
TATTTTGAATATTTTAAAAATAATAAAAAATTAACAACATTCATGAAAATATAACTAATGAATAATATTGCTACTATTTTAAAAACTTGTGTGACGAAATTGAATTAAAAATAATAATAAAATAAAATTAAATAATTTGAAAAAATACAGCGATAAAAAAAGGTTAATCAAACTTAAAATTTATAAAATAATAATTGAGTGATAAAATGTGTAATTAAGAGATTGGTAAAAATATAAGATTGATACTAAAAAATACTACAGGAACTAAATTGATTGAAACTGGACTGTTTATACTACACGAAATAAATTGATTGAAACTGGATTGTTTATAATTAATAATAATGTAATTAAAGAAAGCAAAGACATATTTTATTAACATATCCTGGTATATGCTTACTTGATTAGTAGTAACATATTATATTGATGGATGACATTTTAGTCAGAATTCACATGCAACTCCATGAATTCGTCACCCCCTTGCTTTGTTTCTTTGTTGACTCACGTCAAAAAGAGAAAAAGCGAAAGTGTGTTCATGTAATCTTATGATTTTGTTTTTGTGCACAAAGCTATCTACCACTAAAGTCCCCACCTTAATGACTAGATGATTCTCTGCTGTTCATCTGAATATACGTAGGAATTGTGCTTTTAGATAACTTGGGACTATCATTTTGCTTTTTGTATCTTTTAATTTGGTCCCATACACTCACTACGTACGCTTGCTATATCTTTTCATATCACTTTTCCTTATCTGACATGGAAACGCATTATACTTATCACCACACCCTCCTTATCTTCCTAATTAATATGTTCCTTCTTCAATCAAATTTTCTTTTCGCTTTCTTTAAATATTCATTCTATATTTAATAATTACATCGCTTGCAATATAAGGTTTTAATCCTTTCCTATTTCGTTCATATTCTCTCTTCTCAATTTCATTATATAAGGTTTATGTACCAAGTTTATCCTACTTAGGGAGCGATTCTTAATTACTGTTCACCCATCTTTTTTTATTTAAAAGTTACTTTTTAAGTTAAAGTGAAAAGTTAAAATTTAAAATAAATATAAATTATTTGTCAAGTTTTATTTTTTTAGCGTAAAAACTTTTAAATTAAAAATTGTCAATAATTTTTTTTATTGTTTAATAAATAAACATATTTATAAAATAAAAATTAAATTATGATTTTTTTTTTAAATTTAAGTATAAATATACTGTTTGATTCAGTTTTTCCTTAAAATTAAATTTTAAAAAAAAATAAATTGGGTTAATTACAGCCGACTAATAATATTGTCACCCTGTTTAAGAAGGTTTTTTCTTTGACAACTTTTGTATACATAATTACAACCGACTAATAATAGTTCATTTATGATTTAATGAAAGTGACCTAAATTGATTAATTATTTATTTTCTTTAAGTGTGATTAAATCGATTAACCGTATATGATTGTTTAGTACTCCTTTAGAATTACAGTTGATGTAGCGATATGAAACTACACAATAGTTTTTTAAAAATTTTATAAGTTTAATTGATATAAACGATTAGGTAAATTACACTAATATTCAATTCCAATTCTTACCTTGAAAATATATATTAATTAAACACATATTTTATATATAACTCAAAAATTTATTATTGAGTTGAACATAATCATTTCTCAAAACAAAATAGCATGAACAAATACATAGTCTCTTCCAAACCACAACAAAGCTATTTTACGGAAATTAACCCTCCCGTGACATATAAGCACCTTCACTTCTTTAAAGCCACCCCTCACCTCACAAAAGTTGTTTAATCTAAAAATTTAAGTGTCACATTAAATAATTTATTTTATTTAATCCATATCTCCTACCAAATAGCAAAATTTCAGAGTTTACAAGATCATAATGTGATTTTAATTATACTCACATCAATTACATTTGGTGATGACAGATGAAGGTGATAAGAAGACTCTTTATCATATTTTTTTTATTGTCACATACGGATTGAGTAAAATGATTTAAGCAATGGTAGCATTTAGTTTGTCGAAAGAATATGAGGTAGGCAAAGATAAAGTAAAGGTATCTTATTTACATTTGATACTCTCTTTACTCTCATTTTGCCTAGAAGAATTGAGAATCTATAGAAGTCATAAAATTTGTTATGCAAAATTTCGAGTTATGATAAGATCTGGAGGACAATTTTTATAAAAGTAATATCTTTACAGGTCTGGAGGACTGTCACATCAAATAACTTATTTTACTTAATCTAGATCTCCTAACAAATAGCAAGATTTTAGAGTTTATAGGATCACAATGTGATTCTAATTATAATCACATCAATTACATTTGGTAATGACAGACGAAGGTGATAAAGAGACTCTTTATCATTTTTTTTTATCTTCGCATACAGATTGAGTAAGATGATTTAAGCAATGGTAGAATTTAGTTTGTAGAAAGAATATGAGGTAGGCAAAGATAAAGTAAGGATATTGTATTTACATTTGATACTCTTTATACTCTCCTTTTGCCTAAGAAGAATTGGGAATCTATAGAAGCCATGAAATATGTTATGCAGAATTTCGAGTTATTATAAGGTCTGGAGGACAATTTTTATAATAGTAATATCTTTAGCATAAATGTACAAAAACAGTGGTTGTGACGTGCTTCCATAATGCTGAATTGCAAAAGGCGACACATTCCATTTACATACTTAAGACTTCCAATTAGAGATTACCCAACAAGAAGTGGAAACTTGTGGTTGTGGTTGTTCATAGATAGATAGTGTGGGAAAATAGTTTCTCCTTATCGTAGGTAGGTTATGCTCATAAAATTTTTTATGTCAGTTTTGTCTGTATATTTCCTTTCATTTTATAAGGCCTCAAAGGGAATTAAATATAAAATTAAATCCATTTTTAAAAGTTTTTTGTGGAAGGGAGTGAGGTCAATGAAAAGGTAAATTGGGTATTGTGCGAGATGTTGTGTAGGGAAAAAGATAAGGGTTGTGGGGTTGAGGGACATTGGAAAGTTCAATATAGCTCTGTTAAGAAAACGGAAATGGAGATTGAAGGAGGAGAGCAATAGGTTGTGGGTCAGAATCCTTCTATCTAAGTATGGTGATTTAGCTAGGGGATGGGTGGCTCATGGAATGCAGTGTTCATAATGGTGGACTGATTTGCTTTAAATAGAGATCTAAGAGCAGGGAGAAAGGGGTTGGTGGATCAAAATATGGGTTGAAAGTCAGGGGATGGACATGACATTAGATTTTGGCAGGAAAAGTGGTTAGGAGATTATTGTTTATGTGATGAGTATCCTAGATTATTTAGGTTGGCAACCTACAAGAACATAACCATCAATGAGATGAAAGGTGACTAATAAGGATGGAGCTAGAGTTAGAGGAGAAGGTTGTTTGCACAGGAAGATGAGAAATTAGAGGAGTTATGTTGCAAGTTGGAAGGTATACATTTGAGGGAGGAAGATTATTGTTCATTTAGCCTATAAGGCATTGGTCTCTACCACAATCCCTTCCCTAAAGGATGAGTTTTACAATCACATTTGGGTCAATGGTGTTTCACCTAAGGTTCAATATTTAGTGTGGCAATTAGTTGTGGGTAGACTGCGAACTATAGATAACTTGAGAAAGTGGGGAATTTTATCACCATTTGATAAAGGTTGTGTTTTATGAGAGCAGTCTACAAAAATGGGGAAACACTTATTTGTGAATTGCCCTATCTCTTATTGAGTATGAGTCAAATTATGTGTCTGGCGAAAAATTACTACAGTCCTCCATAATTAGGTTCGAGATCTCTTTATCAATTATAGGGACCAGTTAGCAGGGCCAAATGTTTTATTTGGGTCTGGACTTTTGTATGGTTTGCTGGTATTTGGCATATCTAGAAGGAGAGGAATGAGTTGATCTTCAAAGGGGTTATAAGGTTGCCTAGTGGCAAAATCCACATGTGCGGAGAAGGGGAGAGAGAAAAGTTGTGAGTTCGAATCCCTTGTAACATTCCAAAATATTTATACTGTTTACAACATTATTTTCCATCGTTGTTCTATTTACTTACAATCTATATTCCAAAATACTGAAATATAAATTTTTTCATTACATCACATTTAATGTTACAACAGACATCATCATAATTTTAAAGTTCAAAGCAATATATAATATACTACACATCATTCCAACTCGCCCAGCGAACCTCATCATTTGGCGGGACCTAGGGTAGCTCATGAAGTGACAGTTATCGTTCAACGAGAATCCTTTATCAGACTGTCCCAATAATACGGATTTTGCTCAATGAGACATGTCGCTAAATGCAAATCCCTTAATAATCCAATCCGAGACAACTTTGCGTTGGGCAAGACCTCTCACTAGGCGCAAAACTGCAATTTAATCCTAACAGAGGCTAAAGAACGTTGGGTGAGACCTGCCACCTAGCGAGACTTTGCAAATAGCAGAACCTTTGGTGCATAATTCACTTAAACTTGTTTTATGCAATTTGACATATACCAACACACACTTCATGTCACTTACTCAATTCATGACTCATTTACACAAAACATTTCATATCATTTTCCCATCAAAACATACTAAAACTTAACTCGTACAAAGCATATACATAAACTATCAATTCTCTATTAAAGTTAATGATTACACAACTCATATGTATCTAACATAACTTCAGTCATTCAAACTTAGTCATTTTTAGTATATCATGTTCATACTTAGAATATAGATACTAGTTTGGTTTCAGACAATCCATACATTTAGCATCCTCAAAGGTCTAACTTATATACATATACATACTTTGATACATAACTTAAACTATTTCTAATACAAAACAAGTGACTCTGCTACTATCTCTGATCCTTTGCCAATCCTGCTAACTCTGATCTTCATCGTTATCACTGGTATCTATTCTTGTGCAAAGTACGATAATTACAATCATACAAAATACACACAATGCAAGGGTAAGCTCATGCATTATAAATCAACATAAACGTAACTGAACATAAATACTAACAATCAATCAATAAATCACACTTATGCTATAGCAGAACATAAGCACTAACAACCAATTAATCTCATTTATGTTCCACCTAAACATAACCACTGACAATCAATCAATCACATTTATGTTCCCCCTGAGGATAAGCATTAACAATCAATCAATCACACTTATGCTCCACTTGAATATAAGCACTAACAACTAATCAATCACATTTATATTCCACCTAAACATAAACACTAACAACATTTAACAGACACTTTCTAGAAAGACTAACTACATTGAATTCAAATACCAAGGTAGTGCCCATCTGACTTCCCCCACATTGGTATCTAGTATCTAACTGACCCATCTGATAACCAATTGAAGTCTGAGCATACTCATCCAATATCCAACCGATGTATCCCAAATTTGATATCCAGTTGTTATCTGAGTATGTCTTGTTGGTGTATTATCATCGTAACAAGCCTAACACGTAGTGCATTATCGCTATAACCAGGCCTACCATCGCATCATTGCCATAACCGAGCCTAGTTCTAGGATCACTTGTCTTGTAGGTGTATTATAGTCGTAACCAAGCCTAACACCAAATGCGTTATCACTGTAACCAGGCCTAACACCATATCACCCCCCAACACAATTCATTAATGCTTATATTAATGAATTGCAAACTCCAAACATCCAAATCATAATTTCAACAACTCATCACCTCAATATAGCATCCCATTTCATATATATATATATATATCACCACAACATGGATTATGACATAATTCATCAACAATCATCTGCCAAATTCTTAAAATATGCATCAACTCAACACATCATCAGGCATTAAATACAACACTTCATCATCTCTCACAACACCAATATGTATTTCATAATCACCAAATCATCACTAAACATCAATTTGAAAGAGTAAACATTCCAAAAATCATAATAGCACTCATATCTCAAAATATTCCAAGTTACAAATCAATCAATTCAATCACAACTCATTTCGAGAATAAAACTCAAATCATAGTCAAAAGCTTAGTTGCTCAAAATCAATTAACTTCTCAGCTATTAAATTAAAATCAAAGATTTAATTTTTCATACCTATTTCTCCTTTTAAAAGATGACTCAAGTAGAATGGGAGAATCAACTCGAAGAGATATCTCAGAACCTGATAGAAATCCCAATCAATAGGAACCTAAGAAATTAGAATTTCCAAAGGAATTCCCCTTTTAACGAAAACGAACAGAAAAAGATGTAAAAAACTACGATCAAACATACATATACTGATCACCTCTCAGAATCAAGAGTAATGGAAGAGATCGCGTCCGATTCCACTAACTCAAAGTTAGCCATGCAAACCAAGAAGTCCCTAGGGCAAAATAAAGCAAGCGGTGGGGAGAGAAAGAAAGAGTGAAGAATAAAGAATGGAGAAAGAGAAAGAAAAAAGAAAAAAAAGGCGTCAATCGAGGTGAGCTTAGTAAAATCAATTTTCTAAATGTAACCCTCTCCTTCTGATAACAGTTTTCCGAAAACTTCCCAAAACGCAAATAAAACCTCCTAAAACAAAAGAATAGTAATTATTCTCAACTTCTCATCCTTCTACTATCAACCAAGTACAACCACATAGTATTAACAAACTAATAAATTCACCACATCTAAAATTATTTAATAATTTAAGTAAAAACTTAAATTTAATTTTCTTCACTATTTACCCTATGAATTTATAACTATTAAATAAGAGGTTTTTACAATACTCCAAAAAAAAAAGAATTTTTGTCCTAAAAAATACACTAAGTGTAAAGTTAACTGAAACTGCAAGTTTATTGATCCACACTCTAGTTAATTTATCACCTTTTATCTTAATTCTATCATACTCTTATCACTATATCTAATATCCTCAACTCCAATATAAATATGTCCTTCTTATTAGTAATCCACTTCTTCCATCACATATATGTTAAGAACCAGTACTAAGGTAAGCTATAGATCAACCAAAAAGACTTCAACCTAAGAACCTCTTCAAATTAGGCTTTCCAAAAGGCAGTTCTCAGAAGGAACACAACTTAAATCACTCTAAGACCAAAAAAATATTTAGTATATAAAAAATCAAGAACATAGGTTTTGATTTCATCCAAATTGAAGCTACAATTTGAAAATTATGCACACTAGAAGTTTGTTGTTTTAGGGAATTCTTTAAAACAGTTCTCTGCACCAATTCAGATACAAAACTCGAAACCTAATGGAACTTGAAAATTGATTTTGTGTGCATCAAATGGGACCTAATGCATTTGCTTTAACTCAATTCTACTAAGGGATTAAAAATAACACTCTTCACAAGTTTGCAGAAGATCAAGTTTTCTAGAAAACAGGTATTCTACCAACCTTTCTGTAAAAATGCTCCAACTACTAACCCCCCCCCCCCAAAAAAAAATTTAGATGGTGTTAAAAAAAATATGTGGGATTTCATTTCACTTGAAAAGCTCAAGCGATTTGAAAGTTATGCTCATTTCAATTTTCGGGTAAATGCACACTTTAGAAAATGAGGGGTTTTCAAAGGTGAACTTGAAATCTAGGAGAAGAACTCTCATAAATCCTCAAAAAAGATTTTCTAAACCAAAATTCAAGGTTGTAGAAACTAATCTCATGTTAAAATTCTTCCTGGATCAAAAGTTAGCCTTTCAGGTCATTACATGAACCAATTTTGCCTCAAAATGAACCTAGGGGCCCAAAATGAGTTACACATGTCCACTGAATGAGATATTTGGCGACCAACTATATTTTGATAATACAAAACTGGGGGAAAATTTCGTTCTAAAAATCATCCTGGACAAAAAGTTATGTATTGCCAAAGTTGGTCAATTTTCTCATTTGGGTACTTTCGAGATACCTAAAATACATGGTTTCAACTCTAACTGATTGTTTCATCTTTGATAGCTAACACTCATCAACTTTGGTATGGTATATTATAATATAAGTTTTAGTAGCAAGTTAAAGATATTGGCTTCTAATGCCAATTCTAACCTCTCATGTTCATCTAGAATGATGAATCTAAGGATTTTGACTATACTCTTAAACCTTACCTATGCTTTCTCTAATATTAAATTACAAATTTCAATACACTAGCAAATCAAAAAATCATGTCAATCTTACAAAACCTCTTAAATCTATACAATTGATCCTACAAAACCTCTTGAATCTATACAATTGATCCATCATGTCATTAATCTAAAACAATGCATAAGTTCTTAATGGTGAACTTGTCCAATTGCTAGTACTCCACACACAACTCTACCTTCTTCTCTTGTAGTTTATCATAGTCTTTTACTATGGTTTATTGGGTTTCACTAACTACTTGTTTAAAAAAAATCTCCAATTGACTTCTTTAACTTCACCCACTTAACCATTGCCAAGTAATCACTAATTACATATTCTTGTCTCATATCTAGAACCAATCTTCTACAACTCAACTTTCTATTTAGGTACAATTCTAATAATGGGCTCCTTCCCTTCGTCGTAAGTCAAATATATTGATTGGGCAAGCATAAATTCTACAAATTTATGATTAAGAAAAAATTTAAACATGCCAAACATAATATAAAAAAATGTGATTGGTAGACAACCAACTCACTCTATAAGCTTATGACACTAAAGAATGTGTCACCCCATAATTAATTAATACACAAATCAAACTACTAGCTATAACATACACACCTTGGAGCAATCATCTTTTGTTGGTTATGATTTTTCTTATTTGGTTGACTACTTCCCTTTGATGCAACTCTAAACTTCATTGGACATTCCTTGGCTTTATGTCTCATTTTCTAACAATTATAACACACAAAGCAAGAAGATAATGATTAGCACAGTGTGGACCACCACACTAGAGACACGGAACATTGGGTTTCTCGTGCTACTGATCTTGTTCTAACATTTTTCGGTTAGAGGATAGGTGTCTATCATAAGGTTTCTTCTGAGAATGCTTTTCTCTATTCCTTGAGAATCCCTCTCCTTAAGTCTCCATTGTCTTGCCCATACGCTCCAATCTCTTAACAATTTTCACTTTTTCAAATAATGATGCAAATTCCCTAATATCCATAGAACCCACCATTCGCTTTACTTTATAATTCAAAACTTCTTCAAACTTCCTGCACCTCCATGCTTTAGAAGTAGCTTTAGAATAGAAATGGGCTAGGTGTTCAAACCTAATCATATAATCATGAATCGACAAATTACCCTACTGCAATTTCATGAACCCAGTCTCCTTCGCATATCTAACATTATCTGGAAAATATTTTTCCAAATACCTCTCCTTGAAATTGTTCTAGGTTAATTGTTCTTCTCTGGCCATCATCATCTATTGGGTTCCATGCCACCAATACTCAACTTCATTCGACAATAGAAAAGTTGCATAATTTACCTTATTATTTTCAAGGCTAGCCATCGCCTTGAAAATCTTCTCTAGTTCTCTTATTCATTTGTCTGCCAAGTCAGGATCTGAATTTCCTTTAAACTTCGAAGGACTGTTCTTCATAAATTCCTTTAACCCTTGATACTCTAGAAGGGTAGTATTATGTGCAGCTTCTTACACTTGAAATTGATACACCATTGCAACATTTTGTTGTTGGATTGTAATTGCAACCACTTCAAATGTGTGAGCCACCTAAGTCATATCAGATGACTGTTAAGGAGGAAGTGTTGGTGGTCTAGGTATCATCCTATAATATAATGATATTATAGTTAGAACAAAACACTAGATTCCAATACTACACACATTCCCCCTTCACATCACACAACAAAAACATAGCAAACTTATTCCCTACAAGTCCATGTATAGGAACAAACAGCTATGATACTAGTGTTATAACATCCCAAAATATTTATACTATTTATACCATTATTTTATTTCGTTATTATATTTATTTATAATTTATATTCCAAAATACTAAGATATAAAATTTTTCATTACATCATACATAATATTACAATTGACATCACCATAATTTCAAAGTTCAAAGCAATATATAACGTAGTACATGTCACTCTAGCTTACCCATCAAACCTCATCACTTGGTGGGACCTAGGGTAACTCACCCAACGATAGTTGTCGCCCAACGAGGACCCTTTTATCAAACTGTCCTAATAATAGGGATTTCGCTCAGCGAGACAGGTCGTTGGGCACACATCCCTCAATAATCCAACCCAAGACAACTTCGCGCTAGGCGAGACCTTTCGCTGGGTGCAAAGCTGCAATTTAATCCTATAGAGGCTAAAGCTTGTTAGGCGAGGCTTGCCGCCTAGCGAGACTTTACAAATAGCAGAACCTTTGCAACATAATTCACTTAAACATATTTTATGCAATTTGACATATACCAACACATACTTCATGTCACTTACTCAATTCGTGAATCATTTACACAAAGCATTTCATATTCTTTTCCCATCAAAACATACTAAAACTTAACTCACACAAAGCAAATACATAACCTTTCAATTCTCAATTAAAGTTGACTATTACACAACTCATATATATATAACATAACTTTAGTCATTCAAACTTTGTCATTTTTGGTATTATCCTGTTCATACTTAGGACATAACTACTAATTTCATTTTAGCCAATCCATACATTTAGCATCCTCAAAGGTGTAGCTTATATACATATACATACTCTGATATATAACTTAAATTATTTCTAATACAAAACAAGTGACTCCACTGCTAGCCTTTTTATCTCTGATCTTTCGCCAATCTTGCTAATTCTGATCTCCACCTTCATCACTGGTATCTACTCCCAGGGAAAGCATGATCATCAAAGTCATACAAAATACACACATAATCCAACGGTAAGCTCATGCATTATAAATCAACTTAAACATAAGTGTTTTTCAATTACATTTATATCCAATCTTAATTGCAACCATGATAACTTAACCAATTAATCACATTTATGTTGTACCTGAACATAAGCAGTAACAATCAATCAATCCCACTTATGCTTCACCTGAACATAAATACTAAACCAATCAATCACACTTATGCTCCACCTGAACTTTAGCACTAACAACCAATCAATCACATTTATGTTCCACTTGAATATAAGCATTAATAATCAATCAATCACACTTATACTCCACCTGAATATAAGCATTAACAAACAATCCATGACATTTATGCTTCACCTGAATATAAACACGAACAACAATTAATCACACTTATGTTCCACCTGAACATAAGCACTAACAACATTCAACAGACGCTTTCTGGAAAGACTAACTACATTGAATTCGAATACCAAGGTAGTACCCATCTAACTTCCCCCACAATGGTACTTGGTATCTAACTGACCCACCCGATAACCAGTTGAAGTCTGAGCTTACTCATCTAATACTCAACTAATGTCTCCCAAATTTGACATCCAACTATTATCTGAGTATGTCTTGTTTGTGCATTATCGTGGTAACCAGGTTTATCATTGCATCATTTCCATAACTGGGCCTAGCACTAAGATCACTTGCCCTGAAGGTGTATTATAGTTAACCAGGACTAACACTAGATGCATTATCTTCATAACCAAGCTTACACCGTATCACCTCGATAACACAATTCATCAAAGCTTATATTAATGAATTGCTAACTCCAAACATCCAAATCACAATTTCAATAACTTATTACCTCAGCATAGCATCTTATTTTATATATATATATATATATATATATATATATATATATATATATATATATATATATATATATATCACTGCTACATGGATTACGACGTAATTCATCAACAATCATTTGCCAAATCTGTAAAACATGCATCAATTCAACACATCACATCATCATGCATTTAATACAACATCTCATCATTTCTCACAACACCAACATGCATTTCATCACAATTTCAATCACCAAATCATCACTCAACATCAATTTCAAATAGTAAACATTTCAAATCATAAATTTCACCAACATCCATATCTCAAAATATTCCAAGTTACAATTCAATCACAACTCATTTCAAAGACAAAACTCAAATCATAGTCAAAAGCTCATTTGCTCAAAATAATTAACTTCTCGGTTATTAAATAATAATTTCTCAAATTAAAATCAAAGATTTAACTTTCCTTATATATTTCTCCCTTTAAAAGGTGACTCAAGCAGAACTTAATTTAATTATCATTTACCTTTTAAAATTGTATAATCAAAGGAAAGCTCTACTTTAATTAGAAAAAACTCATACTACACTTATAAAATTGTATAATTTATCTTTAAAATTATATATTTTGCATTGTCGATATACAATACTCTCTCTTTCTATGCATATATAAATTTTATAATGTATTTTCATTAACATCTGTTAAAACCTAAAAATATTAAATAATATGTTAAAGAATTTAATTATTTAAAAATGTTTAATTTATCCTTTCTTATGATAAATATTTATAATATAAAGATATTGACATTGTAATAATTCAGGTTGTAAAGCTGACTCAAGTTGTAAAGCTAAAAGATTTATATAATTAACTTCTCCGCTATTAAATTTATATAATGTATTTTTAATATAAATAAAAATTAATTAAATAACACTCTAAAAAATACACCACATTCAACTTTTTTTTTAAAAACAAAATACATATACTTTTTAAAGCTAAATATCACTACATATTTTGCTATTGGATTTATGGTTTTCAAAATTATTGAAATTAGATTATGCATTTTTTTAAAATAGTTTATAGTTAATATAATTGAAATTAAATTTTTAAAAAATAAATTAAAAATTATAATTTTCTAATAAACTCAAAAATAGAAAAACATATAAAAAATTAAAAACTAGAAAAAGAAAATTGTCAAATTAAAAAAAGGATAAAATTATAATTTCATAAACCGAAACTTTCTTTATAAATATAATAATAATATAGATAGATAATAGATGTCCATGCTAGAAATTCTTGCATGATTCAAGATCATCATGTAATATTTTTATGGTTGTGATCCATTAATTTTTACATGATAATTAACTGTCAACTTTTTTAATTTACCAGAGTTGATGTAAAAATCATTACTATGTCTGCTAGATATTGACTTATATAAAGTATAAATACAAAGTGACTCGGTTCTTTGATTTTGTTAAGGGTAGAGATATTAATTTAGATTTATTTTTTTATCTTACTGGTTCTATTATTTACCGACATTTCTGTCATTTCTTGTAACGTGGTTTTGCCTTAACTTTTTTAATAAAATTTCCCTTTTTTAAAAAAATACAAGGTGACTCGGAATAAACAAATTCTACATTAATTTACACCTTATACTTGAGTTTGGTTAATTCATCAACTTTGTTATCATGCGACGTATATATTGATTTTGTCAAAGATGACTAATCTTTCCTTTCAATTATTTTTGTTTATTTATAAGATTTGAATTGGAAATTTTAAACGTAATTTAACGATGAAGAATAACTTAATGTTGATAAATGGTAATCGATCATCTGTATTGATTTAATTACCTCTCACGGTAGGAGTCACTTTTCATTATCTGTTATTATATTAGGATTGATACACAACTTTCTCTGCAAAACCAAATTCTTAGACGCAGTTTCGGGTGGTTTTTGGTAATAATTTTGAAATTTATAAAAATAAAATTAGTTTTGGTTTTAAGTTTTCAAAATTTTAAAAATAATATTGTTTTTATTTCTAAATTTAAAATATTATTTTCAAATCTTAACTAAAACATTAGCTAGAGGTAACCGTCGAGATAGTCGTTAAAGGTGACGGTTGGTGATTGGCAAATGAAAATGGTGGTCGGTGATCGATGATCGATGATCGAAAGTGGTGGTTGGTGACTGATGGTGGGAGGTAGCAGTTGGTGACCGATTATTGGAGGTAACAATCAGTTATCGCCAATCGAAGGTGGCAGCCAGTGACCGTTAGTTGGAGGTGATAGCCAGTGATCGCTAGTCGAAAGAGGTGGTTGGTGATGACCGGTCGAAGATAACGACCGATGACTACTGGTCAGAGGTGGGGGCTGGTGACCACCGGTTAGAAGTGGCAGCCGCTGGCCGTTGGACAGAGGTGGCGATCAATGATTACTAGTCAGAAGTGACGGTTGGTGACTTCCAGTCAGAGGTCGATCGGTGATCACCAATCAAAGGTGATGGTCAACAGTGACACGTGACATCAAGTAATGAACTTAACTAAAAACAAAAATAGAAATCTGAAAATCAAATTTTATTGTTTTTGAAATTGAGTGAAAATTGTTTCGAAAATGAGTAAAAAACAAAAACTGAACCATTTTATGCCGAACAGGTTTTCATTTTCAAAATACATTTCAAAACCAAAAACCAGAAATTCAGAACTACCCTAAACAAGACCGATATTGTCTCTCACTTACCTTCTCGTGTCTCATTTTCTTGCCCAAAATCCTTAGTTTTCACTTACAACCAACTTCATACCTAAATTTTTATAGGTTCAATTGCCCTTATTTTTTGTTAGTAAAAATACAGGTGTTGTCACATATATGTATTTATATTTCTATTTTGATATATTATAATAATTTTAAAGTTTTAATTTAATATATTTTGTAATAACATGATAGAATATAAATAATTTATTATGTCAGTTTGGCTATAATAATTTTAGTTTAAAATGTTTTGAAATATATTTTGTTAATATGATAGAAACATATCAGATCATCAACGAATGTGACAAATTTGCAATGAATTTGAGAAAAAGAAAGTGTTTGAATAGCTTTTAAAATGTTGTTTTGTTGTACCTGTGTATTTGCATTTTTTATTAAAAATATTTATGATAAAATGTATATATATTAACGATATTTAAGAAAGATTGATTTGTGTTAAGGTAAAACTTGTGAAGATGTCCATTTATTAATATAAATAATATTTTTTATAAATGTGATGTGACATTTAGTTTCAAAATTAAGAATTAATTAATATTGTGCCATTTAGTTTCAAAATAATATTGTGACATGGAAATGTTTTCATAAAGAATATTGCGGCATTTAGTTTCGAAATTAAGAACTAATTAATATGTAATGTGACAATGTAAAAATGGGACATTTCTAAAATTGAACATGGGACCTCTCACACTTATCGTGATAAGCATACCACTAGACCAAATGTCACTTTATGTTAAAGTTGCCCTTATGTTAGTTTCAAACATAAATGTAAAAATGTAGGAGGCATTCTAAGAATTGTACTTGGAACCTTTGACACCCAAAGCAATAAGCATACCACTAGACCAAATGTCCACTTTACTTTAATTTTACCCATTTTTATGCTACATATAAATGCATGTGTATTTTTTTTTCATTTTTTATTATCCAATTTTATAAATTTTGTTATTATTATTATTACCCACTTTATTTTAATTTTACCTATTATTATTAAAAAATAAAAAAGCTACAAAAAAATACACATGCACGTAAAAAATTTAATAATAATAATGATAATAAATTTTGTAAATTTTTCATTTTTTAATAATAAAGTAATAATAATAACAACAAAATTTATGAAACTAGAAGATAAAAAATGATAATAATTTTGTATCTTTTTTATTTATTAATAATAATAATAATAATTTTGTAACTTTTTCATTTTTTAAATGATAATAATAGTAATAATAATAATAATATTGTGTAGCCTTTTCACTTTTTAATAATAATAATACTAATAATAATAATAAATTTTGTAGCTTTTCATTTTTAATAATAATAGTAATAATAATAAAAAAAAATTTATGAAACTGGACAATAAATAATAATAATAATTTTGTAGCTTTTTCATTTAATAATATAATAAATTTTTTAGTTTTTTCATTTTTTAATAATAATAATACTTTGTAGCTTTTTCATTTTCTAATAATAATAAAAAAAATTTAGCTTTTTCATTTTTTGATAATATAATAATAACAAAATTTATGAAACTGGACAATAAAAATGAAAAAAAAAAATACACATGCACGTATATGTAGCATAAAAATGAGTAAAATTAAAGTAAAGTGGGAATTTGGTCTATTAGTATGCTTCTTGCTTTGGGTGTGAGAGGTGCTAAGTTCGGTTCTTAGAATGCCCCTTGCATTTTTGCAAACCGCATCTATATGTAGCATAAAAATGGGTAACTTTAATATAAAGTGAGCATTTGGTCTAGTGGCATGCTTGTCACTTTGGGTGTGAGAGGTCTCAAGTTTGATTCTCCTATGGAAAAAAAATTAACATAATATGCTTGTCACTCTGAGAGGTGTCCCATTTTATGTTTGACAGAAGGACAAAAGTTACACTTTTTAAATAGTTGAGGAGCAAAAGGGCAAAAAGTACCCAAGTGCCAAAATAGGGGGCACATGTGGTAATTTTGCCAATGTTATAAAGTAATTTTTTGCTTAAGGTTATGATGTTGATCTAGTGGCAAATTCCATATATGGAGGAGGGAGAGGTCATGAGTTTGAATATCTCTTTTAACCTAGTAGTTTAGTAGTTTTTCCTTCTTTTTTTAAAAAAAAAATGGTAGAATAGGTATTTTGAAAAGTGAACATCAAAAGAGGAATTTTCTTTATTAATAGTATAGATAATATAATATTATATTTTATTATTATACATATAGATTATAAATAGTAAGACAATTATGTATGTTGAATATAAATGTTTTAAAGTAGTCTTTTTCTTAAGGTTATAAGGTTGATGTAGAAGTAAACTCCATATATGAGGAGGGAAAGTTCCTGAGTTCGAATCTCTCTTTTAACACAGTAATTTTTTCTTCTTTTTTTTAAAGAGTAGAATAGGTATTTTGAAAAGTGAACGTCAAAAAATAAATTATCTTTGTTAATAATATAGATGAAAGAAAATTCTTATTCTACCCTGATCGAGAATTTCATTGTTTCACGTGTTGCTGAAGGACTGATCCCTCAAATATTGTTGTCATCTTGTATTGGCACTGCATAAACGTTGAACAAGGAAGGTTTCATAATGTTGTGCAGTGGCGAATCTTGGCCAAAAACATTGAGGGAACCAAAAAAAATAAAATAGATATACTTTAAGAAAATTATACATTATTATTATACATATAGATTATAGATGGTAGGACCATTATGTATATTGAATATAAATGTTTTAAAGTAGTTTTTTTCTTAAGGTCATAAGGTTGATCTAGAAGTAAACTTCATATATGGGGAGGGAGAGTTCGTGAGTTCGAATCTCTCTTTTAATACAAAGTAATTTTTCTTTTAAAAAAAAAAAGAGTAGAATAGGTATTTTGAAAAGTGGACGTCAAAACAGAAATTCCCTTTGTTAATAATTTAGATGAAAGCGAATTCTTATTATACCCTCAAATATTGTTGTCATCTTGTATTGGCACTGCATAAACGTTGAATAAGGAAGGTTTCATAATGTTGTGCAGTGGCGAATCTTGGCCAAAAACATTAAGGAAACCAAAAAAATAAAATAGATATACTTGAAGAAAATTATAAATTTTTTGCAAAAGAATTTGAATTTGTTAAAAGGGGAGAAAAAGTTTGGGGAAGCAAAAAATAATAAAATAGATATACTATAAAAACAATTACAATTATTTTACAAAAAATATATATATATTTACTAAAAGGGATGAAAAAAGTTTGGAGGACCATGGCTCCTTCCGACTCCTAAAAAGATCCTGCACTGATGTTGTGGACCCTCTGTTCTAGAAAATCACCCTTTTACCTAGTGGAAATTGCAAGATCAATTTTTTCTTGCATGGTTATAATCTTTCTTATCAAGCGAAGTTTTACTTAAAGGGATTAGATGCCGATTTTTGTGGCATCTATGGGAGAAGATTCATCACCATTTCTAATCAAAGACCAAGGCTCAAACTTGTTATCTTCAATCTAAATTACAAAACATAGAAAGTGGTGATACCATTTTTCAACTTCTCAATTGCATAAAAGCCATTATTGATTCTCTCATATAAATGAAGTCGTCTTTGTTCAAGAATAACTTGATACTTTCCTTGTTTTGTTACCTATAGAATATAAATCACTTGTTATAACATCCTAAAATACAGGGCTACATACATTACCTCTATTTAGAATAAAGAACTTTTTTTTATACCATTTTATATCCAATTAAACTTTCATGCATTGTGTTATCTTACAAAATTTTCATTGAATTTTTCACATCAATAAAATCTTTCAAATACATTTTTAACTATCATTCTTCTTCAGGACAAAGGTTGGTTTTAGTGAAATATTTCTTCATTTTAAGATGACATACAAAGAATGTTTTGGAAAACTTTATATCATAACAAATTCACTTTAAATCATATACATATTCTCTTATAACCATTAAATGTGAATATATATATATATATATATATATATATATATATTTAGATATATATATATATATATATTCTAAATTGAAATTCCATGATAAAAAAATATAATGAAAATTTTAAAGAAGTGTTAAGTGAACATAAATTTTAAATATTATAATTAAAATAGTGAATTAAATAAATAAATAAAGTTGAGATGATTGAATAAGTACAAAATATTAAAATCTAAAGTTCCAGAGTAGTCATTCACCTAAACATTGGGGATCAACTGTATCATCTTAAAAAACATACATTTGACTACATAGTCTTATAGAATAATAAAATTTGCATCACCTAAACTTAAAAAATGTTGGTTGTAAGGGTGAGTCTCCCTTGCGTTCCAAAACTCTCATGCAACAAACATATATAAATCTAACATACAGCATGCCAATATATATATATCCTACAACATGTAATTAAAGAAAAATATAATTTAACAATTATTCAATCTTTCATTCAAATTGTAAAACTTTTCTTTGAAAATTCCTCTTACATATCTCACTACAATTTCTTTTTCATTAACTATATTTTTTTTTTCTCATCAACCGTATTTCATTCACCGTATTTCATTCTCATGAACTATATTTATTTCTCATTATCTGTATTTCTTTCTTATAAATCATATTTCTTTGTTGTAAATTTTATTTCTTTCCTATACACTTTATTTCTTTCTCATTAACCGTATTTCTTTTTCATAAGCATTTTTTTTCTCTAAACCATATTTATTTCTCATAAACTATATTTTTTTCTCATAAACCTTATTTCTTTTATCTTTTCTACACAAAAACATCCACAACCATTTACCAACCACATCAACATTTAACAATTTAAAAAGGAATAATTATCAATACAATAAATAGTCATTATAAGTCCACACACTCCACATAATCCAAATAATCAATTCAAATAAATTAACTACCATAATCACAACAATATATCATCCTAACCAACATATCAAGGATCAGACACCCTTGAACTCAGTTAACACTCCAAATTTCAATAGATATGTATAGAAGAAATAAATTTGCATGCCACAATTAAATTGCTATAGGTCACACTCTCACTATCTTATATAAGGAAATTATCCCAGAGTTTCAAAAATAATTATTTCATCATACAATAATCAGTTCAAGTTTCAGCATAACACTACCTGATCTTGCAAACAACACATATAGTGTAAAAATTTTCTAAACCGATCCTTCTCAGATAAAAGGAGTAAACATATAATTTCACATATAAGGTTGTCATTTCTAACACCTAAATTAGCAAATAAAATTTTCATTCAACCCCTAGAATACTATTCATCTTGGATTGAAAGGGAAAAATTTTACAAAAGAACTCTAAACTTATTTTATTCATATATTTTACTAGAAAACTCTGTTTTTGGTGATTCTTGAGCCTAACTCTAGGTTTTCATACCCAAGGAATCCATTTTTGAGGTTAAAATCTAAAAATAACAACTAGAACCTACAAGAATGAAGCATGGTAGTAGCAAAAACGTGACGGATTTCATTTTAAGAAAACAACACAAATTAGACCTCAGTTTGAGTTCAATCCCCTTAGTTCAAGAAATTTTGGTTAAAATAGACAAGAGTGAGTTCTAGCAAAAGTTTCTCGTAAAAAAAACAAAATTGAGTGAGCAAAAGGAATTAGGAGGAGAAAATAAAAAATTAAAGAGAGGGAAACTTAAATATTTGACCTCAGTTTAAGAAAACAACACAAATTAGACCTCAGTTTGAGTTCAATCCCCTTAGTTCAAGAAATTTTGGTTAAAATAGACAAGAGTGAGTTCTAGCAAAAGTTTCTCGTAAAAAAAACAAAATTGAGTGAGCAAAAGGAATTAGGAGGAGAAAATAAAAAATTAAAGAGAGGGAAACTTAAATATTTGAAGTTCTTACCATGGATTAGAGTGGAAATGAAGAAATTAGTGAGAAGATGAAGATGGAATTGATGGATATGGAGATGGAGATGAAAGCAAAGAAATCTTCTTTCCCTTGCCATAGGTGAGATTATGAAGTGGAAGTGAGGTGAGAGAAAAAAACATTTGTAGAAAGGATAGAGATGGGTGACATTGATAAATAGTTATTTTATCTCTATCTTTCTTATTTACTCTTTTCTATATAAACCTGACTTTTATTATTATTAAAGAATTTAATTTAATGTCCAAACTATAATTAAAATAAATTACTCACATTAAATTAATTATTACTAAACAGAAAAAACTAAAATCAATTTTTTTATCATATTGAAATTATTTCTTCAAACCGTAATTAATAATCTATTAATAATTAATTTCCTCCATAAAAAAAATTAACTCAAAACACATTGATAACCGAAAAAATTAAATTTATACATAATTAAAAACAATATAACAGGTCATATAGTAAAAGGAGTTGTTTGATTCTGATGACACTGAAGTGTTGTTACTTTCGAAGGAAATTAAGCAAGACCAACAAACCAAAAAAAAAAAAAAATCTTCACATCTCTCGTAGCCTAATCTTACATAGCTCAAGCCAGTTCGTACTACTTTTTACCTATTAAAAATCTGCTCCTCATGCAAATTATGCAAATTCGGGAACACCACTATCCACCAGTAATTCTGCTGTTTTCAAGGTCGAGGTCGTGATGATTGAGGTCGGTAAACAATATTCAATGTCAACTTTATTATAAATTTGGACGTGATGCTTCTTAATCCTAGTTACATACGTAACATACCTCACAAAACAATTACTCTCTTTATCAAAATAATTTTCCCTCTTCACAGCACATTCCACCATCGTTCTATTAGACCTATCAACCTTTCCCATATCATCTTCCACTTTTATCTATAACTGTTATAATAGAAATACTCTATTTTTATGTCTATATTTAATTAAATTTCTTTTATTTTTAAGTAATTATTAAATTTTATATAATTTCTCTTTTTATGTAATTTCTTTTATTTTATAACTTTTCATTTTTTCTCTTTTCAGTTTTTATATTTTATATTTTATTTAATAATATAAAAATAGTATAAAGTGTTTCTCTTTCACTAGTCATAGTTAATGACAACTCTTATCAATATGTACATTAGACCTCAAACTTGTATATTAGATTTTGACAATATAGCTGATGTGGAACTTAGATTTTACTTGATCTAAGATAAGTTTAATATCTTACTAGAATGTCGATTTAAGACTAACATCTACCATAAATATATATATATATATATATATATTTTTTTTTTTTTGCATTTTGACACTTCCTTTAGCTAATGTGAGACTCATGTAGAACTTGGAATCTTTTCCCAATAGTTTTCATGGAGCATCAGTGCTCTATAAATCAAACTAAACTATAATTAACATGTACCTATGGTAAAATTCTGCAATCGCTTTTACAAAACACAAAAAATGGACTATATTGTAAAACTACCTTTATTAAGATTTGTAATTACGATAAACCTTAAACTTACTGGACCACAATTTTATTAAAATATAATTCTCAAATTAATTTTATATATATACCAAGTCAACTACTATAAATTATTTTTGTTTGAATTTTGATTGGCCAGCCTGATGCACTTATAACAACTATTTAGAGGGTTTATGGTGTAGTTTGGAAAGTTGAGTCTAAAATAAGTTTAAATTAAACTTTAAAAAAAAGTGTTTTTTTTAGTTTAATTATGTTTAGATTAATAATAAAATTAGAATCAACCAAACTATTTTTTATAATTTGGTTCGATTTTGTGGTTTAAAATTATGTTAATTATTAAGTATTAAAAATGCATTGAATTTTTTTTCCAAGATTATATAAAAGTTTACTCATTTTTAATAAAATTATATAAAAGTAACACTTATTAAAGTTAAAGAACAAACAATTAATTGCTTGTTGTCAAATTATATCCAATAAAATTAAATCAAATAGTCTTATTAAACTATTAATTCAACAACTAATGCATATTAGAGCAAATTATAGTAACATCCTTCAACTTTTATCAAAGTATGGATAACTCCACTCTTTTTTATTTTTCTATATTAACCTTCAAGTTTAAAAACATTAGACTAATATTTTTTGTATATTTAAAAACATTATACTAGTACTTCTTTCAAACCTTATATTAACACCATAAAAGTAAAAGACACATATATAACTACATTATATATTAATTAAAAAGTTAATGAAAGATTAAGTTCAAATAATAGAAACTTAAAAAATAATGATATTCATCCATGTAGTTTAGGGAAGAAATATATAAAATGAAGGCACAAATCTCTTATTGTGCTATATTAATTTTCTGGGAACAAAATATTAAATTTTCGAAAACAAAAATATTTCCTTAGTATTGTATTACTAGTTACCTGAAAACTAATATGTTTATTTTTGCAAATTACGCAACTAGTTATTTCTTATTAATATTTCTGTATAGCAAGAATATCTCCTAAATATTAGAATTTAGATTTTCTTTTTAAGTAATTTCTTCTATATAATAAAATTGTAATATGTATTATATAACGATAGAATGAAAATAAAAAAGCTTTTTACTTCTTTCTATTCAAAGTGTTCTGAAATATTTTCTTCAATCATCAGCTGCTGGTTCAAAACCTACAAATAAAGAAGAGGGGAACAAGAAGAAAAAATAGTGATAAGGTGAATAATTTGGTTAAATTTGATATGATTTTAACATATTAAATTACAAATTTTCTATCAATTAGTGTATATGAGAAGTTAGGAATTCTATTATTTTTAACAGTTATTCGTTGAGGGAGTTGGATATCTTTAGTCAAATTCAGCTGATGTCTTGGAAGTGGTTGACATAGATTTGGATTTAATAGAGGGTATACATTCTCATATTGTTATAGTAATCCCTGCATGTGTATGTTGAATATGGAAATTTTCCAGAAGGTGGTTGGGGGGCCTTGTAGCTTTTTAGTATGCTGTTGAATTTTTTTTGTCTATTCTTAAGTTTGTTGGTTGTATCAAAGTTTTAGAAAATGTTGGTTTCATTCTTATGTTGCCTTTTAATACATTATCTTTGCCTTTTTAAAAAAAATATTAAATTACAAATCAAAGCCAATGACACATTTAAAAATTAGCAAAATTAAATCAATTTATGTTGTTTTCAATTTAATTTTCGATTTTGTTGAATTTTAAACACCAGGACAACCAGTAAAACACGACATGGACTTGGGCAATTAGGCAGGGTGACTATGGTAATACTAAATTCTGGAACTATCATGAAAATTGAAAAGCAAGTGCAATGAAAGTGAAAAATAAGGCATAGGGTTCCGATATCAATGTACTGTGCTGCTTGTCTTCACATTCACATCGGAAATTAGAGACGTTGGAGATTGGTATTCTGTTCCTTCACACGTTGGAACCAAGTCAGAATTGACCCTTCTTTACTGTATTTGACGCAAACTAACTAGTAACCACTATAACTCTGCACTATTAAAAAGCTACCATATAAGAAAATGACCCAACAATTTGAAAAAAGAAAAAACTAAGACAGCGAAATATAGGAAATAAGGGATACGTTCTAATGTTGCTTAAACTATAGACGACAAAAATATTTGTATGTTTTATTATGTCGACATCCATGTTCTTTTTTTAGTTTTTTTTTTCTTTTGCAGTTTCTCTTTATAAAACCGTTAAATTATTAAATGAAAAAGAGTCTAGCTCAGTTGAGTATGTATTCCTTATGAGAAGAATCAACAAAAAAAATTAAATAAAAAAAATATACTTACATTATTTTGTGTATTATACTACACTATTACTCAATAACAATTCCATTATTATGATGACAAAAATATTCTTTGGGTATTGTTTCAAACCCATTTTCATTTTGATAGAAATTCTCAGTTCTGATGAGGTTCTTAAATTTTAATTTATAATTTTTTGTTATTTATATTTTTTTATATAATTTTAAATTAAAATATAATTAATAATTTAATCTAGAATTTAATAATAAATAACTAAATTTAAATGGTAAAAAATAATATAACAGGTTACCCGTAAGTATACCTGAACCAAAAATACTCGATGAGATTAAAATTTTACATTCGTTTCTTTTATACCTGAACATACTCCATACTTTTTCGGGACGAAGATAAGGATAGCCAAATTCAAACCTAGCCTGTTGTCATCCCTATTAATTATGTATAGTAAGATGGTTTAATTTTAATTTTATAATAATTATTTTTATAATTTACATAAGTTGTGATTTGTAATTCAACATGACTATTAATTAAAAAGTTATAAAGCTGGTTTAGTAACAAAGTTCATATGTAAGGAGAAATGGAAAAGAAAAGATTGTAAGTTCGAATTCCTCTACTAAATAAAATAACACAATTAACAAGTAACATTTGTCAAAAAAAAAAGACTATTAATCAAACTCAGTGGATTTAAATTTGATTATTTTTTCTAATAACTTAATTAATAATAGAAGATTAGAATTCTCATCCACGTTGTCATCATTGTTAATGTCACTATTACTATCACCATGGTGGCGAAGACAACATTGAGAACAATTATGGTGGTAATGGTTGTAATGACTATCATAGTGTTGACTAGAGTGGTAATCATGGTGATGGTGACAAAAATTATCATAATGGTTATAGCGGCAATGATGGTGTTGAGTTAACGATAATTTAAATATTAAAAATAATTTTTATTTGATAAATTTTTTAAGGGTGTGCAAAAAAAAAAAGTTCAAACTGAATTGGTTATGAACTAAATTAAATTATACTCGTTTTGAGTTCAATTAGTTTAATAAAGATTAATTGAATTGTTTTTAAAACCAATTTGGTTTGAAACAAATTGTTTTAAAATAAATTCGGTTCAAAGCGAACTACTTTTAAAAACACTTCAATGTTATAAAGAAGGTTTAACACCTATGCACTAACATGTAAAAGAGTTTTACACTGATGTTTAATCATAATCCTTCATTTATATGGCTTTGAAAGTATTAATTGGTAAAGTCAACATACTTACCATAGATAAAGAGTTGTAATTGAATATTAGTGTAAATTTTTTTATACTGACAGTGTATAAATGTTTTTCTCTATAAAAAAAATTTTGGGCATCTCACACCTATGTGTAAGTAATTTTCCACAACCTTGTGAAAATCACACCTAGTAGATAAAATATTCCTGACATAGACCAAACATGTTATAATATCTACAACCCTATAGGAAAGTATCTCAATAAGAAAAGTCATCTCACAAGTAATCCACACGACTATTCCCATGTATACATACCGGTGGAAAATTCACTAAGTACAAAAAAAGAGTTCTTCTAATGCTCACACCTAGGTGCCAATTTCAACCTTCGTGTGGGAAGAACATTGACCATAAAAAAGCATTCTTGACATTTTACACACCTTATGAGAGGTTTTGTAATCCTATGGAAAACGCTCTTAGTCAAAAACTACTCCCTTAAGTTTCTATACCCATGTGTCCATGTCCACAGAACTTTAGGAAATGCATTGAGTGAAAAAAAAAAGTTTGAAATCAGTTAAACTTAGAATATTTTTAAAATAGTTCCAAAAATTTTATAAAAACAGTTTGATTTTAACTAATTTTCTAAGATAGTTTACTTTAAATTATTCAGTTTACACTAATCAATAACTTTCTCTCAAAACCTATTAACGAATTGAAATTTCATTTTACATGAATAATATATACCAAGCTTTATATTTATCCAAACTTCTCTACTAACTAATTCATGTAGATCAAAATGAATGTAATATATACTTAAATATGGATTACTTGTTTACATTCTTATTGAGATCTAATTTTATAAAATTTGGTTTATATAATTTTGGTTTAAAAATCTTCTTAGTACTTGAAAAATTGTCTATTTTTATTTTAGTATCTAAATTTTCAATTTTTTATATTAGTACCTAATATTTTTTAATGTTTTATTTTGATATCCGTTGTTAAGTATCTTTTGTTAACAGATAAGATGGCTAATAGAAATATCATGTCATCAAATCTATGTCATTTAAGTTATCAAGCCAACATCCATGTCATTTTTATAATAAAAGTCTTTTTCAAAAATAAATATTTTTAGGTACCAAATGCAAAATTTAAATACATTTTAGGTACCAAAATCAAAATAATTTTATTTTATAGGTACCAAAAAATTATTTACGCTTATAAAAATTTAATTATCATTACGATTGTATCACACATTGTTTTCATATATTAGTGAGTTTCTTATAAAATTGTTTTTTAGTTTTTAATAATTTTTTATTTTGTTTCAAGCTCCAAAAGTGATATCTAAAACACTTTTAAAAATATTTTAAAATAATTTGACGTGATATATAGAACAATTTAAGAATTCAAAACCAAATAAAAAATCATTTGGAACTCAACATAAAGCAAAAACAATTATTTGGAACATATATATTTAAACATTTTTAATATAGGTTATATTAGTATATTTAAAAAACAAAGGGACCCCATTTAGTCCATTAATTATTTAAAAAAAATTATATAAAGTCATTTCAGGGTTCAACAAACTTCTTTTGTATTCAACTATAATAATTAAAACTTTTCAACATAAGGAGATCAAACAAGGTAGGCATACGATGACAAAGAAGAATGTGTGATGGAAAGATAATGAACTTTTTTATAGTGTTAAATAATATTTTTATACCTATAAATAAAATTATTTTAATTTTAGTACCTAATCTTTATTAATATTTTGATTTTGATACTTGCAAAAAATTTATTTTTGAAAAAGGTATTACCATGAAAATGACGTGGATGTCAACTCTATACATTTAAATGATGTGGACTAGATAACATGACACTTTCATTGGATGCCAACTCTACACATTTAAATGATGTGGACTAGATAACATGACACTTTCATTAACCACATCATCCGTTAACAAAAAATACTACAAAAAATACTTAACGATAGGTAACAAATGAAACATTAAAAAAAATGTCATGTACTAAAATAAAAAAAATAAAAAATTTAGATGCTAAAATCAAAATTGACAATTTTACAGGTACTAAAAAGATATCTCAACCTATAATTTATATGAAATGATCTTTCAATTCAACAATAGTTTTTTGGATAAAATTATTCAATTAAAAATTATTGAGTGTTATAATTTGATGTAAGCTACACCGATGTCAGTTTGTTCATATCCTATGAGAAACTTAGTCCATCATGAGAGTAAGAGAGTTAAATAATAACTTGTGGATCACATTTAATGAACTTTATATAATGTTTTAATTAGAGTTGTATTTTATCTAAAAATCTTCTTCACTCTCAATTGATAACTTGTTATTTAAAATATTAAATTAGTTCCATTAATTGGATTCAAGAGTTATCTAACGACCTTACTCTAATAAAGAACAATATTCTAGTATACTTTCACCTATTTTTTTTAGTTAGAATAAGATAGCATACTACACTAACAATTTTTGGACAAAATAACCAATCATTTTCATTTGTTAAAATAAATTAAGTAGAGATATTCTAGTAAATAATTATTTTTCTTATAAATTTACTCAGTATCTCTTTTCTAACATTTATTAATTGTCATTCTTTTTTTTCTGTCATCTCACCAGCATTAATATTTCAAACATTATTTTCTCCTCGGTCCCTCTCACCAATTTAGAATGTTGATATAATTATAAATATTAATTATGTATAATAATACTTTATAACTTACAATTTATATACTGATGTAATTTACATTTTATGAGAAATAAACAAAATTATATTTAGTTGATTTTTTTAATTGAATATAAAAATAATTTTAATTTGATGTAAATTATTATAAGAAGTTTATGTTTAAACATAAAATATACACAATTATTATTTATAATTATATTAATATTTTATATTGATGAGAGAAGAGAGGATTTGAAAAATTAATATAGAACATAAGAGAGAGAAGAATGATGATAATAAATAATAGACTGAGAGAAAGAAAATGAGTGAATGTGCAAGAGAAATTATTATTTATCAGAATAAGGGTGTATAAAGTGATACAAAAAGTTTATTGTGAGAAATGAAAAAATTTAATAATAATCATAACATTAAATTTAACTATCCTGTTTGTATTATTTATTTAAAATAATAAGGTAACTAGATTAATAATATATAGGGGATATATCACATAAGAATAGTGTTTTTAAGAATGATGATCTTATGTGAGAATGATGAGAATATTTTGTATTCATCCAGATTTAAATAAATGGTTGAGATTAAAATAACTTACTTATAAATATCATGTGTCCCCTTTACTAACGCCACCACTACTACTTCCTTTACTGTACCCACCACTGTTGTCGCCACTGCCTCAATCGCCACCACTACCAAAGTCGTCATCGCTTTCATCAACACCATTGTTGTTGTCGCCATGGTGGTGGTGGTAACAACAATGATGACGGTGGAGTTGATGGTAAAGGAGGTAACGACAACAGTGATAGTAGTTGCAATGACAACATCGGTGGTGATTATGACGAAGGGGATAATGATACGGTGAATGAGACACATGATATCTTTAACAAAGTTGTTTTAATCTCAACCATTTATTTTAATTTAAATGAATACAAAATATTCTCATAATTCTTATATAAAAACACGATTCTCTTGTGATACGTTCTATAGACACAAACAGTTATGCATAAATTTTGAATAAATATGTTGAATTGACCAGTTATGTTTTAATAATAAACCATATTGCTTTTTATCATAAATTTATAACTGAATTTATAAGCTTCTAAAATTAAATTATAGACTTATTATTATAATTGAGATTATAATAATGAGAAACAATTCTTTAAATTTTTTTTTATTTAAGTAGTATTATTGAGAATAGATATCAATAATTCAGATAGATTATATATATATATATATATATATATATAACATGAATATTTTTATTTTAAATATCAATATATCTCATTTATTAATTTATATTTATAAATAATACGTATGTGAATGTTGTTATTGACTTACTTAGTTGAGAGTTCCTAATGTTGAGTCAAATGCAACCTAAGTCAACAATTTTGATTTTTTTTTAATTATAATTCTTTTAGAAATTGGTTTAATGAATATATGCAAAAAAATAAAGGAAATAAGTTAACGTATGAAAAATTGAGAATTGTACAAAAATACAAAGTTTCTAAATTTGAGGAACTGAAATTAAATGATAAAAAAGAAGACCAAGATTGTAGATGAAAAAACGAAAAATACAATTCAACTTATTTTTTTTAACTTACTATCTTGTCATGTATACCGAATTGATTCATTGAGGTAAAAAAATTTAATTTTCAATACCGAATTGATTTTATGGGTATGGCATCCAAATGAGATATTAAACGTGTATTAAAAATATATTAAATATCATTTGTCGATGAAATGTATTAAATATAATTTTAAAGCAGTACGTTAAATTTTAATTTAAAAGGATTTTAGATTGAGAGTTGCACACTAATGTTAATCAGAATATTTGTTTATATGATTTGTAAAGTAGTAATTAGTAAAGTTAACAAACTTGTTGTAATTGAATCTTAGTGTAAAACTTCTTAAACTTGTACATTAAAATATGAGTTTAATTGGTATATACTATCACCGTAAAAGATTTATGTGATTTTTAAAATAATAATGAGTAAAGTCTAAAAATTTATCATGAATGAAGGATTGTGATTGAACATTAGCGTAAAAATCTTTACACGGACAATGTATATCAATTAAACTCTTAAAATATAATTAATTATTAATTCAATATATTAATATGTGTAAGTTAAAATTTCCACCAGCTAAGAAGTTTTTAGTTGTTCTACTAACTTTTGGTTTTATTTTATAATAATATACGAGTTTAATTAGTACGTATAAAAAAATTTACATTAATATTCAATCACAATCTTTTATTTATAACACGTTTATTGAATTTACCGTTTAATACTTTAAAATTCATATAAATAAAGATATATGATTGAACGTAAATGTAAAAGTCAAAGTCTTTTTATACTATCTGTACATAGTTAAACTCATAATATATTATGAGTTTAATTGGTATACATTGTCAGCGTAAAGATTTTTACACTTTCATTCATGTTAAATTTGCCGACTTTACTCGTTACTACTTTAAAAGTCACATAAATGAGAAGTCATAATTAAATATAGTGCAAAAATCTTTTATACTGACAGTATATACTAATTAAACTCATATATTATATATAATTTGTTTCATAAGTATTTATTTTTCTAACAAACTTTTAAGAGTTTAATGCTTATGGACTTCTAGTGTATAAAAATTTTATATTAATATTTATCATAATTCTCTGGCAGTATAAAACTTTATTACTCAATAAACTTTTTTCTCAACTTTTAATCCATGGTAATTTTCAATTTAACAAAACACTTATGATTTCAAAGATAAACAACTAATTCAAAATTGATTAAAAACAATTACTTCAAATATTTTATGTAATAGTTGAATTCATTAAGAAAAATTTAGCTTTCTATGTAATAAGTGATAATAATTAAAAAATATTTTCTTTTGTTCTAATAGTTATGATTTTTACTTAAAATTTAAAATCAATTCAAAAGATAAATCAATATTTTATTTTTTTCAGTGATTATGATTTTTATTTAAAATCAATTAAAAAAATTAGTTAATATTTTTTGTTTTATTTTTACTTAAAAAATTAAAAATATAAATTAGTATTTTAGGTAAATAAATTAATGTTTAAAATTTGCTATTTTCATTGTTTTCAATTAATTCATTATTACATCAATTTTTCTTCGAAAATAAAAAGAAAAATTCCATAAAGAAAGAATGGTGGAATGATTTTTATTACTTATATAAAAAAAGACATTTATAAAAAGATTTATATAGTGTTAATAATAAAAAAATATTCAATACTTTTAGAATATAAAACTCATAAAAAGTAATTGTGATCTATATTTATATTTTTAAAAATATTAGATTATATTTTTAATATTAAAAAATTGTGTATAAATCACTATTTAAAATTTCTAGATAGCAACGCCATTTAGCATGTTTTATTAACACCTTTATATTTACTATCTGAGGTGGTTTAGCACTTGTTTACATTAAAATAAAAAATAAAAGTTGTAAAGTTTAATGGGAACAGTGAAGCAACGGTAACATTTGAGTTCAGTTTTTTGGAAGTTCCTTAAGGGGCATTGTAGGAATATTGAAAAGTTAACGGAACCCTTTGATATATATAACGTAAATAAATAAAAAGCAGGCATAGAAAGATAGCAACTGATAACAAAGTTGAAGAAGAAAAAGACTTCGGTGCTCAGTGCTAGAGAACTTTTTTCTTTCAGTTTTTTCTTTTTTCATCTCTTAATCCCATGTTTTATTGTTGGGTTCTCAACAGCATACATTGACTCTATCAGTTTCATTCCCTAAGCAAGTACTTTCTTCACTTTCACCTTCTACCTAGGAGGATCAAATTGTGTCTTTGTCCTCTTGGTGTTGTTTCTACTTCTTCTGTGCTTCATAAGCAGTTGGATTTGGAAGCAAGAGAAGAGTTGAAAAGTGGGTAGCTAGTGATCATGGCAGCGGTAAAGCCTGAGGAGATTAGCCACCCACCAATGGACCAACTACAAGGCTTAGAGTATTGTATAGATTCAAACCCATCTTGGGGTATGCATAAGTATCACCAGCTTCAATCTTTTCTCAAACTGCATTATTTGTGTTGTTTCCAATTTTGGTTTTCACTGTGACTGATCTCTCTCTCTTGAACTGTTAACAGCCGAGACAATAGCTTTGGGTTTCCAGCATTACATTTTGGCCTTAGGAACTGCAGTGATGATCCCTTCATTTCTGGTGCCTGTGATGGGTGGAAGTGATGTAAGTAGTTTCTATGTTCAAGTCCTTTTAACTACTTCAGTTTGTTTTGTTGTTTTGATTGATACAGATGAAATTCTATTTGATATATTATTGGCAAATCTATACCAAAGAAAAGTTTTTAAGTTTTGATTGATTGTTTTTGTTTTATGCATTTGATTTTGTCTTTTACTAAAGTGAAGTGGGTGGATCCCACGTAAATGAAGTTTGGTGGCCCTGAAATGAAATTGCCAATGAGAATTGACATTCATATATTGACTTGTTTGTTCAGGATGATAAAGTGAGGGTGGTACAAACCCTGCTTTTTGTTGAAGGAATTAATACACTTTTACAGACTCTCTTTGGAACGAGATTACCAACGGTTATAGGAGGATCATATGCATTCATGGTCCCCGTTATATCTATAATTCATGATCCTTCTTTTGCAATGATAGAGGACCCACATTTGGTCAGTGTATTTCTGTAATCTCTCTTTCATGTTTTGTCCTGAATTCAATTGTTAAGTTGAAGGTTCATATTACCTATGCTATGAATGATCTAAGCATAATTTAAGCTTGCTCAATATGAACATTTATGGTCCCAACTAGAAAAAAAAAAATATACATTAGTAACTTATTTATTGTTAAGCTTATTGTTGACAGTATGTGGGCTCTACATGTTTGTATAATTTGTCGTCTTTTACTAGTCATTTATTACAGGAAAAATATCTCAGGACAATGCTTAGAACTTTAGAATAATAATGTGCATGTAAAGTGTACAAACTTATCTTGAATTTGTCATCTCCATTGCTTAAACTAATGCCCTTCCATTCATCTCCAGCGATTTCTTAGCACAATGAGAGCAGTTCAAGGAGCTTTAATAGTAGCTTCAAGCATACAAATAATTTTGGGATTTAGTCAAATATGGGCTATATGTTCTAGGTAATTTTTTTTATGAAAAATTTATATATATATATATACTTTTGAAGTCAAATATGGGCTATTAGAATGAAACTTGAATACCGCATTCAATAGTTCATATATCTAATAATTAATGTCTTTTTCCTTTTATATTCAGATTTTTCAGCCCACTTGGAATGGTTCCAGTAATTGCCTTAGTTGGTTTTGGATTATTTGACAGAGGCTTCCTTGTGGTATTACTCTAAGCCACCTGTTGCTAGTACTATTTGTCAGGATATCTTAATTTTGAAATTTAACAGTATTTTTCTTGGCTCGTGGTTTTTAATATATTGCTTTGTCCTTTCACAGGTGGGGACTTGTGTTGAAATTGGAATTCCCATGCTAATCTTGTTTATAGCCTTCTCTCAGGTATAATTTAGATGTATGTAGCTATCTCACACCGTAGAATTAGATGTATATAGTTATCCCATATGTAAAATACAAGGGTGGTGACATGTTTAACGATAACAAGTAGAAAATAGACTTTGAAATTATCTTAACTTTTTTAATTTGTTTCTCATGCTAATCATGTTGTCAGCCACTCCTAATTATGTGTTATGTGCAGTACTTGAAAAATTTTCAGATAAGACAAGTACCTATACTAGAGAGATTTGCTCTACTCATAGCAACAACAGTGATATGGGCATATGCACATTTATTAACAGCAAGTGGAGCATACAAGCATAGGCCAGA
This sequence comes from Psophocarpus tetragonolobus, assembly GCA_037954015.1. NCBI lineage: Eukaryota > Viridiplantae > Streptophyta > Magnoliopsida > Fabales > Fabaceae > Psophocarpus > Psophocarpus tetragonolobus. The sequence goes on from CM075690.1 coordinate 24,560,959, forward strand.
CTTAACCCAACGTAGTTGCAGGACAGACAGGGCCAACCTAATTTCTTCTGCTCCATGGTTGGTACTACCAAGAGCATAATCTTTTTAGTTGAATATTTTGTAAACACCGACTTACTTTTACCGTTGAAAAACAATATTTTGTACTCGAATATGTTTTAGTTATTATTGACTCTTGAACATGTTGTGGCACTGGCAGGATAAAGATTCCATACCCTCTCGAGTGGGGTGCTCCTACTTTTGATGCTGGTCATGCTTTTGGAATGATGGCTGCTGTGTTAGTCTCATTAGTTGAGGTATGAGGTATTGTCACGTGAATAAAAATAATAAATAGTCTTGTCTTAGGATGTGTTTGATTCACAGATTCAATTATATTCCGGGAATGATATTCTTAGGAATCGGAGATGCTACTCTGTTCGTTAAAAGTTTTTCATTCCTTATGTCTGTCTCTAGGAATATTTTTTAAATTGATTTTAATAATTTATGAAATAAATAAAAAATAAAATAGAATATATTGAGATTTGAAACAAATACACTTTTAGAAGTCATTAACAGGTTATAAAAATAAAAATAAAAATAAAAATAAATAAAAGTTAATTTCTGTGCATGAGTAAAAGTTTTACCTTATCAACAGAAATCATGATAATGACTTTTTTTAACGCAACAGGATGAAGATTCTTTAAGTTGATGTCTGATTTCCTGTCCTAATTATATAAAATATAAATAAATTTATAAACAAAATTATCAAAATAATATAGTTTTTTTTTATCGTTTAAAACAAAAAATAAAACATTAATATCCATAGATTTAATTACTTTATACTGTCATTACATTTACAAGAGTATTTCCTCAAATAAAAAATGAACTATTTGTATTTTCAGTCAACTGGGGCATACAAAGCTGCATCACGACTAGCAAGTGCCACACCACCTCCTGCCCACGTCCTGAGTCGTGGTATTGGTTGGCAGGGAATTGGAATATTACTGAATGGCCTTTTTGGAACACTCACTGGTTCTACGGTATCTGTGTAAGTGTTATTATTCTTCATGAAGTGAATCCATGCATTGCTTTTCATGGGATGGGGCACATATTTTTTATTCTTTTTCGACTATGACAGAGAGAATGTGGGGCTTCTAGGAAGCAATCGTATTGGCAGTAGAAGGGTCATTCAAGTTTCAGCTGGGTTTATGATATTCTTCTCAATGTTAGGTGAGTGGACTAGTAACATAATGTGTAAATTAAGTTTCAGTTAATTTCCTGGTCTTTTACGTAAAAAAATCACAATTTGCTTCTTTTTCTTCAGGAAAATTTGGAGCTCTATTTGCATCAATACCATTCCCAATGTTTGCTGCTGTATACTGTGTTTTGTTTGGTATTGTGGGTGAGTACCCACCAACTAAACTAACGTTCGCTCCTTCCTCTGTCTTGTTGTGATAATTTATAATTTTTGTTCTTCCAGCTTCTGTGGGGCTATCATTTTTGCAGTTCACTAACATGAACTCAATGAGGAACCTCTTTATTTGTGGTGTTGCCCTCTTCTTAGGTTTGTCCATTCCAGAGTATTTCAGAGAATACACTATCCGGGCCCTCCATGGCCCTGCTCATACTAATGCTGGATGGGTGAGTTCATTGTTTTATCTCTCTCAAACTTAATATTATATTCGAGGACAAAACTTGTACCTAGTTCCAATTAGGTTTTCTAGTACTTTTTCAATTAGACTTGCAGCTATATTATAAAATTTGCATGTTTTAGGTCTATATCAGCCTTTACTAAATTTGGAAAATAATATAAAATATAAGTAACAATCTGTTTCCAAATTGAAACCAATTTTAGGACTTTGATGACATACATTGTTCAATGCATTCATTATAATAATAATGAAATTAAGTTTTTGTCCTTTGGTTTTGCAGTTCAATGATTTCCTTAATACCATATTCTTTTCTCCCCCAACGGTTGCGTTGATTGTTGCTGTGTTTTTGGATAACACGCTTGACTACAAGGATAGTGCCAAAGATAGGGGAATGCCATGGTGGGCTAAGTTTAGAACATTTAAAGGAGATGGTAGAAATGAAGAATTCTACACCCTCCCATTCAACCTCAACCGCTTCTTCCCTCCATCCTAAGACTCAAGTGGAAAAGCATCATTTCCAAATGAAGAGCTAGAAAAATGTTCATGTATGTATTTTCAAGAAGCAGAAGAGCGGTTCTTTACTTTTCGTATATTTTTTTATATAGTTGAATTGGGTTAGTGTCAGTCTTTCATATAATACAAGAAAAACTTATTTGTTCATTAAATTTTTAACATATTTCTCTTTTTTTTAAAAATTCATTTACCTATAAACATTTTGTGGCTTGGATACAATTTTAATAGATAATTATTTTTCTCAAAGAGATATGTTAATAAATTAAATAAAATATTATAAAGTAAAAAAACAATGGATGAATATTAATTGCCATAAAAAAACAATGGATGAATATTAATTGCCATAAAAAAAAAAAGAAAGAAACATCAGTGTGTACGATTAAATAATAAGTAAATGTGTACTATTTAATTATAACTATTAGTTTTTATGTTAATAACTAATAATTGTTTCAGTTATATATATATATATATATATATATATATATATATATATATATATATATATTACTAGTGTGTATCCATATCTTGTATAGGGATATATTTGTGTCATATATATTAAAAAATATAATTCTATAAATATTACATATTAGTAGTTAAATATAAGTAAATTTAAAATTAAAAATGTCCTAAAAAATAAAGTTTAGAAGCTAATGTTTTTTTTTTTTGAAAACGGCAAAATTTATTCGGTAAGGGACAACATTTCCTTATATCACAAGAGATGACATGATAGTATTTGCAGATTACAAAAGTGTCAAAATATTAATCTTACAGGATACAATATCCTCCAAAGCAATTATAGATTACAGAAAACTCCAAAAAATCAACCTTACAAAACACAATACCCCCCAAAGTTATTACAGATTACAGAGTACCCCTCCAAAGCAATTATAGATTATAAAAGCATGAAAGTACAAGCATTATATATTACATGAAGACCTTCCAAAGCACAAATACATTCCAATGCCATAAAAATCAAATGTTCACTACCTAAATAAAGTAAAATAATAATTTGGTTGAGCACATCATTGATAAAAGGAAACTGATATCTTCTTATAAATCCCCTGGATCCATAGCCATGATCTTTACAAAGAATTCTGCCAAACTTGTTCAGCATCGAAGGTCATCCCCTGAAACACTAAAGAGTTCCTAGCCAATTAGATGTCCCACAGAGTAGCTAACTAAACAATGCAAAGAATATCCACAACCTCCTTCCTATTGGAATTCATAATACTCAAGTGATGCCAAAAATGAGAGTGACAAAATAAGGAAAAAACACATAAGTAACCTAACTATCTATAGCATTTCATCCATAGCCATGATCTTTACAAAGAATTCTGCCAAACTTGTTCAGCATCGAAGGTCATCCCCTGAAACACTAAAGAGTTCCTAGCCAATTAGATGCCCCACAGAGTAGCTAACTAAACAATGCAAAGAATATCCACAACCTCCTTCCTATTGGAATTCATAATACTCAAGTGATGCCAAAAATGAGAGTGACAAAATAAGGGAAAAACACATAAGTAACCTAACCATCTATAGCATTTCATCCATACTTAGATAACTTGATTCGTAGGTAAAAACAAGTGCGATACAGATTCCAGATTATTACAACAAATCGGGCATGAAGCATCATCTAGAAGGATGATGCTCTGTTTTGCCAATTTGACTTTAGCTGGGATCCTATTATGGGCAACCTTCCAAGAAAATGCTAAGACCTTGGAAGGCACCTTTGACTTCTATAACATGTTAAAGAAATGTGAATCAGGATATTGAGATGTCCCCACAAACTAAATTTTAAGCCTCTCTAATAGTATATTGAGCATTGTTACTTGTACTACCTACCCATCTTCAGCCATCTTCAGCATCCCTCTTCACTTAAACCCCTTCAAGAATCTCCTCCAACTCTCTGACCCACTCATGTTACCAAGTAAACAACTTTCTCCTCCACCTTAGTCTCTATTCCCATCTGTCTTCATCCCAACCTCGCATAACCGAGCTCTTTCTGCATGGATAGAGCATATAATCTAGGAAACAAAAATGTGAGATCTACTGATGCTCCCTATCCCCCCTCCCACAATTTGAATAGTGATTAATCTCTTACCCTAGGTTTAACATTTCCATTAAACCACTCACCTATTCCTATCTCAGATGTTACTTTCAAAATATCCTTCCACCACTGAGATTCCCCACTTTGCTACCTCAATAATAATTTACTCTTGATATCTTCCCCATACTTAGCTTTTAGAATTTTGGTCCAGAGAGAATCCTCTCCCTAAAGTATCCTCCAACGCCACTTGCCAAGGAGTGCTTCGTTGACAGCCAACACATCTTTAATCTCCAAGTCACCTTGACTTTTCTCTTTACAAACTAACTTCCACTTAATCCAAGCAATTTTCATTTGCTCATCTGTACCAACCTAGAGGAATCGCCCTTGTAGTTGCTGAATTGAATGGGCCACCTTCTTTGGATCCTATAAAAAGAGAGAAAATTTAGAAGGATGGAAGAAAGGGTGGATTTTATTAAACAAATTCACTCTCTTAGAGATAAATTTTTCTGTTTCCATGAGGTTAGCTTTGCTCTCATTTTTTCAATAATGGGCTTCCAAGCTCTCTCACTTTTAACATTTAACCCCACTAGAATCCCCAAATAGGAAAATGGCATTTTGCAATACTCCAATTAAGAATCTTTGCAAAGGGTTGTATTACCTTTTTATTCACCCCTAACCTCCCTAAGTTGCTCTTGTGAAAATTAATTTTTAAGCCTGATGCAAGCTCATAAGCACCGAAGAATACTTTTAAGAGTGTACACATTCTGTACTTCAGGAGACACCACAAAGATAGTATCATGAGCATAATGTTGGGATACCACCTGTAAGTCCTAATTACTTATCTTCACATATATGTATTATTCTTGTATTTACATAAAAGACTTTATTCATGTATAAGTATTACTCATAATTTTTATAAGATGTTTTATAATAAGGGATGTAAATAGAAAAATAAATAATATAAAAAAATAAGTTACATGTGTATATAATTTAGATTATAATTAGTCTAAAAACACTTTGTAGGAGTATATTTTCTCTATGTTGGCCTCGTAATTTCTTCCTCGTATAATATAAAGTGATGAAAAAATTCTAAACTTTTGTAATATGACTACTTGAAATAAAACATTGTAGTGATTATTATACTTTATTTTTTTAGACACATTAAATTGAATAAAACATTGTTTAGTTCGTATGTGGTTCTCTATATACTATGATGATACCTTTATAACGTGATTCAACCAAGTCCTACAAATCTCAATGCAAAATGATTACTCACTACTAATAAATAAGATGGTTGCATACATTTATAATGTGATTCAACTCATGATTGAATAAAAAAAATAATACTGAATCCTTAAAAGTGTAGATGCAAAATGTTGCTTACCATTAATAAATAAGATGTAATCTAAATATAAGAGGCTAAAGGATGGAATGATGAGAGTTGGGAATAGAGATTTAGTTGGAGGAAAGAGTTGTTTAGCTGGGAGAATCAATGGTTAGGGAGTTAGTGGGGTTCTTGGTGGGATTCAAATAAGGCGGGATGTCAAAGATGGTTGGCAATGGGTAGGCAGTCCAAGTAGCAATGTTCTTTACTACGTTAGAGAAGCCTATAATTTAGTTTACGGGGAGTCTCAAGTTTCTGACTCACATTTTTTAACAAGTTATGAAAGTCAAAGGTGTCTTCTAAGGCCTTAGCAATATCTTGGAAGTAGTTCATAATAGGATCCGACGAAAGTTGAGTTGGCAAAATGGAATATAATCCTACCTGCTGATGCTTCTTGTCTGGTTTGTTGTAATAATTTGGAATGTGTTACACTTACTTTTCACATGTGAATCTAGTTATACGATTTGGATGAAATGTTATAGATGGTTAGACTATTTATGTGTTGTGCCCTCAAATTGTCACTCATTTTTTGCAACATTTGGGTATTTTGAAAGCCTTTAAGGAAAATGTTTTGGGATGTGGTAGGTATTATTTGGTTAGCCATTATGAGAGATTTGGTTGGCAAGAAATTATTTATTGTTTCAGGGGGGGTCTTTTAATGTTGAACAGGTCTGGTCTTGGCAAAAGTCTTTGCAAAGATCATGGTTATGAATTCATGAACTTTATAAAAATTCGTTTTTTTTTCCTTCTACGAATGGTCTGTATAGCCAAAATATTGTTTTTCTATGATTAGGTAGTGAACATTATGGTTTGGTTATGGCCTTTGTCTTTGTATATGTTCTAAGGAAATTTGTAATACCTAAAGTTAATTCTCTATTGTTGTTGTAATGTGTAAATATTGTCACGTCACTTCTTGTAACATGGGGTGTATTGCTCTTGCTAAATAAAATTTGTCTTTTTTTTTAAAAAAAATCTAAATAATTTTTTTTGTGAAAATGTAATCTAATAAGTTCATATATGTTTCTAATTATTGTTTTAATTTTTATCATATCAATGTTCAAATTTAATATTTTGCTCACTACTAATAAATATCATTGAATCCTAAAAGTTCATATGTTTCTAACTATTATTTTAATTTTTTACAATAAATTAGGTACTACTAATATGAGTTAATGTCAAACAACATATTTGTTTTGGCTCTCTTAAGTTCAAGACTACATAATTAGTTATAATTTTTCTTCAATTACAAACATTACTTTGTTTTAGTTTTTTGTTACAATTTAGTTAATATTTAACCAATCTTTACATAAAAGATTCAAACTTATTATTTTATTTAATATCACATTGTGAAATAATCTTATTAATATTTCAAATGATGATTTTAGAAAATAGTTATTTATCATAAAAATAAAAATATCTTTTTGAATAAGGAAAAATAGACTTGTTGCATTTACATGCTAAGTACCACCAATTTTCTTCATCAATAAGCTTGATTGTTTCCAATACCACAAATGAATCATTATCATTGCAATCCTTTAATTTTTCAATCATTTTTTAAGGAGTAATTTAAAAAAAAATCATCCTCAACAAGTGGAGAATAATTTATTTGACTCAAGGATTGAGAACAATTGTCATTTTCAGCCAATCTAATTTAAAAAAAAAAAAGTAGATGGTTAAAATTTTTATTTTAAACTTAGTTATCATGTATATACAATTTCTTACAAACCTTTTCTTAATATTTTAGCTTCTTTAATTTGTGGATTATACATCATTGTTGTTGATTGTAAATCATTTTGCACCCTAATTTTTTTTTAAAAAAAACATAAGAAACGTAAAACTTTCAATAATTTACAAATCAACAGTCAGCATATGATATCTTGAAAATTTGTAACCTTCACAAATTGAATAATAACTATTGTGTTAATAGTTTCTCCCAAAGTTAGGAAATTATTGAGCTCATCAACATAAAGACAAAAAAGAGCACATTTCATCTTGAAACTAGCAATTTTTTTATAAAAACAAAATAGTTATTCTATCGTATAAATGTCACAATATAAACTTTCAATGGTTAGCATATTTACCGTTGTTGGTCCAATTCAATAACATTCATTTTGGTATTCTTGTCATCCTCTCTCTCTCTCTCTCTCTCTCTATATATATATATATATATATATATATATATATATATATATATATATATATATATTAATTTTCAGTACCAACTCTAGAAAGAATATATCATTAACATATGTACATAAAAAAAATTCATAAGTTATTCTTTAACATCCCTATTTTTATAATAAGGTTATTATATAATATATTTTTGAAAATTTTGTATGTAATAGCAATAATTATGCATGTAAAAAACTTAAATAAAATAAATTGATTTTAATATATATATATATATATATAAAATTCTTACTAAAATCTGAAAATTCTTTTTTTCTCTAGAAATTCGCTTAGTGGAATCAAATTTGCTTAATGGATTCATCCTAAAAACAAAATGCAGATTTTTTAGAAGACATTCACTTAGCGAAGGATTTTTGCTAAGCTACCAACCCAAATTTCGTTTAGTGAAGCTTTGTCGCTAAGAGATGTGATTTGATAAAAGTAGCTAAAATACATTGATTGCCGCTAAGTGAAACTTTATCGCTTTAGCGACCAACCCAGATTTCGCTTAGCGAAGCTACGTCGCTAAGATGTGAGACAAAAATAACTAAAATACATTGACAATCGCTTAGCAACCAAAATTCGCTCAACTATCGAGTGCAAATTTTGCCTATAAATAAAAGGGTTCATATGCAAAAATGGGAGGGGAAAATGGAGTTCGGAGGCATTGAAACTATGATTCAAAGGTTGTTTACCACTCTTTAAAAAGCTTTTACAAAGGTAAGAGAGGAGTGAGATTTATAAACGTTTTTTGTGTTAATCTTACTAAACTTATATGTGTTCACTATCATTATCACTTTTGATCTTTGGTTAGTTATTATTACTTCTAGATATTCCTTCTGGTCATTTGTTTATTATTTTTAGATAATTGTCATCATAACTTTCCTATATTTTCATATTATTGATTATATTTCAAATATTTATGGTAAAAATATATTTATATATTATTAAGGAATTATGTGTTAAGTCTTGATAAAAAAATTTCATGATAAATATAATATTTTTCAAAATCATATTCTGATGATCTAAGTATTCTTTGTAATTGTAGTCAATCTAACTTGGTCTTCCATATAAAAAATTGTGTATTTTAAATATTATAAATAAATCAATTATATATCAATACTTATTACTTCATTTATCAATTTTAGGTTGAAAGAGTACCTGTCTTGGCTGAAGAAGTGCCGTTAATGTTTTGGCTGAAAGAATTTCATTAAATGTTTTGGCTAAAAGAGTGTCATTAATGTTTCAGCTTAAAGAGTCTAGTTAATATTTTAGCTGGAAAAAATGTCGTTAATGTTTTACCTGAAATAGTGTCATTAAATATTTTTGGCTGAAAGAGTGTCGTTAATATTTTGGCTAAAAGAGTGATATTTTAACCAAAAAAGTGTCGCTAAATGTTTTGGCTAAAAGAGTGTCCTTATATTTTTGGCTGAAAGAGTGTCGTTAAATATTTTGGCTGAAAGAATGTCATTAATATTTTGGTTGAAAGAGTGTCATTACTCTTTTAGCCTATTTATATTTATTTTAGCTGAAAGAGTGTTATTTATATTTATAGGCTGAAAGATTGCCTGATTTCCCAAATTAATTCTCGATGGTTAGAGTAAATAATTACAAAATGGTTATAATTCATACATTGAATTGATTGAGATTAAGTTCCAATATTAATGTGAACAAGGTTGAGTTCACATCTCAAATAAGACTAGTGAATTAAACATTAGGTCTCCGTTATTTATTAAGATGAACTTTGAGAATTTATAAAAATCTTACTCCTTTCATGGGTTTGTCTTGTATATGTTTGTGGTATAAATAGGAGACGGATCTAATCAATAGGATATGTTGAAGGATTCAAAAGATTTTCTCTAAATATAAAGAATTCGTAGACAAGATACTTTTGATGTTTAAGTAATTTTATATTGGTAAGAAGTCAACTGCTTTGAATTAGGATAGTCTAAGGGGGGTAGTGATGACAATCAATGTATTTTATATTTCAAATATATATAATGACTACATTTGGTTCACAAAGATTATGGTTCTTTATATAAGATTAAATTTTGAAAATCTCCCACATTTTTCTAAATATTTTTAGTTACGGAATTTGAGGTGTTACATATCCAATGTAAACCACTCAAAGAAGGGAAAAAATTAATATACTAACCAATTAAATAACAACTATATTTAGTGTTATTTTAAATCATGGCAAGAAAAGACACAAAGCTATAATGATTTTCCAATGTAGCATATTGTTTTAAAAGCTACACATCAGTGTTGAACTAAAAATTCTTGTAATAATGTCTAGTAGTTCTGTAATCACCACCATTTACATCTATCCCAAAGTTATTATTTATCATATAAAATTTTCTTTCACATAACAAAGATTCAAACTTATAAATCATTGTATTCCTAATAGAAGCATAAATTCCCAAACCCTAGAAATATAACTCAAAGTTGGCGAATATCACAACTCAAATATAACATTTTAATGAAGATAACTCAATAGAATAAACATTATATCTTCATCCAGCAACACCATCTCCAACGAAAATGATGCTTTTGAACCATTGAAGTTTGGAACTAACCACAATCTTATATTATTTGCATTTTAACTTTCCACGTTTCTTTCTCAGGAGGAATGGTAGATAAAGAAACATATTGATCAGTCATCGATGTTTTCTATCAGATGGATGGACAAAGTAGAAGAAAAATTCTTATATTATCAGCTAGACCACAATTCTTCAATCTCCCAATGTTCAGAATTCGTGAAATTATTATTTTACCTACGCAAATTCTTTATTTTTGTATCAACCAATCAAATATTAAATTGTAAATTTCTTTATTAATATATATTATTATATTATATATTACCACAATATATTATGATTTTCTAATTTATTTATTATTTATTTCTCAAATCTTCATTTGTTAATGTAAATTTATATTAAAGGCAACTAATATATTTATCTTTGAATATAATATTTCAAATTCATTTATTATTATTTTATTAATAATATAAATTCAATCTCCTAAATATTCAGTCTAAATAAGTAAGACAATTTTACTCAACCAAGATCCGTGTTTAATCCAAATACATATTCTTTAAAAACAAGTATAGTATTAAAATTAACAGAACAATAATTGTAATATATGAATTCAAAATATTTGTTTCTTGTTTTTATTACAAATTGTCTATAAACTAAAATATTTTAAAAATGAACATGGACATGTAATACCATGTAAAGCTTCATAAAATAGATTAATAATAATAATAATAATAATAATAATAATAATAATATACAAACTAAATGTTTCAAAAATAGAAATTGACATATGACATCTTGTGAAGTTTTATAAACTGAATTACTAAAACAACTAAACCTGGAATTAAAATCTTATTTAAAATGTAATTATATTAATACTAATAATATTAATAATAATTTATTCAAAATTTATTTTTTATAAAGGGTAATTTTGCTTATATATGTTGTGCCTTATTATTAAACTGATAACTTTGGGAATATCAACAGTCTTAATTGCAAGGATACGTGCTTACAATTAGACCTTGAAAATGGTTATCCGATTTAAAACGAAAGAATTTACTATTAGTTGTAGTTTGAAAGTAGAATAACAAAATGCTTCACAGTATAGACATTCTTTTAAGGAGAATATGTTTATATTATTTTTATATTTTTTTAAAATTAAGTTATCTTTCTATAAATAGATAGGATTTAATAAAGGTGGTTGACTAACTTTGCATGTGATGAATGACACCTATAAAACTTTCCTCTAAATGGAATATATATATATATATATATATATATATATATATAGATAGATAGTAAGAGAGAAAGAAAATGAATAAGTATTCATAAAATATTAAAATGATCAATACAAACAATTTTAAGAATAAAGATTGGAGAATAGTGCCAGACATGGTTAAAGATTATTAATGGATTGTAAAATTCACACTTAAGTATACTATTAAATGAAGTCTGATTTAGATAGTTATAATGTGTTTTTACTTTATTTAAAAGATAAAATTATTCATCAATATTTTTAATTGATATTTTATTTAACACATAAAAAAACTTTAAAAAATAAAAAAGAAAATAATTTTAACATTGTTTTAAAATTTCTTTTTTATTTTAAAGTTAATAAATATTAAAAATAAATAAAATATTAAAAATATAAAGTAAAAAGTTTAAAATTATTTTATTTTTAATTTTCTGTAGCACTAAAATAAAAAATAGTAAAATAAGTTAAAATTGTCAAAAATGTTTCTCACACAATTTTAACTTCTTTTTAATTGAGAAAATTAGGGAGGAAAAGTCCATTTATCTTAATCAGCATGAGTTTTTTTTTTTATCTATAAATGTTATGCCCATAGAGTGTAAAAGGTGTGTTAGAAGAAAAAATGTATTAAGTTTATCTATATTATTGCGGCAAATACCACATATATAAGAGTAATTGGAAGAGAAAAATGCACTAGAGTTTGCTCACAATAGTATAAGACAACCCACATAGGTGTGAGAGACATCTAAAATATTATACATTCACTCATAAAGGTGTGTCACAATCCACATGTAGAAAAAGCGCTAAAAAAACATGTTAGGCGCACTTATGCTACGGGACTTGTCACGCCATTATGACATATGTTTTTCTCATTTTTCTTGGAGAACCTTATTTTCCAAGATAAGTTAGTTTTCATTCCTTTTCACAAAGGGTCACTTACATGTAAAAGCATTCAAGATCTTCTAGGGGTGTTCATCAATTTAAGGCAACCCGACGAAACCAGCAATCTAAACCGAACCAAATAATTTTTGTTTGGTTTTTTTACTTGATCGGGTTTGAACCCAAACCAAACTAAATAGAACCGATAATGTTTTGTTCGGTTTGTGGTTTTAACACTTCAAAACCCAGACTCAATCTGAACCAAACCAAAAGTATATATATTATTAAATATTTATTTTATATTTTATTTGTATTGAGTTGTTTTATATATACAATTTGTTGTTTATATCATATTGAGTTGCTTTAATAGTTTAATTTTACTAATTTGGTATGTATAAAACACTTGATATTTTGTTATAAAATTATGAATTTAGTAGATTAATGAATTTGAAATTTGAGATATAAAATTATTTTTTACGATTTAATGAAAAGAAAATTCATTTTTTATTTTTCTTATCATTTTTTAGGAGTATTCATTGATTCAAGTCAACCCAACGAAACCGACAATCCGAATCAAACTAATTAATTTGGTTTAATTTTTTCACTTAATCAAATCTGAACCCAAACCAAACCGAATAGAATAGAATCGATCATATTGTTTGGTTCAGTTTGCAGTTTTACCATTTCAAAACTCTTACCCAACCCAATCCAAACTAAAAGTATATATATTATTAAATATTTATTTTATCTTTTGCTTGTGTTGACTTGCTTTATTTATGTACAATTTGTTCTTCGTATTGTATTGAGTTGCTTTAATAATTTAATTTAACTAACTTGGTATATATGAAACACTTGATATTTTGTTATAAAATTCTGAATTTAGTAGATTAATGGATTTGGCTAGTTTGAGGTATAAAATTATTTTTTATAATTTAATAAAATAAATTTGATTTTTTAAATTTTTTATCAGTTTTCTCCGATCCGAACCAACCCAATTATTATTGGTTCGGGACAGGGAAAAAATTTCAGTAATTTGAATCAACTAAACCAATTAAAATTAATTTTTTTTCTTCCAAAATTTAATCAACTTGAACCAAGAACACCTCTACAAATTACCTTATTATTTTTTAAATAAAAAAATTAAATTAAATTTGGGTCCACACAATATTTTAGGGTGTTCACGGTTCAGGTTCATTTAGTTTCGGAGGAAAATAAAAACTGAATCAATTAATTTTAATTGGTTGGGTTGATTCAGTTATTAGAATTTTTTTGTACAGATTGATCTGAACCGAACCGATGGTGTTTAATTCAATTCGGCCGGTTCTAGTGAAAACCGATTAAAAATAAAAGAAAATTAATTTTTTCATTAAATTATAAAAAAATAATTTTATACTTGAAACTAGTCAAATCCATTAATCTACTAAATTCATAATTTTATAACAAAATATAAAGTATTTCATAGTTCATATATACTAAATTAGTTAAATTAATCTATTCAATGAAATATATACACACACACTTTTGGATTGGTTTGTATTGAGTCAAGATTTTCAAATGTGAAAACAGTGAATCAAGGAGACATAACTGGTCCTGGTCAGGTTGGGTCGGATCCAGATTCAATTAAGTAAAAAAATCAAATCAAACTAACTAGTTTGATTCAATTTGACGGATTCTTCGAATTGATCCGAAGCAGTAAACATCTTTGCAATATTTGTTACTAAAAGCAATGAAGAAATGCAGGAGAGAAAAAAGGGGTCATTTTTTAATGCGATCAAACAGTTAGGGCTTGATTGATTTAGTTTTGTTTTTTAGTTTTTGAAAAGAGTTTTCAAGAATAGTTTTAAAAACTGTCTTTGAGAAGAAAAGAAAAAAAAAACTTGTTTGGCAAGTGTTATTTGAAAACTGTTTTGAAAATGTAAAAATGGAAAAGCTTGTTCATATTTATTAAAATTTCATTAATGAAAAGCGAAAGACAACATACTCTGGTTGTATTTTGAGTTTTCAAAACAAAAATAGAAAACTGAAAAGAAAAAATACTTTCCATTGTTCCTGTTCTTTAGTTTTTTAAAACTAAAAAAACTAGAACTGATTTAAAAAACTATTTTCATAAAACACTACCCAAACGAGTCTTTTAGTTTTTAAATACTAAAATACTGAAAACAATTTTATAAAATTATTATCAAACAAACACTTACTCTATCAAAACATTTACACTTAAATTAATCCCTTGGTAGCTGACCAAAAAACAATGCAGGAAAACACTAGAAAATATTCAAGTTATAATAATAGGAATAGGAAAATAAGCCCTCATTGACCCAAGGGAAAGAAACAAAATGCTTGGGAAGGGTAATAATAAAGGTTTTCAAAATTGTACAAGTAATCCAACTGGTTTTTTTTATATTTTTACAAATTTAATTGGGTTGAACCGGATTATATAAAATATTTTTTTATATTTATTTTTACTAATATACTAATATATTAAGCAAAAAATAAGTTATTTATTTTTAATAATATACTAATATATTAAGCAAAAAATAAGTTATATATAATTTATAATATACAAATATAATATATTTTATTAAGTTTAAGTGTTGTTGTTTTTATAATATTACAAAGAAGTAAAATCTTATGTTACCTAAAATGATTTTTTGAGATATATTTATATTCTAAATTGTAATCCAACACTTTGTAATTTGCAAAAATTATTTTTAAATATTTTTCATTTTGTAATATTTTATCAGAATATCTCTCGTTTGTGTATCTAAAATCTAAAAAATCACACATTTTTAATTTTTATCACTTTTTATATTTTTTATTTTAAAAAAAAAAAAACAAACTAAATTCAAAACTTTCGCTATGCCACACATCCATTGTTGTGCTAGCTAAACTTTCGCTTTTCCTTAATGTGGCTTGTTGAGTCACATTATTATCCCATCCCAAATATAACCACTTGCACAGCTGCAAGTATCAACTTGATTAACATGTGTGAGAAAGAATGCAACCACACTCGCCTCTTGTTTAAAGTTGAATAGAGGTGGAAAGGACGACCATCAGGCAAGTGAGAATTGGGTTCATAGCTCATCAAAGAATCGGTGTCACACGCTTCTAACTGCATAACGAAAGAAAATCTCCTCAAACTGCTATGCTAGACAGTCGCCTGTAAAAACAAAATATATAACAGTCACTAACTGATAACATTAAGAAGAAATATAATGAAACATTGAAGGAAGAATAAATCATTTGCAGACAGAAAAAAAAAATCATAGTTGTAGCAAACATACTCAACGAAGTACATCGAAGACTTGGGGAATACTGCATAAGCCGGGAAGCAAGATCCATCTTCTGGAGGCATTTATTAATGAAAAATCTACACTAAACTTAAAATGTCCAAGATTCTTTTGTACACCAAACTTTGATAATTTGAAGAACCACGTGGCAGAAGAGAGCAAAGCAACCCGTGTGCTATGCATGATGCACTCTAACCTGCGGAAACTTAAAATCACTGTAGTTTGGATTTGTACAGCAAACTTCCTCCTGAGTGGGTGTGCCAAGAACCTGGAATACAGATTTTATTGGGCCGACTTCGTAGGACAAGAGTTATATATGATCATTGAAACCTAACATGTTGTAACATCAATTGGACCTTGATATATACATTTATTATTAATTTTAATTTTAACATTCAATTTTGAATATATAAGAACTACCTTTGGATTATAATCCCAGGAAAATTTCAGGTTTTTTTGCAGATTTTAAAATCTGCAGAAAAGGTTCCTGATGGTTTTAAATCTGCAGGAAATTATCTGTGAAATTTTAAATTTGTACAAAATTTTCTGCAAATATAAAAATAGTAGGAAACTTACCTGCGAAATTTAAAATTCACAGGAAATACTTGCGGAATTTAAAATTCACAAAAAATACCTCCAAATTATTTTTTCATATGAAAATTCGTAAAAAATTACTACAAATAATTTTTTTCATAAAAAACCGCAAGAAATATCTGCAAATTTTTTTTCCGTAAGAAATAAAAATTTTTTTAGTAGGAAATGGTTGTAGCTTTTGTGGTGTGGTTCTTTCAAGGTTCTAACAATGATGAAAATTGATAATACTTTGTTGAGACTCTAACATAGTTAAAGGGAAATAAGAATTATGATGCACACCATAAAGTGTATGTGTGTGTATGTATGGAGAATGACATCAACATACCAGCATTTTTGCACTTCCAAAATCACCTATCTTAACATGGTTTGTAAGGGTCAACCTAGAGAATACAAAAAATGACATCAGAGTAGGAAATAGGTCCTTCTAAGAAACACCTAAACAATAATGTTCATTCAGCAAGCACATATCAGTAAACTAGTATATTCTAAGGTATAAAATCTCTGGCAAACTCTAGGAGCATTGTGGATATAAGCCAACCCTGAAAATCTATATGTGCAACACACAGACCTGTGCTAGGTTGAGAAAAGATAAAAACAGAACCTTCCTCAATCACTAGAAAATTTAAGGCATACATGGTGCATGTAAAGTTTTACATAGATAAGGCATGCTCTGATTAGTATTATTATAGAACTTTGAGACTCCATACAAGACTCTGGAACATATTTCATCACCAAATTAAGGAAAGTTCATCTCCACTTGTAGTAGAGAAGAAACGATGCCCAAAGAGATGGATGACATTTGGATGGTCCATCATGCGCATTAACTACAACTCACAATTCTTGTCCTGTAAAAACTTCTTAGGATGAGTACTATATCAATGTAAAAATTAAATTATTTTAATAATTGATTACATGAATATTTATAACTGTTTTGGCTGAATGTTTTTGTTTTTGTTTTTTTTTTTTTGCTAAATGGACATGAATATTTATAATTGGTTATTGTTATAATAGTTTATTTGCTTTAATAAATTTGTTAAAAAATATGTTAAAACAATTAATCTTAATTTGATGTAATAAAAAAACAGTTTTTATATAACAAATAATATAAATATAGTTGAAAAAAGTAGAAAATAATCATAAGTTAAAAATCTTTCATATTATAAAAATAACTTAGTTTTCATAAAAACCTTCTTTTTAAAAAAATTGAGTTATTTTATCAAACATGTTAATTTTTTTATAAAAAATATACCAAAATAATATAATCTAAATTTTAATTTTTATAAAAAATAAATAACTAATTACAAGAGATATCAAGTACTAGACTTGAGTCACCTCATAAGTAAGCATTCACATCACTCCTTAACTCAAAATCTTATAGTATAATGTCTATGGGTATCCTTACTTATATAATATTCAATGTGTATTCATATGTGATGTAGGATTTCCTATCACACTTTCTCCACAAATACATTCTTAGGTTTGGTTCAATAGAGGATGCAGAGGAGGAAAATTTAATTACTTATCATGTTTAGTTAAATAGAAGGAAAAGAGAAAATAACTATATTAATTATTATTCTTGTTGGATGGAGATATGAAATTTTAAAATTAATTATTTTTTATCTTATTATATTTTAAAAATCTAGTTAACTACTTAATTATTTATATGCATAAAAAAAATCAAAATTGAAAATAACGTCAATTAATTCCAAATCCTTTGTCTTTCAAACATAACAATAATTGTCTAAGCAAAAAAATTTGATGAGTTTCTCGTGTTTAATGGAATTCCTTTATACTTTCTCATCACTAGTTGGATTGTTTAACAGTGCGTTACATTTCATTATATTTTTTCTTGATTATCATGTTAGGTTGCGTGCATTTGATGTTAATTTAGGCTTAGTTTCATGCATCATGATTTTTTACTTTCTCTTTTTAGATAATTGATGTTTTTTTGTGTGGTTTTGGTTTTAAGGAGCAACAACTTAGTTAATTTAGGTAGACTAAGATTAGTTGATTTTTTTTGTGGAAGATGTTAGGGGTATTTACGGTTAGGGTTGGTTCGGTTTTTAGAGAAAATAAAAATCAAACTATTTAATTTTAGTTGGTTTGGTTAGTTCAATTTTGTGGAATTTTTTTTCTTATCTGAATCAAACTAAACCAATAATAATCAGGTTAATTCAGTTTAATTTCAGGGAAAATAGATAAAAAATTAAAAAATCAAACTTTTTTTATTAAATCATAAAAAAATAATTTTATACCTGAAACTATTCAAATCCATTAGTCTACTAAATTCATAATTTTATAAAAAAATATTAAGTGTTTTATATATACTAAATTAGTTAAATTAAACTATTAAAATAACAATATACAATATAAACAACAAATTATATAAATTTAAATTATAAAATAAATTTAGTAACTTAAAAATATAAAGTATACAACAAGGTCGGTCAGAGTTTTGAAATGCAAAACCCTAAACCAATAAAACAAATAAATTGGTTTGTTCTGGTCAGTTTGGGTAGAGTTCAGACTCAATCAAGTAAAAAAACCAAAACAAACTAATTGGTTCGTTTGGTTTACCAGGTTCATCCGGTTGACTCGTGTCAACACCCAATTTTTTTCAAATAAACAAATAAAATACAAAAAAAAATGAAAATTAAAAATATAAAAAATGTGTTTCCATTGAACTACTTGGGTTCAGTTAATAAAAATCCAATCTAATAAAAAAATCAAAATTAAAAAATAGAAAATACATTATCAATGCATGAAAATTAAACTCGTTAAAAAATACAAAAATAGAAATTGTTTTCAAAAGCAAAAGAAAGAGAAATAGAAGAAGAAAAAAAATGAATTTCTTTTAATTTTTCCACTATATATCTTTCATAATTCATGCTAGATAGTAAATCTTATTGATGCTAGATTTTTTTTTTCCAAAAGCACAAACATAACATTAAATGTCAATGACAACCCACTGATTAGGCTTTTCCTTTTTAGATTTTGGCATCCTCATCTAGAATTTCTCTAGGCATTCCTTCTCACTCCTAGAACACGCATATAACACGACCCAAAATCTTTCTCTAGGTTTTCCTTCACGCACACCGACTCATTTTAGCGTTATCCTTAGCAAAGTCACATACACTTCTAACAACCACCCTTTCAATATCATGTCATTGGTGAACTTTGATCCTCCATGAACCATAATAGCAAATTCCCTACCACTTCTAACTTCATCTTTCACTCACTACAAAACTTTCTTGAGCATTTGCAAGTTCTAAAAACCCTTCATCATCAACCTTCGTATCGAGCCAGAAACTAGCCTTTAGTTTTTCAGCTTCCACGCCACCTTTCCTGAATTGCTGGCTGCTAGTAAAACTACTCCAAAATACATTGTATTATGTCAACGGAACATCCTTCTCGAAGCAGCAAACTCACTTTCACTGTTTGTTTTCTTTATACTAATCTCAATTTTTTTTCTCTTTCTTACATTGACCTCTTTTGTTTTTTTATATACTCCTAACTAAGATTATATGGCTATGTTCCTCATTGGTTTAGTGTGTCTCTGTTTGCTCTTGTTTATTTTCATCTTCATGGTCAATTGGATACAAGTCTAAGTTCCTCTGCATACCTTAAAGCTATACAAATAAAAGGTTATATTTATAATGTATATTCATTTGAACCTACACATCTGTTTTTGTCCTTTATTATTATCGTAAGGCATGTGGTATATCAGAAAATAAGATGCAAATTGACGGTACATTGTGAAATCATAAAATGGACTTCTTCTCGTGTATTTTGTTTCTTTCCTAGATTATTGTTTGTTATTCTATTAAATATATAAATTTGAACTCTTTGGTTATTATATTTTACCTTTGTAGGATAGGAGTTGTTAGAAAAAAAAAAAAAAAGCAAAACCAATTCTGACCAGAGATTATAGTTCGAGGTTCACATTGTTTTTTTTTTCGTTTTATATCCCATTAATAATAATAACAGTGTTAAATTTTATAAAATATTCATAACTATCAAAATTAACTTTATCAATTATGTTAAAATTACTAACCACAGAAAATTAATAGAAAAAGAATTAATTAGATATGAAATATTTTTAATCCCAAGATTTTAAGGCATGAATTGTAACAATTTATTATCTTAAGTCTCATATCCAATAAATAAAATTATTAGTCAAAATTAGGCTCCTAATAATAAAAAATAACTAAAATATTCTAATAAAAATCATTCAAAATCATTTATTTAGAAAAATAAATTTATTATTCAAAGAAAAAGAAGGTTAATTAAATGTGACTTTTTTTTACCTTCTGAAATTTGAGAATACAAATTGTGAAAGTTTGATGTACTCAAATATCTTCTTTAATTAATTTTAGTCATAATTACTAATATTTTCTTTCCAAAAATAATTTATAATAAAAACACAAAATATTTTGTTTTCATAATTAATTTC
Organism: Psophocarpus tetragonolobus; assembly: GCA_037954015.1. NCBI lineage: Eukaryota > Viridiplantae > Streptophyta > Magnoliopsida > Fabales > Fabaceae > Psophocarpus > Psophocarpus tetragonolobus. The sequence continues at coordinate 24,581,699 of CM075690.1, forward strand.
AGTCATAATTACTGATACTTTCTTTTTACCATTATTATAAAAAGGTTAATCAAACAATGACATCATTTTTAACCTTGAGATTTTGAGGTATAAGTTGTAATAACTTTTTTGTCTTAAATCTCATTTCTAAAAAATAAAATTACTAGTCAAAATTATATTTCTAAAAAAATAAAAATAACCTTCAAGATAAAAATGTTTTAATGGATTGGATTAGGTGTACACCTTGGTCAATTTTAAATTTTAGAATGTATGAACTGTGACAATTTAAGAATCCTAAGTCTTAATAAATCTAAAAATCAAAATATCAACATACAAATATTTTCTCAAAAAAATAAAACTACGTAAACTCTGATTCTCCATTGCACTTGTAGATATGTAGGAGCAGCAGCCTACTCCTGTTGAGCCCAAAAAAAATATATTAAAAAGATAAAAATACAATAATGATAATAATAATAATAATATCTTTTATAGTAAATTTCTCAATAATAAATTATTCTTGTAAAAAATGCTAGAATCAATTAATAAGATAAAAATAATAATTTGTATGGGTGAAATAGATATTTTTAAAGTTATCTAATTTTTCATGTTTAATTATAGGTAATTGTCTTTATGAAGGACGTCGTAGGATTTTAATACCTTGCCTACACATAATTGACTTCCGAATTCAAAAGTTGATTTCCCCAAACCACTTTCTATTTTAAAGGTTTTTCTGATGTTTTCCTTGATAAACATTAGTAGCGATTCCTCTGTTCTTTCAAATTATTTTTCATTGTCCCATCGAGACTCACGTGTCAACAACCCAAATTGATTAACACCCCTAAATTGACAAAAAGTTGTTTTCCTCTCTTGTAAACCACTTGCCTTATACGTATGTTATATGAAGTCAATGAATGATTTGGGCTCCGAAATTTCATAGGCAAAATTAAGGTAGTTTTTTTTAGCACCCCACATTTGCTATTTGCACATCATAGTGTTTAAAATAATTTGAAAATTTCCAACATACCCTCGTCCTATTTTAATCTACCAGATCAACTGATCTGGAATATACATTTTAAGGTATTCCAAATCAATTGATTTGGAATACCTTAAAATATATATTTCAGATCATTTGATCTAGAATGCAACAACAAGATATGACTAATTGTATTTTGGATCAACCAATTCAAAACACAAAATAATTAATATTCTGAAGCAGTTGATCCAAAACATATATACAATTTTACATATTTGGACGAGCCAATTTGGAATAGAATTGGTTATGTCCTACTATTGCATTCCGGATAACTTGATCCAAAATTAACATAATGTATTCCAGATCATCTGATTTAGAATTAACATAATGTATTCCGGATCAATTGATCCAAAATATAAATTTTAGATATTCTAGATCAACTGATCCAAAATACACACGATGATATGTTTGGATTTTTTTAGTTATTTTAAATGCTATAGGGTGTGAATAGCAAATGAAGAATTGCTAAAATAAAATGTCTTAAATTCCATTACATGGGCTTTTAGCCTTGTTTTCCAAAAATAAAAAGACTAAGCAGTTTCTTTTAGCATCTCTTCATTTTCTATTCACACCCCTAATTGTTTGGAATTTTTGAGTTATTTTAAATGTTTGGGGTGCGAATAGAAAATGAGGAATTGCTAAAAGAAAATGTCTTAGATTCCATTACATGGGCTTTTAGCCTTGTTTTCGAAAAAAAAACTAGGCAGTTTCTTTTAACATCTTCTTATTTTTTATTCACACCCTAAATGTTTATAATTTTCTACAAAACCCCAAAATATCATCTCCTTCTTTTATCTTAAGTTTCTTGACAAAGCATCACCTAGTTTCATGGCTGTACACGCACCTCTACCACCTCTTTGAAAGATCACCCTCACTCTCTTTGAACATATATAGCAAAGGAAGTTCCTAAAAATAGAGAAGAAAGTGCGAGATAGAGAAGTCAATGCAATCTTTCAAAAAGGTAGGTAGAGGTACGAGTGCAGTCATGAAGCTAAGTAATATTTTGTCAAAAAACTTAGGGTAAAAGAGGGTGAGAGTGTTTTGCAAAAAAAATGTAAAAATTTAGGGGGTACGAATAGGAAATGAAGAAGTGCTAAAAAAAACTATCAAAAGGCTATTGCAATGGGATCGAGTTGGTAGTTGTGTTAGTCTTATTTAAGTTGTGTGGGTCATATTTATTATAAAACATTATTATCTATGTTCATTGTATAAAATGTTAATTATTATATATATAACTCATTAAAATCTCAAATCATTAAAAATTATCAAAGCATATAGTATATGTGTTTAAATTTTTTGTCATCAAATATAATTAAAAGTATGAATTTTAAATCACAAATCATAAAATAAAAATTAATTTGAATTAATTAAATATTTTCATTGTTAAAATATTCATATATTAATATTTATTGATGTTTCTACTGTCAAATCTAGAAGGCACTTAAAAAAGGGTTAAGGGAGGAGGATATCTCCTATCATGGATCATGAGAATGTGGGTTGGATTTGCTATGACTGTCACGATTTTTTCTTGAAAAAATATCTTAAGAATTAAGATAGAAATGTATTTATAAACAACATTAAATATCTAGTTTTAAACAATATAAACTTCGGACTAATAATAATATTAATTTATAAATATTTGATTATTAATATGATATGAAGTAACTTTAATATTTTAAAATCAATAAAAAAACAAAAAATTCATCAAAGGCGAACAGCCTTGCAAATCAAATAGCACCTGGTTTCAAGTTTCAACTTTCAAATCTCAATCAACCCAAGGCAATAGCTGTACACGAAGCATATCCCACTTTCAAACATGGGTCCCACTTTGCTCCCAAGTAACTATGACAACGAGTTTCATACATGTAGTTGGACACTGTATTCACTAAACACAATCTATTAAAATAATTTGAACAATGTCTTTATTATCTCGTAGTTGTTTTTTAACTAAGTATACTTAATACAGGTTATTCTTTTGCGTGTTGCGTGTTGCGTGTTGCGTGTTAGTTGTCTATGGTCCGTGATTTGAATCTGCTTAGGATTCTTCAGCCTGAGGACGAGGCGTGCGATCTATGTGGTGAGAAGTGGAAACAGGGTCCATATTCAGTATCTATTGGCATTTCCGGTGTGACAGTCATCGTGTTATTGCTGGAGAATTTCTTTGCCTTCTTAATTGAGGTGAGAAGTTATTATTATTAATTATGGGCCTGGTTGGTGGGCAAAGACAAGCATTTAACTAAATTTTTAAGGAATAGTGTCATTAATCAAAATTATCATACCACTGAATGGATTATGAATCTAAGTTTCTGTTTTAATTGTTGTATCATTTTTACTTTATTTGTATTATTGAAGACATATTTAGCGTTTTCTTTTTATTAATTGTTGTATCATTTTTACTTTATTTGTATTATTGAAGGCATATTTAACGTTTTCTTTTTATTAATTGTTGTATCATTTTTACTTTATTTGTATTATTGAAAGCATATTTAGCTTTTTCTTTTTATTAATAGTATTCTTTTATCTTATAAAAATAAAATTGTTGATAAACATTTCAACATCGAGCTGAATTAAAAGATACTTTTATTTCTTCCATGTTTTTTTCTATGCACCCCATTCTTCTTTCTTTGTATACTCCCAAGAGAATGGTGTAAAAAAATGTAATACTCCAATATAAAAACATGTTAAACCATTTAATTTTAATATTAATTTTTTTCATGCATTAATTTTTCATTTTTTATTACTAAAATAAAGTCTTATTATATTATTTATTTTCTAATTTTCTATTTTTATGATAATAAAAAATATTATTATTTTTTGAACAAATTACATTGTCATTTCTTCAATTTAAGACTTATTACACATACAACATGACTATGCATATAACTAAACATGCAACCAGCAAATATGTATTCAAAATTTATTATATTTGGCTTCACACTCATTTATCAAAGTTCGCAATCGCATAAAAATATCTATTTTTTTTAAAAACAAATTTATTTTATTTTAAATTATTATAAAATTTTAATATATATCTAAAGTATTTATTACATAACAATTAAAACTTAAATGACATCATTATAAACATAATCTTAATTCTCATTTCTAAATATAAAATAAAAGAGTTTAAATTTTAAATGTACACAAATAAAATATAAATGCACTCAAATATAAAATCTCAAATTTCAATTCTTAAATGTTATTACAAAAATATTAAAAACCTTTTTTTTACTTATGACATTCCTGATTCTTTTATAAGCAATATAATTTTTTATTAAAAATTAATTATACGAATAGCCGTGAGTTTTGTTAATCAAACTTATAAAGTCTTTCTATTTAAATAAACTTAAAATTTTGAAACTTATATACCATACCAGCTGTAGTCCACTAGGTTTAAGTCAAATTTCCTATCTCTACTTTTCAAATGCATTTGTTTCTTTCACCCCCAAATTAGTATGGCTAGTAACCATGTTAATTTGTTCATGAAATATCAAAATTGTCCTTGTTATTGATGGTTTGCCCTCGAATTTTCACTAATAAAAATTACTTTGCTACCGTCTAGATGGTGTGTAATGATAATAATGTTTTGGATTTTGTGTAGAATCAAATAACACAACATACAAGTGTGAGTGTAATAAATTCTATTTAAAGGGATAATAGATTTTTGTGGTCAGTTTTGTTTAATTTTTTTTAAAAAAAAATCGAAATTAATTAATTTTAATTTATTTTAATTTAAAAATAAATGTGATCCAAACAAACCCTATCAGCACTTAAAAAATAAGTGATCCTATTTCTGCTACCTAGAGTCCAAGACGGCTAGAGTGCTAGTTTTTTTCTTTTTCCAGGGCTAACGTACAGGAAGAAGATTTACATTTACCAGAAAATCTAATTGAAAAAATAAAACTAATTTGATGATCATAAACTAATTTCCCATCCGTCTTTGTAATAAACGAATATTAATATTTGATTCTGATTTTGATTGTAAAATCTTTGAGAAAAAAAAAACAACAAGAATTTTAATCAAAATGTCAAAATTTTAAGATAAAAACTTATTTAACCCGCTGTAAAAAAAAAAAACATTTAACCCTGATATAATTTTGTGTGAACTATCAATCTGTTGAAAAATATTTATAAACATATACTTACTTTCTATTTTATCTTTCTATAACATCATTGTAACATTTATCCTGTTTGATTTTGATTATGAAAATAATTTTGTTAGGATGAAAATGAGTTTTTTTTAGCATTTTGTCTATGTAATAAACAAGCATTTGATAAAGATGTGTATATTATTTATTCCGTTTATTGAAGCACACGATTTAAAAGGTTTTTTTGTTTTTGTTTTTTATGGAATGATTTGAAAGTTAAAACAGACTAAATTAGGGAGAAAGATATCAAGATAATGACCAGTAGATATTTGCATGTCCTTGTGCCTTTTTTTAGCTGCCTTCAAAGAGTGGCCTCGTACTGGGTAACACAAACTCTTAATTTAATAAATATTTAATGATTCGAAGTAAATAAGGTATTTTTTGCTGCTGCCAATTTGTTGTTCAAGATTCTGTGTTTTGGTAACGTTGTTAAGGTATTTTTGTTAAAAAAGAGATACTTAATTTCGCCCGTTTGCTCAGGAACGGATTTCTTGAAACTAACAGCTTCTACTAATATGTCGTATTTTGTAATAATGCAAATAATATGAGTTTATCAAAACCATGCGAGCAAGAAAAAGGGAATATGTTCTTGTTTATTTTCTGCTCTTAATACATGGTTTGCTTTGTGGTCCTTTTTCACCCTCTAATCATAAACATAACTGACAATTGTTCACGAGATGGAACAAAATTTGTGGCTGCAAAACTTTAATCATTTTTATACTTCTTTATTAATTGACTAAATGATGCTGTCACTACTCACCAGTCAGTTATCACATGGTTCGCGGTGCTCTAGAACTTCTTTTTTTTTTTTTTTAACACGAAGCACATTTTCAGTTTGTTAATAAAAGAGTACTCCTACATCTTATCTTTTTTATTGTTCCAACTAATATGGTACATTATTCTCGAGAATGGAGTATATGGATCATTAGACTTTACTTATCTCTTAATGGAATTCCATTTTCTTTGTCTTAACTGTTAATAGATTTAATATTTGTTTGATAAAATTATATTTAAGTTAAGGAAATTCATGGTATAAAATAATTTTATGTTATAATCTAATCAAAATATTATATATAATAAATTTGTTAATTTATAATAATCATTTTAAAATTATATAAAGGATATATTTTATTAGTTGAAAATGTAAAATTATATTATCATTACTTATTACATAACCTTTAAATTTTTTAAGTTGATTGAATGCATGATTATAATCAAAATATAAGAATGATAAAACAACTACACATTTTTTTATAAAACAACTGTACATCCTAATGATATTAATTATGGAAGATCTAGAAAATTAAACACATATATTATAATTATAAACTTTTCATGTTTTTTTGTTTTATTGATACGCACTTATTTAACAATTTATGTATGTTACATTCAAATAAGTGGTGGCAAAATATTACAAGTATTTTTTTGAGGATTTTAGAAGTATTGTTAATCATACCTAATTACAAATTAAAAAGTAAAAATAATAATGTTATTAAATTAAATGAAAACATTAAATAGAAAGTATAAAGTGAAGTAAGAAATTAATTCATGAAATATTTTTCGTTATAAAAAAAATCTTTTTTTAGTAATTATAAAAATGATCTCTTTTTAGTACTAATAAAAATATATCCTACTACAAAAATATCTTTATGAAAAATGGATAATTATCCAGTTTGAATATGAGATGGATCTCGTGCTAAAGGGGCAACAATGATAGTGTTAGTGACCTAATATGAGGTAAGTAGGTTACGATGAAAAAGATTTAATATTTTTATATGGGTTATTATTTTTATTTAAATTATTATTTTTAATTTTATTCTCATTTCTTATAATAAATTTTTTTCTCACTTACACGTTATCTCTCTTTAACGGTATTAATTACATTGATTATTAAAAAAATAAAGGGTTTAGTCCTTATTACTTTCACTAAATAATCCAATTAACAACATTAAATTTAATCCTACAATTATATAGTTGGGTCTGTGTCCATCAAAATTATAATATTTAATAATTATTTATAAAAATAACATGATAATAATTTATTTATTAAATTATTAATTTTATATTAATTTACAATTATGTCTACTAAAGATCATATAATTAAAATATTTATAACTATAAATGATATATTTTAAGAGTTTAATTAGTATATATTGAGATTTAATCATATATTTTCATTTGTATGACTTTTAAAATATTAATTGGTAAATTCATTAAACTTATCATAAATTAAGAGTTGTGATTAAATGTCAATGTAAAATTTTTTAACTAAATACTAATTAAACTCATATTTTAATATTAATAATTAACTTGTTCATCACATTACCAAAATCTAATATGAAAAAGTTATTATTATAATTTTTTATGAAATTAAAAACTTATTCATAACATATATTTAAAATAAATATAGACTCTGACAAATTTAATATTACTTTTTTACAATCTAACGTTAAATATTATGTTACCTTTACGTATTAGTCAAGACCAAATACATGGACATTTTTAAAACGTGGTACATAAATAGTATTATCATACCTATTCATTGTCTTAGAATACTAGTTAACAAAATATAAAAATAAGATATTTTATTGAAATGTGTAAAACTACTTTCATGATTTTAAATTGTGTTCACTGTTAAAAATATCCATGTTTAATTCCATAAACAATGTACTTGGTTAAAAAGCCACGGTCTTTTTAGCCTTTTGAAGTTTTTTTTTTAAACAATAACCTTAAACACAGAAAATCATTATTAAAAAGAGATATCTATCATAAAAAAAAAAGTTAATGGACTGAGAATGTATTTTTTTCAATAGACAGAAGGATAGAGAATGAATTTAGTATTAGTAGATAGTGGAATAATTTATCATTTATTATAAGAGTAAGTGAAAAATTGCGTGTATTTTTGTCTAAGTTTATACTAATAGAGTTTTTCTTAATTTATACACTAAAATATTATTGTTTTGGACAAAAAAAAATAATTGATAGCATTAAAAAAATTTTAAATTGATTTTTTTCAAGAGAACTACTAATCATAACCTTAGCAATAATCTAAATCTTAAGGCAGTGTATGGTTACAAAGAAAGTGGAGAGTGGAAATTATTTCTACATGTAAATGAGTAAAAAGTTATTATATTTTTAGTTCGGTAACAAAAAAGTAATAAGAAAATATGTAAAAAATTAATATTTTTCTAATTCTTTTCACTCGGAAAAATGTAAAATAAATAAATTATTTCAAAATTACCTTGAAATAAAGTATTATGTTTTTAATTTATTATTTTAAAATTTTATGTGCTTGAAAATAATTAAATTATAAAATTATTTTTTCTTTGTTAAAGTAATTCAAAAGTTTGAAATATAAAATTATTATATAAATTTAAATTTTTTTATATATTATAATACTCAATTATAAATTTTCTTTTCTTGACATGAATTTTTTATATTTTTAATTTTAGTTAATTAAAAAAATTATAAATATACAGTGAGATTTATCAAATAAGGTGAAAAAAAAAAAAACTTCATCACCCGTTATCCTCAATAAAAACTTTCTTCTTTTAACAAGTCATTTTCCAAACTACATGATGGAGAAAAATAATGGATTCTTTAAAATACGTATTAAATTAAGAGAAATTATATTAATTAAAGGGATATTGTTGTAATGAAATAATAAATATATAAAATGTTATGGGTTGAATTTTATAAAAAGTTATTAAAATATTATTTTTAATTTGAATCTGAGAAAATACTATTTATAAAATAATTTGAAACAAATAAAATGTGAAAATAACTTTAATTCTAGAATATACAAAAGTGTAAGTTCTATCCTTTTTTGATAGTGTAAGTTCTATCCACGTACGGTCATTATATATTAAATATAAAAGAAAAAGAATTACTTGCATTTTTTTATTCTTTTTAAGAGAAAAAAGGCTTATATTATATTTCAGCATTTTGTCTCTGTTTTAATTATTCCAAGCTGCACCAAAAAGTAATAATCTGAATGTCAGCATGAATGCAATAATTTCGGTGTAAATTATAAATAAAAGGGATTTGTTAACACATGCCTTCATTTCTAGTTAGAGTTAACTAATAAATTATAAATTAAATAAGATTTCAATGCACATCAAGATATGTTATTTAATAATGTTAACTAAAAAATTAGGAGTGTTTTTCTGTTTGCATGAACCTGAAGAATCTGATAATTAAACTTGGTTTGGATTTTTTTTTTCTATTTGAGATTTCAAGATTCAAATCAAAATAAAATGCATTTATATTTTTTTAATTGTTATTTATTTATTAAGTAAATTTTAAATGTTTTATTGGACTCATACTAATGAACTATTAAATGCATTTAAAATATGTTTTTGTTTAGTTAAATATTTAAGTAATTATACTTGTGAATTTTGTTAATTTGATGTATATTAAATATTTTAGTATTTTGGGATAAAATTATTAATGATTGTATTTTTTAGCTTGATTTAATGTAGGTTAAATACCTGTGTTCTTCAACTTATTTAATTACCACATTCTTTGTTAATTTTGGGTTAAGATTTTTTTTTGTTAGATTTTATGTAAACTAAATTGAATCAATCTAATCATCATTGATTCATATAAAAAAAATTCTAAAATCTAAATCAATTAAAATTAATTGATTTGTTTGTCAACCAAACCAAACTAAACTTACTCATGAACACCCTAAAAAAATAAAAAGGTTGTGTACAATGTCAAATACTTTCATTTTTTAAGTTGAAATACACCAACAAATTATAACTAACAGATTGTCTCAAAACACACTGATATTGATGACTAACCTATTCCAACTAAAAATGAAAGTTAACATATCCCATTAAATAGATAAAAATATATTTTTTCTTTATAAAAAGTATAAATCAGTGTAAATTCATTTGTATCTTTCCTAATTTCCCCCAAATTAGTTACAAATAAACCTTCTTAAATAATTTTCAATCTTGATTAATCATTTTTTGTGATTTATTGTTTATCTACTCATTTCCGGTTTATATGTTCAGTCAAACATAAAAAATTTAACAATCGAAGTATACATATAGGTTTTTTTTAACAACAATATATATAAAGTCCGATACTTGTATCAAATCAATCTAAAATGCTTCTAACATTTTTTTTACACAAATAAGTAAAATATATTACACATTTATTGATATTTGTTTCTATTATACCTGTCATTTCTTTATTTTTTTATATTAAGTTTAATTTCTAAAAGGGTTTGTGTAATATTACTTTTAGTTTAAAAGTAGAGTTTGTGTAATTAAAATAAAAACAAAAGTTAATGTAATGAAAGTAAAAAAATTAAAGTAAGAATGATTTATGTAGAATTCAAAAACAAAAAATTGTTGTTAGGTGTAATAAAAGGAAACATATGAGAATGCTGCTCAATATATTAACATCTTAAATTACTTGGAAATCTAGCTTTGCCTAATATAGATAATATTGAGAATCATTTTTAACCATTTACATTTATATGTATAATACATAAGAATTAAATAATAAATGTATTAATGATGAGAGAAATTTAAAAAATTAAAATTAATAAAATGCTATTTGAAAAAAATAATACTATGGACAAATAATTTAAGATAAATTTAATGATAACAACTAAATTAATTAACTAACTTCTTTATTTCATTTGTAAATTAATATAAAAATATCAAAGAATAAATAAAATCAACATATGATCTATGTTCATCACAGGACCTTACATAGTTACACTAAGGTCTTTGGTTTGGTAAGGGATTTGACAATTGAATATACAAAATAAAGATAAGATGTTTTTGTGGAAGTGTCTTCATGGTGGCTTAGTCACAAACAAATTTAGGTAAGATAAGAGTATGTTTAATCTATCTTTTTGCCCTTTATGTTTTCAAAACGTGGAATCTACCTTGTATATTTTATGAGACTATGTGTTCCCTCAAATTGTTGGGTTGTAAGTCAATATGAACATACATCATGCTTTCTTTTTTACAAATATTGATGATTGAATAACCACTGATATTAAGAACATTATTTCCATGCATGGAATTGAGTGGAATATGTTATTATTCCTATAACATCTCAAACTCTCACTATTTTCTATACTAACTAATCAAGTAATCTAATATACTTTTAATGTAATATACAATCCAAACATAGGAGAATAAAATTTTCATCATAACACAATCAATCTAACATCATACACCTTTTCATGTATTCAAAATTTCAAACAAAATATAATAATTACATAAACTTAATATCGATGCCTCTAAATTCGAATAACAATATTTCTACACAACTATCTTATATACATATTCAACAACAAAATAACATCCTTTGAGACTTTCAGCCACAATCTGACATACTTCATTCTAGACCATCCTGCCACTTCGCATTATCACTATTATTTGCTTCTATGCAAAACATGATCATCACAATCATACAGAAAACACAAACAGTGCAAAGGTAAGCATAGGATAAAAGATATATTATTACTATATTATAATTATGCACTCACAAAGTACAATCAATCACCCTTAGGTTTCATTTGAACATAATTACTCATAACCAATCAACCACATTTATGCTTCACTAAACATAAGCACTAACATCCAATCAATTACACTTATGCTCCACCTAAACATAAGCACAAACAGCTAATCAATCACACTTATTCTCCACCTAAACATAATTACTAACATCCAATTGATCATACTTATGCTCCACGTGAACATAAACATTAACAACCAATCAACTATCGCTTTCCGGAAAGACTCACTACATTGAATTTGGATACCAAGGTAGCGGCTCATCTAATTTTCCCCACTCTGATATCTATCTGACCCATCCAATAACCAGTTGAAGTCTAAGCATACTCATATATAGCCAACTAATTTCTGGTGTATCATCGCTCGAAATAGGCCCTAACACTACATTACATTGTTATCCAAGTATATCATGTGGTGTGTATCATCGCCCGACACAGGGCTTTAACACTGCATCATCACTTAAACCTATCCACCTCCCTAATTCAATGGATCACCTCAAGAGCTTTGTTACCTCTTCATAATAGTTCATAACACAATTCATTAATACTCCTTATTAATGAATTACAATCTCCAGTCATACACAAACACTATTCCAACAACTAATCATCATTCACACACAACATACAATTTCACATATTACTCAAAGCATGCATCAACTCAACACATCATCATATCTTTAATACAACACCTCATCACTATACATTTATAATTGACATACACGCTATCTCAGATAGCTCATTTATACCATCAAAATATACGTTATCACACATAGCTAAATAATACAATTAACATGCACGTTATCCCAAATAGCTCACTATGAAATCCAAATATACATTATCGTAAATTGTTCAAATCACAATCAACAAATACAATAACTCAATTAGTTCACATCATAATCAACAAATACGTTAACTCAATTAGCTGACATCACAACCAACAAATACGCTAACTCAATTAGCTTAAAGCAAAATCAAATACACACAATCTTAAATAACTGAAAACACAATTAAAATACATGTTATCTTAAATAGCTCAAAGCATAGTCAAAATAATCATTATGTCAAATAATTCAAATCTCTCAACTACCAAATCACTGATCTATTAATAAAAATCAATAAAAGAACTTCTCTTACTTATTTATCCATCCAAAAGTCGAATAAAACAGAAGTAGAAGAGTCAATGTAAAAAATTACACATGAACCTGACAAGAATCTCAATTTCAACAGGAACCAAAGAAAATTAGAATTTCCAAAGGAATTTCCTTTTTAAAGAAAATGAAAGGATTGTAGATGATCAGAAAAATGTTTAGAAAATTACGATAAGACATACCTATATTATCACCTCTCAAAATCAGGAGCAATGGAAGAGATCACGTCCAAATCTGACAACCCAAAGTCAACCATGCAAGCAACCAAAAGAATGGAGGCATGAAAGAAAATGCCATAGCAAGAGATGAAGAATGAGAAAATTAAAAGAAAAAGGGAAGAAAGAGAATTTTATACAGCACTATAGGCGTATTTAGTAAAAACAATTTGCTAAATGCAACCCCTTTTCAATAACGGATTATCTTAAAACTTCCTAAAACTCAACTAAAACTCTTCGAAACAAAAGAACAATAATTACTCTTTTCTCCCTTATCCTTCTACCATCAACCGAAAACAACCATATAGTATCAACACAACTAATAAATCCACTACATCTCCAATCAATTCGTAATTTAAGTAAAAACTTAAATTTAATTTCTTTACTATTTATTTTACGAATTTTTAACCTATTAAATAAACAAGTCCTTACATTTCCTCACTGTGCATTCAATCTTAAAGGTGCAAAATAATTCTTGTTCAATTTAGTGTAGTTCAATTTGCAAGAATATTGTTACCTCAACATTACAATACAGTTAACAGATTACATATGCTTATAACCTTAATCTAACTCCTGCTTCATCCATGTCTGAAATTTGTAATGACCTGTTTATTTAATAGATTATAAATTCGTAAAATAAATGGTGAATGAAATTAAATTTAAGTTTTTACTTAAAATTACTATTTGATTTGAGATGTGATAAATTTATTAGTTGTGTCGATACTATATGGTTATATTAGGTTGATGGTAGAAGGATAGGGAGGTGGTAATAAGTATTATTCTTTTGTTTTATAAGATTTTAGTTGAGTTTCTGGAAGTTTTCGGATAATTCCTTATTGAAGGGGGTTGCATTTAGCAAACTGATTTTACTAAATACACATCTAAAGCTATATAAACCTTTCATTCCTCATTTATTTAATTATTTCATTATTCTTCTTGATTCTTTCGAAAACAACCATTCACTCACTCACCGTCTCAAAATCTTTCGTCCCTTGCATGGCAGTGGTGGTCAATATAGGTATGTCTGATCTTAGTTTTTGTAACCTTTTTCCGTTCATTTTCGATCCTGTTGTTGCTGTTCAAAAAGGATTTCCTTTGAAAATTCTAATCTCTTAGGTTCCATTGAATTTGGGTTTTCCTGTCAGGTTCCTATGTATTTCTTAATGTCGATTCTTCCCTTTTTTATTGCATAGGTTTTTGAAAGGGGAAACAGGTAAGGGAAGCCAAAACCTTACTTTTGAATTGAATTTGAAAATTATGTGAGAATTGATTGTGTTGATGAAATTTATGTTTGGAGTGTTGTTTATAAATGTGACGAGAAATTGATATTGATTTTGACATGAAAATGGCTATTGATATATTTTATAATGTGATCCATATTGTGTTGATGCATGTGAAATGAGATACATGCTTATGAGATGTTATGTTGATGTGATAAGTTGATGTAATTGTGATTTGGATGTTTGGAATTTGTAATTCATTGATAGGAGTATTAATGAATTGTGTTATGGGCTGTTATAAAGAGGTAACAGAACTCTTGAGGTGATACATTAAATTATGGAGGTGGATAGATTTAAGTGATCTTGGTGCTAAGGCCTTGTTTAGGATAATGATACACTACATTAGGGTCCTGTCCAGGGTGATGATACACCACAGGATATACTTGGATAACAATGTGATGCAGTGTTAAGGCCATATTTTAGGTAATAATATACTAGACATAAGTTGGTTATTCAATAAGTATGTTCAGACTTCAACTGGTTATCAGATGGGTTAGATAGATACTAGATACTAGTATGGGAAAAGTCAGATGAGCTGCTACCTTGGTTTCTAAATTCAATGTAGTTAGTCTTTTTGCAAAGCATTAGTTATGCGTTGTGCTTGCTTATGTTTAGGAGAACATAAGTGTGTTTATTTACTATTAGTAAATGCATGTTGATTGTACTGAATATAAATATTGCGTAACTTTCATGTTTTATGACTAATGTAATTGTGTCTTGTATATTATGTAGGCTTACCCTTGCACTGTTTGTGTTTTTTTTTATGACTATGATGATCGTTTTTTACACAAGAGCAGATAATGGTGATGATGTGAAGGGACATGATGCTCTAGAGTGAAGTATGTTAAATTGTGGTTGGAAGTCTTAAAAAATGTTATTTTGTTGTTGAATATGTATATAAGAGAGTTGTGTAGAAATATTATTATTTGAATTTAGAGACACTGTTGTTAAGTTTATGTGATCGGTATGTTTTATATGGAAGTTATGTGAATATGATGTAAAGAGATAAATGAAATATGATATGTATGTTATATGAATGTAAACTTATATGTCAGTTGGTTAGTTTTGATAACAAAAGTTCTGTTATTTGTAGGATCTTGTTGGCAGCAGGTCTCGCCCAATGAGCTTTAATTTGTCAACCTATTTTTTAGATTTGCGCCTAGTAATACGTCTCATCAAACGCAAATTACATTGTTTAGAAATAAATAGGATTTTTGCCCAGTGACGTGTCTCGTTGAGCAAAGTCCCTAATAATGGGACACTCTGATACAGGGTCTTCGTTAAGTGACAACTGTTACTAGGTGAGCCATCTCGAGTCTCGTCAAACTTTACAAGTTTCGCTGAGCAAGATATTGCTACTTATTATGTTATATTTTGTTTAAAATTTTGAATAATGTAATGTTAGATTGATTATTATGATGAAAATTTTATTCTCCAATGTTTGGGTTGTAAATTACATTAAAAGTCGATTAGATTTTAACATTAACAAATTTTGTGAACTTTAAAATATTTAATAATAATATAATGACTTATTAGATTTTACAATTTAAATTTTATAGGTTTATAATAATAATTCATAAGATTTTAATTTTTTTTATAAATTTATAATATAAAAATTAGTAGAAAAAAAAAATAAAATAAAGAAAAGCCTAGAAAAATCTTAAGGTTTTAGATGAAATTGTTTAGTGAAACTTTTTTATTAAAATATCTCATGAAATTCATTAAAATTTATTTACAAATCGTTAAAATTTGAATTTTATAGGTTTATAATAATAATTCATAAGATTTTAATTTTTTTTATAAATTTATAATATAAAAATTAGTAGAAAAATAAAATAAAGAAAAGCCTAGAAAAATCTTAAGGTTTTGGATGAAATTGTTTAGTGAAACTTTTTTATTAAAATATCTCATGAAATTCATTAAAATCTATTTACAAATCGTTAAAATTTGTATAATCTTAAATGTGATTAGATTTTACCATCTCTAAAAAAATATAGTCGTGACTAAATACAACACGTGTATAATCTCAAATAAATACCATAAAAAAAATTATTTTTTTAAAATTCTAATTGAATAGTTGTTTTTCCTTTTTTTTTAAGTCCTTTAATTATAGTAGCAAGTGATGGTGCATTATACAAGAATTTTAAATTTAAGAAGTTTTTAAAATAATATTTATATTACAATTTTTAATAAGAAAAATATAAAAAATGAAGAAATAAGATAATTTATTATTAGAAAATAAAATGAAAAATGAAATTTTAAGAATTATTACCATAAAAATAGATAAATTGTTTGAAAATCTTCTTTTTCTGGGGTTCTGCCCCTACCATATTAAAAAAGAAAAAAAAAGTTGTCTGAAAATGCATAGAGGAGACATATCTTAAATAAATTCCAATGTTCAGTGAAAATGGTAAAAAGAAAGAAAATTCTAGCAATAGATTACTAATTGTGTTATAACTTTGTATATTTTATTTGTTCATTATTATGAACATATAATTTAAGATAAATTTAATGAAATTAAGTAAATTAATTAACTAACTTCTTTATTTCATTTGTGAATACTTAATTGGATATAGTTACAAGGTTGATAAAAAATGGAAAATAATTTGCTGTAGTCACTAATCTCAACTATAATAATAAATATTATAATAAAAATATAAAATATTAAAAGTTTTAGCGGTTAAATTATAATTATATGCTCTCCGAGTTATAAAACAATGGTAGGAAATCTGGAGTCATACAAAAATACAAGAGAGTGTATTGAATATTTGAATTGAGAATTAAAAAATTATTTTGATATACAAAAATTTTGTGAACTTTAAAAGATTTAGTAGGAATATAATGACTTATTAGATTTTATAATATTTTGTAGATTTTATCGTTTGAATTTTAATAAGGTTTATGATATCAATTCATAAAATTTTAAATTATTTATGAATTTTATAAAATTTTAATATATCAAAGACTAGTTGAAGAATAAAATAAGGAAAAGTATAGCAAAATCTTAAGATTTTAGATCAAATTGTTTGATGAAACTTTTTTATTGAAATATCTCTTTAAATTTTATTAAAATCTATTTAAAAAATTATTAAAATTTGCATGATTTTAAATTTAAAATTTTAAAATAATATTTATGTTACAAATTTTAATAAGAAAAATATAAGAATAAATAAATAAGATAAGTTGTTGTAAAAAAGAAAATGAAAAATGAAAATATAAAAATTATTACAATAAAAATAGAATAAAAAAATTGTCTGAAAATGTACACACTAGTCGTCTCTTACATAAATTCCAATACTCGATCAAAATGAAAAAAAAGAGAAAATTCTACGAATAAATTACTAATTGTTTTATAACTTTGTATATTTTAATTGTTTTATAATTTATATACTGTAACATTTTTTTAAAACTAGACTATTAAAACGCAAAATGAGAAATCTTTAGACGCACTTAATACAAGATATTTTTACTACTCCCTGTTCCTTCAGTTTAAACTGGCACTAAATTAAAATTAACGTAAAAAATTGATAAAAAAAATCTTTTGATTTTTAAGTAATTATCACTTCTGCTGTAAAAAAAAGGTAATTACCATTTGGTTTAATTTTATTAACGTTAGATTTCATAGTTTTTTACAGGTTTCATAGTTAATTTTATCACAAAAATATTTATTACATGGAGTAAAAGAGATAACATTTTAATTATTATAATCAATCTTATTTTTTGACAGCATTGTAATAATCAAGCTTAAAATATAAGAGTTAATTTTTGCAAAATAGTAATGAAATTAGTACAAGTTTTAAAAAATTATTACAATACGTAAAACTGAACTTTTTATAATTTTAAATTGTCTCATATAATTTCTAAAAAAATAATAATCACACTGTAAAAAGTAAAAACACTTGTTACTAACAAAACCCATAACCTTAAAAAAAAAAAACAAAACCCATAAAAATATTATTATCATTATTTTCTAAGTTTATGATTGTGCAAACGCATGTCGTAAAAGTAAAAGGGTTTAAAAAGCATGGAATAAAGACAAAGACAAAAACCTCAATTTCTTATCCTTTGCTTTACACACTAATCCATTCCATCAAATGATTCAAATGCACTCCATCTCCTTTTCAATTTTCATACCATTTTCCCAGTTACTTTCCTTACCTAACCCTGCTACTCCTTTTCTTACATATAAGTAATCACAATTTTGTCCATTCTTCCAGCCACACCCCCAACCAGAGAGGCAAAGCCCTGAGCTTTTACGCCCTGTGCTTCGATTCAAACATACCCGGCTCCATTTTTTATTATAAATTCTAATGTTTGAGGTAAACCCTCCTCTTTGTGTCTGATTCAGGTGAAACATCCTGTTGCTCATAACTAAGTTTTACCTTTTACCTTTTCGTTTGCGTGTGTTTATGATTTGTTAACGATATCTGAAGGTTATGTCTCAACACGTGACATGGGTCATTGAGAGATATGTGTTTTCTGCGTTTTATTTTATCACATTGTTCATTCTCTGTAAATAAGAGAAGATTTTTTAATTTTTTTTCTTTTTTTTATGGTTTATCACTCTGGAATGCACGTGTATGTATTGCCTGAAGTTTGTTTTCTGGTTTGGATATATTGAGTTGAATAATTTGATATTGGGGTGATGGATCAGGCAAAAAGCAAGGGCAGTGGTGATATTTTGGATCATGTTGATGAAAGGGTGTATGAGGATTTAAACCAATTGGTTGAAGGAAATGCAATTGATGCAGAAGCTGGACATAGCTTGGGTGACAGAGTTAGTATAAGTGTGGAAGATGGGGCTTCACAAGAGATGTGCAATGATCTTGGATTGAATAAGGAGCTAAAGGAGGGGCCTGAAGAACTTAATGATCAGGATATTGGTGACCCACAAGAAATTAATGATACATTGCATGGGGTTGATCAAGGAACTAGTTACAGTTCAAGAAATTTGGTTAGTGGGGAAGTGCCTGAAACTTGTGTTGTAATAGATCCTTCTGCTCAGATTGAGTGTGTCAATGGAAATAATAAGAAATTGGAAGCAAAACCTAATGAACTAGGGTTGAACAAGGTGTCCATGAAAGTGACTAAAGGGGTGTCTGAGACAGATAAAAATTCATGTGTGATTGATATAAACCGTGGCAGCTGTGATGGGTTTAGTGAGAGTTTGGAAGGTGAAATGATTTGTAGGATTTGCCATCTGGCGTCTGGGCAACCATTAGAAGCAGCGGCTGTTGGCACTGCGAGTAATGCTACTACAAATACAGATTTGATTCAGCTTGGTTGTGCATGTAAAGATGAGCTGGGCATTGCACACAGTCATTGTGCTGAGGCATGGTTTAAGCTTAAAGGAAACAGGTAACTGTTGCTTTTGTTTTTTCTTATTTATTTTTTGTATATAGATCAATATTTTGTTTAGTTTTTCTTAAAGTTTTGTGTTGATGCCTGCAACATTGAACATCAGAACATGTTTTGAGTGTTGTCTACTTATTTTTTATTCAAAATGCCATAGAGATTCCTGAGGATTTCTATGTTTGTGATTATTTAGTCAAAATTTCTGTACAAGAAATTGTCTTGGGATGTGCATTATTTTAATAACTTGTAACATTATTTTCTTTTTTTAATATTTGGTTGATTTTTTCTTTTATATCCTGTCTTGTGAAATCTTTTAATTTTGCAGCCTACTTATGCATATAGCATTATATTTACTTTATCATTATTAAATTTTATTAATATTAATAGGAGTTTCTAAATTGAAATTCTATTACTATTGTTATCTTAACGCTATTAAATTTTAACTCAAATTCTAAAATTTTAGCCTTAACCTTTGAAATTGGCTTCACTGCTTATTTGTCAGTTGGTAAATGTATGTATCACTTAGTTGTTTCACTTTTTACTGGTACATCTCTAACTGGAGAACTGGTATCATTGTTATGCACCCTGACGCATGGGAGTTTCTATTGTTAATTGATTTCAATGAGGGGTGAGATGGGCAAATGCTTCCAGATCCCTAATTGGTTTTCCTTCTGATTCTGAGGTATTGGCAAATGGCTTGCCTTCTAGTGGTTGTTGAGGCTGAGGTTAATTGACACCTAATATTCCAAATAATGGCATCAGGTCTAAGTTTGGTGTGGTGTATAATATATATGATTGCAACTATTGTTCATATTGATTTTGGTAAAAAAATGCTCTTGTCTCCATGAAGTTTCTTTGAATCTTCTGTTTCTCTTTTCAGCTGATATATGGTGAACGAACTAGGAAAATCCAGTTTATACTTTCATCACCACAGAAAACAATAGTATGTTATAATATGTTTCCTACTCCTTTACATTTTCCTCCATGGCTCCACCCATTCCTAAAGAAAGAAAAAGTGATACTTAGAAAGATTTCATGCTAGCAAGATTGTCTTTCACATTTTAAATATTTTAAAAGGGTTGTTGGAGAAGAAACACTAGAGTTTTGGACTATTGCAAATTTCACTAATGTCACTAATCCAATGACCATTCCCTTATGAGTCCTTCCCTTGTAATTTTTAATTCATTCACTTTTCAATTAGTTCCAGATCAGTCTGTAATCCATCTTTTTATGTAACCAAGGGCTCCATACCTAATTAGTAGTGGAACGTGATAGAACTATTTTGTTGCAGTTGCAAGTGTAATGCTGAACCCAAGGGTCCATAACGCAAGAACCGAGTGATGGAGTGCGGATTTTTGGTTTGGGGGGTAGTTCTGCTATTGCATATTAATTAATGAAACAATATGAGAAGCTCTCTCAATTTGCCTTCAATCTAGAGCTTTGTCAGAGTCTCAGTTACTGTTTTCAATATTGTTTACAACAAAATTCAAATTATGAAATCATGGTTCAGATGTATGCTCAATTCAAATTTTTGTTAACAATTCTACTGTTCCTGGTGAAGAATGGTCTGGAGGTATCATTATTTTAGGTAATTTTAATTCTAATTGGTGTTTGAAATTATTCATGTATGTACTTTAATTCTGTCTTAAGAGCCTTCAGAATTTGAAAGCCATTGGGCCCTAACTCATTTGAGTCAAGTTGGGGGAACCAATTGGGTGGGGTGAGGGGAAGCTTATCAGTACTTTTTTTTCCCGTTCATATCATGTGTATGTACTTGCTGCTTATTTTTTTTTGTAATTTGAAAACATTTCTCGTTTATTGAGCTGAGAGAGAGGGTTTACATGTGCTTTTTACAAACATTTTACTTAGTTATAAGAATTTTATCACCTAGAATGGTCTATATAGTTTCATATGCTAACTAATTTTTGGTTAAATAATCCTGAGGTTCTTTTTATTCTATTATGTTGTATGTTAGTTCTGTTACTATCCTTGATTACCTTTGATGATCACAGGTTGTGTGAAATTTGCGGTGAGACTGCAAAAAATGTCTCGGAAGTTACAGATAATGGATTTATGGAAGAGTGGAATGATACCAGGTTCATGGACAATGATAATACCCGATCCAGAAGATTTGGTGGATGCTTGCGCGGACAACCATTTTGTAACTTCTTAATGGCATGTCTGGTAATAGCTTTTGTTCTACCATGGTTCTTTCGTGTAAATATGTTCTAGCTAGTAGAGGGCTAAACACTACTCTTCCCCTCAAATCTTCATCACTGCCTATATGATGAGTGCATCATTGAAGTTCGTCGCATATTCTTTCTCCGAAGGGGTGGCAATTACCATGACCAACTTCACATTTCTCAGGGTATATAGTACCCTGATGCCTTGAAATTTGGTTGTGAACAAACTTACCAACTTGGCAAGTTATGGCCCAAATTGTTTCCTTCTTGCATTCTTTCGATTGGAGTGCGAATGGTGTTCTGAGAAAAATATAATCAGCGGGATCGGTTTTACATTTGGCATAGATGTTTTATATTAGAAATATTACACTATTCGCTGTAAAACATGCAAACTTAAAAGAGCCTCTCCTTGATTTTCCTTCTCTCTTTTAAGTTAATTCACTTTTTTCTTTCTTTAATCTCTGTTTTTGGCTTATCTGTTAAAATAAAGTTCGAAGAATCCAATGTCATTCGTTATTGTCAATGTGTTTCTACTTCTATATCCTACTATTTGTTTACACGTATTTATACATATTTACAAAAGCATTATACTTGAACACGTGCCTTAATTTTGAAGTTACACGTATTTATACATATTTATAAAAGAATAAATTCATACTTTTTTTAGAAGTATTTAAATGAAAGACTAACCATCTATTAATAAACATATTAACAATTAATGATAATTTTAACAACACAAAATCTATTAAAGGTATTTTAGTTTGAAAATATATTAATTAATGCTTTTTAATGGATAAATATTAATTTTAAATGACTATAACATTAGAGGAAGTATAACATTATAGGTAACATTAGAGGAAGTATATATTTTTAATGCTTTTTAAATAGAGGAAGTATAACATTAAGAAAAATAAAATAAAATCCTTGCGAGGGCAAACAATATTGGAAGATTATGATTCATAGAAAAAAATACTGAACATTATAGGTAAGTGTTTCACAGCTTTGATCATGTGGTAAGGGAGCCAAATATTGGAGAATATATTCCACAAAAAAAAATAAAAAAAATAGTGGAGCATATATGTCACTTTTTAAATTATGAAAGAGAATATTATAATCTCAAAACTATTAATGCTGATATGAAAGAAAGAAAGAAAATTGTGACTTGAACTCAAAAAGAACAACGTATTACAATTTAATATCAATATGTGAAAGGAAATATCTACTGCAAGCTATTACAGTGGAATCCTTTTAATTGATTTTTTGACAAGCTGATTGTTGACTTACTATTATTATATTGCTATTACGGAACTTCTATCCATAATTCCGTTGTAGTCTAGGTGGTTAGGATACTCGGCTCTCACCCGAGAGACCCGGGTTCAAGTCCCGGCAACGGAAATAAATTTTGAAATATGTGTTTGGCACAGTCTCTAAAATGATGAAACATATTTTATTGTTTATGCCCTTGGCTTTTAAAAACATCTATTTTGAAAACAATTTTCTACACAAATATAATTTTGATGAGAAATTGACTGATAAATAGTGCAACATTATTTTAAAATATAATTTTTGAAATAAAAAGTGATAAAATAAATCAAATAACCCTAAGTTTTTATTATTTGGTATTTATTCTTTTAGAACACATTTATACAATTTTGAAGTATATATATATATATATATATATATATATATATATTTAAAGTAACAAACTTTAGGTAAATTCTTAGAAGTAGTTGGAGAAACATAATCTATGATACCCTTGACAAAGCATGAAGTGATATTGGTGAGTCTCCTAAAATGTTTAATACTAAAGATTTGATTAACCTATACTTGTTGAAAATAATTTAAATTTTAAAATAAAAGAATTGATAAAAATTCAAAAAGTGTTTTTTTTAAGAATTAGTTTTGTTATAAATCTTTATGATACTATCTAGCTTTAAATATTTTATGAGTTTGTTTTTAAATTAATTTAAGGATTTGTATATTTTGTTTAGAAATCAGCATAATAATAAATTTGAATTTTGTATTTCTATTTACTCTATATAGGGGCAAGAAATAATAAAAATCAAATAAGTGTATAGTGTGTTCCATCTAAAAGATTCATTAGGTGTGTAGGTAATTTTTGTTACGTATAGAAAAAGATTTTTTTCCCAACAACTATGCCTAAGAATATACACACATTTGAAATTTCGTTGTTTAATGAAAAATCAAATAAGATCTATTAGTACAACAAGGTCTTTATCCAACTTTAGAAGATGAAAAGTCGATTGTTATAAGTGAAAGAGAATGACTCAATCCAAATAAAGGTTGTGAGCATGATTTAGTTAGTTCTTCTTGAGATCAAGTGTAATGTGTTGAAACAGACATTGAAAGTTGTATGGGAAAAGCTCAAGAGCATTAATGCATCTAGTTCGTTGACCAATCATTTAAATTTGAAGATGGAGTTGTCTCAACTCAAAATGGAGATGTTTGCAACAACATCAACAATTTTAATAAACTAGTATGTCAATTGTTGAATGTTGATGAAAAAAATCCAATAAAGAGTAGGAAGTGATATTGTTGACTTCATTACCAAAGTACTACAAGCCTTTGGTTTAGAAATGCTTGTATAGAGGAGGACAATGAAGTTGGATGACATGACTATAATTGTGACTTTAAGATAAAATGAGAGAATGATGAAATATGTGATATTGTTAATTAAACTAACATATTAGTTATGCAATTGTATGAGCAAGGAAGGAGTCCTTCACGGAGACAATATGGGAATTGCTTGATTGACCAATGTACCAAATTGTATAGTATTTACGATGAGTACAAAGGTTGTATTTACAAGAACTTGTCTAATACATAGAAAATTTTTCTATTTTTAACTTGCGTAATGCCTTAATGAATATGATAAAGTAAACTACCAACTGCAAAGAATATTTACCATTATAAACTTCAACAATAAAAAGAGAAAGCATAGAGTTAAGAGTAAAAGAGAGTTTTAACATAATAAGAGAAATTGTTGGGACTTGACTTCATTAAATAATCACTCCTATATATACGAAACCTTATCTGGTTTATTACTCATTTTTTATCAAGTTATAAAAATGTCCTAACTCTAATCCCTTATAGGTAGAGTCTAAGCTCATTAAGTTTTAAGTTATTAATTACTTATATGACCTAAACCAAATCACTTGCATTAAGGAAAAAGAGTAAACTATGACCAATGAATTTACTCTATTCTTGGTAATATAAACTCCATTGGATGTTTTCTCATTTTTTTATTCAAATACATTTTTCAATTACATCCAAATCTTAAAATAACAAAGAATAAACAAAATAAGTACATAAAGGAAAGAATACAACCACTAAAAAATAAACTTTGATTAAAGATGAAAAATACACACAAGTTAGGTTTGGTTACATCAAGTTCTAATTAAAGGAAAACTCAATTACTCATGAAAGATAGGAGCATCCTAAATGATGGAGAAAACAAAAAGATGAGAAGTTGTTTGTCAAAGCTCATTTAAGTTGTTTGTCTTTTCCTCATAAGTGTTACCGTAAACATTATTGTTTAGCGTTTCCATTTTGTCTGTTGGACATACTGATTGATTAAAGAGTTGAGAAGCCATTATGGCTATCCATATTTAAGGCACCAGTCAGTTTTGCTTAGTAAGCTAATTGCTCTTAGTCTTCAGTTGAACACTCCATTATTGTCTATTGAGTATATGCCCTTCACCTATGACCTTTCGTATTTAATCCACTAGTCACTTAAAAAACATTTGATGGGCAAATTGTTGGTCTAGCTAACCTTGCTTCAAGTTAATTCCAAAAGTTGTACGTGTATTTCCATAATATAGTAACTATTATACTAAGCTACATTTATTATCTAAAATCCTAGTTATATATACTTTTCTATACAAAAGAAGAAAATTAAAACCATAAATAAAGGAGAATTAAGATAAATTGTTCTCATATGCCTAATAAGCATATGAGATAATTATCAAGGGACCAAAAAGAAGATCACAATCACAATGGTGTCTACAACAAGATAAGAGTAATGTGAATTGTTGAACCTTAAAAAATTAAGTTTTATCAAGACAAATGATAACAAGTTCCAAATTAATGTGAGCCAAAACTCTGAAGATGAACATTTGTATTTAATAACTATTGAAGATATTGTTAAATCAAAATGGATAACAAATTTTGTTGCTTCAAAACACATTTGTAGAAATTGAACAATGTATGATACCTTGAAAACTAAGAGAAAGTTCAATCATTTTAAGTTGGGAAATGGTGAGAAAATGAAAGTTAGAATGAATTGAGATTGTGAGAATAAAATTCCACAAGACATCTTTCAAACTTTTCAAAATGTGAAAGTAGTATGCTAATATAATTTTATTGACTGAGTTGACATCACAAGATACACATATGTGGTTTAAATTAGAGATGCAAGGAGATATAAAGTAGTTCAGTTGGTTAAGAAGGAGTGAGGTAAGAAAATATCCTGAATTTAATTCTCATCACTAAAAAAACTAACAATATTAAAAACACTAATATTTGACCTATAAAAAAAAAGAAATTGAGGATGCAAGGTGCACAAGGAAGGAACTTAATGTTGCAATGACAAAAATTTGAAAAAACTTTGCTAGTTTGAAGGACAAACTTTGAGATGTTTCTTTTTTTTAATGGGGTGATTATTTAGAAACTTTAATTAAGGGAGAAATTTTTGGAGAATATATAATTCAAATTTCAAAATAAATAAAGTTAATGGAATTTAAAGAATTTTTTCTTAGAAATTAGCTTTGTTTGAAATTTTTAAGATACGGTATAGAGTTAAACAATTTATTTTTAAATTAATTTAAAATTTTGGATTATTTTTTTAGAGATTAAAATGATGATTGTATTTAAATTTTGTATTTTTATTGGATTCTTTATATAAAAAGTAAGAAATAATAAAAATTAGTTAATATTTTTTTTGTTGCAAGGAGGAGTTTTTCCACCAATAACATCATTCTATAGTTTGCTAAAATGCTACACATTTTTAGATACATCCAATAAGGTTGATTCTAACTTATCCACAACAAGTTTGCAATCAATATAAAAAAATCACTTAATTGTAACCTAATTGTCTCATCCCCAATTTGTACACTAAAGATGACTCTAAAAAGATGCATCAACATTGCACTTTATAAATCCATCAGATGATGGACTCTAATAACTTAAGGGAATGTTGATTAAATTTGTGCTAGCGGTAAGTTCAGTGCTTTGATTCTGCATTTTCCTACCATAAGACCATTCAAATAATACATTGTGGGTTCTAGGAATGACATGTTGACCATCAACAATTTTGTTTTCGCATTGCTTTTCCTTCCTTGCATACCATATGCTCCATACAACTTAGAAGTATCCTCATACATCATTATATGGAATGCAAAATAAATTATATAAAATGTAGTTTTAGGGTTGATTAATGGTGTGTAATATTTGTTTTTTTAAGGAATATTAGTTACATTTAACTTAACTTAGTTTCTTCTAAATAAAAAAAAAAACTTTTTTCTACATTTATTGCTAAAAAAATAAGAGTTTCCATTTGAAGTATCTCAAACAATAATTGAAATATACATTGAGAACGTACCTAACTTTCTTTTTATATGAATAGGTTGCAACGTAGTTTAAGTTTCGATTTTAACTATTTTTTTTTTATAAATATCATAATGGTTTTTGTATAAAATTTATTATTAATATTGAATTATAAATAAGATAACTATTATTTAATATCATAAATAGCGCAACCCTTTTTTAATATATTTTATAAAAAGTAAAATCAAGCAACAAGTGTGACGATATTTGCATAATTAAAAGAAAGAAAAATCAACTCTAGTTCGAGCTATTGAATAATATACTTGATTTCCACCATAATTCGTGCATGTTACCAAAATTTTTTTTTCTTATTATTCTTTAACAATACTAGCATTCCTCTTAAAATAATTCAAATGAACTCACGTGTGATGAGACACAAAGATAAGTAAATAATGTGACATATGAAGAGAATTATTCAACAATCCGTTGTAGTCTAGTTGGTTAGGATACTCGGCTCTCACCCGAGAGACCCGGGTTCGAGTCCCGGCAACGGAAACAATTTTTTGATATTTGATTCGTTTTTAGAACGAGGCCTAATTTTTTGTGTAGGTGTAAGCATTTGCAGTGGCACCAATGTTGCTTGAAGACAGAGACAGGGGGAAACGCTAGCCATGTCGAAAAGCACATCAGCATTGAACACGTATCCAACCTATCATAGCCACAGAAACAAGCTAAACTATGCAAAGTCTCGGTGTTGTTTCATTTTCTTCAGACAATCTTGGACAAGATCTCTGTTGCCTTCGAATTTGGAACTTTCTTGCAGTAGCAGTGTTGCTGTCTCTGCTACTTTGTCCGGGACTACCCACAATGCAACCGTGGATAAGAATGCAAAAATTTGCAAGTTCTGTGAAATGGGTGATCTCAGAAATGCCGTAGAATTTCTCAAAAGGTCACAAAGGTTCAAACTTGAGTTGAATACTTACTGTTCTGTATTGCAGCTCTGTGCTGAGCTTAAGTCTTTGGAAGATGGAAAGAGGGTTCATTCCATTATCGCTTCTAATGGCGTGGCAGTTGATGAGGTTTTAGGGGCAAAACTAGTCTTCATGTATGTAAATTGTGGTGATTTGATTAAAGGGAGACAGATATTTGATGGAATCCTCAATGATAAGGTTTTTCTCTGGAATCTTTTGATGTCTGAATATGCAAAAAATGGTAATTACAGGGAAGGTGTGAGTCTTTTTGAGAAAATGCGGAAGGTGGGAGTTACAGGAGATGCTTATACATTCACTTGCATCTTGAAGTGTTTTGCTGCTTTGGCAAAGGTGAGGGAGTGTAAAAGGGTTCATGGGTATGTTTTAAAACTGGGTTTTGGTTCTTATAATGCTGTTGTTAACTCTATAATTGCAGCTTATTTTAAGTGTGGTGAAGTTGAGAGCGCACGTAATTTGTTTGATGAATTGAGTGACCGAGATGTTGTTTCCTGGAATTCCATGATTAGTGGCTGTGTTAAGAATGGGTTTTCCAGAATTGGACTTGAGTTTTTCACTCAAATGCTGAATTTGGGGGTTGATGTGGATTCAGCCACCTTGGTTAACGCTCTTGTGGCTTGTACGAATCTTGGCAACCTTTCATTGGGTAGAGCTCTTAATGGTTATGGAATGAAAGCTGGTTTTAGCAGGGATGTCATGTTTAACAACACCTTATTAGATATGTATTCTAAATGTGGCAGTTTAAGTGGTGCAAATGAAGTTTTTGCGAAGATGAGTGAAACAACTATAGTTTCTTGGACTTCAATCATAGCTGCTTATGTACGAAAAGGTCTATATGATGATGCCATAAAATTATTTGATGAAATGCAAAACAAAGGTCTTAGGCCAGATATTTATACTATCACAAGTGTTGTTCATGCTTGTGCTTGTAGCAACTCATTTGATAAAGGAAGAGATATACACAATTACATTATCAAGAACAACATGGGGTCGAGTTTGCCTGTTTCTAATGCTCTCATGAATATGTATGCAAAATGTGGAAGCATGGAAGAAGCTCATTTAATTTTCTCTCAAATTCTAGTTAAGGACATTGTCTCATGGAATACGATGATTGGAGGTTATTCTCAGAACTCACTTCCCAATGAAGCTTTAGAAATGTTTCTGGAAATGCAAAGACAATTGAAGCCTGATGACATTACAATGGCTTGTGTTCTTCCAGCTTGTGCAGTCTTAGCAGCTCTGGAGAAAGGCAGAGAGATACATGGGTACATTTTGAGAAAAGGGTACTTTTCAGATTTACATGTAGCCTGTGCACTTGTAGATATGTACGTGAAGTGTGGGTTACTAGTTCTTGCACAGCAACTTTTTGATATGATTCCTAAAAAGGATATGATCTCATGGACTGTTATGATAGCTGGATATGGCATGCATGGGTTTGGAAAGGAGGCAATTTCCACCTTTGAGAAGATGAGGATTGCAGGTATTGAGCCTGAAGAGTCCTCCTTCACATCCATCCTTTATGCTTGCAGTCATTCTGGATTACTGAAAGAGGGATGGAAATTCTTTGATTCCATGAGAAGTGAATATAACATTGAGCCCAAGTTAGAACATTATGCATGTATGGTGGATCTCCTTGTTCGCTCTGGAAATCTATCTGGGGCATACAAGTTTATTGAAACTATGCCAATTAAACCAGATGCTGCAATTTGGGGTGCCTTGCTTTCTGGGTGCAGGATACATCATGATGTGGAGCTAGCAGAAAAAGTGGCGGAGCATATTTTTGAGCTTGAGCCAGAGAACACAAGGTATTATGTTCTTCTAGCGAATGTCTATGCAGAGGCCGAAAAGTTGGAAGAAGTGAAAAAGTTACAAAGAAGGATAGGTAAGCGTGGATTGAAAAAGAACCAAGGCTGTAGTTGGATAGAGATCCAAGGAAAAGTTAATATCTTTGTTGCTGGGGATACTTCACACTCTCAAGCAAAAAGGCTAGACTCCTTGCTGAGAAAATTGAGAATGGAAATGAATAGGGGAGGTTACTCTAGTAAGATCAGGTATGCATGGATTAATGCGGATGATATGAAGAAGGAGGTGCTTTTATGTGGGCACAGTGAAAAGTTAGCCATGGCTTTTGGCGTATTAAATTTGCCTCCAGGGAGGACTGTTAGGATAACCAAGAATCTGAGAGTATGTGGGGACTGTCATGAGATGGGGAAGTACATGTCCAAGACAACCGGGAGGGAAATTGTGTTGCGAGATTCTAACAGGTTTCACCATTTCAAGGATGGTTCATGTTCTTGCAGAGGTTTCTGGTAAATCATTGGAAAAATTCAATAGTGTTCTTTGATGTAATGTATCATCCTCCTCTTCATGAAGATTTTAACTATTTTGCAATCACTGTTATCTTACTAATGTAGGACGCATTATAGATTAGCATATAAGGTCATTGCCGAAGTGTATGCAGAAGTGATAGCCATACCATACGTGCATAGAATCAGTGGTTGATGCTACGGTTTTTATGGTTATGCCAAAGGCAATTTTATGATTTTGAATTCATGGATGAGTTATCTAAATATCTATATTTGGATTGGAAAAGCATGGCAGTAGAGATCTATAATTGGAGTTCAGATGTAACATATATTTTCCGAAATAGAATATTGGTGGCAGGTGGTAATTCATGATTTATGTGAGAGATCCGATCCCACTTTGCTTTTAGATTCCAACTTTCTTTTCTGATTTCGTTAATGCTGACCAATGTTGACTCTTGAGAAGGGAATCAAAATCAGAATGACGTAAAAATGCTTAGGAAATGAAAAATTCAGTACCGTGTACAACATTTTTTGAAGTACGAGAATAGTAGCTTGTGTGACATGTTTTTTAGGTATTTTAGACTCGTACTGCTCTCCATTAGGCATGCCGAAACATAAGATATTCACATAATCACATTCAGTTTGTTTTTGTCTCCCCTTAAATAAATATGAATCAAATAACATTACTCCTCAAAAGTCACAAATGTCGTCCTTCAAAGTCATCTTTATGGGTTGAAATAATAATGAATTATATCATGCATAAAATCTTTAGTTTACTCATTTTAAAAAGAAAAGTCAAGTTTTATATTCACAAATAAAAATTCTATAGTTGAAATCGTGATTTAATAGACATATATGTACCAAGTTATACGACCTACAAAATTTTCTTTCTTGATTTTTGCATCAAGAGATACTACTTTACATGATACCATGTCATCAAGGGATATCAGTATTCGACATGGATTTCACCCTAGCTTAGCCATTCAACAGTGACAGATTGTTAGTTTGAAGTTCTCTACTACCCATTTTATCTTCTCCCTTTCCTTACGTTCTTGGACTGCTAAAAGATTGTCCATCTAAGCTTCACTGCAAGAATTTCCTGTTAGTACTTAGTATGATGCTGGAAGATGCATGTGCGGTGCAGGGTGTTACAGTAAACTGCAAAGTGCTAACAGAACTGCCTTCAATTACGTGCTTGCACATGCAATGACCACTTAACACTGCATTTTCAGTTTCAGGGGATAAAGAGTCTGTAGCAGATATAAGGGAAAGGTTCATCTTTAAACTCAGAAGTCAGAAATGTCAATCAAAGTGGTCATTATAAAAAAATCAGTACAGGCAAGGGACAATTTCCTTTTCAATTACGGTTGTTCTCATGCTTTTCTACTGCAACGAGTTGGGTTTGGAAATTATGTTTTGTAGGTTCTCTGATATCATAGCATGACCCTTAATTGCAAACCTAGTCCTTTGCTAGCACTAGATGTGCGTGCACTATGCTTGCTACTTATGTAGGTGTCATTTGTTGTGTAAAGGTAATGTGAACTACACAAATTAACGTTATATACCAAGTTAGGCTTAAATTGTGCATAACCGTTACCATCAAAGTTAATGAGACGGACATAACAGGTATATATGATCAAATACTAAGTCTCAAAGTTGTAGCATATCTTAAACTTAGAAAGAAACGATCTCACATCTTATTTACAACTTTTATTCACAAAACAAATAACAAGTGCTGGTAGATTCTCTTCATGGTTACCGAGTGTCACACTTCATTTTGAGGGGACGGATTTGTAATAAAGTGTAAACAAAACAGTAGAAATAAACTACTCACAAGAATCTATGAGGAGCAACAACAAATCGACAACAATAGCAAATCACCAAAATCACAAAATAAGACACCAAAATTTTAACATGGAAAACCCTTTAAAGTAAGGATAAAAACCACAGGTCATTCAGATCAAAGAAATAACTATCCAGATTACAAAGAAATAACCCTTCTAATGATCAGTGTCAACACCAACATCAAACAATAAAGTTTACACCTAAAGAACAAGGAACATGAAAAATCTCAAAAACACAGTTGTGATGCAAACTAAATATCTCCCAATTAAACTCTCTTTTTAATGATCCAAACAGTCAGAATGAAGAACCATATGTTTCGAACCTTTTGTCCAAAAATCAAGCTGATCCAACGGTGAACGAATCTTCAATGGTGAATTTATGATTTTGACTCTATGTAAAAACGAGAATAACTTTCTCTCTTCTTTTCTCTCAAATAATATGTATTTTTCTGACTAATGAGCTTCTCTCTGCCTACCACATGTGAGAAAATCTCATTGAAATCAACACCTTGTCTACAGCCTTTCACCACTCATCTGACTTTATACCTTAGAGACACAAAATTACTCTCATGTTTCACCCTAAATATCCACCTGTTTTCTAATGTGCTCTTGCCCTTAGGCAATCTCACCAAGTCATAAGTGTGATTATTATACAAGGATTTTTTCTCATCTTGCATTGCATCCAACCACTGTTACTTTCCTTCACTCTCCAAAGGCTTTTCAAAACACTCATGTTCTCTACTATCAACTGAGAAATAAGTGGTCCCTATTTTCTAAATGATCATGGCAAAAAAAAACTCATGTTTCACCCTAAATATCCACCCGTTTTCTAATGTGCTCTTGCCCTTAGGCAATCTCACCAAGTCATAAGTGTGATTATTATACAAGGATTTCTTCTCATCTTGCATTGCATCCAACCATTGTTACTTTCCTTCACTTTCCAAAGGCTCTTCAAAACACTCATGTTCTCTACCATCAACTGAGAAATAAGTGGTCCCTATTTTATAAATGATCATGGCAAAAAAAAAAACACATGATGCAACCGAGTTACGGACAATAGTACCTCTCTTGCCAAGCTAAAAAGCAGTTAGAAACCTATCAAGAACTAGCTTCCAAGAGAACACCAATACTGAAAAACACAATTTTTTTTATAATAAGTCTTATTATAAACAATATAAGAAAAAGTTATAATATACGATAGGTAATCAATAGTTTAACATTGCAACCTAATTTAGAATTGAAAACCACACTTAACTTATACATTCATCTACTTAATCAAGGTATGATAGACAACTCATATCAAACCATCCACAATAAATAAATCAGAATGGACATAAGAATTGTATTATTCTCTACTAGTTAATCATGCCATCAACCATTAGAAGCTTTGTTAGTTGCTCTTCTTCTAGAGTCCTAGTTAAGTTAAACAAAACTTCATAGTCAAGTTGTGCCAACAAATAATGGGATCATTATATCAAAACAAATTATAAATGCAATATAACATACACCCCCTCTTC
The DNA here is from genome assembly GCA_037954015.1 of Psophocarpus tetragonolobus. Classification (NCBI taxonomy): domain Eukaryota; kingdom Viridiplantae; phylum Streptophyta; class Magnoliopsida; order Fabales; family Fabaceae; genus Psophocarpus; species Psophocarpus tetragonolobus. The sequence goes on from CM075690.1 coordinate 24,615,805, forward strand.
CCCCATTTTTTTTGGTAAATTATATAGAATAAGAGATACAAATATAGGAAACTCTTAAAAATTTTTCATTCAAACAATATAAATTATTAAATATTATATTGAAAATTTCTTACATAAAGAAAGTTGTATATATATGAAGCAAATGACAGTAGATTATTCTTTTAATACAAGTGTTCCTGTTTCGAGAACTGTTTATATAAAGATGAGTCTGGTGAGTTTCCAATGGTTTGTTGTCTGCTTTCTTTTTAGTCTGAGATGTTTCCTTCCTAAGTAAAAGGGAGGGGGGTAACTTGCAAAGTTCACTCTAACACTCAAGTTAACGATGGATTCATAGCAAGTATAAAAACATCAAATGTCAACACCTACCATTCTATTTATAGGTGTTGGTCGGGGCTTAGAGTCTATAGGTCTGTTTATTGAAGACCCTATGATGTACAAATGATGTTTAACTCCGTTAATTATGAAATTAAGCTAATTAACCATGCTAATCTGCTATGGTTGTATAGTGTCGAGGTGTGGTTTTGGTGAAGTCTGAGATGAACTAAGATGTGGCTTGATCACCTTGGTCCCAAGATAACCTCGGGACTACGATCAATACACAAGCCCCCCAGGCTCACTTGAGGGCGTCGACACTGAAAAGTGAGTTTTAAATGCGGTTGGTGTGAATTGACCGTCGATTTGGTTTCGAGGTTACTCATTGGTTGAGATCACCTAGGAATTAGAAATGTTGTGTTCTCTAGAGTTGTTATGAGACACGTGGCTCATTGTTAGATGTTGGATATGTAGAAATGGACGACCTAGATGTGCCACCTTGTTGGGTCATGCCTCCATAGATAGGGAGACACTTGGTTTATGTCACACACGTCTTTATCAAGTTCTTCTGTGTTGTCTGAGTACTTCTTGCCAAAAACTTTTCGAAGTATAGTCAAGCGACTTTCCTCAAAAGGTTGGTGCCAAGTATTAACTAGATTCCTCTCATATTCAATATGTTGAAGTATTTGAATATAAGGCTAGCTTAGGTTCAAAGAACTCTAGGGTAGGTGATACCAATAGTGTTGAAGTCTCTTGTGTGAAGCCTCCGGTGGCTGCCACCTCACTGGTGCAAGCGGTGATGTGACCTTGGTGGAGGAGTATGCTCGGGTTAATCCCAAGGTTTTAGAGTACAATTAGACCAGACGAGGATGTGCAACATGGAGTAGGTGTTGGAGAACGTAGGCTTGCTAGAGAAGGCGACAATGATGGGATTGTGCAAGAAGTCGGATTAGATCTTCCATGACCGAGAAGGGGCGAACAAAGATTTTTTCTATATATATGACAGACTTTTACAATATTTCATGTTTGCTTTCCCTTCGACGAGTTCACAATGTCGGTGTTCTGAGTTATGAATGTGGCACTTAGCCAGCTGTACCCTAACAGTTAGGCATCTCTCCAAGCATTTTGAGTTCTCTACAAGGCGCTATATATAGAGCCCAACCTTCAAATTTTCCTGTATTATTAATGCACCCATCTTGGTGAAGTGTCGGGATGGGTCTCACTGACCGGGTAGTCTTAGTTTTGTATCCTTTCCCTCTACAGCTTGTCCCTTAAGAACTTCAAGAGAAGTTTTTCAAGGTATTTGTAAGGCTGGATTATCATCGTTATTTTTATGATGAAAATAATAAGTAGAGTTTCCCCTATTATTAGACCCAAAAGCCCCTTAAGTATAATGCTTCAGCCAATTGTTTAATGAAATGTTCTTTTTGGTTGTCTTGGTCTTATTTCATTAATGTATCTCCTATAGAAGTGTCAAAACAGGCCAGCCCAGCCCACACGGACTGGCCTACCATGGGTTGTGGGTTAGATGAGGTGGGTTGGCCCGACCCACCAAACCAAAAGATAACTAATTATACAACTCGGCCTAGTCCACCACGGGCTGGTGGGTTAGGTGGGCTGACCCACCAGATTTGAAAAAAAATAATTTCTAATTTTTTTAAGTGAGACTTTTTTATAAAAAATTTAAATTATAAATATGTAATTAAGTGCAAATATGCAAATTATAAACACATAAATAAGTTCAAAATTTAAAAAGAATACCTAACATATACATAATATTAAATAACATACAAATTATAAATAATATAAATCAACAACATTCAAGTCATTTTTGCATATAATATAATTAAAAGATTAATTCTAAACAGAGACTAAATGGATCAATGTCATCATTCATCAACAATTCAACTTCAACATACAAAAATAAAAGTTTAAAGAGGATGTGTTATTAAAATTAAAATTTTAAATAAATATGGTGAGTTGTGGGCCAGCCCAACCCGAACCCACCAAACTCGTGGGTTGGGTGGGCCGGGTCACAAAAGATAACCTGTTTCGTGAAATAATAATTTTTTCAACTTGGCCCGGCCCGAACCCGTGGTGGGCCGAGCTGGCCCACTGGGGCGAACCCGTTTTGACACTACTAATCTCCTATATGACTTTGACTATTTTTATTGTTATGTTTAATTATTTTATTTCGTGTTGGCGAGAGTTATATGATTTTAATTTTGCGATGCTTAATCTGTAGTGATGTTGGCAATTGTATTGCTTAATACGTAGTGATATTGTCGGTTTATATAGGGACTTTGTATTGGTCTTGAATTGAGTCGATTTCAGTGCATTCAAAGACGTGAAAAAGACCTCAGTGATTGCTTGATTGCATTTTATGTCCGTGTTAGCGTTGAATTTTCGTGTAGCAACTTGGTATTAGTCTTGGTTCGAGATGACTTCAGTGTTGTAAATACATGAGCATTCTTTTACACATTTTGCGTGGTTATTTTGTATTAGTCTCGGTTCGATATGACATTGGTGAGCGAAATACACGATATAGTTTTTGTACAAGTTTGAGAAATGTGATACTACGATTTAAGCGGCATTAGAATTTATACAAGTTTAGCATTTATCGAACCAAGATGCAGTCGGTGTTCTTCGTTGTTACCTAATGGTTTACATCCAAGGTCACCCGAGAAGAGATAATTTGTTTTATGGAATGAAGCTTCTAGTTTGAGGGCCATTTGTGTTATAGAATGCAAGAATGGAGATAAAAGGTAGATTTTCATTGATTTAAAGGGGATGCCTTATTAAAACCTCCCTGACCAAAACTCTCTTAGGAAAAGGATAGATGGTAGGAAAAAAATATATCCATCTATATAGGTGTTTAACTAAAATAAAACTTAAGATGAGTAGTGTTCCATGATCTTAAAATTGTTTCTCCTATAGGTGCTCTAACTTGTAACCTCTGTTGTCTAAGCTTTTTGTGATCCTGAATGGTCCTTCTTTGTTTATCATAAATTTCCCATTTGTGGGCTTCTTTTGGGGTTCAACATGCATTTTCCAAACCAAGTCTCTCTCCTTAAAGCACCTTAGTCTCATCTTATTGTTGAATCTTTTTGTCATCTTTCTTTTGGAGGCCTCTTCCTTGATTGTGGCCTTGTCTCTCTTGTGCCAAGTCAAGATTAACCAACAACTCTTCTTGATTTTGGTCTCGATCATATAACTAGCATCAAAGTGTTAGCTTTCCTAATTCGACCAGATCATGGCGTCAATTCTGTATGTTAGGTTGTATGGGTTTTCTTGAGTGGTTGATTGTGGAGTGCATTTGTAAACCCATAAGACCTCATCCAATTCTTCTGCCATCTCCCCTTGGCTGTGCCAAGCCTCTTTTTTAGCTCAATGAGTATAACTTTGTTGGTTGCCTTAGCTTGGCCATTAGTTTGCGTATGTTCCACTGAAGTGGTGGCGTGGCGTATGGATAAATCCTTCATGAATTCCTCTAACCCTTTATCAATGAATTGTCGCTCGTTATCAGTGATTATTGTATGAGGAATTCCAAATCGGCATATGATCTTCTAGACAAACTTTTGCATTGTGAAATATTCTTGGACTATTATGTCGCTAATGACTTCATCTGACACCAATAGGTAGAGGAGGAGGTTTTTCCCTACCTCTGGTTTCTTAAGCACGGGTAGTGTGGACAATTATGTCTTCAGTTCCCTAAATGCTACTTCATATTCATAGCTCCAAGTGAATTTTTTGCTCTTTGAAGTAGCTTCACCATAGGTCTTGTCTTCTTGGCTAGCCTTGGCAAAAATCTAGAGAGGAATGTCAACCTTCTTGCTAGCTTTTGTACTTTTTTTCATCATAAGGGCTCTTCATTTCTATCGCAGCTCAACATTTGTTTGGATTCGCCTCTATCCCTATTTGTGAGAGCATGAAGCCAAGGAATTTCCCTCCTTCTACTAAGAAGACACATTTGTCGGGGTTGAGCCTCATGTTGTATCTCTGAAGTGAGGAAAACATTTCTCAGGTTGGCCTTATGCCCAAGGTAGTTCTTGAAATTTATCACTGTATCGTTCACATATACTTCAATGTTTCTTTTGATATAATCTCGGAATACTTTGTCCATCAAACACTAGTATTATGCTATAGCATTTTTTAGTCCAAATGGTATAACGACATAACAATAGTTGGGGTTACCAGTGATAAAGTTCGTCTTGTCTTCATCAGGAGGAACATGTTAATCTGATTGTATTAGGAGTATGCATCTAGAAAACTCAATACTTTATGCCCAACAACTCAATCTACTAGCCGATCTATGCTTGACAAGGGGTAACAATCTTTTGGACATGCTTTGTTCAGATTGTTGTAGTCGGTAGAAATGCGCCATTTTTCATTTCCTTTAAGGACCATCACGACGTTCAACAACCAAGTTATGTTTAATACTTCCCATATGAATCCGACCTTCAAAAGTTTATTTGCTTCGAGGATGACTTTAATTTTTGTCTCACCTACTTTCCTCTTCTGCTGTGACACATGCTTAGGTTTTAAACATATAGACAGCTAGTGGCATAGGACCCTTGGGTTAACACTTGGCATCTTGACGACAGTCCAGGAAAACAGGTTGACATTCCTTTTGAGAACTGCTGCGATCATAATTTTCCCTTCATTAGTGAAGTTTATCTCTATTTGTCGTGCGATCATCTCCTTTTAACAGGAAAGTTATTGTGTCGCCAATGGGATCTACCCTAGTGTTCTTTTCGATTTTTAGGATCCAACTCAATCATGGCTACCATGTTTTCCTAAGGTCTCTTGGGGAGATCTGTCATGTCTTCAGTTATCAAAAGTACCTTCAGGATGGCAATATAACATTCCCTAATCGTCTTCTACTTGGCATGTACTATCATGATATTTCCACTAGTCGAGGAGAACTTCATGGCGAGGTGTGGCGTTGATACTATAGGCCCCAACTTGTTAAAGGATGGCCTTCCTAGTAGAACATTATAGGAGGTATTAGCATTAACTATTATATATCATACCAATATGGTCTTGTAATCTCTATTCCTTGTGTCAAATTGAGTGTATAGGTTTATGTAACCTCGAGTATCTACTCGTCCCCTTGAAAAATCGACCAATTGGTCATGAAAAGATTGAATAAAGCTCTTAGGGATACCTAATTACATGAAGGTAGATAGTATAAGACATCGTCAAACTCCCTTCGTTGACGAGTGTCTTTCAAACAGCAAAGTTGGCTACTTCGACGGTGATCATCATCGGGTCATCCTACTACAAGTCTATGCCTTGAAAACCCTGATCTATGAAAGTTATAGTTGGGTAATGAAGTTGGCGATGAGATGATCCAAGGGACACACTATTCACATTCTACATTACTCAAAAGAGCCTCTTTTTTGCTGAGCTATTCGCGCCTCCTCTAGTGAATCCCTAAACAATGTTAGTGATGACCCCCCTTAGTGGTGTGTCTAGAGGTAGAGCTCAGCAGTTATCATGGGGTTATCGGTCTCTGTCTCTTTTTTACCCTTTTCCTTCTTGTGTTGCTGCCGTCTTTCTCTTCACCCGTCTTTCTGATGATCCCAACTAATGAAATGCTTGAGATGTCTTGTCAACTCTTCAATTTTATCCTTCAAAGCTATGCACTCCTAAATTGTGTGCTCATAATTGCGGTGATATCGAGAATGCTTAGATTGGTCTGCATTGGGGGGTGTTAAGAGTTTCCTTAGAGGCAAAGTAAGTCCGGAAGTGAAGGCCTCTTTTGAGATCCTAGCTCTGTTTCTGATCAACGAAGTATAGTGAGTAAACCTTGAACCTCGGCATCCTGAGGTCTTTCTTTAGTTCTTGGTGCTTGGCAGTGGAACATCCATTATGTCGTCAACAAACGAATGTCAAGGTAGAAAAGCTAGCACATCCTCTGCTTCGGTTTTTTTTTAGCCACTGTCAGCCTAATGCTCAGATTGGTGCGAGAAAGTTGTCTTAACTCAGCTCTGTGATGAGTGTTCTGAGAAGGTTGATAGGTCCCATCCTCAACCTTTTCATGTCAATGGAACTAGATCTTCAGTTTCTCATTCTTCTTTCTTAATGCTTCAATTTCTTCCTTATAGTGCCTTTGAATTTGTTGCAATTCTTCTTCTCCTCACCTCCTCATGTATTCTATTTCCTCGCTAAGCTAGGCAATCATAGCACTAGCACTAATGTCTTCAGACATTCCCTCCATGGGGGAAGAAATGTGTTAAGTTTTGTTGGTGGTGGCTTCTTCGACAATGTGTCTTCTATTGGTTAGCATGTGGTGTAGGGAAAGTTCTACCGAGCCCACGATGGGTGTCAAATATATATATATATTTTCCAGTTACCCGTCGAGTTAATGGTGAGGAAGGCTTTAAATAGTATACTAGTCGCCAAGTGTATAATTAAGTACATGCAAGTCTTGTTGCCAATAGTAAAAAAAAGGCATATATATGTTACTCGCTAGATCTTTCATGCATTTTACACTTAACCATAAATTGTGACAAAAAAGTTTGAGAAAATATATTGCTTACATTGCTCAGGATACTTAATTTTATCTTAATATTGATTTTTGCAATTAATTCTATTATTGAAATATTGATCATATTTTAAAAATTGTTAAAAGAAACATTTTAAAATATCATATTCCATAAATATGACTTTGTTACTTAAGCCACAGCAATTAATTATTGTCATTCCTGTGTGTTATTTATGTGCCGTTACTAAAAGAGTAATGAAACTATGAAAGTGTGCGGCGGAAACAATGAAAAGTGTGAGAAATAAGTGCTTATTATTGCACAAGTTAATCACACCTTTCTGGCTAGCACATGGACCGTCGCCATCCCCACCACCTTCGCTACTCATAAGCATTACAGCAATACAAAAGTGGCAAAAATCATGATCATTCCTCGTGTAAATCCATTGCACTACACTGCACAAGAAATTGATTAAAAATAGCAAATTAATTAAACATGCATTGGACATTAATTCGATGATCGATCGATTTTTCTCTCCTGATCGGGTGCCTCCTTTTATTTTGACAATCTCTCATTTGTTTTGAACTCTCCCTTTAATTTGCACCACTACATGACCATTGTACTGCAATAAACGAATTAAACAAAACCCAACTCAAAATAATTATAAAAAATTCCTACCCTAAATTGAGAAAAAGGTAAATGAAAATGTTGGTCAGCGACAGCACTTGGAGAACAGGATCAGGAAAACAATGAGAAAGACAGTGGAAGAAAGCGCTATGGCGACCCCGAGAACCAGCTTGTTGGGTCCATGATGATGCTCCTTCTGGTGAATGATACTGTCGTCATCATCATCATCATAGTCACTGTCATCATAATCATCATAATCTCCACCACTGGGGATGTGGGAGAGGAGAACGTAGGGGGCGGAGGCATGGATGTTAGTGAAGGAGAGGGTGAGGTGGGTGAAGGGGCAGTTGAGGAGGTGGAGGGAGCGGAGTGTGGAGAGGGATTTAAGGGCGGCCAAGGAGAGAGACCGGTGGCTGGGGGTGCAGTTGGAGACTTGGAGGGAGGTGAGGTGGCGGAAGGGTGTGGAGGTGTCGCACTCGCATGCCTCCTTTCTTGTGGGGATGTTTAGGGATTCCAGGGCTCTCACCTGCTTTGCCTCCACCGTTTCACAAAATGATACCACCTTCTTCCTCGTCACCACTAGAAGCAAGACAACAATGACTGCTGATGCTTCTTTCATGGCTCTCACACAAACCATCCCACCTCTACGTCAACTCAACTCGCTTCAAATCTATGCCTACTCCTATTTTATGTAATCTTCACCGCACCAAATTTTAATTCTTATCTTTTTTTTTTAGTTTAGTAAACTCGTTAATTAAATTAATTATATTTTAGTTAATTTTAATGGTTCATAAAAGTAAATTTATACATCTTTCATATTTGTATACTCATTTTTAGGCTCTTTTCATTTAACTTAATGGTCAAGAAGTCAATAAAAAATAAAATATTTTTAAGATATTTAAAATCAGAGAAATGAAGAAAAAAATTCAAATGCATAATTGTTTTTTTTTTTAAAAAAAACACGTATTTAAAATAATATTAATACTTTAAAAAAAAATAGTGTTAATTTATTAGTCGTTATAGATATAAAATGTCTCATATAGTCCTATCCTTACCTTTCCCTTTTATGTTTTGCTAATTGGTAACATGAAAATAGGATGAAGAAAATATTATTACAAGAGTGGATAGTGTTAGTTATTTGATTAAATGGAAATAAGGTTCAAATGAGGTTAGGGTTTATTTGGAATAGTGAAAAAATTATTAGATTATTTTCATTATTAATTATGACTAAAATAATTTTTTAAAATAATTAATTTCATATGGTTACAATAGAAAATATATTTTTATATAATAAAGAATATAAAAATAAAAAATAATTGTAAGTTACATATCTTCATATTATAAAAAATATTTTTTTTAAAAAATAAGTTATGTTATCAAATATATTGATTATTTTCTAAAAAAAATTTAAATAAAAAAACTATTATTTGTAATTTTTCCGAAACATACACTTAATTTGTATTTTTTATTTATTTTTATTCATCTATATTTCTTTTTATTTTTATTGAATTAATATTTTTATTTTTATTTATTATCATTTACTTTATTTTTTCTCTCTACTTAAATTCACATTTAATTTGGGTGAAATGAAAATTAAAATGTGATCCATACAGAAAATTCTTCTCCTAGTAATGATGAGTATATATATATATGTTTACTGTGCTATTTGGGTTTTAATCAGGTAAAACATTAAAATTAATGCAATTTGATTTGAATATGTTTGAATATAACATAAAATTCCAACAAAATTAAATTTATTTGTGGTTTGGTTATACTAGTATGACAGACTTTTTTAGATAAGAATAATTTGCTAAATCTTAATTTTTTAAACGCATATGTTTTTTTTTTTTTCATGTTTATTTACAAAAACAACATTATGAAACATTCTTTTCTTTAAAAATCTATTTAATAAAAAACAGAGCATAAAAATTTATGTGATAGTCCAAGTCAACATTATAGAAAAAAATAAACTTAATCAAATTTATGCCAAATAATTATAATAAAAACAATGTTTAAAAATAAGCATAATCAAATTATTATGAAGTAAAAAATAACATAATTTTCAATTTCATAACGAAGTAAAGAAAGAATACCAACAACTAAACATAATTAAATTGTCGAAAGCTAAGTAATCGGAGTACAAAAGTAAAATCATATAGGATGTTAAAAAAATTTCTAGGGGATTTGATTTGATTTCACTTGTAAGAATTGAAAACCAAATCGATTCATAAAAAAAATATGATTTTTTTTTATATATTTTAATTTAGTCTTGCATTTTAGATCAATTTTGATCATCCATAATGAATATAAAAATAACATTAGATATTCATTTACTCTGTAACTTGTTTATTTTAATTATATTCTTGAAATCAGTGTAAAATATTCATCAATAAATTAACATTATCAGGACTAATATTGTTGAAGAAATTTGTCAAACCATCTTAATTTAATAGGATTTTCTCTCTTAATAAAAGTATTTTACATCATAATATTTCGGATATAAAACATTTGTTTAAGCCAAGTTCATAATAGAATTATTTTTTATCATCATCGTATATTATTTTTTGAAATCTAATAGTTACTATTAGTTATTCATTATTTAAAATAAGTGAATATATATATACATATATGGGGAGGGAATTTACTTTCTCACCCTTCATTTTCTTGAAATCTAATGGTTAAGATTAGATTTTAAGAAAATGGATGAATAGGATGAGAGTAAATTTTTTATCCTTACTTTGGAGTAAGTAAATCATTTTCCTATATATATAGTTTAATTGGTATACATTGTCACTGTAAAAATCTAGCATGAATAATCATGACTTTTTATTTATGTGACTTTTAAAGAAGTAATGAGCAACATGAATGAAGGGTTGTGATTAAATGTCAGTGTAAAAATCTTTACACTGACATTGTATACCAATTAAACTTATATATATATATATATATATATATATATAAAAGACATGTCTAGTGAGAAAGTCAAATTTATATGAGAGTGAGAGGAGCAAATTTATATTTTACATAGTCTTACATAAGTTTTTTTTTTCTTAAAGTTTCACAAAAATAATGTTTTTACATAAGTTTTTTTTGTTTTAAAGTTTCACAAAAATAATGTTTAATCCTTTAAATTCAAAAATATTTTTTTACTCCCTAAATTAATTTGTTTTTTTTACTAACGTTGTTTGTTTATAAGTTCTGATGTATTTGATTAGGATAATGAGGGAATTAACGTTGAAAATGAGAGTGATTTACGAGTACAAAAATGTATTTATTGTTAACTAGAAAAGAATGACAAAAAATAAATTAGAAACTGAAAATTTTTAAATTTTAAGTATTAAAAGTGATTTTTGTTGAACTTTTAAAGATTAAAAATTTATTTAAGACTTTTATATATATATATATAACGACTCGATATTTAAATGTAAATATGAATTTGACAAGGAGCTGAGGTCTTTTTCTTCAATTGAATTCTGCTCTTTGGTAGAATGGAGGAATAAGGTTTCCTTAAAAATTGTAAAAGTTTTCCGTTCAACAAGAATATTATTTATGTTAGTTTATTAAAAGAGAGTATAGTATATGAATAGAGAAAGAAAAAAAAGAGATTTAACAAAATTATTGTTTATCTAAAAAAATAAAAATATTATAATATACTATTTGTTTTTTAAAATATAATGTATATATTAATAGTCTTTTTTAGCTAATTTTTGTAGGGGTGAGGGTGAGAACAAAACTCAGAGTAGGGATGATAACCGGGCGGAGTAGGGTGAGTGCGGGTTTAACTCTCCCCGTCTCCGCAAAGTACAGGGCGGTTCGAGTATAAAAAAAATATATATGAAATTTTAATTCCCATCTTTGTCTCCGTCAGGTATACCCGCGGGTATCCGTCATATTATTTTTTTACAATTTAAATTTACTTATTTATTAATTATATTTTAATTTAAAAAGTATATAAAGAATAATTAATAACAAGAAATTATAAATTAAAGTTTAAAAATTAAATTTTTTAATTAAATATATAAATTTAAACTTATTATATAATCATTAAAATTATAATGGGACGTATATGGATTCGGGTATGGGTAAGGATGGCAAAAAAATTCACGCTCGCAGATACCTATAGATAAAACAGGCAAAAATATCGGTACGGATAGTTTAAATGGGTACCGTTACCCACATATACGTGTTTTTTTTCCTATCCGCTCCTTAACGGGCATGGGTACGGGTATTATGATAAGTTAAACTAACATAATATATATATATATATATATATATATTAAAAAATATAATATTTTTAAAAAATAAATCAATTTAAAGTATTAATTATCAAAATTTATTGATGTCAATCTTATTTTTTTACAAAAAATTTATAGTTAATAAAATTATTTATTATAAAAATATCAATAATATAAAATAAAGATTTTATTTGTATTAAATATTTTCTTATAATATATTATATTAATCTATTTTTAGATCTAATTAATTTGGTAGAAACTAGTATAATTTTTTTTTTAGATTTTCCAAAAAATAAATTATTTATTTAATAAAACTTCTTATAAAAATATTAAATTTTTAATTTTTTTTTAAAATATCCATGGGTACTCGTGGATATCTGCAAATATTAAAAAAACTCGCGAGTATTTCTATAGCAAGTAACAGGTCGGGTAGTGGGTAACTACTACCCGTGTCCGCTCCGACCTGTTGTCATTCCTAGATACAAGACAGGTAATCATCTACCCATACCCGTATCCGGTCTAACACGTCGGATAATATCCGTACCCGTACCCATATCCGATCAAACCAAGTAATACCTGTTAAAATTGGAACAAATTCATATGGATACCCATGGATATAATATAAGTATTTTTACCATGCTTGACTAAGCTTCTGAGCTGAATTAGAACAGTCTAAGTGGGGTCCAGCTCTAGCTTGGGGTTCCATTTTTTCATTTTAATTTCCTTTTAAGTCAGCCTTTGCCCTTTGATGGTTCTCACTTTAACCAATAGCTGCTGGACCTTTATAATATTTCCAAAATTGATAGCTAGTCTTCATTATCATCATGTCAACAATTGTTTTCATTTTTCTCAGACAACAAACAGAATAATAAAAACGGGTAAACCGAAGCAAAGTGGCGCTATCATTATTATATTCCTTTTCTTCTTACATTTATGTTCCTTATTTCTTCTGCCTAAAGTAACAGAATAATAATTATATATTATTTTTAGAAACCCTTTCAAACTACGTCAATACTAGTATGTCATCCTTTTATTTGACGTTTTTCTATATCTTTTGTCCTGGACCGTAGTCATCAGTCATGAATCTTAAAAATTAAGAGTTTGATTTTTTTTATTTTTTAGTTTTTGAGAAAATTTTTAAAAATTAGTTTTCAATATCCGTTCTCTGAAAAAAGAGAAAAAAACGTGTTTATTAATTATTATTTGAAAATAAAAAACTTCTTTATATTTACATAAATGTCATTAATAAAAAAAACAACATATGTTCATTATATTTTGAGTTTTTAAAACAAAAGTAGGAACTAAAACACAGAACTACCAGCAAATGTTTCTCTTTTTGAGTTTTTAAAAATTAAAAAACTAGAACTATTTTAAAAAATCACTAATTTTTTAGTTTTTAAACACTAAAATACTAAAAATAGTTTTATAATATTTTGTCAAGCTATAAACTTCTGCCATAAATCCATGATTAAAGATTGATTAGTATATTAACATAAAGTTTGGTTGAGATGATTTATTAAGAAAAAAATTATTTACATAAAAATACATGAAAAATCATAACGTATGTGTTGAGGTTCGAAGAAAACTTACATAGGTCAAAAATCGCACATCAAGAAAATGAAAGAGAAAACAAGAGTCAATACAAAAAAGTAAAGATCATATTGATTACTCAAGAAAAAAATGCTTCAAGTTGTACTTCAACAATATGCAACGATACTTTAATTAGTAAAACCATAGATCCAAAATGTGCTTGCTATAAAAAGTAGACTAAATTACCACTATTTAGAAGTTAGCTCACTTTGTGTTCTTCAATTTTTTTTGGGCACATTTTGCCTTCCAACTTACTCCATTAGAAAAGATTGTTGACTTGCGTAATTTAGTGACGTGACATTATTATTTCATAATTAAGAGTTAATTAAAATGTAATTAATGATTTGTAAATATTAATTTAAAAAATATAGAAACATGGAACAAGGCAAGAATAAAACCCAAGTCTTAGAAGTGAGAATGCTAAAGCCATTCTCATAGACCAAAGACCAATGTTAGTTTTATTTTGAAATTCAAATTTATATAAACTATGTGGCAACATTAATTGATGTTAGTTTTTTATAAGATTCAAATTTAATTAAATTAATTACGTGACAACGTTAATTTTAAAAATATAGAAAAATTGGACAAAGTAAGATCTGAACCTAGGACAAGTGTTAAGATGATACCATTAGACAACAAAACTTACATTGGTTTTATTGTGTATTTTCATTTTTTTGTTTTACTATTCTAGGTCATTTATGTTATAATTTTTTTTAAATAGAGAAATTTTTTAAATTCTAAAAACTACTTAGCTTCATTTTATGTTAAATCTATTTGGAATAAGTTTTTTTTTAAATTTTCAATTTTTAATTTATATTTATGTTTTATTCGTTACTTTAATTTATAATTTTTAACTTTTAATTTAAATTTTAATTTCTATCTTTATTTTTAATTAGATTTTATATTTTATTTGTATATTTTAATTTTAAATCTATTTTAGGTCATTTATGTTGTATATTTTATTTGTGTTTTTGAAACTAAAATTAAGAATTAAAAGTTGAAATAAAAATTTAAGGGTTAAACCCTAAAACTAAAATTTAGCTATATTAACAACAATATTAAATTTAAATCTAATAAAAAATAAAGACATAAATTAAAATTTAGAATTAAATTTTTTCTATTTAAAAATTTACAAAATAAATGACCTAGAATAGTAAAAAAAAAGAAAAGGAAAAGAGACAATAAAATTAATGTGGGTCTTTGGTCTAGTGGTATGATCCTACCACTTCCACTCTTGGTTCTGTGTTTGAATTTTACCTTGACCAATTTTTTTATATGTTTAAAATTAACGTTGCTTTATTATTAGTTTAAATGAATTTGAATATCACAAAAACACTAACATTGGGTTTTGGTCTAGAGATATAGCCTTAGCACTTTCATTTCTAGGTTTTAGGTTCAAATCCTATCTTGTTCAAATTTTCTATAGTTTTAAAATTAACATTACCATTTGATTAGTTTTGCCTGTTTTTCTATATTTTTAAAATTAATATTTCTAAATCATTAATTACACTTTAATTAAATCTTAATTACAAAACAATGATGTCACGCCACTAAATTACACAAGTCAACGTTTATTTCTAATAGTCAATGTCTACAAAGGGCAAAAATTAAACTTTTTGAAAAAGTTAGATGACAAAAGGTGTCAAAAAATTGAGGGGCACAAAGTGAGTTACCCCTAAATAGGGAGACACCGATATTAATTTAGCCTAAAGAGTATTATTAGGTTCTATGAAATAACATCAAATTTGAAGATTAATTTCCACAAAAGTAGTTGGAGAAGGGGGTGTAAGGATGAATGAGCATTACTTTGCAAGGATTTTGAATTGTAAGTGTAGACACTCAATTTTGTCCGCATTTGTATTACTTATTTTTAGCCCATTTTTAATATAAAAAAAGATAAAAAAAACGAGAATAAAATTAGTAAGCATTCATTGCTAGCAAATTTTAGTGTATAAATAATGGAAACTGGAATTAAAATTTGTTGGGTCAGCAAATAATATTGGGTGGTACAAACCATTACAAGAGGGGTTTACTTAGCAAATGAGGAAAGTGAAACAGTGGATGCATACTTGACTATTTAGATTACAAGTATATTATCATGTATAGGCATTGAATACAATTGAGTTTTGACTCTTTCTTCTTTTTTTTTTAATCACAACCAGTATAAGAATAATTAAACATGTATATATATATATATATATATATATATATATATATATATATATATATATATATATATATATATGAAACAGAACAAAGGCAAGGCCAAGTTGATCTTTCAAGTGGCTCTGCACACCCTGCTCTTTTGGATTCTGCACACTTCTGCTCTGAACTTGGTTTTACACCTCTATTTTGAACCCTGCAAGTGCCGCTTACAATTTGTGCTTGCAACCAAGCAAATTGTCCTGCAAATGCCGTCCAATTAGCAATTATTAATTATGGTATCTTCACTAGGAAGGAAGATGGAGCCTATAAATAAGGAAACAAATCAATCACATAAAAAGAAAAGAAAGAGGAAGATCAAGGACTACAGAGAAAAAACCAGAAAAAGTATCAATAAAAAAGAAACTTTTAACAATAAAAAAACTTGAGTGAAAAGATCGAAAGCACCATAGTGAAAAGGAAGAAGGAATAAAAACTCAAAGGGAAGTCACATAGTAATTCAGAGAGCTATTAAAAATCAAATCCAAGTCTGATTCAGGGAAATTTAGAAGGCTCAAAAGAAAAAAAAAAAAACCAGCAATATGGTATGACTCTATGACTCTGCTTGTTAATGATATAAACATGAGTTGCATGTGTGCAAGTTGTGAATGAAATCATACCCATATCAATAGAACATAGTAAGTGTCTCTTGATTAATACATGTTTCATGCATGGAATTCTACATCAAACTTCAATTACCCTTAAACTTAGAAATTTCGCTGTAATGTCCCAATCCACACCAATTACCCTCAAACCTTGGCAAATTCTCTATAAGGTCTCAAATCACAACAAAATGTTCCAGTAAACAGTAAAAGTCCTTAACCAAGGAAGAAAAACGGAATTGCAGAGTATAAAAATAACAAGAATGCATCAATTGCCCTTACCATATATCCTCCCTACCATAAACTCAAACAGAACCATAACAACAAGTAAGAAGTCATCCAACCAGCCAAAGGAGCATGTAAAATCATAGAATCAAAAACCAATATTTCTCACCTTTAAACCCCTTTTGAAACTACGAAGTCCTGCTAAACAGCCACCATGGGCGAAACCACCACCGGAGCTTCAGAAGTGATTATGCCTCAGCCTCGTCATTGATTCTTTGCAACCACCGCCTTGAGCCATAGCTGGAAGTCATCCATAGCAACGGTGCCCTTCCCCTTCTCCGATCTCTCACTCTCACCCATTCTTTTCTCTCATTTTAGCCTTTGCTATTTTAGGGTTTTCTGCTTCTATGTTCCAGTTTCTCTCATCTGATAAAAAAGAAAGTCTGTGATTTGGCATGCAACATGAGCATATTCCCGACACATTTCGTTTTGTTTTCCTTCCCGTGGAAACCCTTTTTATTTTTATTATTTCTTTTCCATTGTGTTTCTATTCTCTCTTTTTTAATAATTTTTTTTTCTTTTGTTTTTATTTGTTTATTAGACCATTTTTCTTTAACAAAAGAATCAATTTTATTTGCTATGTGAAGTGTAAAAAAGGAATATAATTAAAATAAGAAACGTTAAAATTTGAGAAAAATAAATCATCATTAACAATAAATATTTTTAAATAATTCATAATATACTATAACATCTTAACTCTCTTTGTTACTATTTTCATTTGCAATCAAAATTAATTAGATACAAAATATTTATATTTTGAGATTGTGAGAATATATACTAGGACAGTCTCAAATCTTATTTAATTCTCATAATTGTTAATATCTTTTTTAAATAATATATAATAATATATAAACTTTCACTTTCATCACTTTTATTTATTTTTAATAGAAATCAAATGGTCAATTAAATGTGATATACTTTTTCATATTAGGAAAAAATAAGGTTTATTAAATGTAATATTTTTTAACCTTTTAAATTCTGAAGACATATCCTGTGACAGTTTAATATACTCAAATCTTTTTAATTCTCATTATTATTAATATCTTCTTTTAAATAATATATAATAATATCTAAACTTTCATTCTTTCACCACTTTTATTTATTTAACAAAAATCGAATGGTCATTTAAATGTGATATCCTTTTTCATATTAAGAGAAGAAATAAAGTTTATTAAATGTGACATTTTTTAAACCTTATGGAATTTGAGGATATGTAATGTGACAGTTTAGTGTACTCAAATTTATTCTCATAATTGTTAATATATTATTTTAAATAATATATAGAATATACAATGAGATCTAAACTTTCCCTTTTATATATATTTATAATTTTTTTATAGAGATAAAAGGATTAATTAGATATGACATCTTTTTATTCCTAAGAATTTCAAGATATAAGTTGTGACAACTTTATTTCTAAAATCTCATCTCTAAAATATATATAATAATAAAATAATTTTCTTTTTCTCAAAATAATAATAATAAAATATGGATATTCCAATAAATTGATTTGGATGTACACCCTTGTAGATTTTAATTGTTGGGACGTATGAGCTGTGGCAGTTCGAAATTCCTAAGTCTTATTAAAACTAAAAAGTAAAAATGTTAATATATTACTATGCAAGAACTACGTAAACTCTGATCCTCCAAAACACTTGGAGATACGTAGGACCAGGAGCCATCTTCTGTCGAGGCAAAAAATCATAAAAAAATAATTTATCCTTTCATAAAAATAATATTCAGCAATAGAAATTCTTGTTAAAAATATTAAAACTAATAAAATAAAGATTTTGTGTCTTAAGGGATGAAATAAATATTTTTTTAAGTTACCTAATTCTGCATGTTCAATTAGAGGTAACCGTCTTTATGATGGTCGTTGTGGGGTGCTAACATCTTCTTCACATGTAATCAACTCCCAAACTCAAAATCTGGTTTCGTAGACTTTTTTTTTATTGTGAAGGTTTTTCCGATGTTTTTCTTAATAAACATTGGTGGCGACCTGATTTTAAAAATAATTTTTTTTCATCTTCCCATTGAGACATTATGCGTCGACAGTAAGACTATGCAATTGTCATTCTCCTATTTGAAGTTCTTGTGAGGGTTAATGTGAGGAGAGAGAAAATGTTTGGAGATTTGTTATTAAAAAATTGAGAGCAAAAATGACATCTTGGAAACAAAAAAAATTATCTTTAGGGGGACTAATTTGTCTAATCAAATTGATGCTTCCTCCATTTCATTGTTCTTTTTTTTTATAGGATACCAAAGAATGTGCATTATTCCATTCAAAGCATGCAAAAGAGATTCTTATTGTGACAGTTTAAAAATAATACAAATCAAGCATGGATTAAATGGGATGCAGTGTGTAAGGAGAAAGATCAACATGGCTTAAACATCAAAGACATAGCAATATTTAACAAAGCTTTACTTGGCAAATGGAGGCGGTGAATTCTTAACAACAATGCTCTATGGTTTAAGTTTCTCAAAGTTAAATATGGTGATATCAGCAGTAAGTTATACTCAAATCAATGGAGAAAAGGGCTCCTAATGATGTAAAGATACCGTGCAACTAACCTCTAAAGAGGGATTGGAAGATTGGTTTACGAGAAGTGTGACAATAGTGGTAGGTTATGACTTTTTATTCAATTTTTGGAAAGAAAAGTGAGGGGAAGGGGTGTAGAAAGTCTCAAATTTATGTTTCCTAGACTTTTTGTCCTCTTTGAACAAAAAGAGACACTTATATAAGAGATTGAGACATTATATAATAATAACTTGAAATCACATTTAAGATGGAGAATATCAATTCTTAGTTGGGAAGAAGAATGAATGAAAAATTTTGTAAAGATCTTAAAAGGGTACAAATGAGTTTGGACATTTTGCTTACAACTACTAACTATCTTTATTGGAATCTCCTTTCAAACCACATTTTATTTGTATACAAGATTTAATGCTAATATTCTGCTTAGAGATAATGCTAATATTTTGCTTAGAGATATTAAATCTAGTATTACTCATACTAACAATTTATTAGTTTCGTAAAAATGATGTTTAGAAAATAATCAAAATATAGTTTGTGCAATTAAAACATAAGAAACTAAAATTATGCGATTATAATTTCAAGAAAACCAAAAGTGCATTTAAGTTTATATTTAATCAATGAGTACTTTTTTTTCTTCATGTGCTAATTTTTTTCACATTAACCGTAAATAGACAAAAGAATATAATAATTTTAAAAAATTTAATTTATTATTATTAATTTATTTATATGTTTTTGTTTGTCATTAATATTATTAGGGTATATATGAAAAGTATAATTAATACTATTATATTTTTTACCATTAAAAATACAATGGCGATACTAAAATTCAAATATAGGAATTTGTATATATTACTACCTTGACTACTAGAACAATTCAAGAGGTTCCTTAAAAATTAATATTACATTAAAACATAAAAATAATATTTATTTTTCTTTTTACACGATACAGGGAATAAATAATAGTTCAGTTGGATTTAGTCCTTTTATAAAATCAAATTAACTAATTGGTCAGGATTAAAAATTTTAGTTAATTTAATTAGTCATATTAAAAATGTACTAATGAGACAATGTTATTATTTTATCACCTTAAGCTCTTTAGTATCTTCCATCATTAATATATTTATTACTTTAATTTTTATTTGATTTTTTTATTTATGTGGATAGTCAAATTAAAATATTTAAAATATGTATTCCATTTAGTGTTTGTTGAATAAAAAATATAACTCATAATCAATGATATTTTAAAAAAAAAATTAATATAAGATATATTATATTTTTTTTAGGTTGAAGATATTATAGATTTGAATCTTATAAAAGGATCAACTATTAATTTAATTATTTATAATAAAGGAGTACTCTTTCTGTTCTTGAAAATAAGAAAAAAAAATATACAAATTAAAAAAAACTAGTATAATTTAATTATACTCATTTTACTTAAAAAAACGAAGCTTTTCTTCAAACTATCTTTCATTAGAATTTGATATAAAAATTAAAAATCAATTAAATAAAAGATAATCATAAATTAGTTCACTTAAAATTAATTAAAGTTTGTTTATATTAAGTTTTTTTTCTTTTTGATTTTTATTCTAGGAAGACGAAGTATTATTGTGGATCTGTTAAATATATACATTGAACAGTTTCTTATATATGTAATATTAATTATATTATATATTTAATAAATACAATATTATGTTTAATTTATGTAAATACGGTTTTATTAAAGTGTATTATTACTTTTATATATATCATGTTTAATATAGATAATAAATAATACCATTTAATATTTATATAAACACTATTGCATTAACAAAGTGTGCGAATGTTAAAAAGTATAAAATAATTTTACATCTGATCATTCCTTCTCTTTGACTTTTAAGGTAATTATAATAAAAATCAATAAAATTATTATACATAAATACGTTTAATAAGACATTCTATTAACTTATAAACTCCTTTGATAAACTTATATATGTTACTTTTCTCAAAAAAAGTTTATTTGGTACAAAAGTTTATTTAATAACTTATAGCTAATTTTTATAATCTACACCAAGTAATTTATAGGTAATCTAGCTCATAAGTTAATAATTTTCATAAACTTATATGATTAATTAATTATATTCTTTTATATTATTTTACAATTATTCAGCTAGTTTATAAGTTTTACCTACCTTATTAGTTTTCTCAAATATAGTGAAAATGTCAATATAAAATTATTTTAAATAGTAAGTGATGTACCGTTTCTTAAGAATTATGTATCATATTTAATAAAAAATTTATAGTACTCTTTTAGTTTTTAAAGTTGTTTTTTATAACTTTTAGTCCTTCAACTATTTTAGCTGTTCTATCTGTCTCTGGTTCTTACTTTAAGTCTGTCAATAACTACTACAGGTAAGGGTGAAAAGAAGTTTTAAAAAATAAAAATAAGGGTGATTTTTTTTTTTTAAAAAGAAATACATTACCAGGTAAAATAAATTCAGAAACTAAGAACATAAATCCTAAAAAATTTAGAAACTAAAAATAATAATATTTAATGATTAAATACATACATTTGTGTGTTTTTGTAATAATTATTTTTTAAGAGTCAAATATAATAGTCCATCTATATTGTCTTTTCTATTAATTACTGTTATGCTCAAATATTCATAATTAAAAGATTGATTGTAATCACAAACAAATAAGAGACACATGCAAGCATCAATAACAAATTAACAATTAAAAATATAAGTTTAATATTTTCTTTTATTAAGTGATTATAATTTTTATTCAAAAGAAATTAAAAAGATAGATTGATATTTTATCTTGTTTTAGTAGTTATGATATTTAGATAGTTAAAAAAGATCAATTAATATTTTTTGAGATAAATAAATTAATATTTTAAAAGTTAGTTTTTATTTTTTTCAATTTTGAGGTTAATATTACATTTTTTTTTCAAAAATAGGAACATACATAGAAAACAATTTTGATGTATTTTATACTTTCAAAATATTATATTAAAATTATATATATATATATATAATATAAATATGAATTTATTTAATATATCACAATATTTTATTTACCATAATTAATACTTTAAAATATATATAAAAAATTATCATTGAAGGGCAAGTGTAAAGATTTTCTTACCTCGATTAAAATAGTAATTAAATATATTAAATATATTACCTCGATTTCTTAAAATTTCATCAATTAATGCTTAAAGATTTTCCACTCAGTTGAGAATCCAGTTCAAAAAAGAACTAATAAATAGTAATTCTTCTAATAAAAAACTGTGGATCAAATCGTTATCCCATGCACCCTTTTTACGTATTTTCATAAACCATGGCAAAGCATTTCTTGTAGTGACTCAACAATCTATGGCAACGCAGGTCTCGGCGATGGTTTCACTGTCAACTGTGTTCACGAAGGGATTTATCTTAACCCAAATAAGTGAGAAGACAGAGGCACACAACACTGACCAGAGAACAACAATGGTTGGAGTGCGGTTTTGGCGTCCCATGAGACCCTTGAGGAATGGGTAGAGATGAAAAATCACCCAGAAAGCAAAGAACACTTTCCCAAAGAGAGGTCCCCAAGACTCATACCCCCCATTAAGTGCATCAGAGAATCCAGCAACAACACCAACCATGTTAACAATGATAAGGGTTGTTGGAGGAATCAATAGAGTTGTCCACTTCACTATGTAAAGTTCACCAAACTCACCGTCTTCTGCAGCCTTAGCAGTGACAGTGAAGTTGGTGTCAACACCAGCCAACATCTTAAGAAGTCCTTGGAACACGGCAAATAGATGGGCTGAAACACCTCCAATCACCCAGAACTGCTCGTTACGCCACAAATCTTCGATTGTTACGCCACTCCAACGCAGCTCAAGCACACTGGTTATTATAATTGAGAGGAAAAGTCCAAGAAAGAGAACACTTGCAACGTTCGAAAGCTGTCCAAATTGTAGAGAACAACATGATTTAAGGCATTGGTGATTAGTATAAACTGCTGTACACCGATCTGTGGTTATAAATAATTTTCTTTGCTTGTGTTACATAAATTTAACTATTTATGTTGGAACAAAAATAAAGATGAGGAAATTACCGTTGGTATGATAAATTTTCCTGTGAGGAGGCAAATTGCTGGCAAACAACAGTAAGCAATAAGAGGAAGGGATGTGAAAGGGTAGACAATGGTGTTTATATAAGCCATTCTCTGAAGCCATTTGAGACGGCCACCGGCAAATCCATACCAGAGGGGGCAGTGTCTACTTAGGAAAATTTCAATTGATCCAAGTGCCCACCGAAGGACTTGGTGCAATCTATCAGACAAGTTGATAGGTGCAGACCCTTTGAATGCAGGCCTCAATGGCATGCAGTAAATTGACTTCCATCCTCGACATTGCATCTTGAACCCTGATAAGATATCCTCAGTGACTGAACCATAAATCCAACCAATCTGAAAAGCAAGATGTTTTAATTAATGAAGAGAATATGAGTTAAAAAGTGTGGATAGTGCATCTAGAGTGAGATTTTAATTGGTGCAAGTACATAAACAAAACATCCTTTGAAAAGAGAATAGGAAACTAAGAACTTGAAGACTTTGTACAAAAACACTAACATTTAATCCATACCTCTTTTCCCCATTCGGTCTTTTCTTCATATCCACAGCTAATTACATGAATGGCCTCCTTGATCAACATTGCAGGATCTGCAGATTCAGGCACTCCTCCATTCTCCATTAGTGTAGATTCAATGAAAACAGTAGACAAGCCAAAAGTTTTCTCAAAGCTAAATTGTGAAATCAGCGTTGACCTCTCATTCTCGTCGTATTCTGCAAGAATAAAAGAAAACAGAAGAATATTGCACAGAAGATTCTACTATATGCTTCTCTAAATCTGATTGAAGAATTAACTGAGCTTACTGTCAGTTTCTTTGAGATTAAAAATGGCAGCCTCAAGTTCTTCCTTCTTTGCATTTCTGTGAACGTCTGCAACACCTGTGCTGGACTTCTTTGACGGGAAGCAACAACATGATGATCTTGGCAAGTTGGGCATCGAAGGTGGGCTATATCCATAAAGTGCTTGTCTATTGAAAACACATCCAGTCCCCACATATACTGGCCCTTGAATTCCATCAAGTCCTTTCATGTTAACCTGAAATAAATAATGAAAAATCATCAAACAGGGATGAGGGTTGGAAATTACACAGCTGTGTCCATGATTTTTTACTTCAGGGTTGTTAGAAGTTACTACATTGCATGCATGCATGCAGTATGTTGTATTTGGTGAAATCATTGCACACAAGGAGATGCTGTTTTTCTTTTGGCTCTAGATGAAATCATTGAATAGTTGTTAACTTACATCAAAGAAAACTGTATTCCGATTGGCGTAACGATCACTGCGATCAATACCGTCAAATCTTTGAGGGAACTGCACATAACACACATCTCTACCAACTTCTGGATCCATGAGAAAACACATGGCTTCCCGGACAGCCTTGCTGTTGTTAACATAATGATCACAATCAAGATTGAGAATGAAGGGAGCATTTGTGAGAACGGCAGACACTCTAACCTGCATAAATAGATACAAACATCTAGCATTATAAAATCTTAATGACGATATTGAAGTATTAGTGAACACCTACACATACCAGTGCATTTTCAGCTCCAGCTTTCTTGTGGTGTTGGTAACCTGGTCTTTTCTCTCTGGAAACGTAAACCAGCCTGGGAAGTTCATTTCCTTCAATGTCACGGGCACCAGTGCGTCCAAGAAAAACCTGGAAATGATAAGCATAAATTTTGCTAAAACTATGGCTTGCACTTGTACAAATACTAGATTGCTAGAACTAAATCAATCTTATGAAAATAAAAGTTTTTCATTATAAACAAATTTGTCATACAACGATTCAGTAATGTTCTTTTCTTTATGTCTATCATTACCAACAATGAGTTCATTACACACAGAAATAAAGGATATACCTGAATCATGCCAGGGTGATCACGCGAGTTATTTCCCGGCCAAGGTGTTCCATCTTGCATAGTCCATCCTTCTTCTGGTGTTTTCTGAGCCTTAGCTACCAAAGCATTAACTCGTACTTTATACTCTTCATAGTCTCTCTGAAAGAATTGAAAAAGTAATCATGAACAGGGTACTATAAGATACTCAATTTGGAAAAACAAGGTGGTGAGTGCTTGCAAAGTCAGATGTATAAATATCAAATCTGTTCTTATACTGAAGTCAAAAGTGTAGGAAGCTTTACAATTTACCTTCATTGCTCTACGCTCCTTCACAAAAGAAGGTTGCACCTTGTCCTTCAGGTAGTCAATCTTCTGAGAGAAGTAAAACTCAGGAGCTCTTGGTTCAATTGAAAACTTCTTGCAAAATGGAACCCACTTCCTTGAAAAGTCAGCAGTCTCCACTAGAGATTCGAATGTGAGCATTGCAGCACCATCATCTGACACATAACAAGATACTTTATCTACTGGATAGTCAACCGCAAGGATAGA
Source organism: Psophocarpus tetragonolobus (assembly GCA_037954015.1). Taxonomy (NCBI): domain Eukaryota; kingdom Viridiplantae; phylum Streptophyta; class Magnoliopsida; order Fabales; family Fabaceae; genus Psophocarpus; species Psophocarpus tetragonolobus. The sequence continues at coordinate 24,641,174 of CM075690.1, forward strand.
AAGCACTGTATTAGCTGTAATCAACGGGGGCTCTTTCAAAGGATCGACTGTACTGACAAAGAAATCAACAGCAGCAAGTTCGTTGGGTTCACCCTCTCTTTCAAACCTGGCATGGCATTATGGAAATGTGCATCAGAATCCAAAGTACAGGCCTGTCAGTATCAACTCTTCTAAATATTAATTTATTGTATGGATTTAATTTTAATTAAAACTTCCACTCTCCCCTAATAATATATTGTCATGTCATGAAAAGAATTTCATGGGTAACAGTTATGAACTCAACATAGCCAAAAATCATTCAATAATGCAATAAGAAAATCATTCAAATAATGCAACAAAGGTAGTAGATAAAACTAAATTGGACTAAGAGCATGTGTGGTTTTAAGTTCAACTTGTGCACGAAGTTTGTAAGAAAACTTTTTCAAAAGCAAGGGTAGGGATGCTTTTTGCAAAACTTATTTACCTCAAACTTAAACTTCCGCCAATAAAATAAACATGCACTAAACATTTCATTACTTCATTTTTATAGACTGCCCTTTCACAATTTACAAAAGGGAAATAAACAGAAACAACAACATTCTTATTTAAAATATGATTGTTAGTGCAAATCATCCTTAAAGAACAAGACACAACACATCAAATATTTAACACTTTGTGCTACCTTGCAGAAAGATTCTCAGTAAAAGTTTGCCTATTGATAGGAGACCATTTAGGGAACTGATCTAGAACCCAGGAAAATGCAAACCAGATCTCACAGATTATCGATGTCAACCATAGAGGAAAAGCGCTCTCAACAGGGTTTGTAACTCGATAATGGAAGAAAAGACCCAAGATTATCAATCGCATGATTATCACAGCTCTGTATGGTGCAATTTTTGATTTTGACATTGGAATAATTACTGAAAGTGGGGCAGCAGCAGCCTCTGTTGACCTGCAAAACATATCACCTTGTAAATTATAGAATAAATATATGAATTTTTACCACAGATTTGCAATCAATGAGAATTATAACAAAAGTCATAAGTGCATGAACTGTATTAAAATTAAATCAACAGTTTAGCTGGTGCAATCAGATGGTAAGTAACAATTCGATGAATTATCAGCAATTAATATTATGCTCGGGTAAAAAATAGAATTTTTATGTGAGGAGCTTCTGTCTGTTATTCTCTACTACGGATGATTTGATAAAATAACTGGTAAAATTACAGTTTCAGTACACTGACAGTTGCACTAGTTAAAAAAAAATTCTTTGTTGATTCTTCCTCTCTCATTAGGAGGATGAAATGTTTATATTAAGATTTCATCTTATAACTACAGATATTACCTTGAAAAACATTAAGATTTCTTACTGGATTTGTAAATTAATCAATATTTTGTTTTTCGTCTGATTCCATTCATCAAACCAAACATGTTTACCCTAACCTCACCTCAACTTTTGCCATTAAAGCTGTGCACAAGGGACATACTGCATATCTATTCTACAGCTTCTCCTAACGTTAGCCTAATTAAGGGAAGAAAATTGATATTAACTTTTAAAAACTGCTATATTAAATATTATGTTTTGTTCTCCAACAAAGGAAATTGATGTCATTTCACATTTCTCATTGAACTCACCGTTTTTCTTCCATCTGCTGCTCTTGTGGAATTGAGGCCTCACTTTCTTCCTTAGGTGCAGCTTTTTTCTTCTTGTTCTTTTTATCCCTTCCCTTCCAGCTTTCCACTCTTTTTTTCCAGATTGATTTTCCAGATTCTTCATTTACTTCTACAAGAAAGACCATATTAAAATGATCAATGCTTACTTAAAAAGGAATTGTACTAGAAACTGTAGTGTGAACTGTTGTGTTTACCACTATCATCCGTGGACATTGTACTGATATGTCTAGCATGGAGTCCAACATCCTACAAAAATTCAAGGTTTGTTGTAAGTGAAAAGATAAACAATTTAACAATATTCCAAAAATAAAAAACCGTTTTTTCCTAAAAATAAGGCTATTTAATACTTGTGCAACTAATAATTTCTAGTAAACCGTCACCTGAGAGTTACTGATTTCGGAAGCCCTGGTGGATTGATTTTCGTGAACCTCTATCTCATGGAAATCATCTTTTTTTCTCTCTATAAAATGTACAAAAGGACAAAACCTTAGGATATTCCATTATGTAATAAAGAGAAAAGTAAATACTTTTTGAAATGATTTTACTTACGTGAATGGGAAAGAGTTCAGAAAAAAAAAAAGTTATTAAAAGATCTATGGATAGCTTAAACAATGTTAAATACCTTTCTTTGCCCCCTTGTCACAAATTAAAACTAATACTCTATTATTTTCTTGAATGCTTCATTAAATGAAATAGTTTTCATTAGCCTCCCAAAGATGATTAGTTTCAAATAAGCATTGCATGACTGATAAAAAAAAAAATAATAATAACCATTGCATGGAGGTGATTGAGATTAGGAGCATCACGAGTTACAATCCATGTAGCAAACAGAAACAACCCATAAATTCTTACTTATGATTTAGAAATACAATGTAGACATTAAAGGTTTACCTTCATATGGAGTGCCACACCTCATGCAGACCCTATGATCCTCATTGATTTCATGGTCAAAACAATCCTTGCAAATTGGGAAATTGCATTCATGACAAGCCACAAACACCTCCCCATTATCACTAAGTCCAACTGGTTCCCCACAGGTGTTGCAGAGGGGAACACCAGACTGCACCATTTTTGGTTTTGTACCAGCCACCACCTTCAACCAAAGGGCCAAAAAAGCAGTATATCAGTCACTGACCCTTTGCTTCTCCATGATCAGAGCTCATATGGGTTTTATAAGAAAGATGATAAACCCATTGGGGAGTGGAGAAAGCAACTGTGTAGCAATGCAATGGATGCGCATAGTGGTAGTGAGTTGTTTTTCATAGGTTGGGGAGTTGGTGTCATAGTTTAAGTGGTACACAACACAACATAAGACTGCTGGCCTGAGAGATTAGAAGCAACGTCTATTTTTTTGGTGAAGTGAGCAGTGTATCAATTTATTGAGGGAAGTGTAAGAGAGGCTTCAGTTGACAGTTGTGTGGGTACATCAACTGATGAAGTGAACAATATGTCAATTTTGGAAGTACAATGAAGTGAGCACCCCTTCCACTCTTTCTAACGGACTCTCTTTCAAAAGAGAAATAATATTTCTTTCTTCTTTCCTTTTTAAGTATCAAATCTTTTGAAATTAATTAACAGGGATGCAAATTAAGCTAACTTTAGCTTAATTATTTAAGTATGATGTGTTAAACATTCAATTAAGCTAGTTTATTTTACTAAACAAATAAATTTAAAGTTTAGCTTCAGTTTACATTAAAAAAAAATAAAGAAAGACAAATTAGATTACATAGATACATTGAGTCCCAACTTGATAGTTTTGATATAATAACAATAATAATAATTTATTTAAAAATTATTATTACATAACTTTTATATTTAAAAATTCTTTTAAATTTATTTTTTTATATTTGCTCTATCTTTTAACACAAACATGTTTAACTCAGTATCACATTAAAAACTTTGAAAAATTTCAAATATAGTCAGACTTCTGAGAAAGAGAGTAAACTATTAAGTTATAAATGAATCAAAATCCACGATAAATTTAAGTTTTAAATTTAACCCATTTTCTTCTTAAACAATTCTTTTTCAGCTTATGTTTCAAATAATTCATTAAACTACTTTACCAAAAACAAATCATTATGCTCAATTTAATTATCTCCAATTTTTCCAATTTTAAATTAAGAACGTTACATCATTGGTTTATTCGCTGCTAGCAATAAATAAATTTCAATATGTTGCTCGAAGTTATGTCATGCCATATTCTATTTTCTCCTGCAAATCATGGAAACTAGAAACGATACCATACATCATCCTCTGAAGTATTAATAACAAGTTACGGCATTATAATAGGGAGTATCAGAAAGGAAGACCAAATTCAGATCATTGTGCATGTCTGAGCTAGATTAAAATATTTTCGTTTATGGAAAAATGGGTGTGATGTAACAATAAAAAAATATGCTTTAGCCTAATTTAGGCGTGAATTTTGTTATCATAGAACCGAAATGCAGAATTTACAAGGGAGCAAAATTTACATGCAAAATAATATGCAAATATCAAGGTTCATTTTCATCATGCGTTCCATTTTAGCTTGTTAATGTCTTAATAGTGTTCACTAACAATTACTCAAATTAGGGATGGTAAAAAAACCTGTGTCTGCAGATACCCGTAGATAAAACCTGTAAAAATATCTACACAGATAGTATAAATATGTACCTGCTACCCGCAAGTACGAGTTTTTTTCTATCCGATACTTAATGGGTACGGGTACAGGTATCATAGTACCTGTATCGCGAGTACCCACTAAAACTAAAATAATATATAGATATATAAGTTAAAAAAAAATATTTTTGGAAAATAAATCAAATTAAAATATTAATTATCAAAATTCATTGATATCAATCTTATTTTTTTATAAAAACTTCATAGTTAATAAAATTATTTATTATAAAAATGCCGATAATATAAAATAAAGATTTTATTTGTATTAAATATTTTCTTATAATATATTATATTAATCTACTTTTAAATATAATTAATCTTGTAGAAAATAGTATAATTTTATTTCTAGATTTTTCAAAAAATAAATGATTTATTTGATAAAACTTCTTATAAAAAATATTTAATTTAAAAAAAAAAATATCCATGGGTACCCGTGGATACCTGCGAGTAATAAAAAAACCCCAGGTATTTCTATAGCTGGTACCCAACAGGTTTTTAACGGGTAACGGATAACGGGTTTTTATCGCGGGTATCCACTACTCGTGTCCGCCCCGACCTGTTGGTCCAGTATCAAAGTTCACATGTAAGAAGAAAAATAGAAAAAATTGACTGTGAGTTTGAATCCCTCCGATAACAAAACTAACACTAAAAGAAAATACAAAGCAAGGAGGGAAATACTTTAGAGACAAAAGGATGAAAATGATTTTCCCTTGTATTGAATGAATAAAGAATGGGATATATATACAACCTATGAAAGAAAGCAACATAATAGAAATGATACACCTTAGCAAATTCTAGATCCCAGAACCAGAATACAATTATGAATAGAAACAAAATAGAGAAAAAAACAAAGGGCTCTACAGCTGTACAAAAGATAAGAATGAGGCTCTACAACAGGTATTGAATTAATGTAATCTTTTGTTTAATTTTGATTTTCTTCTTCTTTTAGCCCCTCCACAAGCTGGAGGTTCAAAGATATCATAACGCTCAAGCTTGGAAAGATTGGATTGAAATAATTTTGGGGAAAGCGCCTTAGTGAACATATCGGCGAGCTGGTGGGAAGAGGAAACCGAAAGGAGGTTCATCAATCCAGAAAGAAGCTTTTCTCGAACTAGATGGCAGTTAATTTCCAAGTGTTTAGTATGTTCATGAAACACTGGATTTGCCATAATGCAGAGTGCATTTCGGCTATCACAGTATAATGCAGCTCGTTTGGAATAAGGAACCCATAAGTCTATAAGTAAGTAAAATAACCATTGAAGTTCGCAAGTGGCTGAGGCAAGTGTTCTATATTCAGCCTCTGCAGATGATCGAGAGACTGTAGATTGCTTCTCTGTTTTCCAAGAAAACGAAGAAGCAATATCCAGTGACAGATCGGCGAGTGTCAACACAAGTGGCCCAGTCTGCATCGCTAAAACCAGATAGTTGGAAAGAAGAGTTTCTGCTGAAAAATAATCCCTTCCCAGGAGTAGTCTTTAAATAGAAAACAACTTTCAAGGCAGCTTGAAAATGAGATTGAGTGGGAGCAATCATGAATTGACTGATTTGTTGAGTTGCAAAAACGATGCTCAGACGAGTACTAGTTAGGTATATCAAACGTCCAACTAACTGTCTGTATGGTAGGGATCAGAAAGAGGTTCACTAAAATCATGATGGAGGCGAAGAGAAGGGTCCATTGGTGTGGAGCTTAGAAGACCTGCATCTATAATCAAGTCCAAGCAATACTATCTTTGACACAATGAAATACCAGATGATGAATGGGCAACCTCAATCCCTAAGAAATATTTTAATTTGCCTAGGTCCCGTATATGAAAATTGGAACTGAAGAGGTATTTGACTCTATTAATTTCAGCAATTGAGTTACCAACCAGAATGATATCGTCGACATAAATGATCAAGGCAATGATAGTATGACTTGTTACCTTCGTGAAAAGGTTGTGATCAGCGTGAGCCTGCTTGAATCCATAATGCTTCAACAGATTGGATAGCTTCGCGAACCATTAGTGGCTGGCTTGTTTTAAGCCATAGAGTGACTGTTTCAGTTTGCAACATTGAGATGGTTGATAGCCATGGACACCCTGAGGAATGGTCATATACACATCCTCTGTGAGATCCCCATATAGAAAGGTGTTACTAACATCGAGTTGTTGTAAGTGCCAATGATTAATGGAACTTATCGCCAAAACAACACGAATTGTGCTCATCTTGACTACGGGAGATAAGATTTCAAGGTAGTTAATGCCTTCGATTTGAGAGTAGCCTTTAGCCACCAAACACGCTTTGTAGCGCTCAATTGATCCATCCAAACCATGCTTAATCTTATACACCCACTTACAACTAATTGGCCTCACATATGGCGGCGTTTGGACAATGTCTCAAGTCTGATTACGAACCAGAGCTTGAATCTCGGATTTCATGGCCTCCTGCCAACAACGATGCTTTACGGCTTCATGAAAAGTGGTGAGTTCTAGCTCAGAAGACAGACTCATAAAAAAATGAATGTGAGAGGGAGATATACATGAATAATTAACAACAACTTGGATAGGATATGATATCTTTGGAGAAGATTGGTTTGATTGCGTTGAGCCATGGATTGGAGCTCTAGGGCATGCGTTGCACTCGTAGTCAGCAACGTAAGTGGGGCGATGGTGAGGGCGAGTGGAGCGGCGAGTGAGTTGGGTTGTTGGTGGCGGCGACGATTGAGATGATGATGGCATTGATTTTGAACGGTTGTGTGGTGATGGAGGTGTAAGAGAGGTAGGAGATGATGGGATGAAAGGTTGTGGAATAGATGGGTCATTCTCTGAAGGTGGGGACAATGTGGAGTTGGGCTGAGTGTTAGGGGGGGTGATGTGAGAAACATTATTGGCTGGCAATAGGCTTTGGTTATTAGGAAAAGGGCTTTGGTTATTAGCTGGGCTTTGGAATGAATTTTAGTAAATGTAAAAATCAACTCATTAAACAAAACGTTACGAGACACGAAAATTTCTCTAGAATTTAAATCTGAGATGACATACCCTTTGGCCCCATTTTGAAAACCCAAAAAGATACCACGTCTAGCTCGAGCATTAAATTTTTTACGGGAAACATGTGTGGATGCATAACATAAACAATCGAAAACCCTTAACATGGAAAAATCTGGGTTATTTTTATGTAATAATTTATAAGGGTTTGATTTTTAATTATGGTGATGGGATTCAATTTATAAAATAAACATGTTTAAAAGCATATGACCAAAAATGTTTTGGAATTTGAGATTGAAACACAAGAGCTTTAGCGGCATCAAGGATATTTTGATGTTTTCTTTCAACACAACCATCTTGTTGAGGTATATAAACGCAGCTAGTTTGACAAAGTATTCCTTTGGACGAAAAAAATCTTGTTGCAATAATTTAGGGTCATTATCAGATCTAACACATTTAATGGTGATTTGAAATTGATTTTCAATTAAAATGATGAAGTTCTAACTTCCCCTTTTGATTTGAGAAGCACTATCCATGTATAACGACTAAAATCGTCAACAATAGTTAAAAATATTTATGATCATGAATGGAAGTTTGAGAAAAAAGATCCCAAATATCCATATAAACCAGATAAAAAATCTTGGAAGCTCTATTAATACTTGGAGAATATGACAATTGTTTTTGTTTAGCTAGGTGACAAACATCACAATTTTCTTCAACATGTTTAGAAATAAAAGGAAAAGTAGAATGAAGAACATTGAGATGTTTATTGAAAAGGTGACCTAGTGTAAAATACCAAAGGTTGGTGTTGGTAATAGGTGGGGTGGAGAAGTTATTGATGAAGGAAACTTTGGGAATGGTTGGGTTCTAATCCTTGGAGATCTCCAAGTGGTATAATCCATGCTTCAATTTAGCCAAACCCATCATCTTTAAGGACTTCATTTCCTGTATTTGACAATGAGAATTGGAAAAAGTGGGAGTGTATTTTGATGAAGACAAAAGCTTGGAAATTGAAATAAGATTGAATTTAAAATTGGAAACATAAAGAACATCATGTATAAAGAAATGTGGTGATAGCTGGATAGTTCCTGAAATATGAGCAACAACCATGGAACCATTGGGTAAGTTGATATGCACAGGTTTGATTTTTTAGAAGCTTAAAAAATTATTAAAGGAACATGTAATGTGGTCTATGGCCCTAGAGTCAATAATCTAAGGGGTACAATTAATTGTGTTAGTGATAGGATTAGTGTGTGCATGAGACAAAAGACATGGGTTAGTCGTGGTGCAAAAGACAAAATGGGTACCAAAACACATTTCAGGAAGGTCATTAGAATTGGGTTTGGACACTTGAGAAATATTGGCATGTTTGGGCTGAGAAGAAGTCGTTGATGGACTGGCATCAGCATTCGATTTTTGTTGTTAGAAGAGATCTAAAAGTCCTTGATATTGTGCTCTGGTTAGGCTAAAGCCCAACCCGTTGGAAGCATTGTCCTGACTAACTGAAGAAGGAGTGCATTTCTCTTGTAGTGCTATTGATAGCAGCAGAAGAGGAGGAATTGTCTCGGTTGTTGAACCTTGGTCGTCCCGGGTAACGTGAGTGACCACGAGGATATTCATGCTTTGAGTAACAAACATCCACTGTGTGTCTGATACGACCACAGTAAATATACCTTTTGTTGGAATCGCCTCCTGATGGTCCGCCAGATCCTCCTCCACCACGCCCCTTTTCCATATGATGATTGTCCAACATTAACAAAGTCATTTGGTTCATCAATGGTGGATGATGAAGAATATTGACACTCTTGTTGAGTTACCATAGAGAAAACATGATTAATAGACGGCAACAAGTCCATCAAAAGTATTTGGGAGCGAACAACAGAGAAATGGTCATCTAAGCCTTTCAAAAAACGTATTATAAAGTCTTATTGATGATAGAGTTTTGTGGAACAGGTGCAAACAGGGAGAGGGCAAAAATTATCAAACTCCTTCCATAATGACTTCAGTGTTGTATAGTAATCAGAGACCAATTGGGAACCTTGCCGAATAACATATATTTCCTCTTGGAGCTCTGCTATGCGGAGTAGATCACTTTGGGAAAATCGTTCTTGAAGGTCCATCCATATGTCTATGGCGCAGTCAAGAAAAATGACACTCTACAATTGGTGGTGACAAAGAGTTCAATAGCCAAGAGATGATAAGGGTGTTACAACATTCCCATGATGAATAAATGGGATCAGTGACAACTAGAACAGGTATTGTGTCATTCAAAAACTCATCTTGTTTTTAGAGACTAAGGCCATTTTGATAGTGAGACCAAGAGTGCTAGTTACTGCCAATGAGAGCTCACGTGACAAACAACGGATGGGTTTTCATTAGGATGGATATGATAAGAATTAGATGGATCAAGACAAGGATCAGAGGGTGGCTTAACAACATTAGGATGCTTGTGTAGGAATCGTTTGACATTTTGACAGAGGGAAGCGATTAGCAGAGCTCCAATGAGAAGCTCAGATACCATAAAAGAAAATACAAAGCAATGAGGAAAATACTTAGACAAAAGGATGAAAACGATCTTCCCTTGTATTGGATGAATAAAAAATGGGATATATATACAGCCTATGAAAGAAAGATAATAGAAATGATACACCTCAGCAAATTCTAGATCCTAGTAACAGAATCCAGTTATGAATAGAAACAAAATAGAGAAAAAAACAAAGGACTTTGCAGCTGTACAAAAGATAAAAATGAGGTTGTACAACAGGTTTTGGAATTAATGGTAATCTTTCGTTTAATTGTGATTTTCTTCTTCTTTTAAAAACATTGACATTTTCCTATAAAAAAAAATTAACATAGAATGGAAAAGTGCAAATAAACATGGCATGAATCAGACCATGTAGATGAGTCATCATTGAACAGTTCCTGTACGCATAGAATATAGCAAAGCTGACACCTGGGCTGGCTAAAAAAAACCTGGTGCTTTTAGGACGTTTCCTGTCAGTAGCACGAGCTTCAGAGTAAGAGCAACATTACAATTTCAAACAGTCGTTTTAGGTTTTGATTGCTCTCCAGGAATATTCATTCCAACAACCACTGTCATCTAGCTTTAAACTATGTTACAGAGTAGACCTTTACTACTTTAGATGTGTCACACACAACTAGGTTGTCTGTATTAGCAGAGGTGGTGCACAGCCAATTGACCTGCCAAACGAAATTTACAAATGAACGTCATCAGACATATTTGGCAGAAGCAGAACAAGTAACCAACAAACAAGTTCCAGTCAAATTTTATTACAAAACTCACTTTTCTAGGTACTTCAATGTTCAAATGTAGGATATTAGTGTTGTTATCATCACTTAACCCTGCGTCCGGATAACAGGACCAATTCCATACCTTCACCAACTTATCATTTCCTCCAGATATCAAGAATTTCCCTCTTTCCCCAAACAATGAAAATGCCCTGTGTCACCCACGAGTTAGGAGACAAGTGAATTTAGTGTTACAGTTGCCAATATTGCAGATAACGAGTTTTTTTATATAAGCCTGCACCCTGCAGATAAAGAGTTGACTTACAGGCTGGAAATAGCTGCAGTATGGCCACCCAAAGTGTAATCCAAATGCAACCTCTTCTTTCCATTTTGATCTGCGTCTGTATTGCTAGATGAACTACCATCTTTTGATCTTGAGTGTGATGCTTTTCGTGAATTTGATGAGCTTTTTGATTTTGTAGCAGTCATTTCTGTTTCAATATTGATCACATTAATAGCTCCATCACCCCTTGCAACAGCACATATTTTGTCTAGTTTATCTAACATGTCAACTTCTGGAACAGCTATTGCATGAACAAAAGCAGGATTGACACACCGTCCAGCAATGCCACTACTCGCATCAAATGTAGCTGAGGCAAAGAAAAGGCAGGAATATCAACTCAGTAGTTTTTCTTTCACTTATTTATTAAATTATGTTTTCCCCTCATTTCATCTCAGTTGTATATTACTATATTACTCTTATCATTATCATTTTTATGAGTATGTATGTTTGCATAAGTAAATAAAAGAAAATGCCACCATGTACAAAACCAGCTGCTAGTTCAGTCATTATGTAAGCACATGCATGTGTGCCTGTATACATATATCCAAAACTTCCATGCTTCAGTAAGAACATTTTTGTTTCTTCAAAAGGCTACTCGTTTGTGACTTGCATTCATTCTCTATATTCACCAACCTGCATTTCCATGTTTTATTTAATTGATAAAATATTTTTTAAGTGGCCTAACCTTTTGTTTTTATCTTCTGTAGAATCATGGTCAAGGGTGACTATGGTTGGAAAAGCCTTTTACATAATTAAAAGGTTTAAATAAGTTTTTCATCATTGACAGATTTGGCTTTTTGGTTGAAGTCCTTAATAAATTATTTTTTCATTAACATTCTTGTAGAATTTTTTTTGTTTGGTTAAATTCCTACCTTTAAGAAACAATGTTATCTGAATGACTTTGATAACTGAGTGACTTGTCACATCATCAGGACAGGATAATCCATGTAAATTTTTAAGACAAACTGTGTTTTCAATCATTTATAAACTTATTTCATATCTTAAACTATTTTGAACAGAAAAGAATTCAAAAAACAATTGACTCTAAAAAATTACATTGGCTATCGTGTCTAATTCCCCAAGGACAAGTTAAGTAATTGGACTGAAAAGTAACCCCATTAACGTTGCTTCTTGACAGTAACAACCTTAACCAAAAATAAATATTTTATAAAGACTTTAACGAAAAAATAATTTGTGAAGGACTTTAACCGAGATAGCTAAATTTGTCCGGCATGAAAAACTAATTTAAGCCTAATTAAAAACTAGGCTTAATTGCACTTTTTGTCCCCTATTTTATCAAATCTACAAAATTTGCCCCATTATTTTAAAATCAAGACATTTTACCCTCTATTTTTAAAAATCAACAATTTATGCCCCATTTCTTAAATTGAAAGAATTGATCGTTAAAAATTAACATTGACAGAAATGTGTTGTGATTAGTAGTAACATTAATAATTATATAACGTGATGGTTAATCATTGTTAATTGGACACGTTGACCATTAAGAATTGGAAACGTTGAATGTTAAAAATTAACGTTAACGGTCATTACCATTGAAGTTTTCTTTTGCTAAATGCATTAAAAAAACAAGTAGAGATGCGAGGGCTTAATATCATATAGCAAATGTCAAATAAAAAAAAAAATAAAGAAGGCCCTGATTTAGACAATTCAAGTCATCTCATGCAAAACTTAGTAAGGAAAAAGTAAGATATTTGAAAAAATATACCGAAATCCACTACTTTGTAGGGGCGCCCTTTGGAGAAGTCCCACAACATGAGCATTGAATCAAGACCTCCACTAATGACTGAGAAAAAACAAGAGAAAAAAAAAATGAGTCAACTTTCTATAGATATGGGAGCAAGTTTCAACAATAGTAGCATGAAACTTACACAAATAAATGGGGCGGTTATTGTAAAACCTTATACCACAAAGCATTCTAAAATTTTATTTTAAATAGAATCTTGCGCAAATACAAATTCATTTGATTAATATATCTACTAATATAATGATTAACCATCAGGAGTTTACATCTATTGTGTATGCATGTATATTATACTATTACTATTATTGAGTGCACAAAATAAGTTGTTTGGGATGAAACAAACAATACCACAAAGTTAAACAATTATCACTTATCAGAAATGAGCTATCAGACAATTAATAAAGTTTACAAAGTAATCCAAATCGAACAAATAAATGATGTCTACATGTAACAGTTTTATTAAATAAACTGGCCTTCCAGATCCATCAAGAAAAAATCACAGCAACCTAACTCGGGAATTTTTTAGAGCTTCACATTCTCTCCTAGAAGTGAAAGATTATATTGTGTTTCCTAGTTGGCTAAATAATACCATAATCTGTAACAATGTTAGTTACAATAACAAAGCTAGGAGTTATTACACATGTTTGGTTATGTGTCCATCGCAATGTGATCCAGATCCACTTCATAGCTACTCTCAATAGCTTCTGCATCTTTCTAAGATTTGACATGGAATTTGAAACATGTATTTTTACCTGTCTCTAAACATACATACAGTTGACTTGCTAAAGTTGATGCTTATACCACAGATATATCAATTTACATGTGATGGATTTTGTTCAGATACAGAAAGGCTCAGAAGATTTATTTTCTATAACAAAGTAGAACAATCTGCACAACTCGAGGAAAATGTTGCAGTAACGTCTATGTTGGTTTTTTTCTTCATTTAGCTTTTTTAATGACACTTATATCTCTTAGAAGGTAAACATATCATCTAATGTGTCTGTGCATGAGCACAGTTACACTCGCTTAAGGGCTTCTTGACATATATTTTTTACAGTACTTCCTAGGAATTCCAATTTAGAAACAACTGGTAATCATAGGACTAGAAGTAGAGCTTGCTTGGGCACTATTGTCAAGAAGTTTAGTGCCTCATGTGCATAATAGAGTGAGAGTTCACATGTATGATCTTTGGTCTTTGACAAAAGTATCTACACATGCATTATTATGAGACTAAAGTGCCTCAGGCAATATCAATAGCCATGATTCAGACCCTCCTAACAATTTCCTTCACCTTGGTCAGTTAGCGTGTAGAGTTTGATACAAATTTCGATGTCCTTTCCAAAAAGACAACGGGTATTCTAATACAACAGAAAGTTATAAGGAGTTAAGACAACTTACACCTATCTACTCTAGAAATAACAATCATATTCTCACTGAAATATAAGCAAGACTATATTTAAATACCTTCCCAAGATCTCCAAGAAAGAAATTCCACAGTGCTACATATCTACAACACTAGGTCAAGGTAAATAACAATTAACAATATTAAAAACTCAAATTATTTATTATTATAGAACAAAATAATATGAGAAAAAGGGGGCAGGTGAAATGATAAAATATTAGGGCTTGATTGGTTTGATTTTATTTTTTAATTTTTGAAAAGAATTTTCAAAAATAGTTTTCAAAAACTGTTTTCAAGAAGAATAAAAAAACTTGTTTGATAAGTGTTATTTGAAAACCATTTTGAAGATGTGAAAATAAAAAACTTTGTCCATATTTACTGAAATTCTATTAATAAAAAACAAAAATCAACATATTCTTATTGTAGTTTGAGTTTTCAAAACAAAAAATAGAAAACTGAAAAGCAAAACTACTTATAACTATCCCTATTTTTTAGTTTTTAAAAACTAAAAAACTAGAACTGTTTTCGAAAACTGTTTTAAGAAAACAATAATTAAACGGGTATTTTAGTTTTTAAATACTAAAATACTGAAAACAGTTTTATAAAATTGTTGCCAAATAAGCACTTAATAGTTTGAGATAAAAATTCTGCTCTCATAATTAGTAGCCATGTAGTGAAGAATAAAAGCAAGGATACACTTGTATGACCAGCTCGAAGTGTTTTATACAGGCATTGCTGACGAATGTCAATTATCTGTAGAAGAAATTTCAATCAATAATAATGAAAATTAAAATGTAGGCTAATTAACATTAACTTGATTTTCCATAAATGATTTAACTACTCATTTGGTCTCTATGGTTACAAAAACTTTCCCTTCTATTTCATATACTTAAAAATATCCCATTTTAGTCTGGATAATATAATTTTTCATCCTAAAAGGGATTAAAATGATATCTGTAGAGACTAAAAGGGATTAAAATTGATGTGTAGTGACTAAAAAGGATTAAAAATTATATGTAGGGACTAAAAGGAGAATTTTTAAGCATAGGGACTAAAGGGAAAGTTTTTTCAACTTTAGGGACTAAATGAGTAATTAAACCCTCTTAAACTAAAGAAATGGGAGAATTATAAGTGCATTCAGAACAACAAATAGTAAATCACATTACACAAGAAAGGACATCAGTTTTTAAATCATCAATTACAACATAGTATATTTCCATATTTTATGGCATGTACCAAAGCTTTGAGAATACAATGCAGGTTTGTTGTTCCTTATATGAAAATAGATCAAAATTACTTGCCTCCACAGTTAGGTAATTTAGGTAATGTCATCGAAGGAAACAACACGATGCATCCATTCATGGTGACCAAACCAAAAGTCACGATTGCAGCAATCGCAGAAATGATATTTTCAGTAAGCATAATATCAAGGACCAATTATCCCCAAAGCTTAAGGCATTGGGAGAAGGCCCATGAATGGCTTTATGTTAGCACAAGTACTATTGACGAGATGGATCATAGAAACAGAAAAGGAAGGAGAAACTTGGGATAAACACCCCATATGAGGAGAGGAAACAATGTGACTCAGAGCAACCACCTGCACACATGACAGGGTAGTTGGAGGGTAACTGATAGGGTCAACAAGGATAAGAAGGAAGAAGGAGGAAAAATGCAAGAAGGAAATGAATGAGGGAATTGGAGGGAGAGACCAAGCACAGTCAACTGCCTCAGGTATGTACAATTTTTTCTTTCATTGATTCAGTGGTGTTTCTTTATTCTGTTTCACACATAAGAAACTTTATTGACAAAACGTTTTATATCTCTAATGCATTTCAAGTGGAAAGGATATATTCACTGAGAGCTGTTAAATGAGATAAAACTAAGGGAAATCAGAAAACACAGGATAAATAAATACAGGCCACCATACCTTCACCTCCCCATTATCATCTGCTGCAGCAAGAAACGAGGACTGTGAGTTGCATACAACCTGCAAAACCAGACAGATAATTGTATTATACAAGCATTTTTAAACAAAAGAAGCTCACGTAGGATAGCATCAGTTGATAACTTGATATTTCAACAGAATGAAGAAATGCATAAGCAGCTATAAGTTCAGGTATAGTTCTGCAATCTAGTTTCACAATCTCAATATCTTGTGTAAGTCCAGAGAGCCAAACAATCCAATTGTTGGAAACACACCTTAATTGTGGCATCAGTTAATAACTTGGTATTTCAACAAAATGACGGAATGCATAAGCAGCTATAAGTTCGGGTATAGTTCTGCAATCTAGTTTCTTAATTTCAATATCTTGTGTAGGTCAAGAGAACCAAACAATCCCATTGTTGGAAAGACACCTTAATTGAGGCTACCCTTGGCCCGCCTTAGTTGCAGCTTCTTTGGGCTGCCTTATTGCAGCATTGAAGGGTACGCGTTTAGTACTACATTGACTAAAGATATGGCTTCAAGAAAGCTTATAAAACTTGGACAATCCTCACCTTACAAGTCAGTTTTGTAGATTAATTTAAGCCCTAACCGGCTAACCCTAAAATTCTAAGTACAGTTAGCAAATTTGCTTCAATTCATTTGTATTAATATTGTTAACCACTGTCCAAACCAAGGTTAAGAGAAAACCGCAATCAGGATTTTGGCCACAACACAAGGTTTCTACTTTGTAGTGTCAGTACAAACCATATCACAACAATGATTACAGCTGCATCAGTCGCATTTGTTTGCAATTCCCCACAACATCAAGGATAGCAACAAAACCACAACCATTAATGCAATTTAAAACCTTGGTCCAAAAGGGTTTGTCAATGAGGAACCTTCAAAAGTTGGGAATACATGCAAGGAACAGAAGAATCTACACAGTCCAAAATCTTCTAACTGAATTGGCATGCTCTCTTGTCTCCAGCACAACCTTCATTTCCACTTCTCCCCAGTTCAGATCTAGCCAATATCAGTTCATTGTGTTTTATTTAATGTTGCTCTTTGAACTGCATTTAAGTCCCCTGTTTATTCAATAATTGTGATCCATACCAGCAGCAACTGGAGACTGTTCGCAGCACTGATGATCTCAAGAGGCAGAAACATCTGGCAGGCCAATCACTAAGACCTTCAGCCATCTGCCCTTGCTACAATGGACTACCATTGGCAGCATGTGAGGGTGCAGGGTCCATTCCTTTTACATCCAATCACCAGCTTCATCAACACCTCAAGCATTGCTCTGACGGTCTGACCTCATTCCAAACCACATCAATTTCGACATCCTATATTTGGCCAAACAAACTAGTTTAGCCTCCCTTCACCAGCCATTGAATTTAACTACCCATCAGCTTTCCTAGAAGCCTTGTTTCCAGGTCATAGAGAACTCCCATTCCTTCTGGAAAGCATGCCTACTACTGCAAACACCTCAGACACCACACCTGCTGTACTTTCCAAACCCTAAGATTGCCTTGAAGGGGAGTGTTAGAGAATTACCAATATGTTACAATATCAGCACTTGGTCAAGTGTAATTATGGTGATTAATTAATTAGATAGTATTAGGCTGTAAGTTAGATACTGATTATCAGTCTATAAATTAGCTCCCAATTATCTCCTTGGTCACTGCATTGATTGATAGTAATCAATCTGTAAATAATGGATCAAGTGGGCATATGGTACACAATTTCTCTCAACCACTCTGTTGCAACATAATTCACTAATTTCCCTCATTTGAATTTATATGGACATGAAACCCCCAATTTAATGCTTGACCTTAAATAGAATATAAGTGAAGTGACCAATTGAAAACTTAAAGAGTAGAAAAATTAAATAACCAAGGAACTAAATGGTAACTTGAGTTATGCTAGCATTTATTGAGAATAACTAAATAGTAAAAGAAACAACTATGAATCTCTTATTCATGTGATAAAACTTTGTTTCATTTTTATATAATAAGAAACAATATGAACATTCAACAAGATCAAGTAATTGCATAACATTACATTAGAATACAAGTCCTACAATCTACCTTGTTTATCTCCTCTTTGTTATAATTATAATTCTCCAATGGCTTCCATTGGGCAGAGGCCTTCAGCACAAAACATAATACACAGAGGATCAGTATAATGATTTATAATCTTTCTAAACAACATAAATAATTAAGGTGGAACAAGAATAAATCAAGAATAACAAAATATGCATGTAGATCCAGATATCCTCAAGAAGAAAACAAATAAAGCAATGTCTCATATATATGCAACACTAATAAAGGAAAGAAGGGCATCTTGTAAAAGGAAATAGAAAGCACTGAAAAATCATATATCATGGAGACCATAAAATGCTTACCACTCGCACATCAAAACACTTGATTTCCTTCCCTGAGGAGACATAAATCATATCTTCCATCCCTGATTAAAATTACCATTGTTTCTAAAAGATGTAAGTAAACTTGTCTACTTGATGTATCAATGGAAAGTTTTTCTGCACTTAGGATATGTTTGATATTTTAAAAACAAGCCAGACTGACATAGTAATACAGATGATGAAGCCGCATCATTGTATTACACCAGTTTGATATCTACTCTTGTTAGTATTTTAGTATATATATTAATATATGTGAAACCAATTAAGATGTTATGAAGTCTTTTAGCATAAAAGAAGCGTTATACAGCACCAAGGGTATTAAAGTTTTCATTGTTATCTTTAATACTTAAGCGTATCAAATAGAACACTGCACAAAAATTGGTGTGCTGTGCATCAACCACCAAATCACAGATTAAACAAAATTGTCTTGTAACTAAACAACTTATACTGTGTCTGTTTTTTGTGATGCTAAAAATACATACAATATACCCTGCCTTAAACCAATCTATAACCTTCTATAAAGATATAACTTTTGTCAATTCAACCCTTGAATTATAACCATTCACTGTGTTGATCAGTTGTGTCCATTTTTTGTGTGAAAAAAAGAACATCAATAATGATGTGATCCAATAGTTCATATTTTCACATATATTTAAAGTATATGATGTTAATCTTGACATATATCAACAAAGCACAAAACAGCTGTGGGTTAATGTGAAATGTTATACGTATGATCTACACCTAAAAAAGAATTTTGTAAGAAAAGCATTCAATAAAACTTATACTGAGTTTAATTGATCCTTGCTCTCATATATGAGATATGACTTATAGCGCGTAGATAGAATTAACAAAACACGCCTCGTGATCAGAAAAGACAAAATAGTCAGTTTCTAGAATTGAAAATTCTGTTACATCCACGCCAATGAAATTCTCTTAAAATCCTTCAGAGAAGCCTCCTCATCTTCAACAACTCTCACGTGCTCTCAAGCCAAAGAACATACAAGAAACTGATGATTTATCTTTGAAGGTGACACTAGTTCCTATACCATGAATCTTGACTAGGTATTTATTTACCCGTAATAGGTCACTAAATCCAAACCAGTTGCCAGCACATTGCAAAGACAAAAGTTGACAACAGAGACCAATCCCCCCCTTCCAAAAAAATTTTAAAAATAAATCAATATACAGAGATGAAACAGTGAAATCAAAACCAATAAATGAAGCAGACCTGACTTGAAACAAAGGGACGAAACTGGCTCCACACTAACATCCATAACCAGTTGCGGGACATCAGGGCATCGCAAGTCAAACCAGCAAACACGACCATCCTTTTTTTTTTTAAACAAACACAACAAGAAGCAATTAAAATTATTGAAACAGTAATCATAATAAGAGAGATGAATAAAAGGAAGCATTGGTGAATCCTGAACCCTAGTGATTGGCGATGAAGCTATAGAAGAGAGACAAGAGTATGGAAATTGGAGAAGGGGGAGAAGGAGCTCACATCGCCGGAAGTGACAATGATATGAGAGTGTTGACGTGATGCAATGCAGCAGGTTGTGCTGTCTTCGTGACCTTTGAGTCTTCGAGGCTTCAGCTTTTGGTTCGGCACAGGCTTCTCCGCCATCGATGCCATTTCTAAAGTGTAGAGTCTAAACCTAAGTTGAGTTTTATGTGTTGAAATGGATTGATTGCACAGTGAAGAGAATGGAAGAAAGTCAGAAAAGTAGTATTTAAATGCGGTGATTCGTTTGTCTGAATGGAGACCAAGCTGCTGCGGCCAAATGAAACCGCGCGGCAAAGCCTCTCTCACAAGTCACACCAGGCGCCAGGAATCAATTCTCTTTCCTATGCTTTTTATGTGTTTGTCAAATGTCACAAGTAAATCCCACTTTTGTGACTTCCAAAATTAAAATGTGTGAATATTTTAACGTTTTTCAATTTAATTTAAGATACTAGCACCATTTTTATAAAAATAAAATATAAAAATAACATAAATTGATAATATATTATTAATCAAATATACTTAAAAATAATGAGCAAATTTTACTTGCATACTGTGTTATGTAACCTTATTAAACTTCACAAAAAAAAATGTAACCTTATTAAAACCATCCGAAAATAATGTTATCATTGCACACTCTTTAAAAATAACGTTATCATTACACCCCTAAAAACATGTATGATTGTCCGTGTTCACATTTTTTATCATAAAATGTCTAGAGTTTAGGGTTTATAAAATGTCTATGGTTACTATATATTTCTTATCTAATAATTACTTAGTTACCCTTATAATAAAGGGGCATCATTGTCTAATTGAATACCAATAGAGATAGTTTTTTTTATTAATAACTAGCAAAAATATAGATATTTATGTGTTCGTATTTTTATTTTAATTTGATATATTTATTATGTACATTATATACAAAAATGGATAATATAAGTTGAGAAATACTAAATTATATATAATTGAATCTATCAAATTTGTTTACCTAAGAGTTGTGTCAATGTATTTATAATTAAAATTGATTATGATTAAAATTGACTATAACTGAACCAATAAAATATACAAAAACAAAATGTATCTATTAATTACGTAATATTAATATGACTCTAGAGTAATTAAAATCTCCTTTAATTGATTCAATTAAACTGAATTTGTAAATTTAATAATGTTTTAGTTAATTAAATTGCCTAATTATAACATCAACCATGAATACAAAAATACATGTAAAGATATATATGTACCTAAGTTTGAGACAACAAAATTTCTTTAAAGACAACAAAATTTCTTTAAAGACAACATTTTTTGTAAAGTTTTCATCTTCTTCATCAAGTTGTCCTTCTTTAATAAGGATTTTTGTGGTAGCTTGAGAAACACCTCTTGATAAAGCAACATATAATTGACCATGACTGAAAACATGTCGTGGAAGATAAATTCCAACATTTGGTATGGTTTGTCCTTGCGATTTATTTATTGTAATTGTAAAACTCAATTACGTAGGAAATTGTTTTGTACTAAGCACAAAGGGAAGTTTTGCATTTTCTATTGTCTTATGTTTGATTTTAGGCAAGAAAGCTTTTTTCCCATTATGGTGGCCTGTTAGAATTTCGACATCCAACATCTTCCTAAAAAACCCTTGACACAATAATCTTGTTCCATTACATAGCCCTGATTTAGGATCTATGTTTCGTAATAACATCAAGGATGTACCTTTTTTAACTTTAAAACATGTGGAGGCAAACCACCTAGGGCTATAATGTGCAAGAACTCTTGTTGATATAAGTTGTGTATATCCCCTTCAACCTCATCAAATGATAACAACTCATGTTCTTCTCCTGGAAATTGATTAATAATCATGTCATTAAGTAGTTAAACATCATCATTTTTTCAATGTCAGTATGGCTCTTTGTACCATATAAGCTATTCCCTAGGTGTGTGATTCCAATTGGGGAAATGTTTCTTGTATAAGATTTTGTATTGAACTTTCTCCTTCCCATGTTATTGCTAGTTGATGAGGAATTTTAACCATGTCATCATATTTGGTAGGCTCAGTACCATCTCCAATGCGCATGAGATATTCAGCAAAATTTGGGTCTTGTAATGATCGCATGTTTTGCCGTAAATGTAGGACCTTTTTCATAGCCCATAAAGGAGACTTGGCAATACATGCTAAAATCATTTGTGCCCTAGTACCTTTTTAAACAACAGTACTTGTCGAAAGTCCCTTCCTAATATCATTACTTTCCCACCAAATGGAGAATCAAGATCCAAAACGCCCCTTAATGATCGATCTAATGCTTCTAAAGCATATCTGTTAATCATAGGTGCTTCATCCCAAATTATTGTTATTGTTTCTCTAATGAGTTTTGCAAGGTCTGATTGTCTGCTTATTGAGTAAAAGGACTCTGGCTCTACATTGATAGTTATCTTAAATTTAGAATGTGTAGTTCGACCACTAGGTAATAGTGTTGCAACTATCCCAGATGAGGCAGTGGCTAACACAATTTTGTGTTGACCCCTTAATTAAAGCACGATAAAGAAATGTTTTACACGTTCCACCTGGCCCATCGAAAAAAATACTTGACTTTGTTTACGATTGATAACATCCATAATGGCATTGAAAGTAATGGACTGATCATGATTTAACTTTAATATAGAGTCTACATCTTCATTTGGCACTTGTATTACTAATTCTTCTAGTATAATTCGAGGAATTGCAGTATTTTCAGCATCTTCAAATGTTAACAATGGTAAATCAAAATTTGTGAGTTGTTTACCATGCTGAATCAAACGGTCATTTAAATCTATGAGTAGCATATTAGTCACATTTATGCTTACGGAAGTGCTTGTTGAAGGATAATTTTCTACCATGTGGGGATAAAACTCATTCCATAGGCTCCTAACATCAGTAGGTTCACAAAAAATTAGAATAATGACAAATAACCTCTTTAAAGCGCAAGACATTCGTAAATGTGATGCTTCAACTAAGCATTCACAAATAATATTTTCAGTCTAAAAAGCCTCATTGCTCAGCTGATTTTTTGAATGTAGGAAAACATGTGACATTTGCTGTGAGTAGTAATTTCTCCTACGTGTAGTAGTTTCTCCTACATGTAAAGCATCTTGCAAGCCTTGATACACTTCAACACAAATATTATTTTGGTGAGTTCAAATTCACCTTAACCTCTCTGCTTCAATCTTAACATAGTTGCCTACAACATATTGTTGTAAGAGTCGTCCCTCTTGTAATAGTACAGGTTGATGATTAGGACGTCTCAACAATTAATCAAATAAAAAATATTTATTATGAATCGAAATTAATTTTACGAATAAACAGGTAAGATGTATAGTAGATACATTGAGATAAGTAGTTGAATCATGTAACTGTAATATTCTCGGCAAGAGATACTTTTACCATTATGTTTTTTTGTGTTAAGGTCCCAACCGTACGTCCCAAAAGGTAACAACAAAGGATATTGTAGAGGATCATAATTTCCAACAGTTTCTTGAATCCTCACTAAATTTCCATCATAGCGTACAACATTGATATCTCGATCACATGTCATTGATTCAACATCTCCACAGATAATAATTGCTGCAACTTGTGGTGCAGTTGGGAGATTATATTGTGCTTGATTAGCTGGACGTTCTTTTATAAGTAAGCTACATTCATCGACATCTTCTCGTAGTGCAAGTTGTCTAAATACATGCATAAATGGGTTGTATCGATGAAGTATTTGTTGCAACTTATAAACCAATGTTTGATGAAGCTGGGGGTTTTCCAACATCCTATTTTGCAACTCATGTTCTATTTCATAGATATACAACTGCAAAAAACATGGCCTAGAACCCTTGTTTGGATAGAATCCTCGTATGTTATGATATATTGCACCTTGAGCACGAAAACTATATATACCACGTCCAGTTGCCATCATATTTTCCTCAATAAGAACTTCAAGTGAAGTGAATGAAAGTACATGGTTGTAACTTCTAATATATTGTTTAAAATATCTCCCTTCAGATGAAGCATCTGAGAATATTTCAAGTAACTCTATAGAAGTACTAACATTTGAAAATGAAACTTTCCCACCAGAACAACATGTGTCACGTGACTCATGGTAAATACACGTGCATTACACCATGTACATGTAATTAGGGTAGGTAATTGAAATGTGATCATTGTCATGTTGTTTTGAAAATTTTGAGCACAATTATGTGTTTGTCTGAATGTCCGTTGGATTTTTGCATTATTAAAAAAATACATTATTTAAATTAAATTTACAGAAGGGATAAAAGAATTTAGATTCACGATAAATACAATTTTGTCACGATAATTAATAACTATTTTGAAAAAGAATGTATACTTTTTATTTATACTATACATTCCTTATCTCTTTTAAGTATTTTTTAAGTATAATATATATATATATATATATATATATATATATATATATATATATATATATATATAATCTACATTATGTCATTGGTTTTTGTAACATGAAAAAACTTGTCGCACGAGGTCATCATAATAATGGTAAAAAGTATCATACTAACCTTGTGAAAGGTTGGATGCATCCACATTACTCGGTCCTGCCTCGTAGTCGTTAGCGGCCAAAAATCTTGTTCGTTCGAAATTGCAACCTACTACATATGTAACATTTGATTAAGAAAACCAGTTACTAATATATATATAAACATGTAATGCCATATGAAGAGGTGGCCCAAAAATACATGGACGTCAAAATAGGGTATTTCCTAAATCAAGATAACCCTATTCCATTGAATATATAATGAAATTCAAATTTTGTTTTTTTATTATTATACTAACTTGGGCATTTAAATTAAAAAAAGAAAAAGAAGAAGAAGATGGTAATTAAATCTCAACATAAAATACTTATAGACATATTTTACTCAATTTTGATATTGAGATTTACTTTTTGTAAGATGAAAAATTGTCCCTTTGCATGAGGTTAAATACTAACCTTGTAGAAGGTTGGATGCATCCCTATTACTTGGTATTGCCTCATGGTCATTGGTTCCCCAAAATCTTATTGATTGAAAATTGCAACTTGCTACATATTTAAGGTTTGATTGTTTGAAAATAAGTATTAAAAATCACTGATAAATTCAAGAAAAAAGAAGACGTGGGAAATTAATCTCAACATTAAATATTTATAGATATATTTTATTCAATTTTGATATTGAGAATTTACTTTTTGTAAGATGAAAAATTGTCCCTTTGCATGAGGTTAAATACTAACCTTGTGGAAGGTTGGATGCATCCCCGTTACTTGTTCCTGCCTCATGGTCATTGGCTCCCCAAACTCTTGTTGATTGAAAATTTCAACCTGCTACATCACTTGTGTCGATTGATGGGAATTAGTTCCTTGAGACGCTGGAGATGCAAGATGCAACCTACATGATTAAGTAATTTAAAAATAGTAGTTTTGAAAATGAAAGTTGAGACTGGTCGGTCTGAAACAGAGTGCTTTCGCTTCACTAATTCACTCTATTATTAAAATAAGAAGATTGAAGGAAAATTGGGAACGCAAAGGCATGGTTATGACGAATTGGAAGAGGCTAAGCAATTAATTGTAGACACGCACAATAAAAGAATGATTTTTGTGAGAATTTAGAAATAGCATGAGACACAAATGATTGTGTCAAATCCTAAAACTGGAGGACTTTTGTATTCACATGCACCATCTAATATAATTCAATACATATCATTAAATTAAAATATGCTCAGTTCAAAATATATTTCAAAAATATCATATGCATTTATTTCCTTAGGCTTATCCAAAATGCCATCTCCACAACATCAAATGTAGGAAAAGAAGAAAATATCAAAACATAATCTAACAAACAAATCCCAAAAAAATTATCTAATCATTTAATTCAAAACATTGTTCAATTAAAAGAATTGCTAAAACTAAACACTTCAACAAATCGTTCTATTTCACTACACGAAAATATTAACAAATTTTATAACAAACTCAAAGTCTAAAAAATTAAATACTATTAATCCTCTGTGTATATTTCCCATCACATAGTATTAATAGTATTTAATTTGTCCCTCATATTGTTACTGCTGCACTGAGTTAGGATTCAATCTACCTCCTTTAATTGGTCTCAATACCTCTACTCTGTAGTCCTTCATGTGATGCTCATGAAGATTTATTTTGTATGCAATTGCACAGGATACAATAACAGAAAGGAGAGGACCAACGTGTGACAACCACAGGAGTTTCTTGCTCCTTTTCCCCTACTTGGAAATGCAATCATGCACTTCAAATTTAGTACACCCAATTCAAAATCAAATCATAAATATATACTTTCCCAAAACTTACTAGGAATCTGGTAAATAGAATGAAGCAGAGAAATGAGAATCCAATAACAAAATTGTAAGGATGCCAAGCTATGGCAAAATACAAAACCAAAAGTAGTTTGAGGAGGTTACTGCCAAAAGAAATATAAAACCAAAAAAGAGTGTGTTAGCTAGCCGCTACTGGTGCTTGTGCAGGGAAAGATAATATAATATGTAGTAAGCATGCAAATATTGAAAGAAAAAGTAAAGATAGATAATGATTTAGTGAGTTGAGAGATAAAAAAAGGAAGAGAATATTTGTGTGGGAAGAGATTGTAATTGGTTTTACATTTGAATGTGAATCGCGGGAAATGAAGGCAAAGTCTTAATTAAATGAAAAGAGAAAGGGTATGGAATGGAATATAAAAGATATCTTTCTCATTGGATGTCTCCTCCTTATCTAACACATCTGCTATGAAGAGAGTCAATCACCCAAATAATCCTCTCTAGATTTAAATGCATAATAAGAGAGTAAAAAAAAACATCAATAAATAGAAAATAAATTAGAGGCAATAATAATAAATAATAGAAAAACTAACCACTTCAAATGTACTTTTTTCTGTTCAGTTCAACTTCACCTAAAAACTAAAGTAAGAAACCCAAGTGAGGGGAAGAAAATCAATACTGCTATACATTCACAATTAATAATATCAAAACTAACTATCAGATAAGTTTATTTGGGTGGTTATAATTTAGCCATTGTGGAAAAGATAGGAAGACAAATTAATTTGAAAATATAAAAGTTTGTTAACAAATCCGCTTCCATTTCAGATTTTCCAAATAATATCAGTTTTAGATTTTCCAAATAATACCACAGATATATATAAATCCTAATCAGAGTGTATAAATTTGAAAACATAATAGTTTGGGAAAAATTGGAGGAGTGTGAAATTTGATCCAAACCAGTTTACTTAAAGCATGAGGTAGAATGAAATGCAATAAAAAGATTTAGGATAATTAGGAAGAAAAATTGGGATGAAAAGAAAGCGAACCTATGTAACGTCTTTCGTTGGCAGCCTTGGCCTTTTCGAGGGGGGTTCATAAACACAGCGCTAAAATCCATGCCAACCACGTGCTCCCATGGATCTGCGCGCACACAAATTGAATGAAAAATGAAATGGAATTGCAAATGGAGAGAGAGAAAAGAGAGAAATAGATATAACAAATGGAGAGAGAGAGAAAAGAGAGAAATAGATAGGCCCATGTAAACTGGTTATAGCATAATAAGGAGTCAAGTGTTATTAAAAAAAATATATGATTTTTTTATTAAAATTGTCAGTTGATAAGGTTAGATAAAAAAGGGTTATTCCCTTTATATATAAGTATAGATAATATAGCATATATATAATATATTTTTTTAACGATATAAATAATAGAATAATTATATATGTTGGGTATAAATATTTCAAAGTTATTTTTTTGTTTTACGGTTACAAAGATGATCTAGTGTTAAAGTCCACATGTGAGAAATGCAAAGGGAAATGTCATCATTGAAATCTCTCCACTAAAAAAATTAACATTCACTTAAAAAAATAATTTTTTTTATTCTTTTTATTTTTTAAATGAGTAATTATTAAAAAAATAATAAAAACAATGAATTCCTTTTATGAGAAAAGTCAAATTTATATAAGAGTGAGATGAACAAATCTCAACCACTAAGAGATGATGAAGAAGAATATCCAGAAAATCTGAACTATTGAGAGAGAAGAGAAATAAAAAAGTGACAAATAATAAATGTTAGAAAAGAGAAAATGAGTGAATATATACGATTTGATTCCAATGATTAATTTTTATTTTAATAGTTAAAGATCTGTTTTTCTCACTCTCATATAAAATACTTCATTCTTATATGATATGTACTTCATATCATAATAACAATGAAATTTCAATAAACAGTTCAAATTAAGTTGTTAATTGAACAAGTTCAGGTATTTCTCTCATATATAGATATTTTTCCCACAAATCCTCTCTAAGATTGTCACAAGGTTTGGTTGTGGCCATGGTAGTAGTGGTAATTTGGAGCCCTACTATGCTCCCACTTTTATTTATTCTCCAAATTAAAATTAATTACAGTTCAATTAAATATGAGTTTAAAAAAAATGAAGTTGACCTTTGGTTAAGATGTTGACTTGTTATGTTGGAGTCTTGAGTTCAAGTCCTGTTATACTCCTACTTTTATATATTTTTTAAATTAAAATGATTAAAGTTTAATTAAAACGAAGTAAGCTAGTCTAATAGAAACATAGATTAGGGAGCGGTTGCCAATGGAAGAGGATGCAACAGACGGGGGAATAGGTGTCGCGGAAGATGTGTTTGCAAACCTACCTCAATGTCCTTATTAATTCTAAAAAACGCAATTTTAATTGAAGCGTCAGCATTTGACGGAACATGTTCTTGTTCATTGTTGTTCTCTTTGAAGAACTTTATTAAACATTGTTGTGGTTGTTTTCTTTTAAGACAAAAAAAATTCATTGAAAAAGGGGTTTCAAAATTTTCATTAATGAAATTAGGATTTTCTATAGTGACATTGCATTGATGGATCTCCACCGATGGAGAAGCTCATGATTCCACGAGAGAGAAGTTTTAGGAGTTCAAGTAAAAAGCAAGTATAGAAATTTAATGGTTGTTTGACAACAGTTTTATAATATTGTTTTTAATATTTTAGTATTTAAAAAATAAAAAACTACCTATGGCTATACCTATATAGGTACTTGGTAAAGTGAGTATTATTTGTCAAAATTGGGACAGGTCGAGATAATAACCATATACATGGGTTTATTTCTCATACTTAGCTAATTCAAGCTTTTAAAAAGTTACAATAATACCCTTTTGAATGTTATATTAACTTTGTACACTTCTTTAGTGTCTAAAAGCTTTATATTAATATCCCAAGAAGGGAAGGGTAATGTGATGGTTAAAAAACCAAAGATATTTATGTAATTTCATAAAACTTTGCAAGGGTGATTAATCTAATATATTCTATAAAGAAAAATTTTAACATTCATATATTAATAATTCACTAAAGTACTTAGTTTTTGTATAATTTATTAGACAATTATCTTGCTTTTCTAAGTTATTGCGTGATGTTTTTCTCAATTTTAATTCTAATTTGTAATTAGTTAAATTAGTTTTTAGGTTGCATCTACTCATTTTGTTCACTTTTTTTGCAGAAATGATTATTAAAGTTCACTATTGAATTGGAAAAAAAATCAAAATGTTAAGAGCACTTTCAAAATTTTGGCTTAAAACCATCCTCGAGCGGTTGAGCCAGAATCACACAAAGAGAAAAATTTTTTTTTTCTTGAAGCCACCTAGAGAGTAGCTAAGTCAAACACAACTTAAAATGTAAATTTTTTTTTCCTATAAAAGGAGAAAATGACCATCTATGAAGAAAATTCATACTTTGTACTTCGTGCGATCCATCACTATTATATTGCTTCAAAACTCCTTTTTTCTCAATCTTTTGTTTTTTCCTCCTTTTCTTCATTTATTTTGGTGCTACTCATGTTCATTTAGGTGTTACTGGTGGCCAAGAGTAACTAGTTTTCTCTATTGTTGGAGTTAGTAAAACCAAATTCAAAATCTCTTGTATCTTATGATATAATATTTATGTATTTCCAATTATCCTCAATGTTAGTATTTTCTTTTATTCTTAATGTCTGTTGTGAAGTGATCAACCATAAATTATTGTTTTGATATATTGTAATTGAGAAACGCTTTTATTGTCTTGAAATGAAGCAAAATACCCAATAAGCTTTGTATATACAATGAGACTGTTGGGTGAGAAAAATAACATAGGTAATTTGGGATATTTTGTCCAAATTAAAAATCTTGAGAATCAACATTGAATGAAGTATTAAGATCGAGGTTGGACAACCATTCAAGGTATAATGAAGTGTACAAATTCAGAAAGAACATTTATGAGATGGTACGATAACAAAATTAAGGATGGGATACATTAATACAACTCTTGGCGCTTGCTTGAAAGCTCGAGATCGAGGTAATTATGAAGAGGAGTTATAGGAAGACAATGTTTTGCTTGAGATAACAACCTAAAGGAGAATCTTTTGACACTCATCTTATCAAGGGGAGTGATCTCAAAGAAAGAAAGCGAGAATATTCTTCTCTACACAACAACTAAAAGGGAGGCTCCGGAACAACCTTTTCTAGAGAAAAAGGGTAAACGGGGTAGTATATTTGAACGTGCAAAGAAAGAATAAGGGAATGAGATGCATTTTGAAAGTTAGATAAAAATATAAAAAATTTCTCTAGACTTGGTCTTGGAAGAAAGAATCAACGGAAAGCTAAAGTGAACAAAATAAAACTAAAAAAGTCAAAGCAATGGGAAGTTTCTTTCTATTAGGTAGTTTTTGGTAGTTATTAGAAGTTTGGGTAGTTTATTTCCGTTAGAAAATAAAAAAATAATTTTTTAACACATGTAACTAAGTCTCTATTGTAAAACATCTATAAATATTCTTCACTTATGTCGAAATTAGAGTTCAAAACACTTACATAGCATTTCATTTAAATCAGTACTTCTAGGGAATGATAGAGAGTGAAGAGATAAAAGATATATGTTCTTTTCATGACTTTTAGTGTAATTTATCTTTTTTGCAATTTTTTCTATCGACTTTGCATTTTCATATAATCTTTTAGGTTTATCTTTGAGGTTATTTACATTTACTCCTTTTCTCGCATTTAATCATTTTGAGGTCCTTTATTCGTATGTTACTCGCTTTTACATAATTCATTTACTTTTGAGGAATAACTTTTTTGAACAGCTTCAAGTACATCCCACTTGGGATTCCTTTTTCATTTAATTTGGACTAAACAATGGAGAACAATCATGATTTCATCAATTTTCAAGCAATTAAGTCATCATTCATGTTTTTTGGTTTAAAATATTAATTATTGCTAGTTTGGAAAAAAAAAAGAACTCACTAAGATTCACATGTTTTGTATTCTAAAGTTTCTCAAATAAATATAAATTAGTTTGATTTTAGAATTTAGGTGAGAATATGTAAATTTTGATGTATTTATTTTATTAAAATGAATTTCACTACAAACATAGACTTAGTTCATTGGTTATCTAATTAGAAATAAAGCTAGCTAATTCCTTTATTAAGTTTCCGAGGGATTAAAACTTAATCAAGGAAGTAAGACTCTTTTCACGGATTAATGCTAAGAAAGTGTTAGATAACTACTTTTAACATAGATTTGTACAAATTATTGTGCTTTAAAGTTGAGAAAAGAGTAATGTTTAATGAAATTTTACCCTAACAATTCCTTTGTTATTGAAAAATATTTGTAGTTTTAACTTTCTTTTCATATAAAATCACAAAAGTATATAATTTTTTTACTTCAAGATCTATTTTATTACCTTGTTCACAATTAAAATCTCACTTAAAGTTCATATTTTTACCGTTTTATGTTCATAAATTGCTTAATTGGTAAATTTGGATAAATTTACCTAATACAACATCAATATCTACATATAAGATGCTCAATATTCTTATATTATTACTACTTGTATACCATTAATGCACTTGCCATGAAATCGTCTCAACATATATTATTTTTGTTTAGATTGGTTTACTTGAAAATGTGTCATGTGGAAAATTGTTAATTTTTTTAATTAATGTCATAATTAGGAAGAAATGACTTTCTTTTTATATATAAATTATAAACCAACATAGAAAATTTACATATTTTATATAGTCATAATCACATTTAGCATCGTTTGTTCTAACTTATTTTTTGTCTAAAAATGACTTTTAAGGAGAAGTTAGACAAAACAATACCTATACTTAAATTTTCAAGAAGTTTATTTTACAATGTAAATTTTTATTTTCTAAATAATTTTTTTAGACAATAAAAAATAATAGTTTTTAAGTTCTAATTTTTTTACTTTAACTTAAAATTAGTTTTTAAGCTAAAAATAAATTAGGTAAACGGAGTCTCAATTTGTATAATATAAACTTTATAGATTGACTTTGAGCACAACCAATATATAAAGTAAATTTTTTATATTATTTAATTATCATCATTATTTCATTAAAATTGATTTAATTTTATTAATTTAATTATTACAATTGAGCTATTAAATCTTAAATTAGTAATTAACTAATTTGATGACTAATCTAATTTTAAAAACGAGTATGGATCCTCTTCATTTATATTTGTCTATTTTTTTTCTATTTTCTTTCATTTTCTATACTTTTAAAAAATTAATTAAATAAAAATTATATAAATTTTATTGGATATAACATTTATATACTAAAAAACTTAATAATAAAAGAAAATAGAGAAAGAAAAAATAGAGAAGATTCAACTAATTTAAAAACATTAGTTAAAAGTTTATAATGATGGTTCTTTATCGGTTTCTCTTTTGTGGAGATGATAAGTAATATTGTTGTTTCATCTAGCCTATATTGAAAATGGTAAATATAACATAATTATGATAGTGATTAAAATAACATCAAATTATTTCAATTAATGGATTATGATATTATAATTCGGGTAGGAAAAATTCTTAATATTATGTTCTTAATCACTATTTTGAGTGGATAAGTTGAAATGTTAAAGCAAAATTTCGTTTTATGGAACTATAAGTTAATTGGCATTAGAGTATAATAAATATATTTCAAAGTATTAATTGGGATTTGGAAAGAGAAGCATATATTGTTAGATTTTTGTCTTTTATATGTGTCCTAAATGTGTTATTTTTTATGAGATTCCTTTCCTTCTTTAATTATGTGAATGATACTAAGTGAAATATATAAGTTTGATAGGCAAGAGATATGTGATAGATATAAGAAAGGAGACGCGTGAAGAAATGAGAAAAGGGCAACAAGTTATTATGGTTGGGGGTCTTGGTCCTTGGTTTCCTCAAGTTGTTGGGCAAACTTGTGCATCATATCCTTGCTCTTACCCCACAGAAGAATGTACAACCCGAGCATGACGAACATGGATCCCACCACACTAAAGAAGTGAAGAAGAAGCACGTTAGATTTAGAAGAAGGTAGCTACTAGCCTACTAGCTAGGAATAAGATAGGTGTAGAGAATAGACCTTCCAAGATGAAGCTGCTCGTGCAAGAAGGGGATATCGATCATGCCCGACATTATCTGTACAAGAGGGCTAAATGCTGCAGTGAAGACCGGACCCCTCTTCTTCACGCACCATGACATCCCCACATAGCACACACTAGATCCAACTATCCCCTGCAATCATTCCTTTTTAATTAACACTCACTGTCTTCTACATAATTCCATTCTTCTTCCTCATTAATTTATAAATATTAATGTTAAATTCTTATTACTACACCCAACAAAGAATAAGATTTTAACTACCACAATTACTCTAAATATAATAATTTATTAACTATTTCTTAATTCCCTTATATTACAAATTAATTTACACTTGAAAATTTGTTTATTGTCTTGAAAACATATAACACATTTAATATTAATATTTAAAACATAATAGAAGTAGGAGATGTTCCAATAATTTAGAATTATCCAATCATAAAATACCAAAGTTTTAAACATTGGATCATATTAGACATGGACTAAGTAAACCAAATAATGAGAGGAACAAAAAATAAAAAAAATTGCAAAATGAATGAAGACCAACAAAAAATCCATTTACAAGTCAGTCCCTTTCATACTCGATCAACTAATTATCGAAATTAAAAAAAATTAACTGAATTAATAACATAAATTTGATCCTAAATTAATATACCAGCTATACTTTTTTTTTTAAATGTACTTCTATAATATTAACGAGACATACTTTTTTTAAAGATTTTTTTCAATTTTAATTCTTCTAATCTTGTTTATTGTTAAGTATTTTAATTCTTATTGTCTATGCACGCCATGTTCAAACCAAAATTTTCAAAATATTCTTTATATAAATTAAAGGGAAAATTTTCCCAAAAAGCTTAAGAAACTAATGTATTTCACTCATTATTTATTAAACTCAAAAAATTCATAATAAATATTTATAAAAAATAACTAATATGGATTAAAATAATACTTCTTCTAGTTCTTTTTAATGAGACACTTCATATAAATCACATATACCAATACAAATAGTTATATTAGTTAATTTTATTAATTTTTAAAAAATTATATTAATATATCAATTTTACTCAGAAATTAGTAAATGACATAATATTTATAGTTTAAAATATATAAGAGACAAATAAAAAAATTAATGTTTGATGAAAATTATAAAATCTTGTAAAAAAATTAATTTTCTTTTAAAACTGCGTTTTATAAAAAAATAAAAATTAAACAAGGGAGTATTTAGATTATTTTTATAAAAATGAGGGCAAACTTTTAATTTGAGTTTTATATATTAAAAAAGGGTTAGAGTAGTTAAAAAAAATCATATAAAAATCAGCCTAATTAATTGCGTACTTTTACAATAAAGTCAAAATTTGATTTTCTCTAACTTAAGAGAGTGTACTTACAGAATAAAGAACGGTGATTATCTGTATCTTATCCTTGAGAACCCAGGAGGACAAGTTGGTGCCAGTGGACAAACCAAGAATAGCTGCTTGAATGGCGCCAAAGAAGGTCATGATGGCTGTGCTGGAATACTGGCATGGGTATCTCTTGCCTATCTTTGACTGTAAAATAAACCAAAATGACCAAAAGAGGGTTCCCATAATCAAAGCTATTACACCAATGGTCCATTTCTGCGTGGTTCTAGCAGTAGAAGCTTGGTCCATTGCAGATCTAGTGGCTACTGCACTAACTGCAGACTGATAGTGTGAGACATCAAACAAGGGCTTTCCTTTGTAAAGTGTCAACAGCAATGCCCCTCCTACGCACACTAATGTACCAACAATCTTCGCTGTCCCACTTTTGCATTTAATGTTCACAGTTTCTAATCTGTAAAATATAAGGTATGGGATGGAGCATTTATCTTCCATTTGAGTGTTTATAGTTACTTAGAGAATATATAATAACAAATTAATTAGGTTGTGCACGTATATATTCATATATAGTTAATTTCATACCCAAATGGCAATGCCATAATGAATGTGATCGCTGGCACCATATTGACAAAGGCACATGCAAAGGTAGCTGAAGTGTATTGGATCCCCAGAAGGAAGAAGTATTGTGTGACGGATGCCCTACGAGAAAGTATTCATCACATGTTTTCATTTCTTCTATATATTATCTTTATAATGTTAATCACAATGTACATATATATAAAACGATCGGGAATTGGAATCACAAGAAATATATCGTGATTTCATGACTAACCCGATGATGGCACTGAAGAAAAGGTAGCATAAAATTTGAAATGTGAGCCGTGGTCTTTCATTTCTGCAAGAAAATACAGTTATTACCTCTAAGTTTCCTTAATTCTGGCTTAAAATTGTTTCATTTGAGCACTCTTCCTGGGCGGTAGCAATGATTGTTAGCCTAACATCCTAGATATTCTAATGAGAAGAAAAGTTTAGATTCATGTGGTATGACATCATGGTAATTAACTATTGCAACTAGGTTATCTGCATGCTAGCAATATAAAAAACTTCCAAAAGTTGTCCAAACACATGCATAAACTGCATGCCAGAAATTAGTAGGCAATGTAGAACTTTTCAACAATATCTTAATTATATCGGTGATTAGTCTTCTATACTGTGAGTTGGGGATACTCTTCGTTTACAGTTTACACAAAATATAAAAGAAACGGAATTGACAGTGCCTACCTTTCCTTAAAGTAGCCGATGGGTGCCAAAAATATAGTAGCAACTGACAAACGATATGTGATAAAAGCCAAATGGTTCATTCCTTCTTGAAGAACTTTCTTGAGAAGAATGTTCACCATGGTTAAAGAAAAATCTATGACTATCATTACTAGGAAAGGTTTCCATTCATCACAATTCTTCATTTTCAGCAATGAAATTCTTTATCTGGGGCAGAATGAGGCCTCCCTCTACGTACCTTTGTATTTTACAGAAAATGTTCAAATGCTTGCAATGCAAGGGATACATGTGGCTTTATATATATACATATTATTCTTGAACAAGTGGGAAGAAAGCAAGATTACTGTTTCAAATCAAACACTTTATAAGCAACTATAACTTTGATGGTAGTTTAACGTTTGTTTGGAATATGCTCTTCTACATGTGATCTTTGGACTAATATCTGATCCTGTTCTACAGAGGTAGCTAGCTAGACTATTTGGGAATATTTTAAAAAGATATTAAGTTGGTTCATGAATCACGACCCTGATAGAAACATTATTGATTAATTTAGGCCACTGGTTTCGTGTTTACAATTCATCTAGACCCGAAACAGGTAATGTTCTTCATGTTTTGTTCACGCTCTCGTACCCTTTTCCGCAATTGAACTTTTTTTATGAGTGACAGGCATCTTTTGGGTGGAAGAAACAAGGCATCTAATACTTTTATCTTCCGCATCAAAAACATTGAAAACTTGAAGAAAATGTCACATCTCGTAGCTATTTAGTCACTTCAAAATCTTGGAGAAAAAGAAGCACACAAGGAAGAGATCACAGTGACGCAAATCACGTACGGGATCGAAACTTTAACTTGTAGATGTAGTCAGCATATGCCATGGAACTTGGAGTTCGCATACATTCGGATTCAAATGTCATGTTGGTGGTGTTAGTCACGGTGACTTTCAGTACTTGTTGATTTTAATATGAAAAGCCATTAGATAACCTTAACTCCAATTACAACTTTAAATTCCTTTACAACAAAATAATTAGGATTCAATTTTACTAGTTGATACCTTAAAACATTTTATATTAGAGTTAACGGGAACTGAATTGTAAATTGTGGGAACCAAATCTTTGACCAATTCGAAGTCTCTATATTTGTTTTTAGAAAAAGGAGAATAGGGTGTTAAAAATGTGTGAGATTATTAATTACTAATTGGCATTTTTTTCTTTTTATAGAGACACTACTAAATTGCACTTATTTAAGAAGGAATCATGTATCTAAGAAAAAAATGAATCTTATTAACGATGTGAGAAAGGGTCTTTAAAACATTGTTGTATTTTTTCTTAACTCTTCACTGAGATATATCTAGGTTTATACGTACTGCTTAAAAGGAGTACTTTTCATGTTTGTCCATAAAACGTATCTTTATAGGATACAAAAAACACTTTGTTGGATTTTCATGAAATAATACAGAAAATAGATTGTTTTAAGCGATGGGAAAGAGATATTAAACCAAGTTACACTTGTTCTTTAATTTTACTATATATTTTTTCTCTATGATATACTTTATCTCATTCTTCATTCCTGTTGTTTGTGATTTTCGCAAAATATATTTATTGGTGAAGTACGTAATGACCTCTTCTTGAATCTTTACTTAAAAGAATTTAATTACTTATGTTAATAATTATCTGAAAAGCCAAATTGTTTTGATGAAATCCAATTCATTTTGTTCGAATGGCAGTAGTATATATAATTTTATTTTAAAACTTGACGATATTGTATTTTAGAACTCAATAGAGATATATACTGTATAGGTCTTCGGGAAAGAAAATATATAGTTACTACAAAATTGAAGCTGCTTTAAGGTGCTTTTAATTGCTGTATATAAATATTTTTTTTAAATTACAAGTATTTTCAACTAAAAGAGTGAATTATGTTCAATTTAGTTAGTGTTGATAAATCTGGTGCAAAGTGTAAAAATGATCTTCTTCAGGCGTGTTAGGTACTGTCCTAAAAAACTTGTCTGGTAATCTCGCAAGTCTCCCATGATACAACAGGAACATCTCAGATAAACTAAGACTATAAAACTAGTAAGATAAACACGAGAATGAGAGGGAAAGTCAAAGAAAAAATAGAGAGAAAAGGGCTCAGAGGTGTGTCTAACAATGAGATCAAATAGTGTTGTGAGTTTGCACCTCGTAATGAATATAGTCATTGTAAATATAAATTATAATAAAAAGGATTAAATGTAATTAATTGTGTGATTATGAATTAATTATATTTAATACATAATAAAAACTAAACTTAATATGTAATAAAACTAACCAACGACTATAAATATTTTAATGCGTTTTTAAAACCACATGTTACAAATTAATTTGCCCATTGTAATACTTAAATTTTCCAACAATGCCTACATACTACAAAGGCAAATAAAACTTTTGAAAAGAAGAAATCTCTCACTAGGTTCTCAAATGAGATGTATTACATCGGACCTAGTGTGACTATGCTATATGAATCAGACATAAACTAATAGTACTTATCACACAGTGCAGTTGGTGTATTGAGACTATATGAACCAAAAAAACATGGTGTATGATAGTGGTCTACTAGTCACAATATACCTCCATAATTATTTGCTATTATCATTGTGTTACGCATTTAGGTCATGTGCCTTGTCCGGTATTCATGAGTGCTCTAGAAATTTGCCAATATCTCATGCAAGCGACCCACTTGACACTCGTATAGGTGATTTCATCAAGTGTGTGCTGTAAATCATGCACCACTTATAAGGGATATGAAGTTCATTAAAAACTTTATAAAATGGTAAGTTTTCTCATAAAGCTTAACTATAAAGTTTAACCTTTCATTAATGCAACATCTAGCACTTTCTAACATTATAGGAAGGGACTAAAAGAAATTTATTGATATCAATTTTAGTGCTAGCAGAACTGACAAATGACTTGTTGTTACCCATATGAACCTTCTTCATGGGATCTCCAATCACAAAGGTTAGGTTA
The DNA here is from genome assembly GCA_037954015.1 of Psophocarpus tetragonolobus. Classification (NCBI taxonomy): domain Eukaryota; kingdom Viridiplantae; phylum Streptophyta; class Magnoliopsida; order Fabales; family Fabaceae; genus Psophocarpus; species Psophocarpus tetragonolobus. Next base: position 24,680,149 of record CM075690.1, read on the forward strand.
CCATCATTTTCTGTTTTTTAGTAACTTAAGTCTCATTCCTCTCGATGTTTCTAATATCATTTTTCTTCCCAAGGGTTTGGTCAGAGGATTTGCATAGACATTGATGGTGTAGGTTTCATTCCTAAAGGAATGTTAGCCAAAAAGTTTTTCAACCACTAGGCCTCGGTGCCATCCATTTCTAGAGCAACAAACTTAGATTTCATTGTTGATCTAGCTATAATAGTTTGTCTAGTTGATCTCCATGTACCCTTTAAGTACATAGAGAAATCCACTATATTCAATACCATATCCATGGTACCTCTCAAATACCTTATGAGTCTAGCGAGTGCTTCCAATAATCCTTATTAAGATTATAAGTGTATCTACTCAACCTACCTACTGCATAGGTTATATTCGGTCTTGAGAAATTCATCAAGTGCAGTAAACTCCCAATAATTTGGGCATATTGAGTTTGAGAAACTAATTATCTTCTATTTTCACCAATTAAGAGTTAGCGTCATAAGGGCCATTCACAGATTTATAATCATAATACTCAAACTTCCTGAGAAGTTTCTTCACATAATGTTCTTAGGATAAAATTATATTATCCCCCTTCCTTATATGACTTTAACTCCTAGAATTACACTTGTCTCACCCATGGCTTTCATATCAAATTTGGATGCTAGAAAAGATTTAGTTTAAAAAACTATATCATTGCATGTACCAAAGATTATATGTTATCCACATACAGACATATAATGACACATTCAACATTCACAAGTTTTATGTACACTCATCTATTAATATCACTAGAACAAAAATCACCAGTAAGTACATTACTCTTTATAACGAGAAACATATAGGTTGCACTATGCTCAACATAACTAATAAAAATACTTTAAGATGTTCTCTTAATAAAAAACATTACTAATATGTAAAAATCACAGTAGTCCTATTTTTTTCTCTTAGGATCAAGTAACATAACCTTTGGTAGGCATACTCATTCTAAGATATTTCACATTTTCTACTTTTTTTATCATGCAAGTTGATTAGACATAGTCGATGTAATTTAATAACATTTGAGGAATTAACATGTCCTAATCTAGCATGCCAAATATCCTAAGAATCAATCAGTTATTCTCATTAATCACTTTAAAGATATTAAGTATAAAGAGACCTTGATCACAATAATCCTTTTCCAAAAACACATTATATATATATATATATATATATATATATATTTCATGACAATTTTGTCAGACTCAAAAATCACTTTTACCTCAACCTTTCTCAACAGTGCCACAGAAACTAAGTTTAATCTGATGGTAGGCACATGCAGCACATAAATTAAAGCCAATGTTTTTCCATATGTGAGTTTTGAAAGAACTTTTCTTTTGCCTAAAACGGGAGTAAATCCAGAATCATCAAGAAAAACTTGTTTTTCTCCATCCCACACAGGAGCGTAGGAGGAAAACACATTTATATTAGCACATATGTTCTTGGTAACCCCAGAGTCTACTACCTATTTACTCATATTGGTCACAATATTTACCAGAGAAATGACCGCAACAAAATTATCATCTCTTTCAGGCAGGTTAACCTTGAGCTCAGGAAGATTGTCATTTCTCATAGGTAAGCATTACGACATAAAATATTTTGGCTCTTCACAAAAACAATTATTTTGTAAAAATTATCTTCGTGAGGCATGTTAGTCACTACCCTAAAAGATTTATCTAAATAATCTCACAAATCTCCTATGATACAACAAGAATATCTCAGACAAGTTAAAATTACAGAACTAGCAAGATAAACAGAAAAAGCCAAAGAAAAATAGAGAAAAAAAGACTTAGAGATGTGTCTAAAAGTGAAACTATAAACCCTATATATAATGTTGTGAATTTACAAATCATAATAAATATAATTGTTGCAAATATAAATTCTAAGAAAAATATTAAATATAATTAATTATAAATTAATTATATTTAATACATAATAAAAACTAAATTTAATACATAATAAAACTAATAAATAACTTATAAACATTTTAATATATTTTTAAAGTTACATATTACAAATTAATTTGACCACAACGAGTATGTCGACAGTTAAATATAATATATATAATATAATATAATATAATATATATTATATGTAGAGACAAAAACTTAAAAAAAATATACTGACTATATATTAATAAAAAAGTTATGGGGCAGGCCTCCCAATTACTGACGTACATATGGGTCCCTGGCTAGGCTAACCGTAGCACATGGTTTCCTTTAAAGGTATGCAACCTGGATTCTTATAACAATCACATATTTAGAATCCAACATGCAAAATCTGTTGTCCATTATATATGGCCACTGTCCTATAAAATGCCCATTCTTCAACTATTTCCGATCTTATCGTATCTAGCTCACTGATGCCACTCAAAGAATGAAGCCTCATATATATATCCGTTCAATAATTTCAGGATTTAAATTGCAATGGTCCATCATTTCCAAGCTATATAGGAGTCTCTCAGTCTCAGCAGCTATACATCACTTGCCGGACACCAATTTTTTGTGCAAAACTAGGAATTTCTAGTAAAGCAGGGCATCTAGGCATCTCACTACGTCTTCAAATTGAAATTCCTTTTATTTCTTAGACCATATCAAATGCAGCACATCTATATATCTTACTGTTTCACTACTTTTCATTTTACTATTATTTTCTTTCTCATTCATTTTTTTTCTCCACGTTTATTTCGTTAATCAAAACTATCAATTTGTATGCTATACATATATTAATGTTGTCTATATCATTGTTTACAGTTATAAATATACAACTACTTTCTCTAATTACAGTCATATACAGATTCAAATTAATTAGATTATCATTATAATTAGATATATCATTTTTAATTTAATTATTAATAAAATGCACTACTATAGACTATATATAGATATAGATTTACTTTAGATACCATAGGCTATAAAAAAGATTATATCTATAAGTTATAGCTTTAACATTTTGTATTGTTATTGTTTTTTATAAGCCACATTTTGTATTTTTATTAAATTATAATCTAAAAATGCTTATCTGAACGTACTATAATTCCTTCAATTTAGACCATATCAAATGAAGGACGTTTATCATCCATATCTATCTTATTGTTTTTGAATATTTGTAACTTTGTGCTAGCTATTCGGAAATGCTTGACGGTAACTGTATATTCATTAAACATCTTTTTTATATTAAAATGTTTTAATTGATATTTAATTTTTAAAAAAATAATATAATCACAAGTATTGAATTCATACATTTCGTACCATTGTTGCTGTATATTCGTACTGAATAGCATTACCTAATCTATTGACTTGTTTTCTATTGTTTATTTTCTAACTTCTTTTGGTTATTATAAACAGCAAAAGAGAGATATTTCGTGTTTCTTAAGTTGTTTTAGAAAAAAAAAAAAAGTAGTTACAAAAATTAAAAGTAACAAAAATAAACCAGTATTCATGAGTATTTTTCTAACCTACCCTCGAAGTTAACAGAGAGTTTTTAATTTAATTGAGTATAAGAAATCTCCAATTTTTTAATTTAAGATGAAGATATGCATACGGACCCATCCTTATCTTGCCCTCGTTCTTGTTCTCATTCTCATTCTCGTCCCCGTTTCCGTTCCCGTCCTTATTCTAATAACTAAAATATATATCCCAAATTTTTATCTTAATTTATTAAAGCTAGTTTTTAAACTAAATGTTTTCTTCATAATTTTACAATCTTGGGATATAAAGAAATATTTGACATTTGTCTTAAAAAAACAAAGATTTAACATTTTATTCACAAATTAAAAACTTTGCATTTATTAGATATCTTTTAAATTAATATCATTATATTCAAATAATTTATTTTTTATTGAAAAACTATTATAATTTTTTGCAAGTATGGAGATGAAGACATAAATATTATACCCGTTGAGTATAGAGACAAAAATAAAGACTAGTTTCGAAAATGAGATAAAGATAAGAATGTTATAATCATCTCTGCTCCACCCTATTGACATACCTACTAAAGATCACAACAATTATACATAAGTAGTCTAGAAATAAAAAATTATAAAAAAAAGTATATCTCTATTAATAGTTATTGATAAAAACTACTCAATTACTATGCAATATAATCTCCCGTGTAATATATATATATATATATATATATATATATATATATATATATATATATATATATATATGTTTGTGTATGTATTAGTTCCATCAATTTCAAAATTCACTTATATGTCTAACAAATTACACGTGGTCAATTCTAACAAGACCACGAATTTATTACTTATATTGATGTTGGTTGTCTATTTATGGAGATTAAAAACAATTTTAATTAGTATTTTTTTAATAATTTTATTTGATATACATTATTTGTGGAAAACTTTTTTAATTTAGAAATCTAAAATTTTATCTCGGATTAAAAACAAAATTAAGTATATTTATTATTAAATTATAGCATTTAAATTAACTATTTAACCTGTGCAAACTATGTCAGATTTTTTTCCCGAATGGTTGCTTTTTAATTATTGCCACTTGTTTCTTATTGATTTTTGTAACACATTTTCTATATTAATGAAAAGATTTACTTTAGACTATAGGTATAGATGCGCTTTCCGAATGATAAAATAGATATAGATTTACGTTAGATACGATAGGCTAAAAAAAGATTATGGCTATAAGTTATAGCTATAACATTTTTTTTATCGTCATTCTAAATTAATAATAATTTAAAAGTTTATTATCAGTACTAATATTTAGGCGATGTCAATTGCAGGACGTATATCATCCATTCATCCATATATTTACCTTATTCTTTTAGAATGTTAGCATTTTACTAGGCACTTTGTTCCCCTTATATTTTATTCCACATGTTTTTGGTTAACAAAACTAAGTGTAAGGTATGTTTATTTAATAAATTATAAATTCATAAAATAAATAGTGAGGAAAATTAAATTTAAGTTTTTATTTAATTACTAATTGATTGATATGTGATGAATTTGATTATTGCATTCAGTTGATGGTAGAAGGATGACTAAATGAGAATAATTATTATTTTTTTGTTTTCAAAGGTTTTAGTTGAGTTTTGAAAAGTTCGTTATTGGAGGGGAGTTGCAGTAAACTAGTTTTACTAAATACATCCCCGATGTTATATAAATGAACTCTTTCTCTCTCCTTCGAAAGCTTCTTCTTCTTCCGTGCAATTCATTCTCCATCGTTCTCTCTCTCATGGTCATTCCTTTTCTCCTTTGCTTGGTCAACTTCAAGTTGACAGAATTTGACGCAGTCTCTTCCATTACTCTTGATTCTGAGAGGTGATCAGTACAGGTATGTCTGATCGAGGTTTTCTAAATATTTTTCCGTTTGTTTTCAATCCTTTCAATTTCATTAAAAAGGGAAATTCCTTTGGAAATTCTAATTTCTTAAGTTCCTATTAAAATTGGGATTTCTGTTAGGTTCTGCGAGATCTCTTTGGGTTGATTCTCCCATTTCTGTTTGAGTCAACTTTTAAAGGGAGAAATACGTAACCAAAGCTACAAGGTTGATTGGTTTAGTTTTATTTTTTAGTTTTTAAAAAGAGTTTTCAAAAACTATTTTTTGGAAGAAGAGAAAAAAAAAACTTGTTAGATAAGTGTTATTTGAAAACTGTTTTAAAGATATGAAAATGGGAAAAAAATATTTATATTTCAGAAATGTCATTGTTGAAAAACAAAAAATAATATATTCCCATTATATTTTGACTTTTCAAAACAAAAACAGAAAATTGAAAAACAAAACTATTTATAGTTGTTCCTGTTTTTTAAAAACTAAAAAATCAAAACTATTTTCAAAATTTGTTTTAAGAAAACACTACTCAAATGAGTTTTTAAGTTTTAAATACTAAAATATTGAAAACATTTTTATAAAATTATTGCCAAACAAACACTAAATCTTTGCTTTTACTTTGGAAAATTAAGATTTGAGGGTTGTAAAGTTAATTGATTCTAAGTGATTGTGCTTTTGACTTTCATTGAGTATTTTATGAAGTTGAGTGTTTTGTGTAATTGAGATGAAGTATATTTTTGGAAGTGTTGTTCTTGAAATGATTGTTGAATGTATTGACTATTCTTTCTAAATGTTGAGAGATTGATACTCTAGTGTTGATTTTAGTGAAATTGAGGTTTGAAATGTTACTTTTTGTAAAGATGTTGATTTGATGGTTTGTTGGAAATGTGAGTGGATATTTTGAATAAACGATAATGTGTTGAGTTGTTTCAAGAATTGGAAAATAATTGCTAATAGATTATATTGTGATCCATGTTGTGGTGATGCATGGGAAATGAGATACATGGTTATGAGATGCTATGTGTAAAGACCAATTTAATTAATAAGTTATTCATGAAAGGAAAATATATTACAGGGAATTAAATATTTATTTATATTTAATTTAATGTAGTGAAAGAAATTAAATTTAAGTTTTTATTTAAAATATTAATTGAATTGAGGCGTAATGGATTTATTAGTTTGTTAATACTATATGGTTATATTCGGTTGTTGGTAGAAGGATGGGGAGGTGAGAATAATTATTACTCTATTGTTTTGGAAGGTTTTAGCTAATTTCAGAAGGATTTCAGAAATTTATTTAATAAGGAAAAAGAAGGATGCAAATAGCCAGTGAAACTTACTAAATACACCCCGACTTCCTTTTTCTTCTTCTTTTGAAATTTCTTCTTTTTAACCGCGTCAATTCTCTCTCTCACCGTCTCTCTTGGGAGGCTTGCATGGTGACTTTTGAATTGACGGATTTCGACGCAGTCTCTTCCATAACTCTTCTTGCTGAGTGACATCTATTATAGGTAAGTCTAATCTTGAATCAACGAACCTTTTTTCGATCATTTTCAATCCTATCATTCCCCGTTAAAAAGGAAATTTCTTTGAAAATCTTGATTTTTAAGGTTCCTATTTAATTTGGGATTTTTGTCAGGTTCCTGTCAAATTTCTTCGAGTGGATTTCCTCTTTTTCTTTTGAGTTAGCTTTAGAAAGGAGAAATAGGTAAGGGGAGCTAAATCTTTGATTTTAATTTTAGAAATTATGAGTTAATAGCTGAGAAGTTAATTGATTTTGAGCAATTGAACTTTTGATTATGATTTGAGTGTTATGCAAAATTGAGCTTTTGTTCTTGAAATGAGTTTTAATTGAATTGATGATTTATAATATGGAATATTTTGAGATATATGAAGTGTTGCGTAGTTGATAATTATTATAGAAGTGATGTTTGATCTTCAATTGGACGATTTACTAGATGGTTTGGATGTGGCAATTACAGTAGGATAACTTAGCTTTTATTGAATTGGCTCTCTATACTTGACATTGAATTTGTTGAAATGATGATTATATATTTGGATTTGTGATATAAGGCATATTATTGAAATGCATGATGAAAAATATATTTATTGATGTTGTTGGTTGCGGGCAGTTACTGTTGGGTAACTTAGCATTGGATGATATGTTTAGTGGGGTACATTGATGTTAGGGACACAGTTGGGGTCAATGTAATCTAAAGTATCATATATGCAAGGGAATATTTTTGCGATTTACATTGTGGTCCTGGTACCAAATTTGCAAGGGGGTGTCTAAAGGACGTACTTAGGCAACAATTATGTGTCAGGTAGACACTGGACATCAATTTGTGGTTGTCAGATTAGTATTGCTTATACTTAAATTGGTGGTAACACAGTGCAGCTTGGATGCATGTTGCCAATTGGAATATTTCGCATCTAAACATGTGTGAAAGCTTATATTTAGGGGAATATAAGTGTTTGATTTTGTTGACTATGATATTTAATTAATGTTTGATTGATTGGTTGTTAATGCTTATGTTCAGTTGGAGCATAAGTGTGATGAATTGATTGTTAGTGCTTATGTTCAGATGGACATAAATGTGATTGATTAGTTTTTAGTTTTTAAGTTCAAGTGAAGCATAAGTACGATGGATCAATTGTGAATGCTTATGTTTAGGTAGAGTATAAGTGTGATTGATTGGTTGTGAGTGCTTATGTTCAGGTGGGGCATAAGGGTGATTGATTGGTTGAGTTATCATTATTATGATTAAGATTGGATATAAATGTAATTATGTGTTATGTTAAAGTTTGTGTTGATTTATAGTGCATGAGCTTACCTTTACATTGTGTGTGTATTTTGTATGACTATGATGATCGTGTTTTACACGGGAGAAGATATTAGTGATGATGGTAGATGTCAGAACTAGCAAGATTAGCAGAGGATCAGAGGTAGCAGTAGAAGTTACTCGTTTTTAATAGAACTAGTTTAAGATTAACGTATGTATATGCATACATAGTTAGACTCTTTTGAGAAGGTTGAGTGTATGGATTGACTGAGATTATAACCTATGTTTTAAGTATGCTATAATGACTAGAGTTAGGTTAGGTTGAGTTACGTAATAGTTATGTTTAATGGAGAAATTCCATGTTATGCATATGCATAGTGTAAATTAAGTATTGGTTATATTTTTTACTATGAAAGGGCATGTAATGTTTTTTGTAGATAATATGTTATGAATGTGTTAAGTGGTAAATAATATGTTTATGTATGATTGAATAGTAGGGAACAAGTTTGAGTATTATGTAGTAGATGTTTTATTATCTGCAAGGTTTAGCTAGGTGGCAGGTCTCGCTCAACGAGCTTTAGCCTAAGTTAGGATTAAACTGCGAAAAGTCTCACCCAGCGCAAAGTTGTCTCAGGTTGGATTATTGATGATTTGCATCCAGCAACATGTCTTGATGAGCGAAGTCCCTATTACTAGGAGAGTTTGATACAGGGTCCTCGCTGGGCGAGCTATCCTATTATATATTACTTTGAAATTTAGAATTATTGTGATGTTTGTTGTAATATTGAGTGTGATGTAATGAAAATTTTATATCTTAGTAATTTAGAATATAAATTGTACGTAAATAGAATAACAATTTAAAATAATGGTGTAAATAATATAAATATTTTAGGATGTTACAATATGTTGATATGATGAGTTGTTGAAAGTGTGTTTGTGGATTGGCGATTGTAATCATTAATAAGGAGTATTAATGAATTGTGTTGTGGTTTGTTACGAGGAGGTAACAAAGCCTTTGAGGTGATACATTGAATTGGAGAGGTGGATAAGTTTAAGTGATCTTGATCAAGGTCATCAAACTCGAGAGTCTATGTAGATTGGTGGGAGTTCGATAAACTTGACTCGTGAACTTGACTCGTAAACTCATAGGAGTTACTTTATATAAAAATAATAAAAAATATTTATAAATAACATAAATTAAACTTTCAACAATATAATAAGTCAAAATAGTAAATCATACATTCCACAATACTTAAATAACTAAGTCTAACGATGCATCATTATCAAATAATAAATTTCAAAGGTGATAATAATGGTAAAACATTCTTATTGATGTTTAATATGGTTAAAAAATAAAGGTTTGATATTCTTAGAGAAATTTTTTCTTCGATTTAAGAATGCCACGCTAGATAAAAGTATATTGAACTCTAAACGCATATAAAATAAATTGATTTGTTGACTTGGCAACTTAGTACTAAACTCGAGAGTTTACCTGAGTTTAGAGTTTATTAAAAACAGATTTTACACACAAATTAACTTGTAAAGAATAAGTTGACTCATAAACTCGTAAAAGTTTAAGAGTTAACTCGAAACTTTGATAACCATGATCCTGATGCTAAGGCCCTATTTCTGGTGATGATGCAGTTTTACGGCCTTATGTTGGGCAATCTGGTGTTAGGGCCCTGTTTCAGGCGATGATACACCACATGATATACTCAAATAACACCTGATGTAGTGTTAGGACCCTGTTTCAAATGACGATACACTAAGCATCAGTTGGTTATTCAATGAGTATGCTTAGACTTACTAAATGGGTCAGATAGATATCAAATATCAGTGTGAGGGAAATTAGATGAGTTGCTACCTTGGTATCTGAATTCAATATACTGAGTCTTTTCGGAAAGCGTTAGCTGAATGTTGTTGGTGCTTATGTTCAGGTAGATCATAAATGTGATTGAAATTAGTTGTGAGTACTTATGCTCAAGTAGAGTATAAGTGTGATTGATTGGTTGTTAGTGCTTATGCTTAGGTGGAGCATAATTGTGATTGATTGGTTATTAGTGTTTTTGTTCATATGATGCATAAGTGTGATTGATTGGTTGTGAGTGCTTAAGTTCAAGTGGAACATAAGTGTGATTGATTTGTTGTGAGTGCTTATATTCAGATGGAGCATAAGTGTGATTGATTGGTTGTTATACTTTGAGATTGCATAATTATTATATAATAATAGAATGTCTTTTATCCTATGCTTACCGTTGCATGTGTGTTTGTTTTGTATGACTATGATGATCGTGCTTTTCACGAGAGCAGATAACAATGGTGATGTTGTGAGGCAGGTAGATGAGTTGTAACTGCATTTGGAGACTTGACGTTAAGTATAAAATGTTTTGGACGGAATTTTGTATAATCTTTTAAATCTTTTGTAAATAGCATAGTATAGAATAGTATGGATGATCTGTTATGCTTTGTAATGAAGTTTAACTAACACGTGGTGTATTGAAATGAACTTGGCATATTTCATGTATCTACATGTATGTTGAGGTAATGATGTTGAATTGGTTTAAGTATGATGATGTTTGGTCGAGAATTATGCAATTGAGCTCTGCAGTCTACATGGGCTGCTGGGCAGTGAGTCTCGCCTAGTGAGAATTCGTCTTTATTAAGACTTATTTAGATTTACGCCCAACGATGTGTCTCACTGAGTAAAGTTCCTTCATTGGAACAATCCACTTCAGGGTCCTCTTTGAGCGATAGTGGTTGCTGCGTGAGCTACCTGTTACTAGCTGAGCCGTCTGTCTTGATTTGTAAGCTTTTGTAGTGTATGTTATGAGTTATTTTGTTGAAAAATTTATTATACTTGGATTTATATTGTACGAAACTAATATTGTTGTGATTAATAGTTTGATTTTCAATAGTTTTGAGTTTTAAATTTACCTGAAATGAATTCAATTTAATGAGTGATATTATTAGAAGTGTTAGAAATTTTGGGATGTTACAAAAAGCAGATGATGCATTCTCCCCAAGCAAGGGACCTATCACTAGGGTCATGGCTAGGAGAATAGAAGAAGACATGGCTAGAGTAGAAGGAGGAAGATCTCACCTCCATATGACCATCAAGTTATGCAAGTCATGACTTATTTACTTGTAATTTTTCTTTTAGGAACCTAGGATTTTATTTTGGACATGTATTAGTCCATTTAATTTTCTAGGAGGTGTCTTAGTAATAAGAAAGGGTAAGATTAGTTTTTGGGCCTTTATTTAGGAAATAAGGGGGTAGTTTGATAACTACACCCTTTTTTCCTAAATAAAACTCAAAACTAATAAAGGAGTAATCTTGACCCTTGGATGAGGTAGCTTGGGCACCAATTCTCATCTAAAGGAGGGTATTGATTGGACTTTGGGCTTCAATCCTCCTCCCTTGGATGACTCCTTTTAATCCTAGCCTTTTATTTCCTTCATGACTTGTCCAAGAGGTTAGCTCCCTCTATAAAAAGGTGCTTCTTCACACTCTTGTATTTTTTACACTTTATTGAATGGAAAAACCTTGAGTTGGCCAAAATTTTCTTAGTGTCCATCCTTCTCTCTTTGAGAATTCCTTAGGTTTTTATCAAGGGTTCCATCCCTTGTGACAAACTTTCCCTCTTAGGCTTATCTTACCTTAAGTGGTGCCTAAAATCACCTCACTTCTTACCTCTCCACAAACCATTTCACCAAAGAAGAAAACCTCTGGAAAAAGATCAAGGGAGGCATGCATCAATATTACTTTTAGATATATTATAATTAGGAACATGATACATATATATATATAGAGAGAGAGAGAAGAGGGGGGGAGAAAGAGAGAGATTTTCCCTCTATCTTCGCTATTTATTTTATTAAAATCTAATGATTATAAAAATTAACTAGATTTCAAGAAAATAAATAATAAGGATGAAAAGTATTTAAGTATCTTATAATTACTCTTTCAGTGAATAGATATCTCCCTTTTTCTCTATATATAAATTTTATATTTATATATGTAAGATTTATCTCTAATGGTAGGTATAAGTATGTTTCAATAAACCTATTTTAGTATTTTTAGGGAAAGATAAGAAGAAAATAAAATAAGTTGTTGTTAAAGGAAAAATTGCAACAAAAACAATGTAAGATGTTTATTAAAGTACTGAGCATCTCTAGTAGAAATTAAGTTTACTTTTTTATGAACCCTACAGTGCCACATAATCTTCAAGATCTATTGAAGATCTATTCCACTTTTTACTCCAATAGAAAATCATATTTTGTAATCTTAGAAGACTTTTGGTGGATCCCACAATGTTTGTTCTTGTATATTGGGCTACGCAGAGACACTTTAAAAAATAATTTTTTTTTAATATTAGGCTTATCTTGCTTGTTTTTGTAGAAGAAGAAGATCTCCAATGAAGATCAACCCTTTTTTCTCCTATAGTTAATCTTGTCAAGATCAAATCTTGACTTCAAGATCAACCTTTAAGAATATCCACTAGAGATTGTCATCTTCACAAGGGATTTATGCAATAATCAAATGAACTTTTAATGAATTTCCTAAACTATGGATTTTGGTGTAAAAGTGTGCAGAGATGAAAAAACAATTAATCAAACAATTGACTGGCAAAACATAAATTAACGAATAGTTGAAAGCATTACCAAGATTTGATTTTAGCAATTTCCAATAACATGTTCTAGAAATCTTAAACAAATAATTTGATTAATTTGTATTATGAGAATAATTTATACCCTTAATTTTATTTCTAGAACAGAAGGACTAATGCTCCCAATTCTACTCTTAATTCTTGATTTATAGAATCGGGAAAATTGCATGCTCACAATTATAGACTTAAAAGTGGTTAATAGCTTATACCATATTCCTAGGTTACTAGATTATACCCTATTCCCAAATTAAAGTTTTACTCATAAGAGATATGTTAGGTAAGTTGGGTTTGAGCTTGCTCAAGCATTATAACTGCTTGCTTGAGTGCTTATAAAACTAAAAAAAAAGTTAAATTTTCATTTAATTCGCTTAGGTATACTCAAAATTCTGCTTAAGCTGACATAGTCAAGTGCGTTCTTGTGTCTCTTTCACTATTCTTTGCGCTTTTTCATCATCAATATGTTTCTCTGTGAGATTTCTTAAAAAAAAACAAGTACATTAAACTAAATTCCTATCTAAAATAATAACCTAAGATGGATTTTAAAGAAAATGAGAGATAATGGCAAGGTTCATAATCATAAAAGGTGTAAATGATTACAAATTATATATTAAAACACAAATATTCAGCAATAACTAGTTTCTCTAAAAAGCATAAACTGAAATTAACTTATAAATATAAATTAAAAACCACTTTTTAATGTTTGCATACATTTACTAAACTGGTTATACTAAATTGAATATTCGTTTCCCTCTACTGTATACTTGTTATTGAATTTTTTCATTTTAATATCAATTTCCTTGACACTTAATTATAAGAAGAAAAAATTTCCATAAATATTAATGTAAAATTTTTTATTGTTTTAAAATTATTCTCATACAAGTGGCAGAGCAAGGATGAGTATGACATTCCTTGTCCCAGCTTCTTAAATTCATTTGTGTTTATGTATTTAGTATCTAACGATTATAGAATTTTATAATATTATTGTCTTCATTTGTGTATCTGTCTTATCTTTGTTATTGTCTAGTAAAAAATTATATATATATATATATAATTTTATATATCATTAAATTAAATATCATAAACTTAATTTGTTATAATAAAAAAATGTGTAGTCTTATAAATAAATAATATAATATAATTAAAAAATCTACAAGACAAATATAAGTATATAGATATCTTATCTCTATTTCAAAAAAATCAAATAACACTTATAAGCCTTTCATAATTTTTATTGTTTAATCCATCATCCAACATTTCAACTATGTGTTAAGTCAACTTCTTTTTGGAAGGAGTGTTAAGTCAATTTGGTCACAAGATTGCATTGATATGGGTAACTTCAATTTAAGGAAAAGTTTAAAAATTGAAGTTGACTTTGAAGGAGTAGAGAAAAGGAGGTTTTTGATGTTGATAAGAAAGCATTGACTCCAAAAATGCAACAATTAGATTTATGAGACATAAGTATTTTGGAGGATAATGTAGAATATAAATAATTTAGAGGGGAAATTAGTAGTAGAATTTTAGAAACTAGCTAGGATCCAAGAAAGTAAGCTATTGCAGAAGTCTTGAGTTAGATGGGGTAAAGAGGGTGACTTAAACACTAAGTTTTTTATGCAATGCATAAAGCTAGATGTAGGTCCAATCAAATAGTTGCAGTAAAATTAGGAGATAAATGGCTAGAAGAGGTGAATGAGGTGAAGGTTGTTGTTATAAATCACTTCAAATCTCGATTTGAAGAATTTGGATATCATAGGCCGAAACTTGAGGGGGTGCTCTTTCAACAAATTTCTATTGAATAACGAAACATTATTTCATCACCTTTTACTTGGAGGAGATAAAGTCTATAGTATGGATGGAAGTAAGAGTCTAGGCTATGTTGGTTTTGATTTTACCTTCTATAAATCTTGTTGGCATATTCTGAAGAATGATATTAAGGAGGTGCTACAAAAATTTTATGAAGGAGGATCTCTATCCAAAGCTATAATGTTTTATTTTGTAGCTTTTATTCCAAAATTGGATAGTCCTCTAGAACTCTAACATTAAAGGCCAATTTCTTTGATATTTAGTCTTCACAAAATTATTTCAAAAGGATTGCTTGCAAAATTAAATCTATTTTGAGGTCTGTTATTTCCATTAATCAAACATTTCTTCTAGGTTAATGCATTTTAGATAGAATGGTGGTCACATATTAGATTATAGATAGGGCTTGTAGATTTAATTAAAGTTGTTTCATTCTTAAATTAAATCTCGAGAAGGCCTATGATTAAGTTAATTAGGAGTTTCTCGAATATATGTTGTTCAGATTGTGTTTTAGGGATAAATGGAGATTGTGGGTTAAGGAGCTGGTGTGTAATACATTAATAATTATATCTCTGTTCTTGTAAATGGTAGTCCCACAACTGAATTGACTCCTAAAAGAGGGTTAAACCAGGGTGATCCTCTAACACTCTTTCTTTTTATTATCGTACCAGAATGGCTTGCTAGTTTGTATTGACATGCCTTAAGATCTAACCTTTTTAACATTATGAAGGTTGGTAATGATGATGAATTTTCTTTACTGCAATATGCAGATGATGCCATCAACATGAGGGAACCTAATTTTAAATCTATTTTTTTAATTGTAAAGTACAACATATTCCTTTTAATTTTTTGGGGATTACAATCGGTATTAATCCGAGGAGGTGTATTCCTTGTAGGGAGTGATTCAAAATTTAAAAAAAGGTTAGTAGGCTAGTCATAGTTAACTTCGTACTTTCAAGCTTAACTCTTTACTTTTTCACTTTTTACAAAGCTCCTTTATCATCCAGATGTATGCAGATGATGCCATCATCATGGGGGAACCTAGCTTTCAATGCATTTGAAAAAAAAAATCTATCCTCAGTGGATTTGAATTGACATCCAAATTGAAGGTAAATTTTCCAAGAGAAGTTTGGATGGTGTAAATGTCGATAGCAATTTCATGCAAGGGGCTAAAACATTTTTGAATTGTAAAGTACAACGTATTCCTTTTAAGTTTTTAGGGATTTCAATCGCTATTAGACCAAGGAGGTGTATTTCTTGGGAAGGAGTGATTCAAAATTTTAAAAAAGGTTAGTAGGCTAGTCATAATTAACTTTGCATTTTCAAACATACTTCTTTACTTTTTGTACTTTTACAAACCTCCTTTAAAAGTCATAAATACACTATTTGTTGTATAGTGTTGGTTTCTAAGTAGCGGGGCTACCGAGGAAAGAAAAATTGCGTGGGTATCAGGGGACAAAATTTGCTTACCTAAGAAGATGGGGGCTTGAGGGTTAAATACTTAAGAAAGTTCAATATAAGTCTCCTAGCTAAGTCGCAATGGAATTTTTTTTGTGATAAAAGGCTATATGGGCTTGTTTGTGTGAAGATGGTTCCATTATCATGGAAGAACCTAACTTTCAATCCATTTGAATAATAAAACCTATTCTTAGTAGATTTGAATTGGCATATGAATTGAAGGTAAATTTTTCGAAATGTAGTTTGTATGGTGTAACTGTCGATAGCAATTTCATGCAAAGGGATGCAACTTTTTTGAATTATAAAGTACAACGTATTCCTTTTAAGTTTTTGGGGATTCCAATCGGTATTAATATAAAGAGTTGTATTTCTTGGGAAGGAGTGATTGAAATTTTAAAAAAGGGTTAGTGGGCTAGTCATAGTCAACTTTTAACTTTCAAACTTACCTCTTTACCTTTTCTTCTTTTACATAGCTCCTTTAAAAGTCATAAATACACTCATTGCTCTACATTATTGGTTTCTATGGGGTAGGGGGTAAAAAGGAAAGAAAAATTGTATGGGTATGAGGGACAAAATTCGCTTACCTAAGAAGATGGGGGATTGAGGGTTAAATGCTTAAGAAAGTTCAATATAAGTCTCCTAACTAAGTCGAAATGGCATTTTTTGTGTGCTAAAAGGCTATGTGGGCTAGTTTGTATGCAATATTTCTGTTATGCTTTCGGGGATTCTAATCGGTATTAATCCTAGAACGTGTATTTCCTGGGAGGTAGTGATTCAAAACCTTATAACATTGTTAGTAGGCTAGTCATAGTTAACTTCGCACTCTCAAGCTTACTTCTTAACCTTTTCTCCTTTTACAAAGCTCCTTTAAAAGTCATAAATACACTTGTTGCTCTACAGTCTTGGTTTCAATGGAGTCTAGGTACTGAGGAAAGAAAAATTGCATCGGTATCAGGGGACACAATTGGCTTAGCTATGAAGATGGGGGCGTTCGGTTAAATGCTTAAGAAAGTTCAATATAACTCTCCTTGCTAAGTTGAAATGTTAGGTTTTTTGTGATAAAAGGCTATATGGGCTAGTTTGTATGAAGATGATGCCATCATCATGGGGTAACCTTACTTTCAATCCATTTGGACAAGAAAATCTATACTTAGTGGATTTGAATTGGCATTCGAATTGAAGGAAAATTTTTACAAAATTAGTTTGTATGGTATAAATGTCAATAGCAACTTGATGCAAGGGATGGAAACTTTTTTTAATTGTAAAGTACAACGTATTCGTTTGAAGTTTTTGGTGTTTCCAATCGGTATTAATCCCAGGAGGTGTATTTCTCGGGAGGCAGTGATTCAAAACATTAAAAAAAGGTTAGTAGGTTAGTCATAGTTAACTTCGTACTTTGAAGCTTACCTCTTTACTTTTTCTCCTTTTATAAAGCTCTTGTAAAAGTTATAAATACACTCTTTGCTCTATATTGTTGGTTTCTATGGAGTCGGGGTTAAATGCTCAAGAAAGTTCGATACTAGTCTCCTAGCTAGTCGACATGGCAGTTTTTGTGTGATAAAAGGCTATATCGGCTAGTTTGTATCCCAATGCTGCCATGATCATGGGCGAACCTAACTTTAAAGCAATTATGACCACAATATCTATGCTTAGTGAATTTGAATTCACATATGAATTGAAAGTAATTTTTTTTCAAAAGTAGTTTGTATGGTGTAAATGTCAATTGCAATTTCAAGCAAGGGGCTACAACTTTTTTGAATTGTTAAATACAACATATTCCTTTTATGTTTCTAAGGATTCTAATCGGTATTAATCCAAGGATGTGTATTTCCTGGGAGGGAGGGATTGAAAACTTTATGATGCATGCCTCCAAATCAAGGCCCCTATCACAAGGGCCATGACTAGAAGAATAGAAGAGGACATGGCTAGAATAGATAGAGGAAGACCTCACCTCTATATGACCATCAAGATGTGCAAACCATGACTCACAATTAGCTTGGGCAGATTTCTTTATGCTTTTATTATTTGTAATTTTTTATTTATTTTACTTAGAGGAGCCTAGGATTTTATTTTGGACATGTATTAGTCCATTTAATTTTCTAGGAGGTGTTCTAGTAATAAAAATGGGTAAGGATAGCTTTTGGGCCTTTATTTAGGTTATAAGGGGATAGTTTGATAACTACACCCCTCTTTTCCTTAATAAAACCCCTAAGCTAATAAGAAGGGATCTTGACCCTTAGATCTACTTGCTTGGGCGCCAATTAAGAAGCTAAGGGAGAGGATTGATTGGACTTTGGGCTTCAATCCTCCTCCCTCTGATTCTCCCTTTTAATCTTAGCCCTTTCTTTCTTTTATGTCTTGTTCAAGAGGCTAGCTACCTCTATAAATAAGTGCTCCTCACCACTCTTGTATTTTTGACACTTTGATCAATAGAAATTTTTCTTTGGTTGAATTCTTTCTTAGTGTTTAGCTTTTATCAAGGGTTCCATACCTTGTGGCAAGCCAACCTTCCTTAGGCTTATCTCCCTTGAGTGGCACCTAAACACTTCATCCCTTACCTCTCCATACACCATTTCAGTAAATACTTTAAACCTCTAGAAAAGATCAAGGGTATGCATCATTTGGTATCTAGAGCATAGGTTCTAGAGGTCAAAATTTCTTTTTCTCTATCTTTTTAATTTTTCGCATTCTTATATAATGTTTACTTCATTTCCGCAATTTTATTCTTGTCTTTCCTTGTTTATTTCTGTCATTTCATGTCTTGAAGTTAATATTAGTAGTTTCTTAATTTTCCTTATTTTATTCGCTATTGTCTTTACTGTTGATGCAATTTAATTTTGTTCTTTTCATTGCATCTTTTGCTGCATTTTAAGTGTTCCTGCCCTTAGTATAACTTTATTTTATGTGTAATGTGCTGAGGTTAGGTGCCTAAACAAAAGAGGTAGTGTAAGTCCACATAGGTGTGCATTTTGCATAACCTTGTGGCTCTCCTTTTGGGCTAATCCTTGGTGCATTTCTTGCTGAAATTTTTGCTTACTTTATAGTTTTATTTTTTACTTTTATAATCTCTAAGTTTTGTCAAAAAATAGTCCTGTTAGTTTCCTTTCATGTCATATAAACTTCCTTAGGTTTAACCTCTTCTTATTTTACAAAAAGCCTTATAAAACATCTTTGGATTGAGCTTTTAAGAGGTTATCTTCTTGTTTTTTTTCTTATGTGTTTATGCTTTTAATTCAAGCATTCTAGTTTCTAAATATTCTTAAATAATTTCTCAATTCAATCCTTTGTATTCTTTCTTGTTTGCGCATGCTTTTGGTAGTTTCCCCTTTTGTTTTGTTTTCACTATTGGTTATTCTTTTGAGTACAATTGTTTGGGAAAATTGTGAGTTGAACTTGGGAAACCAAATCACTCATTTAAAAGCCTTAAAGTACTCCTAAAATACCATTAGTTCAATGGCAATTGGGGCTACAAAATTTTTTTGTTTCTTTCATTTTCATGTTCACTAGTTGCATTTGTTTACAATTTTTGTGGCTTGTTCCTTTTACCTTTAGCTCAAGCGATTATAATATTTTTATAACTCATTAATTTTTCTTTCCATTAAGCTAGGTACAACAACATTAAGTTAAAAAAAATCTGAAGCTTTACTCCTAAAGCTTGAAAGGGGTAAGAAGGTTGAGTTGGAAGTTGGTGTCCCTTCCAAGAAAGTCATGAGTAAAGGGAGTCTATTTGCGACAAAAATGGATTTAAAGGAATCCCCCTTAACTAACAGACCTTTCCATCTCTTCCTTTGCAAAGAGCAGTCCCCCATTTCTTCCCCCTTCACTTCTTTTTCTTCTAGTTCTAGCACTGTCATAGAACTTGGACATAAGAACCTACCTCAAGAGGTTCAAGAGCTTTTAAATGAGTTTGGTGATATATTCTATAATAAAGTTCCCAAAGGACTTCCTCCAATTAGGGGTATATAACACCAAATAGACTTGGTACCTGGAGCTAGCCTGCCTAATAGGCCTGCTTATAAGACTAATCCCATGGAGACCAAGGAGATTGAGTCTCAAGTCTAAGAACTATTGGAGAAGGGTTGGGTTCAAGAGAACCTAAGCCCTTGTGCTGTGCCAGTCTTGTTGGTGCCCAAGAAGAATGGACAATGGAGGATGTGCATTGATTGTCGAGCAATCAATAACATCACCATGAAATATAGGCACCCTATCCCTAGGCTTGATGACATGCTTGATGAATTGCATGGGGCCCAATTATTTTCAAAAATTGATCTTAAGAGTGGTTATCACCAAATCTGCATCAAGGAAGGTGATGAGTGGAAAACCGCTTTTAAGACCAAGTTTGGGCTTTATGAGTGGTTGGTAATGCCCTTTGGCCTTACCAATGCCCCAAGCACCTTCATAAGGCTTATGAATCATGTCCTTAGGGATTGCTTAGGAAAATTTTGTGTAGTTTATTTTGATGATATTTTAGTGTATAGCAAGAGCCTAGATAAGCATATAGGTTATCTTAGGCGCGTCTTTTGCATCCTTAGGTCACACCAACTCTATGGAAACCTTGAAAGTGTAATTTTTGTGTAGAAAGTGTAGTGTTTTTAGGTTTTGTAGTCAATAAAGATGGGGTTCATGTGGACCCCGAAAAAATCAAAACCATCCAAGAATAGCCCACCCTAAAAAGTGTGACTGAGATCAAGAGCTTTCATGGTCTCACGAGTTTCTATAGGCATTTTGTGCCTAATTTCTCCATACTTTTCTCACCAATCAATGATTTGGTGAAGAAGGAAGTTCCCTTCCTTTGGGGTGCTAACCAACAAAAAGCCTTCGAGCTTATTAAGGAAAAACTCGCCCATGCCCCTGTTCTAGCTCTACCTGACTTTTCAAAAACTTTTGAGCTAGAGTGTGATGCATCAGGTGTTGGAATAGGTGTTGTGTTATTGCAAGGTTGTCACCCCGTGGCTTATTTTAGTGAAAAACTAAATGGTGCCGCCCTCAATTACCCCACCTATGACAAAGAGTTTTACTCCTTATTCTCAAGGAGTTTGTCATTCATAGTAACCATGAGTCACTAAAATATTTGAAGGGTCAAGATAAGCTCAACAAGAGGCATGCAAAGTAGGTTCAGTTTTTGGAAAATTTTCCCTATATAATCAAATACAAGAAAGGGAAGCACAATGTAGTGGCCGATGCCCTATCTAGAAGACATACTCTTCTTGCCACTTTGAGCTCCCAAATCTTAGTATTTGATTATATTAAGGACCAATATGCTTCTGACCAAGAGTTTGGCCCCATTTTTGCTACCTCCTTGTCCAAACCTACTTATGGATTTCATGTGAGTGAGGGGTACTTATTCAAAGAAAGTAAACTTTATGTACCCCAAGTATCTCTTAGAAAATTGCTTGTGAGAGAGAGCCATGAGGGTGGACTCATGAGGCATTTTGGAATAAACAAAACTTTGCTCATTTTAAAAGAAAAATTTCATTGGCCTCATATGAAAAGAGATGTCCAAAGACATTGCTCTAGATGCATAGCTTGTTTACAAGCTAAATCTAAAGTAATGCCTCATGGACTTTACACACCCTTACCGGCTTCCTCCGCTCCTTGGGTAGACATAAGTATGGATTTTATCCTTGGACTTCCTAGAACCCAAAGGGGAGCGGACTCTATCTTTGTGGTAGTGGATAGGTTTTCTAAAATGGCACATTTTGTACCTTGCCACAAAATAGATGACGCGAGCAACATTGCAAGACTTTTCTTCAAAAAAGTTGTCTGTGTGCATGACATACCTCAATCCATAGTGTCTGATAGGGATGTTAAATTCCTTAGCCACTTTTGGAAAACTTTGTGGGCTAGGATGGGAACTAAACTCCTATTTTCTACCACATTTCATCCCTAAACTGAGGTAGTAAATAGATCCTTATCCACTATGTTAAGGGCACTTCTTAGGGGAAATCATAAGTCTTGGGATGAGTACCTTCCCCGTATAGAGTTTCCATATAATAGGGTGGTCCAAAGAACCACCAAGCACTCACCCTTTGAGATTGTTTATTGCTTCAACCCTCTTACACCTCTTGATATTTTGCCTTTACCTTTCCCTTTTTCTATTCATAAAGAAGGATTAGCTAAAGCGAATTTTGTTAAAAAATTACATGAGAGGGTCAAAGCAAACATTGAACGACACTCTAAAGGGTATGCTACTAAGGCTAATAGGGGAAGGAAAGAAATTATCTTCAATGAAAGGGATTGGGTATGGCTTCATTTGAGGAAGGATCACTTCCCTACTCAAAGGAAGTCCAAGCTTAGCCCCCGAGGGGATGGTCCTTTTCAAGTCCTCAAAAGAGTGCACAATAATGCATACATTATAGATCTCCCTAAGGACTATGGCATCAGTACTACTTTTAATGTGTGTGACTTAATTCCTTTTATAGGTACTGATGAAGAAGATGATGACCTATCAGATTTGAGGGCAAATCCTTCCCAAGGGGGAGGGGATGATGCATGCCCCCCAAGCAAGAGCCCTATCACAAGGGCCATAGCTAGAGGAATAGAAGAGGATATGGCTAAAATAGATAGAGGAAGACCTCACCTCTATATGACCATCAAGATGTGCAAACCATGACTCACTATTAGCTTGGGCGGATTTCTTTATGCTTTTATTATTTGTAATTTTTTATTTATTTTACTTAGAGGAGCCTAGGATTTTATTTTGGACATGTATTAGTCCATTTAATTTTCTAGGAGGTATTCTAGTAATAACAACAGGTAAGGATTGCTTTTGGGCCTTTATTTAGGTTATAAGGGGATAGTTTGATAACTACACCCCTCTTTTCCTAAATAAAACCCCTAAGCTAATAAGAAGGGATCTTGGCCCTTAGATCTACTTGCTTGGGCACCAATTAAGAAGCTAAGAGAGATGATTGATTGGACTTTGGGCTTCAATCCTCCTCCCTTGGATTCTCCCTTTTAATCTTAGCCCTTCATTTCTTTTATGTGTTGTTCAAGAGGCTAGCTACCTCTATAAATAAGTGCTCCTCACCACTCTTGTATTTTTGACACTTTGATGAATAGAAATTTTGCTTTGGCTAAATTCTTTCTTAGTGTCCCCTACCTTCTCTTTTGAGAGTTCCCTTAGCTTTTATCAAGGGTTCCATCCCTTGTGGCAAGCCAACCTTCCTTAGACTTATCTCCCTTGAGTGACACCTAAACACTTCATCCCTTACCTCTCCATACATCATTTCACTAAATACTTTAAACCTCTAGAAAAGATCAAGGGTATGCATCACTTTATAAAATGGTTAGTAGGCTAGTCATAGTTAACTTCGTACTTTGAAGCTTAGTTCTTAACCTTTTCTCCCTTTATAGAGATCCTTTAAAAATCACAAATACACTCGTTGCTATACCGTGTTAGTTTCAATGGAGTCGAGGCATAGAGGAAGGAAAAATTGCATGGGTATCAGCAAACACGATTTGCTTACATAAGAAGATGGGTGCTTGAGGTTAAATTCTTAAGAAAGTTCAATATAAGTCTCCTAGCTAAGTGGAAATGGCAGTTTTTGTATGCAGATGATTCCATCATCATTGGAGAACCTAACTTTCAATCCATTTGGAGAACAAAATCTATGCTTTGTGGATTTGAATTGGCATCTAAACTGAAGGTAAATTTTTCCAAAAGTAGTTTGTATGGTGACATTGTCGATAGCAATTTCATGCAAGAGGTTGCAACCTTTTTGAATTGTAGAGAACAACGTAGTCCTTTGAAGTTTTTGGGGATTCAACTGGGAATAATCCAAGAAGGTGTATTTCTAATGAGGTAGTGATTCAAAACTTTAAAAAAAGGTTAGTAAGCTACTCATAGTTAACTTTGTACTTTCAAGCTTACCTCTTTGCATTTTCTCCATTTACAAAGCTCCTTTCAAAGTCATAAATACACTCGTTGCTCTACAGTGTTGGTTTCTATGAAGTGGGGGTACATTAGAAAGAGAAATTGCATGGTTATCATGGGACAAAATTTTCTTAACTAAAAAGATGGGGGCTTGGGGTTTAAATTCTTAAGAAAGTTCAATACAAGTTTCCTAGCTAAGTCGAAATGGTCGTTTTTGTGTGATAAAAGGATATATCGGCTAGTTTGTATCTAGATGTTGTAATCATCATGGGCGAACCTAACTTTAAATCCATTTGGACCACCAAATCTGCTTACGGAATTTGAATTGGCATATGATTTGAGAGTAAATTTTTCCAAAACTAGTTTGTATGGTGTAAATGTCGATAGTAATTTCATGCAAGGGGTTGCAACCTTTTTTAATTGTAAAGTACAACGTATTCCTTTTATGTTTTTCAGGATTCCAATCGGTTTTAATCCAAGGACATGTATTTCTTGGGAGAGAGTGATTCAAAACTTTAAAAAATGGTTAGTAGGCTAGCCATTGTTAACTTTGTACTTTCAAGCTTACTTCTAAACCTTTTCTCCTTTTTTGAAACTCCTTTAAAAGTAAAAAATACACTTGTTCCTCTATAATCTTGGTTTCAATGGAGTGAAAGTACAGAGGAAAGAAAAATTGCATGGGTATTAAGGGACACAATTTACCTATCTAACAAGAGGGGACTTAGGGTTAAACGCTTAAGAAAGTTCAATATATGTCTCTTAGCTAAGTCGAAATGGCAGTTTTTGTATGATAAAAGGCTATATGGGCTAGTTTGTATGCAGATGATGCTATCATCATGGGGTAACCTTAGTTTCAATCCATGTGGACAACAAAATCTATCCTTAGTGGATTTGAATTGGCATCCAAATTGAAGGTAATTTTTTCCAAAAGTAGTTTGTATGGTGTAATTGTTGATATCAATTTGATGCAAGGGGCTACAACTTTTTGAATTCTAAAGTAAAAATTATTCCTTTTAAGTTTTTCGGGATTTCCCATCGGTATTAATCCAATGAGGTGTATTTCTCGTAAGCTAGTGATTCAAAACTTTAAAAAAAGGTTAGTAGGCTACCCATAGGTCACTTCATACTTTCAAGCTTACCTATTTACTTTTTCTCCTTTTACAAAGCTCCTTTAAAAGTCATAAATACACTCGTTGCTCTAAAATGTTGGTTTCTATGGAGTAGGGTTACAGAGAAAAGAAAAATTGCATTGGTATCAGGGGACAAGATTTGCTTACCTTAGAAGATGGGGGCTTGGGGGTTAAATTCTTAAGAAAGTTCAATATAAGTCTCCTTGCTAACTCGAAATGGCATTTTTTTTGTGATAAAAGGCTACATTGACTAGTTTGTATGCAGATGATGTCATCATCATTGAGGAACCTAACTTTCAACCATTTGGAGAACAAAATCTATTCTTTTTGGATTTTAATTGACATCCAAATTGAGGTAAATTTTTCCAAAAGTAGTTTGTATAGTGGAAATATTAATAGCAATTTCATGCAAGGGGATGCAACCTTTTTGAACTGTAGAGTACAACATATTCCTTTGAAGTTTTTGGGATTCAAATTGGTATTAATCCAAGGAGATGTATTTATTGGGAGGGAGTGATTCAAAACTTCAAAAAAAGGTTAGTAGACTTCTTATAGTTAACTTCGTATTTTCAAGCTTACCTCTTTACTTTTTCTCCTTTTACAAAGCTCCATTAAAAGTCATAAATACACTCATTTTTCTACAATGTTGGTTTTTATGAAGTGGGGTTACAAAGGAATGAGAAATTGCATAGGCATCAGGGGACAAGATTTTCTTGCCTAAGAAGATAAGGTGTTTGGGGGTTAGATGCTTAAGAAAGTTCAATATAAGTCTCCTAGCTAAGTCGAAATCACAATTTTTGTGTGATAAAAAGTTGTATGGGTTAGTTTGTATGCAGATGATGTCATCATCTTGGGTGAAACTAACTTTCAATCCATATGGACAACCAAATCTATCCTTTGTGGATTTGAATTGGCATCCAAATTGAAGGTAAAGTTTTTGAAAAGTAATTTGTATGGTGTAAATATTGATAGCAATTTTATGCAAGCGGCTGCAACTTTTTTGAATTGTAAAGTATAATATATTCCTTTTATGTTTATGGGGATTGCAATCGGTATTAATTGAAGGAGGTGTATTTCTCTGGAGGGAGTGATTCAAAACTTGAAAAAAGGTTAATAGGCTAGTCGTAGTTAATTTTCTACTTTCAAGCTTACCTCTTTACTTTTTATCCTTTTACAAAGCTCCTTTAAAAGTTATAAATACACTTGTTGCTCTACAGTGTTGGTTTTTATGGAGCGAGGCTACAAAGGAAAGAAAAATTGCATAGGTATTAGGGGGCAAGATTTGCTTACATAAGAAGATGGTGGCTTGGGGCATAAATGCTTAAGAAAGTTCAATATAAGTCTTCTAGATAAGTCGAAATGAGAGTTTTTGTGTGATAAAATGCTATATAGGATATTTTGTATGCAGATGATGCCATCATCATGGGGGAACCTAACTTTCAATCGATTTGGAGAACAAAATTTATCCTTTGTGGATTTGAATTAGCATCCGAATTGAAGGTATGTTTTTCCAAAAGTAGTTTGTATGGTGTAAACGTCGATAGCAATTTCATGCAAGGGATGCAACTTTTTTTAATAGTAAAGTACAACATATTCCTTCTAAGTTTTTGGGAATTCCAATCAGTATTAATCCAATGAGCTGTATTTCTTTGGAGGGAGTGATTCAAAACTTTAAAAAAAAGGTTAGTAGGCTAGTCATAGTTAATTTCATACTTTCAAGTTTACCTCTTTAATTTTTTCTCCTTTTACAAAGCTCCTTTAAAAGTCATAAATACAATCATTGCTTTATAGTGTTGATTTCTATGGAGTATAGGCACAGAGGATAAAAAAATTGCATGGGTATCAGGGGACAATATTTGCTTACATAATAAGATGGGGCCTTGGGGGTTAAATGCTTAGGAAAGTTTAATATAAGTGTCCTAGCTAACTCAAAATGGAAATTTTTTTATGATAAAAGGCTATATCGGCTAGTTTGTATGCAGATGATGCCATCATTATCGGGGAACCTAACTTTCAATCCATTTGGATAACAAATCTATCCTTTGTGGCTTTGAATTTGCGTATGAATTGAAGGTAAATTTTTCCAAAAGTAGTTTGTATGGTGTAAATGTCGATAACAATTTCATGTAAGGGGCTACAACTTTTTTGAAATGTAAAATACAATGTATTCATTTTATGTTTTTCGGGATTCCAATCGATATTAATCCAAGAAGGTGTATTTCTTGGGAGGGAGTAATTCAAAACTTTAAGAAAAGGTTACTAGGCTAGTGATAGTTAACTTCGTACTTTCAAGCTTACTCTTTACTTTTTCTCCTTTTACAAAGCTCCTTTAAAATTCATAAATACATTCGTTGCTCTATAGTGTTGGTTTCTATGGAGTGGGGTATAAAGGCAAGAAGAATTGCATGGGTATCAGGGGACAAGATTTTCTTACCTAATAAGATGCGAACTTGGGGGTTAAATGCTTAAGAAAGTTCAATATAAGTGTCCTTGCTAAGTCGAAATGGTCGTTTTCGTGTGATTTAAGGCTATATGGGCTAGTTTTTATGAAGATGATGCCATAATCATGGGGGAATCTAACTTTCAATCCATTTGGACAAGAAAATATATCCTTTTTGGATTTGAATTGGCATCCGAATTGAAGGTAAACTTTTCCAAAAGTAGTTTGTATGGTTTAAATATTGATAGCAATTTCATCTAACAGGCTACAACTTTTTTGAAGTGTAGAGTACAACATATGCCTTCTAATTTTTTGGGAATTCCAATCAGTATTAATCCAAGGAGTTGTATGTCTTGCAAGGGAGTGATTCAAAACTTCAAAAAAAGGTTAGTAGGCTAGTCATAGTTAACTTCGTACTTTAGAGCTTATCTCTTTACTTTATCTCCATTTTCAAAGCTCCTTTAAAAGTCATAAATACCCTCGTTGTTCTATAGTGTTGGTGGGGGTAGAGAGGAAAGATAAATTGCATGGGTGTTAGGGGACAATATTTGCTTACATAGAAAGGTGGGGCCTTGGGGGTTAAATGCTTAGGAAAGTTCAATATAAGTCTCCTAGATAAGTCAAAATGATAGTTTTTGTGTGAGAAAAAGCTATATGGGCTACTTTGTATGTAGATGATGCCATCACATGGGGGAACCTAACATTCAATCCATTTGGAAAACAAAATCTATCTTTTGTGGATTTGAATTGGCATCTGAATGAAAGTTAAATTTTTCCAAAAGTAGTTTTATGGTGTAAACATCAATAGCAATTTCATGCAAGGGTTGACACTTTTTTGAACGGTAAAGTACAACGTATTCCTTTTAAGTTTTTTGGAATTTCAATCGGTATTAATCCAAAGAGGTGTATTTCTTAGGAGGTAGTAATTCAAAACTTTAAAAAATAGTTAGTAGGCTAGTCATAATTAACTTTGTTCTTTCAAGCTTACTTCTTTACTTTTTCTCTTTTTACAAAGCTACTTTAAAAGTCATAAATACTTGCTCTAAAGTGTTGGTTTCTACAGAGTGGGGTACAAAGGAATGATAAATTGCAAGGGGTATTAGCGGACAAGATTTGCTTAACTATGACGATTGGGGCTTTGGGGCTGAGTGATTAAGAAATTTCAATACAAATCTCCTAGCTAAATCGAAATGGCAGTTTTTGTGTGATAAAGGCTATATGGGCTAGCTTGTAGGCAGATGATGCCATCATCATGGGAGAACCGAACTTTTAATCCATTTGGACAACAAAATCTATCCTTAGTTGATTTGAATTGGCATCCGAATTGAAGGGAAATTTTTTC
Organism: Psophocarpus tetragonolobus; assembly: GCA_037954015.1. Classification (NCBI taxonomy): domain Eukaryota; kingdom Viridiplantae; phylum Streptophyta; class Magnoliopsida; order Fabales; family Fabaceae; genus Psophocarpus; species Psophocarpus tetragonolobus. The sequence continues at coordinate 24,708,981 of CM075690.1, forward strand.
AAAAGTAGTTTGTATGGTATAAATGTCAATAGCAATTTCATGCAAGGGGCTGCAACTTTTTTGAATTCTAAAGTACAATGTATTCATTTTAAGTTTTTGGGATTCCAATCGATATTAATCCAAGGAGGTGTATTTCTTAGGAGGGAGTGATTCAAAACTTTAAAAAAAGGTTAGTAGGCTAGTCATAGTTAACTTCGTAATTTCAAGCTTACCTATTTACTTTTTCTCCTTTTACAAAGCTCCTTTAAAAGTCATAAATACATTTGTTGCTCTAAAATTTTGGTTTCTATGGAGTGGGGCTTCAGAGGCAAGAAAAATCTCATGGGTATCAGGGGACAAGATTTTCTTACCTAAGAAGATAAGGGGCTTGGGGGTTAAATGCTTGAGAAAGTTTAATATAAGTCTCTTTGCTAAGTCGAAATGGTCGTTTTTATGTGATAAAAGGCTATATGGGCTAGTTTGTATGAAGATGATGTCATCATCATAGGGGAATCTAACTTTCAATCCGTTTGGACAAGAAAATGTATCCTTTTTGGATTTGAATTGGCATCCGAATTGAAGGTAAATTTTTCAAAAAATAGTTTGTATGGTCTAAAGGTCGATAAAAATTTCATGCAAGGGGCTGCAACTTTTTTTAATTCTAAAGTACAATATATTCGTTTTAAGTTTTTGGGATTCCAATCGGTATTAATCCAAGGAGGTGTATTTCTTGGGATGGAGTGATTCAAAACTTTAAAAAAAGGTTAGTAGGCTAGTCATAGTTAACTTCGTACTTTCAAGCTTACCTATTTACTTTTTCTCCTTTTACAAAGTTTCTTTAAAAGTCATAAATACACTCGTTGCTCTATAGTGTTGGTATCTATGGAGTGGGGATATAGAGGAATGATAAATTGCCTGAGTATCAGGGGACAAGATTTGCTTTCCAAAGAACATGGAGACTTGGGGGTTAAATGCTTAAGAAAGTTAATTATAAGTTTCCTAATTAAGTCGAAATTGCAGTTTTTGTGTGATAAAAGGCTATATGGGCTAGCCTGTAGATAAATGATGTCATCATCATGAGAGAACCTAACTTTCAATCCATTTGGACAACAAAATCTATCGTTACTGGATTTGAATCGGCATCTGAATGGAAAGTAAATTTTCACAAAAAATAGTTTGTATGGTGTAAATGTCAATAACAATTTCATGCAAGGGGTTGCAACTTTTTTGAATTGTAAAGTACAAAAGGATCCAAAATGAAAAAAAAATTGAAAATTAAATCTTTAAGAAGTGATAATATTGGACAATTTAAACATGAAGAATTTGAGAAATTCATTGAAGAACATGGTGTTGATCATAATTTTTGTGCTCCTAGAACACCACAACAGAATGAGGTGGTAGAAAGGAAAAATAGATCACTTATTTAATTAGCAAGATCTATACTCAATAAGAATTCTTTGCCTAAGTATTTTTGGGTTGATGCTGTGTGCACTGCATGCTATGTTTTAAATAGGATTCTGATTCGTTTATTTTTTAAATTAACCTCATATGAATTGTTCAAAGGTAAATGCTTTGTTTTTAACAATAAGGATAATCTTGGCAAGTTCGATGCTAAAGCGGACAAAGATATGCTTTTAGGATACTCTGCATGTAACAAGGCATATAGGTTTTTCAATAAGAGATCTTTGAGTGTTGAAGAACATGATCATGTTGTATTTGATGAGACTAACCCCCAGAAATGGAGTTTTCTTGGTAGATGATGATGACACAGGTACAACAGATGTCCCTTTTGAGAAGATAGAGAATACTATCAACATAGAAAGAGTGGAAGTCTCAAAGCAAGCTCAACCTTTACCCAAAGAATGGAGAACACCTAGAGACCTCTCCCTGGACAACATTCTTGGTGACATTGAAAAGAGAGTTACCACTAGAGATTCTTTAAATCTATTCTGTGAATATATGACATTTGTCTCTCAAGTTGAACCATCTTGTGTGGATGATACTTTAAATGATGAATTCTAGTTGTTAGTCATGCATGATGAATTAAACCAATTTAAGAGAAATGATTTCTAGGAATTAGTACCATATAAGAGTAATATGAATGTTATAGGAACAAAAATGATTGTTTAGTAACATACTAGATGAAATAGGAACCATAACTAGAAATAAGGCTAGATTAGTTGCTAAGGGCTACAATATACAAGAAGGTATAGACTTTGGTGAAACGTATGCTCCTGTAGCTAGATTAGAAGTTGTTAAGCTCATTTTTGCTTTTGCATGCGTGTTTGACTTTAAGCTATATCAGATGGATATGAAGAATGCCTTTTTAAATGGTTTTCTGGATGAAGAAGTGTTTGTTTCTCAACCTCCTCCTGGTTTTATATAAATTACAAATTTCCTCATCATGTTTATAAGCTAAAGAAAGTCCTTTATGGACTTAAGCAAGATCCGAGACAATGGTATGAAAGGCTAAATAAGTTTCTTTTGTCTCAGAATTTTGAGAGAGGAAAGGTAGACAAAACCCTATTCTTTATGAGATCTACCAAAGATTTTTTTTTGTTCAAGTTTATGTTGATGATATTATATTTGGTTCAACTAACACCTCTCTTTATGAGGCATTTGTTCCCAAAATGCAAGGGGAATTTGATATGTTAATGATGAGAGAATTAAACTTTTTCCTAAAATTGCAGGTTAAGCAAAGTCATCCTGACAAAAGGAAGAGTACAATTCTTAGAAAAACTAAATGTTTAGTTGAAGAATAAAACCAAAGAGAATATAACAGTTGAAGAATAAAATTATACAATTAATTATTAAAACTAAAAATATTAAAATCGCATAATATTACAATAATTAAAGGGATATGGTTATAGTAGTGTAAATAATTAAATCTACAATAAGTTCTACCCATTAATTTTATTAAATTCATCGTTTGTAATTTTTATTAAAAAAGAATACTAAATTTTAATTATTTTTATTTGAAAAAGAAGATTGGTTAATCACAATTACTATGTTAAAATATAAGACTTTTATTAAAATACTTAAAATTTAAATTAAAACATCATTCACTAACAATTTCTACAACATTTTAAATTTAATTATTTACATATAATATAAACAGATCTTGTACATAATTAAAATATTAAAAATGGAACTAAGTCTTGTTTGAAATTTATTAGTTCCGATCATTCCTATACTAATACACTGAAGCCTTCTTTTAAATTCATTTTATAGCTATAAAAAGCGTATTGTATCCCATTTATATAGAGTTATGTTATCCATACAACAACAATCATAATAATATTTTTTTATCTCTTTTCATCATAATATTTAATATTCATCTCTTCTCTTTCTTTCTCTTTTAATTATTAAATTTATTCTATAAGTTATACTAAAAATAAAATTTTCTCTTACAAATTTTAGCATTTTTTAAGAAGAAAAAGGAAATGTTGAATTTTTCCTCCCTATTAATTATATTTTTTTTTGTATTTAACATAAAAATTATATTTATATAATATATTTATAATTAGAAAATAGGGACACAAAAATTAAAAATTAGAAAATAGGTACACAAAATTCAGAAACTAACATGGTTATCAAACTCTTAAGTTTACGAGTTCGCTTACCCTCTGAAGTTAACTCGTGCGCAAACTCTCCTTTTAGTATACTTTGAGTAAACTCGGTAACTCTATATAAACTTTCGAGTTTACTTCTAAGTCATTGAACCAACAAATCCATATGTTTTGTATGCATTTAAAGTTTAATATACTTTTATTTAGTGTGTCATTCTTAAATAAAGAACAGATGTCTCTAAGAACATCAAACCTTCATTTTTTAAAATATCAAACATCAATAAGAATATTCTACCATTATTATCACCTTTAAAATTTATTATTTGATAATGGTGTTTTATTAGGCTTAGTTATTTAAGTATTATTCAATGCATCATTTACTATTTTGATATATTATATTGTTGAAATGTTTAATTGTATGTTATTTTTAGATATTTTGTATTATTCTTTTATAAAAAGTAAACTTTTATCAGTCTACGAGTCAAGTTCACGAGTCAAGTTTATCAAACCCCCACAAATCTATATAGACTCTCAAGTTTGATAACTTTGGAAACTAATAATGTTATGAATTTTAGCAATTACAATTTAAGAGAAGACAAAGCAGAGGATGAATACAATAAAATTCAAAAGGCACGTATTGTTTTTGCAAAGCGTGTTCAAATGCCTCTAATGCAAGGTTTTCAAAACTGGATTTGTCATTGAACTGGTAAAGGCATAAGTTCAAGGTTCAAAGGTTCAACCGAGGTGGAACCGAATTCAATAAAATATTATTTTTTATATTTATTTTTACTAATATAATAATATACTAAGCAAAAAATAAGGTATATATGATTTCTAACACACAAATATAATACATTATATTAAGTTTAAGAATTGTTGTTTTTATAATATTACAAAGTCGTAAAGTTTCACGTTGTTTATATTCTAAATTGTAATAAAAAACATTTTGTAATTTGCAAAAATTTCTTTTAAATATTTTTTATTCGCAATACCTTATCAGAATATCTCTCATTTGTGTACCTAAAATTTTAAAAACTACAATTTTTAATTTTTATGAATTTTTATATATTTTTCCTTTTTAAAAATAAAATAAAATAGGTTAACCCTTAAATGACCAATTTTGACCAGTTCACCCAATTTTTTACTAGTTTGACTGGTTCTTAGCATGCGTGATATTTTGGAAACAATGGATTAGACACTGCTTCGGTTCCCAGTTCAACCGGTTGAACCGGTCAGTATAGTTAGATTTTCTCAACTTAGCTCTAATGAGAGGCAATCACATGTCCACCATAATTTTTGGGACATTGATTAGGGGTGGGTATAAAATTCCAAGTCCTAAAGTCCGTGCGGATTTTGGGCAATTATTTTAAAAGATTATAATTATAAGAAAATTTGAGTCTAATCTATGAAATCTGTAGATTTTACAGGCTAAGTTCGCAGGCTTATGAGTTTGATCCATAACCTAATTAAAGGGACAAATTTGATATTTAGACTGTTAGTTTGTGTTAATGTTGTGACTTTTTTACTGTAAATTGTGATATTTTACGCTTTTAATATTGAAAATATTTAATATTTAGCATTATAAATGATTATATAAGTATAATATATTATAATTTAGTTAGCTACAAAATATTTGACATTTTTTTAGGGGTATTCACGGTTTGGGTCGATTCAATTTCGAGGGAAAATGAAAATCGAATCAATTAGTTTTAATTGGGTTTGGTTGGTTCGGTTTTCTAGAATTTTTTCCTTGATCCAAACCAAACCGAACCAATGATAATTGGGTTGATTCAGTTCAGTTGTGGAAAAACCGATAAAAAAAATTAAAAAATCATTTTTTTTTATTAAATCATAAAAAATAATTTTATCCTGAAACTAGCCAAATCTCTTAGTTTACTAAATTCATAATTTTATAACAAAATATCAAGTGTTTCATATATACTAAATTAGTCAAATTAAACTATTAAAACAACCCAATACAATACAAATTTAACAATAAATATATAAAATAGCTTAAAAATTTACTAGCTTAAAAATATAAAATAATACGAAAGAGTAAAGACAAAATGTTTTAGATGCTAAAACCCTAAACAAAACACCGAAATAGGTTACTAAATTTAATAACTTAAAAATATAAAATAAATATATAATAATAATATATCATATATACTTTTTTATTGGTTCGGGTTGGTTAAGAGTTTTTAAATGAAAAAATCGTGAACCAAATCAGACAAGGTCGGTTTGGGTAGGATCCAGACTCGATCAAGCAAAAAAAATTGAACCAAATTAATTGGTTAGTTATGCTTACCAAACCCGTCAAGTTGACCCAAACCAATGAATACCCCTAATTTTTATAATTATTTTTAAGAAAATATATGTATGTATATAAATCTGTGAACATGTCTGTTAAGCTCGCAGACTTTTGATGCTATCAATAATAGACTCAATGGTTGCATCTACAGGGGCAAATCTGTTAAAATTCATGGTTGAGAGTGAAAGATAAGAAAAAGTAAAAGGAAAATCTATCAGAGAAAAAGTAGAGTATATTGATAATGAAAGATTGATTGCGAATACAAAGTGACTACCCTAACCTATATGTAGAATCTAACAATTACAATTTTAACAACCCCTCTTAAGCTAGAAGGTATTTGAAACACTTCCAGCTTGGAATGGATAATATAAGAGGAGAAATAAAAAAAAATGTTTAACCACTTAAGAAGTAGAAACAAATATGTTTAACCACCTAAAAAGAAGAAGCAAACCAAGAGAAAATGCTTAGTCACCATAGAGCAAAAGCAACAAAGCTTAACCATAAAGAACAAAAGTCAAAACATAAAGCTTAATCACTTAAGACAAAAACAAAAGAACATTTTACTGCTTAACCATCCATGACAAAAGCACACATATATTTAACCACCATAAACAAAAATTGTTTTCAAAGAGGACTAAAACTAAAGCAACAACGGAAAATTATCATCAACCAAATTTCAAGAAAATTTTATATCAAACCAAGATCCTTTCCCATCAATAATGAAACAAATCACCTAACAATGGGTGTGCATGAGCTCGCAATAGTGAACATCATCGTTCACTGCGTCGTGGTGCGCCATGTTCGAGACATGCAAAAATGACATGAGGTCCTTTGAAATGACGCTCTTATCCTCCTCCAACACGTCGGAGAGGTTTGCGCTTCACGCATCGCACGTGCTCACCGATGACATAAATCTTGAAAATCATGTTGTTGTGGTTGACGAACTCCTACAACACGATCGGCGGCTTGAGTTTGTTCGACGCATCGTGTGTGAACACCAACACCATCTTGTGCGACTTGGCGTTGCCGTCGACCACCAGCAGCTTCGCAATCATGGGAAACTTAAGGCTCTCCCAGGCTTGAGGATCAAGAATATGGCCTTATCGTAAACGACGATTTGCTTTGGGATCTCAAACGATTCAACTTGGTTATCGATTTTCAGCTTCGACACGACTTGCAGCATCGAGATGCGGTTGTGGAGGCCCTCGATCGCATTCGAAATGTGGAGGATCGCGATGCGCGGGTAGTGCACGTGGAAGTCATGCAGCTGGCGCTTCCACTCCTTATCATAAAGCTTGTGAAGGACGCAGTAAAACAATGTAAGCAATGGTTTAACGAATTTGCTAAGTGGTTAACGGATCTAGTGATGAGAGGAATAAGGGAAAGTTCAAGATTTGATGATTGGAGTGAGAGACTAGAAAATTATTTTTTCTCGAGAGAATAAACGAATAAAAAAATAATGAAGCAATCGAGAGATCTTCAAGGTAGGTGAAATCGCCCTCATATTAAAGATAACATATTTCATTTAGTTTCTATATGTTCACTATTTATTTAATTTGTAATTTGAAAATTTTGAGATAAAATATTCCATAATTTCTTATTATATTAATTTATAATTTTTTGTCAGGGTAAAATTCATGGTTAGAAAAAAGAAAATAAAAAGAAAAATTTAACCAAGAAAAGTAAAGTATATTAAAAAATTGATTGCGAATACAAATGACAACTCTCAACTTATGTATATACTTTAGGGATTAGGGTTAGAATTTTAACTTACTTTCATCAGCCTGTGTCATATGCTAAATGTCATCGGATCAATTCACGGTTGTAAATTGTAATTCTTTTGTTTTGAGCTAGCTGACTCAATCATTAATTAATGTTATTGCAACTTCAATCCCTTTTCATCCAATGATAAGCACCAAAATCTTCTGATTTCTGCAATTAATGTCAAATTTTCCAAGCGAAAGCCCAAACTTTTGATGGCCACAGCCTAAAAACAACGAATCTGTGATGTCTTCTTTTTGCTGCTGATCGCTCCGTACAGTTACAAGATTCAATCTCCAACTGTGCTTTTGCCTAATCCTTTGAGCTTCATCTAAGCATTAATTTATTTATTTAGTTCAACGTCATGTACGTATCTTATGCTCTCAAGAGTCCAGACTGGGCACAAACAACATGCCAAGAGTGCATTTCATACCACAAGGCATATATATAAAATGTAAGTCTTGACAAATTTACACTTTCAATAATCTTTTTACACAGTCAATTTTATCAATTCAAATGATGTCATATAATATGTACACTGATGACTGATGATCGTATATAATAAAATTTAATTAATTTTAATATTTTTGTATTTTGACATGAGACAAATTCTAATTTTAATGAAGGGGGATATAGATTTTAAATTTAACTTTATATCCTGTATAGTTAATAAGTCTGCTTTTGTTTGATTAATGAGAGCCATAGAAATTTTAAAGATGACTACTTTTTTATTCATATTATATTTAAAAACTTATTTCACTAATTATTTATGTGTAACTTTCAATATCTGTCTTACACCTATTTGAAATTTTTTATGTTCCTTTGTTAGTCAAATTTATGCATTCTCTTTTTCAACGTCTCTTTCACACCTTTGTGATCTATATCATTATTGTGAAAGAAACCTTTATATTTGGTCTTCTAGCATGCTTAACATCTCTCGAGATTGTACAATACTTCTTTGGGATTTGTCATATGCACTTTTCTTCCAATATGCCTTATAGACTGTGTAGAATGTTTCACAAAGTCATGCATATTATATTCCCATGTGTTTCCAACATATAATTTGTTGGAGTATGAGTTGAAGTTCCACAATATTGTGAAAAAATTGGAAAGTTGAGTAATATATAAGTGAGAAAAACTACAAACCTAATATTTTAAGGTTTTAGATGAAAGTTGATGTCATGTTCTCTTATATGGTGTGTTATACTTCTCTTCGATGTTTATCTTCCTTGGTTTTACCCAAAATAATTAAACCTAGAGATATTCAAATGTCAAACTGAATGAGATAAATACTGAACAATATTGGATGAAATTAACAAGACAAAGCTTGATGGGAATTTATGAAAATAAAATCTACCTATAATTATCAAACTCAATTCATTTTCACACATCTACTCAATATCACTTTATTATAAATTAGAAAAAATCACATTTCAATTAATCCACATACTTACTAATAGATATGGTGATATTATTATATTAATCCACAATATAAAAAATTATGAATAAATTAGTTATCCTAAGATATAAAAATATTCATATTATATAATTAAAATGAATAATAATTAGTATTTTTAAGTCCCTCATGCAAATTAATAATTACTTTTTTGCAAGTAGTGATTACTCTTTTCGTCGTATTTTTTAGTTATTTAAGGTTAACATATATAATTTAAAAAATATTTAATTCCAGTAAAATATTGTTATATTTATATTAAAATGTTTTTAATGAGGAGTGCTATAATAACAAACTCTCAGAGACACTCTCCCTAATTCATATTCTACCATTAATTAATATTTATTGAAAACTAAAAAAATAAAAGAGAATCATTATCTCACATAAGACACATATAAATTTATATTTTTGATAAATTTTAATTAATCATACAAAATGTGTTTAAAATAAGTATTTCAATATTACTAACATTTCCTATGTTTTTATTTAATATATTAATTTTATGCTTTCACTAGGTAAATAAGAATATATTTTTTTTAAAAATAATTAATTAGACATTGAAAATTTAAAATAATTATTATTTAAAATAAATAAATAAAAGAATAAAATAATTAAATAAATAGGATGTGGAAGAGTAATAAAATATTTAATGGCTAATGATTAATGACTAATGAGAGAGTAGACATGTGTGAAATTAACTTTTGAGTTTTAAAGGCGCGGTTGGGTAAAAAGTAAATTCAAGAATAATTTTATGCAAGTTTGGAAATAAGATAAAAAAAGGTAGTTCTGAAATAAAATTAATTTTACAAAAGGATTAGACCTTTATTTTAATAAGTTAGATTGATGCGTAGTATTTTTAACTTCACTCTAAACATGTACAGTATTTTGTTACTCCGTGAGTGTCAGCGAGTGCTCCGGTTTGGTTAAAAAGAAAAAAGAGCCGTTAAGAAATAAAAAAACATATAGAAAATGCAGGAAACCATTAATTTCACTTACTAGAGAAGTAAAGGAAACATTAAATAGTATGAGAGACAGCTGAAATTGATGCATTATCACAGTACAGAGTGGGCAACGAGCACCACCAACAGAGAGAAACGCATAAATTATTCAACCATTATGAGCGACGCCAAGTGAGAATGAAGTAAAACTAGATACACACTCACCTTTCACATTACAAATTGCTTTTATCTCACAGTGCACGCAACTGCATAGGCCCATGACTTGAGATGTTCTTTCATTGCCACATCATCATCAAACGGAAGCATCTTAGTTTGCTGCTGAATATTAAGCATCTCGTAATGATATGCCCATGTCTCATCCTTAAACTTATCAAACCCTAAACCCAAATAATGTCCACCAACCACACTGCTTCTCACTTTGTTCCACTTCCTTCTTTTTCTCCTCTCTAACTTCTTTGTTTCCCTACTTGGGCTCAAATTATCCACATTCTCACACTCTTGTTGCTTATTCATGAATGATGGGGCATTGGGTTTCTGCAAATCTCTCTTGGGACGCTCTTTCGCCTCGACTAAAGCTGCACATTGATCAGTCAAACACTCATCTCTGCAGGTCAAGATGTTAGTGTAGAACCAGAGAGAGTCTAGGCTTTGTTCAACCCGTGAACCTGAACCATCGTACATGATTGAATGAACAGAAAAGTGGAAAGGCTCAAGAGAATCAAGACCATGTAACATGTGAACTAGTTTATACAACAAACGAGGAGGCTTGTGTAATAAATTCCGGAGCTTTATATTCTTTTGCGGAGTTCCAATTTGGAAGTACCCTATTTGAAAATGCCATAAACATATAAACATGAGAAGTGCAACGTTCTCGTTGGCTGTTTTTTCCGGAGGACCAAAGTGCCCTTTGGTATGACCTGTATTTAGGAAGAATTCGCCGGGACAGTTTGGTCTCATCAGGAAACCAGAGGCAACACAGTGGGCGTTAAACCACACTTCCATACAAAAATAATATTCCAAACAAATATTATATATGTACATTATATGCTATGTTTTTTTTATTACAGGTAAAGACTTAGAGAGGTATAAACTCATAAGATAATTACAAGTTTGATGATATCATATGTTTGATTAATATTTGATATTATATACTAAGAATTAAACTACCATAAAAAGTCTCACCACAACAATCTTAAAAAGAATATAACTTAATTACCCAATACAAAACATTTATATACTAATTTTCTTTAGTCAAATTCAAAAACTATCTGTACATAGGCTTCTTTTAGTCAACCACAATAATGATATCTAATGGGTTTATGCACCAAGATGAGAGAGAGTAAGAGAAAAATATATCAAATGTATTTTAGGCATAATTTTGTTTAACTCAAAAATCTCTTTCCTAACTACACAGATTCTTTTGATTCCACAATACACGTTATATGTTGTGTTATTCTATATAGAAAGAAATGATGATTAGACATCATTTTTATTATTTGTATGAATAAAATATAGAGTTTAATTAGTATATATTGTTAGTATAAATTTTTTTATAATGACATTTGATCATAATTCTTATTTAGGATAAATTTATTGATTTTATCAATTAATATTTTAAAATCATATAAATAAAATAATATGATTAAATATTAATATAAAATATATTTTATGCCAATTAAATTTTAAAATAGAGTGTCATTACAGCACTAAAATAATATATTTATATACTATATTAATTCAACACCTGAATCAGAATTTTTTTTTAATAAGTGAACACCTACACATTATACATGCCTAACTAATACTATTTTTATTTTACTTTTTATCGTAAAAACAGTTGTATTCGATTAAGTGGACATCTTGTATTTGCTTAACAATTTTTTAATAATAAATTTTTTTCTTAAAAACCTATTTTTATTTTATTATTTCTATTTTTATGTTATTATTACTATTTTCTTATGTATTTTTATTTAATTATTTCTTTGGCTTCTCTCAATTCTATATTTATTTTTCTTTATGCGTCTAATCAATAGCAAACGTGTGTTTATGCACAATTTCCTATATTACATTCTAGAATTAATTATATTTTTAATCGTAAAATTTGGAGTAAATTTGATTTTTAGTTTTTAAATTAAAAATATTTTATTTTTTAAATTTGAAAATAAAATTTATTTCTTTAGATTTATTATAAGAAACTAAAAAATTATTTTAATCTTTCAAATTTAGTATTTAGGAACTAAAAGTGTATTTTTTTTCCATTTATAAATAAAATATATTATGAGTGAGCCTGTTTAAATTGAAAAATAAGTGATTTTAAAATAAGTAAATTATTTATAATTTATTTTTATAAAAGGAATGACTTTTTATTAATTAAAAAGTGACTTTTTAAAATATATTAGTTTTTATTTACCATAAAGCAACTTATGCTGTTTGTTTTTAGAATTTACTTCAAATACACTTTATTAAAATAAGTTATTTTTAGCATTTTTTCAACTTTTGTTTTTTTAATTTTAATCAAACATCTAAAAAATTACGATAAGTTATTACTTTGTTTAAACAAATAGTTTTTATTATAAAAATTTTTAAAAAACTCAACCTATATTTATAATATCCGATGAAGGTTATAGTAAAATTGTTATATAAGTTTCATCAAAATAAATAATTGAGTCTGGTTGTATGTTTTAAGATATCCATACATAATTTTTTTTTCAAATGGCTAAAAAATTTAAAAAACTCACATTTTTATTTTTTTAATTAATTTTAAAATAAAATTATTAATTCAATTAATTGATTGTTAAAAAAATATTTTAATACTAACAAATTGTATCTTGCAAAATATATTTGATGTATTTTTAAGAATCATACCTTATTAGTTAGATGAGTCTCTAATAGATAATTATTTGAATTTAAGCAAATAATAATCTAAAGTTGAAGACTTAAGTTTCGATATTAACCTATGTTATCAAAATCGGACCAGATCAGCCGGTTCAACCGAAAAACTAGTGAATCGATCTGTTAACCGGTTCGATCAACCCTAAAAATTGGTGGGATAAAAAATCGGTATTCAAACTGGAAAACTAGTCAAGAACTGATAAAACCAGTGATTTAACCGATTTGTTTTTTTTTTAATTTTTTTATTTTCTAAATTCACCCATAATTTTCCTAAATCAACCAAATTTTAATTAAAACATTATGAAAACTTAGCAATATGAAGGTGTATTTAGTAAAATTAGATTTATCCTTTTATAATTGCAACATCAATACATTTTTTCTTTTATAATCTTAATTGTTATAGTACATTAATAATAAAAAAATTATTTTATTAAGATTGGTTCAATCACTGGTTCAATAACGATTGAACCAATGAACTGTGAATCAGTATCTTCACCGGTTCAATCGTCGGTCCGGTTTTAAAAACATAGACATTAACATTAACATGTCTTTTATTTATTAATTAAAATTTATTAAAAACTATAGATTATAATTAAATTTTGTTAAATATATAAAAAGTGTGACTCATACATTTTTATAATTTTTAATAATTCTACTTAATAATAATATTTCTTTTCAAAATAATCCCTTTACATTGTAAAATATATAAAATTTTAAGAAAATTAAAATATTTTGAATTTGAAATGCTTTCAATTTAAATTACTTTATTTTTGAATATTTTATTTAAATAAGATAATTCAATTTTATTGAATTTTAATTATCTTATTTAGATATGATAGTTCAATTTTTACTAGATATAATTTTTTTTAATATTTTAATGTTAAAAAATATTTAATTTAAAAATATCAATGTTTTCGCTAAAGTTGTTTTTTTGTTGATAAAAGGCTTTTATAGTTAACACAAGTAAACAATTTTTCAAGTAATGTTAGATTGAGTTCCTTTTTATCAACATCAAGTTAAGTCTTTTTTAGCTGAAATTAGCCAAAGATAGTTTCAACGATGGTTGATCAAATAATTTTTCTGATTATATATTAGAGTTTTACATGTTACACTGGGTTTTAACATATTTTCCATGTACAACAATATGGAACAGGCCACAATAGTATTATTGACGCACTAAAGCTTCATATATCTCACACACAACTCCATAACATAGTGAGTTTGACCAATGTAGACCCATATAAGGTAATTGATGCACCTCCCATAGTACTACGTAATAGGCCATAATCATTTGGCTAATATTCTAGAACTTTGCATACTACATTGGATGTCAACACTTTGTATATATACCTCACATGCAAGTCCTTAACATGGTGGCATATGCTACATAAGTGTGAAACTATATGTGATCATTAACAATCTCTCATAGTACTTTGGAATATGTCACACTCTTGTGACTAACATTTTAGAGCTTCGTACGTCACACTAAGATTTTAGCGCATCTCCCACAACTATGTGGAGTAGGTCACAGTGTTATGGCTATTGCATTGAATCTTCACATACCTCACAAGGGATATGTAACTTGTGCCAAAATTGTATGTCTAATTTGAACGACCTTTTTGTAAGAGAAAATGTGATTGTATATGCTTTAGTTTAATAATGATTGTTTCTTAGTTATTTTTTATTTATAATAAACGCATGAACTAAACAATAATCTCAATCAATGTTTGCAAAAAAATTTATCAATGTATGATAAACAAACCCTAATAAAAATTGGATGAAGAACAACCCTATCTAAAAAATCAGTCAAAAAGTAATGTCGACCATTGTCAACTGAGTTTGTTTTAGCTGATGTCAAACAAAAAATAAATCTCCAATTTCCCCTATATATAAATGCATTGATACTTAGATTTCGGAATGAGTTTTTTTAATAATTAGTCTCATAATAATTATTTTGTTATATAAATCGGTCTTTAAAGACGTTTAAATAACGTTTTAAATATTTTAGAGACTAATTTCACAAACTTCAAATAATTGATGACTAACATGCTAAACATATTTTTCCGTAAGCTATCAACCACATTTATCATATTTAGATACATTCTAAAAGTTTACTCAATGGATAGGAGAAAAAATTAAAAAAAAAACAACTTGAATAATGCTATAAGAAAGCAATTGAGAGAATTACCAAACAGATCTCTAAAAGTTTAGGGTGCTTGTAATTGGGTCCCTGAAAGATGTTTTTAGGCATATGGTTCCCTTATGCTTTTTAGTGCATGCATCCAAGTCCCTTTGTCCATGACATCATTTAATCAATATATGGTTAGTTGTTAAGGACTTACGTGGTAGGTCCATCTCGTGTTACATGATAGTCCACATCATTCATACTAAACATGTAAGAAGAAAAAATATTTTGGCGGCTTTTAGCTGCTAAAAAATAATATCTCTAAAAATCAAATTTTCTTTTTTAATTTTTTCTACAATATTATATTATTAGAACACAATATTCATTATCATCGTACATTACTATTGTAATTTTTATCTCTTTTGAAAATCTGATTGCTTCGTCGCTCTTCAAATTTGAAGAAAACATTTTGTGATTCTCGATCTCACGGAAGAGATCCAGCACCATGAAACTTCTTATTTAGTTTTAAAGCTCAATCTCATGAGGGTCGTGATTTGTGGTTTGTTTATTGTGTGTTGTCTTCTATGGTTTTTCGATTGTTATTGGATTGTGAGAAACTAGGAAAATTGGAAAAGATGGGCAAGGAGGTTGAGGATATGGAAGAGAGTCAGATTTTGGATATTGCTTCAGTGGAAGAGATTTTGGAGGAGACTTTTAATATGCAAGATGTTAAGGAACAAGACGGTGGCTTTGCAGTTTCTTGCTTTCTTTTTCTCACTATTGTGGTCTATTAGAATAAAGACAATTTGGTTCCATTCATTGGTACTTTTCTTCCCTCGCGATTTAAGGCATATTTAGAGTATGCTTGCCTTAACCATTCAATGCTGGAGAAGATGCAACCACATAGTCCCTTATGAAGCTGATTTTGAAGTTTTTGCTATTGTTGCTTCTATTTCAGGTTCTGCTTTGTCGTTTTCATGTGTTGAAGCTGTGAACGTTTTTGGGGTGGAAGAAAGCTCTGAGCTTTCTTTATTTTCTCTCTCTTCTTCCTTACCCTCTTGGAGATTAACCTTTTTTTTCTTTGATTTCAAGGTTCTCAAGATCTGGATGAGCTTTAGGCAGTCCCAAGGTTTCACCCTTGTTAATGGCATTTCCAATTTCTTCTTGATCACTCTTTTCTTCTTCCTCTTTTACTTCACTAAATTCTTTGCTTTCTACGTTTTCTTTGCTTTCAACTCCACAACTTTCCTTCCCATCTTGTTGTTCTTCATTAATGGCTCAAAAATTCAAATTAACCTTGAAAAGTAATTTCATTTTATGAAATGGCCCAAACAGGTTCTTCTTTAGTCTAATTTGGGTCCTACCTTTGCGTAAAGTTTTAATTTTTAAAAATTATGTTTCCATTTTTGAAACAATTTGTTTTCTCATTATCATTTTCAACAAATGGCTTTAGTGAACATGATTCTCATGCTGGTTTGTGTTGTGTTGTTGGGGTTGGTTGTCGAAAACAACTTGAGAGAAGGGGAAAAGAAGGAAGATAAGGTTCAGTTAGGAGAAATTGGGTTTTGAAGGAGGTTATGGAGAAATTGGGTTTGGAAGAAGAAGAACAAGAAGAATGTTTTGATGGAAAGGGGAAAATATTATTTTCTGGCGATTAAAACCCGCTGCAAATATTTTTTAATTTAAAAAATTCAATAAAAGAATATGTGGGTGTCGCATAATTATCACATATGAGAAAGGGTCCTACTATTGTAACATTTAAAGGTTGATTGGGCTAATCGTTAACAACGTCATAGACAGAAGGACTTGGATGTATGTACTAAAAAACATTAGGGACTCATATGCCTGAAAAAATCTTTCAAAGACCTAATTGCAAGTGCCTTAAACTTTTAGGGACCTATTTGATATTTCACTTGAGAGCAATCTATATGGACAAGTATTATCTTTATGGTAAATGGGGCTTATCAAATTGACTCTTTTTTTTTTTTAGAGTTATGAAGTTCCTCCAATTCTTAAAAGACAAAGTGACAAAATTATCACTAATATCCATGAAGGGTTATTAGATAAGTTTCACATTAAATGATATGTACAAAAGTTAAAATAAAGGCTAAATTATACTTTGTACCTCTTATTTTGGCATTTGTGCACATTTTGCTCCCCTTCCCTCCAATTTTTTTTGCCCACATTTTGCTCCTCCATTTTAAAAATTTGGTAAATTGTGTCCGTCTGTCTAAATAACACCGTTGACTATTTAAATTTAGATATTGATTGCATACATGACACAGTTAGAAATGAGATTAAAGACGTGGTATGCTTAATAACTTGATTCTTCTCATGCATTTCAATGAACACTGTGTAAGCTTTGTTTGTTGGGTCAAATTAATGCATTTCCTTGATCTCTTTCAACCAAGGTTCCTTCCTCTAAGAAGATGGAAGATGCAAAAGGCTAGAATTTGTGGGGGAGCTTGACACCACTTCTCTAGGGAGAAGAAGAAAATTTTTACCCACTAATGTAGTGCCTAACTTAAGCATGTGGAGGTGTCACGGCCTAATCAAGGGGGTGTGGGAAGAGATCCAACACCCCTTGGGCTATTAGGCCCTCTAATCTCTTCACTTCCCTTCTTAAACTAATTACACATTTTAATCTAAAAACTAGCATAAATGGCCAAAAGAGGAAATAAAAACTAGCTACTATTTACAAAAGGTAACTCCATGGACTATGACCTAATGAATTTTATCTCCATCATGAGCCGAGGTTTTGATGAGTCATTCCGAGCCTATTCTTCTTATATCATCGTAATCATGACCTTAATTAGAGGGCCTTGATAAGTAGGATTGCATCAATAATCCGTCCATTTCCAACGCAATAAATAGCACCATAAGACTTTATTCAACATGTTACTCCTATCACTGTAGAGCTCCAGTGATGCAGCAACAGACAAGGTTGTCTTGTTATTACTTGTTACTGCACCATTGCAGATCAATTTGAGTGATACTAGCTTTGGAAAATGCTAGCAAATAGGAATCTGGGTAACATGTTGGGATACATGAGCCAAAAAGGGAACCTCATACCCTTAAATCGCTTCTTAGGCTCTTGTTTTTGCTCTGACTACCCAAGTTTTTCTTTTGACTATTGCATTGGGAAATTATGCTAATCATCAAAAGCTATTTATTGTTATGTTTCATGACTCCAGTCCTGTCCATGGAGCGTTAACAATTAGTTTTAATAATTAAGTTCTTGTAACTTTGTAAAAGGTAGAGGAAGTTTACTCTTGTTGGATTCCTTTCTTCTAAAAAAGCAAATACTATTACTTGTGAATAGGCATGGCAATCAAACCCATACTCGCAGGTAACCACTTGTACCCGCCGCGAGTTTGACGGGGAATACCAAGGTTGACCGGGTTCGAGTTCGGGTAATACCCGGTTAGAAAAAACGGGGATTGGGACAGGTATTGTGATATACGCCCGGTACCCGTCCCCGTCCCTGTCCCTGATACATATATTTACTATAATGCCTATATATTGATAGGTTTTCTTATTGTTTGATCTTGGGATAGTATAGTAAATGCATATAGAAGTTAAAAATAGAAAGCAAAGGAATGGGTATTAGTGTATGACTTGTATGACTCGTGAGAGTGAGAGTGACTAAGAGCGTCTGGATTCTGGAGGAGCGATTCTGTGTTGGTAGATCTAGGGTTTACTCGTTGTCTTATTGTTCTCTGTTGCTGACTTGGTCTTTCTCTGCTGTCAACTTGGTAGATCTAGGGCTTACTCTTTGTTGCCTTCTCTTCCACAGGTAATGAACCAATGCCATTGAACCTGTTGCATCTTTGATTAAACAAAAAAAAAAGTTGTTGTAATGGGAGGAAGATGGTGCTTTAATTGTTTTCCATTAATATTTGAGTTGAGTGATTAGGGTTTGCATAATATGTTTGATATTCAGTTTTACTCTGTTAGAGACCCCATACTGTTTTAACTTGTTTCCCTTTATTGAAAATTTGAGTCCCAATTTTATGTTGCTTGTCACTAATGTACTGTACTTTATCCTTTCTTCTCTCAAATAAGTCCCAATTTTATTTGATTTATAATCAAGACTTCTTTTCGTAACCATGAGAAAGACAAACCTAAAACAAGGAAAAAGGGGATTACTGATCAAGACTTATTTTTTACTAGTATTTATTACTTTATTAATATTTTGAATTTACAGAGTTACTTCACATTTTCTAAGAGTAACATATGTAATCTCTTAGAGTATTTCTGAATCACTTTGAACATTAAAAAATATTTTGAACATTAGAGGATTTCTGAATTTATAGAGTTATTAATATTTTGTTTATTTCTAATTTTTTATTTATTTGAAAATAGATGGATTGATGATTAGTGGTGTTACCCAACAATTGCAAGATTAGTATTTCATTTCTCATGTTATATGATAAATTCAATTTTCTAATTAAATTTATTTTGCCAATATAATTTCATAATCTTATACTTTACCATTTTGTAAATATTGAGCCTTAGAATTTTGGTTTCTTGGACAAGGACACTATGATAATTTGGAGAAATCATTTATGAAGTTTTAGAAGAAAAATGTGTCATCATCATTATGACTGTAACATGATGGATTATGATCTAATGCATGAACTACTTTAGTTCTAGTTATTTTGCTTCAATATTTATTTTGGTTCAATATTACGTGTTCTTGTTACATTATAAAAAATATATATTAGTAAAAAAATTCATAAATGAGATTTAGTGAGAGAAAAATAATACAGAAAATATAAATATGTTAAGGTGATAAGAAAAGAGAAATTTGTTTATTATGTTTGATTTTTGCAAATAGAAATTTGAAAAAGACCGCTTTGACATCATGAGATTTTTTTTTTTTTTTTTGCAATACAAATCTAAATAGAATTATGAGTTTGAGTTTGGGTTTGGATTACTGGTTCGGGTTTGATAAAAACAAAGAAAAAATAACCATTAATTTGTAACATGTTAACAGGTTCGGGTTCGGGATGGAGATACCCGGTAAAAATCTGAGATAGGAATGGAATCCCTAAATTGCTACCAGCTGAGGATCGAAGACGGGTTTGGAGATAATTATGGGGTCGGGGACGGGCCCATCCCCGTCCTGCCCCGGTTGCCATTCCTACTTGTGAATAGCTAACCTTTTCTTCTTGCTTTCCTGCCTGATCCATGTTTAAAGATGAATGCTCCTTCATTCCTTGTCTCATTAAATGTTATAAATAATGTTTTTTATTCCTCCAAAACAAGTATAAAAATATGCCCAAAATATTTATGTACCAATCAAACATATTTTTATCATTTCAGGAATTATGATTCATAAGATTCATGATTCGCGGACTGGAAAACTTTTCCTTCTTCCAAATGCCCTTTAATGATTAGGGAACGAAACTTTTTCCCCGTCGATTGATTGATAGGGAAATAGAAATGTGATTAAAAATCGACGTTCTCTAATGATTTTTGTGGCAGCTTGGGCAAATGCTGGAGCTGGTGGACCTGCTTTTCCCTTGTTCTTTTTGCTTTCATATTCCTTGGTAATGGTAGCTATATTAGAAGATTGGTAATGTATCGGTCTTGCACAGTGTCTACTTCTCAAAATCATTGAGATTTGAGTTGGAAATCTGCCTAGATTACATGTAATGTTTTGAGTTTGTCTTACTGATTCAATAGATGCCAGATCCACCAAAAGTTGCCTCTTAAAGGAGTTCATTACCCAGAAACCAATAACAGTAAGTAATGGCATCAACAGACGGGAAGGCTCCTTATACATCTAATTATTTTACTAAAGATTTCCAAATTCCCCTGAGTTTTCCAGATCATCCGTCACCAATTTAAAAAAAATTGGTATCTGATTGGGTTCCTAGTGATTCTATTAATGATCTAATTCATGCCAATTCAGTTTGTGTCCCTCATAATCTGAATTCTGATAAGCTACTAGAAATGAAATGGTGGCTACATGTGAAAAGTGACTTGGGGGATGAAGCAAATTATACATGTCAACATATGAATTCCTATGAGTCTGAATTTGGTGCCTTCTAGGCTGAATTTCTCAATGGAAGGGATCAATTGGTCAAAGACTTTGAGGCTCTTTCGAATATTTCTGTAGAACAGTTGTGTCATGTTTCTCCTACATGTATGAAAAACAACAATACCAGAATGCCAAAAATCGAGGCTTTTCAATACTGATTTACATCTTACTCCCAAGAAGAAAGATCAGCGGGACTTGTGCTTTTCAGATGGTCATTTTATAAATTGTGATATTTCGAATTTCTTGGTCTCTGAATAAGGCAAACTGACATCATCTTATCTAAAATCACATTTGATAGGGGCAGAGAAAATTGGACCTTGGTGGCGCCCTGCTAGAAAAGAGGAGTTGGCTTCCTTGGTTGCTCGGAAGTCTCTTGAGTATATCGAGAATTTTGATCTTCCTTTATCGTAAACCTTTGATGAGAACGAGTTCCTCATTGTCACGCGGGGACCATATGTGTCGAGGTGGACAGCAAGTTGGCCTTGCAATCGTATAGGGTGAACCCATCACCGGAATGTTTACAAGGTGTTTGGTGAAATGTGTGAGAAGAATCAAGCTATTAAGTATGTCACATCTTTAGTTCTGTTTTTAATTGCCTCACGTCAACGTCCAAATTTTATTAATCAACAGTAAACGGATAGATAAAAATTATCTAATTTTTTAAAAAGGTAATTTAGAAATAATATTTGTTGAGACAAAATATTATGAGGTTTAAATTTTTAAATAAGAAAAAAAATTGTACATTGTTATTGTAAAAAATTTTACATTAATATTTAATTATAATCTTTCATTTCTGATAAGTTAGTTCACTTCATCAATTAATATTTTCTTTTGATTGAATGTCATTATAAAACTATTTTACATTAGGAAAATGATTAAGGTACCACTGGTGAGAGAGAAACCACCCGTGGATACGTGCTTATGTGGTAGGTTTATTATTTTTTAATTTGAAAATAATAAAAATAAAAATTAAAAACAAAAGCTCTAAAAACCTACCAATGCTCTGTTCTTCTTCCTTCACCAGTCAGTGCTTCGCTCTTCTACCCACACCAATACTTCGTTGCTCCGTTCTTCTTCTCTTACCAGTGCTTTGTTGCTTCGTTTTTCTACCCACACTAGTGCTCCATTGCTCCATTCTTCTTCCCTTACTAGTGCTTTGTTGCTCCATTCTTCTACCTACAATAGTGCTCCGTTCTTTTTCCCTCACAAGTACTCCATTGCTCCGTTCTTCTACCCAAAACTAGTGCTCCGTTCTTCTTCCTTCACTAGTGCTCTATTGCTCCATTTTTCTACCCACATCAGTGCTTCGTTGCTCCGTTCTTCTTCCCTCATAGTGCTCTGTTGCTCCGTTCTTCTTCCCTCACCAGCACTCCATTCTTTTTCTTCGCTCACTATTACTCTGTTCTCTTCTTCCGTCACCATTGCTCCGTTCTTCTACCCAAAACCAGTGCTCCGTTCTTCTTCCTTCACTAGTGCTCCATTGCTCCATTTTTCTACCCACATCAGTGCTTCGTTGCTCCGTTCTTCTTCCCTCATAGTGCTCTGTTGCTCCGTTCTTCTTCCCTCACCAACACTCCATTCTTTTCCTTCGCTCACTATTACTCTGTTCTCTTCTTCCGTCACCATTGCTCCGTTCTTCTTTGCTACATCGTTCGCGCTTCTGCCTCCGCTACCGCCGAACCGAGTTTGCTTATTCTTCCTAATAAGACCGATTTCCTTTGCTTCTTCTTCCTTTCCTTTGCATTAGGCTTTACCTAAACTGCTACAAATTGATGCAATGATGGTTCTAAAGACCCTTGAACTGTTACTAGTTCAGCATCCCCACCTTGTTGCATTATTGCATGAATGTTTTTATCCTCTTCAGATGAAAAAATATAACTTATATTCATTGTGAGGGTAACATCAATTAATTTTGTAGTTATGACTGTAGAGTGCATGTTTTAAAGTATATGAAAATGTGGAATAGAACTAAACCGTATAATGGCAAGTCAATGCCCAAATTCACACCGTTAAATTTATTGTGGCTTTTTATTTTAATGCAGTTAATACCATTATGGTTTAAGGTATAAAAAGTACAATCTAACTTGGCCATATACTTTGTTGCACAGGATGAAATATGATTTTTCCATCGTCATTATGTATGTGACTAGGTTCTCAACAAAAAAAATGTGGTCCGGGATGACATTCTCAATAAAGCCAGTGTTTCATTAACCTCAGAAGGACATTTGTTAGATAATTTTACATGAATTAATGTTAATTGACTTTCAACAGACTCTATATGGTTATTTTAGAGGTTATGAATGAGTAAAGTAGTTCCTTGGTATTTGCTGTGTATTTTTCCTTTCTCATTGTTCAGATTATCAATTTGGATTAAGGTGTGTTGTTAAACATAGGTTGGAATTGAGGATCTAGGTTTTATATTTGTTTTGTCTGCATGTCCTTTTTTACTTGATGCACCCACTTTAATTGATCTTTTCTTTTAATCTTAATGTAATACTTTGATTATGAACTCAGGTGCTTTTGATATTTAGGTAAAGAGGGTTAGAACTAGGGATTTTTTCTGGAAAAAATTAGGAGACCTATGAGGCATAAATAAATATGTTGAACCTGACTGGTACTTGGTGTGTCTATACTGTATGAGTTGCACCGATATCAATGTTTTTCTTTGTTGAGAAAAGAAAAATGGTTTGCAATGTGTGAAACACATTTCCAATTCAAAATACATGGAAAGTTAAAATCATATTTTGAAGAATTTAGTTAAGCAATAAATAAATGCATACAACGCTATGATGTGATAAGTTTTTTTTTTATTTTTACCCATCAAGTATGAAATTAATTTTCATTGAAAACTATATCTATTAATTTTACAAGAACACTATAGAAGTATGAGGTGATTCAATTAAGAATCATGACATGCCACTAGTAGAATCAGCATGACATATGGAAAGATGCAAGAATGTAAACTAAGAGGTTAATTTTTTTTTTATTTTATGCATGAAAACAATTGGATGATATTTGAAGATGCCAGAATGTGCTGACTATTGATCTTATTGATGTTCAAAACTTCAATATGAAACATTGCAAAAGTGTATGGAAACTTAATGTTTTTGCTCTATCCTGAGAATTCTTTTTAAAAGCTTTTTTCTTTAGTATCGAGTAGTTGCTACTGCAAGGTTCAAAAGTTGCACTTTCAAACACACGATGGGTGAAATCACTTTAACTCAACTTGTAACTACTTAATTATATTTAGTTCACAAGATAAAACATGGTGTTTGAAATTATTTGTGCCAACAAGGACAAATGTCTTCAAAATGTTAGAATGGAGGTTAAGTAGTTAACTGTAAACAAAATAAGTGGTTAACTGAGCATATGATGTGGTTAACTGCATTTTTCTGAAATTTTGAAACACATGATGGGTGAAATCACTTTAACTCAACTTGGTAACTACTCAACTATACTTAGTTCATAAGATAAAACATGTTGTTTGAAATTATTTAGGCCAACAAGGGCAAATGCCTTCAAAATTTCAGAGTGAAGGTTAAGTGGTTAAGGTAGTACCAAAATTAGTGGTTAGCTGTGCATATCATGTGGTTAACCTCATTTTTCCGAAAATTTTCAAAATATATGGCCAAATCACCTTCACTCAACTTGGTTACCACTCAACTGTACTTAGTTTACTAGAGAAAACATGATGTTTGAAATTATTTGGGCCAACAAGGACAAATACCTTCAAAATTTTAGAGTTAAGGTTAAGTGGTTAACTGTCTACAAAATAAGTGGTTAACTAGGCATATCATGTGGTTAACTGCATGTTTCTGAAACGTTTCAAAATACGAGGCCAAATCACTTCCACTCAACTTGGTTACTACTCAACTATACATAGTTAAATAGAAAAAACATGATGTTTGAAATTATTTGGGTCTACAAGGACAAAAGCCTTAAAAATTTCAGATTGAAGGTTAAGTGGTTAACTGTCTACAAAATAAGTGGTTAACTGGGCATATCATGTGGTTAACTGCACTTTTCTGAAAATTTTCAAAATACGGGGCGAAATCACTTTCACTCAACTATACTTAGTTTACTAGAGAAAACATAGTGTTTGAAATTATTTGGGCCAATAAGGACAAATGCCTTCAAAATTTCAGAGTGAACGTTAGGTGGTTAAGTTAGTACAAAATAAGTGGTTAACTAGGCATATCATGTGGTTAACTGGATTTTTCTGAAAATTTTCAAAAATACGAGGCCAAATTACTTTCACTCAACTTGGTTACCACTCAATTATACTTAGTTTAATAGAGAAAACATGGTGTTTTAAATTATTTGGGCTAACAAGGACAAGTGTCTTCAAAATTTCACAGTGAAGGTTAAGCGGTTAATTCAATACAAAATAAGTGGTTAACTAGGCATATCATGTGGTTAACTGCATTTTTCTGAAAATTTTCAAAATATAGGGCCAAATCACTTTCACTCAACTTGGTAACTACTAAACTATACTTAGTTCACAAGATAAAATATGGTGTTTGAAATTATTTGGGTCAACAATGACAAATGCCTTCAAAATTTTAGAGTGAAGGTTAAGTGGTTAAGTCAATAAAAATACGTGGTTAGTTGGGCATATCATGTGGTTCACTGCATTTTTTTGAAAATTTTCAAAATACGAGGCCCACTCAACTTGGTTACCACTCAACTATACTTAGTTTACTAGAGAAAACATGGTGTTTGAAATTATTTTGGTAAAAAAGGATAAGTGCCTTCAAAATTTCAAAGTGAAGGTTAAATGGTTAAGTGAGTACAAAATAAATGGTTAACTGAGCCTATCATGTGGTTAACAACATTTTTCTGAAAATTTTCAAAATACGAGACCAAATCACCTTCACTCAACTTGGTAACCAGTCAACTATACTTAGTTCACAAGATAAAATATGGTGTTTGAAATTATTTAAGCCAACAAGGACAAATGCCTTCAACATTTTAGAGTAAAGGTTAAGTGATTAAGATAGTACAAAATAAGTGGTTAATTGAGCATATCATGTGGTTAACTGCATGTTTCTGAAACTTTTCAAAATACGGGGCCAAATCACTTTTACTCAACTTGGTTACCACTCAACTATACTTAGTTTACTAGAGAAAATATAGTGTTTGAAATTATTTGCGTCAAAAAGGATAAGTGCTTTCAAAATTTCAGAGTGAAGGTTAAGTGGTTAAGTGAGCACAAAATAAATGGTTAACTGGGCATATCATGTGGTTAACAACATTTTTCTGAAAATTTTCAAAATACGAGACCAAATCACCTTTACTCAACTTGGTAACCAGTCAACTATACTTAGTTCACAAGATAAAATATGGTGTTTGAAATTATTTAGGCCAACAAGGACAAATGTCATCAAAATTTCAGAGTGAAGGTTAAGTGGTTAAGACAGTACAAAATAAGTTGTTAATTGAGCATATCATGTGGTTAACTACATGTTTTTGAAACTTTTCAAAATACGGGGCCAAATCAATTTCACTCAACTTGGTTACCACTCAACTAGGCTTAGTTCAATAAAGAAAACATGGTGTTTGAAATTATTTGGGTCAACAAGGACAAAAGCCTTAAAAATTTCAGAGTGAAGGTTAAGTGGTTAATTGTCTATAAAATAAGTGGTTAACTGCATTTTTCTGAAATTTTTGAAAATACGGGGCGAAATCACTTTTACTCAACTTGGTTACTACTCAACTATACTTAGTTTATTAGGGAAAACATGGTGTTTGAAATTATTTGGGCCAACAAAGACAAATAATTTCAGAGTGAAGGTTAAGTGGTTAAGTATGAACAAAAAAGTTGCTAATGGGGCATATCATGTGGTTAACTTCATTTTCTGAATGTTTTCAACACACAGAGCCAAATCACTTTCACTCAATTTGCTTACCACTCAACTATACATAGTTGAATAGAGAAAATATGGTGTCTAAAATTATTTCGGGCAACAAAGACAAGTCTTTTAAAAAATTTCGTGGCTGTCAAGTGGTCAATCCTTAACAACATAGGTGGTTAACTCTACATACCAAGTGGTTAACCACAATTTTCTGAATTTTTTCTCCACACTTGGGGTCAAATCACTTTCTTACGACCTTGTAAGTTAAAATATTAAATGGTAACAATATAACTTAACTATTACTATGACTATTGAAATGGAGTTGAGTTGTAAGGTAAAATATTAAATGCAAAGCACAATAGAAATTTTGCATAATCCTTCACTATTGCTTTTTAACCCCAATTATGCACACAATTAACAAACCAAACAAAATTACAAATAATTGGCAATAGGTACATTGCAATGAAATGGGTCCTTTGTTACATTACATAACACAATTTCACAATATTACAAAACAGTCCAACCATTGTCAAATGGGTGTTTCACTTCATTCCAAAATACAACTCCCAAACTAACATATCCTACAACTTATCCCCTAAATTTAAATTGCTGACAACTAGCACCTCCTACCTTAATTCCTAATTATGAACATAAACAACACAATGCACATAATTAAAGTGGTTGGCCAACACAACCAAAAAATAATACATAATGTATCCTTTCCTCCTCTCCAAATCAAGCTCTTTTCTAACTTCAATAAGTTCTCCATTGCCTCCTATATCTGTTGCTCAGTCTCATCCCTACTGTCTTGTTCTAAACCATCATATGCATCTTCATTCATCCATCTAAAATAATTGCATGAGTTTTGGTCCTACAAAAACATGTCATATTAATTACTGAATTTTTCACCCTAACATCACAAACTAAACAAATTCTGTAAAATAAAATGAAAAACAAAATACATTCCAATTAGGGCATCTCTAAAAAACCCACCCTCGATTATTTTCGTAGGTTGATGTGTATACATAAGCTTTTTCACCACATAAACAATGTCTCCATTTAATCCTTGACGAAAAAGATCCCATTGTAGCCATGGCTAAAGCTTGGTAAAAATCACAATGCAACACAACACAAACCTTTTTCTTAGTTTAAGGAGCAGTAAACCCCAATACAACCAAAGTTCAATAACGACTAAAACTCAATTTCGGATGACAAAAATTATTTCATATAATGTGGTCTTAAGCATAACCATTCACAAATTAAAGAATAAAAGTGGGACTTTTCTGTTAATAATGGACACACACACTAATGTAATGCTTTATGCATCATTATTAGGGAAAAAATGGCTATGAACTTCTCAAATTTCATTATTTAATAGAATTAAAAGACTCTATCATCTACAATGCAGCCAAATAAAGAGTATAGAGGTCTATTAGAGGAAAATTTGTCCCACTAACATCACACTTTGACAGTTTATTCTAAGCTAACAAAAAACAAATGAAGTCATTAATTTAAACATGCTCTTAGCAGTAAAAGCATTCCACAATCTCAAATCACCACGTTTGAGGACTGTTGAAGTCACTTAGAATATGGACAACATAGTAGGACCACACGTTTAATTGATAGAGAGTTTATGAAATTAGTAATACAAGAACAAGAACCCTTGAAACTGTTAGTTGCCTAGAATGCCATATTTTTCTTGATTTCAACATGTGTTTTTTCTAGTTAAAAAGAAAAACAAATGCTCATCATTCTATTACTTTTTTATCTGAAGAAGATAAACATTTACGCAATAATGCAACAAGGTGGGAATGCTGAACTAGTAACAGTTCAAGGGTCTTTAGAACCATCATTTGCATGAATTTGTAGCAGCATGGATAAAGCCTAATGCAAAGGAAAGAAAGAAGAAGCAAAGGAAATCGGTCTTACTAGGAATAATAAGCAAACTCAGTTCGACGGTAATGGAGGTAGAAGTGCGAACGATGTAGCAAAGAAGAATGGAGCAATGGTGACGGAAGAAGAAGAACATAGCAATGGTGAGCAAAGAAAAAGAACAGAGCACTAGTGAAGGAAAAAGAATGGAGCAATAGAGCATTGGTGAGGGAAGAAGAACAGAGCAACAAATCACTGGTTAGGGAATAAGAACGGAGCACTGGTGTGGGTAGAAGAATAGAGCAACAAAGCATTGGTGAGGGAAGAAGAACGTAGCAACGGAGCACTAATGTGGGTAGAAGAATGGAGCAATGGAGCACTAGTGAGGGAAGAAGAACAGATCACTCGTAGGGTTTTAGAGTTTTTGTTTTTAATTTTTATTTGTATTATTTTTAAATTAAAAAATAATAAACTTGCCACGTAAACAGGTGTCTACAGGTGGTTTCTCTTTCACCAGGAGTACATGAATTATTTTTCTTTACATTATTAGTGTATATTAATTAATTTTTTTTTAAATATATAAAAAAATTTTACTGTTTTAAAATATTTTCCTAATTAAAACGAATATTCTAAACATAAAGTTTATTTTAAATTAAAATTTTAAAAAAGCTAAAGCTCCCTAAAAATAATCTTGCAAACTTAAAAGTTTGGAACTTTGAGAAAAAAAACCTAGTATGGAGATGAAATCAACAGTCCACCAATCAGTTAAAAAAAGTTGGACCAAAATAGAATAGATTCGTTGATTCATCCTACATTATCTGCAAGCAAAATACATTTAAGTGACCGTTTAAGGGTGTATAAGATAAAATTAATTGAAAAGTTAATTTAAAGCTAAAAAATTAATTTAAGTATTTAGTAAAGTTAACTGAATTTGTAAAATAATAAATAAAAACATTATTAATTATTAGATCAACTATGAAGTATTTAAAATAATTATAACATATTTTAATAATATAAATTAATTATATATTTAAATTATAAATTATTATAATTATATATTTAAATTATAAATTTATATAATAACATATATAAATTATAATAGTATATTTTTAAATTATAAATTTATGTAATTATATATTTAAATAATAAATTACTATAATTAATATTTAAATTATAATTTCTATAATTAAATATATATATTTTAAATTATTATAATCTTCTATAATTATATATTTATATTATAAATTATTATATTTAAATTAATAATAAAAAAAGAAGAATTGTAATTTAAAATATTAGTTAATTAAGTGTTATGGATCACTTGCAGCTCTAGTTTTACCCAACAAGTAGGCCTGATTTATATAGATTAATCAGTTTAAGATTTAAGAATTAAGGCAATTTCTTTTAATGCCCCCTTATTTTCTATTCGCACCATTTCAGACTTTATAATTTTTTTTAAAACTAAAAAATATTGTTCCCTTTTCTTATCCTACCTGGCTGATGAAGCACATCACGCACCACACCTCTCCAATCACCGCTTCGATCACCTCTCCGCTCACCGCTTTGAGCACCTTTTTAGTCACCGCTTCAAGCACATCTTCGGTCACCACTTTGAGCATCTTTTCGGTCACCTCTTCGAGCACCTCTTAGCAAGTATGCTCCGGAAAACATGATCTGAAAGACAGATGAGATTCAGCAAATATGTTCCGGACAACATGATCTGGAAGACAAATGAGATTTATCAAGTATGTTCTGGACAATATGATCCATAATGTAAATGAGATTCAACTAGTATGTTCCGAACCACATGATCTGGAAGGCAAATGAGATTCAGCAAGTATATTCTGGATCAACTAATCCAGAAGTGGATCAAATGCATATTATTATTGTGAGTTCTGGATCAACTGATCCGAAACACTATAACACTTGTGAATCGATGTTAGTATGAATAAAAAACGCAAATAAACCTTAAATCATAAATCCTAAAGCGTAAACTTTAAATCAAGAAAATCAAACCCGAATAAAATTGTGTTTTCCTTTTCAAATAACGCTTAAATCAACGAATAATATCTTGAAGACTTATAAGAATGATTAGGAATTTACAATAGGAAAAATATGACAATTGATATTTGAAATAAAAAATTAGCAAGATAAATCAAACCAAGACAAGACAATAAAAAAATAAATTTAAAAATTTAAAATCAAATAAAAATAAAGGTATATTAAGAATTTAAAAAAAAATATAAACTTGGGAGTGAAAATAGCAAATAAGGGTGATAAAAGAAAATGCCAGAAATAAGAACCGACTTATCACTTCAGTTCAGTGCACAATTTTATCTCCTTCGCTCTGTATTCTCTCATCTTCACTCCGAAGTGTAACTCCTCCTCTCTTTCTCTTATTTTTTTTGTGTAGAGATTCAAACTTCATCTTTATGTTCTATTTTGCACAATATGTTCTTTTCTTTACCCTGCTACTTATTTCCTTTATGTTCATTCATTCCTATCATTGTTCATACTTAATTATTTTAGCCTTCCTTTCAGAATCCAGTGCCTGATGTCAGTGCCAACTGCTTCACACAACCTCACTCTGTCTGAGCATACTACATGGTTTTAGAGTCATAATTGCTCATTTACTCACTTTTCAATTCATATATGCCATAGAAAAATAAAAAGAAAAAGAAAAGCAACTGCTTTTGTGCAATAACTAGAATTCCAAATCAATTTTTGATGCTGTAGGTCTACCCATTATTACTTGAACCTTAAAAATGTCCCTAGTAATCCCCTCGTCCTCTGCAGCCCCTTTGCATTTTTCTCAATGGGAAATTAACAATTTTAATTCCCACCATAAATTGGCCTGTATTCCATTCTCCCCTTTCCAACAGAAAGTGGGGTTGAGTTGTAAAACAAGGCATATTAGGGTTCACTTGAGAAATGAAACAAATGTTCTTCATAAATATACTGTTATGTCTAAGGGGCATGATTTTGAGCCCATTAACGAAGAGTCCTTGGATTGGGGTGATGATGAACAAGTTGAAAATATAGAGTCACCTTGGGAAGGTGCAGTTATATACAAGAGAAATGCGTCAATTTTACATCTGGAGTACTGCACTACCTTGGAGAGATTAGGTCTCGCAAAGCTTTCAACTGATGTCTCAAAAACTAGGGCTGCGGCTATGGGATTGCGTGTTACCAAAGTCGTAAAGGACTTCCCAAATGGCACTCCTGTTCAGATATCTATAGATGTGACCAGGAAGAAGAAAAAATTAAGGCTTGATGGGATTATAAAAACTGTCATCACACTTCTTTGCAATAGGTATTGCCTTCAATTCATGACTTTACATTGCCTACTTTCAAGTGCTTCTCCTATATATTTATTTTTTTATCATCCCTTAGTTTTGTATTTTCCTTTCTCGATTTTACACTGCTTTTTATTTATTTTGATGTGGATTAAATCATTAATACTTCACTCTTTAAAAAGTAAAAAACTATAATCTCTATGGTGAAATTATATTTTTCATTACTGTGATTATTGTCAAGATGCTCATTTATGCATTATTTTCAAATTTGTTTTGCTTGTGTTTCCATCTAAATACAGCAGGTGTAGATAACCCCTTCACACTCAATACCAGTCTTAGGATAGGAAGTTGGTGTCATCTTCTCTCCCTCTCCTTTTCTTTAGTTTGCTAAACTACAAAACTACATAGTAACTCTGCTTAACAGGAGTAGTAAGTTGCATTTTTGTCTCAAAATGAGGAATTGCTAGCTGGAATAACCTGCTTAGCTATAAACAGAATTGAGATTTGAGAACAATACCCTGCCAACTAGAAGGAAACACACATGTCAGAATATTCTACTCTGTCGTATGAAAATTTTTAATTTATCTCTAGTTGTTTTTATTTAAAGATTTAAGCAAGTTGATGAAGCATAAACTTGATTCAGCAGTGACATTGAATGGTAGCTGTTACCCTGTAAAAAGAAAGCATCAGCATGGACTTTCTCTCCACATTGAGTGTTTGTCTTAACATAAAACCATACTGTTTCCTTTCTATCCACATTGCATGTTTATCTCAAGTAAGGAACAACTTGCTATTTCAATGGTGGCATGAGCATCTTTCATTTCTTTTCATTTTCAATTTTAACCTCGAAGAATTAAAAAGTTGGAATCTTACTTGATTAGACAAAATTATCAACTTGAAATTTTGTTATTTTTCTTCATTTACATGTTTATCATGATATTTATTATGTACTATCCAATCATCATAAAGGAAGAACTATTGGAGGCTTTTATATGACATGAGAAAAATATTTGTTCTACCAATTTAGGTTGTAGTGCCAGCATTCTTTTCGGTTGTCCATGTTGCAATAGGTGGTTTCTATATGCCACATCATCTTGATGTCAAAATGTTTAGTCTTTCAGTATTACTGGGAAGGTGTCTCTTACTACTAGTCTGTTTAAGAATTAAACTATAAGGTGCAGGATGATATGCCATATAAATTCTATGCATTCCTTCATTGCTTCTGCTAAAATGAATTTAATCATGTACTGTCTTGAAGATATATAGATTATTCTCAGTTTGACATTAGTCCATAGCTTTAGTGCTGATTTGTAATTTATTATTATTTGATTTTGGAAAGCAATAAAGCTTTGTTGTCAGTAGCAAGATAGAATCAGTAGGAAACATCCGCACCCTGTGGATGTCAGAGCATGGTTACCTATAAAATCACTTACTCCTACATATTTAATGGGTAGTTCAGCTACAGAAGCTTTTGATATTTCTATGTGGATTTGATGACTGAGTTTTGGTAAGCTTGTAGTTTTGTATGCTTGTGTTATGCTTATGTAAGCAATAAAACTCAGCACTTCTATTAAAATTTGGAGCGATTGACTATTTGGTGTATGTCACTGAAAGAATGGAGGAAAGAAACCAGAAATGCAATTAATTGTTGATGTCCACATTACTTTTGAATGTCATATATGTTTTACATTTTACTAGGTTTTGGACGGTGATAAAAGGTGTTGGTGTATTTTGTACTTATTTTTGTAGTGTGGTCTGAGGTGGAGTGAAGGTGTGTAGATCTTACTGAGGCAAATGCATAAGTTTCATTGAGCCTATCTTTAAATTACTATCATATCAATTGACATTACAGAATTTGCTAGCACAGATCATTCATCAACTCACTCTTTCACAAAAGTCTTTCAAAATTGTTTATGATCATTTATGCATCATTTTAATTTGGACGTGTTGTGTCTTCTTTCAAAGGGAAGGAAGCAGGAGATCCTTTTTTTTAATTTTTTTACTAAATGGGTCTTGAGCACATACTACATAAGTGAGTTTTGATACTACCTTCAACTTAAAACATTTAGACAAAATATTTGTGGGTCTCTTTATTTATATAATATTCAACTTTCCCATTTTAACCAATGTTCTCCCTCACATTTGAATTTGAACTCCAAAAGGATGACTATACCTCCATTTTAGATATAACTATAAAAAACATAGAATATTCAAATCCTTAAATTGATTGGTCTTTTACAACTTCCACCTTTATAGGATCAAACCAAATGTCTTCTGTGAAAATTATACTCCTATAACATGGTTGTCTGTCATCAACTCACTCTTCACAACACAATTCGTTCAAAATTGTTTAACTTTAAGCTCAATTGCACATTTATAGATCATTTTAATTTGGATTTTTATAACAAACAAAGACATGGAATCTTTAAATCCTGAAATTGATTTGCTTCCAACTTCCTCACCACTTCCACCTTCATGAGGTCAAACCAAATGCTTTCATTGAAAAATTAATTTCCACTGAAAATAACTGCATTCTGCTTGAGATTGAACTTGGTGTAGAATTTTTTTTCCTACCTATTCTATTCATCGAACTCTACTATTATCTATTTCTCTATAATGAATAATGAATTTGTGGTACATCTACCTCCACGATGTGTGGTGTAGCTAGATTTATATGCCTAGTCCTGAACCTTCTCTATTTCTATTCCAATTCAATACAAGTGCTTTCTTCCAAATATTGTCACCCCCTCCCCGCGCCCCCCCGGAAGTAGTAAATGTTAATTGTTGTTGATATTCTTTGGATTTTTGGTTGACCTGGGTCTCCTAATTATGAGTTATGAATTGATCTGCTATGATTGGTTTGTTTTTTGAACAATAATTGCATTACATTTTCATGTCAATTTATTAAATTTCACGCGGATGCTCCATTAGATGTAGTAACATGATATCTCATAAGTTTACGATTGTTGCTAACAGGTTAAATCCCTTTAGGTGTCTTGATGTTATGCATTGCGAGTACCATCTTATATGTCGTTCACCTGACTAGAGTTATCGAATATGTTCCTGGATAATTTTATTGTTTCACCATTTTGAGGTAACCAATAATGCAAATATAACAGTTTCATCAAGCACCTATTGAAGAAACCAAAATGGCTTGAAAAGGATTATTATTTGTTTACCCCATGTGAAATTAAAAATAAAATGATACAAAGTATGCCCCTGCTATATTCAATCCTCTACATAGAATAACTTATTTCAGAGAGTTTTCCTATTGAAGGTGTTGCATGCCATCTGCTGAGAGCATATTCTCTGAGTTCTCACTTTTACTCACTGATGAACCCACTGATGAACCAGAGACTATTGATATGGGTGTCATTTTTGGGGAAGATAAACTTAAAACCTCTGGAAACAATGGTGAAGAAGATGATGATAATGATGCACTTATTGATTTGGATGATCAACTATATTTTCCACCAGAAGAGAAACACATTGACATTTCAAAGAACATAAGGGACAGGGTGCATCTTGAGATTACCATGAATTCAGTGTGTGATCCTGGGTGCAAAGGCATGTGCCTGAAATGTGGTCAAGACTTTAACACTGGCAATTGCAATTGTGACAAAGAGGAAGTAAAAGAAAAAAGCTATGGCCCGCTTGGGAATTTAAAAGAGAAGATGCAGTTATAACATTTATGAAGTTCATGTGTAGAAATCCTGACCTTTAATGGATTTGATGTCCCAACATTGTGAAGCTACCAAGGGCTCCTGGATCCATGATCAATTGATCATACGTGGCATGGATGATGGATGTTTTAGATCTTTATCATGGTCCATTTTTCTAGTTGCAGCTATGCCTTCAAGCTGCCTTTGACATGCTTCTTTTCCATTTGTATTTTACCAAACATTGTCTAAATATCTATTGTTTGGTTCTTTCTAAGCTAGTGATCTGCAAAATCAGTGAAGGATTTAGTGATTAGCATATTTAATTTTGTCATGTTTTCTGATTTCAACTTTTTGGTATTTTTAAATTCAAAACGTTTAAAGGAGTTTAATATTAATTTTTGTATATTTTTTTTTATTTCAAAAAGACTAATGTTGATGTTGTCATGGGAATCTTTTAAAATTATGCTTATGTTCCACCCCGTGTATGAAGAGAGATTTATCTCTAGTTTTATTTTTTATGAATATACATATAAGGTTGAGATTGTTAATTTGAATCTTCTATCAACAAAGTTAATACATTAATAATTAACATTTGTCTATCAAGGTTTGTAATTGAAAATAGAGTGCAAAATGAAGTGAAACTAATCTATAGTAATTGATGACACGTGTCTAGTATTGTCAAAATAGGTATGATCCAGAGACCTATAAAATTGGTTAGGTTGAACTCTAAAAGAGGAGGGAGGAGTTTTTAAATTCACATCTACCTTAATTTCATTAATACCTACTATATTCAATTTTTTTTCCCAAATACTTATTTTTCCCTTTTAGCCTTAACTTAAATTCTTTCTTATTTTTTCTTTCCATTCTTCATACACTTTTCTCTTTTCATCGCTCTTCTCTCTCTTTCTTCTTTTCCATTCTCCTCTCTATCATCTCCCTCGTCGCCACTCCCTCGTTGCTGCTCTCTCTATTTGTTTGTGTCATCACACTTTTCTTTGCCATACTCACTATCTTGTATGTATTTTTTGTTATCACTTTTCTCCATGACTCTGATAAACTGAAAAAGCTCCACATAAAAGTAGAGAAATTAGCAACAACAACATCCAATAGTAATTCCAAACTCAGCAACATGACACTCTCCATGGTCAAGATGCTGTCTTGGAGGAAAGTGCAAGAAGGAGAAGTGGAGGGACATTATAATGACCACGACCAAGAAGCCCTTTGGAGGAAGAACATCTTAATGAAAGAAAAGTGTTGTCCTCTTAGCTTTTCTAGAAAATTGGATCACCATTTCAACCCAAAAATTAACGTTCCTTGTATCTGCCGTGGAGATCAATGTTGTTATATTTCTCAGCCTTCAAGCAACTTGCTAACCAATTCCTAAGCTTTTGCACACTATTATTATGTAGACTTTGTTGTTGTAAGATACGAAATAAACTTAGTAACTTTTTTGTGGAAACTTGTGTCAGAGTAATATACCCTTCGGTTAGACATAATTTAGAAACTTCTTTAAACATATAATGAGATTAGTAATATATCTTTTACCTCTCCGACAATTGTTTGTCAGAGAGTAAAAAAATTTGCAAAGATTTTTTTTTAGTCTTCGGTAACAGCTTACCGGAAAGTAAAAAAATTTACAATTTTTTTACTCTCCAGTAAACCGTTGCCGAAGAGTAAAAACATTGAAGATATATTAGTATTTTCCCTCCAAGTAGGAGTGAATTCAAACTCAAGTAGGTGAGAATTGAAATTCTCAAAAGAATACTTAAATAGAATTGAGCTTTTTCAACCTTATCCATTTAACCCAATTATATAAAAATGGACCTAGGTCGGATTTGTCTAGTGGGCTACAAACTTACCCAAATATAAATATAAATATATAAATTTTAAAAATACATATGAATATTAGAATATATTGTATATATATATATTAAATAAAAATATACATATAATATATATTTTAGTGTTGTTTTTTATTGATTTAGGGTGTTTCTTTAGACTAATTTATGGTATTGTTTTGGACTAATTTGAGATTGTATCTTGATGTTATCTTAGACTTATTTTGAATTAATTTAGGGTGATGTTTTGAATTGATATGAGCTTTTATTATAAAATAAATTTTATTTTTAATAAAAGTTTGGATTTTAATTTTTTTTAAATATATTTATTTTGACTTAGTGACTCAATATAGGGTCAAACTAAACTTAGAAATTTGTAAACCGAATAAAATATGGGTTGAACTGTTCAAATTTCTAGCTTTACATATGTCACAGTGTCCAAGGTGCATATTCTCAACATCATAATCAGATAAGATCTTTTTGGATAATTTTGTTTAGAAACACTTCTAGGAGTAAAAAATACAAAATAATAAAACGTAAACCTTCTCCATAAATTTTTTTAAAATAAAGTGGGACTTTTTACAAGTTAATTTTTAAAAAGTCTCATATTTTGTGAAAAAGCTATGTGAAATAGTTTTTACATATTAACTAAAATTAACTTTAAAAAAGTTTTTTTAGAATAACTTAGTTTTTGTGACTTTTTTCTTTCTATTTTTTCTAGAAATTCTTCCAAAGAAACTTATCCAAATAGACCTCTAATCTATAGTAAAAAATTCTAGTATCGTAGAAGTTTTTAAACAATGTAGAACACATTTCACTTAAGGGAATTGGAAATTTCTTTCAGCAACTTTCAAAGTGTAAGATACCCATCTTGTACTCTTTTTCCTCTACCACCTCACGTGCATAACACCTAATAACTAGTTATAAAATAACCCCGTTATTTTTATATGATTATGAAGCTATAACATATATTATGAGTATGATTAATGTAACTAACTTAATTTTATTGGTTATTATTAAATTTGGTTTTATATATGGTTATTTTCAGTTTTTGTCAAATTCTTTTAGTTCTTGTTTCTAATAAAAAAATTTTGTTAACTAATAAACAATCCAAAATATTTCTTTATGAACACTAATTTTATTTTAAAATATATGATATGTTTTCATAACTTCAGAAAGTAATTTATTAGGAAAGAAAGAAAAAAGTTACAAATGAAATAAATGTTACATAGACAAAATGAAAATAAGACTATAAATGAATATTTTTGCCTATTTTTTAATTTTAATTTTTATATTTTTCTTGTAAAATAAAACAAACAGTAAACACAATATATATTTTTTACATCCTGATAAAATTAATTTTTCAAGTAATATTAAGAATTAACTTAAAAATTCAAATTAAATTAATTTCATTTATAGTATAAAATATAATTAATTTTAAGATATAAGTATTAATATAGTTTGAATGGTTTCATAAAGTTGATATTTTAAATTAGGATTTTTAAAGGTTTGTATAAAAAATAAAAATCAAACTATTGTAATTTTTTTATTGACAGAAACATATATATATAAGGAGGGGTCTACTTACTCAAAGAGTAAGTTTAAAAGATCAACTCTTCATCTAATCCATTTATTTTATTGAAATATAACGGTTGTAATGAGTAATTAATCTTAATCTTTAGATTTAAAAAAAATAGATGGTTAAGATGAAGAGTAAGTGAATCTCTCTCCTCTCTCTCTTTATACACACATATATATATATATATATATATATATATATATATGAATGAGACATATCTAGTGAGAAAGTAAAATTTATAAGAGAGTGAGAACAACAAATTCCAGCCATTGAAATAAAAATTAATGATTGAGATCAACCACTCATTCTCTCTTTTCCAGCATTTATGATCTGCTACTCTTTTTTCTTGGATTTCTCACTAGATATGTCCCTAATAAATATATATATATATATATATATATATATAATAAAATATGGGAATTGACATGGATAACACATTAAGTAAAGAATCTTTTCTGAGAAGACCACCTTTGTCTAATGATTACATCCTTGTAAAATTTTGATGAATATGAAAAACTCCCTTGACATTGTCCATACCTATGAGAGTTGCCACCACATGTGAAAAACAAACTAACTAGAAAAAATACTCACACATCCAAGTCATAGGTTACATATTGTGGATGATACCCTAAGTAGAAAAATCTCTCTAACACTGCCCATGTATATGTGACAATAGTGACATCCCTACAGAAAAAATGCCGAGGAAGGAAAATTTTTTCTGACATCAGCCACACCTTTGTGGAGGTATCCACAACCTTGTGAATAATGTACTAAGTGGCAAAAGGTATCCATACCATTGTTAAAAGGTTACAATATTGTGGATAATTTGCGAAGCAGAAAAACCTTTCCTAAAATTTCTCACACCTATGTTCCACTAATCACATCCATGTTCGAAACACACTAAGTAGAAAAATTAGTTTTAAGAATGAATTTTTATTTTAAATTGATTATTTAACTGGTTATGGATAAAAAATGGTTAAATAGTCAATTATCTATCTATAACTAATTTTATAATTGATTTTAAATAAACCTTATTATTTGGCACAGAGTTTGAAACTTATGAGGGGAATCAAGATAAAAATTAAAAAAATATTATTTTATATGAACAAATTTTTTTTAGATAATTATATTATATATAAACATCTCAATATTATACTTCTTTAATATCTATAATTTTTTATGTTTTTTTTATCAATCATGTTATCTTTTTAGATATTAACTAAAATAAAATTTTATATATAATTTATTTTATTTTAAATATTAAGAAAGTTATATCATTTTTTTATACAAATTTAAACAATTTATAAATTTGAGGGGGGGGGGGGAGACTATTTCTCCTACCAGTCTCCCCCTGCTTATTATGTAACTGGTTATAAACAT
This sequence comes from Psophocarpus tetragonolobus, assembly GCA_037954015.1. Taxonomy (NCBI): domain Eukaryota; kingdom Viridiplantae; phylum Streptophyta; class Magnoliopsida; order Fabales; family Fabaceae; genus Psophocarpus; species Psophocarpus tetragonolobus. The sequence continues at coordinate 24,749,561 of CM075690.1, forward strand.
ACAATTGGTTATACAACCAATTATTTATAATGATAATCAATTATAAAAGAATAATTATAATTAGGCTTTTAGTCCTCGAAATTTGAAGAAATATCATTTTTTGTCCCTGAAATTTAAATCTATTTTTTTAATTTTGAAATTTTGAGGAAATACTATTTTGATGTTGTTTGCTTAGAAGTGTAACCAGTGATATATTGCATGGCTAAAATACAAGTTTACATGTGAACTTCATTTGAGAGATGAATTTTAATTCTTACTGTCAATCGTTAATATTCGTTATCCACCTCAATAAATTTCTAAGGTCATTATCAGAAGAAAAAAGACTAAATGTAATTCAAAGATTAAAACAATTATTTTTAAATTTTAGAGAGAAAAAATAGTATTTTCTCAAATTTCAGAAAAAAATAGTATTTTCTTAAATTTCTCAAATTTTAAATCATTAATATTGGTTATCCACCTCAATAATTATGATTTTACATATATGATTATTTAATAATCATAATATATAATCTAACCTCAATAATTATGATTTTACATATATGATTATTTTACATATATGATTATTTTACATATATGATTTTACATATATAATCTAACTACGAGCAACCGTAACATCTACGTCATCCATAAATACCCCAATATTGTTCCCTAGTACCCAACTCCTTACTCTTGCGAAGAGGTGCACATGGACGTTAGCCAAACGGGAATTATAGGGACAGGGATTTTGTGAGCGGTGACGAGTGGTAGCAGATGGTAGGCGTTGGGTGGTTGAGGAAGTTGCAAGGTGCGGTGGTGATTGGATTGGAAGAGGGAGAAGAAAAAAAGAAAAGAAAAGAAAAGAGTATTTAACTTTATTTAGAACATGTCAATAGCAATTTGAAAAGTGCTCAAAGAAATTGTCTAAAAGACTATATGATACGCTATCCTTATAGTTTAATAAGTCATGATTGTCCTAAATTTTTCACAATTTTCCATGGCTCAACACTTCATTAACAATTTTAGTTCCTATTATATGTTTGGGGAAATATGAATTATCTTCATTTCAAATGTTTTTTCTCATAAAAAAATGTTTTTCAATTTTAGCTATATGTTTTATAACACAACTTAAATTTGCAAAACATTATTTTTAAAATAAGTTTTATTTTATAATTTATAACTATTTTTTAACATTTTCCCCTTTTTACTATTTTTATACTTTTTACTACGTCAAACTTGACTTTTTTTTTTCCGATCTAGACAATATTAATTAATTTAAAATCAATATTTAAAAAATTTATTTAAAATTTTAATTATATTTGATTGTTAAAATAATTTAATTTTTACATCAATTCCAACCACACACTTAATCGTAATAGCTTGCAACTAATATTCGCAACAAAAATAGATTCTTTCCATTTTCTTTTTTTCCCATTTCTTTTATTTCCTATAATTTTTTATACTTTAAAAAAGTTAATTAAATAAAAATAATATAAATTAATAAAATATAACATTTATTTATTGAATAACTTAACCATAAAAAAATGAAAAAATCTTAACTGGTTTGAAACTTTATGAACTACTTAAAAAGTTTTTTTTTTGGTAGACACTTAAAAAGTTTATTTAACTTAGAGTAATGAAGCTTCATTTAATTATTCTTTGGTTTTAATACTAATATATGGTTATTGTCCAGATACTTTTTAAACTTTATATTTATATGCTTATTATTTTGATAATATTATATTAAGTAAAATGGCACCGACAGATGTTGCTAAAAATATAATTAAATAGTGTCATGCCACAATTATGAGAGACTTAAATTCTTCTATTCAAAATAAATGTTTAAAACTTGATACAAATGATTCGACACTTAAATCCTTTAAGACATGAGTTCTATTTTTAATTTGGATGAATAGTCATAATTAGAGGTACTTTACCCCAAAAATGAATTGACTTAGTGGGGAAGATGATTAGTTGGGTGTTAAATAAAAAATCTCAAATGTTATTTTAAAAAAATACCTAAAAGTATGTTTAAATTAACTTCTAACAGAAAAAAAAAAAGAAAAAGGAAATGAACATGTGGCTTTTTTAGAGGAATGCACAATTACACATATGCTTACATGTTAGTTGTATTTACCATAATTTAAGAATCACGGTTATTTTTTATTTTTTTTATAAAAAAATGCTATATATCACTCATCTTAGTTGTCTACGAGTCAAGGAAAGCTTTCATTTTGAGGAAGGAATTGGAATAAGGCATAAAAATATTATTTTATTTTAAATAATAAATACTGTAATTGTAGAAGGAATATAAAGTATTATAGTTTTATTTTAAATACTATATTTGTAGAATTCTAGCTACGGTTTTCAGATCGGTAAGCCAGGCTTGTTGAGAATTGAGATCAATGCAAAACAAGTCATGTTTCATATTTATAGTTGAACCTACAGATGCAGTTATGGCCTCCAATGAATCTACTTAGATTGAAATAGAAAGTTGCAACAGAAAGGATGTAAGGATTAATAGATAGAAAAAGAGAAAACATTTCATTTTCAATACTAAACATATACAAAAATGGAGGAAGGGTGGACGGAGGTAAGGAGAAGAAATGATGCCAACGGAGGAAGGAAATCAGTAACGGAGGGAGGGAAAGGAAACAGGTGTATAACCTCTGTCTTTTTTACCCATTTTCGGAAGACTATATGGCAAAAGATATGTGGGAGATCTTCGGGAAATATGCCAAAGTCCAGGATGTGGTGATTCCAATCAAGAGGAACAGGAGGGGACAAAGGTTCAATTTGGCTAGGTTTAGGGACGTAGAGGATGTGAAAATGCTGGTGGTTAAACTGGACAATATTTTCATTGAAACGGAAAAGCTGTGGTCAACTTACCACGGTATGATCAACGAACAGAGCAGAATCAGAGAAACATGAACATATGGAGGAGGAAACAAGTTCAAAACGCATATCATACAGTTGCTAGGCAAACGGGGCAACAGAGTGGGTATAATGGTAACATGAGAAAATCCTTTGCATCGGTAGTATGTGCTCATGGGGGTCTAGGAATAACAATGTGCGACTAGAGGCAGAAAAGAAGGAAGACGCGCAAATGAAGCTGGTGTACACGGCACCAGCGGAAAACGTGATTCGGCTCCAGAAGGCTTATGTGGGAGAAGTACGTAACAGAGGGACGACTTTCAGGACGCAGCTATTCCTAATGACTCACGATATTTACAATGTGAGCACAACTCCCATGGGGGCAAACAAGGTACTGTTGGAACTGGAAGGGGGGGAGACATTACAAGAGATCATGAAAGCAAAACAGCAGTGGTTTGACCAATGGTTTGCCAGGATACAGAAGTGGGAGCCAAGATCGGTTGACACGGATAAGAGGGTCAAGGTGAACTGTTATGGGATTCCGTTACATGTATGGGGAGAAAATTTTTTCTCTACGTTACTCGCACCCTTCGGAGAGCTGCTGTATGTGGAGGAAATCACTCTAAAAAAACAAAGATACGATGTAGCACAGATGGTGATGTCCAGGAAGGATATGAAGCAGCTCGACGCGACTGTCCGGGCGAACATTGACGGGTGGGAGTTCGATATCAGGGTAACGGAGGTAGAAGAGGTGAATGAGATGAAGCATAGCTGAGGTAACACTAGCTACGGTTCGGAAATGAGTTCCTGTCCAGGGGAGGAAGAGTTTGACGAGTCGACAGAGGCGGAAAGAAGGCTGGCTGAGCTGAAACAGGAGATGTTTCACAAAGGAAACTGGAAGGGGTGGGAGGAGGTGGAGCTTCGGAGCGCCGGAAGCGGTGGTCCGGTTCTCCAGCTGGGAGGAGACACGGTGGTCAAAGATATACATCGGTGCAGATCGGGAAGCGGAACCTTGGCGGTAGGGATGAGGCGCATAGGACCGGCGGTAGGCGACACCAGTGACGACTCCGACCGGGACGGACAGGAGCAGTAAAGAGGGGAGGTAACAGGAAAGGGGACAAGATCCCACCTTTCGCGCACAGGATTGAGGCCCGAGTTGGGAAAGAAGCAGGGAGAAGGCAAGAATGGCAGGGATAGAAGCAGAGACAAAATGGTGTATGCGAAGAGCTTTTCAGAGAAAATGGGAGAAAGGACAGCTTTACGGGCGTGTGATGGGGAAGAGGAAGAGGGAAAGAGTTTTCTACGTAGGGGGCGCGTAGCACAAAGCACGAGATCTATCAGCATGTCCTGTCGGAGGGGACAGGCTGACAATGACCGGTCAGTTAGGCACGGAGCTCGAGACAATCACCTCAGGCATGACGCGCAGCAGGCGACCGGTTACAGCTTCAAAAATTGGACCGTTGCTATCGGGCCAGCTTCCATTGCGGGCCTGCAGACGGAGGCCCAATCTGCAACTCCGTGCGGAATTCAGACGAATCCCTTAATGGACAACCGGGCAAATAGTGACTGGGCCTGGGCAAGGAACAGTGTTGGTCACGTTACGGGCTCGGCCACAGGATTTGCTATTCGTCACGGCGGGAACGTTTCCGAAACTGCTATTGGTCACGGAGGGAAGGGGGCCATTACGGTGAATAGTGATTACGGAAAAAATGACTCTATTTCTACACTACCATATGACTACAAGAAATGAGTATTAGTAGGTGGAGAAGAGGTGTCCGGAGGAGGAGAAGGGCAAAGGAGAGAGGTATCCATATGGAAGCAACTAAGGAGAAATAGTTTTGATGGGGGTGAATTAATGAGGCGAGTGCAACCGGAGGCTCCAAAGGAAAACGAGAAAGGAAAAGGTAATAAGGAGGATGAAGCGGAAAAAATATGGAAGGCGATGAAGGAAATCAGAATATCTGGCCAACAACCAGATAAAATATACATACAGGAATTAAGAAACATGGAAATGAGGGATATGGGGGAGAAGGAAAGAAGAGAAACGAGGAGTGATCGGAATAATTAAATGAAGATTCTTTCTTTAAATGTGAGGGATTCCGAGATCGGGTCAAGCGAAGAAGGATAAGGAGAATGTGAAATAATAATGACATTGATATTTGCTTATTACAGGAGACAAAATGCAGAACTGTAAAGGATTGGGAAGTTAAGGAGATTTGGGGGTCGACAGGGTGCAATTGGAGAATACTACCGTCAACAGGGCTTAGTGGAGGTTGTCTGACAATTTGGAAGAAACAGATGTTGGAAGTTGTCTGGGTTATACAAGGACAGGGATTCCTTGGAATTGGCTTCAGAGGAAAGATTTCAACTGAAGTTAATTGTGTGGTTAATGTATATGCTCGATGTTCGTTACAAGGAAAAAGAAAGGTATGGGATGATCTGATGATGACAAAACGAGGATTTCCAGAGGTTAAGTGGGTACTGGGAGGAGATTTTAATGTTGTGCTGGATAGGAGTGAGTTTAAAAGGAGATCAGATTATCACTCTACAATCGAGATGTATGACTTCAAATTCTTTATTCACTCAATGGGTCTGTTGGATATTCCAGCCATCAGAAAAGGAGCAACGTTGATAAGCTCGAATGGAGAGTCATCTAGTAGGTTGGATCGGTTTTTATTTTCCCCGGATCTGATGGAGGAGTGGGGAGTTATAGCTCAAAGAGTGGGCACGAGAGAGTTCTCCGATCATAGCTGGATACTAACAGAAGTGAATACTCAGAATTGGGGCCCTAAACCTTTCAAGTTTTTTGATCATTGGTTGCAGGAGCCAGGTTTTATGGACCTAGTGAAAGAGTTCTGGACATCAGATTACGGGTAAGGATGGAGGATGTATCAGCTGGCAAGTAAGTTAAAAGGTTTGAAGAAGAAGATTAAAACGTGGAAAGAAGAAAATTGGAGTAAAGATGAGAATTTCCTGGTAGAGAAGGTATTAGAATTGGAGAGGGTGGATCATCAGCTAGGCCAAGGGGTCAATGGGAGTGGTCAACAGAGACAAGATATTTTATCAGAGTATTGGGGGAAGGCAAGGAGAATGGAACAGTCAATGTTACAGAAATCTCGGGTAAAATGGGCTCTAAATGGTGATAAGAATACAAACTATTTTCATAAATGTTTTAAGGAGAGATGTTATGCAAATTCCTTACTGGCAGTTAAATCAGAGGTTGGTTGGTTGGAGGGAGTTCAAAATATTCGGGATCATGTGTTAAATCATTTCACAAGGTTCTTTAATGAGGAACAAGAGACGAGACCAAAGATGGATGGGGTGTCTTTTAATCAGTTGACTGATCAGTAGAGACAAAGCCTAGAAGAGCCTTTTTCAGTGGAGGAAATAAAGGAGGCGGTTTGGGCTTGTGAGGGAGGGAAAAGCCCGGGCCCCAATGGTTTTGGCTTTCATTTCTATAAATCATGTTGGGAAATAATAGGGGAAGACGTCGTAAAGGCAGTTCAAGAATTCCATCAGTCAGGCGTCCTACCAAGAGCAGCGACATCATCTTTTCTTACACTCATTCCCAAGGTGGCAAGGTCGGACAGGTTAGCACAGTATAGACCAATCTCTTTAATTTCCAGCATTCAAAAGATTGTTTCCAAACTGTTGTCATTGAGAATGAAGAAAGTTATGGGGCATTTAATCTCTAAGTGTCAGTCAGCATATTTGCCAGGTAGATCGATCCTGGATAGGGTACTGGTAGCGAATGAAATAGTTGATTGGGCTAAGAGGAAAAAGAAACCATGTTTTCTGTTTAAGGTGGATTTCCAGAAGGCGTACGATTCGGTAAATTAGGATTTTCTGGATTATATGTTGGCTAGGCTGGGGTTTGGGAGCACATGGAGAAAGTGGATGTATAGTATTGTCAGGAATAGCCATGTCTCAATTCTAGTCAATAGGAGTCCAACGGATGAGTTTAGGTCGGGGAGAGGTTTGAAGCAGGGAGACCCACTTTCTCCTTTTTTGTTTCTAGTGGTAGCTGAAGCCTTAATTGGATTGTTCAGGACAACTGTAGGGAAAGGGGTGTTTAAAGAGCTCAATTTTGGTGCTGAGGCAAAGTTTTCAATTCTGCAATACGCAGATGATGTTATTATGATGGAGAAGCTGATCTGCAATTAGTATGGTATTTGAAGGTTATTCTTCGTGGATTTGAGTTGACATCGGGGTTAAAGGTGAATTACAGCAAAAGCTAATATTTTGGTTTAAATGTAGATGATTCATTTACACGAGCTGTAAAAAATCTCTTGAATTGTGTTGTATCATCATCGCCATTTAAATTTTTGGGGATTCCGGTGGGAGCGAATCCAAGGAAGGTAGAAATGTGGGCACCAATTATCGAACAATTTCAGAGGAAACTGGCAGCGTGGAGGGCAAAACACATGTCGTTTGCAGGAAGGTTAGTTATGATAAATTCAGTATTGTCTAGCCTCCCACTATACCTCTTCTCATTTTACAAAGTGCCCAAGAAAGTCCTAAAAGCCATTACCGGTTTACAACGTTCCTTTTTATAGGAGGGAATGACCAGGAGAACAAAATTGCGTGGGTTAGTTGGGAAAATGTGTGTCGGCCCAAGGAAGAAGGGGATCTGGGGGTAAAGTGTCTATGGAACTTTAATTTGAGTTTGCTTGCAAAGTGGAGGTGGAGGATATTAACAGAGCAAAATGCAATATGGGCGAGTTTGCTGGAGAGTAGATATGGTCAGACATACAATTTCAATCAAAGACAACAAAATTTATCTACAGCCTCGCAGTGGTGGAGGGATCTATGGGATATTGATGGGCCGAAAGCGGTGATACCAGACTGGTTTGGGAATAATGTCATTAAAAAAGTAGGGAACGGAAAGGATACCTTTTTTTGGGAACAAAATTGGACAGAAGATGAACCTCTTAGCTTAAAGTTTCCCAGGTTATATGGGTTAGCGGCAGATAAGGGCACCACTATTAACCAGAAAAAGGAAGTAGCAGAGGGGTGGAGATGGGTATGGAGGAGGGAACTATTTGTATGGGAAGAAGATCAGCTCCGTCTTTTACAAAGAGTGATACATCCAGTGGAAATTGTGGATTACAGGTTGGATAGATGGAGTTGGAGGTCTAGTAGGGATGTAGGTTTCTCAGTTGCTGAGGCTTATGTGGCACTGCGCACGCAACAAACCTCAACGAGACTAACTGAGGTGGAACCTAAGGATTTGAGACGAATGTGGAAAGATAGACTACCCTCCAAGGTAATTGTTTTCTCATGGAGATTATTGTTACCAACCACTGACAATCTATTGAAGAGAGGTGTTGACATTCTAGGAGAGGAGACTCTATAAGTCTTTTGTAAAAGTGATATGGAAGGTAAGAATCATTTGTTCTTAACGTGTGCCAAGGCCCAATCTGTGTGGAGCAATATCATTAGCTGGCTGGGAATCCAAGGACCTATTTCGGGGGATTTGAATCAACTTTTTCTTTCATCGTCAGCATGGGTGGTTGGAAAGAGAAAGAAGAAGTGCATGTATGTTTTCTGGCTGGCTGGTTGTTGGGGTATCTGGATTACTAGAAATCAGATTGTTTTTTATAACATACCGGTGGATTCAGTAGACATTCTGATGGCTATAAAGGTAATATCGTGAAAATGACTATCATATTCCTTCGAGTTTAATAGGGGGTGTGTGTTCTCGTATAGGTACACTAATCCTAGATTGTGTTTATTAAATTTTTTTTTTTTAAAGACAAAAGGTGTTTATTAAATATGACATAGGTGGATAAGTTATAACATACTTCAATAGGATATGGAGGAGTATGTAATCTATATGTATTCTAAGAAACTCTTTGTTTCTCTTATTGAATATATTATTAGCCTTTAAAAAAAAAAAACTACGGTTTTCAGATATTGTTGTTGGAAAAAACAAATATGAAAAGACAAGGGATGTTCACGTGCTAGATTTAGACCGTTAGATACATGTCACTCTTCTGTATGACTGCAGATAAAAAGAGCACGTCATAAGAAAATAAACCTAACATGCAGAATATTTTTAAATCATAAAGTAGAAGGGTAGAACAGAGGACGGGGTACCAAAAACTAAGAATACATGCCAATGTCGCATTCTTCACTATCATATATTCAGATATCATCCCATTGCCCAATGGTGAAGTGGAAAAATTGAAATTACACATAGATATTAAATTCATTTTTTATTATTAATTATCTTTTAACTAGATTTGTTTGGTCACTGCCTACATTGATTCTGATTACAAGCGATGCCCGCTTTGCTGGAATTTCAATAATAATAATAATAATAATAATTATTATTATTATTAAATTAGAATAATAAAAGTAAGAGTTTAATCACCATAAACAGATAGTATATTATCATTTAATTATATCATCATACAGATAATATATTATCATTTAATTATATTTTTTTAGTAAGCTTAAAAAAGAAAAAAAAAAGCAAAAACTAGAAAAAGTTAAGCTACCAAAACTATGTTTGAAGAACATAGTTTGAGATTCTCCAACTCTAATAAAAGTAGTTAAACTTATGAGATTCATCACAATTAAATTAGACTCGTAATTAGATCTAGCTTTCACATAAGATTGGTGGAGTAATTTCTTTCTCTTAAAGAATGTTGTAGTCTAATATTTTAATGTCTCTTTAAGTCATCTTTAATTATCGCAATCATCACTGCATATTTATGGTAAACTACCAACTCACCTTAGATAAGATTAATCGCATTATCAATAACTCGTCTTTGATGTTATTTGTGATTTATGCATCTTCATAGAAACCCATCAGCTTGTGGCCCCAGTGTCTCTTAATAGACCATCAAAACCCGCTTCTATCCACATTCACAACAATTTGATGATTTAATTATCCTTTAATTATATCATTCCATTAATATGATTTTTTTTTTAAAAAACTAGGGTGTTCATGGGTTATTTAGTTTCGTTTTTAGTAGAAAAAAAATTTAGCCAATTAATTTTAATTGTTTCGATTTGATTCAAATTTTAAAAAATTTTTACGTCATCAAATTAAACTGAGCCATAATAATTGGATTGGTTCCTTTTTTTATTCATTTGACATCTGAATAAAAAAAATTTATACCAAATTTAATTGGTGATGTGGTAATTAAAAAATAAAAATATTTAAAATATATCAAATTAAACTAAATCAAATTAATTAATAATTTTATCTTAAAATACCAAAATATTTAACATACACAAAATTAACAAAACCCACAAGTATAATTACTTAAATATTAAACTAAACAAAGGTAGTATACAAATACATTTAATAGTTTATTAATTTAATTACAAAGTGGCATTTCCATTAACAAGAAAGAAACAATTAAAAATAATATGAATAAGATTAGATCTTAATTGATTGATTCAATTATGATAAAAATAAAATAAAATGATGTAATTTAGTTAGTTGGATTTGCATGATCCAATTTTGCTGAATATCCTAACTTATTAACAACTGTTTCTAATATAATAGTTATTGTAATAGAACAAAATCATTGACATTTTTTTCCTCTAAAAATAATATGTACAATATTTTTTAAAAATATTTTTTTAGTTATTCTTTAGATTCAGTCTACACATGTGTTAAGAGTACAACAGATTTTGCAATATATTTAGTTAGTTGAGGGAATAAAGGATCATCAGTGCATGGCTGCATAAAAACTGTGATATTCACTGAATTTAGAGATCAATGCAACGGAAGAGAGGCAATCAAAGGCTTCTGATATTTAAAATGCTGCTACTGTCTTCAATTCTCCATTGTGGTTCAGCCAATCAGCATGTACTTATGACCTGAATTCATCATCTGACTCTGTAACTATTTTTCTGAGTTTGATACCTAATTAATTACCTATCAATTGCATTGTAAATTCTTTAGCCAACTAAACAAGAAAGACCAAAAACAAAGTTTGTCCACAATTAACCTAATATAAACAGGATATGTGCAAACCTGCCATGAGCTTCACAACAAAATTCTTCCAGGACCTACAGAAGTACAGAATTGAGCTAATAAATCTGAACTGCCGAATGAAATTTCTTTTCTTTTTGTCTAAATTACAGGTAATAAATTCTGTGGAATGACAAATCCAGAAAAAATAAATAAATAAGGGAATAGATACATAGAAAAAAATATAAAACAACAAGGAAAATGTATATATGAAACAGAAGAAAAAAAAAGAAAGACTGGGATTATGAACAAGTGCATCATCTGACAGTGGAAGCAACAGTATGAGCCCACCATCTGAGACTTTCTTTCATGTCAATTTCATTGTTGATAGCAGGCATTTTCCAATTCACCAAGGGGTTCTCTTTTTTTCTCCTATCATGTTCTTGAACTTCCCATGCTTCAGAAAGGTAAGGCCTTGGCACACATGTCTCATCACAATGATCATCTTCTTCTTCCTCTTCCTTCTTCCCCAGCCTTTGCAACCCAGGAATTATTGAAGCTAAGCTTGAGTCTTTATCTTCCTCTGAGAAAACAAATCCCAGATCCATGAACCCTTTTAGCTCCTCAAATTCTAGGTCTGACAAACTCTTGCTTTCCCTTCTCCTCCTAGTTCCATTGCTTTGGTTCTTAGGACACAACACCTCATAAGGCCTAATCTCTGTTGGGTTCTCGGGTTCTGAGTCAGTAACCTCTTTTCCTGAGAGAATGGTTTGAAGCTTTGAAGAGAGAAGCACAGAATCTGGTGAAAGAGAATCATGGTTGAAGCTTGTTGTTGTCATGGATAGATCACTCATGGATCTGGTGTGGCTGGTCCGGATCAAGGGTAGCTTTGGCTCTTCTTCTTTTACCTCATAATCAAAATTTTCTATAGAACAAGCAATTGATGTGTCAAGGATTGAATTTTCCTTCAAAATATTAACCTTAAACCAACAAGAATCTAAGAGGTTTAAGACAGTCTCCGGTTCCATGGCAGCTGTGGAGGAAAATCAGCAGAAGAGAAAAAAATTGTGAATTGCGTGTTATAGAAAGTAATTACCTAAGGCCATGTAGATTACTAGAATATATATACCATATTTCATGACCTTATTGCCCTTCCTGTTACCCTCTAATTACAAGTATTTCAAAACCATGTGTTCACACGTTTATAATTAAGTAATATGAAACATGTCTTTTTCATTTACCAATAAGAAAGAAAGAAAAAAAAAACATGTCTTTTTCAATGCATGTGTCATATAACTTTGTAGAAATACTATTTTCTATTTTGCCGAGTGAAAAGTATTGTTTTCCGTGGAAAGGAAAATAATGTTGGAATTAGGTGGTTTTATGATTGATGTGGAGCAGTAAATTAAGGATGCTACTAGATAAAGCTAGATATAAGGGTGCGGGGTTTTTGACAATTTGACATCAAGTTACTTATCGACCACTTATGTTTATCTAATTATATCTCTTAGATTCTGACATTTTACTGGTTTTCATCTCTTCTTGTTTGTTTGATGACTACATCAAACCGTTTTGATGTAAAGTTAATGGCTCTAACTACAGCAATTATTGTTAGTTGCTTCCATATTACACAAAACTTGAATTGCCTAGAATGTGGTTTCCATTTGCTTTTTAAGATTTGTTTTCGCAGTTTTTACCCTTTTCTCCAAACATCTTGACTGCTGTGATAGACACTTTAGAATGTATATTTGAAAATGAGTTTTTTATATGTAACTAGTGTGGTGATATGTTGGATATGCAGATGTTACTTTTAGAATTTATAAAGTTATTATTTAATTATCTTAAAACAATGGTATGCAGTATATGATCGAAAGAAATAAAAAAAATATTAGTAAAAGAATTAATTAAAATAAAATAAATAATGAAGAACAAAAAGAAAACATTGATTTCTTTATAAATTTTCTCTATTTTAATATGTAGTTCTGAAAAAAAAGTCAGTAATAAATTAAAAATAAATAAAATTTTTGTAGATATTTCATTCTCATTAATTGCATAAAAATGAATTTCTTATTCAAACTTCTTTATTTATATTATCATAAAGATATATATGTCAATTTCCCCTTCTAGCATTTCTATAGTATAATTAATATTGTGTTTAGAAGGACAGGACCAGAATGGGCTTTGCTTTAAAGTAGTTGATAGTTTATTTAAATATTAATTAGCTCCACGTCCTTAAAAAAATAAAAAATATTAGCTCCACGTGACTTTTGCTCTTTGATACATAACCTACACGAGATCAATATAAAAAAAATTAAAAAAAGCTTAACATTATGATAAACTAGGCGTCAACAAAATTATATTATAGTAGCTTTTACTCGGTTCACGTGTGAACACTATAATAGCACACTTAAAAATTCGTGTTGATTGTTAGCATAATCATAAATGTCGTGTATATAGAGAAGGGGATATAGTAACGTGGGAGTAATAGGTAAAATACTAGTATGACTTTTTCTAAAAAAACAAAAAAATGGTTACACGTCTACGTTGCTTTATAACAAGAATTCACATGTAATGGTATACGAATACTGATGTTGTGTACGTATTGGTATAAGATACAATTTTGTGTATTAATTTCTTTTTGTATCTCATTTGTTTGTTTGTTTTTAGTCAATCTCCCTTGTTAATTACGTGTGAATCTGAAAATGAATATAATATTTCAAGTGTGGTGTTGACTATTAGTTGCCCAATCACTTGTGCATCTATACAAAAGTAAAATATTCATTCGTACACGCATTAGTCAAATTTAACAAATGTATATCATCATATTCCAAAACTAGGTTCCGATGGTTCTTTAGTAAATAAACATCAGGCAGCATAATTTCTTATATAAAGTTGAGACAATATGAAAATCAATACATCTCACAACACTGTCAAGTGTCAAATACTTTATTCCTCCATTGTGTTAGACACTTCGGCCAATTTTTAAAACACTAGTGTCAACAAATTTGCAAGAAATTATTGTTTTAATTTTTTTTTAGTTTGAACCTTTAATTTCTATCAAAAGATCATATATTTCATTTAAAAAATAAAAATAATAATATAAATAGCATAAAAATTAAAACAAATACCTATAGTGTTTAAGGTGACGGTAAAATTAATGAAAATTTTTATTAAAGTATAAATGATAAAAATAAAAAGTATTATAAACAATAAAATTCAGATAATGTTTCAGAAAAACGATTTAAGTGTATATGCTAATGCTATAAAACTGGATCAAATTGACCATTTCGAATGGTAATTAGTGACCATGACAATCCAATTGAATCTTCATATCAAAAGAGCACTTGAATCGATTTAGGTTTAGATCGAATTGAACCGTCCGATTTTTTAAAAATTTGATGAATAGGTCCAATTTAACCTGTTATTGCTAGATTGAGATAAATCCCTTGATGTCTAAGGCCAACAAGCCATTATTTGTCTTGCATCATCGTTCTTGCGCGTGATCGTTCATCGTAGCATCATTGTTCATCACAACATCACTGTTTATCATCATCGTGAATAAAAATCCTTGTAGCCCACAATGTCTGCATCCACAACAATATGAATTGGGCTTCGTTCTTATGTATCCTACCCGTGTTTCCACATTCCCAGCTCTGTTCCAAACTTCCAGTGCTCCTAGATTCAAGGTGGCTAAGAGTGAGAGATGCTAATTAGTTAAGTAAGATGGAACTCATAAAACTTGAAGGTAGTTGAGAGTAAGGGTGTGCAGAAAAACTAGTTTGAACCGAATTGATTTTAAACTGAACCGAACTAGTTTTGAGTTGAATCAGTTTAATAAAAATTAACCGAACTGTTTTCAAAACAGTTTGATTCAAACTGAATTATTTTTAAACTAATTTGGTGGGTGATTGACCCAAGTGGATTTATTTTTTAAAAAAGTTACCAAGATGGGTCTCCTTTATAAAATATTACCAGTATGGGTCTGTTTTGTTAGTTGACTTGGTCAAACCGCAACTCCGAATTGCGGTTTCTGTGCCACGTCAACAACTTGATTACGTGGAAACCAGCATGACAAAAATGACTATGAAACCGCAAGTGGAATTGCGGTTTGACTGGTCTTTGACCAGCACCTCCATCTTGTCCAATGGGTAAAAAAATACAGAAAACGACGCCTCTAAAACTGCAAGTCATACTTGCGGTTTGACTGGTCTTTAACCGGCCCCCCCTTACCCAATAGTTGCAAAAAAATATAAATTTGTACTCCCATAAAACCGCAAGTGAGATCTGCGGTTTGAATTAATTTTTTTTTATTGAAGCAAAACCGCAAGTGCGAACTGCGATTTGCATTAAATATTATTTTTCACATAAACCGCAGATCAGACTTGCAGTTTACGTGGAGTTGCTATTTAAACCCCCCGTCGCCCCACAGAACCGCACACCCCTTCGACCCAGAGAACTGCACACCTAGTTGCATCTGACGTAAAACAAAGCTTTACGTTACAGTCCAGTTTTTCAGGTAAAAAATGTAATTTATATAATTTTTGTGTTTTTCAATATTTTTACAAACAAATTGCTTTTTTAACTCTGTTTTTTATGTTTAAATTTACGTTATTATTTATTTGTAGGTACATTTATCAATATTATGTCTGCTCCAATTGTCACCTTTATTTATAGTGATGGAAGAATGTACGAAGGAGACGAAGGTGTTATTTTTGAAGGGAGTAGAAGAGCAATTAGAATTACGCGTGCTATGAGTTTTACTTCATTAAAAAGGTGTGCGATTCTCTGCGACGAAGGGGTGTGTGGTTCTGTGGGGCTACGGGGGGTTTATATAGGAGAAGAACTCCACATAAACCGCAAGTCTGATCTGCGGTTTATGTGGAAACTATTATTTAATGCAAACCGCAGTTCGCACTTGTGGTTTTGCTTGCGTAAAAAACCGCGTCTCTTCCTAAAAATCCGAACCCCTTTCTAAAAATCCGCACCCCTTTCTAAAAATCTGCCCCTTTCTTAAAATCCTCCCCCTTTCCTCTTCGTGGGTTAAAACCGATGACAACAGAATTTTTTTTTTAATTTTTTAATTCAAACCGCAGATGTCACTTGCGGTTTTATGGGAGTACAAATTTGTATTTTTTTTGCAACTGTTGGGTAAAAGGGGGGCCGGTTAAAGACCAGTCAACCGCAAGTCTGACTTGCTGATGCATCCCTCCCCAAGGCAAGTTTGAAGAATCCTTAATGAAGAGAATGCTCCCAAGATCCTTGCTCATAGAGGTTCCAAGGTTGAAGAAATGGAGGTGGAAGACTAGAAAATGGAGAAGTAGGCGTCACTCTTGTTGAAGGAAATAAGCCAAAGGATGAAGCTAGACACAAGGGAAGGAACCCTTGATAATAGCATGAAGAACTCTCACTAAGGAGAGAACATGAACACTCTCAAGAACAAAAGAGCTCTCAATTTAGAGAAGTATAATTTTCATTCAAAATGAGTGTTAAAATCTACATGAAGGAGGGAATGCTATATTTATAGAGCAAAGCATGAACCATGGGTTTAGGAACCTCAAGTTGAACGTCCAACATGCTTAATTAAGGGTTAGTTAGCTTAATTTAGTGTTAATTTAGCATGTGCTCAATTAACACTAATTTAATCCAACTAAAGATCCAAACATGGCCCTAAAAAAATGGATCTATGTTCCCTCTAGTTTGAATTTGAATTTTGGAGGGAAATGACATGACACTTCCAAAATTCAAATTCAAATAAGAAGCAACAAGAATCAGCCATGTAGGAGAGAGAAAGCACATGTGGAGTAAAACAAGGGGACAAAGGGGCCCACGTGTCTCATACATGCTTCATGTGTTGGTTAGAAGGGTGTGAAGAGGAATTAGGGGTATGGAAATTAATAACCACACGTCCAAATCCTCTTGGGCCAGCCCAAACTAATTAACACACTCCACAAGGAGACTAATTACACCTCCTAAAGAAAATAGAACCTATAGGCCAAAATACAAGGCCGAAAATTAAACTAGCTACACCCCTATAATCCTAATGACTTAAGGGTGCTTATACAAGCCTAAAAATGGTCAAATTAATACAATTAAATGGAACATTTCCTAAAATAAGCTCCTTGAAGCTTCATCCAAGTCATGCTCTTTTCTTATTGGTCCTAGCTCAAGCCCATGCTAGGCGTGCATGCATCACTTGCGGTTTTAGAGGCGTCGTTTTCTGTGTTTTTTTACTCATTGGACAAGAAGGAGGTGCTGGTCAAAGACCAGTCAAACCGCAATTCTCACTTGCGGTTTCATAGTCATTTTTGCCACGCTGGTTTCCACGTAATCACGTTGTTGACGTGACACGGAAACTGCAATTCGGAGTTGCGGTTTGACCAAGTCAACTATCAAAATAGACCTATAATGGTAATATTTTATAAAAGAGACCCATCTTGGTAATTTTTTTAAAAAATAAACCCACTTGGGTCAATCAGCTCTAATTTGGTTCAAAACGAATTGAATTTAAAAATAGTTTAGTTCACTCATTTATAAACAAAAACAACATTTTTTGACATCTCATACCTCTGTGTAATTTTCCACAATCATGTGAGAAACACGCTTAATAGAAAAACATTTCCTCTAGTTGTTCACACCGTTGAGGTCATGTCCATAACACTGTGAAAAAAGAAAAAAAAAGCAGTTCAAAATTAGCTCGAAACTAGTTCAATCTAAAATTGTTTCGAATTAGTTTTAAACCAGTTCGGAATCAGTTTTGTAAAACCAATTTGGTTCCAAACAAGTTTTCTAAAATAATTTATTTTTTAAGTTTAAAAACCGACTTGTTTTAAACAATTTGGTTTGGTTCGATTTGATTTTTTTTAAAAAAACCAGTTTTTACCCATTTCTGGTTGAGAGTGGGAGCCTCAGAATTGCAAATTGATTGAGATCATTAAGGTTAAGATGATTGAGTCATTTGGTCCAATTTTTTTAGTTTATTATATTTTATTATTAGACAAGAGTACTTTCTTTTATTCTTTAAATAAGTATAACATATTTTGTAAGAAAAAAATAGTATAACATAATATTATAACTAAGTTAAATAACAATAATAATAGAATAAAATATTTAATAATTTTTTTATCTATATTTTGTATGTATTATGCATAAATATTTTAATTGAGGTAATAATACTATTTTATACCATACAATATTACTTTGAAGATTGAACATGTAATACTTGTTATTTAGTATGACAATTATTTTAAATTTACAAGACGAAGTATCTTAAATTATGATAAATATATTATTTTAAAGAATATTAACATATATGGATTTAACTACTTCAACTAGTGATCATCTTATTTGACCAATGAACCATCAAACCATTGTGTGTACCTGAGTTTGATTTTTATAACATTGGTATGTGCCTCAGTTGGATTTTTTTAAATATTTTTTTACAATAAATTATAAATATTTTTTTTGGATAAGTCAAATATTGTATTGATCAAAACAAGAAAGCACAAGGATGTTTTCTCACAAGTTACAAATTAGCAAGATATGCCAAAAGCCAAAAACATAAAACAAATAGAAATCATAGTCCATTAATTCACCTTTGTCATCAAGCTTTGATCTTTTCTAGTCTGGAATATGGGCATAAGCCACACAACCAAAAATCCTGAAATGATCCATATTTGGTTTTCTTCTGCTCCATGCCTCCTTTGGTGTCTTATTCTTCACAGCAAATGTGGGACTTCTATTTAGAATGTGCACACTCCAGTTAACAGCTTTAGGCTAAAAGCCATTTGAAACATTACTCTTAGTTAAAAGGCTCCACACTACATTGACAATGGTTCTATTTTTCCTCTCTAAGACACCATTTTGTTGTGGCATATATGTTATTGTAAACTCCTTTTGAATCCTATGTTTTTCACAAAAAACAGAAAATTTAACAATACCCTTCAGCATAGTTTATTCAAAGAGACTTAATAGTCTCTCCCTATTCAATTTCAACTTGAGCTTTGAAGCTTTTAAATGAAGAAAAAAATTTTGAAGAAGAAGATGCTGCCTAAGATCTTGCTCTTAGAGGTCCTTGAGATTGAAGAAATGGAGGTGAAAGACTAGGAAATGGAGGAGAAGTAGGTGCCACTTTTCTTGAAGGAGATAAGCCAAAGGATAAAGCTAGCCATAAGGGAAGAAACTCTTGATAATAGCATGAAGAACTCTCACTAAGGAGAGAACAAAGAACATTCTCTAAGAAGAAAAGCTCTCAATTTAGAAAAAGAATTTCATTCAAAATAAGTGTTAAAATGATACATGAGGTGGAAAACTCTATTTATAGAGCAAAGGATGGAACCATGGGCCTAAAACTAAGTTAGAACGTCCAACCTCTTAATTAGGGGGATTAATTTAATTAATTAAGTGTTAGTTTGGTTGGAAACCAATTTAGCACTTGATTAAATAAACTAGATCCAAATAAGGCCCTAAGAAAATGAATCTATGTTCCCTCTTAGTTTGAATTTGAATTTTGGAGGGAGATGCATTGGCAGCCCCCAAAATTAAAATTTAAATAAGAAGCAACACGAAAGGTCATGTAGGAGTGAGAAAGTGAGGTGGCGCCTAACAAGAGGGGACAAGGGAGTCTACATGTCTCTTACATGGTTCATGTGCTGGTTAGAAGGGTGTTAGAAGGAATTAGGGGTGTGGTTAATAATTCCACACATTCAAATACATCCTTCTTGAGCCCAACTAATTAACGCACTCCACAAAGAGACTAAACACACCTCCTAAGGTAAAATGAACCTAAGGGCCAAAATACAAGGCCGAAAATTAAACTAGCTACACCCCTAAAATTCTAATGACTTAAGGATGCTTATACAAGCCTAAAAATGGTCAAATTAATACAATAAAATGGGAAATGTCCTAAACTAGGCTCCTTGAAGCTTCACACAAGTCATGTTGCTCCCTTCTTATTGGTCCTAGCTCAATCTCATGCTAGGGAGGATTACATCATCTCCTCTCCCTTGGAGAGGATTTGACCTCAAATCTTGTGGTCTTTCTTCCTCTTCTTCTAGTCCTGCAGGAGAATAAGCATAGGAATGAGTAAGTGGTTATATACATAGATGTTTAGAGTGGGAGGTCTATAGGGAGACCTTATAGACTTGGGTTAGTGGGGGTATGCATTAAAGTTTAAAACTTATTTGCTGTGCTTGTCCCCTCATACAGCAGTTCCCCAAGTACACTAAGGCTAGTCCAATCCAGGTAGAAAGTGGGACAAGCTTTGGTGCCTTGGAGCACTTATCTAAGAAAGCCATGCAGGCTTTATCTTATTGTTCACCCCATAAGATGATGATGGGCCTAAGGGTGGACCTTTCTTTCAAGGTCTCTTTTAGTGGGTCTTGAAATTGGCTATGGATAAAAAAAGTGGGTGGCCTAATCTCCTGACCACACTTGGCCATATCGACAAGTAGTGTTTGAGGTTGTGTTTCATTGTGCTCAAAGGGTTTGGTCACAACCTCAAGCTCCACTTGTGCATAGGGAGAGTTGCCTTCAATAAGTTTAAAAGAAGAATCCTTAGGAAGAGCAACCTCCCATTCTTTAGGGTGGAAGTTGTCATCAATAAGATCCTCCTTGGATGGTAAGGAGAAATATTCTTGAAGGACTACTTCTTTTGCTTGCAAGTGTTGAACTTGAGTTTCCTGTTTGAGCTTTATGAAAAGGGGTTCAAGTCCCACACTTGGTAAAATACTCTCTTTATATGCAACTAGAGAGGTTGTGGCATGTTGTGCTCAAAGGAATTGGACACAACCTCTTCTTGCCTTTGTCCTAAGAGAGAAGTTTCTTTAATAAGATCCCCCTTTGGAATTAAGGAGTGATCTTCTTAAAGACCTTCTTCCCTTTCACTTTGGACCAAGTTTTGAACTTGATAATGTTGGTTGAACTTTGAACAAGGAGGCTCAAGTTCAAAACTTGGTGAGGTGTTCACTAGGACTTCATTTTCACCTTTCTTTAAGAGAGAAACTTCTTGAGTAAGGTCCTTCTTGGAAACTAAAGAGAAACATTCTTTAAGCTTGACTTCTCTCTTAACCTTTTCCAAGTGTTGGACTTGAGATACTTGCTTTTCAAAATGTTTTACTACAAGTCCAATATTTGTTAAGGTGATTAAAGAAGAATCTAATTTGAAGGTTAATTTGAGATTGTGAGTTAATGTGCTCAAAATATTTTTGTAGAATCTCAAATTTCACTTGTGTTTTGATGGATTGGTTAGAAGGTTGACCTAAGCTAGAGTTCAAAGCTAGGTTTTGGCTAGGATCACTCTTCTTACCAATCTTTTTTTCTAATTTTATATTTTTTTCAAGGATGTGTGGGTGCTTTCTCTCTTCTTTCCCTAATTCTCTCTTTTTATATTCTCTTTCCCTATTGAGTTTTCTTTCTTTTTTCTCTTTTTTCCTTTTCCTTCTTGATTATTCTTCTATCTTTTTATCCTCCTTTTTCCATCGCTCCTCTCTCTGTTGTCTTTTCTTTTCATATTTTTCTTCTATTTCTCTCATTTCTCTTTCATATGTTTCTTTTCTTTCTCTATCTTGTCTTTCCTAATACTTGTTTCTTTCTTTCTTTTCTCTTTCTTTCCTCTCCCAATACTCTTCTCTCGTTGTCCAATATTCTTCCTTTTTCCATTTTTCCTCTCTCATTTTTCTCCTTTTCTCCTTCTCTCTTATCTCTTTTTTCTCTATATCTTTTCTTTCTATTCTCTTTTTTTCTATATCTCTCTTTTATTTTTCTTTCTTTTTCGTCATATCTCACATAGAGGTAGGAAGCTGAGTATGAGTTATGGGAAGGATTAGGAGGGTAATCATACCAAGAGTAGTCACTCATCTTACCCTTTTGTTTTGGTTTATCTATTAGCGTGTATGAGTCTTTGGAACTTAACACCACCTAAAACGCAAAACACACACAAATGCTACTCCTAAACAAAAACCTACAAGTGCAAGAGCCTTTGGAACTTAACACCACCTAAAACACAAAACACACACAAATGCTACTCCTAAACAAAAACCTACAAGTGCAAGAGCCTTTGGAACTCTTTAGCACTCACTAAAACACATAAAGCAAACTAAACTAAGACCAAAATTAAAAAGAGGTAAGGATCTAACGTGCTCCTAAAGGTGTGGAAGGTGGTGTACAACTTCCTCCTTCATACCTTAATTAGCGAGAGACTCAGCTAAAAACTTAAGACAAATGGCCTTTTACAAACCAAGGAAGAAAAAATACACTAAAAATTAACAACAAGGAATAAAAACTAAAGTTCTTCAAGTTTCCTCTCCAAGCTCTCTCTCCCAAAGTGTTTTAACTCTTTGTCCATGCTCTTCCTTTTGTTCAAGTCCTTGTAGCTATTTCAACTCTTCCTTAAAAGGCTACCCTTATGGAAGACTTTCTTACTCAAGGCTTACCTACACAAAAGTGGTACCACACCAAGGCAAGAACCAAAGAAGGACAAGCAAAGGTAAAGCAAGAAAAACACAAATTTAGAAGTAAACTTTCCAAGTGGAAGGATTAATTGGAGACAAGACAGAAAGATTTCAAGAGAAAAACTAAAAAGGAAGCTAGAAAGAAGGCTAGGTACACAAAGAGAAACAAAAATGGTTCTAGATTTAGATGAAGGACTAAATTGAAAAATGACTCAAATAATTTTAAAAAATTGCACCAATTATAATAGTCATGGCCGAATGCTATATGATAAAGTTTCAAGCAATTTCAATTGATTTTAGGTCCTCACTTGCACTTAAAATAATTTTTCAATTAGGTACACCAAATTTTGTACTTCAAATATTCTGTTTTACTTTTTCTTTTTTGTTTTAGTACTCTTTTTCTTTGTTCTTTCTTTTCAAATTGTCTTTTGACTTCTTTTCTTCTTCTTTTTTTTAATTCTTTAGCTGAAACTAATTTCAAATTTGATTTGCAAAATTAACGAGGAAAGTAAGGATTCTAAACGCTTGAAAGAATTCAGCAAGGTAGGGCACACAATTTCAAACCAAAAGATGCAATCTAAGAAAATTCTAAGCAACTCAAAGTGCAGTAAAATGTGAAGTGTTTTAAGGTATGCTTAAGAGTGCTTGATTAGTGTATGAACTAACTTGTTTTGACACAAGTTTTGCTCAATAACTCATAGCCAAAAACAGCTACTTATACCACACAAATCTCACTTCAAACTAGCACACCTAAAATTACTACAAAACAATCCAAGACACTAAAAGTTAAAGAAGAAATTAAGCTATAATTTTCTTGAGAATATTTTTTGAAGAGAATATGCTTGAACTAAAAGCATAGGAGACTCCATAAGAGACTTAAATAAGAGAGATCAAACTCTCTTAGAAGCTCAATTCCAAGAAGCAACCTCACACTTTTTTCAAGACCAAAAACAACACAAAAAATTTAGTAAAACCTAAGGAATTTTAATTTGACAAATTAAGGACTAAACAAGACTAATCTAAGACAAACTTAGAAGATTATAAAACTGAAAATAAGCACCTAACAATAGAACCAAAATAGAGCAAAAAAAACTGCACGTAGTCTTGATGTAAAGCTAGCCAAGGATGTAGCCACAATGCTGTGGTTTTTGCCATAGCCGTGTGGATTTAATGCACCGCTCCTTTTAGGCTTCAAGCTCAAGAAAACAAGAAGCAAAGCACACTTAATGAAACAGCCAAAATACTCAAGAACGAAATGGAATTTTTAGAAAACAGAACAGCAAAAACGTACCAAAGGAATTCTAAAATTAAATCCCTTGTGCTTGCATCCATCCCCAACCATGGTTGCTCATTTGTGGAGAAGAATATGCCGCGTAAGATCTTGCTCATAGAGGTCCTTGAGGTTGAAGAATTGGAGGTGGAAGACTAGGAAATGGAGGAAAAGTAGGTGCCACTCTTGTTGAAGGAGATAAGCCAAAGGATAAAGCTAGCCACAAGGGAAGAAACTCTTGATAATAGCATTAAGAACTCTCACTAAGGAGAGAACAAAGAACACTCTCTAAGAAGAAAAGATCTCAATTTAGAGAAAGGAATTTCATTCAAAATGAGTGTTAAAATGATACATGAGGTGGAAAACTCTATTTATAGAGCAAGGGATGGAACCATGGGCCTAGAACCAAGTTAGAACATCCAACCTCTTAATTAGGGGGATTAATTTAATTAATTAAGTGTTAGTTTGGTTGGAAACCAATTTAGCACTTAATTAAATAAACTAGATCCAAATAAGGCCATAAGAAAATGGATCTATGTTCCCTCTTAGT
This sequence comes from Psophocarpus tetragonolobus, assembly GCA_037954015.1. NCBI lineage: Eukaryota > Viridiplantae > Streptophyta > Magnoliopsida > Fabales > Fabaceae > Psophocarpus > Psophocarpus tetragonolobus. The sequence goes on from CM075690.1 coordinate 24,773,611, forward strand.
TTGAATTTGAATTTTAGAGAGAGATGACATGGCAGCCCCAAAATTTGAATTTAAATAAGAAGCAACACGAAAGGTCATGTAGGAGTGAGAAAGTGAGGTGGCGCCTAACAAGAGGGGACAAGGAGGTCTACATGTCTCCTACATGCTTCATATGCTGGTTAGAAGAGTGTTAGAAGGATTTAAGGGTGTGGTTAATAATTCCACACGTTCAAATACATCCTTCTTGAGCCCAACTAATTAACACACTCCACAAAGAGACTAAACACACCTCCTAAGGTAAAATGAACCTAAGGGCCAAAATACAAGGCCGAAAATTAAACTAGCTACACCCCTAAAATTCTAATGACTTAAGGGTGCTTATACAAGCCTAAAAATGGTCAAATTAATCCAATAAAATGGGACATGTCCTAAATCAAGCTCCTTGAAACTTCATCCAAGTCATGCTCCTTTCTTATTGGTCCTAGCTCAAGTCCATGCTAGGGAGGATTACATCATCCACAATAGAATAAAAATTTTCATTTAAATAATAGAAAAAGTACTTATTTCCACTCATGTGATTACTACAACCAATGTATACACACCAGATTTTTGCCTTGTTGTCTTTTGCATCTTTAATAGCCATTAACAAGGTTTCTACTTTTTTCTCCTCGATAAAATTTGAATTTTCCCCCTTTCTTTAAGATTAGGTAGTTTAGTATAACATTCAGAGGCATAACGACCAAAGTTATGACATCTAAAGCATTCTAACTTTGATTTATTAGAATCTCTTCCTTTATTTTTTGCTTTGAAATTGGTCATTAGTGTCTTTAGAGTTCTTGTTGAAATCTTTATTTCCTCAACCTCCACATCTTCTACCTCTACCTCTACCCCTTCCTCTAGAGTTGTTTGAATGAGTATTGGTAGAAGCCTTCAATGCTTGCTCCTCCATTACTGAATTTTTGTTCATATTTTGTTCATGGACTAGCAAAGAACTTTAAAGCTCATCAAGGGAAAGATCATCAATATCATTGGATTCTTAAATTGAGCACACAAAAAAAAATAATTAAAATTTGGTGTTAATGAGCACAAATTTTTTCAAGAATGGTTGTGTCATTCATCTTCTCACCATGAAATCACATATTGTTAGCAATACCCAAGGTCCTTGAATAATAACTGGTTACAAATTCACCTTCCTTTATCTGAAGAACTTCAAAGTCTCTTCTCAAGGCCTGAAGTTGAGCACGTTTAACTCTTGAGAAGCCTTGATATTTTTTCCTCATTGAATCCAAAATATCCTTGGATTTGCAAAGAATAATTTCAAGGATAGAACGATCAATGACTTGAAACAAATAATTCTTGGCTTTCAAGTCTTTCAATTTCATTACATCAACCTCCTTTTGTTGTGCATTTGTAAGATCCTCATCATCTATTGGTGTTGCCACACCATCTACAACAACTTGCCAGTACTCCCTTGATCTCAAGAGATTCTTCATCAGTGTGTTCCAATGGTGATAGTGATAATCAAATCATGGAATGACTGGTTGCACAAAGTTTTTACAAGCCATCGGTGGGATAATTATCCTTTTATCTCCTTTTTCACACTCTTAGACTATTGTCTTTCAACCTCTCCTTACTCTGATCAAGCTTTTGATACCATTAATAGAAATAGAAAATATAAAAATGTAAAGTATAAAAAAAGATATATGTATGAAAGAATGGGTATATCATTTAGAATAGTAGGAGCCCTTTTATAGGCAAGTACACAACTAGAGTAATTAAAGTCCTCATAAAAGAAATAAACATAACTACCACGAACTTAAAAATCCTTAAAAACAGTAATGAATATCTCAATAAAGTAGGACACTTTTTAACCAATAAAAGTATCATAAGACATTATGAAAAAAAAAAATAAAAACAACTTTTCTTACCACACAAATACAATTCTTGCCCAGTTCCATCATCCCAAAAACTACGATGTCCAACCACTTATCCTCCCAAGACATAATATGCCTTCTTGTGCCAAGGCTCTGAGACACATTCGAAGACCACCATTCCCTACACCCTCGTCCCAAACTCTCATGGAATTTAGATAACCACTAAGTAGAACATAATTTGCCACTCACTTCCCAGCTCCCATCCTCATGCCAGTACTTAGATTGCAATACCTAATCCACAAACATCATGTTCTCTAAGTATGGCTGCTATGTCACCATTATCATCCAATTCCCTCCAAGTTTTTTGTCATCACACTGGCCAAGTAAGACAAACACTAATACAAATAAATAATCTTGCTTGTTTATAACAAATGAAAAATTGTAATTACAACTTGATTCTTGACTTAGTTATAATCCATTGACTCATCAAATTAATTAGATGAACTAATTAAGATCTGTTACAACCACCTTAACTTAAACTTATAAACCTATAATATACCAATATTTTGCTTTTAATAATCCATTAATTAAAGGGAACTATAAAAGAAGTCTATAATCTTTTCCCTCTATCAACGATTACATTGAGTATGCTTCAGTAAATCTCATATGCTTTCACAGGATTCCTGTTTAATTATTGTAACAAAAACTAACAAAGTAACCACACTAACAAGAAAATTAACTTCTAAGAACATGTACATTTGCTTCTCAATAAAAATAGAAAAGTAAAAAGTTAATCAAGGTTGTTCAAAAATTAGTTTTAAAAAAATAACTGTATCTAGTAATAACTAAATTGTTATACTTATTTTATGGTTAATGCAATTAATTTGATTTTATTAAAGAAATAACTAAGTAGTCCTAAGGTTCAAAATCGATCTTGAGTATAAAATAAACTGTTAAAAAAAAAATTTATTTTATGTGGTTTCATGGTTTCGGTGGAGATTAATTAGTCACCACTTTTAGTAGCGAATAGTTTGGTAACAATACCGTGATTTCAAAAATTGCACTCTTATATATAAGATTTTTTTAATTTTATTTATCTTTTTTATAAGAATTTTTAAGATGATATCTATAATTACTTATTTTTTACTAGAATATTCTTATTGACTTATAATAAATGATAAATTAATAAAGTAATTCATTGTATTTCTTATGTGATCGAAAAAGATGAATAATATAAATTAATTAATTAGGTGAAAAATAGTTAAATAAAAATAAAGAGATAATAAATTTCAATAATTTTTAAGATTAGTTTAGAAAATAATACAAATTATTAATACATTTAATATTGTTGAATAAATTAAATAACTATCTTAATGGAATAAAATTAGTTAAAAGAGTCCTAATAAAAAGAAAACATAAATAATGATTAAAATACTTATTGAATACAATTAAATCACTTGGCACCGGTGGTTAGCATACTGTGGGCATTTTGTAGGCGTGTGAATAGAAAAACAAACACTTTGCCACTCATTTGAAATATATATATACCCATTAAGAGAAATAAATTATTCTCCCTATAGTCCTTAAGAAACTAATAAAATAATTAACTATAATTAAAAATTTAATTATATAATTGGTAGTATTAATTATTTAATATGTGTATATATATATATTAAATTACCAGTAACATATCAATGACATATTTAATTTTTTAAAATATTTTTTAGTTTAAATTTTTTTATTTCTTTCATTATTGATATATTTATTACTTTAATTTTTATTTGTTGCTATACATGTGAATAGTTAAAATAATTTTCTAAAATACTTTTATACAATACAATAGAAGAGGTTAGACTAATCCAATACTTCAGCGCATTTCACTTATTATTTAGTACACTTAGAAGAATGACTCATAATTAAAAGTATTTTTTAAATTATTAATATAAAATACTCCCTTATTATTTAGTACACTTAGAAGAATGACTCATATTTAAAAGTATTTTTTAAATTATTAAAATAAAATACATTTAATCCAATAAAAAAATACGCCTAACTTTTAATTTAAATTGCTGTACAAAAACACTTGTAATTTGAATTTTATAAAAAAGGACCTGAAAAAAGTTAGTGTTATAATGTAAAAATAAAAAATAGAAAAAAAAAGTAAAAAGGAATACAGCAAGAAGAATTATTTAAAAATATTAGATTTGGTGCAAAATATTTTATCTATGGTAAAAGACATGCAAGATACAATTGTCTCCAGGCATCCATCCTATGTGGGACCTGAGTCCACCTCATAGATTAATGACAAGAAGAATAGATAGCAAATAAAGGAAACATATTTTGACATTGTGCTTACCTTATGAACACTTGACATGTCCATACCATTCTTGATATATGCAAAGCAATTGATTTGGGAAGGGTGAATGGCCGGGCAAATCTTCTTTGGCGGTTGATTATCTGCCAACTGCCAAAGAAGTCATTGCCCAGTAATGCACCTTCCCTTCAGCTTTCTTCATAACCAATCTCTGGGTACCTACCTGTATATATAATGTTGGGGGTGATTAAACTATGACATGCATCGCACAAGACAAAGGATATTCCCAGCACATCCTCTTCTCAACAACTAGTTACAACAATGAAAGTGGTCCATCCTCTGGCTTTAATTAGCCTCACCGCTACTGCCTTTTTACTGTGAGATTAGTACCACTGATATTTCTTCTAAAATTATATTCCATGCATTTTATTTTAATGAACAATTCAACATGTCTACGCATCAAGAGAATTAGCAATAGTGAAATCATATGAGTCTGTGACAAAGTAAATGCCATCCATATGAAAGCCATTAATATTCCTCTCTATTCCTTTTCTGTTGTCTTCTGTTTACTTGAGAATATGCAGGTAGTAGTGAATACCTATACGGCTATACCAGAACTACTTCCATTCTCAATCTAATAGGGTTGGATCTACCTCCTTTTTCACAACTAATGCATTACCGAATTCTTAAATGGCAAGTCTAATAATATAATATTCTTCTGCCGTAAAAAATCATTGTGATCTTTCCATTTGAGGACCTAAATGTATTAGTTCTTATCATGCTTATGAGTTAATTCTCTAACTTTTACAGGTATATGAGTTTATATTTTTTAGAATTAACTCATTGGTAAACTTTATTTTCAGTAAACTTTGATTAAATTCAATAAACTTTATATGTGAATTTTGTAAATTCTTGAGTTTACTACTTACTTACTTATCAAATTAACAAATTAAGTTGTTTTGTACATATATAGAATTCAACATATTTTCATTTAATAGTCATTCATAAGAAATAATCATATCTAAAAACATAAAATTTTTATTTTTTAACAATATCAAACATAGATAAGAATGTAATGTTCTACCATTGTTATAATTTTTGTAATATATTTTTTGACAGTGATACATTGATAAACTTAGTTATTTAAGTATCATGAAATTATGGTTTACTATTTTATTAGTTGTAGTAAAATTATGTTCTATATATATATATATGATTAACATCTATATGTGTGTGCTTTTGGTAATATCACATAAAAATAGATAAGTTGAGCACTTGTGTGCTATATGCTCGCAAGCCGTTATAGAAAATCAATTGTTCTTGTGCTCAATTCTGCTCTGGCATAGGGATTTATTATCCTAATCCAAGCAGTGAGAAAGTGTTACAGCGGCAATACTTTGTGTATATTCAAAGAGCCAGGTTATCTGGTAGATGATTTTTTTTTTTTTTTTTTTTTCCTCACTTGTTTATTCCTCCTCGTGATCTTGGAAGGAAAGAGATATTTAATTTTCAACTGAATTATTACGAGAATGAAGATATTTTGTTGTCTTTTGCTACTGGTTTATTCTTATGTACATACATACCCATACGTGCTGTAAATTGAGAATCTTTTCTTTTCTTCTATCTATTGGTGACAGACGTCTGACAGAAAATTTCATAGGAGAAGAAAGCTAGCACGAATGTTAAAGAACCTCTGAAATTAAGTAGATAGAAATTATGTAAGCGAATCTTCATTTAATTTGTTTTCAATAATTTCCAGAAATTAAAATAAATTCTCTTCCATTTTGCAGTTATGCTTAAGAACAGTTTCTCATTTGTAAAAGAAAAGTGATTAAGAACAGTTTCAACCAACAAGTCAGCGTCGAATTATGCATATTGGATACCTTTATTGCTTAGTGTTGGATTGGTTCTATTCCCTAAAAATTCAATAAAATTTATTAGAAAAGAAGTTTTTCTCCAATTAAGAGATCCATTTAAAGGTGGAGTTTTGTAATTACATAGTTTCAAGTCATCATCACCGTCATCAAATATCGACTGGGTTAGTTAAATATTTCAGACCGGGCCAATGACTATAGTGGATTATTATTGAGTGTATACCAGAGCAATGAATCGTGCCCTTGACATTAACATGGTGGACGATTAGTTAAATTTGTAATGCCCTGGAAGAGGCATAAAAATTTCATCAAGGTTTATCCCATCTAAAAGTTTGTATATTGTAATCCAAAGTTGGTTGCTGCTGGACTATTTACACCATAATATTCACTTGAAATTTTATTTTGGATTGATTAACACGTATTATAATAATGATCATCGCTACAGTGGAGCTTATTATGGACTTTATAATCTTTATGAAAAGGGTCTACTTCTGCATGCATAAACTCCAGATACATAAATGCTAACAGTTCATTTCATGCATGTATATAACAGAAAGTGTTTATGACCAATTCCTACATAGAAAAAGCATCAGATTAGTAAATCATGATATAGACAAATTCTTGTTTTCGAAAGGGAAAGATGGTGAAAGAATTTGGACCAGTAAATACAAGAACCTTACAATGGAATTATACCGGCATATGCTGCCTGCTCCTAATGCTTATCAATGGCATATCCAAGTTAGATGCTCATAGCTACCTATAAATAGCGTTCCATTTTATGATGATAGCCTCAGAGACAAATTTGGTGCTGGAAGTGTGATATATAGAAGTGCTGTTGCGGAATGATAGAGCAAGCCTCCTTTGGCAGAGAGAAGTAGAGGGCTTTAATGCATGCTTCTGGTTTGCCAAAGGAGATTTGCCCTGCCATTTTTTTAACAGTTTCTGACTAAACGTTTTGTGTTTTCTATGTTCTATCTTCTTCAATGACTGTATTTAATTAACTTCTTTCCTGTTTACTAACGGTTTTCCTTTCAACATGTGGCAGATGGACATAGAGGAGTTTCACTTTTATGAGACATGGAGATCAAAATGAGAGGTAGATAGCAAGTAATCAGAGATTATCCAAGACAATTGGCTAGCATTTTCTGTGTCATGAAGCCATAAGAATTGATGCTGCACCGATAATGTACCTTTTATTAGAGAGCATTGCCACATCTATCTTACCTTTTCTGATCAATCAACTCTCGAGAAACCTTCCAATGTCAAAATCTTAGTCAACTTTCCAGTTTAAATAAATTCCATGCGTTATTTCACATTCAAATGTTTCGCATTTACTAGCATGACACCCCAAATCACATGGCCAACATGAGGGTTGTGTTTGCTTAACGTTTAATTAAAACTAAAAGCTTCATACACTAAAAATAAAATGTATCTTGAAAAAATAAACAGAGTAACGTCCAATATAACTTCACGAGAAATTGCATCTAAAGGTATCATTGTGATAAAATTGCTGATAATGCAGAAAATTCGCCAGACAAGAGCCTCTTTGTTTTACATTTTTGGTATAATCGATTTTACAACTTTGAAAGTGATTAGAATGTGTGCCTAAATTAAACATGTGCTCCCATGTGCAAAATTCATTTTTTGTAAACCAAAGAAGCACTTCTCAAGCATTAATTGGACTTAGCTGGAGTTTGCTGCATGTCAACTCGTTTTAGTTTCTTTTGCTATCTTTCCCCCCCTTCATTTATCTATATTAGGTCCATCTAGCTCTACGTTGGTGCCTAAGTTCTTATTCCCGTCCCAAAAGGAGAAGTTTTGTCACTATGAGAAGTTTTGTCGTTTCAAACTATAAATGAGCTTGTGAAAATGGTAGTGGCGGATAATTTTTTCAATGATTATTTATATCATTATAGTTGCTTTTCATCAATAGTTAAAAAGCACATCCTTCCATCAATATTAAGCCACTATGAGAAATTCAAGCTTACATTTGTTTCTGTCCAACTATGATTTAATGACCGAAAAAAGTCACGAAGAAATCTGGTCTGAGGAGTTACACCTCTGGAACTTAATTACTTGCAAGTATAGTGAACATATCCTCACATGAAAATCATAAAAGACAAGCATTAGTACATTGGGATAGACTTGTAGTGAGTATTAATGTTGCACTGATTAAAAGAGAGGAAAGTCATACTACTGGCGCACTTGTCTTCATAGTATAGTGTCATCGATGGTATCCAGAGCAAATTGTTGTATCTCACAAGTATTACATCCAAGCATTATGATCTCCATCCAATACACAGAGTTGATGTTGGAGATCCCATATTTACCACTGATATGGCAAATACAATAGTATATAATGGGTGCAAACTTCCTTTTACAAGTGTTTTGTAAGCGTAAGTTAAAGTTTAATTTCACAATTTTTAATATGACATAACTCCACCATTTTTAATAGTTGAGGCTGGAAAATTGGTTTGTCATGCTCAAATTAAGTGAAGGAATATACCAAACATGAAATATACCTATCTTTCTGGCCAGGAAACATCAGAAAAATAATTTTGATTAGTTTCTAGTTTCTTATGAATTGGGAAATTCTCTCGTAATACGATTTCGTGCTTATTACTTGTTAACTTAGGGCTTCCGCAGTCGTATATGTGCTGTCACTGTACTAGGAAGAAGGGCGAAGATGAAGTCAGGGAAAATGCCCTTTAGACTATAAGAAATACTTATGTTATAATGGTTGATTAGAAAATTAACTATTTAGATTTTATATTTCATGGTTGATCATGTGCATGTGTATTTCATCACAATCTAAGTAAATGTAACCAATGACTATAACTATTTTCTTTAAACTGAAATTTTTTACTTGAGAAAGGTTAAATCCAAAAATTTAAGTCTAATTTCATTTAATTGTGTCAGTAGCCAGTAGGACTGTACTGTAGGTGTGGTGCAGAAAAACAACTTAAATAACTATAACTTCAGACCTGGAAGTTTGTATTTTTTCTGATATTACTATTTAATTTTGCCCTTTCATATGCAGCCCCTCACAGTTTAAAGAGTCACTACTACTAGCAGAATATAACTTTGAAAAAAACTAGCCAAGAGCAGAAAGGATGGTATCATATATAAAATAGGTATTTAACTTTTTTTAGTACTTTAGAATAATAATAATCGTGAAAGGTGAAAAGAAGAAGAATAAAGCTTATTGAGGAGGAAGATCCAGAGGTTTGTGCTCTCCCTTACTTTCTCTCCACTTTCGTGTCAGTTTGTTAACAATTCCTTCTTTTTTGACCAGATGAAAATGTGAATTTAATTATTTTTAATAAATAGTCAAATAATTCTTGATATCCATGAAATCATGATCCCAAACTTTTGGTTGTCAAGATTGCAGCACTATAAGAAAAGATATATTTTATGATAATAAAAATTTTCACTAAAAACTTAAAAATTCGTCATTAAATATATTTAGGATCACATAGAGATTGGTCATCGATAGATACTAGTATGAGAGTTACTATTAATTTAGTGACAATTTTTTATACATCACAAAAAAAAATAATACTTTTGTGACAAAAAATTCACCACTGGATTAATATATAATAGTAATAAAATAATGATGTCACAAATATCTAAATGTCATTATTAAGAATTTATAATAATATTTTTTACTAAATTTTATAATTAAATTTATTATAATTGTTAATACAATTTGAATAAAACTAATGGATTATTTATAATAAAAATTACTAAATTTTTTAATATGGATTATTTTAATTTAATATAATTATAATTATTAATAAAATTTAGTAAATTTGTAATAAAATTTATTATAATAATAAATTATATACAAATTTTACAATAAAATTTATTATAATTATTAATTTTAATTTTTTCACAATTAATTATTATTTTAATCAATATAATAATACATACACCATCATCTTTAAATGTTAAAATAAATATTACTTAAAATTAATGCACATTAACTTAAAAAAAATAAAACATTAAAATATATTAATGTTAATTTTTGTCAAAATTAATTATTATTTTTAATTGACATAATATTATACATACATTATCATCTTTAAATGTTAAAATGGATATTAGTTAAAATTAATACACATTAATTTAAAAAATATATATAACATTAAAATGTAAATAATTCATTATATATTCGATGACACTAATACAAATAATATCAATAATGTTCATAATATAAAATCTATACATTAAATTTCAATAAAACTACTAGAATTTTACAACTTTTCGACTAAACACAAGATATCCTTGAAATGAGGGTAGAAAGTTGTGTCTTCGTCAATTTTGATCCTACAAATAAATACCAAATAAATAAATATTAATATAAATAAATTCAAGTGAAAAATAAATAGTGATTATAATCTAACCTTAACAATTTACAGCCATAATTATGGCAATCAACTTGGTAGAAAAACAAAATTTAACTCAATACTATGGTTATGTGTTACTTTAAAAAATGATTATAATCATTAGGGAGTCTCAAAATATAAGAATTTGAATTTAAAACTCAAGTGAATTAATTAATTTGATATATCTGTTCTTTTACACTTTTATTTTGAGTAAAGCAAAGTATGACCCTTTTCATTTTATTCAAAGGAAAACTTATAATAATACCTTATAATTAAGAATAAATAGGAAAGAAGATAACAAAATAATAACGAGATTCAACCTAAATAGCAGAGAAGATAACGAAATAATTACAGAAGATTCAACCTATGTATTTACCATTCACATACATACAATTTGTAGCTTTAAACTAATAGTTCAAAATATATAATTCAATAAAAAAGGCGGCTCATAATTCTAAACTAAATAAACTTATCAAGGATAGTCATAAGAAAGTTACAAAATAAATAAAGTATAATGTAAGTAACATACCTTCTCCACAATCTTCCATGTGAATATGATTTTAAATAACAACTTTGCTACAACAGTAACTTAATTATTAACTATCGAAGTAATAAAAAACACTTTACTATATTAATAATTCCTAATGTAACCACAATTTAAAGCATGTGAATAATATAAATTGCAAGAATCAATGCATTTTAACAAGTATAATATAGGAAACTAAATATTTGAGTAGTATGCATGCAAAGTTAAATTATTTGAATAGAATGAACTTGATTAATTATTTGAGTAGTACGCATTACAACGTATAAAGTTTGATGCACCAGCGTACATACTCATACAATACAGAATGTACTTCACCTATCTTTGTAAAGGTAAGAGAAAAAATACCATACATATCCACACACTACACAATGCACTTCACCTACCTTTGTAAAGGTAAGAGAAAAAATACAAAAAAAAAAAAAAAAAAACAAACCACAATGCAAATAATGAGTGAATAAACTTTAAAATTAAAAAAAAAGAAAAAAAAAGAGCAAGAGAGTAAAAACCAGTAAGCAGAGGTAGCGTGTTCAGCTTAAACTATCTCACATAGTAACACTCTACCGAGATGCAGTAATTACTTGAAAAAATAAACTAGACGTAAATAATTATCAAGTTAGAAAGGGCATAACTTCATTAGAGAAGAATAATGCGAAAGAGGAAACAAATGAAAACAGTTAATTATTTACTTGTAATTACTATTTTTTTTTATAGGATAAATACTAATCGTCAATAAGTTAATTTTATAAGATTCTAACACACGACTTCTTCTTTCTATTTCTCTACTTTTTACCACCAAACCAATCTTTGCAATTACTATAATAAATTTCAACTCTTATTGTAACTTTCTTGTTCAAAATTGATAGAAGACAAAAGATTTAAGAATGTGTTTTGAGATATGCAATGGATAACAGGATTTCGAAAGGCTAATTAAAAAAAAAAAGTGCATTGAAGATTAAAAAAAAAATAAAATCTTAGAATAATATATATCATGATCCACAATTGAAACCTAATTTCAAAATAAGAAAATGGAGAATGATAAAACAACAAATGTGGGTTAATAATCTTTTAAAAGAGTTATGTATCCCATAATTTTCTCGCGTCAATCTGTTGCACCAAAGCAGGCTACAAAGATTGTGGATGGTAAGTACGGTTTTATTTTGAGTATTTAAAAATTGATAACCGTTTATTGAAAATAAGAAAAGAACATTGTTTTTAATATTTTAAATATGGATAAATAATAATTATAATATATTATAATATATTAAATATATTTATTTTTTGAAATAAATGATAATATAATATATAAGTCATTTGTAATTTTGTAATTAGAATAATATTATTTTTACTTTACGATTTAAATCACGATGCTCTTATACTTATTTGTTGTTTTTTTTTGTAAGCCACTTATTTGTTTACTTGTTTTAAACTGTTAATTTCTTTTAGTCTATCTTTTTATTTTTAATTAAATTTTAATATTTTTGAAAGAATTATCAATAGTTAAAAAATTGAAAAAATGAATAATAGACAGAATGTATTAAGTTGAACATTTTAAAACTCAGAAAGTTCATTTTAATAAATACTTTACAATCTTTTAAATAAAAATCTTATCCAAATAATTATGGAATCTGAGTTTTAAATTTTGAAAAAGTATTAACAACTAACAATTTTAAATGTTAAAGATATATTGCAAATCATAACAAATCATATTTTGTTACAAAATAAAATATTTGTTATCTAATTATTTTGTTATTTATTAACAAAATTAATATATATATATATATATATATTTATAATATTTAATTTTAAATATATTTTTATAACCATTATTCTTTTAATACTAAATTTCAATTTCTAATTAAAAAGTTTATGAAATTTTCAATTATTAACTGTCACCATTATTATTGTTGTCACTATCACTCCCACAATTATTGTTACCATGATCATAATCATTATTGAAGTTACCATCATGATTATCAACTCTTATACCATCACAACCGTAACTTTAACGTTATTATCACAACAGTGACAATTCACAACCTTTTTTCCTATTATTGTTATAACCAATGTTGCCTTTAGAATTGGCAGAATCAGTTAGGCCTCACAAGATTGTTTTTGGCCCAATGAACTAGATCAAGCTGGATTTAATAGATTTATGTCAATATAGAATCAAGCCAAAATGAGCTTACCCAATAAGCTTGATTGGCTAAGAAGCTAGGTTATACTCAAGAAACAAATACTTATATAGATTCAGACCTATTTTAGCCCAACACTATTTAAATTTATGTATATAAATATGCAGGAAGAGAAACACAAAATGGTCAATTTGGTTGATTCTAATAGGCTATCACTTAGGCACCTAAACATGTTATATATGAGTTGACTCAACCCCATATAGGTAAAACCTATATGGGTCATATTTAAAGTTGGTGAGGTTTTGCTTCCAACATAATTGCTTAATTTTTCTATCTTTTTGGCCTAAACAATGATGGGTCGGACCGAGGCTGATCTTGAGATTTATGGGCCTAGGGTGAAATTATAGATAAAGTCATATATATATATATATGACAATTTTCAAAAAAGGAAACTCATGCGCGCGCACACACACATATATATATATATGACAATTTTCGAAAAAGGAAACTCATGCATAAATATGACTATGGAAACGTATAAATTTGAGGAAGTAAATAACATATATTTTTTTATTTTCAATTTAAATGAGTTTTATTATAAAAAATAAAAAATAAAAATGAAAGAGTAAGAGATGAGTATATTAGAAAATATATGACTGCATTGATATGTAATCAATGGAAGGAAAGAGTAAAGAGAAAAAAGAATTTTTAATTTTTCAAATTGAGTATTAAAAGACAATAATATCCTTGATATAAGTTATTTAAGATAAGAAATATTTGTTTTTATATCCTAAATATTTTAGTGTAGGTTACTAATGCACTCTAACTAAAAATAGAGTGTGAGTCTTTAGCATTCCCTATATATGTGTGTCACACACATATATATTATTTGTTAGATAAGAAAATAATCTATTTTGTAACAATATATTATTTGTTAGGATTAAAGATATTTTAAGATTTAAAACTTTTAATTGGGAAGATTTTTCAAAATTTAAAAACCATAAAACCAAATGTCTATCTGCCAAAAGAATATTGGTTGTCTAAAAAAATATTGGTTGAATTCATAGATGACATCATAATCTAGAACTACATAAACTTTTGCTACTTTAAATTATATATATAATCAAGATTATCATTTTTCTTAGATTTTGTTAAGATTTATTTTTTAATTTTTAACATTTTTCTACAAGTTTTATTTTGATAAGTATTTTATTTATAAAAAAATTAAAATATTTTTATAAGATCTTGTTATGAGACTTTTATCTCCATCCTTGCGCACAAAACTCATGTTCATCCCCACCCTCATACTTGAAAAAAAATATGAGATTTATATCTTGTCCTGCCTCCATCAAGTATTAAGTATACTTGTACTTGTTTCATACCACAAAACTATTATAATAATTTTTTAATAAAAATAAACTATTTAAATATAATTATATTAATTTAAAAGTTATTTAATATATATAAAGTTTATAGTTTGTTAATTAAATGTCAAACATTTCTTTTTTTTAAGGTAAATATTAAATCCTGAATGTCAAATCTTTCTTGACATCCCAAAATTATAATCGGTGAAGAAAACATGAATTTAATTTAAGGGGTCATTTGGTTTAAAAACTAGGTATAATAATCAAGAGCAAGAGTTTGAGATTTTTAGTTATTAAAATAAGGGTGAAACAGAAGCGAGGATGAAGTGAGTATGTATATTCTCATCATTATTCTTATCCTCAACTTATTTATCACTTGACACAATATCTTTTATCTATTTTATGTTTTAAAAATTAAATTATAGATACAATCATTACATTAATTAAATATTCACTTTAAATTTAAAAATTCTACAAATAACTAATTATCTTAACTATTATTTTCTTTATAAATTTATTAATTTTATCAACTAACTTTTCAGTAATAAAGAATTTTACACTTCTATTCAATCATAATTCACCTTTTATATCACTTTTAAAGTATTGATTAATAAAGTTAACCAACATAACATGCATGAAAGAGTATGATTAAATGTCAATGTAAAACTTTTTTATACTATATAAGTATTAAACTCTCTAATATATGCTAGAAAATGTTTATTGTTTTTCTATTTAATATCTATGAATGAATTTGAGATAAATTATTTTGACACAAATGTACACACAATTATTCTGGATATTTAAATTTAAAAGTAATTGATAGAAGTAATTATGAATTAAAGATTTAATTCAATTTTAGATAAAAAAATTCAAGGATATGTACATAAATTTATATTGAAAAGAAATATATTAATAACAATAACAAATAAATATAACTATGAATTAAAAATTTAATTTGAATTTAGATATAAAATTAAGGCATAAATAGTTTAGATTTAATTTAATATGATAATATTATTATGAGATAAATAGTTCAATTTGAAGTGATTGTGTTAGTGTTACGAGTTCATTGAAAAAAAAAAGATATATAAGATAAATATTCTTTCAAAATTTTATTTAAAAAATATTAAGGTAAATGTTATAATTACATTTATATCTATCATAAATATAGTTAAATTTTTATATTTTAATATTTATTAATTTTATAATTTGAAATATAATACTCATGATCAATAAATAATATAAAATTATATGTTTTATTATTATTTATATTGTAAAATTGGTCATATTATTTTTTAAAGATATAATTAAACCAACAAATATTAATTTACAGTTGTATTAATTTAACTGTATTCAATACCAAAAATAAATCTAATTCTAGTTAAATGATTAAAGATTAAAAATTGTATGAAGCATTAAATAATTTATATATAGGGTAATCATGTTACCTTTACCAATTGTACTTTGAAAGTCATAAGCGAATAATTTTGATTAACCACCAGTATAAAACTCTATTACACTAGTTATAGGTGTTAAACTCTAAAATTTATAATAAAATAATATCATATATATTAAATTTTAATAATAACTATAACATGTAATGAAATAACATACCTACATACATATACATATCTACACAAAAACATATTTTATATTTATAATATATATATATATATATATATATATATATATATATATATATATATATCCTAAACACACACTTTATTATAAAATCTATGGTAACATAGTGGCAGCTAATATCTTTTGAGTTTAATTGATATATAATATTAGTGTCTGTGTAAAAGATTTTTACATTGACATGATTTTTCATTTATGTGACTTTTAAAGTAGTAATAAGTAAAGTCAACAAATCTACCATGAATGAAAGGTTGTGATTGACTGTCAACGTAAAAATCTTTACACTGACAGTGTATACCAATTAAACTTATATCTTTTTATAAAAAGGTAGAGCCCGAGTTCTAATCTATGAAACAACAAATTGATTTTAGAAATCTTGCTACTTTGAGTGTTGAAATCTTACTATAGAAATATATTATTGTTACGATTATAATCATATTAAACATAAGTTTAAACTAATAGAGTTACATCAAAGTTAAGGAAAAAAAATTATTAATATAAAATAAATGAGTATATTTATAACAACTACTAATGATATAATATTAATAAAAATATTTTATTGTTATTATTTTAAAAATATTCAATAAAGTTATCGTACAATATGAAAATCAAATTTATTATACAACATATTAGTGACAAATTTAACATACTAAATCCATTTATACTAATTGCATTATTAATGCTCAACTATCTATTTAACTTTTTAGAATAAATTATCGTTTCAACTTCCCAGATAAACACTTAAATACTCATAATAAATTTTACACATCACTCCAATATTGCTAACCAAAATACATCTATGAGTAATGGAATTTCAAACAAAATACAACATATTATACACTGCACCAACTGACCCAATGAACCTTGTCACCTGGCGAGGCCCAAGGTAGCTCACCCAACAACAATAATCGCTCAGCAAGGACTCTGTATTAAATCGTTTCAGTAATAGGGACTTTGTTTAGTGAGTGATGAGGAGCAAAATTTTTCTACAATACTCACAACAAGTACACCGGTCGTATGTAGTAACTGATAAATACATCATGTCGATCCACATGAACTTGATGATACTTAGAAACGTCAATACTTTCTACTTGTACAAATGAAAGATATAAACAAATTAAAACTACCAAACATAAAGTAGAAAAAGAAAAATAAATAAAGACACAACGGTTACAGGTATGCAATTCAGTTGAGTTTGACTTAGTAAATCATCCCTCAAGTGCATAAATGGACTCAAAACTTTGGTTCACTACCCATTCATCACCCATAAAATTATCCTTAACCTCGATCCCTCACCAGTAAAGAACTAAATTATTTGGGCTTTAGACTCTCGCTCTCTCACACACTCTAATTAAAGTCAAACAACTTTCATTAAGTAAAGGAGCTTAAGATGGTCAATGGATATTACTCTCTCTCGAGCAATAACACCCTTTGGGAGTTCTTCTCGCTTTATAAGTCCAAATTCACTCTTAGGCTCATTCAACAAATAAAACTCACAAAAAATTTAGAAATAAAGCATAAGGTAAAGAAAAAAACTAACAATGAAAAATAAAATTAGATAAAAAGTACAAATATACACAAGAGTTTAGGTAAAGCTACATCAAAATCCAATTAAATACAAAACCTAGCTACTTATAGGGGTGGATGAGCTTGAGGATGGATGAAGAATGGTCTAGAGCATGCCCCAAGTCAGCAGGTGTGCAATCCTGGGTTAAGAGAGAACATGGAACTCCTGGACGTAACCCCTAAACTGATTGAAACTTGGCCTTTTATTTTTACATTTCGTAACACCAGCGCCTAACGGTAAAAAAATGGCCACTAGGCGCCATAAGAATACTTCAAGGCTAAGTTTTCATGGGCGTTGGGCGACAAAAAATCAAGCGTTGGGCGCTCGGCATTAGACGTATGTGGATTTTGCTGTGGGTGTTCCTTCCACAGCCACTGACGATTGGGCTTAAATGCTGAACGAAATTTTCTAACTTTTCCTCACTTCTTTGATCCTTTCCAAAGTCTGACTCAAGACAACTAAAAATAAGAAAATAAACATACAATATGCATAAACTAAATTCTAAACCTAAATTTCTGACTAAATCTAATTTTAAGTGAAATAAGAGGAAAACAAAACCTTAAATAAGAAAGAATTATGTAACTGCTCTATTTTACCTCTGTAAAAATAGGTAAGTTAGGCCGTTATCAATTCCCCAAACTTAAAGTTTTATTTGTTCTCAAGAAAAAAACACTTTAGTGGATGATACAAACAATTATGCAAGCAACATGCATGCTAACATAACACTGAAACAGAATGAGTAATCACAAAATGCAATAAGACAGAATGCCCAATGACAAACTCATATGTACAACCAAAGCATAGTCAAGATTCACATTCTACCCTTTATTAGCAACTGAAAATTAAATGCTCACAAAATATTATCAATGTAACTATGGTGCCCACAAAGAAAAGAAAAATCGCCTTGCAAAAGTCAACTAAAATGGAAAGTTATGTAGATCATAGAATTCAAATAACCTCACCGGTAAGGTGCTTCTCTCCATACAATTGTATAAGGATAAAACATTACACTCATATCACATAATGCAATCACACAAATCAACTTTGCTTTTCATCTCAACCAATTACCACTGATGCATACACAAAGAGATCACAAGGGCTTTATTTGACCCATAGCTTGGTTGGGCTAAAAGAAAAATGGTTTTTCTGGAATCAAATGAAGAAGTGTTGAAGAATACATATTCAATGAGACCAGTTCACCCTTTACACAATCATCTATCCTATATTCCCAAAATCCAACTAGCATCATTGATTACACTCAAACATTTATAATCAGCACAAATCAATTTCCAAGCTTTTTATTCATTTTTTCTTTTTCCTTTTCTCTTTTTTTCTATATATAACACACATAGCCTTTAATGTACTTGACTTCTAAAAATGCTCTCCACAAACTTATTGTAGACCCAATCTCATTTACATGCTCTCTCAACCCTAGGACAAGGGAACACATACATAAATCCAATATGGCTGAAGGGTTAATAGAATCAAGAATGAAATCAATTAGGCTTAAAGGGGACATCAAAGGTCAAGTAATATACAGGTAGGATTTTTGGCTAAGGAGCTAGTTAAGAAACATGACCTTGATCATTTCTCAATCATGCATGCAAAGCAGTAATTAGTAAGAATTGAGAAAAATAAATAACATGAAGAATAACATGAAGTGCATGGTGACTTACACAACAATAAACATTAAGCTTAAATCTTTACATGGCTAATGCTCTCATTAACATATCACACAGAACTCGCCAAAAGAATCGAATAAGTAAATCTAACTTTAACGTACTTAAAGTCAACAAGTTAAAATTGAATAAAAAATAGCACAAGAGCGTTGATATTACTACTAACAAAGGGACAAATAATGAATCAAGACAAAAAAAAGAAATGCTAAACAACACATATCTACGGAAGGTTCATAAAAAATCCCAATTCTAACATGCAATACATAATGTAGTGCAAGAACAAAACAAAATGCAGTGCAGAAAAATAAAAAAAAAATAGTGTTCTGGAGTCTTTGCAGATGTGTTTGATTAGGTCCTCCTTCTCACATTGCCTCTATCCGAAGGACCCTTCCCTCGCTTAGAAGTGAGCCTAGTCCCTAAGCTTATGAGGACCAATCAACCATGAAATCCATAGAGGTGTGTCTGCAAAAGAAATTAAAAAACATCAATGCAGAATAAAGAGTAAAAAAGCATATGTATTTACAAAAACATAATATACTTACACAAGTGGACAAACATATACTGTACAAAAATTGAAAATGCTAAATGAAATATGCATGCAAGCATGAAAAAAGAATGAAAAATGCATGAATGGTGTCTCTATGAGGTGGCACCCAATGATTACAAGACCACCATTGGGCTCTCCCTAACAGAGATGGAAGAAAATGTGTAAAAAGGCATGGCAGATGATAAGTGCCCAGGGCACAGTGGATGAACACCCAACGCTCATATGCAAATGATGCAGAATGTGATGAGCACCCAACGACCATGATACAGGAGCTTGGCATTCATGTGCAAGGATGCAAAATTGACATCGAACGACCATGAAACAGACGTTGGGCATTCATATGCAAAAATGCAGATATAAGGATGCAGGCCCAACACCCAATGGCCACATTGAGAACACTGAACACTGTATACTAGATAGTAGATTCTGGTTTAGAAAACCAGGATTTTACCATCCAAACTCATAACTTACACATCCAAAATGCAATTTACCCATGAATTGGCACAAATAAAAACACAAAAACATCACATACACTTAAACAAACTTGCTCAAACAATCAAATTGAAAAAATTAACACTGAAACAACATGAATTATGCAAAATCAAAATGAAAACAAAATGAGACACAAATGTGCCTAAAACACAACTTAACTAGTCAAAACACAAAATATGCATGATATGACTAAACTAATAATTTACACATGCTATAAGATAGTACACAAACTTGCACAAACCCTTAAAGCCACCAAATTAATACAAAAATTGACAGACCAATGCATATGCAATTCACGAAAACAAAAGTGAGCAAAACTTCTTAGAAAAACAACTAACATACCTAAAACACAAACTACACATACAACTTCACAAACAACATATTTACACTAGTACACACCAAACAAGTTTGTTTAAACATTAAAATTGACAAAATTAACACAAAAACTCAAAATCACATGCAAACACACTAAACAACCTAATATGCCTGAATGCATTACACATATGCAAATTCCAAAGGCAACCTAAACTACCAATGCATGAACAATGATTAAATGCAATGAAACACAACAAATTGCATGAACTACGTAAAACACAGAAAAAACATAAAAACTACTAAAACACTAAAACACATAAAACAAACACATACAACACAACTAACACATAAAACATGCACATTAGGCTATATGATCACATTTACACCACAAACCTAAAACGACAAAACCTAACAACTACTAACCTAAGCACAAAAACTAAAACATAACAAGTCTAAACTAAACACGTAGTATTTACGATCACTAGCCTAAACATACTACCACTACAACTATACCTAAAATACAAGAACACTTACATAACACAATACATACAAGTAGCCTAAACATAAAAACTAATCTCTCAATAACACACTCTCCATATGTACATATTACAAACATCATAATCTCACCAAAAAGGAAAAACACAAACACACAATAGAAAATCAGGTAAGCACATAAATAAGTAAAAATTGCACAATATATACATAAACACAGAAAAGGAAAGTAGAGAGAAGGGTTAGAAAATTAGGTTGTCTCCCAATGAATGCTTGTTTTATGTCATGAGCCTGACGGTTTAGGACCTCATAGGTTTACTGGATGATTTCCCCATACAAAGCTAGCTTTCTTGGAGATATTTTGGGCCTCTACTCGGGTCTTTTGACTCCAGGCCAAGAGCTATCATGCTTGTGCATCCTCTTCACGAACTCTTTGAAATGAAGCATGTATTTATGCCTCCTAACATGCTTTTGAGCCTTCTTAGCACTACTAGTGATGCTTTTCAAGAATCTTCCTCTGTACAACTCACATCAACACCAACAAGTAGAGGATCAACAGTTAAGTCTTTTAAATACACCTCGCCCTCAAGAAGATCCATTTTCTCTTCTTCACTTTCCTTCTCCAATTGATCTTCAATTTGTCCAATGTCTTTTGTTGGATGTATCTCTTGAACCAGACAAGACACAAACACCTGATCATGGTCCTAAGTATGGAAGGTCTTCCCACTTTCTGCTTCTTTCTTTTCAATCACCTATTCATTCTCACACATGCTCTTTCCCAGGTTACTTTCTACTAATTCCTCTCCACTGTCTTCTTTTCTCACTTCTTCTTCCTCTTCTTCATTGAATGGATCATCAAAATTTTCATTTTCGTATGTGCCTTGGTGGTAATGGATTTGCTCTTGGATTCAAGTTGTTGCTGAAAGCTAGCTAAAGGTGATCTATTCATTTCCTTTACTTCCTTCAGCATTTGACTAACTTACCTATTCATCCTCTCCAAAGTGTTGCGTGCTCAATTCAAACCCCTTGATCTCTTCAAATATTTCCTTCATTTCAGACATTTTCTTTTTATGCATTGCTTGATCATCCATATATGATTAACCTTGTTTATTATAGTCTAAGTTAAAGAACATGCTTTGAGGGCATGATTTCTAAGGTGGCTCTTGTGGGGCTCTTTCTAAAGCTTTTCTTCTCTGTTGAGATGACCATTGCATATATTCTTGGAAAGTTCTTTAAAGCTCTGAAGTGTTGTCATGGTGCCATGGTTAAAATTGTTTTTTATACCACTATTATTGAGAAAGGTACCAAGGTACTTGAATACTCTAATTAAAGTCAAACAACTTGTATTAAATAAAGAAGCTTAAGATGACCAATAAGTATTACTCTCTCTTGATCAATAACACCCATTGGGAGCTTTTCCCACTTTACAAGTCAAAATCTCCTATCGGACTCATTCAACAAGTAAAGCCCATGAAACATTTAGTAATAAAGTGTAAGGTAAAGAAGTACACCAACAATGGAAAATAAACTTAGAATAAAAGTACAAATATACACAAGAGTTTAGGTAAAGCTATATTAAAACCCAACTAAATACAGAACATAACTAACCATAAGGGTGGATGAGCTTGAGGATAGATGAAGAATGGTTTGGAGCATGACCTAAGTCAGCAGGTGTACAAGCCCAAGTCAAGAGAGAATGTGGAACCCCCAAACAGAACCTCTAAACTAAGTCAAACTCAGCTTTTTATTTTTATATTTTGTAACACCAGCGCTAGTAGTAAAAAAATGGCCACTGGACACCATAAGAATACTTCAGGGCTAAGTTTTCATGGGCGTTGGGCGACGACAAATCGAGCATTGGGCACTCGGGCTTAGATGCTGAACCAAATTTTCTGACTTTTCCTTGCTTCTTCGATCCTTTCCAAAACTTGACTCAAAATAATTAAAAATATGCAAATAAACATAAATATGTATAAACTAAATTCTAAACCTAAATTTCCAACTAAATCTAATTTTAAGCGAAATAAAAGGAAAACAAGGTCTTAAATATGAAAGAATTATGATAACTGATCTATTTTACCTATATAAAAATGGGTAAATTAGGCAATTATCAGCAAGACAAGTCACTAAGTGCAAATCCCTTGAAAATCCAACCTGAGACAACTTTGCACTGGTAGACCTCTTGCTAAGTGCAAAACTGGAAAACAGGTCTAATAGAGGCAAAAGCTCATTGGCCGAAACCTTCATCCAACGAGACCTTGCAGATGGAAGAACCTCTGCTACATAATTCACTCAACCCTATTTCATACAAAGTATACATACACATACTCCATATTACTTACTAAGTTCATAATATATAATTTACACAGAACCCTACATATCTACTCACTCTTAAAACATAACTCATGAAAAGTAGATACAAAACATGACATAGATATTAACTTCAATTAACCCATACATTTAACCTCCTTACAAGTCTAACTTATATACATATGCATATTTTGATACATAACTTTCTTATGTACACATATAACAACAAAATATCATCATTAGTCTCCCAAGCACTACTTGACATCCTTTACTTCATTGGATTCAACCTTTTAGCATCATCGCTACTATCTGCTCTTGTGCAAAACATGATTATCACAGTCATGCACAAACAAGAATACAAATTGCAAGGGTAAGCTCATGCACTAAAAATCAACATAAAAGTGATATACAATTACATTGATAACCAATCTTAATCACAATAACGATAACTCACATTTATGCTCCACCTGAACATAAGAAATTTCAACCAATCAATCACATTTATGCTTCACCGAAACATAAACACTAACATCATTAAGCTGATGCTTTCTGGAAAGACTTTCTACATTGAATTCAAATACCAAGATAGCGGTTTATCTAACTTCCCCTCACACTAGTATCTGGTATCAATCTGACCCATCCGATAAACAGTTAAAGTTTAAGCATAGTTATTGAATAACCAACTGATGCCTAGTGTATCATCGCCTGAAATAAAGTCCTAACACTGTATCATGTTGTTATCCAAGTATATACTGTGGTATATCATTGCCTAACACAGGGCCCTACATATCATCCCCCAAAACAGGGCCTTAGCATTAGGATCACTTAAACCTATCCATTTCCCTAATTCAATGCATCAGCTCAAGAGCTTTGTTGCCTCTTTGTAACAGTCCACAACACAATTCATTAATATTCTTATATTAATGAATTACAATCTCCAATCATCCACAAACACAATTCTAACAACTCATCATTCACACACAATACACAATTTGATATATTACTCAAAGCATGCATAAACTCAAGGAATCATCATGCATTTAATACAACACCTCATCACTATGCATTTATAATCGACATACATGATATCTTAAATAACTCATTCATACCATCAAAATATATGTATCACATAGCTCAATAATACAATTAACGTGCACGTTATCCCAAATAGCTCAACTACGAAATCTAAATATACGCTAACTCAATTAGCTCACATTACAATCAACAAATACATTAACTCAATTAGCTTAAATCAAGATCAAATACGTACTATCTTAAATAGTTCAAAACACAATTACAATACTTGTTATCTCAAATGGCTCAAAACATAGTCAAAATACTCGTTATCTCAAATAGCTCAAACCTCTCAACTACCAAATTGCTTATCCATTAACAAAAATCAACCAAAGACCTTCCCTTATCTATTTCTCCCTTTAAAAGTTGACTAAAAAAAAAAAAGAGAATGATCGATCTGAAGAAATTCCCAGAATCCTGACAGGAAAATCCAAATTCAACAAGAACCTAAGAAAATTAGAATTTTCAAAGAAATTCCCTTTTAACAGGAATAGTAGGATCGAAGAGGAATAGAAAATGGTTTAGAAAATTATGATCAAATATACTTATATTGATTACCTCTCAGAATCATGAACAATGAAAGAGATCATGTCTGATTCCAAAATGAAACTTTAATCATGTAAAGTAAGATAGAATAGCGGTGAGGGGGATAGAAAGAAGTGGTTCCTGGAGAAAGAAAAGTAAATTGAGAAGAAGAAAAATTGGAGGAAAAGAAAGATTATGGATTATCCGAAAACTTTCCGAAATCTAACTAAAACTTTTCAAAACAAAAAAATAATAATTATTTTTATCTTCCCCATTTTTCTACTATCAATCAAATGCAATAACTGAAATTATCATATCTCAATCAATTAACAATTTAAGTAAAAACTTAAATTGAATTCCCTTCAATATTAATTCTACAAATTTATAACATATTAAATATACAGGTTCTTACAACAAATTATTTGTTATATGTTTATTTTGTCACTATTAATCACACTGTAGTGACAACTTATAATTTAGTCACTATTGTAAATAATATTAGTAACAAATAAAAAATATGTCACAAATAATAAATAGTGGCAAATCATATTTTCTACTAAGTTTTTATAAAAAAAAATCATATATACAATTTTATATAGTGTTAATTAATTACAAGTCCTTTTTAATATAACTTCTAACATAATTATTATTAAAATTACTAAACCTGATTACAAAATATATTTTTTAAAATTATTTATTAAAATAAAATTCAAATTTATTATTTTCTGAGTTATTTTCTTTCAGATTTTGATTTTGACTAAAATGGTACATGTTTATATTTAAACACTACAATAAAATATTAATTTTCATTTTATATTTAAAACATAAAAATGATACAATATTTCAAAATTCAAAGAAAATTACGTAATATATAAAAATTTTATGATTTTTCCTTAAGAAAATTTAGAATTCAAATTTGAAACTTTTAGGCGGTACATATAACAAGATTTAAATTTCCAATCTCTGTTTCACAACGGGGAAACTAACAAATTTATCAAAACTCATCCAAAGTCATTGAAAATATAATTATTTTAAATTATAAAAAACTATTTTAATAGAAAATAACAAAAAATCAATTTTTAACTCTATATGTTTTAAAATAAATTTACATTTACATTAATGATACAGATAGCTAGTTACATTTTTTAACATGAAAAGATTCAATAGAGTCGGATTGGTACAATTTAAATTATAAAAAATAATATAATATTATTTTAAATTTATCTATAAAAATAATTTTCTTAAATTTAACATTTAGATAGCAAATTAGTATATTATCAAACAGCACGATGACATAAGAATAACTCTTTATTAATATTATATTAAAGCATTTGTCACTACATCTCGTCAAATCAATTATTTTAACAACAAATCTGCTATATTTATGTTAAATATTTATAATAAAATATTATAAAAAAAGTTTCAAATTTTTAATAAAAAATAATTAATAATTTATAATAAAAAAATTATAGTCATTCATGAATTGTAATATTTGTGACAGTTAATTTTTTGTCACGAGCACTTTTTTATGTCTGACAAAATATATATTAATGACGATTTTAGAATTACTTTTCACAAATTATATATATTAATGATAATTTTTTTGTGACAAACATATTTTGATTATTATTGATAAAATTATAATAACAAATATTTATTAGTCACTATCGTAAATAATATTAATATTTGTCACTAATAATATGTCATTAGTGACAAAATTTATTTTCATTAATATATTTTATTCACTAAAACTAACATGCCTTAACTAGTATGCCCTGCTCCCATTTCAGTAGTATACGCTAAAAAATTAATTTAGTTCTTAGGAATTTTAAAACACTGCGTGAACTGAAACAGTCGTTTATACTTTATTTGACACGACTATTGTAGACTACAACATGGGGGTCGACTGCATGACATTTTCCACTATCACCAAAGGAATCGCAGGCACATGATAATATTTTATATTTGTTAATAACACAAGGATGTCGATCAATTCCTTTCCTGTGACTCATACGTGAATGTCTGCATGCACCGTTCTAGGTAAAATATCTTTATCTAGCAGACCTTTAAAAACAATATATGGATTTGAGAAAGTGGACTAAGAAAAATAATTATTTAGCTTATTCAACTTGTGACTTCAAATGATATGAAATTGAAAAGTAATTGAGATAAACTTCTTAATAATTAATATAATAAACAATAAAATAAAATGAATAACCAGTAAAACAAATGTTTTTTTTTTTCGTAAGTTTTATACATCTCAACTTTTTCAGAAGTCTTCTAAAAACCTTTTCCTTACAACTTTATTTTTTATTTATTTCATTCGTACAATTTACTTATGAAAATATTTCACTTATTTTATGTGATTAATTTATTTTAGCCTCTTCTAGTACCAATCTGTACTATGGAAATGTTTATCTAAACTAGTTTTAAAATAGAGGATCCGTTTGTTTAAATTTTTTTTTTTTTAAAAATGTTATTTTAATTTTTGTTTTTGCATTTGTTCAACCTATTTATTTTTAAACAAATAGTTTTATTTTTTAATAGATTCTGTCTGTTTCTTAAGAAAACACTAATCTAAAAAATATTTTTAAAAACATGTTTTTTTTAATTTAAACAAACCAACTCATAATCTATTTTGTTTATCTAGCCAGTATATGAGTGGCGATTGATAGAATATATACGAGACAAGGGGACAGTGAGCCTTGAAGAAAAATACTGTAAAGGATCATAGTTCATACTACACAGTAGTCCTTGAGTAGTAAGGTAGTTGCAAAAATGTGATACAAGTTAAAGTATTTTGGACAAAAAGGATATGGTTGGTTGAATAACGAGGAGGTTTATGAGTTATGTGCTTATGTGACAGGAAGCTGGTGGACCACGGCAGCAACACCAGACAGACGCATGCAAAGAAGTTCCCAGAGAACAGACACTCCGTAGTATATACCAGTACATATCACTCAAACTCAAAATGGTTAACAATGGAAGCTAACATATCAAATTATCAATAACCTAGTAAGTTACTGGGTTAACATATCACTCAATTAATCACATTCTTTTATAGTAGGGACTTTATTAAAAAAACCTTGTAGTTGAATTTTAGCATAAAATAATATATAAAAGCACTTTAAGAAAAAAAAAATATTTTAAGGATGAATTTTTTTATAAAACGCAAAGGCGACCACTAAGAACTAATTTATGGATAAGGATTAGAGATATTCACAAATCGATTGGGTTTTTAGAAAAAAAAAATAAAGCAATTAATTTTAAAAAGAAAAAAAAATGTTCATACACCAAATTAGTCAAATAAAATAAATTAATAATTTAATCTCAAAATACTAAAATATTTAACGTATACAACAAAATTCACTAATATAATTATTTAAATGTTAAATTAAAATAAGTAATATATAAATACATTTGATAGTATATTAATATGAATATAAGATTAAGATATATTTTACTTAATGAGTAAGTAGTAATTAAAAGTAATAAAAATAATTAACATGTATATGTATATTTTATTGATTTATTTATGAATTAAATTGATTAAGGTAATGTTTTAATTGATTTGATTTGATTGTGATGTAAAAAAAAAAACAACTTGAAACTAACTTAATTAATTAGGTTTAAATTACTCAATCTATAGAATTGATATAAACCAATAAACATAGTGTAAACAGCTTATTTATATATATATATATATATATATATATATATATATATATATATATATATATAAATTAAAGTTTATTCGTAATATAACTTCTTATTATTTAACATTCTCGAACTTGACGAATAGATAATATGATAAGTAGCAGTTGAATAAATGTGTATATATATATAAAAAAAGTCAAAGTTTATTAGTAATACAACCTTTTATATTTAACATTCTCGAACTTGATGAATAGATAATATAATGAGTAATTGTTAAGTGTTTTCTATATTATTTTTGTTAAGTGGATAAGTTATATATAGTATTTGATAAATATATCATGTTGTCTCTTCAAAGACTTGGAAGGTAAGATAAAATTTCAATTATTCTTATTAAACTTGTGAACTTGGATTTATAAATTTTATGTTAAGAAACAACTAAAAGAAAATAAAATAAAAAGATGAAGGTAAAAGTTAAATAGAGATTAATGAGAAGAGATATTGGGATCGAATTTCACCTATCTTTCTTTTATGCAATGCTCAAATTTTCAATATATACTTCAATTATTCAAAAAGTCATTTTGAGTTTATTCCTCAAACAAAGAAATCCTAAAGATCCTAGTTCAGCATCAATTCCTTATCTACTACTGATACTAGAAACCTTGCATTAAGATTGAGAATTTAACCAACTAACTAATTCTAAGCTATTCGTAGCATTTATAATCAATAGATGAATTGATTCATGTCAAATTTAGAAAACGTTTTTCAACCAAGTCCAAAATCTTAAATCGTTGACAAGTGGCCAGTTCAACCAAAGCATTAAGAATGAAATCAAATTATTAACATGAGATAAGAGAAAACATATATATATATATATAAAAGGATTACAAAGAGTTTGATATATTACATTCAATCCCAACAAGAAATACATTAACTACCTATGTCAATGAAAATCATCATCATCATCTCTTACAGATAAAAGATGAAGAATGGATCAGCCCCCTCATTTCAAAAGTAAAGCCTCCCTTTTATTCTTCTCTACACTCTCTAGTTGGTCTCTATTCAATCCTGTACCAAACTATTTTTTTTTTTACCTTGCACTCCCTTTTATGGCTTAAGTCTGGATACCTTTGTTGAGCAAAGATACTTTCGCCAAGTGAGTGCCAAATTAAATTCGCTAAGCGAATATTGGCTCACTTAATGAATGACAGTGTATTCCAGTTGCTTTTCTGCCCTATACTTAGCGATAGAAGCTTCGCTAAGCGCATCTCTAGGTCTGGATAGTTTCGTTGAACAAAACATCTTTTGCTTAACAAAACAAAGTTGTCAAAATAATTTTGCTGAACGACGAATGGCTCGATTAACAAAGGACAACGTGACTTAGCATACTTTCTACTTGTTGCTTAGCGAAGATGACTCACTTAACAAAGAAGAATCCTTCATGGTAAAAAAGCTCATTTCGTTGAGTAAATAAAATTTCACTCAACGAATTTCCTTTTCAATAATGCACTATT
The DNA here is from genome assembly GCA_037954015.1 of Psophocarpus tetragonolobus. Taxonomy (NCBI): domain Eukaryota; kingdom Viridiplantae; phylum Streptophyta; class Magnoliopsida; order Fabales; family Fabaceae; genus Psophocarpus; species Psophocarpus tetragonolobus. The sequence continues at coordinate 24,803,890 of CM075690.1, forward strand.
CTTGACAAAGAACATGTATATGTTTGCTTTCGTGTTCTTCATGCTTGGACAAAAGAGATCCAATTCCTTCATTTACAAAACAAATTAAGGTTTCAAAACAAACTTATTTAATAAAATATTTTTGAATTTTAATAATAAAGTTATTAGGTTATACAAATTTTTTCTTTTAATTGTTGATTTAGATAAATGTCCTAAAGATAAAGATTTTCATTTAAAATGAACATTTATTATATGAGTTTAAGGTTATCTATAAAAAGCTTAAAACTAATTCATAGGGTGAGGGTTGACATCGCATAACCGTGAAGCTTCGATTTTTTTTAATTATATATATACTTTAAATTTAAACCGGGTATTCACCTTACTATAAGCAAAAAGTAATTATTAGAAAAAGAGAGCACCTCGAACGTAATTAACATATATATTCATCCTTCACCTTCTAGGGTTCAACTACAGAATGTTTACTGAAGAAGATCAATAATTAAGATGAATCCCGTGCATAAATTGAAACAGAGTTGCAGGAGAATTGCTGGGCAAATCTCCTTTGGCAGGTTGCATGCACACTTAGTATTAATTGCATGTTCTTTGGTTACCTGCCAAAGAAAACTTGCCCTGTAATGCACCCACAAGTACAACTAACTAGTATTATTAGTAAAGAGTAAAGACTAAAGACACACATTCAGAACATGGCCACTAGGAACATTATTTATTGCTTGCTAGAACCGGTATATCCTATGGAACAATGCCTTTCATACCGTTTTATTCCTTTGTCCACCAACTAACCTTTTTAATTTCCCAAAACTGATTTTACTGAAGATAATTTCAAGTATTTACCTATCTATCAAAGGTTGGATCTAACAAGAGGGAGTTAATTATTCTCGTCCAATATGACTTTACTGGTTTAGTTTTGATTTTACTGATTTAGTTTTGGTTTTTAGGTGGTGTTTGGTTTAAAAAAATATTTTTTGTTTTTATTTTTTATTTTCATAAAATGAAAATCATTTTTATTTTTAAGGTTTCAACATTAAGAAAATAGGTTTTTTTTTGCTTGATATTTTTTTTTTCAAAAATATAATATTTTTAAATTTAATTAATTTTAGTAAAAATATTATAAAATATTTATATATATATATACATAATTTTAAATACATTTATATATAATTTTTTTTTATAATTATAATATTGTTATTAAGTTTTTACTTAATTTTAATTTTTGAAAACACCGAGAACAACTTTTTTCTACTTTTTGTTTCAACTTGAAAACTACTTTTGTTTCTCCTCTTTAATTATAATATTTTTTAAATTATAATCAAATATAATTTTACTACTATTTTCTATTTTGTCTAAAAATAAAAATAAAAAACACAGAAAACAAAAAATAAATTATGCTGCATGCGTGACTTTCACGTTTCAAGCTTAGTATGTGATCAACCAGAATATATGGTTTTAGATTTTCTGCTTCTACATTATTTTAGTCTGAACTGAAGAATTAAGGAATCTGAATATTATTGTAAAGGAAAAGAGAGGTGTAAATATTAGAAAGAGAATAAGCGATGAATTATGCTGCATGCGAGAAGAAGATACAATAGCCAAAGTTCTCAATGCTACACACAAGAGCTATCGGTTATATCAAATAAATTAAATAATAGAACCTAAAATTGTTTATGAAGAAACAAGAAGCAGCGCATGCATGCATGGATTTAGATTCATTGCTTCTTACACCTGTTGGAAAGAGAGAGATTTTAATGAATTGTCAAAGATGCGTGCGAACCGTATGCTCTCATTTCTTAAATTGCATCAAACGTACTGTTTTGACGATCCACATTCTAATTGTAAATGCCATGCATATACGAAAAAATAAATCTTATATTAATTGCTACCTATACGAGCAATCATGAAATGAATAAGCCTGTAGGGCTACTCTTTTCTAGCTGTAATACCTATAAGTTATAAGTAATTGCTTGTTACTACTACCTTCCTTTTTTAATCTTTACTTGTTTAAGATTTTTGTATGTAGATTAAAAATATATAACTATATATAATATTCTCATATTTATTATTAAACAAATTCTATACATTTTCAACCATATGTTTCTCTTTCAATGAACCAATGCAGACTTTACGTACTATGAAATAATATTAACACTTCACTATGAATAATTAAAGTCTTTTAAAAAATAAAAGAATTTGGATCATCAACTGCAATTACTCTCTCCAATTCTCTCGAACACTATTTTAACTATTGAATAATAATCAAATTTTATAATTTTGAAACAAACACACATTAAAAAGGATTTAATCTATTATTCAACGATTGAAATAATGTTAGAAAAGATAAAGAGAAAACTGCAGAAAAGAATCTAAATTCGAAAACTTACAGGAAAAATCTTGGAATCCTCTTATAATTAAGGTATTAAAGTTAATATAATGAATTTGTTACATTAATAATTGTCTTTAAAAGGATTTTTTATGATAATTAAAATAAATACTCTTTTGGTTTTGAATTTTTAAAATATTTTATTTTTATTTAATTATTGTTTTCAAAATTTAAGATAATATTAATTACTTTAAAGAATATATTTATTACCTATTAATCAATATATTTAATATAATCACCATTAAAAAATAAATTAGAATTGGTTTAGAGTGGAAGTAATAATAATGTGCTCAAGATTTTAGGTTTGGATTTTCGGATCATATATAAATTCATAAATTATGGGATTTTTTTAACTTGTTCAACCTCTTGCACGTAGTAAATCTCAATAAATGTACTACTCCATTAAATATGTTAATTGATTTATCATAGTTTTTTTAAAAAAATTATTTTCTTCCGATCTTTAATTTTACTTCCATTTCTCTCTTGTACGTACACGATCGATCAACTCATTACTGCAAATTAAGTAAAAAGGCAATTTCTCCACCTCACTGTAATACTAAATAAAATAAATGACATTTTATATAGAATCATTTGATATTTAATTATAAGTATTTAAAGTATTATTTAATTATTTTAAAATTATATAATAACTCATGTGTTCATGAACCTAGTTATTTCTAGTGGTGATTAAATTCAAATTTTTAGTATGATACTTATTTTGATTATATGGAATGTCTTTGTTATCTTTAATTATTTTGGTCACTCATGCAATATGAAGCAATCGCCAATCAAATTGGCTTTTCACTTGACCGTAGGTGTAGAGAAATTAAACATAGGGTAATTAAAATTGTATAGTAGAAAAAGAGAAAGAAAGTAAAGTAATAATAAGTGAAAAGAAAAGAAAAACACAGCAAAAACATTTAGCAAACCCGTTCTTATTATAAAAAGTTGTTTAGAAGATGATAATGCAATTTTTTAAAATAAAAGAAAATACTGCAAAAACATTTATATTGAAAAAGGATAGTGTAATTTTCCAGGGAAGCATGCAGTAATTGCAGAGGTAATGTTTTGGCAAGTGATCGATTGGAGAAATGGGCAATGGGCATGGCTGAAAACATAAAAGCATATTTTTTTTTTTTTTTGAAAAACAAATATTTTATTCCAAAGAGAAACCAAGAGTTTCTTGAAGTACAAGGATGCAAACACCATACTACTTCATATCTAATTAGAACATGGGAATTAACCCTTCTCCGCCTAAGGCATATTTAATAAGCACTCTCTCGGGCTAGCATACCAATCCGAGAATACACACCCCCTATTAAACCCAAAAGAATATGACAATCATTTCCACGATATGATCTTAATAGTCATCATAGTATCTACTGACTCCACCTGAATTCTATCAAAGACAATCTGGTTCCTAGTCATCCAGATTCCCCAACAAGCAGCCAACCAGAAAACATACCTGCACTTCTTTTTTCTCTTTCCAACCACCCAAGCTGATGATGATAGAAACAGTTGATGCAGATCCCCCAGAATAGGTTCCTGGATTCCCAGCCAGCTCATTATATTACTCCACACTGATTGAGCTTTGACACACGTTAAGAACAGATGAGTCTTGCTTTCCATATTGCTTCTACAGAGAACACATAGAACCCCTTCTTCTGGAATCTCAACACCTCCCTTCAGCAGATTATCAATGGTGGGTAATCTATCTATCAATAATCTCCATGAAAATGCAATTACCTTTGATGGGAGTCTATCTTCCCACATGCGTATCAATTGATTCGGTTCCACCTCGGAAAAAGTCGTTGAGTTCTGATGCGAGCTCAGTACCGCATAAGCCTCAGCTACTGAGAACACTCCATCCCTACTAGACCTCCAGATCCATCTATCCAAGCTGTCGTCCGCAATTACCACTGGCTGTAGCATAGTTTGTAATTGACTGAGCTGATCTTCTTCCCAAACAAATAGTTCCCTCCTCCATACCCAACTCCACCCCTCAGCTGGTAGCTTTTTGTGGTTAATACTGGTACCTTTATCAGCCGCTAACCCATAAAGCCTAGGGAACTTTAAACTGAGAGGGCCCTCACCAATCCAATTCTGTTCCCAAAACAACGTATCCTTTCCGTTCCCCACTTTTCTCCTGACGTTTTTCACAAACCAGTCTGGTTTCTCTGCTTTCGGCCCATCAATGTCCCATAAATCCCGCCACCATTGCGAAACTGAGGCTAAATTGTGCTGCCTTTGATTAGAATTGTATGTGTGTCCATATCTAGTCTCCAGCAAGCTCACCCATATTGCATTTGGCTCTGATAATAACCTTCACCTCCACTTTGCTAACAGACTCAGATTAAAGTTCCACAGGCACTTCACTCCGAGACCCCCTTCTTCCTTGGGACGACACACCTAATTCCAGCTAACCCACGCAATTTTGTTCTCCTGGCTAGTCCCTCCCCACAAAAAGGACCGTTGTAGGCCGGTTATGACTTTTAGGACTTTCTTAGGCACCTTGTAAAAGGAGAATAGGTATAATGGAAGACTTGACAGTACTGAATTTATCATGACTAACCTTCCTGCGAACGACATTTGTTTCGCCCTCCACAATGCCAATTTCCTCTGAAATTGTTCAATGATTGGTGCCACATTTGTACCCTCCTTGGATTCGCTCCCACCGGAACCCCCAAAAACTTAAATGGCGGTGATGAGACAGAACAATTCAAAAGATTTTTTACTGCTCTTGTAAATGAGACTCCAACATTTAAGCCAAAAAATTGGCTCTTGCTGAAGTTCACCTTTATCCCTGATGACAGCTCAAACCCCCGGAGTATGACCTTCAAATACCATACTGATTTCAGATCAGCTTCCCCCATCATCAAGACATCATCTGCGTATTGCATGATAGAGAACTTTGCCTCGACCCCAATATTGAGCTCTTTAAACACCCCTTTCCCTACCGCTGACCTGAACAAACCAGCTAGACCTTTAGTAACCAGAAGAAACAAAAAAGGGGATAGTGGATCTCCCTGCTTCAATCCTCTCCCCGGCTTAAACTCCTTCGTCGGGCTTCCATTAACTAAAATTGAAACTTGGTTATTCCTCACGATACTGAACATCCAATTTCTCCATGTGCACCCAAACCCCATCCTCGCCAACATATAATCCAAAAAATCCCAATTTACCGAATCGAACGCCTTCTGAAAAGCCACCTTAAACAGAAAACATGGTTTCTTTTTCCTTTTCGCCCAATCCACAATTTCATTTGCTACCAGTACTCCATCCAGGATCGATCTGCCTTACAAAAAAGCTGACTGACACTTTGAGATTAAGTGCCCCATGACTTTCTTCATTCTCAATGCCAGCAATTTAGATATAATCTTTTGAATGCTTGAGATTAAAGAGATTGGTCTATACTGTTCTAACCTGACCGGCTTTGCCACCTTGGGAATAAGCGTAAGAAATGACGATGACACTGCTCTTGGTAGAGCGCCTGACTGATGGAATTCTTGAACTGCCTTTACAACGTCTTCCCCTATTATTTCCCAACATGATTGATAGAAATGAAAGCCAAAACCATCGGGACCCGGACTTTTACCTCCCTCACAAGCCCAAACTGCCTCCTTTATCTCCTCCGCTGAAAAAGGCTTTTCTAAGCTCTGTCTCTGGTGATCATTCAACTGATTAAAAGACACCCCATCCAAGTTTGTTCTCGGCTGTCTATCCTCGTTAAAGAGCCTTGAGAAATGATTAAACACGTGTTGCCGAATATCCTGAACTCCCTCCATCCACCCCTCATCTGATGTAAGTGACAGCAAGGAGTTAGCATAACATCTCTCCTTAAAACATCTGTGAAAATAACTTGTATTCCTATCCCCCTCACGAGCCCATTTTACCCAAGATTTCTGAAAAATGGACTGTTCCATACTCCTTGCCTTCCCCCAATACTCCGATAAGATCTCTTGTCTGTGGCTGTCACTCCCAATGACTCCTAGGCCTAGGTGGATATCCGCGGTCTCCAATTCCAGAACTTTCTCAGCCAAGAACTTCTCATCTTTACTCCCATCTCCTTGTTTCCACATCTTAATCTTCTTCTTCAAACCTTGCAGCTTGCATGCCAGCTGATACAACCTCTATCCTTGCCCATGATGTTCTGCCCAGAAGTTTTTCACTAGGTCCATAAATCCTGGCTCCTGTAACCAGTGGTCAAAGAACTTAAACGGTTTAGGACCCCAATTCTGAGACTTCACTTCTATGATTATCCAGCTGTGATCAGAGAAGTCTCTAGAGCCCACCCTTTGTGCTATGATTCCCTATTCCTCCATGAGATCCGTGGAAAATAAAAACCGGTCCAGCCTACTAGATGACTCTCCATTCGGACTTATCCACGTTGGTTCTTTTCTGATAACTGGGATGTCGAGGAGCCCCATAGAATGAACAAAGAATTTAAAATCAGACATCTCGATTACTGAATGATAGTCTGATCTCCCTTTAAACTCGCTCCTGTCCAACACCGCGTTAAAATCTCCACCCAACGCCCACTTGACCTCCGGAAAGCCTCGCTTTGTCATCATTAGATCAACCCATACCTTTCTCTTGCCTTGAAGCGTGCATGGAGCATATACATTAACCACGCAAATTATTGCGGGAGAATTCTTTCCTCTGAAGCCAATTCCAAGGAATCCCTGCCCTTGTATAACCTAGACGACTTCGAACAATTGTTTCTTCCAGATTGTCACGCAACCTCCACTAAGCCCTATAGACGGTAAACTTTTCCACTCGCACCCTGTCCATCCCCAAACCTCCTGCACCTCCCACTCCTTTACCTCCCTGCATTTTGTCTCCTGAAATAGACAAATATCAATGTCTTTGTTTTTTAACAGTCTCCTTATCCTTCTTCGCTTGATCCGATCCTGGAATCCCCTCACATTTAAAGACAGAATCTTCATTTAATTATACTGATTACTCCTTGTTTCCCTTCTCTCCTGCTCCTCTTTCTCCCTCCTCTCCATGTTTCGTAATTCCTGAATATATATTATGTCTGATTGTTGACCCGATATTCCGATTCCTGTCATCACCCTCCACATTTTCTCCTCTTCATCCTCCATAATTCCTTCTCCTGACTCATGCTCATTTGGTTGCCTTGGCCTCCTGACTTCACCTTCCTCCATACTATTCCTCCTTAATTGTTTCCCTATTGATACTACTCTCCTTTGCCCCTCCCCTTCTCCGGACACCTCTTCTCCTCCTACTAAAACCCATTTCTTGTAATCATATGATAGTTTAGAAATAGAGTCATTTTTCCGGTAATCATTATTCACCGTGGTAGCCTCCTTCCGTTTGTTACGAAATTCTATTCCGGAAACTTGCCTGCGGTGTCCAATAGTAAAAACAGTGACTACATCCGAAATTTCCCGCGCGCAGTTCCTGGCCACGGCCCAATCTTCACTCCCGCGCTTGAGGCTGGATTTCGGCCCAGCAGAGAACGCGTCTTGGGCCTTCGTACGGTCGCCATTCTCAGGCCCATCTTCAACGGTCAGCGCATGTCCCGATTTCGGCCCAGAAGAGAACGCGTCTTGGGCCTTCGCACAGTCGCCGGTCTCATGCCCATCTTCAACGGTCAGCGCGTCTCCCAAGGCACCGCGTGCCAGCTGTGCGTGAATCTCGAGACACGTGTCTCGGTCTCCGTGCCCGTACCTGCCTGAACGCACAAGATCTTGCCATGCGTCCCGCTGTCCTGTTTGATCTGACATTCCCTCAGGCCTCGTGCTCCACGCCGTCAGCACCTGTTTCCCACGCATCAGCCGGTTCACCTCTTCATCTTCCCCATTTCCCTCCCTTGAGGCACTGTCGACATCCCCTTTCTCTGAGCCACCTTTCTCTTTCACCATTTTTGCATTACTTCTGACCCTGCCATCCTTCCCGGTTACCTGCCTCTTTCCCCCTTCGGTCGATTCCCCTGTGTGGGAAAGATGGGATGTTGTCCCTTTCCCTGTTAGCTCCCCGATCCGGCTCTCCTAAGCGTCCCTGACAGATTCGTCCGTTGTGACAACTACCACCGGGCATGCACGCTTTCCCCTTTCCGGCGAGGTCCGTCCTCGTGAGATGGGCCGATTGCTTTCTTTGTCCACCGGAACTCCGCCGACCCCGGTATCAATGCCTCCATATTCTCCGTCCCGGAGCTGTGCCTCCTCCCCGTCCTTCCATATTCCGTTTTCAAACATCTCCAACCTCAGCTCGGCCAGCCTTTTCTCCGCCTCTTCCGACTCATCGAACTCCACCTCCCCCGGACAGGAACTCATTTAAGACCCATAGGTAGTGTTCTCACTGCTGTGTTTCATTTCATTCCCCTGCTCCACTTCCGTCACCCTGATGTCAAACTCCCTCCCGTCTATACTCACCCTTACAGTCGCGTCAAGCCTCCTCATGTCCTTCCTAGACACCACCAACTGTGCTACGTCATAGCGTTGTTCTTTTAGAGTGCTTTCTTCGACACTCAACAAGTCTCCGAAAGGGGCGATTAGCGTAGAGAAAAAATTTTCTTCCCATACATGTAACGGTACCCCATAACAGTTCACCTTGACCCTCCTATCTGTATCTACGAATTCGGGTTCCCACTCCTGAATCCCTGTAAACCATTGGTCAAACCATAGCTTCTTCCTTACCATAATCTCCTATAATGTCTCCTCCCCTTCTACTTCCAACAGAACCTTGTTTGCTCCCATGGGAGTGCTGCTCACATTGTAGATACAATGAGTCATTAGGAAAAACTTCGTCCTAAAAGCAGTCCCTCTCTTTCGGACTTCTCCCACGTACGCCTTCTGGAACCGACTGACATTTTCCGCATGTGCCGCATATACCAGTTTCAGTTGCGCTTCCGCCTTCCTTTCTACTGTTCTTCTGACTTCTGTATTCCTTGCACCCTCTTGATCACTTACGGTAGCTGCGTATGATTTTTTGTTGCCGTTATACCTCTTGTATTGCCCCGTTTGCCGGACCCCTGTATGATGTGTATAATGGTCTAGATTGTCCCTCCCTGTTTTCCTCTGTCTGTAATTCTGCTCTATTCGTAAATCGAAACGTGGTAGATTGACCCACAACTTTTCCGATCCAATAAAGATATTGTCCAATTTAATCACCAGCATTTTCACATCGTCGACATCCCTAAACCGAGCAAACCCGAACCTTTGTCCCATCCTGTTCCGCTTGTTCGGAATGACCACCTCCTGGACCTTGGCGAACCTGCCAAATATCTCCCATATATCTTTTGCCATGTAGTCTTCTGGAACATGGGTGAAAAAAACCGAAGTTGTGCGTCCGTTTTCTTTCCCTTCATTCGTTAAAAATTCCCTCCCTCTGTTTACGTTTTTTCTTCTCCTCACCTCCGTCCACCCTACCTCCATTCTTAGAGAATCGATATTTGGATGCAGCAATGGTTAGTCATGTGCCTTACCAAAAACGCATACCCAAATCATAGTCAATTTGTATACTTCTACACTACTTTTTTTATTGCTCATTAGTTGCAACTTAATTACTTGACCTACTATCGCCTTAACATAAACCCTAAACCCTAAAACCCTAAACCCAAAACCCTAAACCCAAAACATAAAAGCATATATCATAAACGTTTCTTACGGCTAGTAAGAATCGGCATATCCGGTGGAACAATGCCTTCATTATATTCTTGTGAATTGTGACCCTGCTGCCCTTTCAACCAATCTTCTTTTTCTTCTTTCATTTTGTTTTATCTTTTACATTGAAGATAAAATATTTGGTTTCCCCAAATTTCCACATACATAACCATAAGCACTTGGTGTTTTTCTGTAATTATTTTAGAGTAGAAAATAAAAGAAAAATTCAGTTAAATATAAAATAAGTAAATAACAACCTTAAGCAGTTTTTTTTACAACAATATTTTATGGATATGGATGAAATTAAATACTAAATAAGATTCCTATTATGTTTAAGTATTTAAAAATAAACACAGAATTAAAAAAAATATTTTAATACACTAAGCAAATAATAAATATGAAAAAAGATACATCATATTTTGTATTTAATTTACTCTTGTGCTTTATTATCTATTTTCAGTTTATTTATAGAGTTTAATTAGTGTCAGTGTAAAATATTTATGCACTGATATTTTATCATGATTTTTTATTTATATGATTTTTAAAGTAGTAATAAGTAAAGTCAACAAATATATTATGAATGAAGAGTTATAATTGAATGTGAATGTAAAAATCTTTACAATATATACTAATTAAAATTTATTTATATATCTAAAATCATTTACTGTGAAAAAAAATTTTCTTTAATACTAAAAATTTTCAGTAGAAAAAACAGAGACTCATATATTACTCATCTTTCTAGTAATCAAAAGAATCTATACCCATTAACTATATACACATAAATATATCTATATATAAATACACACATGACAAAGGGACAAAGTCAAATTGATTATTTTAGTTCACAATAAGTAAACAATATTTGATTTGAAAGAGATATATATTACGTTTTTGAAACACATTGATTTATTAATTTTAATTTTATTTTTATAATTTTAATTTTTACTTATGTTTCTTATTTGTACGTTAAAAAATACTTCTAGTCCATCATAAAATCATTAATTTTATAGATTTTAATTAAAAATTTGTATAAATTAATTTATGTTTGTAAGATGTTAGAAAACTAACTAAAAAAAAGTTATATGTTTTAATCAATCCAATGTAATATATATATATATATATATATATATATATATATATATATATATATCATATAATACGAGAATAAAATATTTTATATGAAAGTAAGAGAAACACATCTCAACTATTAAAATAAAAATTAATAGTTGATATCAAATCGTACATATTTACTGATTCTCTCTTTTTCTCGTATTTATTATGTTACTCGTTTTTTTTTTCTTCTCTTTTCTCTCAATGAGAAAATTTTTTTTGATATTCTTCTCTCTAATCTCTTTTTTTACTATATAAATTTAACTTTCTCACTAAATACGTACTATATATATAATAGGACAATTTATGATGAGGCAAATCGGTTATGTTGAGAAATAAGAAAATTTAATAATAATTTTAAGATTTTAAAAAATGGTTTTTTCACCTAGTTTTCCTACACATGATTTCTTGCACAAATTCTTCAGAAACCTCATGCAATCGCTATTCCTCTCTCCTTGTAATCGACGATACCACCACGTAATCTTGAGCCTCGAAAGGTCACTCAATGATAACTAGAATGGAAACAACATTCTTTATCAAATCATAAATAAATTGAAACCACATCTTTTGTGTAAACATGGATTCATCTTAATTACTCAAAATAAATTCCACTGCGTGAGTGGAGTTTGTCAAGATGAATACTCTTTATCTCTAATACGATCATTCAAAAAAATTCTTCTTAATTGTTGTGTAAGTGTTTATTATCTGTAAATATTAATTGATAGCTTTTTTAGGAGAAAGGAATTTGAATTTATGAATTCTTTCTTTCTGTTTTTTTTCCGCTACCAAGTCATGAATAATATAATCCTTCATGGGTGACATCACCACCATTGCCTCGTCATTTCTCACTAGGATGTCCTCGACACCACCAGTTCCTCGTTCACCAACACCTTCCTCACTGTCCCGTCCGCGTCCACCTTGGGCACCTTACCGCTGGTCGATTGCACCGCTAAGAGGTACCCATTGGTCATGTATGTTATTTAGTTCAGTCCTAGGGACCTTTCAGATGTGTTGTCACTATTTGCCTTCCTCGTCGTGTACATAGCAGATCTTAAGAAGATTGATGTTGATATGTCACTACTAACCTTCTAGAAGAAGTTTCCGTCGGATTTGGTGACGAAGGCATTGTCCAGGTGGTCAAAGATGACATTGTTGGCAACATTGATGTCCTCGGAGGGCAAGGAGGAAAGGAAGATGCGGCGGCAAAAGCCAAGGTCATAGGCATAGGTCGTTGAGCTAGCAAAGGGAGGGAGTGCTAGGAGTGGACCACAGTTAGGAGGCAGTAGCGTGAGGGATTAACGGCGACGCCAAGGAAGGAGCTGCCTACCGGTAGGTTGTGTCGGTTACGAAGGTTTCTACGACGCCAGCGTCAGAGACCGCTATTTTGCCACGCGAGTAATGTGAGGTTTCTGAAGAATTTGTGCAACACATCGTGTGTGAAAAAATTGTGACCTTATTTAAAGAATAATTTAATATAAACTGTTTATTAAAATTTTAAAATTATTATTAAGTTTTTTATTTTTTATTATAATTTTTTTCTTACTTAAGTTGTCTTATATTTAATAAATATATAAATTTTCAGAATTTCAAAAACTTAAAATGCAATACTCTCATGTTTCATTTATTAGTCATTAACAATAATTGAGATAGTTAATAGAATATATTTACTGGGGTTATAGGATTCATCTCAAAATTCCCAAGTGGGGGAGATGAGGAGAGAAAAAAATTGAGTTCAAATCTTTTTATTAACAAAAACTAATATTAACAACTAACATCTGGCTATTAAAAAAATAAAATACACTCATTAAAATACTTAGTACATTATCTTCATTAATTACATGTTGTTGAGAATTTGATAGACATAATATTAGAAAGAACTTATATTAGTGTAAATATTTATAACTAGAGTAATATTGAAATAAACTTGTAATTATTAGGTTAAAAGATGTCAATGTCACTTAATTTAATTTTTTAAAAGAAACTAAAAATAATAATAAAATGGAATAGAGAGAGTATATTTTATAAATTTATTGTAGAAATACCTTACAAGATTTCAAAATTCTCAATGGGACAATGCTCACATGTGAGAAAAATGTGAGAAGGAGAAGTTGTTAATTCGAATCTTTTTCTGACAAAATTAACATATTAATAATTAACATTTGTTTATAGAAAAAAAAAATTCTCACGATCCTAAAATTTAACCTTTTTTACTTATTTATCGCCAAGCTTCCATTATGAATACTCTATTTCTCATAAAATCCTTTTTCTCCTCTAAGCAATTATATATTACATCTTTACTTATATATAAACAAAAATACCTAAATTCATACATATTAAGAAGATTAATTATTATCATTTGATTTCTTCAAAAATAAAATATAAAATAAGGTTATTTCTAAATCATAAAACTTGATATCTTGAATAAAAAGGAGTCATAATTGTAATTCAATAAAAAATATTTTAAAAATAATAGCATTAACTAAAAAAAATAATTAAATTTGCTTATATTTAAAAGTCTACAACATAATTGACTTTTTTTTTTCTTATAGGAATATAGAGAGAGTATAACTCAAATATTTTCTATCACGCACTTTCTTTATCACGCACTTTCTTTGCTAGCATCACTAGTTCAATAAGTTAGTGGTTTTGGCAGTAATGCTTCTAGAAAAATGATTGATCAAATTACGTTTCTTTTATAAAATATTTACATAAGTAAATCTGTTCTAAAAATATTTATCTACCTTAGAAACATAAATTTAATTTTACTGTTGAATGGGTCAAGCTGCAATCTAGAAAGACAACGGACTGTGAACATAATACAGCGAGTACCATTTTTTGTTTTATGGTGTGTTTTTTTTTTTTTTTTTTTCAGATTCCCAGTACAACTTCAGTGACCTTCTGGTCGAGTTCCTGGAATTCTGAATAACATAAATTATCTGATTTAAAGGATATAGGAGTCTTGTCAATTATCCAAAAAGAAATTAAATGCCAGGGATCTAGGCTGTCTTTCTCCTATTTGTTCAACTCCAAGTGCGACACATAAAAATAGCTTGGAGACTAATGCTACCAGGATTTATAAACCAAGTTCCAACATGAGAAATCAACAAGGGAAACCTACTACAACTAATTATATTGATGAGAGGTCAACAAGGGAAGCCTCCTATTGCCACATTTCTCGTTTGCATCCTCCTTATGTTTCCATTAAACCCAAGCAAAGTTCGACAAAATGGCCACTAAAGTTGTACTAGGAATCTGAAAAGAAAAAAAAAAAAAACTCCTAAAAAACACAACTCCCACTTGCAGTTAAGGGAATAAAAAAAACACCATTAAACTGCAAATGACACTTGCATTTATGCACATAGTCTTATTGTCTTCCTAGTAACCATAAAATCTTACACAGAAATAAAATCACAATTTATAACTGTAATTTGATTCAATCAACAGTCAATATAAACACAGTTAAATAAATATTTTTAAAATAAATCTATTTAAATAAATATTTTAAAAGGAATCCAATTTGTTGTATCACGCCTCCTGAAAACACCCTTTTGCACCCGGGAGCATGTCTTTTTCTTCCTCGGAACCCTTACCCTCCATACTTTACCCATTTTTTAATGGCAATTTCTAATATGTTTTTTTTTTTTAATTTGAAGTATTAATACTTCTCATTTTTTAACTAATCAAATTATAGATTTTATCAAAATCATTTTTTAATAAATTAAAATAATTTTTATTTATTTATTTATAAATAAATAAATATGTTTAGAATTTACAATAAAATAATTTTATAAAATTATTTAAAATAAGTTTATAAATAAATCTTTAAAATAAAATAATTTTCCTATAAATCTTAGATATATTTATTTATTTATAAACAAATTAAATTTATTTTAATTTATTAAAAAATAAATTAAATAAAATCTACAACTTTATTGATTAAAAAAAATATAAATACCCCTCAAATTAATAAATACATCATTCTCCCTTCTTTAATTAGATGATACTCAAGCATTTACTAATAACGGCTTAATCAACCCTCTCAAGCCTACCGTTCACATAATATGTTTGTGTGTTTTTTTTAATCTATAGCAGTTAATCGAACTTAAATATAAAAAAATGTACTACAAGTAACATATACTCTTCAACAAATAACTAGGCTATAATTCCTAGGTACACTATATGTGCTTGTAAAGATTTGTATAGAGGCAAAAGAGAAAGTGGTAGTACAGTAAATCTTTAAAATTTGGATTAATTAGTGTTTAATCCATCAACTTTTTTTAATTCTAATTCTTTAGTCATTCCAAATCTTTTTATAACTTTTATTCTTCTATTAATTCAAATTTTTAGAGCTTCTAAAAATTTTTATGGAGAACTAAAAATACCGAAAAAAAAAATAGACGATCAAAAGTGGTTAATTTTTTAGGAACTAAAAATTAAAGTATGAAAAAGTTGAGAAACTAAAAATTTAATTAATCCTAAAATTTGATTTTAGTTTTTTTTTACCATATGAAACACACGCACACAAAATCATAAAAGATTTTTTTTTTAAAAAAATGCGTGGGAGGGGTAACAAGAAAACGTACTAATTTATACCAAAATTTGACATATCTAATTAAAAAAAATTATATATAAAAGAGGAAAAATTACCAAACGTCATCAAAATAGTTTTTTAACCATGCATATCTCATGTTTCTTCTAACTAGTCCAAACTTAATTTTATCAACCCCAAGCAGAAATTAGATAATGTATAAATTAATATAAAGTTGGCAGAAAAATATAAGGAAAACTTGTGAGAGAAGACGCATGCAGGTGATATTGTTGTCACAGGGAGAATCGCTGGGCAAATCTTCTTTGACAGGTTGCACACTGAGTATTACATATTGTAACATAGTCGTAAACTGCCATAAGAGAACTTGCCCTGTAATGCATCTGCAACTGGGAAGATATTAGGTATACCCAGCACTGACTACTTAGAACGTTATTTATGGCTTGGTAGAGTCAGCATATCCCATGGAATTATGCGTCCTTTTGTACTATGCACTTTCGTGTGCTTTTATTTCTATATTTCGGCAGCAGAGTTCTAAACAGACACATATACAAACACACATATAATTGCGTGCATACACACAAACAAACACATACACAAACACACATACAGAGAGATAAACACACTTAGAAATACAAACACATACGGAGACATAGACACACACAGTCACGCACACATACACGCACACATACACGCACGCATACACGGTGATAGAACGCTATCTAAAAAACAGAGAAATAAGGAAGAAGAGTGCACTTTTTCATTCATTGCGGCACCAGGCTTACAGAGAGGATAAATAGGATGAAAATGAACACAACCCTAAAACAGATGGGCTACTCCAGGCCCAACAAGTGAAAATTACTACATGCAATTATTAAATGTAATCATTGAACCGTTGGGGCTGGTTACTATGCACTTGGGTCACACTACTCTTGATTGCTAACAATACCCCCCTGATGAGAAGAAACCTTGCCCTCATGGTTGATGTGTCATGAGTTGGTAAGTGGGAAAAGAAGTGGTGGATTGTGTTTTTTGTGGATGGTTGAGAGGAGTTTTGAGGAAATGTGGTGAGATCTAATTGCTAGGCTGATTGGTTTTTGTTTGAGGGTTGAGATGAGTCTTGGGAAAGTGTGATGGGATCTAAGGGTTGGGCGGATTGTGCGATGGGTGTGTTGGGATTGGGAGCCGAAAAAGCTGGGACTTCATAGGTAACCGTTGGGGAATTGAAGGGGTTTTTTACTTTGGGTAGTAGGGTGGATTGGTAGGTGAGGGGCAGTCCAATGGAAACCTGCCACATGTAGTGGAATTAATGAAGGGATCATTTAATAAATCGTAGGGATGGGAACTATGACAGTTGGATTTGGGTAAATATCAAAGAGTTGGGAGTGGTCCGTGGGGTTTAGAGAGAGGGAGTTAGGGTCTAAAGTGTTGGAAGGGGAAAAGTTAGGGTTAATTGGTGTTGTGGGAGGCAGCGGTCTAGAAGAGCTAGAGTGGGTTGGCAATGGGTGAATCCCTAAGGGAGGTGAAGGGCCATTATAGCGACGCAAGAAGGAGATGTTGACAACATTATGGATGTGTGATTATTCTGGCAAGGCAAGCCATAGGCTACGAGTCCTATTCGACAGAGAATCTAAAAAGGCCCGAAGAAGCAAGGCGAAAGGTTTTGCGAACTGTGACGTGCCACGGTTTGTTGCCTATAAGGTAAAAGTCTTAGCCCTACATACTCTCCCACAGAAAAAGTATCATATCTTCTTTTTTCAATTTGCTTGATATCTTATGCTTTGACATGTTCAGTGGAAGGAATGTTTGAGGCAAATAAGGACATCTTTTCTTTGGGCGAGCGTCTCGTTTAGAGGAGACGTTTGGGCCTTGAGCATAGTCGGACAACGTTGGTGGTGGATGACCAAAGAGGGCTTCGAATGGGGACATCTGAATGGTGGAATGATGGGAAGTGTTGAACTAAAACTTAGCCAAATAGAGGAAGTAGACCCAAGAACGGGGGTGTTCACCAGTAAAACAAAGTAAGTAAGCCTCCAAACTTCTATTTACTACGTCAGTTTGGTCGTCAGTTTGGGGGTGATAAGAAGTGTTGAACTGAAGTTTTGTTCCTTGTTGTTTGAACAGGGTCTTCTAAAAATTTCTCATGAAAATGGGATCCCTTTCAGAGGTGATCGTCTTGGGTAGACCGTGAAGACGAAAAATCTCCTCAAAAAAGTGGGCAGCGAGGTCCTGGGTTGTGAAATTAGAGGGTAACATTACTAAGTGGATGGATTTGTTGAGGCGGTCACAAATGACCCATATGATTGTGTGGCCAAAGGATGTTGGAAGGTGTGTAATGAAATCCATGGTGATGTCCTCCCAAACTCAGCGTGTAGTAAGGGTTGGAGGAGTCCCACTTTTTTCTTTGGAATATATTTGTTTTTCTGACAAATGGTGCAATGGCTGATGAATTTGTTTGTGTCTGCCTACATGCCTTCCCATGTGAATGAAGCTGCAAGTCTAGCCAAGGTGGGTTTAAGCAATGAGTGTCCAGTTGAAGGATAAGAGGGAGCGAAGGTCATTCCACTTAGGTATGTAAATTTTGTTCCCAACCCAAAGTAGTCCATCTGAAATTGAATAGGCATCTTCATCTTTTAATGTTTGAAAAAGTAGGATTCTTTCCTGATCTTATTAATAATAATCTGTGAGGGATTGCAATACTATTGGAGTGGATGTGAACGTGAAGGGCAAGAAGAGCGATTTATCTGGGTGGTGGCGGGAAAGGGCATTAACCACTATATTGAGTTTCTCAGGTTTGTAAACAATGTTAAAATTATAGCCATGTAATTTGAGTGTCCATTTTTATTGTTCTAGGGTTTTAATTTTTTGTGAGAATAACTCTTTGAGACTCTTCTGATCTGTAAAAATGGTGAAGTGTCTAACTACTAAAGACTAACGCCATTTTTTTATTGCTTCTGTAATTGCAAATAGTTCCGAACATAGGTGGAGGAAGCCATCATACATCTGCAGAACTTTTTGCTAAAGTAGGCAATTTGAAGGTTGTCTTGAAACAAAACAACACCTACAACAGTTTGAAAAACATTAGTTTTGATTGAAAAAGGCTTGGAGAAGTCCGAAAGTTGAAGAACCAAAGCAGTGACAACTTTTTCCTTTAGTATTCTAAAAGCTTTTTCTACTCTATCGGAACATTGTAAAATTGTATTACTGGTTAAATCGATGAGCGGAGCGGCAGAGGCGTATGACTTAATAAATTTTCTTTAGAAGTCGGTGAGTCCAAGAAAGCCTTTTAGTATCATAAAGGAATGTGGTTTAGGCCATTCAACAAACTGCTTAAATTTTTCAGGTCAAGGGTCACTTGACCATTAGAAATTATATGTCCTAGCTATTGAACTGAATCAACTCTAAAGACATTCTTAGATGGCTTAGCATAAAACTGGTTTAGAACAAGAATTTCTAAAGTCAATCTAAGATGCTATAAATGGGCAATAAGAGTAGGATTATAAAAAAATAGAGGGGCATAGGAGGTCATTCATGGCAGCTTGAAAAGTAGAGGGGTGTACGTCAACCTGAAGAGCATCACTAGGAATTCGTAGCGTCCATCAAAAGTGTGAAATGCTGTTTTATGTGTATCTTCAGGAACCACCTGAATTTGATGATAGCCACTGCGTAAATCAACTTTAGAAAAAACCCTAGCTGACCTTAGTTCATCCAACAGTTTATCAGCCATAGGAATGATAAATCTATCCTTTATAGTGATTTTGTTAAGTGCTCAATAGTCCACATAAAAACGCTAAGTGCCATCTTTCTTTTTTACTAGGAGAATCGGGGAGAAAAAAGGACTATGGCTAGGTTTGATAAGGCCCTGCTGCAACATTTCTTGGATTATATTAATCATATCCTCTTTTTGGGAATAAGGGTAATGGTAGGGTTTTATATTAACTGGGGTAGAATTAGGTTCTAAGGAAATATGACGGTCATGCTCTCGATGTGGTGGAAGGCCTTTGGGGATGTTAAAGAGGTGGGGAAATTCATCAAGAACTTGTTGAATAGGTTTGGGTGATGTTTTTTTGTTCTACTAGTTTGGGTGAGGAATATTTAATGGTGAGAAGGTGAAAGGAGGCCGCTAAATAAGATTAGATTAAATGACACAATTGAGGATAGGAAGTGGGTTTGGGTTGGAGTAGGTTGTGTTGGTTAAGAGTAATGACACAGTTTTGTGGGAAAAGGTAAGGGTGGGAATGGCAAAGTCAGCTACCACTTGGCCCAAAGTGGCCAACCAATCCAAGCTTAGAACCAACTCAGCTCTTTCAATAGGGAATAAATAGCAAGCAACATCAAAGGAATGGTTCTCCAAAACTAAAGGCACCTTCGGGCAAAATCCCGCTCAATGAATGTGTTCTCCATTACCAACCATCACTGAAATTTTAGGCGCTAGCTGAAGTGGTAGTTGTAAATGGGCAGTTAGGCGAGATTGCAAAATGCTGTGACTACTCCCAGTATCAATGAGAATTGTTATTTTCAACCCTTGAATTTTTCCATTTATGGTGAAAGAACGAGGGGATTGTGAGCCTGATAAGGCCTGAGCAGACAACTAGAAATGAATAGGCTCCTCCGCATTATCAATTGGAATAGGTGGTAATTCTTCAGGGAAAAGTGGTAGTGGTTCATCTTCATCAACCATGAGTAAGAGGAACTTACCCTGGGCACATTTATGGCCAATGAATTTCTCATCACAATAATAGCAAAGTCCCAAAGCACGACGCTCCTACATTTGAGTTTGAGTGAGGCGTTTGATGGGCAATGTGTTAGGGGAAAGACTAACCATGGCCTAAGATGATGATTGTCCTTTAGAGAAGGTGGAAGATGCATTGGTTCGATAGCTTCGTGCAAGAGAGTCTCTAATTTTATCCTCAATTAATTTGGCCAAGCCAATGCATCAAGAATGGAGGGCGTTGGATAGCCAGCTCACGACGAATCTCTAGTATGAGTCCTGGAATGTGATTACAAAGTTTTTCAAATGTTTCCTGTATTCTTGAACTAAGCCAGTCTGGTGTAACTTAAAAAGCTCTGCCTGATGATTGTCAAATGTTGAAGGCCCAAAACATAACTCTAAGGCACGAGTGAAAAAACGCTAGTTAGGAATGTAAAAATTTTCTCTCATCAATTTGAACCAATTTAATGCCTCACCCGCCATGTGGAAATGTAACATGGGTATTCGTTGGTCTGGCAGAATATTGTAGATTTTAAAATATTGTTCAGCCTGGAAAATCTAGTTTAAAAGCTCATTGCTATCAAAGGGAGTAAGTTGAATCTTGAGGGTATTAGAAGGGTGATGGTTCTAGCCAAATGGTGGGCTCGGTTGTGGGAAATGGTTTACCTAAAGTGGGGTAGGAATAAAAGGTTGGGACATATATGGGGTTGTTGTTTGGGGGGTGTAAATGGCGGTGTTGTTGCAGCTGTAAAGTGGGGTGAAAATGGTGGTGGTACATAAGCATATATTGGTTGTATTAGAGATGAAATAGGAGGTATACCTAAGGGTCCAGTGGAAAAGGGAGGGGGTTGAAGGCTAAGATTACCTTGTAAAGCAATAAGTGTAGCCTGTTGGGATTCCAAGCATTGTTGCAGTGTTTCACTCTTCGACTCGTTGATGGATTGTTGGGATTCCAACTGGGTTTGGAGTGCAACCAATTTCTCCATAATGACTTGTAAAGTATCATCCACCTCCTTGGAAGCATCCTTTGAGGGAGGCATGACTCTCAATGAGAGCACCAAATTGATAGAAGACTATATAAAAAACAGAGAAATAAGGAAGGATAGTGCACTTTTTCATTCATTGTGGCACCAAGCTTACAGAGAGGATAAATAGGATGAAACTGAACACAACCCTAAAACAGATGGGTTATTCTAGGACCAACAAGCGAAAATTACTACATGGAATTACTAAATGTAATCATTGAATCATTTGGGCCTGTTACTATGCGCTTGGGCCGCACTATCTGTAGATTTCTAACACATGCATACACGCAAACACAAACACAAAGATACATACACACACAAAGACGTGCACACACACACACACACTGACACACTTAGAGACACATACACACACATATAAAAAGTGAAAAAACATTATAATAACTATAGATTTTAATAAACGGTTCAAATTGAGTTATTAATTAAATAAATTCATATGCCTCTTTCACATGAAAACCTGTCCTACAAACACTCTTTTGTTATCTTGTGAAATCCTTTACAAAGTCACCACTACCCCACTCCACTACCACCACCGTTGGTACTGCCACCATCACCACCAATGAAATTTATAAAAACTCTTTCATAAACTATGTTTTTTTCCTAAAACTTATGATTTATGAGAAATCACTAATTTTGAGATAAATAGTCATTGACAAGTTTATTAAAATAGACGATTTCTTATAAATTTTAACTAATCACAAACATAATTTGACAAATTGCTACAAGCTCGTAGTCTATGTAATTTGTGATTTTGAGTTTTAAATTTGGGATAATTTTCTTTATTTAATTAAATTGGGAAATTTACATTTAGTTCTTTTTTCTCTTTAATTGACTATAATAATTTTTAAATGGATATAAATTGTAATTTAATAATTTTAAATTGTTAGAATTCTAAATTACAATATTAACACCAAATGTTGTGAGAACTGATTTGGTCAAAACAATGGATCAATGACTCAAAGTTTAACTTGGTATATATTAGTTAATATATATATATATATATATATATATATATATATATATATATATATATATAATGATGCCAGTGGTGACAATCTTGTAATAGATGTTGCAAGGGTGACGAGTAAGAGTAACACATTAAGCATATGCTGGAGAGGTCTTTTGTGAGAAAACAAAGTAAGCTTGTTTAGTTAACTTAATCTCAATCATTTATTAAAATAATACAATTATTATTATGTTTTCTTATTTCTCATCATAATCATTTTTCTTACCTGAGTTATCCTCTACACATATATAGAGTTTGACTAAGTATAACCCCATATGTCCTTAAAAGGGACTTTGTTGGCTTAAGAAGGAAAGTCTTTATAAAGCACTATTATGAGTGCTTGATGGACATGTTAATAACTATTAACCTTGTCAATGTTCTTTTTGTTTACTTTTTTTGTGTATTTGTGTCATCTTTTGCACAACTGACACATCTAATATATTTCTATTGCTTAAGAAAAACTACTCTCTATTTTTGAATGATGTATGAATTTAGGTATAGCAGCCTATTGGAAATTAGGATTCACTAGAAGTGTGCTATAAGTAAATTATTTGGTCCCGTTCACAAGATACACTCATTTTCATTTTTTGTTTCACTCGTGGTAATATGAGATATTTTAAGAGGCGGTTTCTGAATTACTTTTATTTCACTAACAAAAATAGTTGATTTTGGTGTGAATACAAAGAGATTATTAACAATTACATGTTTACCATTTTAGCCTGTGTGATGTATGTTAAATACGAAATATATTATGTTTGTTTATTCAAAAGATGATCATTAATTTGTGCATCTTCTTGTTTCATTGGTAATGCTTATCATTTTAAGGTACATATTGATTACATTACATGTTGCTAAATTAGCTTCTTTTGGTTCATAATAGGACTCCTATCATGACCTGGAGAACTTTATGTTGATAGAGTTAACGATCATCAAAAGCAACTTTTAACATCTTTTTCTAGCTATTAATTCCTAAATTAGCTTACTCTAAAATTTATCTTTATTTATTTATTATTTTGAATTCATGTTAGTAAATATATAATTAATTATTATATTATGGAAAGAGAATCTTGACTTTGTTTTTGAAAATGAAAACCATGGTTAAGATATAGAGTCCTATGATATCGATGGCCAATTCGTCACCCTTTTTTATGTATATCCATTTGAACAGGCAGGTTAATTTTTTCGTTGTCTAAATATTTGCCTATAATTAATTGAGCGCAGTCTTATATATATAATTAAAAAATATTTACAAATTCTTGCTGATTAAAAACTTAGTATAAATAAGTAAAACGATAATAAAAGGTATAATGTTTCACTTTTTTTTTAAAGGCAAAAAGAACCTATTAAAAAAATAGCAACACCTGAAACCAAAAGTTTCTAAAACCTACTACAACGAGACCAATAAAAACAAACCCTAGCCACACCCCTCAGGAAAACTACATGTTTAGCATACACATGTAAGGGTTACTACACTAATCTGAAAAAACACACCTACTCTTGAAAGCAAACCTATACGCCAACCATTTCCAGGATGTCAGTTGAATTTGGCCGAAAATATCCATCAACTCCCAATTAGATCTCTTAAAAATAATGGAGTTCCTAGCTCCCCAGATACTCCAACCTTATACCACAAAGATTGAGCTACCGGGCACGTGAGAAAAAGATGCTTAAAATCTTTTGCTAAATGCCCCTTATACAACTGACATCTCTGCTCATCAGGCGTTATGAGAATTCGCCTCTTTAGTAAATTATCAATTGTCGGCAATCTATTCAAAAGGATCTTCCAGGAGAAAGCAACAACCTTAGATGATAATATATCCTTCCATAACCTCCTAAACAGCGAGGAATCTGAGGGAGACCTAAATCCATTAAACGACTTGCCAACTAGATCCTATAAACACTTGCAACTAAGAAGCCCCTTTAGTAGTCAGGCATCCAGGACCACCTATCACGCAGACAGGGATCTAGCTGCATAGGTTGAACCAAATCTTCCAATGACACCAGTAACTCCTCCTCTCAAACAAATAATCTCCTTCTCCACTCCCATTTCCACTGATGTGGGCCCAAATCATCGCTAACAAAGTTTTGACTGACGCAGACTTATTCAAAGCCAATAAAAATAATCTAGGAAATAGCTCTCTCAATGGGACTTCCCCCCCATATCTATGGACCCAAAACAAAGAGTCACCCTCATCCCCTGGTGTTTTCTTTATATTAGACTAGAACCAGCCAGGAGATTGAACCGAAAACCCATCAGTAGACTAGATATCCTTCCACCAAATAGAACACTTTGACCGCAAGACTAACTAATAAGGGATGCTCTAAAAATCCCCATATCTACTCCTGAGAATAGGAGCCCATAAGGATTTCCTTTCAGATAAAAATCTCCAGTGCCATTTAGCCAACAAGCTCAAGTTGAACAATGACAGACATTTAACCCCCACGCCTCCTTCAGTCTTTGGCAAGCAAACTTTGTCCCACCTTTCTCAAGAGATTTTTTTACCCTCAGCATTTCCACTCTACAGAAATCTCCTCTGGATTCCTTTAGGCATATTAAAAACCTTAATTGGAGCTTTGTAGTAAGAGAAAAAATAAAGCGAAAGGCTGGATAATGCTGAGTTCAACATTACCAATGTACTACCAAAAAACATATTTTTTCCTTTCTAGACTACTAATATCTTTTTAAACAAGTCCAGTAACGGTTTCCATGTAACCTCCTTCCTAGGATTACTACCGAAATGCCCAGAAACTTGAAAGGGGGAGAGCTAACCGAGTAGTTAAGAATACATTTCACAACATGCACAAAACCCGGATCAACATTCAGGCCATAAAATTGACTTTTCCAGAAATTTACCTTCAGGCCAAAGACTATCTTGAATCCTCTAAGGATGACCTTTATCGTTCATATAGACTGAAAATCTACCTCTCCCAACAAAATGACATCATTCACATACTATAGTAAAGAAAAGCTAGCCTCTTCATTCACCTTAATCCCTCTATACTCCCAACAAAATAGCATCATTTGTATAATGTTTCACTTGTAAGTGGTTTTTTTTATTAAAATGAAAGAACCACTTTGGTGCTGATATTTTACAACATTATGCTTGTAGGTATTATTTTCAACCACAAAAGTTTCAATTACGCTTAATTAATTTCTAGTGTACTTTTAATATATATATTTTATGCGTAGTACACTTTTAACATGCATAAGGTTAATTTTTCTATTAATTGAAACGAAATTAAATACTAATGTATAAGATATTCTGAAGCTACTAGTAGCGCAAGTTGCGCTTAAAATAAGTTCTTTCCAATGGTTAGTTGAACACGTCCAGAGAAAAAGCTGTGTGAAAGCGTCTTTGGGTTCTAACTCTCTGCCAGAAACCCACTCGGCAACAAGAAAGCAGACATTGATCTGACAACTAGGAGTTACTCTCTCAAAGTACCATGGTCATTCCTAAGTGCACTAATGACTCACCTTGAGGTAGAAATACCCAGGTAGATGGGTGTCCCTAAAAAGGCTATTGTGTAAGCAAGCAAGTGAAGTGCGACTGCGACTCCATATGGTCAGATTAGGACTGATATACACTCGAACAAAGCAAACAAAGATGACTGATCAAGCTACTGACATAATTGTCCAACTTATTTTTAGTTTAAAATTTATTTTAAAATAAAATAGAAAAATTAGAGTTTACAAAATAAAGTAAAGTAATATTTTAAATAGAAAGATAAAGACAAAATTAAAGAATATTTTAAAATTTTCACGCTACTTGTTTGTTGTTTTTTTGTGAATAGTGCTCTGCTTCACTCTACTTGTTGAATTAGATAAATGGAAGAGGGGTGAAAATAAAATAAATAAATTATAAGAAAAAATTCTTACACTAAATAAAAAATAAATTTAGATAAATTATTAATATTTTTATTACATTTTTCAGGAATTAAATTTTATTATATTTTTATTACACTAAATAAAATTTTATTACATTTTTTAAATAAGTAACTAAATAACAAAGTAATTAAATTGTTTGCCTATAAAGACAACAAAGTAATTAAATACAACCAACATAAAAGATGTCCTTATTTTATGACAGTTTAAGGGAGAAAGTGTATGTGTGTGTGTGTTTTTTTTTTTTTTTTGGTGTAAGACACAAAAAAAATTCATTCCTTTCTGTTTATATTTCTTCTCAAATATAAATAATAATTTTGTACTTTTACATTTTCAATCTATTTCGTTTTCCTTCACAAGTTCCACCAAGAAAAGGAAAAAACCTAGGCAATCGGGAAGCATATATTTAATGGTCCCTACTGATAAAATTTTGCCCACTTCTTTGCTTAATTACAAAAGCCGATCGAGTCAAATCCGTGCTTTCATTTCCTTTGTTGTGTAACGTATCATATATGTGGCGAACATAACATAGAATAGAATATCAAAGAACCAAAAGCCAACGACCAATATAGTAGCAGAAAAATATTTATATATACACCTTTTTCTATATGAACCTGTAGGTCAGAAATAAAGTACCTTTCAACAGAGAGTATTCAATAATAAGAATATATGTTTTCAGATTTTGTGTTTATTCATTCATAAGGAATCTGGTTTTGATGGAAATAGATATACTTATATATTGTGTATAGGTAGAAAAAAGAATAGGACGATAGTGTTGAAAGAAGATACTGCGGCACATTCTCTTCGGCTGCTACACGCGAGATTTGCCAAACACTATTGTAATTGACCCAAAAGTTGTTTATGTGGAGACTAGAAGCAGCGCTAAGATTTGATTTATGTGTTTAAGAGAGCGACTTTAACCAATTATATATCCTTCAATTCAAAACTTGCGCAAAACCTATAACGTGGGTATTAGTTCTGATTTATATGGGAATGATTTTTTTTAATCCGCTATGAGTTTGGATACGGGTATTATTCAAGGTAATGAATTGGATAAAGGTATGAGTATATGACTAGTTGTCTAGTATGCAAATTCATATGGGTCATGTTATAATTTTACAATTATATAATAAGTTTAAAGTTATATATTTAATTAAAAATTTTAATTCTTGAATTTTAATTCATAATTTTTTGTTATTAATTATTCTTTATTTACTTTTTAAATTAAAATATAATTAATAAATTAATATATTTAATTTATTTGATAATAAATAAATAAATTTAAATTGTAAAAATAATATAACGGGTACCCATAAGTATATCCGAGCATGAAAATACTCAATACGAATGAGAATGTGGATTAAAATTTTATATCCGCTCTTTTTATACTTAAACCTGCCCCGCACTTCATGGGGACCGGGAGGTTAAACCCGTACTCACTCTGCCTCGTTGCTATCCCTACTTGTACTCCATCACAAACACTTTAATTAATTAAGCCCTGCTAAAGAAATTAATTAATTGTGAATATCTTATACAAAAAATTGATTTGACCTATGTGTCTAAACATTTTTTTTTGGTTGATCAAAGAATTTTTATTAAAAATAAAGAAACGCACAAAGCATGCCTACCAGTATTACAAAGGAAAATAAATGCAAAAAATCAAAATGCAATGAATTTGTAACATACTACCTTTCAAATATAGTGTCTAGGATTCAACATCCATTCAGCATAAACATACTTTGTGAATTTTGCTGCCCGATACCATTCCCATGAACTAAATTGAATATGATGAACAATTTCATATGTATCCACCCCAATACCATCGAAAACTGCATTGTTTTTGGCTTTCCAGATATGCCACAATATTGCAAACCAGACAAATGACCATGCACGTTGTCTTTGTTGGTTACCGTTTAGCAACCCCTGAAATTGAAGTGTGTGGCTTCTTACCGAGCTAGGTAGTGTTGTCGATATACCCCACCAATAACAAAGATCTTGCCATATCCTTGCAGATACAACACAAGAGAGAAACAAATGATCCCCTATTTCTATTTCCTTGCTACATAATCCTCCCTCTGATATTGAGCTTTTAACAGTCCTACCCATAAACTTTGGAATTCTACTAGTAACCTCCACTTCCAGTTCCTTAACAAAGCAACATTAAAACTTTTCATATCATTTACATCCAGGCCACCATACTCATTTTCCTAACACACTTTCTCTCATGAAACCCAATTTATTTTCCTATGTTCCTCACGGCTCCCTCCCCACCCCAAAAGAAATTTGTAAACAACGCATTAAGTTTAGAAATTATAACTTTCAGAGCTTTGAAGAACGAGAGAAAGTAGATAGGTAGTGCAAGCAAGAAAAATTTAAGAACACCAAAGTACCTGCCATTTGCGTGGAACCACTTCAATAACCAGTTCCCACATCCATAAATGAGCAGGAGAATCCCCAATAGGCAAGCCTAAATACTTAAAAGGGGTGCACCTCACTTTACAATTTAACAGTAGAGAGGCCCGAGCCACTACTCCTCCACATTTACGCCAATCAACTAAATTTTATGAAAATTTACCTTTAGCCCTAAAATAAGTTGGAAATTTTGCAGAACTGTTTTTAGCACCTCCACAGACTTCCACTCTTTTGCCAACAAAAGTGTGTCATCAGCGATTGTAAATGAGACACAGACATTTTGTCATTCCCTATACCATACCCCTTCAACAAACCTGCCCTTGCTGCTGATTTGGCCAAATTGCTCAACCCTTATACAACAATGAGGAAAAGGAAAGGTGAAAGTGGATCACCTTGCCTTAATCTTTTTCCTATATCGAACTCCTCCACAGGGCTACCATTCAGCAATATCGATATTCGTGTTGTTGACACACATTCATGCATCCATCGATCCATACCCGACCAAAACCCATGTAATCATCACCTCCCATAAATATTGTCAACTAATTGAATTGTAAGTATTCTCAAAGTCCACTTTTAAACAAACCAACTGATCTTTACATCTTTTAGCATTTGTCACCAACTCATTCATAATTAAAACTCCATCCAAGATTTTTTCCCTTTTATAAAGGTGGTTTGAGTATCAAATATAATTGCTGGCATAACCACTTTTAGCCTATTTGATAAGACTTTAGCTAATACCTTATACATACAACTTATTGAAGAAATAGGCCAATAATCCTTAACCTTGCATGGATTTTCCTTCTTCAGTACGAAAGTGATAAAAGAGCTATTGGATTGCTTAACCAATTTTCCATTGGAATGGAATTCACAAAAAAACCCACGAAGTTCAACCCATCAGGACCTAGACTCTTGTTACTATCACACTCCCACACGGTCTGTTTGATTTCCAACTCAAAGAACAACCTTTCAAGGTTCTTTCAGGCCTTAGTAGACAAAGACTAGAAAAATATAGTGTTTTATCTTTAAGATTTGTTTAAATTTTAAAGATAATATTTGTAAATTTAGAGATTTGTTTTCTTAATTAATATTATATTAGGATGCTAAGTGTATAAATAGGATTTTTGAGACAAGAAGAATGGCCTGGCCTAAAAATATAGTCATTACCCTAACCTCAACCCTTGTTCAGTTGCAAGAATAGTAAAGAATGGAAAATTACATGTGCATGAAAATGAGGAAAAAGTTACAATTTCTCCTGTTCATTAACAAAGAACGTACAAATGGTATTAATTTAGTGAATTTTACATGTTTTACTTCTCACATGTTTAACCTTTAAAATTAAATTTATTTATAAAGAAGTCACAAATATATGACTAATTTTGTAATTACAATTAATAGCTTTGTTTTATAATTTTTCATCATTTTCATATTAGTCTCAACCCACAAGTTCAATTTTCATACAACCAAACAAATTCAATTTTCACACTGTTTCATCTCTTTTCTTTTCTCCCAATGAAATTGGAGTCTAAAATAAAACACAAGTTCTTAACTAAACAAGTATGTATGGTTAACTCTAACACATTAAGTTACCTTTATGATTAAACTAGCGAAAACACAGGCGTGACAATCGCGCCCGTGTATTTGCATTTCTATTTTAACATGTTATAACAATTATAGGGTTTTAATTTAATATCTTTTGTAAATTTTTATATTTTGAAATATAAATTGTTATGTGCCATATTTTGAAATATATTTTGTTAACTTTGTATTTTTTGTTTATGATAACATAATAAAAACATGCCAAATCATCAATGGATATGTCAAATATGCAACGAATATAAAAAAAATGGAAAGAGGGGAGTTTGAATAGAACTCAAAATATTGTCACACCTATGTATTTGCATGTTTATTAAAAATATTTATCATGAAATGTACGTATATATTAATAGAGAAAAATGATATTTGTGAAAGTGGGAACAGTCATAAAATGTTTAGAAGGTAAAATAGTCATAAAATGTGGACACCAAAAGGTCATATTCTTATTATATAATATATAATATATAATATAATATCATATATTATGCATTATAGATATATTTGGACAATTATGTGTGTTGGATATCAATATTTTAAAGTAATTTTTTGCTTAAAGTTATAAGGTTGGTTTAGTGGTAAAATATATGTTTGGAAAATAACAGATTATGAGTTCAAATCCCTCTTATGATAAATTAGTTTAATTTTTTAATTTTAAAATAAGTATAAAGATGGAATAGGTATTTTAAAAAAATAAACATCAAAAGAGATATTCTCTTTATTAATAGTATAGATAAAAAATGATTAAACTTACAATTGCAGTGTGTTAGATATGGCTGATGTGAAAACATGCAAAGCAATGGGAGTTTATTCATAAATCCTAATTGCTTGTCAGTTTTGGGTCCTAATCGAAATTGAGTATGACCTGGATAAAAAATAAAATGAGAAGAGAATTAAGATATATATATATATATAGTGGTCATGTCAATAAAAAGATGACCATATTTCTATTTACACGAAAAGTTTGCAAAGATTAGCGATAGAAGCCAGATAAAAAGTTGCTTTAAATGACAAAAAGTGAAGTCGTGTAATGTTGTAAATATAAGCCTGGGCTCATAAAATTTAAAAATAATAGAGTTAAGCAATATGGTCTCGTAAAAACAATAAACTATATAGCAACGATCTCTCTACAAATAAAAAAATAAAATAAAGTATAAAATTATAAATATGGAGTTGAATGAAAAAGAAGGGAAATGGATTTACCAAAATACGAAACAATGGATATTTCAACATTTCAACGAGCAAGAAATGTTTGTGAATATATTGTTGAAGAAAATAGTATACGAATGCGCCGATTCTAGCGAAGCAGTGTTGCAGGAAAATCGCTGGGCAATTCTCCTTTGGCAAATTGCACACTATGATAATGACTAATGCGATGCATGACATAGTGGACACCTGCCAATGGAGAACTTGCCCTGTAATGCAGCTGCAACTGGGAAGACAAACTCACACATTCAGGAATTAATGGCTTTGGGAACATTATTTATGGCTCGCTAGGATCCGCATATCCTACGAAACGATGCCTCATTGCTTCTGCATATGCTTTTATTC
Organism: Psophocarpus tetragonolobus; assembly: GCA_037954015.1. NCBI lineage: Eukaryota > Viridiplantae > Streptophyta > Magnoliopsida > Fabales > Fabaceae > Psophocarpus > Psophocarpus tetragonolobus. Next base: position 24,835,747 of record CM075690.1, read on the forward strand.
TTTTCTATGCCAACCATCCTTTATGCTGAATTAATTGTTTTTTGCATTCAATATAACCGCCAATAAAAAGAGAAAAGCAAAAAGGGAAGATTGATTTTATAAAATATTTTCTGTTTTTATTTTATATTTTTTTTAAAAAAAATAATTTCCATTTTCAAGTAGTTAACGTTAAGATAATATATTTATTTTTACTTAATATTTTTTATTTTTTTTTAAAAAAAAAAGTTTAATTAATATGGAAAAGAGTTTTACGCTCACATTTCAGTAGTTTGTACAAAAATATCAATAAGTCCAGAGGACTCCAATAACAAAACAAAAACATTAGGACGGATCCACATCTACGACCCCTGCACAAAACTCCCACTGAATAGTGTCACTACATTGCCAACATACATATGAGAGGGTTGCTCACCAATCAGAAAATCCGTAACCCCTATTAAAACCAAAAGAATACAACAACCATTTTCATGTTATGATTTTGACCGACATCAAAATATCTAAATACTCCATAGTGTTACCATTAAAAAATATAGAATTATTAGATATCTAGATACACCAACAAACTGCATTCCAGAAAATAAATCTACATTTAATCCTATATTTACCTACCACCCAAGAGGTTGACATTAAAATCAAATGAGCCAAATCATCAAGAAGGGGTGATGAGATATCAAGACATGATAAAAAAATATGCTTACCATCTTCCAACTGATTGTTACATAAAACACACATATAGGTACGCAATTGAGAGACCACCCCTCTACGCATCAAATTATCAATCGTTGGAAGCTTGTTAAGGAAAAGCCTTCTTGATAACGTTAATACTTTGGATGGTAACTTATCTTTCCATAACCGCTTCGATAGGAGAGCCTCTTCCTCCCACGCAAAAAGATTCCTCTTCCATATCTACCTCAATTCCAACTGTGCTGAACCCGGAACCAATTTGTCGCCTACTTTGGCGTCTTGATCCAATGCTAGACCATACAGTCTCGGGTAGAGTTCTGCTAAAGGATCTCCTCCTAACCAATTATGCTTCTAGAACCACATACATGCTCCGTCCCCAAGCTTCCTTCTAATATTATTGGAAAACCATCTTGGGCACTCTTCCTTTGGACTGTCAATCGACCAAAGGTCCCTCCACGATATAGATGAGTTGGAATAAGATAAAGGATGATCAGGAAAATTTTGAACCTCACCATATCTACTTGTAAGCAACGGGCCCCAAATTGCTTCTTTATCATTCAACATTCTCCACTGCCACTTAGCTAGCTGGCTCAAATTAAACTTTGTCAAACACCTTACCCCCCAACCCCCTTCCGCTTTTAGGCGACCAACTTTCTCCCAACTTACCTAAGCAATTTTTGGTTCTTGGGCTTCCCCCTCCCCCCCAACAACAAAAATTTACGTTGCATCCTTATGAGTGTATTCAACACCTTTTTTGGGGCTTTATAAAAGGAAAAGTAGTACAATGGCAGACTAATCAGAACTGAATTTAACATAACCAGTCTTCCAGCGAATGACATATTCCTCTCCTTCTATCCTGAGAGACTCCTTTCAAATTGTTCTACCACCAGTTTCCATACGTCCCCTACCCTAGGATTGACACCGATCGGGACTCCCAAAAATTTAAATCGTGTTGCTTTCACAAAGCAGCTGCGTGAGTAAAATCCTGGTCCACATTGAGGCCATAGAACTGGTTTTTATAAAAGTTGACCTTCAATCCCGAAGACATCTCAAAGCTTCGCAAAATGACTTTAATATACCACATTGTATGGAAATCTGCTTCCCCCATCATAATTGCATCGTCAGCGTATTGTAACAAAGAGAACTTCGCTTTTCTTCCGACCTTTATGTCTATATAAACCTCCTTTTGAACAACTGATCTGAATAGACCTGAAAGAGCCTCGACCACCACCATAAAAAAAGGAAGGAGATAGCGGATCACCTTGCTTAATGCCCTTTCTTGGATGAAACTCCCCTATCGGACTGCCATTGACCAAAATGGAGATATCACTATTGGTTATGATACTTCGGATCCACAACCTCCATCTATGTCCAAACCCCATCCTATAGAGCATATAATCTAGGAACTGTCAATTAACTGAGTCATAGGCCTTTTCGAAGTCCACCTTAAACATAAAACAAGGTTTTTTGGATCTATGTGCCCAATCCATTAGTAAAGTCAATAATTTTTTTAGTTTTCTATTTTCAGTTGATTTTTAAAAATATTTTAAAAAATATATTTTCTAAATTGTAGCAAAACTTATTTTGTTTTCTATGTTTTTAAAAAAATAAAAACAAAAAATCATAACAGAACAAATAATGATACGTAATTTTTCTTTCTCCAAGATTTAGTGTATATATATTTGGCCATGTAAGGTATCAATTCTCTCTCAAGTAAAACTTTCACTTACATTTTTTTTTATGTTTAAATCTTCACTATAAAAAATTTATATCTTTGTTTTTTTATTAATTTTTTCTCTTTTATTTTTAATCTATAATTACGCATCCTGTTCATCTAACTGAACTACATTCCTTAACATATTACATAAAAATATATTCATAATTGCTAAAATGAAAAATATATTAATGACTTTCTATTTCATTTCATGGTATCTTTAATGACTTTTTACTTCATTTCATGGTATCTTTAATTTTATAATTGCTAAAATGATTATAATTAATGATAAATATTCATAATTTCAACCATGTAATTAAAACCATACACTACTAGAATAATACTCATTTCTTGCCTTTTTTCTGGCAAAAAATAATCCACAAGTAATTCGTGCAGTTTTTTATGCAAAAAAAAGGTGGCAGAAAATTTTCCTGCAACTTTTAAAATTTGTAGGAAATTCCTACAAATTTTTCTACATAAAAATTATCGCAAGTAACTAAGAGGTACCTACGATTTTCGAATCCGCACGTATTACCTGTTGTTTTTCTGCCGCAACAATTACCTGTAACATGTTATCCACAGGAAATACCTGCCACTCCTATATCCGTAGGAATTACTTGCAGTTTCCAAAATCGCAAGAATTACCTGTGATTTTTTCTGCAAAAATTTCTTTTTAAAAATTTAATTTAAAATCATTAGTAAATATATATAAATTATAATTTATTATAAACATATAAATTAAAATATTAGGGATATGAGTAAAAATTATAAATTAAATATGTAAAATTATTAATATATATATGCAAAATTAAACTAAAATTAAAAATAAAAACTAAAAACCAAAAATATTTCCCCTATACATAATTTTATTCTCACTAGATATTTCCTCTCTCTCTCTCTCTCTCTCTCTCTCTCTCTCTCTCTCTCTCTCTCTCTCTCTCTCTCTCTCTCTCTCTCTCTCTCTCTCTCTCTCTCTCTCTCTCTCTCTCTCTCTCTCTCTCTCTCTCTCTCTCTCTCTCTCTCTCTCTCTCTCTCTCTCTCTCTCTCTCTCTCTCTCTCTCTCTCTCTCTCTCTCTCTCTCTCTCTCTCTCTCTCTCTCTCTCTCTCTCTCTCTCTCTCTCTCTCTCTCTCTCTCTCTCCATATATATATATATGTATATCATATTTTTTAATTATTTATGTCATATTTTCTATTAAATTTTTAGGAATTGCATGTATTGTATAATTTATATATTATTTTAGTCTTACACCAAATTTTAGGTGTTAGTCAATTTTATAGATTTATATATTGTAGAGGTAAAATTCTTATATCATTAATATAATTATGTACAAAATATTGTACGATAATTAAATTTACTTCATCATTGTAATTCTGTTATGAATATTGTAGAGATATAGTTATACAATTTTTTAATTTAATATGTAATAATAATAATAATAATATAGATTTGTAGTAAATAAAATGGTAATTTTTTTTGTCTTATAAGCATAAATGTGGAAAATATAAATAGGAAAATATTAAAATATAAGAGACATAAAAATTAGAAAGAGAAGTTTCAAAAAAGAAGAAAGTATTCATGTGTTGAAAAAACTTTCTTTTATTATTATTAATATATATAGAATTTTTTTGTAATTATATTTGTATTTATTTATACCTATATATCAAGTGAAATAAAGAAAATTTTTAGTTGACAGTAATATAAATTATTTGTATACAAATTAAGTTATAAATTATAAAATAATTATATTAAGTTATTAAAACTATTTATACTCTATCATAAATTTAAAACATTTTATTTTAGGATATTACTTACTAATTATAATTAAATTATTTTTAGTATATTTTAAAAAATAAGTTATTAAATAACTATAGTAAAATATACACATTAAATTAAATAGGATTCCTTTTTAAAAAAGGGAAAATTCTTATATAGGATTTTATGTGATAGAAAAGATATTGAAATTTTTCATTATAACTAAAATTATTTTAATTTATGATATTAATAAATTATTAAATTTAAATTATTTTTAGTATAATTATTTCAACAAAAAATTATCAAATTATTATAATAAATTATAAAAACCAAATATTTAAAACAAATCAATGAATATTATAAAGAGTTTCACAAATTGACTAGAGAGACAGTAGAAGATCTTATAAATAAAGAAATAATATGGTAAATAATTATATATTAATTTTATTTTTTAAGAAATCATATATTTTCTGTGGAAATAATCGTAGAAAAATTTGCAGGAAACTCCTGTGATTTTTGAAAATGGCAGTTAATTACTTGCGATTTTGGACAACAATAGGTAACTTACTTGTAGTTTTCAAAAAATCATGGGAATTTCCTGCGGATTTTTCTGTGGCAGAAATTTGAAGGTAAATTTCAATTTTTTTTCTTTTTTTTGCTTTTTTTTATAAAAAATTACTAGTAAATTTTATGCAATTATTTCGGTAGAAAATTTGTTGCAGTTATAAATTTTCTTAGAAAAAAGTTATTCACAAAGGTTTTAGTAAGGGATAATATTTCACAGGTAAATTTATAGAAAATTGGTTTCTTACAATTTTTTAGAGAAAATCCATAGAAAAATTGACATATAATAGATGGATTTCTAGCAGTACTATGGTATCTCTTGAAAGTTATAGCTACTTCACAGTTTTTTCTTCATTTATATTTTTGCTTAGAAATATTTTGTTGTTAACTAATATTATTTTCAATAGGAATAAGTTATTTAACAATAAAAATTTATTTTAACATAAATTTTATAACATTGAGTACTTAAAATTAAAAAATATTTATATAATATAAACTCTCTAATTTTAAATATCACAATATTGTAGAGTTACATTAAAATAATGTTTTTATTGTATAATGTTGAAAATAATTGTGGATTAGTATCACTCAATATCTTTTATCATTAACCGACAATTTAAGATACGATTATTATTGTATCTTATCATATCCATATAGTTATTAATTTAAGATATGATTATTATTGTATCTTATCTTATCAATGTGGTTATTTGAACTGGAATTACAGTCTAATTAAGAGAGGTCCTGCCTACCCTAGGGGGTTATAAATTTATCATCCCATTAAGAAAATTTACACAAGCGTTAACTCTCTACAATAACCCCTTAGAAGGTGACCAGAAGAACCTCCTAGAGATCTTTCCAATAGAACTCATGGACATGAATGTCAATTAAGGTACAAATTCATCCCTATTTTATTAATAGAATATTGATTGTTGGCATGCTATAATTTGTGTTTAGTATAATATTGATTTAAATATATTAATATTTTCATCAATTTGTATCAGAGCCAATCTAGATACATTTTATGGTTGTCAATTGTATAAACCCTGTTTGTTTTAATTTCTTTTCTTAAATTTATGAAATTATTTTGAGGGTTAATTATTATTATTACGATTATGTTTTTCAAAATTCAATATTATATGTCAATTCAGGAATAATTATATGCTGTTCACATGATTCAAATATTTTAATCCTAAAAATTCAATGTTTCTTAAGAAAAGAAAAAAAAAGGAAGGTGCTATTTTGAAACTCGTCACCAACAGTGTCATTTTTTACTGTTGATAGAAATCATGTTTTAACCAAATTTTGTTCATCTTCAAAACTGAGTTATTTTTTAAGGTGCTTTTATGTTGATAGAAATCATGCTTTTTTGAAACGCAACACCAATAATGTCATTTTGCAATATTTTAAAATGTAGTTTGTTCATCTTTCGATTCTTTTCCCTTTTTTTACTCAAACTCAATTGATTGAGGGCTTTTGTTCCTTACATTTAGAAGATCAAAACGAGTCCAAAATTGTTCGATTTGGTCACAAAAAACGCTTAAAATTGCATTGGAAAAGGGAGATCTCGTCGGAAATTATTCCGTATTTTTCACAACATGAGTTGATTTGTTTTTCTCTTGTTTCCCTTATTTTCATCTAGTTAAACTCAAAATTGATTGAGGGCTTTTGTTCCTTACATCTGATTATCAAAATGAGTCCAAGATTGCTCGATTTGGTAGCTGAAAACACTCAAAATCGTGTCAGAACAGTGCGCAAGGTCTAAAGCTTGAAGATGAACAATACATGTGAAGCCCACTTACGGGTCTGGGCACGTGTAGGTGCGTGGGCTGACTTCTAGTACCCATTTTTTTGCGTTTTACTTGAAATATTAATTATTTAATATTTTAAAATTATTAATAATTTATCTAAAATTTTATAATATCAGAATTCATCATTATAATTAATTTGAGATGTAACTTCAAATTTTCAGCATATTACTCTCAAATTTTGGGCCTAATTTTGTTGTGATAATTACCTTCAGTATTAGCATTCTTCATTTATATACTATACCCTCCTTAATATCGAATTATCACTTATAACATAATTATACGTCACTTTATTAAATTATGCATAATCTTAATTGATATCTCTTGGGTACATAATTTTTTCTATAATTTGCATTGTGATGACCTGCCTATCATAGGCATAACGATGTGAATTTTTTTGTCATATTTTAATATGATTAAAACTATATAATTTATTTAGCAATAAGCATGATTTATTCTTTTAATTTACATAATTGTAATTTTACCTATCGTGGATGCATTTAGGTAAATTTTGTGAAATAAATATTGATTCATTATATTAGTGATAATTATACCCTATCAGTGTGTTATTATTAGTATATTTTGTTGTTATACAATGCATTTCTCTTGACTCATGTTAATGATTTTTTTTTGTACCCTATAAGTGCTAGGATTTATTAATTTAAGTTTGTATTGTAATTTACTTAGGGATTTACTTTAAACTGAACTTTTAAATCACATTTTTTTCTTTATTGTGATGTTCAGTTTTTTCCCCTGATTCTGTCAAAACTCTAAATGGAACAAACTATGAGGACTGGAAAGCATAGTTAGATCTCTACTTGACCATTGGCAATCTAGACTTGCCATTGAGGACGACAAGGCATGTGCCTCTTACTGATGAGTCTTTTGAGACTCAACGAATTTCTCATGAGAAATGGGAACACTCTAACAGAGTGTGCTTGAAGGTGATTGAGTTCACTAAGGAGAAATCTATCAGACAGAGCATTCCAGATCTTGATGATGCCAATGATTTTCTGAAAGCAATTGGTGAAAAATTTACAACTTTTGATAAGGTACAGAAAATTCAATACCTTTTCCTATTTGAAAAGACCAAATATGATGGTGTCAGTGGTGTACATGAACACATTATGAAGTTAGTGCATTTTTATAATAAGTTGAAGTTTCTCAAGGTTAAGGTTAGTGAAGACACCTTAATTTATCCCATCCTTGAATCTCTGCCTTCTCAGTTTAACATCATGAGGACTTCATATAACATTCAGAAGCTTGATTATGGAATGGATGAATTGATTGCACTAACTTTATATATGAAGTTAGTGCATTTTTATAATAAGTTGAAGTTTCTCAAGGTTGAGGTTGGTGAAGACACCTTAATTTATCCCATCCTTGAATCTCTGCCTTCTCAGTTTGACATCATGAAGACTTTATATAACATTCAAAAGCCTGATTATGGAATGGATGAATTGATTGCAATAATCACCCAAGAGGAGGAGTCAATGAAGAAGAATAAAACTAATAACATTTAGTTTGTTACTTCTAATTCAGGTACTAAAGGTGCTAAGAAATATAAAGGAAAGAAGAAAAAAGGTACAACGAAAGCAGAGCAACATTTAGAACCCAAGATGGAAGATTGCTATATTCTAAAAAAGAAAGAGGAGAAGCGAGGTAATCTATTAGCACTAACTTGGGAATCTAATATGGTTTATGTTCCTCCAAATTCCTGGTGGTTAGACTCAGGGGCTACTATTCATGTTGTGAATTCTTTACAGCGGTTCACAAGCCTGAGGAAACCAAGTGATGCTGAGACAAAGATTGTTATGGGAGATGGAGCTGGAGTACCTGTTGCTGACATTGGAGTCATTTCTTTATGTTTATCTTCTGGACACACTTTATTATTGCAAGATGTTGTTTATGTCCCTTCCATGAGAAGGAATTTGATATCTATTTTTTCTTTAGACAAATGTGGATACAATTTTCATTTTGGTTATGATAAATTGGTGATTTATTATAATTCAACTATTATTGGTTTAAGAATTTTGTGTGACAGACTTTACATGTTAAGTGTAACTGATATGTCAGTTAACTCCATTGTTGGGAGTAAACGTAACAGGATTGATGAATCTTCCTCTATGTTATGGCATAGACATTTGAGGCATATTTCTAGGCCTCAAATTGAAAGACTCATAAATAAGGTATTTTGCATGATCTTAACTTCTCAGATTTTGGCACTTGTGTTGATTGCATCAAGGGAAAATTCACTGGCAAAACCAGGAATAAAAGTTCAAATAGATGTGACAATGTGCTACAATTAATTAACACTGACATGTGTGTACCTATTACTCCTACTGCTATGGGTGGATATAGGTATTTTATTACCTTTATAGATGACTTCTCTAGATATGAATGGATATATCTTCTTCAGGATAAAGCAAGCTCTCTTGAAGCCTTTAAAACCTTTAAAGCTTTTGCTGAATTGAAAGTAGAGAAGAAAATTAAGTGTGTAAGATCTGATAAAGGAGGAGAATATTATAGTTGTTATGACGAGACAAGAAGAAATCCAAGACCATTTACTCGACTCCTTGATGAATATGGAATTCAAGTTTAATACACCATGTCTGGAACTCCTGAACAAAATGGCGTTGCTGAGAAACAAATCAAACACTCATAAACATGGTGAGATGTATGTTATCCCATTCGTCTTTGTCGAAATTTCTTTGGGGAGATGCCTTAAGAACTACTATGTACATTCTTAGTCAGGTAGCTAGCAAATCTGTGCCCAAAACTCCATATGAGCATCTGACTGGAAGAAAGCCGAGCTTGAGACATTTCCATGTATGGAGTTGTAAGGAAGAAGTAAGACCTTATAATCCACAACAAAAGAAACTCGATCTCAAAACTATTTGCAGTTATTTCATTGCATACTGCATCGGTTCCAGAAGATGCAGATTTTACTGTCCTTCTCATTCTACGCGAGTTACTGAATCTGACCAAGCAGTTTTCTTTGAGGATGATTTGGAAAGTGGGAGTTATACTCCACGATTAATGACTTTTAGAGAAGATCAAACCATGCTTCTACTACCATCCACTTTTCTTTCTACAGACGTCTCAATCCTAATGGTTCACACAGATGAACAAATTGTTGAGAGGGAAGACGAACAAATAAAGGAGCCACAAGTTGATGAACCATAACTTAATGATCAACAACTTGATGATGTTGATGTGGCCCCATTAAGACGATCTCAGAGAATACGCCGGCCTTTTATATCAAATAACTATGTTGTATACCTTCTGGAGCACGAATATGATCCACATGATGATGATGATCCTATCACATTTCAGGAAGTACTTTCTAGTTCTCATGCTTCTGATTGGCTAAAAGCTATTCATGATGAATTGTCTTCCATGTCTCATAATAATATTTGGGATATTATGGACTTACCAGCAGGTTGTAAGCCTGTTGGATCTAAACGGGTCTTTAAGAGAAAGCATACTCCAAATGACAAGGTTGATAGGTATAAAGCTAGATTAGTGGGTAAAGGTTATAGTCAATAGGAAGGCATTGACTATAAAGAGACTTTTTCACCAGTTTTAACGAAAGATGCACTCCGAATTGTCATGGCTTTAGTTGCTCATTTTAACCTAGAGCTACACCAGATGGATGTGAAGACAACTTTTTTGAATGGAGATCTTGCTGAAGATGTCTACATGCTTCAACCTGATGGTTAAGGCAGGAAATGAGCATTTGATGTGTAAACTTAAAAGGTCCATCTATGGACTGAAACAAGCATCTAGGCAATGGTATTTAGAATTTGACCAGGTTGTCACCGCTTACAATTTCAAGGAAAATGTTGCAGAACAATGCATTTAATTGAAGACTATTGGGAGTAATTTCATCATTCTCTTATTATATGTTGATGACATTCTTCTTGCTAGTAGTTGTATGTACCTATTGGTTGAGACAAAATAATGTTGTGTAGCCATTTTGATATGAAAGACCTGGTGATGCTTGTGTTGTTCTAGGCATCCAAATTCATCATGATAGGTCACGTGGCATAGTTGGATTGTCTCAAGATGGATATATTGAGAAAATTCTTAAGAGGTTCAACATGAATGCTTGCTCCCCATGTGCTGCACCTGTGCAACGCAGTGACAAATTATCTAATAAACAATTTCCTCATAAGATGAAGAAGTGAATGATACGAAGAAAATCTCATACACTTTCGCTTTTGGCAGTTTGATGTATGTTCAGGTTTGTACTCGTCTTGATATTGCTTTCATTGTCAATGCCTTAGGAAGATACTTGAGCAACCTAGGTTTAGGTCATTGGAAAGCCGTTAAAAGGGTCATGCGATATTTACAGGGAACAAATGATCATATGTTGACTTTTATGAAGTCTGATCAACTTCAAGTCACTGGCTATTCTGATTCTGATTTTGCAGGTTGCCCTGATGACTGTAGGTCTACTTTTGACTTTATTTTTATGATGGCAGGAGAGACTATCTCTTGGAAGAGTGTTAAACAGTCTCTTATAGCTACCTCTACGATGGAAGCAGAGTATGTTGCTTGTTTTGAGGACACTTGCCAGGCTATGTGGCTTAAAAATTTGATATCTGATTTCCACATAGTTGAAAGCATTTCCAAGACACTTGTGATTTATTGTGACAATATTGCTATTGTGAGTTTCTCTCGAAACAACAAAAGCGTTACTTGTTCAAAGAATTTTGATATTAAGTATCATTTTGTTAGAGAGCAAATTCAGAGTTTTCACACTCAGATTGAACACATTGATTATGAGGAGATGTTAGCAGATCCACTGACTAATTCCTTAACTGTTGGAGTTTTTCTTATTCATGTAACTCACATGGTTTTAGTCAAGGCTTTTGATGTATTAAGTCAGTGGGAGTCTGATTTTCTATTTTCCTTAGAGACATGCTCTAGTTTACGTCATTTTCATGTTTCTTATTAGCATTTTATTTATGCTTGGACCATTGTAGTGTCATTTATGGGACTACATTATGTCATACATTTTATGAAAAAATATTAGCTAAATGCACATTATATATATCCCTATCGGATGTTATCTTTTTTGCTCAGATTTTTCATATTGTTAATTAATATATGATTTGATATATCAATAATTGTCATTTTAGTTTATGATTTGTATTTTGATTATTGAATGATACTATCCAAGTGGGATAATGTTGAACATAATTGTGGACTATTATCACTCAACATCTTTTAACATTAACTGACAATTTAAACAAATTTACATAAGCATTAACTCTCTACGAAAACTTCTTAGAAGGTGGTCAGAAGAACCTCCTAGAGATCTTTCTAATAAAACTCATAGACATGAACGTCAATTCAAGTACTCATTCATCCCTATTTTATTAATAGATTATTGATTATTAACATGCTATAATTTGTGTCTAGTATAATATTGATTTAAATATATTAATATTTCCATCATATAAAACTTTTCCTTTTTATTAGCCTCCACATATAGTTTACAAGTTTTAATGTAGACTTTTCTAGTTATCCTAAACAAAGCGAAACATTGGCTACAAGTTTTCATAACATTACAGATAGAATATTAGTTATTAGTTTATTACTATGATTATGGACTTATGGTTACAATTAATCTTTACATGTCAATATCATTTTAATTCTCCTATATTGCATGTTGAATTATTAAGAACAGAAGAGAATTGTGTTTAATGTTAGTATCTGAAATAATTTATTAAAAAAATACTGTTAAATTTGCATAATAATTATCATTGTACTCGCGTAGAAATTTGCATTGAGAGTAAAAATAGCTGTTTTCTAAGCGGAAAAGAAACTTCTGAACATGTTTCATAAACTATTCTATTGTGAGGTCATACATTAAAAGTTAACGAGTTCAAGCTGTGCTTAAGGTGTTATTTTAACACCTTACAATATTAAACACTCTAAAAATTGATGCGTAATCTATGTGTAGTTAAGTATGGATATTTAAAACTGAACCACACTGTTTGTAAACCGTGTAATAAAAACAAAACAAAAACTGCAAACACAATTTTTTTTTTTTAAAACCACATTAATTTTTTTATGATTTTATTTGGTTTTCAGATACTTACACTTGATCTTACTCAAAAGGCCGGGAAAGGTATTGTATGGTTTTCAAATCTTAAAATAAAAAATAAAATAAAGCAAACTAAACTTGATATTATAACTATATTGATTTTATTAATTTTTTTGTTTAATTATAGAATTACTACGTGTGACAAATTCTATTTCCAAGTATTTAACATAACTTTATACCATCGAAATTCAAACGCTTGAGAGTTTTGGTTAAGAGGGAATAATATTCTATCGATTGATCCAAATGGTAAGTAATGAATAAATTTACTATTATGTTATAAAAGTAGTTAATAATATATAAATTCAGAATAATGTTAAATAAAAATATGTTTAAAAAAATTTAATTTAATAAAATTAATTTTTAAATTAATATAACACAATAATTTATGTAAGTTTATTTAAAAAATTTTAATCATATAATATATTAAAAAATAAAAATAAAACCGCTAAACTAAATGAAATCAAATAATAAAAAATGGTTTATTTTAATTGATTTAATATTATATTTAAATAAAACTAAACTAAAGATACATTCATTTTAATGTGTGGAGGAATTTATTTAAACTTTCATTTCCTAGCTCCATATAAAGCATCTTAATCTTAAAATAAAAAAAATTAAAATAATTTTAAAATATTTGGTAATATATTTAATTAAATCGAAAGAACATTTTAAAAATTTGAAAATAAAAACAGGTAAAAAAAACTAAACTATTCTTCTTTATTTAACAAAGATATTTATACATATTACTCACAATGTTCTTGACCGGGGTTAATTACATTGTAAATCCAAGTTGAATTTTAAATTAAAAATATGAATTCTTTCCTAGTATGATATTTTATTTTTTTATTTTGTTTATATATAATTTTTAGGCAAAATTAGAAAAAACAAAATAAATTAACTGCTTTGGACCAAAACCTTGACGATTTTGCTTTTGGTTACCATTGAAGCGGTCTATGACTTCTTCCCTAGCTATTATGATATTTGACTTTTTTTATTTAATTTATAAAATTTAATTAGTATACATTGACGTTCAGTCACAACTGTCTATTTATATGACTTTTAAAGTATTGATTGGTAATCTCAACAAATTCACCATCAGTAAATGATTGTGTCATGTTCACCCTTTTGTTTGAACAATCTCTTACCAATGGATGCGCTTCAGTGTATATAAACTCATGTTCGCCCTTTTTGTTTGAACGATATGAGATTTTGTTTAAACCTCCAATTTGCAACGAAAACTTAGGACCACACTCTAAGTTCTTACACTATCATACTCATTGAGTCGGTCACCTGGTCGAAGCAATGACTTTGAAATTAGTTGTTCTGCACGAGGGTTCACCACACAAACTTCATTTCTACATTGGTAAGATATTGTTCACTTTAAACCAAAATACTCACAATATTATTTTTGGTTACCTTCCAAAAGTCTCTTACTAATTAATAGAGGTATTTCAGTGTATATAAAGTCATGTTCATCTTCTTATTAATTATTTTTTGTCCTGTAAGTGAATAATAATACTTCTTCTCATGTAAACATTAATTAAATATTTGAATTTTTAATTATAATGTAATTTATATTTTAACAAATATTCTTTATTATCAATTTTAATAAATACAAAATAAATATTTATTGAAGAACCTAAATACTAGTGCTACTAGATTTAGTTACTTTAAGTAAGATTTTAAGTAAAACCTCACGATGAAGTCTTGTAAATAAAAAATGTAATTAAAAGAGAAAATCTTAATAGAAAAAAAAATAATCATTAAAAAAATTAGTAATCGTCCCCACTAAAGAAAAAATTGCACATTTATAAATATCGTGTAAAGTTCAACCCATTGATTCGCGTGCTTGATATGATTACATTAGTCTAAATCTTCTCAGACAAAAAAGAAAAGTGCGATACTTTTGGAATCGTAAACAGTGATGATCATGAAATAATCCTTTTGGAAGAAAAAGGAAAGTAAATGTAAACCACTATTCTCCTAATTATAAACAAAAAGTAATTATTAGAAAAAGAGAGAGGACCTCACGTCCTAAAAAATGAACTTACATGCATCACCTAGAGTGAAAATTTAGTGAAGAATTAATCAGATGAATCCCATAGACTCCATTAACTAAAAGAGAGTTGTAGGAGAATTGCTGGGCAAATCTCCTTTGGCAGCGGTTAGTGTATATATATATATATATAACTATCTGCCAAAGAGAACTCGCCCCGTAATGCATCCACAACTATTGAAGACACATGCACACAGAGGATGGATTCAGGGAAGATTATTTATTGCTTGCTAACGGGTATATCCTATGGAACAATGCTTTTCATACGGTTTTATTCTTTTGTCTAAGAACTATCCCTTTTGCTCAAACTGCAGATTTTACTGCAGATAATTTAATCAAAAGGAAAATTGGATACTGAAAGTAAACATATATTGCATCGGTGGCCTCTCCAAACTCCATAGGCTTTTCCCCCTTTTCTATTTTTCAATCATATGCTTGGTGTGGAGAGTTTATATATTTTACTGCGTACGTGTTACATAAGTTTAATTAGCTCAATTTAAATTTAGAGGGATAATCATCTGTATTTGAATGTTATCTTAAAATGTTAGTAATATTATTCATATTTTTGTTAGGCAATATTCTTTATAATTTCATTAGCAAAAATATAAAAACATGCTTATTTTATATTGTGTAATATGATATTAAATATTATGTTTAAATAAGTTTTTTATCTCTGAAATTTAATTAAAATCATTTTTACTCATTGAAATTCCAAAGTTTTTTTTTTATTTATTTTTAGTTGTTGTTTTTTCAAGTAACGGTTATTAAAAAATTATAAATAAAAAAAATAATTTTATACTTATAAATCACTCTTTTTCTATGTTAATATTTTTAATATTCAATTTCATATGTAACAAATATATTAGAATTTATAAACAGATAATATTATAAGATTAAGAAAGTAACTTCTTATTTGTCGCAGCAGCATATAATCAAATCAGAAGGGATCAGAGCAGAATCTTGACCTTTGAAAAAGAAAGTAAAGGAAAGCCAAATATCATCACCGCTTTGGCCCCGTAGACGCTGTTGGAGGGACGGCCTTGGCAATGAGTTTTCGCGTTTCAAGCTTAGTGTGATTAACCAGAATATATGGTTTTAGATTTTCTGCTTATGCTTTCATAAGGAATCTTATTTATTTATTTTAGTTTGAACTTTGAAGAACTAATAATTAGGGAATCTGAATATTGTTGGAAAATGAAAGAGAAGTATAAATAGAAAGAGAATAAACGATTAATTATGCTGCATGCGAGAAAGAAGATACTGTACACAAAGTTCTGAATGCTTGCACACCCAGGGTTGTCTATCAAATAAATAATGGAATTAACCCGGCCGAAAAGTTGTTTATGAAGAAACTAGAAGCAGCCAATGGATTTGGATTCTTTGCTTATGTTGGAAACAATGAGATTGCATGAAGGCACTGATAGACAATTTTTTTATGTTTTAGTATTTTATTTTAATCATTTTTAGAATATTTAATCTCTTTTTAATTTATCCCTTCACCCTAGCAACATCCTTCAAACTATTATTATTAAATAATAATAAAAAGGTGAAAGTAGAACCACATTATTCAAACTCCAATCCAACCAAAATGTGGACCCAATCAACATATTGTAGGTAGATTTTCACCCTACTTCAATTTAAAACAAAGACATTTTATTTTTAATTTTTGAAAAATCTTAAATTTGTGTCCAACCATTAAATATAATGTGTTGAGTATTAAGTTTCAAAAGATTGGCTGTTCTTTGAATCTTGTTATGGTTAACAAAGTAGTTAGTTTGTCAGGATACATTAGATCGAGTTTTATGTCTTTTTGTGTTTTAATATTAGATTTATTTAATTTTATGTTTTATTACTTAAGGTTTTTATACTGAATTATGTAAAATACAAACAAAAGGAGTGAATTTTTGTGTTTGTGGAGAATCAACAATGGATATACTTATTTTAGCATGATCATTATTAATTATGTTAAAAAAATGAACCTGAAGAAAAACATAATTGCATTAAAATTATACATAAATAAAAAATTATTAGATTTTCTAGGGGGTTCTTCTTTATTAAGATTTCATTTGTTTTAGTTTTAAGTTTGTCCTTCTGTTAGAGGTCTAATCCTATGCTTAAAGAGGATATTCAAGAATGAAGAGCAAGATTGGATAGAAGTTTTAGTCATAAGGATCTTTTTATGAGCTTTTTTGCTATTTTTTATCTTTTTCTTATAATTGTTTTAGAATATAATATGTGTTTTATGAAATCCTTCTGTTTGATTTTTTTAATTAATTATCATATGTTTTTAAAAAAAATATGATTTGATTATTTTAATAGTATGATTAAACTTCATAATATAATTTTAGTATTTCTAATTATTATGTTTTACATTTATATTTTAAGTGTTTGATCAAGAAAGTTTGTGCACCAGCAGATGATCCAAATAAAAAACATGAAGAGGAGTATATTTTACAACAAAGAGCATATATTTTTCTTTTATTTTAAAAAAATTGATAACAGATTTTATTTTTATGAATAATTATGAGTAACATATGGGACAGTCTTCGTTTTGGATATAATTGATGTTATCATAACTAAAACTAATGGTAAACTTTGTTATATCGATGAATATAATTTTACTCATAAATTTTGAATTATTTTCCTTTTTATTTTATTTTTAATATTTATTTAGCACTTTTTAATGAATTAATTGGTTTATTGAAAATTTTTCATTTATTAATTAATAAAAGATAAAATTATAAAAATTAAAAATTTAATTTATAAAACAACTATAATTTTAAAATAAAATTAAAATAATAAAATAAATATAGAAAATGTAGGAAATTTTATTCTAAGAAAAGAGGCAGACGATATTAGAGTGTCGCAGGAGAATTGATGGACAAATCTTGTTTGACAGTATATCTATAACTAGGATAAAAAAGGCACTCCGGGTACATGTGAAATTAAAAATTAATTATATTTATTTTAAAAAAGTAACTAATTAAAGTTTATTTTAAAAATATAAATAAAGTTAAAACTTAACTTTAAATTAATTCAAAGTTAAATAAATAGTATAATTAAAAATAGAAATATTTTCTTTATAATAGTCATAGACAATAGATTGATAGTTATAAATATAACATAGTTGCATGTAAACTATCAAAGGAGAACTTGACCTGTAATGCATTTGCAACTGGGAAGGTATACCAATGCAAGCGGAATGGCTGCTGAGAATGTTATTTATGACTTGCTTAGATCAGTATATCCCATGGAATTATGCCTCATTCTGTACTGCCTCCTTTTATTACATCCATTCCCAACCATCTTTTTTAAAGTGAAAAATGAAAGTATAGGTTTGTGTAATATTTATAATTATACGGTACATATTGATTGCATCATATATTTGTAATCATAAATTAAAGGTGAAACTACAAAAGTTTTCCTAGATTAGCTTGCTCAAGAATTTATCTTTTATATATATTATACTGCATAAACCATTGAATCCAATTAAAATAATAATGAAGATAAAAGATTAAATGATCCCGATTAGTATACTATAGTCGATACCATTTAATACTCAGCGAAATGGTCTCTAAATTTCCAATACTCACACTTAGACCAAAATTCATGTATGTGTCAAAACATACCATGCCTTATTGCCTCAAATAAAATATCTCAAATCGGCCAGGTACTTTTAACTCAAATATTAAAGTATGAGCATATGCAGGACTGTCCTTACTTATATAATTAATATTCAATCTATTTACTTTTAACTGATGTGAAACTTGTACCATACTTAAACTCAACAAAGTGAAAAAAAAAAATTATATATATACGTTTTAAGTGAGAGTGATCAACAAGAATATATGTTTTCGGATTTTGTGATTATACGTTCACCTGGAATCTGATTTTTGTTGGGGAGAGAAAGAGTTGTGTAAAGGCAGAAAAAAGAATATCAAAAAATGAGAAAGAAGATTCTACAGCACATTCTTTGGCTTCTACAAGGAGGATTTGCTATCGGTGACTAGCTATAGCAGACACTATTATTAATTAATTAACTCAAGAGTTGTTTAATTATTATGTTTAAACTAGGAGCAGCGCTAGGATTTTCATTATAGATGGAAATATTATTTCCTTTCCTTTACCTAGTTATATATGTTTGTATTGGAGAAAGTGATCACGAGTTTTAACCCATAGTGTGATGAATGACTGTATAAAAAAAATTTATTTGACTTGCCTTCAAACTCTGATTAAAAAACTAACTGTGAATGCCTATAAATTAAAAAGTATTTATTTGACTTACCCAAATATTATATTAATTTATATATCTAAATCTTAATTACACAAAAAACAAAAAATTAAAAGAGGACAATTATCTTTTCGATCGATGCTGTCCTGATATATTTGCTGATCATTCCTATTAATAATAGAGAAAACTAATTTAATTTTTAAATTTCCTTTGATAATGTTTAAAGAAAAAACCCAAGTTCTTAAAAAAGTATGTTTGGAGCAACTCTAACACCAGAATATTGTTACTTTTACAAATAAGAAAACGATTACATCATTGCAGTGTTAGAGATGACAGACGTAATTAACAAGTACATGTAATTGTAATCAATGGGGACTTTATAAAAGAAGGTATATATATATATGTGTGTTTCAGCATTCAAGATTTGAACCAGTACATGCAAGAAATATTAAGAAAACTAATGAATGGGGTTGCGATGAAGCAGTGTTGCAGGAAAATTGCTGGGCAAATCTCCTTTGGCAGATTGCACACTATGGTAATGAAATGCATATATCATAGTGGTTACCTGCCAATGGAAAACTTGCCCTGTAATGCAGATGCAACCTTGAAGACACACATTAATTGAGGAAAGAATGGCTTTGGGAACGTTATTTATGGCTCGCTAGGATCGGCATATCCTATGGAACGATACCTTTATTTTGGGTTGCATGTGTCCTTCCATTCGCTTTTATTCTTTTGTATGACAACCATCCTTTATGCTATGCACGCTGAATTAATTGTTTTTTACATTCAATATAATATTAAGTGCTAAACCTCAACAAAAGAGAAAAGGGCAAACATAACTTTCCTCCAAATTTCTGTGCTTATATATTGGTGTTCAAAGCTGCAAAAGTCTACCCAAACCCTCTTTTTTCCATATATCATATTCCTATTACACCAACACAACACTTCTTCTTCTATGTTTGGTTGTTAACTTGTTATATTTTTTGGGATTAAAATAGAATATTTGATTTTGAGAAAAAAAAAGCACTTATAATAAAGAACTTTCTTTTTCCTTTTATAGCTATTAAACAGATTTTTAAAAATTAACATTCCATTATTGCAATCTTTTGCCTTTCTAATAAAATTATAGAATTGGAAAGAAAAAAAGCATAAGAAGCATCCTTTCAAAAAAAATGCAAAAGTTAAGAGACAATTGTTGGAAATAACAATTTCTACCGTTATTTCTCTAATTTGAGGGTTATTGATATTTCTTTTTTTTAACTAATCAAATTATAGATTTTATCCAAGTCATTCTTTAATAAATTAAAATAAGCTTTATTTATTTATTTATAAACAAGTAAATATGTCTAGGATTTACAATAAAATAATTTTATAAAAATATTTAAAATAAGTTTTATAAATAAGTCTTTCAAATAAAATCATTTTACTGTAAATCCTAGACATGTTTACTTATTTATAAATAAATAAATAAAACTTATTTTAATTTATTAAAAAATAACTTAAATAAAATTTATAATTTAATTGGTTAAAAAAAGATAAGTATCAATACTCCTTAAATTAGAAAAGACAACATAGACTCTCCAAAGTTAAGATATACACAATAGGTGTACCCTATTTATGTGGAATGTGGATCCATAATACGAAAGGAATACATTTGTAGAAATATCATTTTACAAAACACATGAATATGTTACTATTTTTTTTATTTATTTCGTCGTTAAGTATTTATATATATATATATATATATATATATATATATATATATATATATATATATAACTACTTAAGTAAGAAAAACGGTTACAATGAGAAATAAGAAAACTTAATAATAACTTTAAGATTTTAATAAATGATTCAGATTGAGTTATTCATTAAATAAACTCTCTTGTCACCCACAAATCCTTTGGAAGATCACTACTATTCTCACATGCCACAACCTATAGGTTATCTGCAATTGTGCAAAAATTGATATTTTTACTCCATTAATTTTCTAGATGCAAGCCAATGGAATGAAAGAAATTGAACGATAAAAGAAGATTTTAACTGAATTTAGTTTTGAAATTTAAGTTAGGATTAATTAGTTGTTTGTTTTAAAATTTCAGTCAAAATTGGCTTTCCATAAAATTAAGTCTAGAAGCTCCAAGAATAACCATAAATTATTGTAACTGATTAATATAAGATGAAACATAATTAATTTTAGATTGGATTTGGAATCTTGCGTGCATTGGTAAGATCTGAGGGAATTGATAAAGTGCTTCAAATTTTTTTTCCAGTCCATTGACTTGTACTTATAAAATTGATAGAGTGTTTCATCCTATATTAATCAATTGCAACCATTGATGGTCATTCTTGGAGTTTCTGCACCTAATTTTATGGAAATCCAATTTTGATTGAAATTTTAAAACAAACAACTAATTAATCCTAACTTAAATTTCAAAACTAAATTCAGTTAAAATCTTCCTTTGTCATTCAATTTCTTTCATTCCATTGGCTTGCACCTAGAAAATTGATGAGTGAAAATATCAATTTTTGCACAATTGCAGATAACCCAATGGTAATGACATGTAAGGATAGTAGCGATCTTACAAAGGATCTAAGAGTGACGAGAGAGCAACGTGTTAAACAAGAGTTTGGTTTGTGGGAAAGGTCTCTGTGTGAGAGAATTACTTGAGCTTGTTTAATGAACAACTCAATCTGAACCGTTTATTAAAATCCTAAGGTTATTATTAAGTTTTCTTATTTCTCATGGTAACCTTTTTTTCTAACCTAGGTTGTCCTATATATATATATATATATATATATATATATATATATATCATATCAAGGGAGAAAAAAAATTATGATGAGAGATGAATGGAATAAATAACAAGTTTAAGATTAAAAATAATGGTTCAAATTAAAATAATTCACTTAAAATATCATGTATCTCTTTCACCGTAACTTACCCGCACCTTTCACCCCCACCACCATTGTCGGTGTCGCCACCACCACCTCCTCCATCGCCCCATTGTCGCGGTCACCAACATCACCACCCATCCATTGTGGTTACCAATATCACCACCCCACCATCACACTCACCAGTATCACCGTCATCACCCCACAGTTATAGTCACCACTGCCACCACCCCTATCGTCATAGTCACCACTACCACCACCATAAGAAAATGGGGTGATGGTAGTGATGATTGCAGCGAGGCAGTCGCGATAGTAGTGGGAGTAGGGGTGAGGTTGGCAGGTGCGGATAAGTTATGATTAAGGAGGTACAAGATATATTTAAATGAGTTATTTTTAATTTGAGTTGTTACTTTAATCTTCTCTCATCTCTCATAATAAATATTTTTCTCACTTGATACACACTCCCTCCCTTTCCCCCTCTCTCTATCTCTCTCTATCTATTTATCTATCTATCTATCTATATCTATATATCTATCTATCTATCTATATATATATATATATATATATATATATATATATATATATATAATTTCCAAATTAATTATTAAAAGGGTAATTACTTTTCAAATTTTCCACTATTAAATTCACACCCACCATGATACACAACAGTACCCACCATGATACATAACAGCTTGAGGTTTTTTTTTTCAATTTTAAAATTTATAAAAACAAAAATTAGTTTTAGTTTTAAATTTTTAAAAACAACATTGTTTTGGTTTCCAAATTTAAAATATTGTTTATAATTTTTCCTCCTTAAAGACAAAAAATCAACGATAAGGATTGGCATTCAGTGCCGAAAGTAGAGGTTAATTGGAAGTGGTGAGTGGTGACCTCTAGTCAGAGGTAGAGGTCGGTGATCACTAGTTGCAAGTGGTTAACACCAATCGGAAGTGATGACCGGTGATCACCGATTGAAGCTGACAGTCGGTGATCTTCAGTCAAAGGTGATGGTCGATGACCATTGGTAGAGGTGACGGTCAATGGTTGATGATCCGAGGTGGTAGTCAGTGATTATCACTCAGAAATGGCGGCCAATAACCTTGGTAAGTCAGTGATCGTCGGTCAAAAGCAATGACCGATAACTGTTGGTAATTCAAATAATATATAAGAATAAAACAAAATATCATTTCCTAGTTTTTTGTGTGTTGGGAAATCCTTGTATAATTTTTGGTTTAAATATGATTTTGATACTTGTAATTTAACACTTTTTTATTTTAAATTAGATTATATTCTTATTAAAGCCTTAAAATTTTTATTTGTCTAAAATTTTCATTTTTTTATTTATCTTAGTTTCTTTCATTTTAGTTCTTATAATTGTTTTTTTAGTTGAATTAGTATGTACTAACGGTGTAAAAAAGTTTTACACTAATGTTCAATTACAATTTTTCATTTGTATGACTTTAAAAATATTAATGGATAAAGTCAATAAATTTATTGT
Source organism: Psophocarpus tetragonolobus (assembly GCA_037954015.1). Taxonomy (NCBI): domain Eukaryota; kingdom Viridiplantae; phylum Streptophyta; class Magnoliopsida; order Fabales; family Fabaceae; genus Psophocarpus; species Psophocarpus tetragonolobus. Next base: position 24,859,072 of record CM075690.1, read on the forward strand.
AAAAGAAATGTTGTAATTTAATGCGACATTGCAATAATTTTTCTCTTGTTTTTTTTTTTCTTTTCAGTTTCTTTAAATTTATTATTTAAGGTTTATCTAAAATATAACTGAAAAAAAAATTATGATAAAAATGTTTTAAAAATACACCAACTTACAAGATTATTTTTCTTTAGTTTATCATTAATGTTGGATCTCGTGAGACTTCTTCAATTTGCTTTCTAGCTTGTCGTCTATTTTCTTGTTTGTTGGTCCTTGACGGCGGGGTGTCTAAGGTTATATAAAATATGACCAATATGAATAGTAGTTGCGGTTTTAAATATCTACATGTTGATATCATTTTAATTTTTCTTACTATTACATGCACAATATGATATTTATGGCAGCTGGGAAGGAGTTTTATAAAAATGTTTTTAATAATTTAATATTTAAAAATTAAAAAATTTGTTTGTTTAACGCATTCTTAAAATTAATTTTGATTTTATAGTTTTTAAAAGCTAAAAGGAAGAAATAACTATAAGTAGCTAGTTTTATTTTCTTGTTTTGTATTTTTGTTTTTGAGAACTTAGTGTTGTACATATTTTTATTTTGAAAACTCAAAACACGTGCAAAATAAATTGTTTTGTACTTTTATATTAATGACACTTTCATAAATAGTTTAAGAATTACTTTTCAAGACTATTTTCAAAAATTTAAAAACAAAACAAAACCGATGAAACCTTTAGTATTTAAATTAATTTTTTTAAACAACTGTTCATCAATTTGCATAATAATTTGTAGGAGCGCATCTATTCATCTAGAAACTTGCATGCACAAGAAAAGTAAAAGTTGTTGGGTATTGGACTCCTTTTCTATGTGGAGAAAAGAGCTAAATTGAGAAACTCACTTGATATCAAATTTAACCTAAGTAGAAAAGATGCTTCGGAAGAGGGGTAGACAGAGAGAAATTCATTAGTAAGAAAAATACATCAATAGTTTGAGAGAAAAGAAGAGAGAAAGTTATTCTCATTTTTACACAGAGTTACAACCGTAAATTCGCTAGTGCAAATTCGTTCACCGTTGGATCGAGTTCCTTTTTGGACAAAAGGTTCAAAACATATGGTTCTTCATTCTGATCATTTGGATCATTTAAATAAGGCCTAAGTTGGTAGATAATAAATTTGTATGACAACAATGTTTTTGGGGGTTTTTATCTTCCTTGTTCTCTATTTGTAAGCTTTATTGCTTTATTGTTTGATGTTGGCGTTGATATTGATCATTGAACTTTATTGAGACTCTTTTTTACTCTTTATTGATAGTAGTGGAGCTATTCTTTTGTTCTACACAACCAATGGTTTTTACCCTTGCTTTAAAGGGTTTTTCACGTTAAAATATTGGTATCTTATTTTGTAAGAGTAGTGATTTGTTAGTATTATACATTTTTTGTTGCTCCTCATAGATTCTTGCAAGTTAGGAGAACTTATTTTGGTTGCTTTGCTTACACTTTGTTACAAACCCATATCATTTCCCTCATCATAGTGGCATCAAAGCTCTTTGGCTTTAGTTATGAGACTATTTGACTTGCTTGAATGATAAAGGCAAATACAAAATTGGTTGCTTTAATGACACTAATTATCACTTGTGGAAGGGCAAGATGAAAAATTTCCTATTTGTGAAGAAAATGCATATTCTTGTTTTTGCTACTCAAAAGTCGGATTCTATGTCTAAAGAAGATTGAGATTTTGAAAACCAACAAGTATGTGGCTTTATTTGGAAATTTATAGAAGACAATATTTATAATCACATTGCTAATGAGACACATGAGAGAACATTGTGAAATAATATTGAGTCCTTACATGCTTCTAAATCAGGGAATAATAAATTGCATTTGTTGAACTGTTTGATGAATTTGAGGTACATGGAGAGCTCTTCTACTTCAGATCACTTGAATGAATTTCATGGGCTCCTAAATCAATTATCCGGAATGGATATCAAATTTGATTATGAAGTTTTGGGATTATGGCTACTGAATACTTTACCTAAGGCTTAGGAGACATTTCAGGTTTCTGTTACAAACTCGAACCCTAATAGTGTTGTTTCTTTACAAGCGGCAAAAAGTGTTACTCTTAATGAAGAAATAAGAAGGAAGGCACAGGATTTTTCTTCTCAACCTAAAGTACTTGTCACTGAAAATAGGGGAGAAGTCAAAGAAAGGAACCGAAGGGTGGTAGAAAAAAAAAAGAGTAAATCCAAGTCCAAATACAAGAATATGAAGTGTCCTTATTGTCATAAGACAGATACATACAAAAATATTGTTTTCTATAGAAAATGAGAATAAAGAAAGGGTGAGCAAAAAGAGAAAGATCATGATTATGATAATCATGTTGCTACTGCTATTTGTGGTGATCTTGTTAATCTCTGTGACAATGAGTTAGTTAATCTTGTATCAGATGAGAACCTGTGGATTATTTATAGTGGTGCTACATTGCATGTTACACCAAGGAAGGAGTTCTTCACATTTTACGCTTCTGGTGATTTTGGAATGTTGAAGACGGGTAATGGTGGTGTATCTAAGGTGATTGGTGTTGGTGATGTTTTCCAGCAAAGCAACATGGAAGTGCAGTTGTTGCTTAGAAGAGTCAAAGATGCTCCTGATGTTCGTTTTAATTTGATCTCTATGCAAATGCTTGATAGTGGTGGTTATAATAATCACTTTGATTCTAGAAAATGGAAACTCACCAAAAGTAACTTGGTTGTGGCCAGAGGGGAAAAGATTTCTAAATTGTATTGGACAAAAGCTTTGGTTGCTAGACAGTGTGAATGTTGTAGATATAGAGACATATTTGTCGCACCAAAGACTTAGTTATATCAGTGAAAAAAAGTTGAATTGTTTAGCTAAAAACGATGTTCTTCAAGGGCTAAAAAATGAAGAATTAGAAAGATGTTCTTATTGCATGGTTGGTAAGTAAATAGAGTATCCTCCAAGAAGCATTCTTCTTCCAGGAAGCCAGAGTTGTTGGAATTGATGCATTATGATGTTTTGGTCCATTCATGGTAAAATTCTTTAGTGATGCACTTAATTTTATTACCTTTACTAATGATTGTTCTAGGAAACTATAGGTCTATGTTTTGCAGAGAAAAGACCAAGTGCTAGAAAAATTTAAACAATTTCATGTTTTGGTTGAAAGAAAGTCAAGAAAAAAGCTAAAATGCATTCATACTGATCATCATGTTGAGTATTGTGGATCTTTTGATGTTTATTGCAAGTAACATGGTATTGCACCTGAAAAGACTCCTCCTAAAACTCTTTAGTTGAATGGTTTAGCAGAGAGGATGAACATGACATTGCATGAGAGAGTGAGATGTATGCTCTTAGATGCTAAATTACCTAAGGATTTTTAGGGTAAGGCATTGTACACGATAATGCGTGTTATTAATCTCACTCCTACTATTGTTCTGGACAGCAAAGTACCAGATAAAATTTGGTTTGACAAGAATGTGAGCTATGATCATTTTTGTGCCTTCGGTTGTAAGACGTTTGTTCATATTCTAAGGGATGCAAGATCCAAGTCGGATGCGAAGACAAGACAATGCATCTTCACTGGTTATGGTGAAGATGAATTAGGCTACAGGTTTTATGATCTTGTTAAGAGAAGAAGCTTGTTAGAAGTCATGATGTAAAGTTCATGGAAGACCAAACCATATAGGACACTGATAAATAGAGAAGATGACACCTGAAAAAGATAGAAATCTGACAGATGTTGATCCTATGCAATCACTTATTTATGATCTGAACATTGTTGAAGATAGTGCCGAACATGGTGAACAATAAGATATTGGTGATGATCTACAACTTGGAGGTGGATTAGATGTTCCTATTGATGATGACTAGGAGCAACATGACATGTCACTTCATGAGAATGTTTATGATGCACCGAAATCCTCTCAAGTCTAACTCAGGAGGTCTAACAAACAAAGACAACTATCTACCAGTATTCTTCTAATGAATATGTGATTTTGACAGATGGTGAAAAACTTAAATGTTTCAAAGAGGTTTTAGAGAGTGAATAAAAGCAACAGTGGTTGTATGTAATGCAAGATGAAAAGAAATCCTTGCGTGATAATCACACTTATAACTTGGTGAAATTCCCTAAGGGTAAGAGGATGTTAGAAAAAAGGTTGATATTCAAGATAAAATATGAGAGTAATTCTGTGTCTCCAAGGTATAAAGTCATATTAGTGGTGAAAGGCTTCAGACAGAGAAAGGGTGTTGATTTTAATGAGATTTTCTCACATATGGTAAAGATGTCATTCATTAGAACAGTTTTGAATTTGGCTGCTACTTTTGATTTGGAGGTAGAGCAAATGGATTTTAAAACTGCTTTTCTTCATGGTAATTTGGAGGAAGAGATCTATATGTAGCAACCTGGTGATTTTCAGGTTAAAGGTAAGGAAGGCTATGTGTGTAGACTAAGAAAGGAGCAAGCTTTGAGGCAGTGGTATAAGAAGTTTGATTCCTTTTTTGTGTTAGCAAGGCTATAAGAAAACTACTTCTGATCATTGTGTCTTTATTATAAAGTTTTCTAATGATACTCTATTATCCTATTATTATATATTGATGACATGCTTATTGTTGGGAAAGATGTTTCCAGGATTGACAGGTTGAAAAACCAATTATACTAGCCATTTTCCATGAAAGACTTGGGAACTGCTAAGAAGATTCTTGGTATAAGAATCATTCATGGCAAAGGGAAAAATAAGTTGTGTCTGCCATAGAAACACTATATTAAAAGGGTATTACAAAGATTCTAGATGGAAAAAGCCGAGGTTGTGAGCACTCTTCTTGTGGCTCATTTTAAACTGAGTGTTAAAAAAAGTCCTTCAAATGAAGTTGAAAAATTCATCATGGAGAGAGTTTCTTATGCATCTGCACTAGGTATTTTAATGTATGCAATTATGTGTATGAGACCTAAGATTGCTCATGTTGTTGGTACAGTCAGTAGGTTTTTGTCAAACTCAGGTAGTGAAATGGATTTTGAGGTATCTTCATGGTACTATTGATAACAAGCTTTGCTTAGGAGGTGATAAGCCTTTTTTTGTGGGCTACTTAGACTCAGATATGGCTAGAGACATTGATTCTAGAAAGTCTACATTGGGCCATTTGATTAAGTTTGCAGGGGGAGTTGTAGCTTCACAATCTAAGTTGCAAAAGTGGGTGGCTTTGTCTACTACTAAGGCAGAGTTCATTGCAATTATCGAAGCATGCAAAGAGTTGTTATGGTTGAAGAAATTCTTGCAAAAGCTTGGTTTTATGCAAGATAACTATTCATTACTTGTTGACAATTAGAGTGTTATCCATCTTGGTAAGAATTCAATTTTTCATTCTAAGTCCAAACATATTGATGTAAGGTATCATTGGATACATGATGTTTTAGATTCTAAGTTGTTGGAGTTGGTTAAAGTTCATATTGATGATAATGGTGCTTATATGATGACTAAAGCACTTCCAAGAGGAAAGTTTGAAGTCTGTTGTGAGATCGTCGGTTTGGTGATTCTCTACATAGTTATGAGGGAGAGATTTGTTAGGTATTGGACTCCCTTCCTATGTGGAGAAAATGCCCAAATTAAGAAGCTTACTTGATGTCTCATTTAACCTAAGTAGAGAAGGTGTTTCTAAAGGGGGATAGATAGAGACAAACTCATTAGTAAGAGAAATATATCAATATCAATAGTTTGAGAGAAAAGAAGAGAGAAAGTTATTTCCATTTTTACACAAAGCTACAGCCGTAAATTTGCTACTGTAAATTTTTTTACCGTTGGATCAGGCTGAATTTTGGATAACAGGTTCGAAACATATGGTTCCTCATTTTGACCGTTCGGATCTTTGAAACGATTCCCAAGTTGGGAGATAATAAATTTGCATGACAATAGTTTTTTGGGGTTTTTCATCTTCTTTATTCTTTATTTGTAAACTTTATTGCTTTATTGTTTGATGTTGTTGTTGGCATTGATCATTGCACTTGATCCAGACTCTTTTGTACGCTCTAATGAAATTATTTCTTTTATCTAGACTATTCATGGTTTACCCTTGCTTTGAGGGATTTTCCACCTTAAAATCTTGATGTCTTATTTTGTGAAAGTAATAATCTGTTAGTGTTATACTTTTAATGTTGTTCTTTATAAATTTTTGCAAATTAGGAGGATTTATTTTTACTTCTTTATTTATACTTTATTACAAAATTGTATCGTTTCCTCTCATCAAAACTAGCACTTTTTCAATAATAAGTAAAAATAATGCTGAGTGTTTTTTTTTTTTTAGAAACAGAAGAGTTTCATAAACTATTAGATTATGAATTCATACATGCATAGTTAATTAGTTTAAGATGTGGCTAGGATGTTATTTTGTAATATTTTGCAACATAAAAAGAATCAGTAAAAAGACTTATTTATACTATAATATATATATATATATATATATATATATATATATATATGTATATGTATATGTATATGTATGTGAGACATATCCACTTACTTTAAGAATAAATTTAAAAGATTTACTCTTCATCTTAATTTCTTATTTTTTTTAAATTTAATAATAAATTAATTATTCATTAAATTTTAATAAAATAAATTACAAAAATGGAGAATAACTTCTTTAAATTGAGTCGTGGAGTGTATATATATATATATAATTTTAATTTTTCAACTAGAGCTTGCTTATTAATTCCTTTTCGTTTGTTTGTTTATTTATTCTATACCCTATTGGGATATTGTTGCTGTCTTTCTTTTCTTTTGTCTCCCTTTGCTACATAGTATGTTAGCACACATGCACATTCAGAATTGGTACAGCGGAATTATATAATGCTATGTTCATTATAATATAAATTTTGGTTATTAAGCTGTTTGGGCCATTTTCATTTGACAACTATAGAGTTGGTTTGTTACTTTATTCCTTCTGGTCGTTGGTCTTTCTGTCCCAAATTCATCTTATTGGTGTCTTTCTTCTTTTATCTTTTTTTTTTTAATTAGTCTTGTCACAACACAGTCTTTTCCTTTAATAAGCCAAGTTATTTTATTTATAACCTAAATATTTTAACAAAAGATTTTGTCAAAATTACGACAACACAGTCAGGAGTGTAGAAACTAAAAAGTACGGATTATCGTATTTATCAAGTTCGTGAGAAAATAAAAGGCTTTTTCTTATGCAGTATTTATTCTTATACTTTCATAATACATTAAAGAATAGAAATATTCTTGAGTGGCTCTTTCATATATGTTTTTTATAAATTGGAATTACCAATTTTGAACACACTCAATTAATGTTAGCTTTAATGATTTTTGAATGGATAAGTTACATGTTATCTTTTACAAATCTAGATTATTTATTTCAAACATTCCCTTTCAATAAATCGGAAATGGTTAATCTAGATGTTTTCACAAATTCAAATTACCTATTCTAGATATCTCATGCTAATTTTAATGAATCCAGAATGAGTAATCCAAATGTTGTTTTTTAAATAGATTACATATTCCAGACTCACTCTGAAACATCGATTTCAGATTATTGGTTATGAAAACAATGAGTCCAAAATAGGTGTTTCAAAATAATTCTAAAAGAAGTAATCTGAATTTGTAAAAACATATGGAATATCCACTCTAGATTCCTCCTCCCCTTCCCTCAACTTCACTTCCCTCCTCCTTTATTGCATTTTCCTCCCCTAAGGATACACTTCCCCTCCCCACTCTCATGCCTAGCGTCATAATTGCACCACCTCCCTTATGTAACCACCCTTTCTCCACCCAACAAAGTTAAACAACTCTAGATTTGTGTGTTTATGAAGGTGCATGGATCAATCAATCCAAAGGGTCACTCAAGGATATTGTTGTCCTTATAATATGTTTTGGAGGTGCCGAGAGAAGTCCATGAGGTGTTGGGAGAAAATGCCAAAATGAAAGGCATTTCGGCCTTTGTGTGAGCCTAATGTTTTCAGTTCAAAAAAATAAGAGTTTTTCTTCCTACACCTCTCAATTTTCTCCCTGCACCTTTATATAATTTGAAAAAAGGCAAAAGTGTTCTTAGGTTAAAATCTTTCATAATTGTGGGACAACTCCATCTCCTTCTTCCGTCTATTGTTGCTAAATCTAGACCTGAAGAGATTTGTCCCCCCTTACACATGCTTGTGCTATCCTTCTTTATTTTCCATCTCCATCACCTGATGTGTGCTTGTCCCTTAAACTCTATCTTTATGTTCACTGAAAATTGCAATTCGGATTGGTAGGGGTGTCAATCAAGGTTCAATATTTGATTGTGATGGTTCTTGCTTCGGATTAGGTGTTTTGATTTATTCACTTTAGTAGTCTGAATAGGTGAATCCAAATTAACAAAGTTGTGTCAGGAACGAGTCCAGATTGGAAAATCTAAACTCCCTATTAAACCAGTATTCACCGAGTCAAGATCAGCTAGATCGGATCAACATATCGGAAGCTAGTTCGGATTAGGAATTTCAGGTCCCCTTTTACACCAATATACACTGAGTTCAAATCAATCAATCCCTAGCCAGTTCAGATCAGCCAATTCATAGCCAATCCGGATCAACCAATCCAAAATAGTAAATCTAAAGCTTATTTTTTCAACATTCGGATTAGCTAATTTGAATTACTTAAAATTTTTTTGTGAATCTAAATTGGGTAATCTGGAGGTTTTTTAACAAATTCGGATTATCTCATCTAGATTCATTAACAACTTATTTTTACAAGTCTAGATTATCTAATTTGGATGCACAATTATTTTTAAATTCTACCTCTAGATTACCTAATTTGGATGCATAATTATTTTTTAATTCTACCTCCAGATTTACTATAGAAATCAAAATAGAATGAGAAAAACACTTACCAAATGATAAATTATGTCAATTATAGGAAGAAGGAGCGAGATGTAGTAGGAGTTCGGATTAAGTAATGGAAAAGATAAAATGCAACAAGAGCCAAAAAGAGATGAAAAATAAAACACAAGAATGAGCACCACAGTTGTCATTGTCGTCATAGGAAAGAAGAAGGAGAGCTTCTAAAAATGTAAGGTTGGAATTTTATGTAAAAGTTTTTCCTTTTACAAAATATGTGAAAGTGCAAGGAGAAAATTAGGAAATGCAAAGAGAAAAATCCAAAAATAATTCAAAAAAGGGAGAAACACAATGCAATGCAACACCTCCCTCCTCTTTAGAAATTGAAAAAAACAAACCATAATTAAAATGTGGTGATTGTTGAATTCTTTCACCTCCCACAATAAGATATTCCTTTCTTTAGATATGAACCCTATGAAATGTATCCATTGAGAAAAGTAACTTATTACAAGAATGAGAGTATTTAATAGTTATAGTCAAATGATTTAGATTAAAAAACTTATTTAATAATTAATTAAGTCATCATATAAACTATAAAATCCCCAAGCGTTCATTAACAAAAAAATCTCGAAAAAAATATTTTTATTATTAAATTTTAAAATATCTTTAATTACCACTTAACTTTTTCTTTAATATTATCATTAGCATATCACTACCTTGATAATCATTGTCATGATTATTGCCACTATGACTACTATCACCATTTTGACCATTACTGACTACTATTATTGTCTTCCACTACCGTCACTAGTGGTGATAATGGTCATGACATTAGTAATTATAATTATCATGATCATCACAACCACCATAATTATTGAATCATCACCTACACACCACCATGTTATGCACCACCAATATGCCTCATCAACAATGACAATCACCACATTGAAACTTATCACACTCCTAAATAGTTGTTTTGGAACTAAAGCCAAACATAAAAGATGTATTCTCTACTAAGTTATGATGTAGGTTTTGCTAAACGATCAACAATAAAAGATCTTATTTTCCTTTTTCTAAATAAGAATCCGTTCAATTAAGAATTCATCACTGCATTAAAATAAGATTCGTATCCATTAATAAAACATTGGTGCTTAACTTGAAGTGGGTTAATAAAAAATTATTATATGATAAAAATAAAAATAAAATATTTATGTGATAAAAATAATTAGTGTATAACAGTGGGACTCATTTAAGATCCTACAAAATAAATACTAGATTGGAAAGATAAATACTTAAAAGTGCTTAAATGAGTAAAAATAAATGAAATGTAAACCTGAACTCGACTAATCTAAAATAAATATCTATATTAAAGATTTCCTTATAAAAAACTCGCTCTTTAGTTAAGACTTGTAGTTTATGTGTTGATATTCGTCAATTTTACTATATTCCATCATATATTATTCTTCATTAGATAATTCCTATACATTGACAAGTGTACCTAGGATTCGTGATGAGTACGAAGTATTTCGGTTACTATAATAATAAGGCGAGGAGATCCTTTGTATAATAAAAACTTAATGATATGTTTTATGGGGTACAGAACTTACTCCCAAATCCTAAGATAAAACCTATTAATTCTATGATTGGAATTCTCTCAGGTCTCTGAAGTCTGATGATATAAAAATTATAAAATTTGAATACTTGTGTATTATTGATGGTTTTGTTTTTGTGGTTTGATTTGGTTCCCTGGAGCTGGAAGCACAAAGCGAGGACAGGTTTGGGGGTATAGAAAATATTGCTCCCATATTTTGAGCATGTGAGTGTAGATTCCAGGAAGGATATAAGCAGATGAAAAGCATAGAGCTTTTAGCTAGAGGCCAATGAATAGATACAAATCTAAGTTCCCTTTTCCCATTCAGAGAGAGACATGTCAAGCAGAAATGGACAAGTAAAAGCAATGGAAGGATGAGGTTTTGATCATTGGTGCATGAGAGGATGAGGCGACAATAAAGTAGTCCTCTCCTCTCTTACACAGCTAGTAGCCTTCAAAAAGAGATATTAGTGCGTACAACAAAACAAGGCTAATAAGAGCAATTTAAGGAGGCATGCAACTACTAAAATCCAAACCTTCTTTTTGCCTTCTAGTTCTAGTGCTTTCCAATGGGATTATTCACTATAGGACAAGTCCCTTCGATTATGTGTTTGTCATTTCTACCTTTTGAGAATGCCCACCCAATCCCATCCTTTTTTCCTTCAACTTGGATTAATTTATAATAACACACACATTCCCTGCATTTCATATCTATCACTCTACACTATTTGTTTTTACTCCTTCCTTTATCCATTCACTCTATCTCTGGTTTAGTTTAGCCACATACATGATTACGACTAATTAAATAATTATAGCCGTGCTACTTCTTAATTTTATATATATATATATATATATATATATATATATATATATATATATTTATAGGATACCTACAAATTATAAATCTAAAACACTTAATAAGTAATTATTTTGTTGTCTTTTGATGATCTGGTTATTTTAAACAAATCATCAACTATATATGACATTTAAGTTATAACCTATAATTATATAATCATAACTAACACTTTTTTAATAATTTCAATTTAAAATATAAAATTTTAAGTTAAAATGTCCAATACTTCATTACTAAATTCCTTCTTGGAAAATGATTTTCTTACATAAGGTTGCACCTGAAAACAGAGGATGTGGTTGGGGTGTGAAAAGTCATTTCTTTGCACATTTCTTAAATACAAAATCGATTCATGGATGGCCTTATGTCAATCTAACTCTATATAGAATTTTCATGTTTGGAAATTCATTCAAAAGTTAAAGAGCAAGTCAATTTTATTAGAAAACATGAAAGTCATAAGTATTTTAACTTGGTAATAAACGTGAAAAAATGTTTCTAAACTAGAATCGATTAAACGCAGTATTAGTATTAGGTTGTAAAGCAAAGAATAAAGTTGTATTATTATAATTTGGTGGGTTGGAGTAGCTAATTTAAAAACTTTATGAATTAATTGAAGTGGGACAAGGCTGGCAACGAATCTGGGTGTGCAGAAGTCGAAAAAGGGAAGGATATAAAGAATAAAACAGAAATGGTGTCAGTACATGTGATACAACTGTCGCCACTAGCTACTGAAGGTTTGGTAATGCAAATTGCAATGGAAGGTAGAGACAAAGCCAAACGAAACAGAGGCCCGTGAAGGGCGTGATCGTGAATGACTGATATGCAATGCATGCATGTATGCATATGTCTCATTGGCAGTCACTGATCTTATTTCTGACTGAGAAAGACCATCCTCTCTTATTGTCCATTGGTTCAGTTACCACTTCCCACATCCCTTCCCATGCAAATGAACATGACATTGACAACTATGTCATCCACCTTTTTATGCTCCCCTTGTTAAGTTTCTGTGATTCCTATACCCATCCCTTTCACCAACTGTGCTCAATGCCTTTGTAGCACATTGAGAAATGAGTAATAAAGTGTGTACTTGGGTTAGCTTTTTTCATTTACTATGTTGGTACATATCGAGAAGGCATGTCATGCACATAAATAAATCATTTTTTACTATACACGCATCAAGGAAATTTTTAAATATGGTAAACCATTATCATATATAATAACTTCTTATCTTACATATTTAATTCAAACTATATTAAACAATATATTTTTAATTCAAATACTTTTGAATTAAAAGTTTTAAGAAGATAAGATAAAAGTTATAGGACTCATTCGTTCAAAAAAAATTATACAATTCTTCATGCATTCTTAATCTTTACTTAATCGTAATTTTTCAATTCTTTTCAGCTTTTTAGAAATTGGTGTATTTTGTTATATGTGATATCTATCTCCCTCCCTCAAGACTTGTGTATAGAAATTTCATCATTTTAAAGAGAAGAAATTTATAGATCATCATAAAATCTTTCCAGTGAAGAATCTACATTAACCTCAAATTTTTATCCTATCAGCTCTCTTAATTTAAAAATAATAATTTTTATAAGTTTTCCAATATGTTTCATTATTAAAAGCCATACATTCCAATATTATTAAAATTTCTCTTGGTCTCAGTTTTTTATCATTTCACAGTCTCGTCAGTGGCTTTCCTTCTCCTCTTTTTCCCATGTCTCTACATGTAACAGGTGTGGAGGTGTCAATAGTCTTTATCCAAACTTTAATTTATTTTATTTCAATATAGAGAGTTACAATTACACAAAGTAGCAATGGCCTATTTTTATCAATTTGAAAAGGCAAGAATCCAAGACGCATAACTCCATTCACCAGCTATAAATACCCTGCTAGAGTTAAGTACTCACAATATAACATTCACTAGAGAGGAAGATAAAGATATAAAAAAAAGACTGGTAAACAGAGGAGATGGCTTGCAGGGTGCAGAAAAGGATATCACTGCGCAGAAAACTTCACATTCTGCGAGTGCTTACCAACTCAAATTCTGTAATGCAGTCTATATAACTCCATTTATTACAACCTCTCATCTGCAGTTTCTTTCCCATGATTGCATAATGATAGTATCTATTTCTATTTTTCATGCACTGAAGTTTTTCTGTTTTGTTTTGAAGGCCAAGAGAACCTCCATTGCCAAGAGTACCGTTCTACGCTTATACAAGCTTAAGCTCGCACTGGAAACTGTCAAAAGACAGTATGAAAACCTACTACCCACCAGAAGAGAGTACATTAGTCTATTGAACCATGTCAAAGAGAACAAGGTATTCTTAACCATTCCTCAAAGCCACACGTACATTAAAAAATAAGGCCTGTATATAGAAATGAAAATATCCTATCATAAATAAAATAGAACCGGTGAAGATTAGTGATATGATCATAATAGTATAATATAAAGAGAGACACAATCCTCACCTCATTATGTATTTTAGAATTTGTGTAAGAAGTTAACTTAAAGGGTGAGAGTTATTTCTATTTATATGTACTATTTTGATCACATCACTAATTAATGTGAGATTTCTATCCCTTGAGATTTATTTATATTTTGTAATTTAAAGTTCCAATTAAAATGTAACAGGATGTGAAAATAGAGAAGGTAGGGACAAGAACATTTATGGTGAGGGTCACCTGTGAGAAAGGGGGTGACAAGCTGGTTGCTATTTTAGAGGCATTTGATGAGATGCGTCTGAATGTTCAACAAGCTAAAGTTTCATGTGAAAATACTTTTTCTCTGGAAGCCATTGCTGTGGCTGAGGACCAAACAGTGGATGTAAGAGATATTACTGAATCACTTCTAAAAGCTATTGGCAAGAAGAGTGGTGAAGAGGACTCGCAGAATTTTGACAAATGCTGCGATTTGTGACTTTTATTTTAAGTACTCTAATTTGTTCAACATCTTGTGTATCTCAAACTAGTTAATACCAAAATTCATGTTCATCTTTTATATAAACCATATTCGTGACACGGGAGGGGGAGGGAGAAAATGAAGGTTGAGTTACCTGATCGCTTTCTACGAATATATAGCATTTTAAAATGTTGATTTCCAACTAAATAAAGACGTTGAATCTTTACAATATGAGAAATTCACTCATTAATTTACCCGTTCCTTTTGCCTTAGGATGTGCAAGGCACACAACAATCGGATAATGATTTCGTGTTTGTAATTCACATTTCATATATATACTAATTACTTGTAGGAGAAATATTAGATATCAGCTTGTTTGCTTCCTTGTTAATTTCTTAATAGACTATAAATATCTAGAAATTGATTTGCATCTCGTGTGGTCTGAGGCAAAGTGAGTTCGCCCATTTAGACTTTAAAGGAGATACGCTCTTCTTATGTTCTTTTTAACCAAGGAAATCTCTCCAATATTTAACAAACTCAACTACTTATAAGTTACACTGAACTTTATTGGTAGCATAAATTCCTTTAGAATAGCGATTGTAGACCAAGGTTTCCATCATATACAAAGTTGAATTGAATTATAGAAATAACACTGTTTGGTTAAATTGATTTATGAGATGAAACAATAAAGTGGAGTGATGTACAAGAGATATTTTATGGGGAAAACAACAACACAACTGCGCATAAACACAAGTGAGTAGCAAGAATTTGTGAGTAGCATAAATACAACAGCATAGATTCTTCCCAATTTACAACAAACAAATTGCAAGAGACAAAAGAACACAAATATGCAAGTGATATCAAGATGTTTAAAATGAAAAATTCCTAAAAGCAAAGTTATAAAAATCAAGAGAAATTCAAATTGAAGAAATGCATGATTCTAGATACAAATAAGTTTCCAAATGTGCTACAAATTGTACTTATAATCAGCCAAGACAACCAATTACCAATGCTAGCTTACAAGAAATACCCAAAAACAAATTTATTATATACGCAAACTCACTCCCTTGAATCTATGCAAACGGAATTAGCACATCCATAAAAATAAAAATAAAGTATTTTTTTTAAGGAAAACAAAGCATATATTAATGCAGGTCACACAAGTAGTAACAGTAATATGCGTCAAACAAACAAAGCCCACAGAGTACAAAAGTTGTACAAATGCAGCTAATATAGTCACTCCTCTAAAAGAGACCAATTAACCCCAAAAAATAAAACAACATGCATTAGTATTAACATGTCCCAATAAATTCAATATGAATTTGATAAGACCTTTTTGAAGTATCTTCAAGAAAGATTTGGTGAAGGTTTTCACATAATTAATTCTACTTCAATATCTTAAACAATCAGCTATCTTTTTTTTTTTTCGAAACGAAACTGTCCGTAGAAGAAAATTTTAAAAAGTTCTATATGTTATAATTTTATATTTTTATAATTAATATTAAAAAAATTATATTTTTATAATTAATAAAAAAGTTTTATATTATAAAAATAAAATTTATAATATAATTTTTTTATTGATTATAAAAATATAAAATTAATAAAAATATATAATATATAATATATAATATATAATATAATTTTTTATTAATTATAAAAATATAAAACTAATAAAATGAAAAAATTTACTTACGGAAAACTTTGTCAGTAAGTAAATTATTTTTAATTTATTAATTTTATAACTTTTTATAATATAAAATGTTTTTATTAATTTATAAAAATATAAAATTTATAATATAAATTTTTTATATAATTTAAAAATATAAAATTATAACTCATATTTTTAAAATTTTTCTTCTCTTGATAACCTCGTCCGGAGAAGGGGAAAAAATTTTCCTCCTTCAAAAAGTCTCATCCAAAGAAGGGGAAAAATAATCTTTCTCCAAAAACCTTGTTACAAAAAGTATTTTTTTAACTAATTAAATAAGGATATATTTATTTTTTAATACTAGGTAGGTGTTGTATGAAATTTTGGTACATATCAAATGAAATTCACCTTTAATCATTTTGAAGTGCTAAATTCAATCTCTAAAGTGTTATATTAACTTTGCTATTAAATATTACAATTTTATCAATATTACTTCTACAATTAAAAATTTTAATAAAATTTTTTATTATATTTTTTTAAAAGTATAATTTTTCATATTTCACATAAAAACAAAAGAAAATAACTAATATAATTAAAGATATCTTAAAATATAACATGTTAAGCATCTTATTGGTAAAATATGTTTTAAGTCCATAAAAAGTTTTTAAAATATTAAATACCCTTTTCAAATATTTTTTAGTAATTATTTATCTTTTTAATTTAAAAATACATTAATTTGCTCTCCAAATGGTTTAGATAGCATTTTTAGAGAGATAAAAAATATTTAAATAGTGTTTGGAGGATCGAAAGTCATATATTTTAAAAATAGAGGAACCAAAATAATACAAAATTTTTTTAAGGGTATACTTAATATATTAATAATTTTAGGATAAATGGAAGATATTAACAATTTTAAAAATTTTATATATAATAAAGTTTTAATAAAAATATTGTAACAGTGATAAAATTAATATATTGTTATTATTATATTATAAATTTTAACATTTTTAGGATAAAAAAGAAAATATTTAATATAAAGATATTTGGCTATAGATACTTAATTTTGTCGATTTTTTTTTATTTTAACCTTCATCATGTTATCTGAAAAAAGGTTTTTTGTCCCAATTCAAGTTGATTAAAAAATAAATAAGTAAAAGTTTACTGTTTACATCGTTATGTTTTCTAACTACAATTCCTTTTTGTTTTTGGTTTTAGATAAAAAAGCGTGCGAGACCCTTGAAGCCCAAAAGTAGTGTAGTCATAAAATATTTGTGTTGTAAATAGCTAATCTAAAAAGAAAAAGGAAAACCTGCTCCCTTCTCCATCATCTACAGTTTCTGCAAAGTGTATGCTTTTTTAACTCCCTTACCCGTCTCGCCTTTGTTCATAGGACAAAAACCCCTTTTGTTTTGCCTTTACAAATTGGACAAGTACGATTACAGTTATTGTCTTCTTATTTTACTCTCAATCAAAACATATTATTCATTTACTAAACACAGTTTTGGCCTTTTACGTATTCTCAGTTAATATTTTTTTAAGTCCTTTTTTTTTTGTTTTTTTTTTTCCCATTAATTGCTTTTATTTTGCCCGTTAAATCTTAGTGTTAATTATAAAAATCAAAAGCTCATAATAGTAATGTTAGAAAAATTGGAACAAGACCTGCAATGTCATTTTATTCGACTTTCTTTTTTTATTATTTATTGTAAAGAATAGTGAGATAATAATAACATTAACTGTCTAAATACAGCAAATATATTTTATAATTAAATAATCATAATTTATCCAACATTATATTATGTAAAAATTGGGCTTTCAGATGAAATATTGGGATGTAAAATCTTTTTAATTGTTTAACTTCAAATGCAAGTTGTTACAATTTTGCTATTCTAAAGTCTTTCTCTAAATAATAAAAATAATAATAATAGTTAAAATTTTAGTAAAAGTCAACTTCACATTTGACTTTATAAAAGCTAATAACGATGACTACCTTAGATGAATATATCTATTTTTAATTTGATTATTATAAAAGTCTTTTAACAATAAAATTAAAATTAAAAATAATAAATATAACCTACAAGTATGTTTGAAGAATTACATAAATTTTTATTTTCATTATATTTGGAGATATGTAGGAGTAATAGTCAAACCCAAAAAGATAAGAAATATAATAAGAATACAATAACAATATTTTTTAAAATAATAAATTTTTAATAATAAATTTCTTCATATTAAAAATAATAACTAAAATATTAACAAATAGTTTGTATATCTTTAGGGATGAAACAAATATTTTTCAAATTATCTAATTTTTTATATTAGTTATAGGTAAGATCTTAGAATGAACATGTAGAGTACTTATGGTAATCGAGTTTCGAACACAAACTTTAGTTTCACATACCACTTTTATTTTAAAATTTTTTTCTATGTTTTTCTTGATAAGCATTGGTGATAACTTTTAAATTTTTTATATTATTTTTTGTTGTCTCATCGAGATCCAAGTGTTACAGTAGTAATATACTCTAATTCTTTTAGTTATTTTGAAATAAAGACACTTCACATATATAACTAACACCTAACATATAAAAATAAATATACAAGTGTAACATTAATCATTGTTCAATACTTATTTAGGCACAAATGTGACGTTAAAATACGATCAAGTTCTAAGTGTAATGTTAATAATTGTCTAGGACATATAAGGCCTAACTATAACTCTAATGATAGACCATAACCCAATAAGCTCAACTCTAACACTAATAATTAAACATGATTGAATAAGACTCAACTTTAACATTAATCATAGACTCATTTAGGCCTAGAATATTTAAGGAATTTGAATTAACATCTCCCTAATTTGAAGTCACATTTACTTTTATCAATGTTTTCCCCAAATTTCCATTTTACCCCAAACTTAATCCCCCCCCCCTCTCTCTCTCCTTAAATATCCTAACTTTTCGGCAAGAGTTTACTAAAGAGTTAACTCTTTAGCAAGCTCTAATCAAAGAGTTAAGACAAAAGCTCTTGCTAGAGAGTTAATTTTTTTCATCTTCGAAAACAGTTTTCTATTGGAGACTTACATGGGAAAACCAAAGTGTTCAAAGTCATCATCAAAATTTGTGTCATTGTTCCCTTCATGCTTCACCACTTGAAGTTTGTCATTAGATGCATCACTGATAGTGTAACACTCATTATCAAACTTAATTTTATATTTCTATCACACAATTGACTTATGCTAAGCAAGTTGAATTTCATATCATCAACAAGTAAGATATCATCTATCTGCATAGAATTTTTGTTAGCAATACTTCCAATACCATGGATTCTACCTTTATTGTTGTCTCCATAAGTGACAAAACCACTTGTTTTTGCTTTCAGGAGATAAACTTGCTCTTATCTCCTATCTTGAGCATCCACTGTCCAGGTACCATAAGGACTTTTTTGCTTTGAGGCACACCTGCAAAACAAATTAATTGCTCATTTTGGTACCTAAATGGAGTTGAGTCTATTTGGATTAGTCGCCACTTTGGAGCCTTTGGGAATCATATGCATTTCCCACTTGGAACTCCAACCCTCCTGATCAAGCAATTATAGGTAGTATGTCCTTTAAGAATACAATAATTACATGAAATGTAAAGTCTATTGATGTTTTCCTAGAATTGAATGTATTCTTGAAAGCATTTTTCTTAGAAGTATAGTTATATCCAAGACCAAAATTTACTTGTCATGCATTGTTGTTTACCCAAAAGAGCAGCAAGGTTAGCACTCCCCATTGTGAACTTAGATAAGGCTTTTCTAAGGTAAGCTACCTTAACTTCAAGATCTTTACAATTATCATAACTAGAGGATGAAGCATGATTACAATGAGAAATGTTTTTCAAATTTAGATTTTCATCTTTTAAAGCTTTCATTTCTTTTTGCAAATTATTTATAGTAGCTTTTATATGCCTTGAACTTCTTTTTGTAAACACCATTGACGTGA
Source organism: Psophocarpus tetragonolobus (assembly GCA_037954015.1). Lineage (NCBI taxonomy): Eukaryota > Viridiplantae > Streptophyta > Magnoliopsida > Fabales > Fabaceae > Psophocarpus > Psophocarpus tetragonolobus. The sequence continues at coordinate 24,878,861 of CM075690.1, forward strand.
CTTATTCTTGTAGCCTCACCATGCAATTCAAGAAAAGCTTTTTGAAGTTGATCATAGCCACAATCACAAGAAGAGTCAGAATCATTTTCCTCACTTTCTGATTAACCTTTTGTCATTAAACTGAGGTTGGCTTCTTGGTGATTTCATTCTCACTTGAAGTGGTAGTGGAAGCATTGTCTTTCCAAGGCATTCTTCTTCTTATTCTTTCTAAATGTAGGTTTGGGCTTTTCATTGTTCTATTTTCTGGATAGGGAAGGACAATCGGCTTTCATATGACCTGTTTGGCCACACTCAAAACAAGTGAACTTAGGAGGAGTAGTGTCCGTCTTCTTTGATTACTTTTTACCACTTTCATGAACCTTCAAAATTTTCTGACCATGAGAGTCATATCTTCAGATTCTGATGATCCACTATCAGTGCTTTCTTCATTGCTTGACTTCTCATTTGCTTTCAATGTTAAGCCTTTGTTTTTCTTTTATTTTTGTTCTTCTTCTGTCATCATGGTCATGTCCATCTCATATCTCTGAGCTTTCCAAATAGTTCAACACTAGACATAGCAACTAAATTCTTGGATTTTGTTATTGCTGCCACTGTGGGTTGCCATTTGCGGTTGAGAGACTTGAGTATATTCACATTCAACTCTTCTTCCTCAAATTGCTTTCCAAGCCCTTTCAAGTGGTTAACTATATGTATAAATCTCTTTTGTACATCCATTATAGTTTCACCTTGATTCATCTAAAAAATTTCGTACTCTTAAATTAGTGTGTTCTTTCTAACATGTCACACTTCAAGTGTTCCTACATGGGTAACTTGGATTAGATCCCACACTTACTTAGTTGTATTACATGTTGAGATCCTGAAAAAAATTATCACTATTTAAAGCAAAATGTATAATATTCAAAGCCTTAGAATCATTTCTAGCATGTCTTATTTCATCGTGAGTACATTATTCATAGGTTTTTCAACTATTGCATTGTCAACCATAGATGTAGAAATTTTATGGTCAGTTATCATAGTTTTCCATATACCACGATTTATAGATTCCATAAAGATTTTCATCCTTATTTTCCAACAAGAATAATTTTCACCAATGAATAATGGAGGTCTGTTAATAGAGGTACCTTCATTGAAAGGTAGTTGATTCCTTGATATGTCAAAGAAAATGGATCAATATAATCTTGAATATTTCTCAAAATCTCACTCTTGATACCAATTGTTGGTCTCAGAGGTAATTTAGAAGAGGTTGAATAAATTATAAAATATTTTCACAAACTTTTCTATTCAAAAAGTAATATCAGAGTTTTCAAAAATCTCCAATTTAAAGAAATTTCTAAAATCTACCTTTAGTGTTTTCAAATAAAGCTTGAAATAATGTGTGAGTTTAAAATCTTTCTAAGATTTGAACACCAAGCTTGACCAAAACAATTCTTTCAATAGTGATTTCCAAATAACACTTAGTCAAACCACAATATGAATTCCAAACCCAATCTTTTACAATCTAAAATAATGGGTGATGTAAATATAATATCAAAATTCAATCACCCAATCACAGTCTCAATTATACAATACCAACAAATCAATTTTGCTACATAAAAGATTCAAATAAAGTTGCAATTGTAAAAACCCACTCACAAATCAATTAAGAATTCAACTCAAACAATCATAAAGAGTATAGGGAAAGAGAGAATTTGCATAGTTGTTTATACTGATTTGGTCAACCTGACCTACATCGAGTTTCTAGACTTAGCCTTCTGCTAATCTACTTTCCACTAAAAATATAATACATGCACACCATACATACATATTTTTACTTAGAAAGATTCAAACAACACAACAAAAGAGACTTCCTCTGGCACCCCACAAGAGTTTACTAAACCGTGAACCACCGCCACTCACAATGCATCACTCATAACACCGTGTTGCAAGATTTCACAATAACCTTAAGAACATCTTAAGATATTATCAAGACTTGTGCAAAAATACAAAGAAAATAATATAGAACAATATCACCTTATTTGTGATGAATACCCAAACAATATAAATCAAAATCACAATTCTTTTTCCCTTTGATCAATCAACTCTTGATGCTTCAACTCATCAAATTCTGGGTTTTCTTCTTGTAGAAAATGGGCATTTCAGTTAGCAATGAGCAAGCTTTGTTTTTGGACCTTTCAAAACTTGTGAAACACTCATTTAAAAATGTTTTTATATGATGAGTTATGGAACAGGGTAATCGATTAGCTAGTTGGTACCTAATTAGTTGCTTCAAAACTGGCCCAGAAAACTTGGTATTGGTTTAATCGATTACTATTTTCAGGTAATCGATTACTCCCAAGAGCATGAATAAGAATACCAAATTTCACAAAGGGTAATCGATTACTTAAAAAAGGTAATCGATTACCTTACTGCAAAATCCAATTTTGATGATTTTTCAACATTTCCCAGCCTATGTAATTTATCCATTTTCTACTCAAACATATTCTCATGCCTATCTAAACACACAATACAAGTACCACATACATCAAATGTGTTTGGTACCACAAATATGAATTGAATTAATATTCTAAACCAAAACTTCATGCTTCTTCAAAATGAAAACTTCATACTTCCAAAAAGGACTTGATAGCTTCATCATGTTTTCCAATTTCCAACACCTATTTGTAAAAACATGGTCAATATAGGAAACTCAGGAGTAGGAGCAAGACTAAATGGAGGAAACAGGGGTGGACATAACAATGTGCAAGGAAGAAGAACACTGGGTGATTATGCCCAACAGTAAGGTCCACGCCACTTCTTCAGCATAGCTGCCTCCTACACATCCAGAGCTATAGAAATGAAGCCAACCTTTCTCACTCTCATTAGTTTACAACAATTTTCCAGACTAGATCAAGAATACCCTTATGGTCACCTCACCAACTTCTATGAGTTATGTGGTACCATAGGGATTCTTAATGGAGATGAAGAAGGCGTATAGATGCGATTGTTTCCATTCTTTCTCGCAAGTAAGTCTAAGGTGTGGCTCCAATCACACCTTCACCAAAGCCTAACTGGTTGGAGAGATGTAGATAACAAATTTTTTCACAAATTTTACCCATCTTCAAAGTACAATAAAGCCAAGGTTGAGATCACTACATTCCGCCAAGGACTGGAAGAATTGATGACTCATATTTTGTGCTCATATTTATTATCTTGTTGTACCTTGTAAAATCTTATTTCTTCCTTATTTCTTGCACTTAGCATGCATTTATATTTTTCTGCATAAATAAGATTTTTTGCATTTTTTACATTATATTTTGCATTTTTCTGTTCTAACATTGTCTAATGATTTGGCCATAACGTTTTTTGTAATTATAATTTTTGCTTATTCTTTTTGCATTGGATTCCTGACTTCTAGGACTTCAATTTGGACATATGGAGGATGGTGTTTGGAGTCTGGAGCTATTTTTGGCCATTTTTAGAAGTTCAGGCAGAAAACTCTAGTTTTGTGCCTAGGCTTTGTTTTTCATTTTGGTTTTTTTGTTTTAGCCCATTAGGCCCATCCTTGGCCCACTTTGTTTGGAGTAAAACCTAGGGGGCTGAGAAAGATCAGTACACACTTTGATATTTTCATGTCTCATTTTGTTGGGATTTTGTAGAGTGAGAGGGAGTAGATTTTTTTCTCCTTTCAATTTAGCGGCTTTAGTTTCCATTTTCAGTTTCTATTTTATTTTTTCAAGCTTTTTGATTTCCAACATTCGTTCATCTTTTGTCTCGCACTCCGAGTTTGATTCTTCACCTTATCCTTGCTTTTTATTACAACTCTTGATCAAGAACTGCATATGATTTCATAAATCATCATAAACAACAAGAACTGCAATTGATTAATTTCTTTCCTATGATGAAAGGTTAGGATAAGAAACCAATCTGTTTGATTTCAATTTTTGCGATCTTTAATTGCTGTGATCTTCCAGTTTTTACAATCTTTCAATTTCTGCGAAGTTCATGTTTCTTAATTTTCGAATTTCTGCAATTCATAGTTTCTTGCGAATTTCTTGATTCCTGCAAATTCCATTTCTTGCACTTTCTTTATATTTCTGGACTTTCTTGCAAATTTGTTTTTTTCCTACAAATTTGTTTTTTCTGGACTTTCTTGTTTTACGATTTCTGCCATCTTCTGTATTTCTTTTTTCTTCATACTTGTTGTTCTTTTGATTTTAATTCAACATATAAAAATCTCCATTGTTAATTTTTCTAAAAAAGTACGAAGTTAAAGAATCGATCTTTTTAATGTGTCTCCTTTTGAGAAGCTTATGCGACTTAATCTTTGTCAAGAACCATTCTGTGAAGCTTAGGAGAGATTCAAGTTACTACTCAGAAAATGCCCTAATCATGGGTTTAAAGATATAGCCTAACTCAATTTCTTTTGCAATGGGATAAAGCCAGAAACCAAGATGTTGTTAGATGTAGCAGTAGGAGATACTATAATGTCTATAGAACCCGATGAAGCTACTCATATCATTGAATCTCTAGCTAGTTTAGACCAGCAGACTTAACATGCTAGACATGCAGCATACAAAGGTGGAATGATGGATCTTAACACAATTGATGCTCCTTTAATGCAAAATAAATTTCTAGCACAACAAATTAAGACATTAGCCAAGCAAATGGTCAAACTTCCACAACAACTTCATTCAATAAACTCCCCATCTGTTCAATCAACCCTCCATTGCAATGTGATCTGTATGAAGGAGATCATCCAAATGGCTTCTATGTCAAATATTCAAAATTTCAAGAAGAGGTCAACTACATGGGAAATCAAAACAAGAGTGGAAATTACAACTTTAGGAATTACAATACTCTAGTGATTCTCAAGGGAATCAAGGTTGGAGAAAGAACTTTAATCCAAATCAAAATTTTGGTTAGAGAAACAAAGCAAGTCCTTTTAGTCGACCCCAGTAACCATAATCACCCTATGCAACATTGAATGATAAAACAAGTAAGTTAGAAAACTCTTTGAACTAGTTCATTCAAGCTTTATTGTCCTTTCAAAAAAGTACAGAATCGTCCATAAAAAATTTAAAAGTACCAGTGGGACAATTGGCAAAACAAATGAACGATAGATAGACCTGATGGTCCTTTCTCAACTCCCACACAAAGCAAATTAATGTATTCACTATTATCATTATGATTGAATGATATTGTAAAACTCATTTATATTAATACTACATAATAATTAAATCTATAAATAAATATTACTTATTTGTCAATTTAATCCACTAACATCAATAAAATATACAAAAAGTTAAGATATATTTAATAAAGATAACCAATAAAACCAAAAATTAAAGGTGGTATAAAAATTATGAAATATCTTATAAACATAGTTAGCACTTCTTTTGAAATCGTGTTTTATAATTAGAGTTTAATTGATATACACTGTCAATGTAAAAATTTTTACATTAACGTATAATTTTTTATTTATATGACTTTTAAAGTACTAATTAATAAAATTAATAAATAAAAATCTTTTATATTAACTGTATATACCAATTAAACTTTTATTATTAAATCAAAAAGTATATAATTTTTCCGAGGCAAGAAACTTCTAGAATCGCAACAACTTTACAATTTGCGATAAATTTTATGTTATTAAACGTAACTAAAAAATACGTTTCTTATACAGGTAACCGAAAAAATATATATTTAATATAGAACATTTCAATTTAATTTTTTATTTGAATTTTGGTTGACAGGGTTAGATTCGAAAAAAAAGAAGAAAAACTAATATGGACGTTATCGTGTGTATTGAAAACTGAACTAAAACGAATTAATAATAGTGGTGGAAAAATCTTCAAATTTAATGCTACTTGGAGTGTACATGTATCATGATTCATTCTACAATGTACAGGGCATGTGAAGTACATTCCATTGGTTTGCTCCCACCTCAGTCCCCATCGGGATCATCAATTTGCCATTATTCTTCTTTCTTTACAAACTCTCTTCCTGGAAAATATCATTTATTACTCTCTCTCCATTAACATAAGTTTTATTTTACTTTTCTATCATATATTAATTATTTTTATCAATATTTTTTTTAATTTTATATGTCTGAACAGGATAGACCTGTGTACGGGTTGTTTTTATTTTAATAATAGTGTTTGACTTCTCTAAAAAATATTATTTTAATTTTTAATTTAATATTAATATTAAAATTAATTTTAAGAATTTATTATTTTTATTTATTTATTAGTATTTTATTGATTTTTAAAAAAATCTATAATTACATTCATTTAAGAAATTAAAGGGAAATAGTTTTGCCACGGAAAGAAAGCAATCAAGCAATTTTGTGAAAGTTTAGTTTATAAGGAAAAGGGCAAAAATGCTCGGCTTGTGAAAATGAAATGTTTTGATCCCCATCTAATTCGTTATTTCTTTTTTCAAGTGACACAAGCCTGTGCCAAAAATATGTAATTCGTTATTTGTACATTTCAAACTCTAATTTATTGAAAGGTAAGAAATACTTTTTTTCATCCATATTTATATTATTAATTTGGTAAATTATAAGGAAATAAAGGCTTGATATAAAATGTGGTATAAGAAGGAAATTATGTCCAGTTAATTTATAATTTTTATTATTTACACAGTTATTGAAGATTATCCCATACATATAGAGATAGAGGTTTAAAAAAAAACAAGATGTAGTTAAATATGAAACCTCTGTTTCTTGAAAGGTGGCGGTGACTTCATTAGCCATTATAATACAGTGATGCATGATTGCATACACTATCAACAACAACAAATAGTTAGAAATTTAAGTGAGTTTAAGGATAATTGTTGCATAAACAGCCAATATTATTAAAATCCTATTAATTGTGGGTCACAAGGCTGTGGATTATTTCGGTAACAAGATTTAGATTCTTCAACCATCTTTAGTAAAATAAAAAAAAAAGAAAAAGAAAATTTACAAGATATTGAGAGATGGTACTGTAATAAAAAGGAAATAATTTAGAGTGGAGAATAATGTGCATCGCTAATGCCGTAAGGAAAGGAAGTCAAAATCTGGGGAACAAGAAACATATCAAAATTCCGGATTCATTTGTAGTTATTATTTTTCTGACAAAAATGTAGAAAAGAAAAATGGATTGAACGAGTTTGACAATATAAAATTTGAGTTGGTGGAGACAATAAATGATGAATAATATAAAAATAGTTGTTGCATTGCTTCACGCTTTTAGGAACCTTAGAAAATTGATTTGTTTTCTGGTCTTTGATATTTTTTATGTAACATATAACATATTGGCCAACTGGTACTTCCCAATCCCTTTCAAATTAGAGAGCGACAGATCCAGCCATAAGTGACTCAGTCAAAACTAATGGATCTAAATATTAAATGATACGTCATGACAAAAATGAAAATGTTACTTAAAACTTTTCGATAGCTACCCATTCTCTAGAATTCAGATCCAAAACAAATGTGATTATATATATATTTATCAATATTTAAAGGTATATTAAACCATTTTGGGGTGGTGACCGTTGTTTAGCTTGCTTTTGTTGTTTTGCTTCTTTTTCCCTTATCCTATTAATTAACAAATGATTAATTAGTTATATATACTGAAAATTGAAAAGTGAACCCTAATTGATTAAGAAGATCCCTTCCTATCGAATGAGAAAAATTACAAATTATTAAATAAACCGATATATATATAGAGGTAGTTAGGTAATTTCATTTTACTTAGAATACAAATTTCTGCACTAATCTAGAGGGAAATCATATTTAACAAAGGAGATGTCGTGATGGAATCTTCATAAAGCTTCTTAATTTATATGTAAGTGTGGTTAAGGATTTTGATATTCAAGTTAAAAATTGTTTGATGTAATAAAAGAATTTATTATTATTATTATTATTATTATTATTATTATTATAACAACGAAAATTAATATATTAACAATTAACATTTGACATATAAAATTTTTTTATTATTTTTATTATTATTATATATATACTTATTTAGGATGTTATTAAAACTCTATGACAAGTGTACTAATCAATTAGTATAAGGCTTTTCAATAATTAGATAAAAGTTGTTATTAACCTTAAGAGTACAAAGTCATATCTATGAGGGAAGGTTATATTAAGGAAATTTAAATATTTTTTACATGTAACAAATATTGAATTATACAAAGGTTGACTATAATACTTAAACAATAACTAGATAAAAGCACACGGACAAGTAAAGAAAAAGGTTTTTCAAATACTTACAAGTAAAATATATTTTTCAATTACATTCAAAATATAAAATAAATGGAAGAAAAATATGTATATAAGTTCATATTAGTTACATTAAACCTCAACTAAGAATAAACTCAACCACTCAAGGAGATGAGGAGCAACCCAACAATAGAGGAGTAATATAAAAAGAGAAGAGAAAATGAGGGATGGAACAAAGGAAAATGTGTATGGAAGTGTTATAGGTAAAAACAATGGTAAATCAAAGTATCATTTTCCAGACAAGAAACATCTTTTTACACTCTGCTAACACGAACACCACAATTCAATGGTCACAACACAATCGTTGGGTTCTCAATCTCAATGGCTAGTGCAAATCCACCACCATTGGGCACTCACTCCATAAGTGATGGGTTGTGGTAGCTTGAATAAATGAAACATTCTACTTGCCATTGTTGGCACTCCTAGATTGGGTGTTGGTGCAGCTATGTGGTGCTTCACCTAATGCCAATTATTTTATCTTTAAATCCACAAAGCGCAACAAAAACATATGCTAAATAGGTTGTTTGATCTTTTGAATTTACTTTGATACAACTCCAAACATGTATTGGTTTTTCAAAAGAAAATAAAAGTAATTTCTAAACTAAAATGAAAATATAATTTAAATTCCTAACTATACCTATTTTATATATCAAGGGAGAAAAACAAAAGTCCTAAATGAAAAAGAATTAAGATAATTATTATCGTATGTCATAAAAAATTAGGCTTATGAGGTCGTTATTAAATGTATAAATGATGATTTTGATCCTTTTATATTTGTGACATTAGTCTAAATTGAGAATTATTGGTCTTTAACAATTTCTTTTTGCAGTCAGGCATTTCAATTTACACCTTTATTCTTTTGCTTTTATGCTTTTAATGTATTTTAATAATATGTTAAAATTAATTTGATAAACATCTTTTATACATTACTAAAATAATTTTAAATTATTTTCAAAATCATGTAAAATTATTTATTTAACTGATTTATTTCTCTCTTTTGTATTTTAAATAATTCTTTTCTTTTTATTTCTTTTTATTTTTTCTTTTTTCTTTTTATGTTATTTTTGTTCATACTGCTTTATTGATTTTTTATTTTTATTTATTATCTCTCTTATTATTTTATTTTATGAATATATTAAAAACCAATTTACCCTTTGTTAATATTTGACATATGTGTGTGTGTCTATATATATATATATATATATATATATTATATTGATTTTTCATGTTTTTCCTTTCTTAATTTTTTATTTTATTTTTATTTCATTTTTTGTTTCTTCAATTAATTTTATTTACCTTTTTATTTATTATACTTTTTATTCTTCTATTCGTTACTTAATAAAATATAATAAATTAAAATAGTTTAATTATTATAGAAACTACAAGTATTACTACTAAAATATATTAATTTATAATATAATTTTATTAAAATATTTATAAAAAAATTAATTTAAATATAATTAGATGATAATATCATAACTAAAACGTTGTAATTAGCATAACAGTTACAACTATTATTTTTCTTATTTATTTTTATTTTTATTTTATTTATTATGTATTTTTTATTCAAAATAATTTTACCTTTTTTATTATTTTAATTTTTTGTATATTTTACTAATACGTGAAACACCAATTTACCATTTGTTAATATGTGGCACGTGTTTTTTGTTTTAAATTTGTTTGTCTTTCCATCTTTTTCCTTTCTTAATTTTTTAAAAGGTTTATTTTATATTTCTTTTTATAATAGAGATTGCAAATATTATTTATGTTAGATAAAATTATACTTAAAATTATTAATTTTTATATTACTTTATATTTATGTAATAAAACTAGAAATAAATTTAAATAATAATATTAATCTTAAATATTTTTAGTTTTGATATAGACTACAAATATTATTTATAAAAAATAAAATCGCACTCAAGGATATTAATTTACTATATAATATTTTTTCTGAAATTTTTATAATAAAAATTTAAAATTAATCACTTAATATTATTATATATTAAAATTCATAGCTTCAACGACCTCATACAGAAATTCAACATGCAGTACGCCATGAGTCAACCTTATCATATTAACTCGACAGCCTTGGCCAGTCTACACCAGAATGATGAGTCATTGTGAAGTGATAAAGATTTTGTCGACATCAATATCAAACAAAAACTAGATTTCCCCAATTTTGTAATACAAGGCATAACCTAGGTCATTTCTCGAAGATACAAATCATATATGGTTTAGATTTAAAAAAAAATAGAAAATAGAGGGATTTTAATTGCATAAATTGAAAAGAGAAATCGTAAAGTACAAGACAAAAATTTAGAACAAAAAATAGAGAAACAAAACATCAATTCGAGGTTTCTAGCGATGTCCTTAAGTAAGCATAATTCTAAAAGGTCATGCGATATTGCATCAACACTCATAAGTAATTCAATTGAACCGAATCACGATCTAATCTCAAGATTCTCATGAATTTTCAGAAAATCTAGTAAGTTGAAAAATGTTCTCAATCAATCACCTTGCCTCTTGCAATTCAAATAAACCGATTTGAATTAATCCCAAACCAATTCATATAAAAACTCAATTGGAATTCTACATGAATTGGGGAAGAGAAGAAAACAATAAAACACAAAATTCGCAAGAAAAAGAATGCACAAGAGATCAGAATTCATACTCTTATCGTGCGATTGCATTAGAGACCTCAAGTTGGTTCAGAAAGTAACCTTCCATGAAGATCTCCATGAAAGCTTGTGTGAGAAGGAAGAAAAAGATTGAGAGAAAAGGAAGCTTGTTGAAGAAGAAAGAGAGAAACTTGTTGAAGAAGGAAGAGAGAAACTAACTCTAACTAATTCTAACAAATGAAAAAAAAAATTATTACAAGTCAATTATGAGCGACTATTTATATTCTCTCACTAAATGAGTCTCTAAACTAGACACTAAAGTTTTATTCTAAAGTGGACTTTGGCCCAAAATGAAATTGGCCTAAAAACAACCAACAAAAGCTAATAGAAAACAAAACTAAAAAATTAAAATTAAATAAAAATTAAAAAATACAAAAATATAGAAAAATTGAAAAGTACAAAGACAATTAATCCAATACAAAGTCTGTAACAACCCAACTTTCACAAATGAGGTATTTAGTTATTTTAAATTAATTGAATTAGTTAATAGAAATTTAGTCATTTATTATAATTAATTATTTCAAAGAAACTAAAGTGTGTATATATATATATTCTGTTATTGGAGGAAAAGAATAAAATATATTTTTCAAAACAATAATAATAAGGAGAGATATATTTATGTTATATATTTTTAGTAGAAGTTTGCCTATTATAAGTTAATGGGTTAAGTCAAAAGGTAAACGAGTTGGATGGGTTAGGCCCATTAGGGTTGTCATGTGAGAAGGGAAGGAAGAGGCATAACCACTCTTGCCTCATTTTTACCCTAGAGTTTCTTAAAGTTTAGGGAAAGAAAAAGATAAGCCACAGAGAGAAAAAGGAAGAAAGAAAGTTATTCTCAAACCCTATGTAGTTTTCGTAATCTCACACTGATAATTCGTTAACCGTTGGATCGAGCTTGAAATTAGATCATAGGTTCCAGACGTGTGGTTCTCCATTCTGACTGTTCGAATCTTCATTTAGATCTCCAGTTTGGGAGAAAATGATAGCATAATAGAAACTCTATTTTGGCAAGGATTCGTTAGATCAGAAAAGGAAAATCTTCGTTTATTTTCTTCATCGAGGTAAGGGGGTGGAAAATTATCTCTCATGTGACATGTATAGAGTAAATGACTAGTGATGTGATCCATAAGCTTTGATAGGTTTCAATGTTGCCTATATGTTATTAAAGGGTTATGAACACTCGCAATGAGTGTTGATAACATGTTTTGTGCATGATTGTATAGATATATGTAATTGGAGATTTGTATTTATACAATGGGATGGTTTGCCAAATTAGAATTTATATGTGGTTGGTTTAATGTAATAATTTATTTTGTTGATTGGAGATATGTTTGAATGAGAAATAAGAGAAATTGAGATTTAGGTGTAGTTGACATTTGTGAATAATTATTAGATGTGTATATTGATTTGTTTGTTAGATTATGAGATTACATGTGTCCTATCGAATTATTTGGATCGAATAATTATGTTGGCATTGAGGTTTTCCCTTTTTTATACCTTAGAAATTAGTATCTTTGAACAAAGTAATAGATAGTATTGATTAGTCTCTTGTGTTAAAGTTAGGTCCTATGTAAGAAATAAGGTAATGGAGGTGAACCCCAAGTCTTCCTGATGCAATCCCACCTTTTGCATCATTTGGTATCAAGAGCCAACTCCATGAGGTTCTATTCTAGTCTTAATTTTCTTTAATTTTTTCCAGCTTTTCTTCTTAGTGTTCTTGTTGTGTTCTTTATTTTTTCCAGCTTTTGATTCTTGTCATTTAATTCCGTTTATGTCTTGTTATTTTATGTTTTTATAGTTTTCATTTTATGCAATTTATTTCCTAGTTTTTATTGCTTTCTAGATTCAATTTATCTTGTTCTTTTCCATTAAATCTTTATATGTTTCCTTTAGGATTGTTTCTTTAATATTCTGTCCAGCTTTTTATTTTTTTCCTTATTCTTGGGCAAATCCTAAGAAGGTCATTGTAATGACTTCACAAAATTTGTAAAGGAAGCCACACATTATGGTCTTGATCTTTCGATGCACACTGTTCTTCTTGTTTGAGTTTTTAATTCTATTTTCCTGCACCTATTATTCTGTTTTTCTAGCCCCTTGTTCTTTGTTTTGGGTGCATATTTTTGGGTATTTTGAGTCATTTAATTTTAGTTTTTAATCTTTCAAGTTGTGTCTTAGTTGGTCATGTTGTAGTCCTTTTATTGTCTCTTAATTCTACATAGTTTTGCCTTTTATTTTTACCATAAAAAAAAGTTTGCTTCTCTCTTGGAATTGAGCATCAAAGGGGTCATGCCTCTTGATCTTGTGTCCTTGAGTCCCACATGCTTTAGATCATAGCATTTTTCAAAAAATATTTTCTCAAAATTTGCTCAATTCTTCCTAGAGTCTTTTTTTTTAGTAGTTTAAAGTTTTGTGATAGTCTTTGGTGAATTGCTTTTGCTAGCTATTTTGGGATCATTTGGGCATGTATTTGGGCTGTAATCATTGAGAAATTAAGTTGGCCTAAGCTCATTAAGTATCTGATTTAGTACCTTCTTTGTTCACCTAAATTTACTAGTGCATCTTGAACTACTTTGCTTTCTTTGGTTTGCACTTTTTGATTCAATTTTGTTGTTGTCCATCTATTTTAATTCAAGCACCTATCCTCATTACACTCCTTATCATATTTTTGTTAGAATTTTTTTAAGAGGTGTAGCAAAAGTATTTTAAAAAAAAAGAAATCAAAACAGGTAAAAAAAAAGTGGTAGAAAAAGTGTTAAAAAGAAAAAAAACATAAAAATTTTAGTGCACCTCAAGTTGCTTCAATTTGTTTAAAATTCATGAATCTTGCTTGAAATACTTTGTCTATGATTCAGCCATAACCATTAAAAAATAGTGCAAATCATTGATCATTTTTGTTGTATCTTTTTATTTTTTAGTCCATTCTAATCTAGACCATTCTAGGTTTTATTTTGTGTCCTTACTTTCTTTCTACACCTTTTATTTTTTACTTGTCCTTATTGGCTTTCTTTGAGTTTGTTTAAATAAATTGTTTCCACTTGGATGTGTACCTATTATTGTTAGTGCTTTTCTTGTTTTTGTGCTTTCAAAATCTTGTTTCCCTTGGTACTTGTTGGGCGTTACTTTCTTAGTTAGGTGGCCATTTTTTGAAACTTCCACAAGGGTAGCATCCTTAGGAAGAGTTGATTTAAGCCAAGGAAGAGAAAACTTGTAGAGGAGGCCAAGACTTGAGTGAAACACTTGGTGAGGAAAATTGGAAGAAGAAGCATTCAAGACTTCTTTTAGTTTCTTGTATTTTTAAATTGGGTGTGTTTTCTTAAAGGTCTTTTTTAATTAGAGGTGTTGGATGCCTATACGGGTCACCTCTATTGTGTGTAATAAACCTTAGTTTCTTGTTTTAGTGTGGATAAGGAATTGGTACCCCTTATTCATACTTAGGAGCACGTTAGAATACTTTAGCTTTGCTTTAAATTTCTTTATTTGGTTTCAATGTTTAGGAAAGTGCTTAAGTTCCAAAGGCTTAAGTCACCTTTAGTTTAAAAAAATTCAAAAAAAGAAGAATTTTTCTTGCATTTTACTTAGTTCCATAGGCCTTGCACTTTTAAATGTCATCACACACATCTAAAAGTGCTAGAAATGTTAATAAAAGTAGGAAAGATAAAAGAGAAAAAGAATGGGAGGAATATATGAAAAGATTAAAAATAAAAATGAAGAGTATGAAAAAGAGAGAAAAGACAAAAAAAAAAGAGAAGAATATAGGAGACAAAGAGAAGAGAGGGAACGAATAAGACAAGAGAGAAAAGAGCAAGAGAAAATAGAAAGAGAAGAGAGAGACCAAAGAGAAAGAGCAGAAAAAGAAAAAGAGAGACAAGAGAGAAGGGAAAATGAAAAGAGAGAAAGAGAAGCAAGAGAAAAAGAAAGAGAAGAGAGAAGAGAAAAAGAGAAAAGAGAGAAAGAAAGAGAAAAAGAAGAAAACAAAAGAAAAAAGTTAGAGAGAAAAAAGAGAAGAGAAAGGAGAGAAAAAGAGAAGAAAGAATTGAAAAAGAGAGAAAAAGAACAAAAGGAATTAGAAAGAAGGGAAGAAAAGAAGATACAAAAAGAGAGATATGCCTATAAGAGCTCTTGTGGTAATTGTTGTAGCACAAGGGTGGTGGAAAAGCTATCACTTGCTACTACTCCTCATTCTTCACCTTATTCTTTGCATGGACTTAATTATGAAGATGGTGTAGTAGTAAGATAGCAAGTGGAGATTAGCTTCTCCATAGGGAAGTATCGCGGAAAAGTGTTATGTGATGTAGTCCCTATGGAAGCTAGTCACATGTTGTTGGGAAGACCATAGCAACATGATAAGGAAACTTTGCATAATGGCCTCACTAATAAAATCACTCTCTTTCATAAAGGGAAAAAGATTACCTTACTTCCTCTTACCCCTACCGAGGTTATGGAGGATAGAAGGATCATGAAGCTTAAGAGAGATAGGGATAAAAATGAAAATAAAGTTGTTGGTAGGAAGACCGAGTTTAAGGAAGATCCGCCTTTTCCTTCAAAGGAGGTTCTCTACGTAGAAAAATTTTCCTACCAATTCCTACAAAAAGAACAAGTTGAATTTGAGGATGTGCCTATACCTTTTGAGCACCTTGATCCACACCTTTGAGGCTAGTATCTAATGTAATAGGAGAATGATGAGGCACTGCTATGTGAAGACACATGCACACTAAAATATTTTCAAACTTTAGTGCCAAACTCCACTATCCTATTCCTAAGAGGTCTCCTTATAGACTTCTCACTCCCCCTAAAGTCACTTGTCTACATATACTTACTACTTTTCTTATTTTCTTGCAGACTTTGAAAAAGAGGAAGAAATGCCTCAGGATTTGAGGTCAAATCCTCTCCAAGGGGGAGAAGATTATGCAATCCCACCTTTTGCATCACTTCCTAGGGATTAAAGTTTCATGTGGTTATGCAATTGATTAGTTTGTTTGTTTTTAATGAATGCTACTAATTATTAAACGGTTAAGAACTTAATTATATTATTGATTAATGGGATAGTTGAGTAACTACTCTATTATTTGAACCATTCTCCATACCTAAAGGATTAGAGGTGTTGGATGTTTTCTTGCATTGAGAGGATTGATGGAAAATTTATGATTATCACTATAATTATAGGATAATAAACAAAAGAGATAGAGAAGTAGAATGCTTAAGGGTTTGGAGATAGAATTATATTTTAGAAACCTTATAAGTTCAATACTTGTTATCTGAAAATTTTCGTATAAACATACCTTAGTGTTTTTGTAATATCTTTTTTTGTAGTTAAGAAAATTGAGTTTCATTTGTTGTTTTAGAAACTAAACATTTGGGGCTAAAATTTAGGCTCAAGAATCACATAAAAATGTTACGAATTGACTGATTTATGTGAGTTATAATTTGAGTGTCTAATCCAGTAAGTGGAACATATGTTTGTGTGTTGTAAGCCCTGCAATGTTACGTAAACGACCTCATTAGTTTTCATGTTCTTTATTAAAGTTGTAGCCTTATATGTTAGATTTTTGTTGGAGTTTGAATCACTAAAAAGGGATGTATATAACCCAAGTTATAATAAATTAGTAAGTAAAGGTCAAACTATCAGATTTGGGGTTAATAACTGCGGTTTTATAATTTTTAAAAATAGTAAATGATAAAAATAACGCTGGCATCAATATAAAAGTTTTAGGTAAATGTATTATCTTTCTAATAAAATTTATATCACCCTCATATTAGTAGTATAACTATAAATATTGCATTTAGACTACACGATGCAATAAAAGAGTAAGATAAGAAAGGATAACACGAGTTGTAATGGTATTGATTGTCATGGTGTGAAATATTGTGATATATCATATAATTATGTGTCTCTTTAATTATTAAATGTTTCAAAGTTGTTTGGGGAGCGTAGATTGAGGATTTGACTCACTGTATGATATTTGTGTTGATTACAGTTGAGTGTATAACGTGTACTTGAGAAAACATGCATGAGCATTAATAGCATGAATGAATTTATGTGTGTGGATATATAATATCTGTCATGGGTATGGAATGAATTTATATGTTTATTTGTTGTATTCTAGTTGATTGTTCATTCTCTTTATATGTGTCTTAACATGCGTCAGAGATATTATCACCCCTTGCGATTTGTTGTTGCATTTTGTTTGGTTTAACGTTATTTTCAGGTGTCATGATAATATTGTTGGTGATGAATGATTCAACTTTTCTTTAACTTTCCATTGGGATACTCTGATTAGGTGTGACCTCGGACTAAGGATAATTATTTAATATTTTTCTGTTATGAAGATGAATTATTTAATATTTCAATGAGTTTTAGTAATTAAGAATCTTGTAAAGCTCCTTTATAAAGCCTAATGTATTTACCTGTATGCTATGTTTTATTATATTATAATTTTCAAAAATAAGTGTATATCGAGAGATGTGAATCCTTTTACCTAAATGCAAAGTCTACTATTTTAATAATAAATTTTTTTTGTTATTGATTTTAATTCATGAATAAGGTGTTTTAGGGTAGAAGAGTGTCACAAAGTCGAATTCAAGAAAGTCCACTTATGTGCAAAATAACAAAAAATAGATGAAAAATGCCCAAATGCAACCCCAAATATGAAAATGAGTTAAAATAGAAAATTAAAAGACAATACAAAATTAGAAGGACTAAAAAAGATATAAAATATATATAATAAATGTTTTATCATGAAGCTTGGTGGAACACTTTGCAACAACATCAATTAGGATTCGTGGCCTTAATCCTAAAGTCACTCTACACTTCATGCTCATGACTCTAAAACCAAGACCCTTTGTGAACAACCTTTACACAAACCCAACAATTCGTATGGACGAGTTACGAGTTCGAGCTTTAGATTTTATCCAAATGGAAAAGCACTCCACCATTTTGCCTTTAGGGAGAAGATTCTAACATGAGATCTATCGCCATAATCGTTTCGCAGGTACTACAGACGACATCCCACCACAACTCTGAATGGTTAGCTTATCGAAAAACTCCTCACCTTTTCTTGGTAAGTACACTTCCTATTTTTTTCATACATATATCTTGTCCATTTCTATCTTTCGTATTTAATTTTGATCTATCTTATTTAAATTTAGGGAGAGTATATGATGTCTTTCCTAATTTGAGGGGTATTGATACTTCTCTTTTTTTTTAACCAATCAAATTGTAGAAGTTACTTTTTAATAAATTAAAATAAGTTTTATTTATTTATAAATAAATAAATATGTCTAGGATTTACAGTAAAATGATTTTATTTTAAAGACTTATTTATAAAAATTATTTAAATAATTTTATAAAATTATTTTTATTGTAAATCCTAGACATATTTACTTATTTATAAATAAATAAATAAATAAATAAATAAATAAATAAATAAATAAAACTTATTTTAATTTATTAAAAAGTAACTTCTACAATTTGATTGGTTAAAAAAAAAAAGAGAAGTATCAATATCACTCAAATTAGAAAAGACACCATAGCAATTGCCTTAAATTTATGAGTTTAATTGATATACACTGTCAGTTTAAAAGAGAAGTATCAATACCTCTCAAAATAGAAAAGACACCATAGAAATTGCCTTAAATTTATAAGTTTAATTGGTATACACTGTAAGTGTAAAAAATTTTTACACTGATATTTAATCATGACTTTTTATTTATGTGACTTTTAAAATACCAATGAGTAAAATAAATTTACGATGAATGAAGCGGTGTTATTGAATTTCAGTATATATCAATTAAACTCTAAATTTATTCATTACATGAAACATTAATTGGCAAGCACAATATAATTAAGATGTAGAAGTACACTCTCACTACAAAAATTATCAGGAAATTTTCTTGCATAAAATTACAAATAAAATCTTATACTTTTATATTTTATCCATTCTATTTTTACATATTTGAAAATTTGAACCTGTTCTGATTTCAGTTTTTATATAATTTGTTTCATCGACTTACGTCCTGGCGAGTATGGGTATGAAACATGGTGTTAATTAATTAACTATAGAGTGTAACAGTAAACCAATTACTAACGAACGATACGCAATATATAATTAATGTGATTAGTATTTTACCTGTACAGCGGGAAAAGGTTCTCGTTGGCTTAAGGAAGCTTAGTGTGAAAACAATTTTAAAGTAGGCTATTTCATTGCAATAAAAAAAATCGGCTCTCTTACTCCTTCTGCCCCCAACCCTTTTGTTTGTTTGGTGAAAAGTTTGGCACCTTTATCAATTTCTATATACTTTAAATACATTTTCTAACAAGCCATTCGATCGGATAAATATAATTTTACTATCCATAGTGGACCTGTTTGCCTTCATTAGAGAATAACTATGATTTGATAAAAAAGAAATACATAAAAATAATATATATTTTTTAATTTAAATCTTTATAAAAGTTTGTACCATTTTAATCTCAAATCAGAAACCAAAATTTACAATATTTTGTCCAATATAATATTTAAAACGAATAAAACGTTTTGTAAAATTAAAAGAAAAAACAACAACATAGTTCTTCTATATCCTACTACGCACTTGGAGGTTTTTTTCCCCCAAATTGTTTCTAATTAGGTTGGACGTGAAACGCTTCAATTATCATGTTCATAAAATATTAGTGTATATGAAATGCAGAATTTGCATCCATAACAACCCAGCTAATTAAATTTAGGAGTTAATACTAAGTTAAGGTTGAATGGGTGGCTCAAATTGATATGGAAAAGAATGTGTCTGGTAAAATCTAAAACATATATTCACAGATAATATAAATGGGTACGTATATACACCCTTTAACGGACACAGATATGAGTATTGTACTATCCGTTAAATTTAAATAATATATATTCATATTTAAGTTTAAAAAGATAATATTTTTGTAAAATAAATCAAATTAAAAT
Source organism: Psophocarpus tetragonolobus (assembly GCA_037954015.1). Taxonomy (NCBI): domain Eukaryota; kingdom Viridiplantae; phylum Streptophyta; class Magnoliopsida; order Fabales; family Fabaceae; genus Psophocarpus; species Psophocarpus tetragonolobus. Next base: position 24,898,738 of record CM075690.1, read on the forward strand.
ATTAATTATCAAAATTCATTGATGTAAATATTATTTTTTATGAAAATTTTATAATTAATAAAATTATTTATTATAAAAATGCCAATAATATAAAATAAAGATTTTTATTTATATTAAATATTTTCTTATAATATATTATATTAAACTATTTTTATATCTAATTAATCTTGTAAAAGCTATCATGATTTTATTTTTAGATCTCTTAACAAATAATAATTTATTAGATAAAATTTCTTATAAAAAATATTTAATTTTAAAAAATTTATTTTTTTAAAATATTCATAGAGTATTAAAAAACTTATAGAAATTTCTATAATAGATATTGAGTGAGTAACAGATCTAATAAGAAAGAATTACTATGTGTGTGTGTTCGAATCCGTTGTGATTCTCAGCACAACAAATATGACAAAAAGGGGAGACTTAGTTCCATTAAACTAATGAATGAGGTTATGGTAAGGAAAATAATGATATAAAATAAGGAGTAAAGAAAGCAGGGGTTGCTTTCAAATGACATATACATGTTGATATAAATAAGCATTTGTTGGGATATGATGAAGTATTTGCTCTCACGTCCCCCTAATAAACAAAGACCAAGCCAATCTGTCAACACGAAGCCCCGTTTTTAAAGGGCACTCTTCCTTCTCTCTCCTCCTTCCCCCTTTTCCTTTGTTTTCTTAATTAATTAACCTTGTATTCTGGCAATCTAGCTAACCCTTTCCATTTGCCACCATCGCCACCTTCTAGGTGGGATCCAGGCTCAGTATTACACACCACAGTTACCAGCTCCAAATCTCAAGAGATGGATAGTAAGTTCAGCAGCAACAATCGCAAATCGTATATCAGTAGTGAACAAGAACACATTGCAGACTCCCCTCCTTCTTCCACTGTGTTCAACATCGATGGTTTAGTCACCTCTCCCACTTCTTCCTCAAAGAGAAGGTTAGTGCTTAATCACTATTCAGTACTACTATATATGTACTCGCTGCTCACTCCTTCTTGCTATTTATATACATACCTTTCGTTTAAAATTGAAACATTACAAAATTATCATTATATACAGGAGAAATCCCATGTTACCCTCATGAAAGTTAAGGCTTAGTAGTATAATTATTACAGATGAACTGAGTCCTGTTATTTAGTATGTTGAATCTCTTATTTAAGTAAAGATTTAGCGAAAAAAGAGGTTGTAAATTTTGTCAAGTTAGGATAGCAAGTGTAATTGATGAGGTGGTTGGTATGGTTATGGAGAGTTGATGAAGTTGAAAAAAGCAGGAGGGGAATAGAGAAAAGGGTGGTGCAAATCCCAATGAAGGAGACAGAAGGGTGTAGGCTAAAAGGAGAAAGTAACACGCCACCGTCGGATTCGTGGGCATGGAGAAAGTACGGGCAGAAACCCATCAAGGGTTCCCCTTATCCCAGGTTATACAACATTATGTTTGGTAATTGAAGACAAGAAATATATGGAGAAGTTTGTTGATTAGTGGAATTGTTGTTGTGACACAGAGGGTACTACAGGTGTAGCAGTTCCAAGGGGTGTCCGGCAAGGAAACAAGTGGAAAGGAGCTGCGTGGACCCCACAATGCTAGTTGTCACTTACTCCTCCGACCACAACCATCCCTGGCCAGCTTCTAGAAACCACGCCAGACCCACAAAGAAACACGAACCACAACCGGAACCACAACCGGAACCGGAACCCGAACCGGTGGAGGAGAAGTTCGCGGACCTGAGAGGCGACGAGTCAATGATAACAACAGCGGACGAATTAGGATGGCTGGGGGAGATGTCGTCGAGGGTGCTAGAAAGCCCTATAATGGCGGTGGGGTTCCATGCTGAGGTGGCAATGTTGCCCATGAGGGAAGAGGACGAGTCACTGTTCGCCGACCTCGGGGAGCTGCCGGAGTGCTCCGTCGTCTTCCGGCAGGGGCTTTTGGCTGAGCGACGGCGGTACACGTGTGGGACCACAAGTTGAGGCCATTAAAGTCAAAAGAGGTGCCTCTTTGACACGTTCTTGGTGCGGCACAAGAGGAACAAAAAAAAGATACCACAGCCTATATATGTATATTTATATTTTTTTTTCTAGATAATTTGAAAATTGATTTGGTTATTTACTTTGGTGAGAGAAGAGAAAATACAAGTAGAGTGGAATAAAAGGGGGTTGTGTGTGTCCGGAAGTGGTTGTAATTAGCGTAACATAAGCCGTCCATTTCAACAGCAACAGCAACAGCAACAGCAACAGCTTTCACAATGTTTGAAAAACAATACTGCTACTTGCATTTCATTGGACCCCCATCGGCTATATCTTCTTCCCTCAAAAATATTCCTTTCTAGAACAATAAATTAATAATGCGCCCATTATACTAAATGCTAATCAATACCCACAATAAACAACCTCTTCCTCTAAATTTACAACCATCTTAACAATAACAACACTCTTTCTTTTAATCCTTCTACCAATGTTAACAACACTAATACTACTATTTCTACAGTTATAATCTTTTTAAACATATAGATTTGTGTTGTTTTAATTAATGGGCTTTATTTTTTAATATTGCATTTTTAATCATTTTAATTTAATAAAATCTATTTCCACATTATAATTAAATCCAAATCTCTATCTAATATGACAATATTTTTAGGATTTATTATATAATAAAAGTATTTTTAAATTTTTTTCTAAACTCACATTGTTTTTAAGACCTACCACCACTTTCATTGAACCGTGTGTCTTATTTTATATATTCCATATCTAATTTTAATATTAATTTTTATTCCTTTTAAATCTGTTTCTTAATTGTAATTTCAAATTATTTTATTTTTGTAACTATTTAAAAAAATTCTCTCTCATCCATCTTAATTCTTAATTCTTAATTCACTCTCTTTTTTATCATAATGTCTAGTTATATAACAATAAATATTTATCAATAACATTATAAATTAATGACTACGTTATCAATAACATGATGAACGCAAATGTTTTTAAAATCATACTAATCATTAGTGAAAGTACTACTTACGATTAATTGGCTCATTGTTAAACGAGTGGTTAAATATCAATTTTAATAAAATACTATTCTTTTTATTATTAATATATTATAACAATTAAAATTATAAAAGAAAAAATAAATTAATGATGTAATTATAAAAGAAAAAAAGTAATTTTACTAAATACATCCTCATATTTCTAAGTTAATTCTCATTTCATTATTTTTTTAATTAATAGGGGTTAACTTAGGAAAAACAAAGGTACATTTAGCAAAATTCAAAAATTTTCAAAAAATAATTATAAATTAGTTAAACCACCTATTTATCGATTTATAATAGTTCTTTACTTTTAACATTGATTCTTTAATAGGTCGATTTTCAATATTAGCCAAATCGGTTACCAAATTAATTTACCAGTTTTTCGGTTGAACCACCTAATACTATCCAATTCTTAAAATATAAATAAAAATTGTCTAATTGTCATCACACAGAGTATTTTAAGCATTGTTTTATATATCGCCATATAACATAATATCTTTTATATCTTTTATTTTTTCCAAATTAAATTAAAGTTACAATTATTAACTTAATGTGTTTAAATATTTTATTTAAATTTAAAAATCCTATAAATAACTACATTAATTATTATTTTTTTTAAAAAAATTAATTTTATTGACTAACTTTTAGTAACAAATTATTTTAAAAAATTACTCCAAAGTAACCATGACTACAAAAAAATGAGAATAGATATGACATTTTCCATACTCATCTCCATTCTAACTCCCCAAACTCATCCTCATCTTCAATCATTCCATTCCATAAAAAAATTACAATAATGTGATGTTAGATTAAAATATTGCATTTAAATTAAAATGTCTTTAATCTTTTATGCTTGAAATACTAGTAGTAAGTACTAAATAAAAATATTTTTATGAAAAATGTTAGACTTTGAAATCCTAAAACATCCATCGCTATGACTTATAGGGAAAAAATGGAGGATAAAACATAAAGAAAAAAAGAAAATGTGAGAGTAGTAGTTAAAACATTATTTGAATAAGAAGATCGAAATTTTTTATCTTTATGTTACTCCAACTTTTATAATGTTTTTGGAGGCAACTGTTAGGAGTGTTTATTGGGTCGGATAATCTGAATATTCAACTCAATACAATCAAACTTGTCTGAACTCATTACCCAATTATCGGTGATGAATATGTAAATTGAATCTGAGACTCAACAGATCATAACATTAAATTATTTATTATTATTATTTAAAATTATATGTTTTATTATTCTGTATTTCTTTTGATATTATGTGTTTTGTTAGTTAGGACAAATTGTGTACTTTATTTTTATGGTTTGGTTATTTTAAATAAATTGTAATTACTTTTAATATTTCTTTAGTTATTATTGTTTTTAATTTGTTCTAAGTTTCATATGTAATTTGTAACTATACTTTATTGTATATTTTTATGTCAAAAAAATGATATAGTCTATTTTGTTTTAATCATTAAAATTTAAAAATAAAAATTTTTAAAATTGTAACCCAATTAACCCAATCAAATTCAACTCATTCAAGAGCAAGTTGGGTTGAATTGAGTTTAATGAAAAAAAAAAGAGTAAAAATTCAACTCAAGCCAACCTGATGTGTTTAAATTAAGTATTTAATTTATCTAGATGAGACTCAACTCAAACTGTGTTCATCCTTAACTAAAACTCTTGATGGAAAGAAGTTTTAAATTTAAATTTTTGTTTGTAAACGTAATACTCCACGGTCCCAATAAATAATTGTTACATAGAAAAAAAAGTTTTGAAATGGATGCGTATTTGACTTTTTAATATAATATTAATTATTTTTATTATATTTTTAACAATGTTATTTTAGTTTTTTATATAATATTAATATAAATATTAGTTTGATAATAACATATTTTGTTTTATGTGTTTATTAAGTTTTTATTAATTTGTATAAAATAAATCTAGGACACAATACTCATTTTCGAATGGAAATTAAGAGTATAATAGAGTATATGATTTTAACAAGATAGACTCATCCACTCATACTCAAATTTGGTTTCAAGAAAGAGGGTGGAAAAAATAGGAAAAATAAAAGCAAAATTATTATCTCTACCCTTATTTGATTTCATGAGATATGTTACCCTTATTTTTTCCGAATTAAGTATAGAGGTATTTATTTAATTAATCAAGCCAATAAATATAATAATTTAAATTGATCCAATTAAATAAATGTAATAATTAATTTATTTAAAATAAATTCAAACTAAATTGCTTGAGTAAACATATCGGATAAATTATAATTCTAGTATTACAAAAAAAAATAAATTAAGTTTAATTCAAAAAATCAATTTAATTATATAATGTGTATATCAACTGGCGTGAAATTGTTTTAACTTGACTAGTGGTATATTTTAGTTTAAAAAAAATAAATGAAAAAGATGTCCAATTCTTATAAAAATTACTTCGACTTTTTTTTTTATTTGATGATGTACGATCCGAACATTTTAATATCTAAGTATTCATAGCCGTACCCTAATCTTTAATAATTATATCCATCTTTTACCTTTTTCATCATATAATCTAAACTCTCATAATACTCAAATCTTATTAAATGTCTATTTATATCCACTGCCTAACTTTAACGTTATAGGTAAAGACTTCAATACAGATACAGAAGTTAACCCCTTCGTATATCCATACTTTAATTTGATCATTGTTTCAAATGGTGAATAAATAAGAAGAGAAAAACACTTATATATTTTATATTGGTAGTTAATCATTTTTTATATATAATAAAAATTTATTAATTTTATCAATTAATATTTTAAAAATTATGTAAATGAAAGTTATGATTAACTGTAAATATAAAACTCTTTTACATTAAGAGTGTATAGGTATTAAACTCAAATAAGAAACTAACTCTTGTATAGAAAAAAATAAAAAAAAGGTGAAAACATAAAATAATATAGAATGTATTTTTACTATTTTCTAAATAAACTTTTAAAATTAAGGAATAAAATTAAAACAAAAAATATATTTTTAAACTAAATAATTTTTATAATATTCGGACGGTTGTTTAATTGCATTTCGTGTTTTTCTTTAATAGTTTTTAGTCAGTTTTCTAAATTTTTTTATTTTTTAGAAAAGTCTTAAAATTTGGAAAAGTATGTTTAGATACATAAGTTTTTCAAAATTTTTCATTTTCTAACAAAGGAAGGGCAACAACGACAACAAATGGGGGTGGAAGTAGCAGTGAAGGTGGATAGGTGGTGCAGGTCGAAGTGTAAGAGGCATGAAAGGAGCGTGAGAGATGGTGGTGAAAGTTAAAGTCGGAGGGTGGAAGGACCGTAAGAGATGGCAATGGTGATAGCGGAAAGGTGGTGAAGGTCAGAGTGAGAAGTGTGGAAGAAGTGTGAGAGATAGAAGTGATGATGATAGAGATGTCGCAGAGGTCTCAGAGTGAGAGGTGTGAAAGGAATGTTGTTGGAGAATAATTAAATATGCTCAAGAGCCAATTTATCTTGTAATCATATCCAAATTGATAGAGTGTTATTATTTTCATAGATAAAGTCCATAATTAAAATTATAGATTTGTTTTCATAATAAAGATTATGATAATGAGAAGCAAAAACTTATTATTTTAATCTAAATTATTCTTGATCATATGATTATTGTATATGGGACATCAATAAATCTAGATATATCAATATATATATATATATATATATATATATATATATATATATATATATATATATATGTGTGTGTGTGTGTGTGTGAATGTCTTTATAGGATAAAAATTAATAGATCTCATTTATTAATTACATATATAGACGATGCATATATAAGTAAGATCATTTGAACTGACTCAATCGAGAATTTCTAATGGTTTATAATACCTTAATTTGTCAATAGAAATTTCTTAAGAAGAAACTAAATGTTTTTACTTTGACCTGAAATTATCATAGTAATTAACAAGTAATTTATTAAATTTTAATTTCGGACACCTAATGCTTTAGGGTACTAGTTGAATGAATATTAGATATGATCAAATGCTTGTAGAATTAATGATAAATCAAGAAGGAATCCATCAACTCTTGGTGATGAGTTTGGGCTCTATTAATAAATTAATATCCTGACCAGAAAAATTGATTGAAAGAAAAAATGAATTTCTTAAGTCAGTCATGATAGGTTAACTTAATGGAGTTTGATGATAATGTCATACTCTAGAGTTAACTAAGAGTTGTAACGATGGAAGAAAAATATTATATGTTCTTATAAAAAAATAAAATATGTTATTAGTTTCCTAATTTTAGGAAAATAAGATCTTTATTGTGCTATAAGTATGAAAAACAAAGGTTGTCTCGGTTTGAAGACACGTAAAATAAGATATTCACATCATTGAAGAGAAGCTAATAGTCTGATTGAGGACATTGTATGTGTTATGAATATTGTATTATCTTACAGGCATGAGAGATGACGACGAAGAAGTGACAATAGAAAGGTGATAAAGGTTGAAGCAAGAGCCACAAAAGGAACAGGGAACTCGATGAGGTTGAAAATGAAACTATGTTTTTCAATTTTTTAAATTTGAAAAACTATTTTTGATAATTTTATAGTTTTCTAAAAACCAATATTCTATATTCCAACATTTTTCTTTAAAAAATTAGATTTTTAAACATCTTTTTCAGTTTTCTTGATAAAATACTCTAACTAAATAGTGTTATCTTCTTATTTTTCTTTCTCCTTTTTCTCGTGAGAAAGCAACAATGGCCCTTCATATGCCCTTATAACTTAGGATAGAAATGCTCTATTCCCAAATTGTGTCTCATTATCTATCCCCATTAATTAGAAAACACCACGTGTCATGTTTTTTTCTATTTATAAATATTTTAATCTTTTATATAACTCATTAAATGATATAATATCTCTTAATTGGTGAGACATAACATGAGACACATTTTTGGATCAAAGGATTTTCATCCCATAAAAAGGACTATGGATTTGCATTAAAAAGGTCCATTAAAAACGCCCTTAAAATATATAGTTACTTCATAAACTTTACATCTAAAAATGAAGTTTTATCCTTTAAATTGTTTATTCAAACCATCCAAAAGTGTTTTTTCAAACGAGTATTTATTTACAGTAAAAAAAGAAGAAGTGTTTTTAATATATTTTTTGGTTACTTTTTATTTATATTTTAATGTGTTTTACACATACAACTCTAGGCTCTGTTCAGGGGTAGTTTTGCTTTCTAGTTTTAAAATTTCTAAAACTAAAAACTAGTTTTGCTTTTAAGTTTTCAAAATTTTAAAAGCAACATTGTTTTTGTTTCAAAATTTAAAACATTGTTTTCAAATCTTAACCAAAACACTAGTTGAAGGTAGAGATCTAGACAGTCGTTGAAGGTGGCGATTGGTTATTGGTGATTGAAGGTGGTGGTCGGTGACTGACAATTGGAGGTGGTGGTCAGTGACTAGTGGTCGAAGGTGATGGTTGGGTAACCAGTGATCGGGGTTGGTGGTGATGGCTGGTTGAACGTGGCAGCCAGTGACCGCTGGTTAAAGGTAGGTGGTAGTCAATGATTGTCGGTTAGAGGTGGCGGTCGGTGACCGTCGGTTGGAGTTGGCGACCAATGATTGCAGATTCGAGGTGGCGGCCGATGATCGTCAGTCGGAGGTGGTGTCCAATGACCGTCAGTGAAGGTGGCGACCGGTGATTGCCGATTAGAGGTGGTGGTCGGTAACTGCTAGTTGGAGGTGACGATCAGTGACTGTCAACTGGAGGTAATGACGAGTGACTACTAGTCAGAGGTGGGGGCTGGTGACCGCTGGTCGGAAGTGGCAGCTGATGACCGTCAGACAAAGGTGGTGATCAATTACGTCTAGTTAGAGGTGGAGGCCGATGACTGCAGGTCAGAAGTGATGGTCAATGGTGACAAGTGACGTCAAGTAATGAGCTTAAATAAAAATAGAAATAGAAATCTAAAAAACAAATTTTATTGTTTTTAAAATTGAGTGAAAACTGTTTTGAAAATAAATAAAAAATCAAAACATAACAATTTTTGCAGAACAAGTTTCTGTTTTCAAAATACATTTTAAAACAAAAAATTAGAAACTCAGAATTACACCAAACGAACCATGGTTTATGAGTTATGGTGATTTGAAAAATTTAAAGACTTTTTTATAAGAGAATAACTAACTTTTTTTGTACAGAATAACACGAACTATTGAACCACTAGAAATAAAACATTACATCGTCTTACTGTTTCATTTAACAGCGTCACGTTGTATGTACAATTTTAACCTACGGGAACAAGTTAGTCACGTTGTTGGAGAAACCATTACATTCTTCCAAATTAACGAAATATAACGGTTTGTAGGTTGCAGTATATTTTATTTACTTTTATGGATAACTTGAGTTTAAAGTTTTTGAATTTTGAACACTATGGCGATCAGGAGATGCCCCCAATATTGTTACACATTATTTTTTTGGTTAAAAAGGTGCAGGGGTTGCGGACGTTTACTAGGACAAGCTTAGCTCATTTAATTTAATGAATGAAAATTGGAATCTGCGTGGGACTTGACCATGTGAAATAAAAGATAAAGAAAGAGGGATTACAATCATTATTTAAAAATATACATATATAATATTTTAATTAAAAATAAAATTTGATAAAAATATGTAGACTTATAGTAAATAACTATAACTTAAAAAAAATTGTACCTGAATGAAAAATAATCGAAAAAGTTCCTTATCTAATTTTGCTTACTTGACGGGCATATGGTTATAGGATTATGAGCTTAGTAGCAAAGGCCCAACAACAACATTATAATTGGGTAGCTAGCCCATTTTCAAAAAGTGGATAGCATCTCCATGTTGGGTGTTCCTAGCCTTCAAGTAAAAATGCTTTGATATTAGGGAAAACCCCAACAACAACAACCCAGGCATCATTCTTAATCATCATGCATTTAGTGAAATGATGATAAAAGTTTCTGCGTGTAAGGTTCTTACTTTTAGCAAGCTGATAAGTATACCTCATGTTCATTTCGTCCTTCTACTTTAAAGATGAAAACAATATCTGACATTTTAACTCTGAATCTGATACAAATAAAGAGTTAGCTCCCTATCACACACACAAACATAGTACAAAGCGAAGAAAAAGAAAGAATATAAAGGAATCAAACTTTTCCCATGCCCTTCTACCCTATGTCAGCTACAACCCCTATACTTAAATATTTTATACGATAAATATTAAACCTCAAAACACAAGACAATACGGATTAGTTGTTGCCTGCCCTTGTCTCTAGTCTCTACCCCACATGCGCATTCTCTATTCATTCCATAAATAATCTTAATCAATTACTTTATATACTTCTAACCATTGCAGGTACAAATTTTATAAAATTAATTGCAATTAAAATTCATTTGGATACATGGTATCATAGATTGATTCATATACTAAATTTTCCTTATCTAAAATCAACCACGAATGGAATTACATTACTCAAACAAGCAAGCACAAACTTTGAAACATTATATTTACTGAATGCACATAAAAGGTGCACAAACAAACGTGTGTCCCTGAAATGATTAGCCTCACTTCTGTGCTCTCCACCTCCACCAACCGAAATGGAAAAGCTTTAGGATAACCCAGGAAGAAGTAGGGCCAGGCCAGGCCAAATTGAGGTTTTGTTCACCCATGAGCATGACCTTCCTCTTATATATTTAAATGCATGTTCCTACACCAAACAAACTCCAACACTTGGCTTTCAAACATTAAAAGAATCTCAATATCTTATATTGTGGTGATCACGACCTATCTATGATTGCATACAGCCATACACGTCCTTGTCACAGTTCCCACCTTCTGCCTCATACAATTTGTCTCCATATTCAAATGCCCACCCTGTATTTTCAATATCTCACATTGACTTGTTATCAATATCGTTCAAATTTTGTTTTACCATTATAACCACTCATATCTCCGGCCCAGTGAAATGCGAGCCAAAACCCATGAAACCTCACCACAAAAGATTCATATTCAGCACGTCCCAAAATGTGTGTCTGATAGGTTGCTAGAGAAGTTCTACGATGAGTCACAGTTGGATTTTGATTATGAGGAAAGTGGGTTGTGGTCTCCTCCGGTTCCACGCACGGTGTTCTTCAACTCACCGGGCAGAATATTCACTGAGCAAGAAATGCTTGAAAGGCTGAGAAGCAAAAATGCACCACCAAGACGTGCCAAAAAGTTCAGACTTTGTTTCAGTGTACAATCACATACCTACTTCTTGCCTCTTTCCCTGTTCCATTGCTTCCAACATATTATTTTCCTCTTCTTCTTTCCTAATTTGCACTCTCAAATTCTTTTTGCAGGTGTTCTGCTGTGCCTGACACTTCATGTAAGCAAGGTGGGACGATTTTTCACTACTTCTTATTCTTTAGAATACAACGGGAATTAATCCAAAAAATTCCTTATCATATTCACACATGTATTTCTTTCCTTTTTCTCTCCCCAAAACTCATGTATATGTGCATTTCTATTAAAAGAATTAAAGACATATAGAGTTTTATCATTATTTTCATATGGGATTCCTTTGTATTTGGGTCCCTTTGCCATATATCTCTCTTTTAATTTCTTCATTGTTGATTAAGATGCTAATAGTCACATGTTGATATAGGATTGTAGGGTCAATGCTATCCTGTTATCACTGTTTTTATATCCTTTAGAAAAAATTATTGTAACCATGCATTGATACAGAAATGACAAAGGTTAACATCATGACCGACACACATCCATCCAGAAATTGAAAATAAAAAGTATTATTAATACATGCCGTTGTCATTTTCAATACATTATTGATTTTTAAATAAATTATTTTTATTGATTACGTAAAGAATAAAACTATAGTTAACTACTAGATCCTGTAAATAAATAAGAAAAATATCCACACTTTATCTTTTATATATATATATTTATTTATTTATTTATTTAGAGGCTTTCAACACTTATACTTTTTAAAGTGATACTTTTGAAAATAAAAGTGATGAGAAAATTCTTTCAAAATTTTAGAAGAGAATCGATTAACGATAAATGAAACCAACAAAATTAGTATTTTTAATATATTCTAATAAATTATAGGGAGAATTTCAATATAGTTTTTTAGCACTCATCTTTTTGGAAATAATATCATTATTGGAAGTTTTATTTTCATAAGAGGTGAATGGTAGACAGACGAGTGTTAAGGAAACTCTCTTATTAAGAGTTTTCCTACAATTAATTAGAATTTATTAGAAATCACTCATGTAATTTATAAGAGAGACAAGTGAAAATTACAAAATTAGTGATTTTTAATAAATTGTACCTTGACAAATGTGGTATACAAATATAATTCAAATGGTGTTAGCGTCCTCCAAAACATCAAGTGTCACAATACTCTAAGGTGCTAGGTAAGGTTATTCTCCAAGCTACGAGTGGGGATATGCAAAAGACAATTCAACCCTTAAATCAAATAGAGTTTCGACATTGAACAATAATGACTTCATCAATTCAACTAAAAAATGAATAGTTAGGTGAAACTTTATTAATTACTCACCTTATTTGTAGACACAATAACGGGAATGAACTCTTGAACTTTTTAATTAAGAACTAATTAATATCTGATTATCTCTAATTAATGGAGGTTAATCTAACCTTTTGAACAATATGTGAATTAGAGTTTAATTTGCTAAGGCCCCATTCTGAGTGGTTTTGAGTTTTTGGTTTTTAGTTTTGAAATGTATTTTGAAAACAGAAACGTGTTCAGCAAAAATGGTTTTGTTTTAATTTTTTACTCATTTTTGAAACAATTTTTACTCAATTTCAAAAACAATAAAATTGTTTTCAAATTTATTTATGTTTTTATTTAAGTTCATTACTTGGCGTCACTTGTCACCATTGACCATCACCTCTGGCCGGCGGTCACCGTCGCCACCTCTGACTAGCAATCACTGATCACCACCTCTGCCTGCAGTCACCAGATACCACTTTTGATCAGCGATCATCGATCATTACTTCCGATCGGGGGTCACCAACCGCTACCTTCGACAGATAATCACCAACTGCCACCTCTGATCAGCAATCACCGACTGCCACCTCCAACCGGCGGTCATCGACTGTCACTTCTAACCGGCGGTCATTGACTGCCACTTCCAACCAGCAGTCATCGACTACCACTTCCAACCGGCGGTCACTGGCTGTTACCATTGACCGACGGTCACCAACCACCACCTCTTACTGGCGGTCACCGATCACCACCTTCGACCAGTAATCATTGGCTGCCACCTATGATCGACGATCATTGACCGCCACTTTCGACCGGCGATCACTGACCGCTACCTTCGATCACCGGTCACCGACCGTTACCTTTTACCACCAATCACCAACAACTATCTCTGATTGCCCGTCACCGACCACCACCTTCGATGGTCAATCATCTACCGTTACCTTCAACGACTGTCTCGACCTCTATCTCCAACTAGTGTTTTGGTTAAGATTTAAAAACAATGTTTTAAATTTGAAAACAAAAACAATGTTGTTTTTAAAAATTTTGAAAACTTAAAATCAAAACTAGTTTTTGTTTTTATAAATTTCAAAACTAAAAACAAAAATCACCCAAACGAGACCTAAGTTAGTAACTGACACTGTAAATCCGAAACCTTACTGAGATGTTTTATTAGGGCTTTGACAAAACATCTTGTGTATTAAGTCAATAAAAAAAGGCATTGTGAATAAAGATGTGGGACTTGGTTTTCTTTCTTAGATAAAAACCTTTTATTAAACAAAAAAGGCAATATATATTCATTAAACCTTTGGGTTTATATCTAATTAACTCAATCCCAAAAGTCAATTAAAAAAGAGTTGGTGCTCACTTATATATTATATTTTGAGATTATCTCTTATTGATGTAAGAGTTGAGTTTGTTTTTCAATATTTTTTATCATGTACCGTACTATTAGGTATTATGTATATATAATATGAAATGATAGGTGCACCATTTTTAATGGCCATATGATAAATTATGATAACATATTAGAATTGCTCAGCTTGACACGAGAGGGAAAACAGAGAAAACAAAGAATCTGAAAAGAGAGAATCTATTATGTTTGGCCAACTGAAGAAGGAATGCAATAGCACTATACATAGCCGTGCAGAGCTGAGACATGGTGTAATTGATTATTAACAGAAAGGAAACTAACTTTTATACATAAAGTTAACCCAAGGCAGCATAAAGCTATACAATGCTTTAATAGTAACTTCCATGATTTGCATACAAGATTTTCATCTTTTTTTCAAAGAAATGTGCACAATCGAAAAAATAATACACATTCCCGAAAATGAACTACGCCTGGAAATATCTTTCTATAACATGTACCAAGCTTTCTTATGTTTACATTTTTAAAAATCATCTAAAAATAACCTGAAACAAACTTACTCTAAGTTATACTGTACTCTCCAATTATACGGTACTCTCCAATTATACGGTACTGAAATAACCTGAAACAAATTCTTTACGGTATTTGTATTCTCCAATTATACTGTATTCTCTTTAATATTGAATTATCATTTATAAATTGATTTTAAGTTATTTTATTAATTATGCAGAATCTTAATTGTCCTTCTCTTATGAGCATAATTTTCTTTATTAATTTGCATTATTATTACTTGTCTATCATGGGTATAATAATGTGAATTTTGTATGTTGGTCATATAATATATATGATTAAAATTATGCAAATTTATTTGACAATATGCATAATTTATTTTTTTATTTACATAATTATAATTTCACTATTTTCGATGCATTTATGTGAATTTTGTGATATAATTATTTTTTTATTGTATTGATGATAACTATACTCTATCGGTGTATTGTTATTAATGTAATTTGGTGTTATACAATGTATTTTTCTTGGCTTATGTTAATGATTTTCTTATATCCTATCGGTATTAGGATTTTATTGATATAAGTTATAGTGCATTGTAATTTCCTTAGGGATTCTCTTTTAACTGAACTTTTAGAATTACATAATGTTTTCCTATTTTTGTAATGTTCAGTTTATTTTCCTCATTTGATCATGTTTAGTTATATTTATATGGAACCAAAATTTAAACTCTCATTTTCTTTTTTTTCCATAATGACTTATAGCCTTTAATTGGACATTTTTTCCTTCAAAACAAAAAAAAAATGTTGCATTTTTGTGGTGCAAATTTTCTATATATATATATATATATATATATATATTTTGATAAAGAAATAGTTGAATTTTATTTAGCCCTCTGAGTATTTTTTTGTTATGTCAACTTATTTTTTCTTTATCAAGTGGAAGAATTTTGTATATTAGAATTTTAATTAATATCTTATAAAATAAATTGTTGTGATATAAGATTTTACTTTAAATGTCCAATTAATCATACATGTGCAAAAACAAATGTTCTTGATAAAATTATTTTTTTCTTATCACATTATTTGTGATCACATTGTTGGGATCTATATTAAGGATTTTATATTGGTCTCTTGTAAAATATTTTCTTGTATAAAAAACTCTCTATTGATTTGCAATATTAGTATGTAATTCTTGTAAGGACAATATAGGAATCCTAAATTTTAAGAGATTAATTTCTCCATACCATATTTTATAATATTGTTAATGGTATTCTTGTAAAAGCTAGAGGCTTTATTTTGGGATATATAAATAAACTTATGTCCATTATAAATTGTGATGAGAGTTAGAGACTATTTATTATTATATCCTTAATATATGCAAGAATAGGTCTCATTCTTCCGCTGCGTGTAATCATGTTTTATTCTCAAGTGTGTGTAAATATTGTTTATTGTAGCACTTGATTTTTGTTTATGATTACTTGAGAACTTGCTTATAATCTCATATTCAACGTAAAATTATCAAGTGATCCATTTTCTCACTCATGTAATTATTTTTTCAAGATCCTTATAGGGGTCAATATTTTTGTAAAGATTGATTAATATGTGGTTAATTATGAAACCATTTGTGAGAATTATTTATTCTTATAGGTGAATTTGTAGGTTTCATATTCTTGTTATTTTAACCACTTCTCTCATTAATCATTTGTTATTCTACTATTTTCTAATTCCTTAAGTAGAATAAAATAGTGAATTTTAATTCACCTTTATTATTATCTTATAAAGTCATCATCCCACTATCACTAGAACTTTTAATACTAGTGTACCCTAATGATAATCCTAATATTTTTTTTTTGTATATTAAGGATTAGTGGGAGTATATATATAATCTTGTATTATCTCTCGAAACTTATATATTTTTTATTGTGATATAATCATGTGCACATTTAATTATGATATGACATACTTTATAGGACTTGACTATTTATTTTTGTCCTATTTTTATTGAGATACATAAAATCCATTGTATCTTTGTAGACATCTTTATCTGATGTTAAAGTCATTCTGTTGGATACTGCACATTAATCCTTTTGGCATACAATTATGCATTGTGCATCTCTTTTACCCAAATTTCATATTTTAATTGATCAAAATTTTAGAAGTATATAATTTTGTATCATGTCTCGAGATTTATCTATCTGTATTGTCATATATTCTTGTGCACATTTAATTATGATATGACATACTTTACAGGACTTGACTATTTATTTTTGTCCTATTTTAATTGAGATACATAATTCATTGTATCTTAATAGACATCTTTAATGGATGTTAAGAACATTTTGTTGGGCATTGCACATTAATTCTTTTGGTATACAATTAAGTATTGTGCATTTCTTTACCCAAAATTTCACATTTTGTTTGGTCAAAATTCTATAAGTATATTGTAGATGCAATACTCCTATCGGGTATGATTTTCTACTTTGTAAAAAAATGTTTATTATGATAGTACTTCTATTGAGTACAATTTGCACTATTGAAGTACTTATGATTTTTTTTTTGTTTGGACCAATTATCTAAGTGTTTGCTCAATTGACATTTTGTGGCCACAATAATCTGAGTGTTATTTTATATATAAACTAAGTGTCTATGTGGTCTTAGTAGGGAATTTGCGGATTTCCTACTTGTCTTCAGATTCTTACATAGTCACTCATTTTCTAAAACTCAGATTAGTTAAATGTCAAATATTATAGAGAATTTATGTAGCCTATATGTAATTACATATGTTATTGGGCTATGATGAATAATTAGATGCATGTAAATTATGCTTTCTCACCTATATAATTTTTCGGACTCAAAAAAAAAATTATATTAATTAAACATTTTTTTATTCACTGATCAAATACTTAACTTTGGAGTTTTATGACTCATATGGTTTGGTTAAGTTTTGATGTCTTAGATCAGTGGGAGTCTAAAACTCTGTTATAAGATATGTGTGAAGTAATATCATTTTAGTAACATATCTCTTAGCATTTTTGGATGCTTGAGACCATGTAGTATCATTTTATTGAACTACATTATTCTATATACTTTATGAGAAATATTGGTTAATGTGCATGATATATATCCCTATCGGATATTATTTTGTAGCTCAAATTTCTCATTGTCTAATATAAGATTTTGTCTATAATTGTCATTCTAGCTTAATGATTTATCTTTGTATTATTGATTAATACCATCCAAGTGGGAGAATGTTGGAAACAATAGTGGATTGGTATTAATCAATTATATTTTATTATTATCTGGCAATTTAAGATATGGTGATAATCATATCTTATAATATCTTTATGATTATTTGAATGAGATTATAGTAAGATTGACTATGTGATGGGTTGAGTCAATCATAAAAAGCCCATTTGAGGGGTCTCTGCCTACCCTGGGGGATTATAAATTTGTCATCCATTAAGCAAATTATAACAACAATACACATTCTCTAAAATAATCCCCTAGAAAGTAGGTAGTAAAATCCTCAAGAATTCTTATTGAACTCATATCTCTACAATAATCATTCCTAGGGTTTTTGTTCTTGAAGATCAAGAACTTCAATTCAATATATTTGAGGTACACAAATTCTCTTTCCTCTATCTTTTTATATTTAATTCTCTATACATACTATAATCTTGTATCTATTGATTAAAGGTTTCCTTTTATTTCCATCATTAAAAGGTCATACACTTTTAAGACATGCTAAGAAAAGCTAAGTATAGATGAAAGATGATGATGTTATTACTAAAACTAACTTTTATATTAATATTACATTAAAAAATTAAACTAACATTATTAGGAGTATAATAAAAAAATTAATGTTACATTTAAAAGTCAAATGCCACACAGATTTTTAAAACACTTCTTTTAAATGCTATACTCGACAAATCAATATAAAATATTCTTTTCGAAGGTAGCATAATGAGAACGGGTGGCATTTTGTCCAGAAAAATTTCAAAAATACAAACGGCTTTGAGATTCGCCATAACCAAAATTCTATATAGACAGAATACTTTTAATTTCTTAAAATAATTTTTTTCCACTTCCAATATATACTATTTAAGAACAAAGATCTTTTAAAAATAAGATCAAAGATGACTAAAGAACCGTTTTGGTTCTTTTCGCCAACATCAGGAAATCATGACTTTCTCAAGACAAACAACTCGGAAAGATCTTCTAAAGAATAGTTTTAATTATTTTCTAATTTCATTTTATTTTATCATAAATTTACTAGTGAGTAATTTTAAATCTTTCTATGACATTTTGCTACTAATTAATGCTCGTATTTTCTAAATATTAAATACATTATATATATATAGACATTAAATATATTATTTTTTCATTAAATATGTTGTGTTTAAAGAAGTTAAAGAAAGTTGGAGAAATTTTAAGAAAATTAGTACAAAAATACAATATTACTTTAAAAACTAAATCGAGAAGAGAACCCACATCCAACTGCTAGGTTAACAGTATATTTTCTCAAACTTCTCAGTAGTGGAGGAATTTATGGGCTATTGATGAACCAAAGGCGGCAACACCAGAATGGTTTGAGAGCAGTGTCAACAAAATTGTAGGCAATGGTAATGACACCTTCTTTTGGGAGCATAACTGGTTAGGGAATGGAGTTATCAGTTCAATGCTCCCCAGGTTGTATAGGTTAACGGTAGATAAGTTTATCACGATTAAGGATAACAGGGAGTCTTCACCATCAACATTAGGGTGAAAATGGATATGGTGGGGGGAGTTATTCGTATGGGAGGAAGAGCAGCCACGCTATTTGAAAAGCTTGCTGCAGCCGGTGGTGATTCTTGACTAGGTTTCGGATGTATGGGGGTGGAGGTCAAATAATGATGGGACGTTTTTTGTGGTGGAGGCTTATAGGGTTCTATGTGGCAGACAGACCACCTCAAGACTGATTGAGGTTGATCCTAAGGAGTTGCGACAAATGTGGAAGGATAAATTGTCATCTAAGACAATAGCTTTGTCATGGAGGTTATTGTTAGATAGATTACCAACTATGGATAATCTATTGAAGAGAGGAGTGGAGATTCCAATAATAGAAGCTCAGTATGTGTTTTGTAGGAATGACATCGAGAGTAGAAATCATCTATTTTTAATGTACTCTCACGCTCACTCAGTGTGGAATAAAATGATCAGCTGGTTGGGGATTCAAGGATCACTCCCGGGGGACTTGACAAAACTTTTCCTCTCATCTCCTACATAGGTGGTAGGGAAGTGGAAGAAGAAATGTAGGTACATTTTCTGACTCGCTGGGTGTTGGGGTATTTAGATAGATAGAAACCAGATTGCTTTTGATAAGTTAGGGGCAAGCTCTGTGGATATTATGATGTCTATAAAAGTAATCTCGTGAAAATGGTTATTGTACTCTTTCGGTTTCAATATGGGGTATGTTTTTTCTGATTAATTTGGAAACCCTAGGATGTGTATGTTAAACATGAAATAAGATTTCTAATTGATTGAGGAACATCAATAGAACTAGAGGTGGGGCTCAATTTGGTCTTTGTATTGTTGAAACACTTTGTTTATTTTAACTCATGTTAATAAATTATTTTGCTCTTCAAAAAAAAAAAAAGCATCCAACTGCTAGTATATATATATTTTGGAAATAAACACTACACTATAAGAAATTACTCCATCCGTTCCATTTTTTTATAATATTTTAACCTTCTAATTTTGTTCCAAAACTATTAATGTTTTAGAATTTTAAATCCTAATTAATATGCCTTTTCTCAAATATACCTTATTTAATATCTATTATTATTAGTGGTATATGCATTAAAAGTAAAAGTATTAAATAAGAATATTTTAATAAAACATAATATTTTAGTTATATTAAAATTTCTTAACCTATGTATAATAACTTTAATTATAAAAGAAATGAAAAGGAGGGAGTAAACAAAATATAAATAGAGAAGTTTTAACGATACACACTATCATCTAAAAATCATGAAAAAGAAATATGTAACAAAAAACACATTGCAAGTGAAGCATTGTGTAAAGAACCTAAAGTAGGAGGAGACGGAAGATATAAATTATTAGAGTAATTGGGAGTGAACCAAATTCCACTCCAATGTATAGAGTCATAATCCATACATCTATCGAAGAAGAGATTAAGAAGGAACAGCAACACGTTTCTCAATTTATAATTTTCAAACAATTTTGTATGAGCGTTGTCCTCAGTATGCCTGAACTGTGTACTCTGTACCACTACATACTTACCACTGAGGAAGAAAAAATCTTCCAAATAGTTCTCTCATTTTTTACTCAACTACTTAATAAACATTATATTATTTAATAAATTATATAAAATATAAAAAAAATTATAAAAGAAAATTCGTTCACATGTGTAGAATGATCTTATTTAATAAGTCTCATGTTTGATTTTCTATGTGCAAAATTTTCTGAGACTTCCTACAGTTACGCATCCCACGCGCAGAATTAGCCTAGGATAAAAATAAATAAATATCCAGGCCTAAACTGTTACAAGAAATAAAACGGTACTTCTATCTTGGTACTTCTATCTTGTTACAGTCCGAATTCCTATTTGATGAAACAAATGAGTAAAAGGACCAATGTGTCTGAATATAAAATTTCTCTAAGTTCCTATTTGATGGAACAAATGATATTATAAAATTTCTCTAAGTTCCTATTTGATGGAACAAATGAGTAAAAGGACCAACGTTTAAAAACATTATATACACGCATCTTGTAAAATATAAAGGTCATATCTAACTTGGTTTATAAGGTATCACAGTTTTGTCAAGTTTAGATCTTTTAAGATAAAAAACTCTATAGCTCTCAACGTTTTTACATTTGTAATACTCGTAGCTGAACTTAAACAGAAACTGGATTTTGTTGGAGAGCTTCCTTCCCAGTAATGCCTTCTTTTAAATTTTTAAAATATATGTCATAGTCCTTTTCTGGAGGAGGATTTGCTAAATCCACAGTAAATAACTCGTTAAATGGAATGACACTTTTGACCTGCAATACATATTATAGGTTGTTGGCTTACCAAGTAAAATGAGAATTTCCACGATCAAACTACTATAACAATGAACAAAGAAAAATAATTCATCTCCATCCTAAACATTACATGCATTTAGCCTTGGCCCATATAAAAATCAAAATAATTGTGGTATTTCAAAAATAGAAGAACAGCATATTCAATATAAAGGCTAAAAAGCGTGGATGGAGCAGGCTTCTCTCCACAAAGGAAGGCGTCAGTTCAAGACAAGTTCATGTTACATTTAGAAAATGTAGAATACTAAACAAATTATGAAAAATATAAGCATAATAAAAGAAACGGCATACCTCAAATGTTTTGTCACATATATAAGGGCTATCAAGTGCAGCTACACACATACGAGCAATCTCTTCCCTTGATATTTTACCCTGGTAATTTTTGCATTAGATTGGCAAGGCAAAATGCTTCTATATATAGCTGACCCAAAAGATCAAGAATGAGATAAACAGTTTAGTAAGAGCAATTGAACAGAGAAAAGCATCCATCTTTGTTTTAAAAATACCGTAATATTATCTCCTTGATCAACAATAAGATCGGCACCGGCAGGCTCCTCAGTTAATGCACAAGGCCTCACTATTACATAGGGAATGCCACTTTCTCTAAGTAAATCCTCCCCCTGTTGCAACATTAACCACTGTTAACAAATGAGCAAGTATGTGACACAGAATGAAAATTCTATAATCAAATGGGTTGCGGCAACTGTCAAGCAATAAAGAGGCTCCTTGAGACACTAGTTATTACAGAAGGAATACTTCTCTTTTTCCATAAACTTGAGTGCAAGGGGGAAAAAGTTTCATAGTCTAACAGTTACTCTAAAATTATAGCAAAATTCCAATGGTTTACCATTGGCATGGGTAGGAGGTATGAGATAAACTAAGGCCTAAATCTTACCTATTTACTCAATAGAAGTTATTTGTCTTAAGCCTAGCCTATTCTTTTTAAAGTTTGCTTTAACCTGAACCCTGCTTAAAACTCTACTTGTAATTGGCATTAAAGCCTTTTAATAGGGCAATTCTATTTGCATCACTTTCTTTCTCTTTGCACCCTATTCCATGATTTTGTATTATTTCCTCAAAAGTACCCTTCCAGGAAATTAGTTTCAAAGTGTTAAAATTTTTTAATACTTCTAGAAAGTGAAAACTAATTTCTGGAAGCTAACAACTATAAAATGAACTCACAGCTGGTACAGCCTGTACGCAGGTGCTGTTTATATTTTTAGGGAGTTCGGTTTGTAATTTGTGCG
The DNA here is from genome assembly GCA_037954015.1 of Psophocarpus tetragonolobus. NCBI lineage: Eukaryota > Viridiplantae > Streptophyta > Magnoliopsida > Fabales > Fabaceae > Psophocarpus > Psophocarpus tetragonolobus. Next base: position 24,921,491 of record CM075690.1, read on the forward strand.
TGCTCAAAGCTTGGATTACCCTTTTCAAAAATGTCAAATCTTATCTTTAAATATGCTAATGGCCTAAACTTAAATGTAGATAAGTGGATTAAACCTTTAAATAGATAAACAAATAAAACACTATATGGTATTTCTTCCGACACTCCATAAAGTACGTTTCGGATTACCCTATATGGAGTAAGTGATTGACATTTTTCCATTCCACAAAGGGCAAACAGGAATGTATTTTTATATTCTGGACTAGCAATTCTAGAATGTAAAAGAGCTTAGAAAGAAATTTATAGTGTAAGAAGAAAATTATGGGGTGCAGGAAGAAAGAAAAAGCACAACAGCCTGTTCAAATTGGTTTTAGTCACCAGCTTCGCTTCAATTTGACCGATTCTCACCAGTTGTAAAATCACCTAGTTTATTTAGTTAAACGGATCAAGCACTTGACCAGTTCACTAGTTGTCTAGTTAAACTGTCTGATTTAGTTCAACTTTTAAACATGGATAAATATCATTCTCAATTGATAAATATGTAGAGAACACACCACTAATTTTAGCTGTTAAAACCAGAAGATTAGAGAGGAATAATGAAATAAAACCGTATCTAAATATACAGTAGAAACATGTTTATATAAATTCATAACATTAATTGTAAATAAATAGAGAATATTTTGTTTCCTCTAAATAAAAGATAATGTGCATGTAAACTATACTATTACTAGTTTTACTACTAGATAATATTATTAAATATTCTTATTCTCAACAGTAGCCTCAACCTTTCATATCGATTATAACTCGTTGGTTAACTTGGTTATCAGCCTACTTAACCTCTATTCCTAAAACACCATTATTATATTTGCAACTGAGAAAACTAAGACAAACACATTGAATACATAAGAGATGCTAAACCAATCTGAATAGCAGACTCATGTAAGAAATCTTAACCAACAAAACCAGTTTTGCAGACCAAAGTGACCTTGATAGACATCATTTTTTGCAAACTGGAGATCTGAAAAATTGGAAATATATCTGTGCTGAACAAGGAACTATCACCAAATTTCTACCTTCAGTTTAAACGTGAGGATATAATCCAGTTCCTTGTTTAATCTAACAGCAGGAGGCTGCTTACTTAGATCAAGTCCAGGTCTTTCAGGTCTAGTAACTCCTGCTGAGCTCACATGTACAAACCTAAATGTGACCCAAAAAGGTATGCATAAAAAAATTAAGAATATGAGGAGGAAAATGGAGGGAAAAGGCAACCAAAAGTATGAGGCTGTACCTGGGAGTTATTGGATCCTTTAAATATGCCTGTATGCTAGACACTGGAAGCTCAAATGGACCTTCCACAAAAGTTTCATTTAATTTACCATCATACTCAAATTTGCTGAACATGAGCTGCACATAATTTTGCTTCATCATTAAGAACTAGAATCAGAGATTTCTACGCCAAAAGACAGATATACTATCAGTGCCATGCCTGTAATGATACAACGTTGCTTGGATCAAATGGGGGAGCATCAGACACAGTTCTTGCTCGAAATATGGGCCTCAGAGAAGAAAATGGCACTCGAATCTATGAAAACAGAACAAAACACTTCAGAGTTGGTATTATATAATATAGACTGAAACTGCAACTATTGCAATAGAGGATACCTACCGATTGCCATTTTCCTTTCTCAGTGTTAAAGCCTGCAGTGTAACCAAGAGTGTCCCAATCACTGCTTGTGCGAACAATGATTTTATATCTACGCCCATCACCTTTTAGGCGGAACTCCAAACCGTCATATGCAGAAAGATTTTCAGGTTCTGAGAAATTCTGAAAACCAATAATGAAAACTCTCCCTTTTATATAAGAACTTAGTTTCCCTAAGTAACTAGTTAAAGTGAAATCAAAATGTGTTAATCATATTCACAGCAACGACAGCTAGTCATAGGCACGTAGCAACATCAGAAACTTAGAGATAATCAGTCATACAGTTTATTTTAATAATTCAACTAACTGAAAACATATAGCTCTTGAAAAAATAGTAAATGCAAAATACTTTATAAGTTGCTATACTCCAATCCTCCATTTCATTACCTCCAGTTAAATGTTTCAAGAGGAAAAGTGTATAATCATTTCTTCCTTCCCTAATAAATAAGTGTTAATTGCTGCAAACAAAATGGTTCTTTATTATATACATTTCACAAGCACTGAACTGTTAAATTACTAAAAAAATAGCTAAAGGGTGATTTATGGTTTAAAATCCACATTAGGAGGCAGTATCGGAACACTTATCTGAAGCTATAATTGAACCAGTACTGCAATCAGTGTTTATATCATTTCATCAGAATTTAGAAGAATATTAGGAATGAAGACACAGGACATTTTTTATCAAACAGAATAAATTGAGGTTATTTTCAAGATTTAGAAAAAAAAATTATGTCAGAGTTGGTAGAACAATATTAATCAAAATGTGGCCTTTTATTTCATAAAGTGGCCTAGTTTTGAATCATGTAATGCATTTGCTTGGCCTCATTGAAAAGTTAATATAAGTAATTCCACATTACCTTAGTTCTGATGCTTGTAAAGCCACCATTGTTTGCCGTTGAAACAACGCCTGAACTAGACACACAGTTGTATTATTTTGAGCAGTAAAACACAAGGTACAAATTCTACCAAAAGTGTAGTCACATGCATTTGCAAGAATTTGACACATACCTTTAAAAATCCCCGTTGGTCCACCATTTTCACCCCCACTTGGGTCAATTTGAAAAGTACTTTCACTAACTCCACCCATTACCACATCATCTAAAGCACCCCAAGGAAGCTGCCTGTAATTATTGCCTGCAAGGAAAATATAAAACAGATTTTATACACAGGACACAGCAGTAAAACTAAAATACTTGTACTCTCAATACAAAGCACAAACCAATCGTAATTATATTCACTATAGCATGTTGCAAGCACAAAACCAATCAATGCAACAGAAACAGTTTTTTGCTAATTCAGAAGGCTGCTGCAATCAGTCATGTAACTTAATGTTCAATGTTCAAAGCTCAATCCAATATGTCACTCTTTAAATTTTCTTCCTAGTATTAGCCTAGTCGAACATGTTTTCAAAGGTCATCCTGCAAGCTAATACATTTTTTATGCATTAACTGTGACTCACTAGCCCCAGACCTTCAAGAAAGAAAATAAAATCAATTCACCTACAATTTCTTTTTAATTGTGATGCACCTAAGTTAAATTTGGTTGTTACTGATCATGTATATGTCAAAAAGTCAGATCAGGCAATTAAGTTGAACAAATCACAATCAATTGTTTTGTCAACAAAGGAATCCACCTTCAAATCCAAATAATAGCTTTCCTCTTCGAAGTCCAAGATTATCCTTCACCGCCTTTATCAGATTTCTCATTCCTATGTACTCTACCTTTTCTGGTGAATCACCTTTTATCTGTTTTCAACAAAAATAACAAAGACAAAAAGTAAGAACTTCACACAATCGGCTTGCAGACCAGCTGGACTTCCAAATTAAATAGAAAAGAGCAGCTCTGACTCTGAGAATAATGTGTACAGAAAGGAAAATCAGTAAGCTACCTCTGGTTCAAAGAACTTAACTCCCTGCACCATAAATAATTACATTCTGTTAGAGAAGTATAAGCATGAAGCCTTCACCAAACAATCATTTAACTAAAAGCCTGAAACAATTAAGAAAAGCAACAGATTGATATAAGTCAACCTTGATTAACACACCATTTTTCATTGATTATTAATCATTGATTACTGTAAAAGAAAATCAAATTTCTACTGTCTTAATAAAGCTAAAGGACATACTTGACTGTATTTTGCTCTGTCTGGAGTGTCTCCTTCCTTAGGGCCAACAATTACAGAAGCAGCATTAATCACTTTCTTCACACCTTTAAAGTATTCAGGGATCAAAGTGCTATCTTTTGTAATGTCTCCAACAACCTTAGTTTACACATAAATGTAAGTAGGCAGCAGAGGAAGTAACACATCAGGCAACTATCAAATTATGTAGTGCATTCTTTGTAGTCACTCGATAAAGAAAATATAAATAACAAGAAAGTTTGCATTGATGAACATCTTTATATTCCACCAAAATTTTACACTATAGCAAATCTTCCGTACTAAAATTAGCAAAGAACTTCGAATGGACAGAAGTCAAATGATTTTCTCTTCTTATGCAAATATACACCCTCACAACTAACATCTATTATCTATCATTGCTGGAACATTATATATAGATCCAATAACACTTGCATGTCAACAAAATGATAACTAGAAATCTAAGCTGCCAATTTTTGCAAACTACAGAACTCAGACAAAATTGTGGCAGACTAAGAAACTAAATATTTATTTGATCATTTCATTCATTTGTAAAGTCTTTTAATACATAGAATTAAAGTTACTCACCAAATCAACATCTGAGCCTAACATCCTTCTGGCCTTCTCTTCATTTCTAACCTGATTAATATTGATACAGAAAAGTAATGTTTGTTATGCACTGAATTCAATAATTAACAAACTGAAAATTACTAAGTTATTTTCCTTTATTTTTTTATCTTCTGAACAAAGTTAAGAACAATACCAATACTCGAACTGGAACTCCTTTCTTCTGTAGTATGTCGACCACCCTTCGACCAACACCACCAGTGGCTCCAGTTACCAGTACAATATCAGAAGTTCCCATTGAGTTAAGCACCTCACTAGGGGAAGGACCAGATACTTTCTCAGCTAGAAAGTCAAAGAACTTCACAATTCAGAAATGAAGAATACTCATTAGTTGATCCATGCCAATCTTTGTCTCTATATTTTTTTCTTCCAGTTACTGAATGAAGTATTAATACGTTACCTTAGCAGGAGATGGGAACCCATTGAAGAAGAACAGTGTTTTTACAAATCTTCCAAAATCCCAATTTTGTCTTCCAGCTTCAGCTGATATTCTTACTCCATGTGCCCCAGAGGAGAATCTAGTCGACGTATAAATCAATGTCTGAGGTCTACTATAAATCTGAAGAAACGGTTTAGGCAGCGCAGGCAATGCCAAAATAGTGTGTGAAGATTTCTTATAGAACTTTCTTCTGGGCAATTCAGGGCCCTGCAGTATGAATCAAAAGAAGAGCAACAATATGAACAAGGAACCAAAACTTACATAAAAGACTAAAAAGTAACAAAATTTCGGTAGCTACGAGGAAGTGAGAACTGAGAAATTTCATCTCCAGCAACTACAATCTGCTAGCATTAATAACAATATGAGTGCAAGTCTAAGCATCAGTTCAATAAATCAGATTCAATTACATGGGGCAAAAATTATCTTGAAATTCAACCGAATTCAGAAAAGGCTTTCAATGAATTTCCGAGATAACCAAAATTTACTAAACAATAAGAGTATAAGACTAAATGGATGATATAAAATGGCCTAATTTATCTTGGATTAGTAAAATCCAAGAGAGTTCAAATACATTAAAGTTAAGTCCATCACACTCCGAGTAAGGATAATTTGGTATATATGTAGTATTTAGAATAAAAGTGATAAAACATTAAATAATAATCTTGGTATTTCTTCCAAAGACTTGAGAGTGATACCTGAAAACTGAGAACAGAGGTGGAAGCAGGGGAAGAGAGAGTGGCGGAAAACGCTTCCATTTGGAACGTGATCGTAGCAGTATGTTGTCAAGTTAAGGTTGCCGTGATATTTCCAGTGCAGGATTCACACCAACCACAAACGCAACGGTCTTTGTTTCTGGTGGCTCTAGAATACGCCTTTTTTTTATATCTTATTGTTGTTATTTTTATTTCTTTTTTCCTCCCTGATCTATTCTTTCATTAACTATCCATATACACAAGAGTAAAATAAAATAGAATTTAAAGTAGAAAATAATTTCAATTAATTATCTTTATATGTTTATTAATTGTAATCATTTTCATTTAATTTCTAATTTTGCTCCTTTATTATTTGTTTAATTTATTTCATGTTTATTTTTATTCTTATTTTCTTACACCAATAATTATTGGTGTATTTTTTTTTAAAAAAAACCATTTAATTCATTAAAATTTATTATCATATTCATCAGTTGTGATATTTTGTTTATTAATTTTATAAATTTATAAGTAATCTAGTTTTAATAAAAAACAATAAATGAAATAAAAATATATATGTAATTTATTAAATTTTATAGTATGAAGATTATATATATATAAAATAAAGGTGGTTAACTTTAAACTATTAGTTTATTAAAAGAAGTAAGTTATTACATTTTTTGTGTATTTGAATAATTTTGTAATTATAGCATGTTAAGTCACTCAATCTAAAATATAAGTTAGTGTGTTGGCGTAACTATGTAAGTTAGTAAATTTACACCGCTTGAGCTTTAAAAGGAATAAACTAACGTTATAATTTGTGTATATTTTAATAAGTTTATTTTGAAGAAATAAAATGACCCAATTGGTTAATGAGAGAAGAAGATGAAAAAGGTTATATGTTCAATTCTTACGGCTAAATGTTATTAGAGTTGGTTCGGTCTCTCACTCAGGTAGAACAAGGAGTCATGGGTTAAGGGTGAACCCGATGGGTCAATAATTGACGACACAACTCAAATTACGTTAAAAAAATTAAATATTTTATAACATATAATTTTATACTATAAAAAATCATAAAACAATTAAATTATATAAAAAATCAAGAACACAAATTAAAAATAACAGTGCTAACACCAGATTTATTGTTTATTTGATATTGATTTTCAGTGCAAATCATAATCGTAGAAGGTAAAGTCACAGAGATTAGAGCAAAACATAAACATATTAAGTTGCAAAGAATGAACGCTGAACATAGACAAGGTTATTGGAGTTTTTTCCCCTATTCAAAATGACGTCATTTTCACCCAATAAGAAATAATAATAAAAAAAAAACATGACCCCTGAGTCATCGGGTCGATAGTTCTCAATCGAGTCTAGCCGAGTCGCTCTAGGTCAATCCAATTTTTATGCATTTTTTATCCAAAAAACAATTCGGACCGGTTATATGGTCGATTCCTAGTCGAATCGGTCGGTCCAAATCAAGTTCTAAAACATTAACGCTAACAAAAATTAACATTATTAATAATACTAACATTTGACTTATAAAAAGAATTACTTCCTCCTTCCAAAAAACAATTTATAACCTACAACTTTTAAATTAAGACATATTACTAAAATATCCATAAATTAAATTTAGATGAACAAAGAATGGGACTAGTTTTTTCTGTTAATAATCTTTAAACTTATACTAAATTTGATAGTTGAGACATTAAATTTGTTTGCACCAAGTGTAAGCCATTAACTTTACACCAAATTCTAGGTGATCTCAACCAATGAGTAACCTCGAAACCAAATTGACACTCAACTCCCACAACCACATTTAAGACTCACTTTTTGGCCTTGGCGCCTCAAGTGAGTCTAAGGGTTATGTACTAATAGTTGATCCGAGGTCATCTCAAACTTCACCTAGATCGAACATCGGTGCTACACAAACATACTAGATTAACATGATGGATTAGCTTAATTTCATAATTAATGAAACTGAACATCATTAGTACGTTATTGGATCTTTGCTAATCAGGCTCATGGACCCTAAGTCCAGATCAACGCCTATAAATATGATGGTAGCTGTCATAGGTAAAGGTTGTTAACTTTAACCTATTAGTTTCTTAAAATAAGTAAGTTATCAACTTACATTTTTTGTGTATTTGAATAATTTTATAATGATAGCTTGGTAAGTCAGTCACTTTATCTTATTTAACCTAAAATTAACAACCATATTATTCATAATAAAAAAAAGTATAATTAGATAAAATTTCACTTTATATTCCTCTTTAAAATGTGGCATTCTATTTTTAGGTGAGCTCACTTTTGGTCCAATGAAATTGTTAGATAATGCCTTGTTTGTTTAAATGTCGTTGTGATATGTGAATTATATGGTTTACTTTATTGTTTATAAGTAGAGCTGTCAATTTAGGCGGGTTATCCTAACCCGTCTAGTTTTTCAAACTAAATGAGTCAGTCGACCCATATTTTGTACAGGCCGCATATTTCTGATTCCAACTAGACCCTATATTAGGCCACTGGGCCAAAATGGGCCTAAGGACCTATTTTAAAAAAATCAAAATTCAAAATTTTTATAAAAAATAAAACTTATTTTATAATACAAGTCCAAACCAATTCAAAACAATACACTAAATCAATCAAGAACACATCCTAAATATGGAGGAGTATTGAAGTTATTGGATGAGAGCCTATGTGGTGAAAGAAAAATTGAGAAGGCTCAAAGAATATCTAAGGCAATGGAATAAGGAGTTGTTCGGGGATATTGAAAAACAACAAAAACAGGTGGTAAATAGGATGAATGAAATTCTCATAAAAGGAGAAACTGAAAGTCTTACTGTGAATGAATTAGAGGTATTAAAAGAACTGCAACAACAATTATGAAAGGTATCTAATAGATTGGAGTCTGTGTTGAGGTAGAAGTCAAGAACTAAATGACTCATAGAGGGGGATGGCAACACTAAATACTTCCACAACATGATAAAGTGGAGGAGAAGAATAAACCATATAGCTAGGATTAGAGTCAGTGGTCAATGGATTCAGAATCCAATTATGGTAAAACAGAAGACAAAGGAATATTTCCAGAAAAAGATTTTGAGAGTCCTATTAGAGCAGACCTCGTCTAGATGGGGTCCAATTCCAGAGGTTATCCTTAAAGCAGACCCAACTAATGATACAAGATTTCTCAGTTGAGGAGGTGAAAAAGGTTGTATGGGAGTGTGAGAGCTTTAAAACAGACGAATATAACTTCCATTTTATAAAACAGTTCTAGGAGCTGATTTCACATGGATGTTATAAGATATCTGCACGAATTCCATGTTAATGGGAAACTACCAGTGGGAATCAACTCTTCCTTCATCACGTTGTTCCTAAAGAAGGACGACTGTAAAGAGTTAAGTGAGTTCAGACCAATTTCACTAATAACTAGCTTGTATAAGATTCTTGCCAATGTTCTAGCAAAAAGGTTACTAAAAATGTTAGGAGGGATCATAGACCACCATCAAAGTTCATTCCTTGGTGGGTGAGGTCTACTACAAAGTGTAATGATAGTGAATGAAGCCATTGATGAAGCTAAGAGGAAGAGAAATTGTTTGATATTCAAGCTAGATTACGAAAAAGCCTACGACTCCATCAATTGGAACTTTCTGTTATATATGCTCTGGAGAGTAGGGTGCTCGGATAAATGGGTTAACTGGATATCTGAGTGCCTAAGATCAGCTAAAGTGTATGTATTAGTCAATAGAAACCCAACTCTTGAGTGTAATGCTGAAAGGGGTCTAAGATAGGGAGACCCACTGGCTCCATTTCTATTCATAATTGTAACTGAATGGTTGACTAGTATGGTCAGGAAAGCTGTTAGTAAGGGCCTATATCAAAGCTATAGATGTGGCAAGGAGTAGGGGTATTCATTGGGTTGGGTGACACGATGATCCAATCCAATCCAAAGTGATTGGGTTGGTTTTTTTTTAAGATTTGGTGAAACCCAACCCAACCAAACCTAATCCCCCACGGGTTGGGTGACGGGTTCAGTGAGTTGAACCCGAGACACAACCTAACCCGATAATAATATTATATTATTATTTACTATTTAAATTAAAAAATATCTTCAATAATTTATTTATAAATCCTGAGCCGAGACTATCACACACTAAGGTAAGCACTCTGCACTGCAAAGGCACATCCTCACTCCAACTAGCTAATGTTTATTGGTAGATAAAAAATCAATAATGAGATCTCCAACGATAGTTTAAAAATCAATAATGTTTATTTTTATGTTACAACAATAATATATTCTATTCTTTTAAAAACATATCCTAAAAAATATATAAAAAAGATTCTAAACATTAAATTTATTCTTTAATTATTTTTTTTAAAATGGTGACCTAATTAACCCAACCCAATCTGATGAGTTGTAATTGGGTTGGGTCTTGGGTTTGCCTAAACTCGATCCACCCAACGCGTGAACACTCTTAGCAAGGAAGAGGTGTTAATTAACATACTTCAGTTTGTAGATGATACCGTCTTTCTCGGTGAAGCATTTATGAAGAACATAATGACCATCCAAGGTATTATGAGGAATTTCAAGATGATCTCTGGGCTTAGAGTGAATTTCAATAAGAATAGCTTCGGGGTTTTTGGTCTCTCGTAGTTGGAGATATGCAATTTTGTGGGTCTATTGAATTGCAAAGTGCTAAATACGCCATTCACATAGTTAAGTATTCCAATTGCTGCTAACCTAAGGAGGGCCTGTATATGGACACTAATTATTCAAAAGTTTGAAAGGAAGTTAGCAGGATGGAAAAACAAAACCTCATCCTTTGGTGGAAGACTCACCCTAATAAATTCATTTCTATCATCTCTGCCTTTGTTCTTCTTCTGCTTCTTTCTGGCTCCAACAGTAGTGATTAACAAGTTGGTAAGCAATCAATCTAACTTCTTATCGGGTGGTGGCGTTCAAGAGGGTAATAAGAAAATACGTTGGGTCAGTTGCGATAGAGTGTGCTCATGTAAACATCAAGGGGTGGGCATAAAGAATTTAGCAAAATTTAATAGAGTATTGTTAGGGAAGTGGAGATGGTCATTTTTCCAAAGAATAATGAGTTATGGGTTCAGATGCTTACATCTAAGTATAGAAGTTGGGAAGGGTTGGAGTGGGGGAGTGACAGAACTAATTCATCTATATGATGGAGGGATCTAGGTAGAGCTTGTGAAAGTTATAAGTTAAGTGGATGGTTTTAGCAATTGAGAGAGTGAAAAAGTGGGTTTGGGAAATAGAATTGGATTGTGGAATCATGACTGGGCGAAAGAGTGAACCTTTCAAAATATATTCCTGAGATTATATAATAACTCTAAGCAACAAATAGACTTGATTAGCGACATGGGTCAATGGGTATAGAACTTCAAATGGATGAGACAATGGTTTCAATGGGAGCTTGATTCTGTTCAAAGATTTCATGGTATACTAACTAATCTCATGCAAAACTCAAATCAATAAGATGGTTAGATATGGTCGCCTAACTCAGCGGGAATGTATAATACCAGAACAACGTACTTAGCACTACAATAGAGAAATATTAGAGGGGGTGATGTCAAAGGAGGAAATGAAGCTATTATGGACATCTAAAGCTCCACTGAAAGTTTTCATATTTGCTTGGAGATTAATTCTGAACATGCTACCAACTAAAGATAATATCAAAAAGAGGAATATTTTGCTGAATGAAGCTGACCTGCTATGTCCTTTATGTCATATCAAAGAAGAGAACACTAGTTACTTGTTTTTTAACTACAATTTGGCTCAAGTGCAATGGATGGTTAGGTGTTGACATAGTGACACATAAAGATCCACAATTACACTTTATCCAGCATACCAGTTGGGGTCTACATAGTTGCTGTAATCAAAGGTGGAAAATAGTATGGTTAGGAATTGTATGGTGCATATGAAACCAAAGGAACTCTTGTGTATTTAGAGGTGAATCTCCCCAACTTGATAAATTGCTTCATCAGATAAATTATCATATATGATCCTAGCTATATACTTTGGACTCTTCGTTTGCATATTCTTTTTTTGAATGGTGTATAAACCCTACTAGTAGTATAACATGGGGCAATATCTGTGGTTTGGAATAGGGTAGAAACAAAGGTTGGGGAAATATGTATATGGATATTGTTTGTAAATTTGATCTGAATGTTGGAAAGCAGACTATGTGAGTATTGATCTGTAATTATGCTTTGTGGCTAGGAAGGGGTTTTGTGATGGTTCGTTAATTCTTGATGGTTTAAGAATTACCTAACTATCCTCAATTCCTTTCATGTAAATTTTGGGTATTTCTTATACCTTATAATGAAATTATTTGCTTATTAAAAAAAAGAATACATCATAAATAAGTTTAAAATAACATAAAAACATATTTATATGTATATTTTAATTTAATATATATTTTAGAACAACATAATTTTTATTTTTTAAAACTATATTATTAAATAAACATCAAACGTACTTTTATATGCAATTTATATATTTATATATATATATATATATATATATATATATATTAACAATATGTATAAATTGACTTTATATTAACATACTTTTATGTGTATATTTTTTATTTGATATATTTTTAATAATATATTATATATATTATTAATATGTATTTTTAAAATTTATGTATTTATATTTGTACTCGGACCGGTCTATGATCCATCGGGTCATTCTAACCTATTTTGACAGCTCTATTTACAAGTAAGTTTCATGTTTGTCTGCATTTTTTTATATAATTTTCCTATCAAAGAAAATTATATTTAGGATCAAGATAACAAAATTATCTACAACTTATACATATCTATGCATAAAATTATAGTGGAAAGAAAATAATCGTATTTTAATAGGTATATTCACATTCATTAATTATCAAATATAGGGATAGATAAATTACATATTAGTACTGTTGGTATCCCAAAAACACCTTTATTTAAAATGACAAAGTGTGAAATACTAAAATTTCAAGGTTTATAATACTAAAATATCTATGTCTATGAAATGTGAAAATATGACACTAAAACAATAAATAAAAGGTAATTAATTTTGATGTTATTTTGATTAGAACTTATGGAAAATATATATTAAATTTCCATTACTTGGACTTATGGAAAAAATTTATTTATTTTTAATTTTTGTATATTTATGCTATTTTTAAATTTAAAAATTTATGTTTTACAAATTAAAAAAAAACATTTGATGTATTTTTTATGAAAAAATATGAAGTTGTTCTATTAATAAAACATAAGATTATATTATATTAAAATGATTTATGTATAAGACATATATTAAAGTATTAAATGTTTATATAACGGGTACCAAAGCAAACATAAAATTGAAGCAAATTCTGATTACATTTCTAAAATTTAGTATAATTATATATATTTCTAATTTTTTAATCATTATTTTTATATTTCTAAAGATATTTTTTTATAAATAAAATGTTAGTGTTGTTGATAATATTAGTGTTTTTTGTTTGTGGTGAGATTGAACTTTCTATGTTTTTTCACTTTTTTTTTCTAAAAAGATATTAGTGTAAGGTTTAAGATAGTACAATGTTTTCAAATATACAAAAATATAACTATAATAGCTACATAAAAAATTAAGAAACTATGTATAATTTGAAAAAAAATTATGAATTTATAATTTTGCTAAATTTGAGAAAGTGTGTTCGTAACTTTGCCAAAAAACAAATTGAGTGAAAAAAACTCGCTGCGGATGCGCATATGATTTTGCTTTAAATTGACTACTTATTGAACTCGGGTGCTTTTATATATTTGTAAATGAAACTTAGGAAAATTATACTCCTATTTTTATATTTTAGTCAAGTACGATATTCACTTATGCTAATATTTTTAGAGTTTAATTGATATAGATTTTTGTTTATGTGACTTTTAAAATAATAAGAAGTAAAGTCGACAAATTTATTATGAAAGACTGTGAGTGAATATCAATGTAAAAATATTGATGATCTGTATACCAATTAAACTCATATTTTTATCTCTTTTTTCTTCTATCATTTATATCTTATAAATATTGCGTATGTTTCTTTTTGTCTTTCTCTCCTTTTGCTATATACAAAATGTTAGCTTTTTTTGTAACATTATATATTTTTTGGTGACAATATATACAAAATGTTAGCTAAAAATAAAATACAATATTTTAATTTCTCTTTTTTATGTCTTATAAGAGAAAGTGTTTAGGATTTGTGGGAGAATGTTAATTTATGTGTATTGATTAAGCTCCAGTACTTGTTCAATAATTGGTCTGTAAAGCCTACTAAGTTGGCTAGCTCTCATGTTGTGCATTGGATAATGCTCTTTTCTTGTTATATGAACACTTAAATTCAAATTAACATGAATTAGATAAAATTGGTATAAGAGATCTCGGAATCTTTTTGTCTACTTTTAATTTACCAACTAAAATTTTCTTAAAAAACCTGAAGGAGAGAAAAACAAATATAGTGTGAGTGCGACCAGAACAAGCCTATGATTAATAATTTAGTTTGGTCATTCTGGGTGGCCAGTCTTTTTTCATAATGGTCTTATTGGTATGATAGTGCAGTCATGATAATGTGGTTCTGCCATTGTAATGGTTTATCGTGTTTCAACTTTATGGAGACACCAAAGCAGACAGGGCAGAGTACTTTCGGTAATTAGGTAAATCATGTCCGAAGAGAAACACCTGAACTGTAACATGTGCAAATGATTAAGGTCTCTCTGTATCGATTCTTCCCAACACCTTTTCCTTCTTTTAGAGAGAGAACAAAAACTATTTGCCTTACACGTACTCCTAAGTCCTATCCATTAACAAACTTTGACTTTGCATCCTCAATTCCTCCTTTTCCTATGTTTAATTTCCTTCAACCTCATTAATTAGCACAAGTCAGCCATATTGTTATTCCTTTAACTAAACACATGTTAAAAACGCCCCCTTCTATCACATCCTTCTCGTCCAATTACATACAACCACATTTAAATTATATATTTCCATTAAATAACAGTGTAAAACACTTTAATTCATTTTTACTTTCAATATTTTCTCTTTTTTTAATTCATTTTTACTTCAAAGAGAGAAAATTGAGCACATGTTTATTTTTTTTGTTATTATTTAATATCTCCAATCAACTTATTTAAATTGAATTCGATATTCACCCATGTGAATATAAAAATTCCTAATTTCTTTTTCCAACAAATTAAAAAATTAAAAACTATTATTTTTTGCATTTCTTCTTATTTGTGAAAGAGTGAGAACAACAAAATAATCATATATTTTAATAAGGTGTAATTACTCTTTTCGTTTTAATTAAGGTTTAAAATAATCTATTTTTGTTTTTTATAGTTACAATTATTTTAATTTTTTTCTCCTCACAGTCTTAAGTTGTCTAACATTAGCTTATCTTGATTCTTTAAAATCTACATTCTAAACTAAAACGACATCATACAATTAAAATAAAACTAAAAGGATATATAAAACTAGTCACACGGAAAAACATTAATGCATAAACAAGCCAAGAATCTAGATGGATTGGGGATGTACTATAACAATCATATTTGAAGCACTTCTTCTGTCAGAGCAACATCATTATTTAAAGATTAATTTTCATAAAAGTAGTCTCAAAGGTGTTAGGGGTATGGATGAATTGGTGTCTTTTGCATATATCCTAAATTATGAGGTTTTGTAATTGCCATTTTTTTACCTGGGGGCTAATTTGATGTGTAAGCGTATGTGGATACCGATAATAGATAAAATAAGAGTCAAACTTACATTGTGGAAACAAAAGAATTTATCTTTGGAAGGGAGGATTTGTCTAATCAAATTCATTCTTTCATCCATTCCTCTTCTCTTTCTATCATTTTACAGGGTTCCAAAAAAGGTGACTAAGATAATTCAATCTGTACAAAGGAATTTTCTGTGGGGGTTTTGAAGATTGCAATAAGGTAGTTTGGATCAGTCGGGAGCAGATATGTAAAGAAAAAAGTCATGGTGGGCTTAGGAATTAAAGATGTAGTAGCTTTCAACAAAGCCCTTCTTGGAAAATACTAGAGGCTTCTTTAGGGAGAGAGTTATCTATGGATCAAAGTTCTAGAGGTTAGGTATGGTGAAGGTATTAGAATAAATCAGGAAGTAAGACAGAAGTCTTGTGGGTCCCAATGGTGGCACGATATTATGAAGGTAACCTCTATTGTGGGGGGTGGGGTGGTTCTCTACTGTGGTCACGCCTTTTGTTAGGGATGAGTCTTTCTTTAAATTTTGGGATGGGGATTGGCTGGTGTTGGAAAGTCTTAAAACTAGATTTCCTCGACTTTATGTTTTGTCCACCCAAAAAGAGGCATCTATTTCTTAGGTAAGGGGCTGGAGGGATCACAAGTGGATTTGGAGGTTCAGTTGGCATAAAAGGTTATTCAGTTGGGAGAATGAGTAGGTCATGGAGTTGGAAGGAGTCTTGGAAGGTGTTCCTATCTGTAATTATGTGAAGGATGGTTAGGGGTGGGGTGATAGCAGTGGATATTCTGACCAGTACTCAGAAGGAAGCATATCGGTTAGCCAGTGGAGGGTCTCAACTTGGTAATTTTATCTTTTTCAATCGGTTGTGGAAAGCTAAGGCTCCATGTAAAGTTGTGACATTCATGTGGAAGGTGACTCATAATAGGATTCCTACCAAGGTTGAGCTGGCAAAGAAGAATATCGTCCTACAATCGGGTGTTATGTTCCCTTTGTGTAGTGCAAGCCCGAAATCTGTAAGTCATTTGCTATTTACCGGTAAATCTAGTTGCCGCGTTTGGATGTGTTGTTACAAATAACTAGGTTATTTGATTGTCCTGCCTTCGAATTGTGAGTTTAGCTTATGATATCACTTGGGTATCTCTTCCTTACATGGAAAAGCTTATAAGGATATCCTGAGTATGATTTGGCTGACTACTTTTTAAGGGTCAACTCTTTATTGCAGAAGAAGGATGACCGTTGTCCCTTCAAAGGGCTTGGATGTGGGTAAAAGATCTCTTTAATGCCTCTTTAGTCTCATTTGTCGAGTGGTCAACTCAACCGAAGTTGTGCTTTAGTAGAATTGGCAATCGAAAAGCATAACTCTTTTATGCAGGGTTATTTCTTTGTGCTAATGGGGAGAAGCTATTAGTAGGTGCCTATAAGGGTATTTTAGTTAGTCTATATTATTTTTTCTATGAATGTTTTTAATTTTTCTATGCATCTGTAATTAGTAAGCTCTCACAGGTCATGTCTTATGATAGGTGTGAGTTTATTCATGTTTGATTCAATAAAATTTTGGTTTTTTTTTAAAAAAAAAAATCTTGTCTTCAACAATTGCCATTGAATTTCTTCTAGTTTTATCACAATTTTAAAGGATTTGGATGTAACAAAATTTAGGTGAGGAGGATTAAAAGGATCGATAAAAAATTTCTGGTATAAAACTAAAATGTAACGTTTTAAAGTACGTAGAACAACTAAAATTGCAATACAAAAACTAAAATGAAATGTTTTAAATTACAATGTAAAAGGATTTTGATGTAACTAACATTTAATTTAGACGACTAAAATTATTACAATTATAGGAATGAAAAAGATAATTAAACACTTTAATATAATTAAGATAAAATAATTAACGTTATATACTATTAGCTTGTTAATTAATGTTTTTCTTCTTGTTTTTTTATCCTATTATTTTTAGAATAGTTTATCTTAATGGACCTTTAAAACTAAAGAATAAAATATGCTACGTTGCCGTTTTGTTTTGTTGTACTGGTTTCCAATACTATAGTCGTCCATATTGGTTAGCCTTGTGCTACAGTTGAGAAAATAAAATAATATTTTAATAAGAAAATTCTATTAAAATAATAAAGATTGAGAAAATAAAATATTATTTTAAAGAGAAATCTCATTCGGAACAATAGAGGATTGAGGCTACTAAAAGCAGTAAAAATTGAGGCACAAAGCGGTAACAATAGTTCAAGAGTAGGATATTTTGAATTCAAGAAATTGATATCTGAATCTATTCTAGTACAAACTGATGAAATATTTGAAAGATAAGTGGTGAATGAAACAAATTTCAATGTTAGGGTACTTCAAGAATTCAAGTGGTAAGTTTGAATTGAGATTAGAAATCTCAAGAAGTTAAACTGGTCAATAAAATAAATTCAAGGATGGGAAACTTTGATGGAATAAATTTTACTTCAAAAAAGTTACAAAGTAAAGAAAACTCAAGCACATATAATTCAAGACATCTATCAAACATATAGGATATTGATACTTCAAAAAAGATGGATGAAACAAAAAGAAGATATTTGCAATTTAGAACCGTTTTGAAAGTTTCTTTTTGTTGAAAGAAAATAGGACACATGTAAGTTGTTGAAGCATTTAGCCCTTGTAAGTATGTTTTATCTATAAATAGTCATCATCTATGTCATAATTAGTTTGTTGGTTATAACATTTACACAATTATCTAGGATACTTAAGACACCTCATACAGACAATAACACATGATAACAAGATTAATGTATATATGTTCATACCTATCGTTTTAATGCAGTTTCAATTTTTTATATCTTGATTCTATTTACTTAATTTATAGTCTAGTTGTTTATTTCTTTCACTATTTTCTTCTTTTATTTTCTTCATGTATCCTGTTAAAAGGATTTTTTATTGTTTAAACTTTATGAAAATACCTAAACAAACTGTTTACATCAATTCTATAGTGAATTCATTAAAACAACAGACTATAATATGATAATCGATCTTATCAAGACAAAAGAAAATAACATTTTTAGTTGTTAGATTTTAGAATTAGGATGAAAATAAATTATTTCTAGATTTAATAATTATGAATTTCACCATAAATACCTTCATTGCCTCTAAAAATAAAGTGAATATAAAGAATGTGAATAGTAAAAAGTAGGATACATATCAAGTATCGAGTATATCAAGTATCAAGTATATATAGAGGATAAGATATTATTACATAGGATAGTATAATAATAAATTTGAATCACACAAATAAAAGTACATGACATTTATAGTTGAAGATAAGAATTTTTTTTAGATTCAAAAAATAGCAATAAAAGCATTTATATTTATCTCAATCCAAACAAACGAGTATGAGTTCAAACCTATAACCTATTATATGCATTAAAGGGAGAGGCAAACCTATAGAGAGGAATGACAACAGGGTGAGACAAGTGCAGGTTTGCCTCTTTCGGTTCTTGTCTCCGCAAAGTACGGGACGAGTTTAGGTTTGGGGAGAAATTTTAATTCTTATCCTCATTCCCGTCGTGTATTTTTGGATTCAAGTATACTTGCGGGTATCTGTTATATTATCTTTTACAATTTAAGCTTACTTATTTATTATTAAATAAATTATATATATTAAGTTATTAATTATATTTTAATTTAAAAGTACATAAAGAATAATTAATAACAAGAAATTATAAATTAAAGTTTAAGAATAAAATTTTTAATTAAATATATAACTTTAAACTTATTATATAATTATTAAAATTATAATAAGGTGAGTACGAATTCAGGTACAGTACGAGTAGTCACATACTCATACCCGTACCTGTACTTGGTTCATCATATCGGATAATATCCATACCCATATATGGTAAAAACGGATAATAACAAGTATTCACGAGTATGAATAATTTTGTCATCCCTATTTATAAGTAAGAGGGTGGGACAACTGCTCCTATGTTTTCAATTTCCTTCAACATGTTATATACATTGTATCATCCCCTTGTTCCACTCTCTAATCCAAAAAAATATTGTCCCATCGTCAGTTAATTTAGATATTACAAAAGTTATCATATTTCTAGTATTATTTTGTTATATTTTCAATTCCCTCCCTGAATAATGGTTAAATTTAGTTGGTTATCTATCTTTCCAATCCCTTGAATAACGGTAAAGAAAACTTACAATATTTATTTTTGCTTTAAAAAATATTACTCCTCATTTTCCAAAGTGAATGTCACACTTGGAAAAAATATGCCTCTAAGTTTTGTATTTTTCAATGTAATAATTATTTTTTTACTAACACCTCTAATAATGTGACTTTAGTTTCTTATTGTAATATTAATATTAAACATAAGTTTTTTAGAATTACTATTCTCTTTCCTCTATTTATTAGTTTTTATTGGTCTATATAAAACAACTTAGAATGACACTCTTACATATTTTTAAAAGTGTACGAGATGCGTTATACTTTAATAAATAAAGTCATATATTCAAGAACTCAAGTAATATTACGATTTTACTAATTAATAATCTTTATATAAATTAAGAATAAATGAGAAATAAGGATAAAAGTGAAATAAATATAAAGTTCAAGATGTACAATACAAAAAGTAAATGACGATGATCGAAATAGGATTGACTACACATCAAATAACTAAGAACAATTTCTATCCAAGTTCATTCCCACATTTCTTATTTTGCAAACATCATCTTAACATTAATTCCTTAATAGAAAGGCTTAAACTATTTGATCACCCATCAATTTTTTAGTGAAATAAATAAATATTGGTGATTATGTATAAGAATAAAATTAAACAAAGGCATATAGATGTTGTTCTATTCTTAGATACAATATCTATATGATGTTGGTCTTGACTCTATAACTCAAACATTTTCCAATAATTTCAAATAAGGTAAAACATGTTTCAGGCTTACCAAACTAAAAACAAACATTAAATATAAAGAAAGAATACTAAAAACAAACATTAAACATAAAGAAAGAACATAATATGTGAAATAAAATTTGGATAAAAGGATAAAAATAGTTACTTGACTAGAGTGAGATTAACTCCTCATTGCCATGAGGAGTATAAAAATGGATAAAGATTACAAGAAAATGAGAAGAAAATGGATGAAGATGATGAATAGTGAGTTTGCATAGCTTTTTCCTCCCATTTTGTTTTTCCTAATTTGATAAGTGTTTTTCTTCCATTGTGAAGTCTTCTATTTTGTCCTTGGTTCATTAATCGTTCTTCACACAATGATAGATGTTCACTAAATATGCATAATCTCAAGACATCTAACTAAGTAACAATTCTCCTTCATTTTTGTTTGGGGTGTTCGTGGTCCATTTTAGTTTGGTTTTGGGGGAGAAAAAATCCAGACCAATTAATTTTAATTGGTTCGAATTTTGAATTTTTTTCCTAATCCAAATCAAACCAATGATAATCTAGTTGGTTTGGTTCAAATCAACAAAATTCGATCAAATTTTTTTTCTCTTAATTTAGAAATTAAGATTAAATTATGTGATCACTGCTTGCCTCTGCATCTTGAGAGGACAATAAATAATTTAATACCATTTCACCTACAACTAAGAAATGCAATAAGGAATTTTAAAGCATTTTTCATTCAAAGACAATAAAATCTGACCCTTCTAAATAATTTTATATTTTATTAAACAAACATATTAATATTATAGAAGTGCAAGACTCTTACCCTTTTAAACAAAGAAGATGAGTACTCACCCAAATAGAGCAGAGAAAAGTTGGAAAAGAAGGTGACTAACAATGTTGTAGTGGAAAGAGTGAGAGACAAGAGAGAGTGATGACTAGAGTTCATTTGAGACTGTGAGTGTTGGGAGTTAGATATGAATAATCAGCTTGAGAGTGATATTTGCGAGTAGAGAGTGAGATGAGTCAAAAGCCTAAAAGTCCAAAAGTCCAAATGACTAAGTGTCTCACGAAGACAAGACATTAACAATTATTAATATAAAATATAAATATATAGTAATTGGTTTGGATCTGTTTTTTAAATCCTGGATCTACAAATCGCACAAAGCTTGATCGATTGTCATCAATTTGGTTAGGTATGATCCGAATAAAAAAGAAATTTAAACTAATTTAATTGATTTGATTTGGATCACCGAGTTCATTAGATTGATATTAAACCCTCAATTTTTGTTTTGTAACCACATCTCGTTAAGTAAGAAAGCATGCACTCTACCAAAGTTGATTTGAAATTTTGGTTTTTCGTTCAATAAGAATAGATTGTTGAGCGAGCTATTTAGCTTTAACTTTGCCTCTTCTTGATGTTCTTTTTCATTGTCAAAAAACATACTACTAATATACCAATATATTAAAATCTTGAAATTTAATAAAAAAATATTTATATATTTTCATTATATTAAGTTTTACTTATGCAAAAAGTTTAGTTCATTTTTTTAATATAATTAGAGACAAAAGTTTTTATAAAAGTTGAAGTGCCTAAGTTTTTACATTCTTTTAATATAAACTCATGTTTCGATATAAGAAACAATATTTAATTATTTTATAGAAGACATATTTTACTAAACTACACTTTAGATTTGTTTTTTAAATAGGGGTGTTCATGATCTTGGTTGGATAAGTTTTGTGTAGAAATAATTCAAATTAATTAATTTTAATTGGTTTTGATTAGTTTGAATTGCAAAAAGTTTTTCTTATCTAAACCAAACTGAATCAATAATTATCAGGGTAATTTGGTTCGAAACAATAAAATCCGATCAATTTTTCCCTTAGTTTAGAAATTAAGATTAAATTATGTGGTTACTGTGTGTTCCGCACCTTAAGCAAACTATAAAGAATTTAATATCATTCACTTATGTAGACAACAAAATCTAACCCTTATAAGCAACTCCATATTGTATTATACAATGATAGTATAGACATGCACGACTCTAACTTGAATAAACGTTAACAAAGAGGATGAATGTTCATTGGAACAGAGCAGAGAAAAGTTAAGGAAGGTAATCATCGTCTTAAAATGGAGAAAGTAAGAAATGAGAGACAATGGTGACTAAGGTTTGTGTGAGGGGTAAGAGTTCAAGGTTGAACAATGAGTTTGAGAGTATGACTTGTGTGTGGAGAGTGAAACAAGCTAAAAACTCAAGAATCTAAATGACTAAGCGTATCACGTAGCCAAGACATTAACAATTTTTAACTTTTTTATATATATATATATGTATTATATATATATAGTAATTAATTTAATTTAATTTGATCAAATTTATAAATCTCAAATCTGCCGAACCAAATTTAATTGGTTCTCATTTGTTTGGTTTAGGTTTGATATAAAAAAAAACAACTAAACCAATTTAATTGATTTAGTTTGGATCATCAAGATAAATTTCAACCAATGAATGCTCCTATTTTTAGATATTGAAATTACAATTAATTAAAATATTTTCTACTAAAAAATAAGCAAGTGAGTATATTTCAGCCAATCACTTGGACTAGAGCTTTCATTAATTTATGCTTATTTATTGGAGAAATTAAACGCGCTACAAATAGAAGTGAACTAACCAAAAAAGACTTTTATAACTCAAACAAGTAGTGTAAAGAGAAAACGCTGGTGTCGTATAAAATAATTTTGTATTATTATTTATATCAAAATAAGTGATGTATTAATTATTCGATTACAATCTATGACAAATTTATTAATTTTATAATAAATTATATCTAAATGATGAGTTATATGATTTAATGATAATGTAAATTTTTTATATTATTATTTAATAATAAATCATCATATATATATATATATATGATATATAATGATTTGTGATTACACGATGATATAAAACATAACACCTCCTTTAATCTTTAGAATAAATAAAACGCGGCTAAAATATTTTTCTATCTTTTTATTGGGACAAGTAATCTGTAAGCAAAAAGTGTGAAACAATTATTTTTCCAACAAAAGAGCAAGAGACAACCTGCCGTCTGCCCTCACCTAACATAGCTCCTCCACAGTCCGTACTATAAATCTTTATTTTTTAAAAAAATTAGGTTATTAATTGTTTTTATAACAACACTGCCTTTAAGGTTATATTAATTAATAATAATCTTTTATTGGTTAACAATGTAACAAATTGTATACTGACAGACCGTATATATTTATTAAACTGTATAAATGAACTCACGTACTTTCTCTAACTTTGATTTTCATCCATTGGATCATGCATGCATACACTCATTTAAGTGTTGGAATTCTCGTAGGTATACTGTGGAAGAGCAAGACCTACGCGTATTCGGGAGTATACTGTTTGAATATTACTTTATGTCTCTAATATTGAACAAGTAAAAAGAAGTTAATAAAATATAGTATGTAATATGTTCCTTATTAAGATGAGGTATGTTCTTAAGAGAGATATTAACAAAAAGAGGCCTGTGGGTGTGGAACATTTTAATATATTATCAACAACAGTGGCCTACATTTGAATACCCATAATCTTCTACTTGCTGTCTGAATCAGATATTGGATTTTCAAACCCCACAGCACTTTCTCTTGACTTTGGCTATTAGCTTGATCTCCAAGTTCTCTCTCTTGGCCCTTTTCTCCAATTTATTATTACTATATATAATACATTAACTAATTAGTGTGCAGTGTGCCCTGAGAAAGTCATTCCCTGGTTCTTGATCTCCACAATTGCTTGGTGCAGACTGCAGTTAATCAACACATACACATGGCACGAACACGACAAAGCACTTTGCTGCTCTTGTTCATGCTTCTGATATTTGCTTCATTTTGGTCAAGTTTAGAAGCCAGAAAGCTTGTTCTAGAGAAACAGCAGAAGAAGAAGCTGCAGGTGAACCCATCTTCAAGAAGGGACAGTTTGTTTCTGAATGCACTTCCTAAGGGCAGAGTGCCACCTTCTTCCCCAAGCAGAAAAGGACACGCCATGGATGTTGATGAGAAGCTCATAGCACGACACCTCCATCAAATTCTTCTGCGATCTGTCCCAAGCCCTGGCGTTGGCCACTAATAACTATATATATATGTTTCTTCTTTAATTTCTTCATTACACCACATTTTTTTATTGCCTCAGTTTTGTTGTATTTGCATGGATAGGATTGTGAATTTCTGATATAACAAGTCAAGCTTAAGGATTAGTTGCATTAATTGTGCAAAAGTAGAGTGAATATATGTGCCTATCATATGCTTTCCTCTGTTTCGGAACTACATTTGCTTAGCCTTTACGAATTACGATCTCACTCAATCATACGCATATACAATTTTTAACTCTACGTTTTCTCAATTCAACTGTTATTTTGTGCCATTCGGAATTGGAACAGAGATTTTGCCAAACCCCGTGGACAAATTCGGAATCTACAGAACCACATTTGGCGTCATTTTAAGTAATTAGAATAGATGAAAATGAAAAAGAAAAAAAAAATCCATTTCCAGACAATTGTTTGTAAGTTTCCACTTGCTTGTTTTCTTTTTTCACCAACCAAGATTAGAGGGTATTTATGTGACAATTGACAATTAATTATTGTTAAGGCATGTATAGCTTTTCTTAAAGTTTGATTTGTCTTTTGTAATAAAGTGATTCTTATCTGAACAAGTAAAAGTTAAATCCTAATCAATGTCTTTTAAGGAATCTAACTACATCTTTGTGTTGGTATGTACTTGTGACTTGGTGATCATATCGTTAGATTTTCAGATATCGAAATTACCTATATACTTTTCACCTCCCCTTTCCACTTTCCAGTCTCTGTTTAATTAAAAAGTGACACATTATAAAAAGTAAAGTTTTTTCTCCTAAGTAATTATAAGTTATTTTCGTTTATATGTCATTGTTCATGCAACATTATATAGCTATTTCGTAGACATCTGAATTTATGGCATTCATTTCAACGCAAATGGTAGCGTGGAGTTTAAGGTTGATGGGAAAGTTTTACATTAGATAGATAGAAGTGGAAAAAATAATATATTACTATATATAAGTGAGGACAGTAATAGACTATATATTTTTAAGATTTTGAGTTCACTTTATCAAGTCACTCAACTCACTTATAACAAAGTACAAAATTTATTTTTATATGATTATGATTTATAAGAAGATTAAATTTGACTTATTTGATCATATTAAAAGTAAAGTCATCCCATCACTAAAAAGGTCACATAAATCTAAAAAAAAAAAAAAACTGAAACAGCTTATATACTAATTAATTTTGACAATTTATAATAAGATCAAATTATTAATATTCATCTCTCACACGGTAAAGAAAAAGAGTTCTCTCACGTCCTCCTAATTCAGCTTTTTGATTAAAATATGAGTTGCTACTAGTTTGGTGGGATTCCTATACTAGGTTAGTTACTCAGAATGAAATGTTAACTTTTCATTATTCACTATTTTTAAAACGAATATTTGAAAATATATATGGTCATATGTAACCCCCGTATTTTTATAATTAGATTATTATATAATTTATTTACATTTTAATTTAGATATTAGAATTAAAAGTTTAGTTATGCATGTGAAAAACTTATTAATTTGTAAATATTCTTTTCTAGCATTTGTTCAACAAAATAGAATTTGCTTATTGGAATTAGGACAGTAACACATAAGCTTTTTCAAAAGAAATTAGTTAAGCGAAGAAGCATTCACTTAGCGGAGCCTAGTAGATAGAACCAGAATCTCGCTCAGCGAAAATTATCATGGCTAAGTTATGTAAGACAAGTACCTCGATTTTTGCAACCATCACTAAGCAAAGGTCTCTTCACTCAACAAAAGTGACTTGAACCATGTTCGCTTAGTGAACAATATTTCACGTAGCAAATGTGCTTAAACTTTTCCTATAAATAGGGGCAGTCATGGTGTGAAATGAGGAAGAAGAGAAAGAGCTTAAGTTAGGGGATTAAGGCTTCAAAGGTTTCCTACCACTCTTTATCAAACTCTTATTAAGGTAAGGGGGGAGTGAGATTTATAAACTTTTGTGACGTTAATCTTAATAGACTTATATGTTTTCATTACTCTTCTTATGACTATTATTATTTCTAAAACTAAGTTTTGATTGTTAATCAATATACTAATGCTTAGTTGATTGCTAAAAAATATTTAACTATGACATTGTTTCTAATCCTTTATTTATTTTCTCCAGATATTACTTTTATTCCTTTATTTATGATTTCCAAATACTACTTCTGGTTTTATTTATTATTTTTTGTACTAGTTTTGACCTTTATTTATTATTTCTAGATATTACTTTGATACTTTGTTTATTATTTTTAGATATTACAATTTGAATCTTATTTTATTACTCTTTATCACAAAGAAACATATGATAAATTTTGGTTTTTGTGAAATTGATCACTACTCTTGGATTGGTTAATAACTATCTTATAATTCTATAAGTATTTCAAAGGATTATTAGTTATATGTTGAATATTCATGATAAAATATGTCTTATAAAATATTCAAAAGGATTTTGTGAAAGTTTAGTTTGATGGAAATAAAAGGAAACCTTAAATCAATAGATACAAGATTATAGTATGTATAGAGAATTAAATATAAAAAGATAGAGGAAAGAGAATTTGTGTACCTCAAATATATTGAATCGAAGTTCTTGATCTTCAAGAATAAAAAAAACCCTAGGAATGATTATTGTAGAGATATGAGTTCAATAAGAACTCTTGAGGGTTTTACTACCTACTTTATAGGGGATTATTCTAGAGAATGTGTATTGTTGTTTTTGTAATTTGCTTAATGGGATGGCAAATTTATAATCCCCCAGGGTAGGCAGAGACCCCTCAAATGGGTGTTTTTTATGATTGACTCAACCCATCACAGAGTCAATCTTACTATAATCCCATTCAAATAATCATAAAGATATTATAAGATATGATTATCACCAAATCTTAAATTTCCAGATAATGATAAAATATAATTGATTAATACCAATCCATTATTATTTCCAACATTCTCCCACTTGGATGGTATTAATCAATAATACAAAGATAAATCATTAAGCTAGAATGACAATTATAGACAAATCTTATATTAGACAATGAGAAATTTGAGCTACAAAATAATATCCGATAGGGATATATATCATAAATATTTCTCATAAAGTATATAGAATAATGTAGTTCAATAAAATAATACTACATGGTCTCAAGCATCCAATAATACTAAGAGATATGTTACTAAAATTATATTACTTCACACATATCTCATAAGAAAGTTTCCAGACTCCCACTGATCTAAGACATCAAAACTTAACCAAACCATATGAGTTATAAAACTCCAAAGTTAAGTATTTGATCAGTGAATAAAAAAATGTTTAATTAATATAAATTTTTTTTACTTGAGTCCGAAAAATTATATAGGTGATAAAGCATAATTTACATGCATCTAATTATTCATCATAGCTCAATAACATATGTAATTACATATAGGCTACATAAATGCTCTATAATATTTGACATTTAACTAATCTGAGTTTCAAAAAAGAGTGACTATGTAAGAATCCAAAGATAAGTAGGAAATCCATAAATTCTCTACTAAAACCACATAGACACCTAGTTTATATAAAATGATACTCAGATTATTGTGGCCACAAAATGTCAATTGAGCAAACACTTAGATAATTGGTCTAAACAAAAAAATTCATAAGTACTTCAATAGTGCAAAATTGTACTCAATAGGAGTACTATCATAATAAGCACTTTTTTACAAAGTAGAAAATCATACTCGATAGGAGTATTGCATCTACAATATACTTATAGAATTTTGACCAAACAAAATGTGAAATTTTGGGTAAGGAAATGCACAATACTTAATTGCATACCAAAAGAATTAATGTGCAATACCCAACAAAATGCTCTTAACATCCATTAAAGATGTCTATTAAGATACAATGAATTATGTATCTCAATTAAAATAGGACAAAAATAAATAGTCAAGTCCTATAAAGTATGTCATATCACAATTAAATGTGCACAAGAATATATGATAATACAGATAGATAAGTCTCGAGACATGATACAAAATTATATACTTCTAAAATTTTGATCAATATTAAATTTGGGTAAAAGAGATGCACAATGCATAATTTTATGCCAAAAGGATTAATGTGCAGTACCCAACAGAATGACCTTAACATCAGTTAAAGATGTCTACAAAGATACAATGGATTTTATGTATCTCAATAAAAATAGGACAAAAATAAATAGAGAAGCCCTATAGAATATGTCATATCATAATTAAATGTGCACACGATTATATGACAATAAAAAATATATAAGTTTCGAGAGATAATACAAGATTATATATACTTCCACTAATCCTTAATATACCAAAAAATATTAGGATTATCATTAGGTACACTAGTATTAAAAGTTCTAGTGATATGGGATGATGACTTTATAAGATAATAATAAAAGTAAATTAAAATTCACTATTATTCTACTTAAGGAATTAGAAAGTAGTAGAATAAGGAATGATTAATGAGAGAAGTGGTTAAAATAACAAGAATATGAAACCTACAAATTCATCCATAAGAATAAATAATTCTCACAAATGGTTTCATAATTAACCACATATTAATCAATCTTTACAAAAATATTGATCCCTATGAGGATCTTGAAAAAATAATTACATGAGTGAGAAAATAGATCACTTGATAATTTTACGTAGAATATGAGATCATAAGCAAGTTCTCAAGTAATCATAAAAAAAAAATCAAGTGCTACAATAAACAATATTTACACACACTTGAGAATAAAACATGATTACACGCAGCAGAAGAATGTGACATATTCTTGCATATATTAAGGATATAATAATAAATAGTCTCTAACTCTCATCCCAATTTATAATGGACATAGGTTTATTTATATATCCCAAAATAAAGCCTCTAGCTTTTACAAGAATACCATTAACAATATTATAAAATATGGTATGGAGAAATTAATCTCTTAAAATTTGGGATTCCTATATTATCCTTACAAGAATTGCATACTAATATTGCAAATCAATAGAGAGTTTGTTATACAAGAAAATATTTTACAAGAGACCAATATAAAATCCTTAATATAGATCCCAACAATGTGATCACAAATAATGTGATAAGAAAAAAAATAATTTTATCAAGAACATTTGTTTTTGCACATGTATGATTAATTGGACATTTAAAGTAAAAAACCTTATATCACAACAATTTATTTTATAAGATATTAATTAAAATTCTAATATACAAAATCCTTCCACTTGATAAAGAAAAAATAAGTTGACATAACAAAAAAATACCCAGAGGGCTAAATAAAATTCAACTATTTCTTTATCAATATATATATATATATATATATATATATATATATATATAATTTGCACCACAAAAAATGCAACATTTTTTTTTGTTTTGAAGGAAAAATGTCCAATTAAAAATTATGATTCATTATGGAACAAAAGAAATGAGAGTGTAAATTTTGGTTCCATATAAATATAACTAAACATGATCAAATGAGGGAAATAAACTGAACATTACAAAAATAGGGAAACATTATGTAATTCTAAAAGTTCAGTTAAAAGAGAATCCCTAAAGAAATTACAATGTACTATAACTTATATCAATAAAATCCTAATACCGATAGGATATAAGAAAATCATTAACATAAGCCAAGAAAAATACATTGTATAACACCAAATTACATTAATAACAATACACCGATAGAGTATAGTTATCATCAATGCAATAAAAAAATAATTATATCACAAAATTCACATAAATGCATCTAAAATAGTGAAATTATAATTATGTAAATAAAAAAAGAAATTATGCATATTGTCCAATAAATTTGCATAATTTTAATCATATATATTATATGACCAACATACAAAATTCACATTATTATACCCATGATAGACAAGTAATAATAATGCAAATTAATAAAGAAAATTATGCTCATAAGAGAAGGACAATTAAGATTGTGCATAATTAATAAAATAACTTAAAATCAATTTATAAATGATAATTCAATATTAAAGAGAGTACAGTATAATTGGAGAATACAAATATTGTAAAGAATTATCACAATGAAAATAGGTCCAAAATTCAAGATTATAATAGTAAAAAAATTTTTAATTTAATCTTGAATTAATCAAATTTTTTTTATACTCAAAATACCAATAATATAAAAATATTAAATAAATATGGTATTTTTGAAAAAATAAGAATATAAAAATTAGCAACCACATTCAATGCTTCTGAGAATGAATTTAACACACGAATCATCATACATGATCGTATCAAAACGACAAAGTTCTCCCTTGACCAAATCACAAAGATATGTGTATAAAAATGAGTCCAGGCAACCCCATTAACACTTTATAAAGTAAAGTTAATACAAATATATTATGTTGCCCACACAAATGACTCATATTGGTCAAACATAAAACAAGGAAAACCATTAAGTAATTTTGAAAACAATTTACCCCAAAATTATTTAAAAGAAAACTAGGTTTTAAAGGGGTAGAACTTAAAAAGAAGTTTCAATATATAATTTAGCCATGTAAGAGTAAGGGAATGAAACTTTAACATGTTATTTTAACAATAACAAGTAGTGTAAACCCTCTTTTTTTTTTGTGAAAAAGATAATAGTGAACTATATTATAAAATTTCACTAATAACACAAAAAATCTTCAATTCAAATTTAATTTTCTAATAGAAAACAACCATAATTCTCTAATAGAAAACAACCAACCATAATATGTATCTAATCTGGCTCTGATACCAATTGATGAAATAAAAGGAAACCTTAAATCAATAGATACAAGATTATAGTATGTATAGAGAATTAAATATAAAAAGATAGAGGAAAGAGAATTTGTGTACCTCAAATATATTGAATTGAAGTTCTTGATCTTCAAGAACAAAAAAACCCTAGGAATGATTATTGTAGAGATATGAGTTCAATAAGAACTCTTGAGGGTTTTACTACCTACTTTCTAGGGGATTATTCTAGAGAATGTGTATTGTTGTTTTTGTAATTTGCTTAATGGGATGACAAATTTATAATCCCCCAGGGTAGGCAGAGACCCCTCAAATGGGTTTTTTTTATGATTGACTCAACCCATCACAGAGTCAATCTTACTATAATCCCATTCAAATAATCATAAAGATATTATAAGATATGATTATCACCAAATCTTAAATTGCCAGATAATGATAAAATATAATTGATTAATACCAATCCATTATTATTTCCAACATAGTTAAGAAAATTTCATCATAAATATAACATTTCTTGAGATCATAAAAGACAATTTAAGTATATTCTGAGACCATCAAAGGATTATTAGTTACATGTTGAATATTCATGGTAAGTATATCTTTTACTAATAAAAATGTATTAATCTTGTGACTGTTGTTATTATTGATTATTTTCCCTTAAATAGAAATTGGAGATGAGAAATTAATTATACATCTATTGTGATATTCTAATTCTTTGAGGATGATTCATAAATGATATTGTGCATGATGATTGGAATATGAGTACTATGTGATTTTTTATTGTCAAGTCTGGCGACCTTTGGAAAAGTATTGAGATGTTGTGAGATGAATTTAGTAAAGTCCTAGGTTCCCTTATAAGAATGCCATGCAAAAGC
This sequence comes from Psophocarpus tetragonolobus, assembly GCA_037954015.1. NCBI lineage: Eukaryota > Viridiplantae > Streptophyta > Magnoliopsida > Fabales > Fabaceae > Psophocarpus > Psophocarpus tetragonolobus. The sequence goes on from CM075690.1 coordinate 24,953,498, forward strand.
ATGAGTGACATGTTTTGGGAAGTCGTAACTTGGTACATTGCGAGATGAAAGGTAGAGACCAGGTTGGGTCCTAAGATGGTTTTAAATAGATGAATATTCAAGTTGTCAAAGTTGACGTATGGGCTAGAGTATTCATAAATATAAAACCCTCCATAAATGCTCATATCTCAAAATTGGTAAGGTATATCCTTCTTAAACTGAAAGAATGTTTTTTGCCCAACTGGTTGGGAGCCAGAATGTTGTGACTGGTCGAGGACTAGAATGTTATAACTGGCTGGGGGTCAAAATGTTGTGACTGGTCGGAGACCAAATTGTTATGATTGGCTGGTGGCAAGAATGTTGAGATTGGCCAGGGACCAGAATGTTGTGACTAACAAGATAACCAAAATTATGCTATAGGCAAACAACTCATTTTCTTGAGAAAATTATTTTTACCAAACTAAAGAAGGATATACAACTATTAATCACTTCCAAAACACAATCTTGACGATTGGGGTAAATCATCATAAATTGGTTATGGATCTATACATGGAATCAAGTGGGATTGAGTTCAGTAAGTGAAACGAGTATCATTGAGTCTATATATTGAGTCATGTGAGACTGAGTTATAGGTGAAACCTTAGGTCCCCATTGTTTGTTAAGTTTATTAAGGTTATTAAGTTTATTAAGGTTATGGATCTATACATGGAATCAAGTGTGATTGAGTTCAGTAAGTGAAACGAGTATCATTGAGTCTATATATTGAGTCATGTGAGACTGAGTTATAGGTGAAACCTTAGGTCCCCATTGTTTGTTAAGTTTATTAAGATTAATATTGAAAATTTATAAAAATCTCACTCATTCCATATGTTTTCTTTCATGTGTTTCTTTTCATACTTATTCGTGGTGCGAATAGAGGATGAACTTGACTCACAAGAGACATTGCAGGATTCAAAGGATTTTCTTTAAATGTGTTGGACTTCTAAGCAAATCATTTATTTATATTCAAGTAATTTTAGAATCGTAAGGACTTCACTGTTCTAAATTAGAACTTGGTAGTTATGACAACTAATATACTTATGTTTTAAATTTAAGTTCATAATAAATTATATTTTGACTCACAATACTTATAAGAAGATTATGATTTTTTATATAAGAACAAATTTTGAAAATTCTTCACAGTTTTATAAATACTTTTGGTCAAGAATTAGAAGCGGTACACCATATATAACCGCACTGAAATGATCGAGCATCTCCAACGATAAACACTATAGGAGGTTTTTAACTATTTTTAATTTATCATTTTCAGAACTTTACTATTTTTTTTTATTTCATTAGTATAACTCTTTAACCTTTTAAAATAATATAACAAATAATTTCACATCTTTATATATATTTCTTTAAACGATTGTTACTAGCTAGTTACCTTTCAATTAGTTTTTAATGATTAATTGATTGCTAAATAAAAATTCAATTCCTACATTTGATATTCACATATCTTATTCCAATGATTAATTAACTGATAAGTTAAAATTGTTCTTAATGAAATACCTAATTATTATATGTAAATTCCAAAAGTTATAAGTGAATATTAATTATCACTTGTGCACTACGTATTAGGTGTGCTATATTTTATTAGGTTTTTGTAGCTTACTAATTCGACAAAAATATAATATGTACTAATTTTTACATATGAAAACATTGATGTGTATATTTAAATATTTATTTGAACTAATTTATAACATATTTGATTAACATAAACATGTTTTGGTATATGATTTCCTTTCACTTAGTAAAACATATTTATGTTTAATACTATATTATTTACTTTAACAAAATACTAATACTAGGCTATTTATTTTAATTTATATTGTTAATAAAATAGTTTTTGAAGAAAAAGAATATAAGAGTTTAAAACTAAAAAAAAAATTAAAAATACACATAAAAAGATATTTTTAGAATAAAAATAGAATTTATATAAAAAGAATCTATAAATATAATTTTATATTCAAAGGTAATTTGAATATTTAATTAATTTAATAAATACTTCTAACTAAGATTTATAGTTTTCAATTAATTTATTAATTAGTTTGGACATGTACGAGTACTTGATTAACTTTGAAATAATTTCTATGTCAGTAAGAGGTTGTATGCATTAGATGCCAGATATAGTGAAAGAAGCATAATATTGGTAGGTGAGATCTCAAAATTTGAAAGTAGGAATGGACCTACTGGTCTGCCACTTAGTTGCATATTTTGGGCAAAAAATAGAATGAGAAAAGACTCAAAACGCGTCCAAATAACACATATACAGCGTATCCCGTTAATCCTAACCAGCTCTTCTTCTTTTAGAAGGGGATCACCGTCACTGGTCTCTCTTAATTTCTCCTTCCACACTAATTACACTGTTACTTATTTTCTTTTCAATATAAATTATGTCACCATCATAATTATTCAAATATATATTTTTCATCACTTTCTCTTATCACAAATAAAATATATGTTATACAATTTAAAGATTGGATTGTACACATCATTCGAAATTAAGTGATGAATAATTATAATATGTTGCAATAAAAATAATAATTAAAATATGTTAACTATATATAATCCTAAAAAGTATCATGATTTTATCCTTAATCAAATTATTCAAAGTTTAAGTTTTAGGCTATGAAACAAACTTAGTTGGACGATAAAACAGAATTTATCTTTACTAGTTAATACGTCTTATTTTTCAATTAGAAAGGCAAAACACAATTACATAATTAAATTCCCATATTTATAGCATTTTTAATTAAATAAAAAATATCTATTTGTCAACTAATGTACTAACCAAAGTTAATAAATATGATTAATAACTATTGAGTCGAAGTGTCATAGAAAATTATCATTAAATAAAATTATTTATAGATCTAGTGACTTTAAAATATTCAAATAGACAAATTATTTTAAGTACATCACGTTTACATTTAATATATTTATATTAAGGCATTTAAATAAATTAAAATCTCACCAATAAATTTATTAAGATGCATGTCAAATCAATCAAATGTTATACTACGTGTGCAATAGTTGTTAACCAGTTAATTATGTTAATAATTTCTATTTGTTTTTTAACCATATACTAGCCACATGATTTATTTTTCGATTCGAGATAATTTGTCAAGTGGCGTGACTAATAATAGTAAATGATTAAAAAACGTACAATCAATTAATTAAATCTATTATATTCCAAAGGTGAGTTTAGAATACACCCTGCAAAATCAATTATTCTAAATTAAATTTTAAAGTTTTTCTGAAATAGAATAAACTTTTAATTTAAACTAATTATTTTAAACATTAAACTCAACTGACAAGAATATATGAAGATCAGAAAAATAATAAAAATGAGAATATATAATAATTGCATCTGTGTGACTTGTATTATACGTTTTATTTATTTGCATCCAACATGTATACATGACGGTAGGTAGGGATGAAAATGAGAATGATTTGGATATGGTATTACAGTACGTGTTTCTATATTCATATTTAAAAAAATACTCGTATTCAATCTCATATTTGTATAAGTAGAAATTTTGATTTCATTCTTGTACCGGTTCAGTATTTATATATTCATACTTACATCTGTGACCTGCATTTTAGTTATGTATAAAAATAATAAATCAATATATTATACACATAAATAAATATAATATGAAAAACAAGTAACACAACCTTAAACATAGAACAAACTATAAAATATTCCTAAAATTTTATATATGATTACAAATAACTTATTTTTTCTTTAATTTTTGCTTTTATTTATTAAATTTATGTAAAATAATTATATATCTCTTTTAATTTTATAATTATATTACTTATAATAGATTATAATATAAATAATATTTTTTACTTAAAATTATAATTATATAATATATAATTATATTAAATAATATTTTAGACATATATGTACATTAATGTGGATGAGTTGAATACTATAATATAATATATATATATATATATATATATATATATATATATATATATATATATATATATTCACTCCTGCTCGCATAATTTTTACAAATTTAAATATGTCTTATATCAATATTTATTTTTGGGAGTAATTACATGTTACACTTGAGCGTGTTTGCGCTCCCTAACAGCATAGAATTGAATCCTATCTATCTTATATAAAACATAAAGGAAAGCGCAAACGTTAAAAATCAGAATCTGCAGATTCATTAACAAGTTTCAAGTTTGCTACACGTACTTGTGTTCCAATCCAACTACTACTATATCCAAAATTTCTATTATATTTGAATTTCATTATTTGATTGTGTTAGTAATTTTCTTCAGTATGTCTTAGTACTAATCAATCTAGTTGTGGTATATATTCCGTCTATTTTTATTTCTTTTCATTGTTTCGTATTTGTACCTAAAAATATGTATACATCTTGTATAGCATTTTTTTAATTAATGACATTCTGTTTGTCTTTTCAAAAAGAAAAACCTTGAAGAGTACGATAATGTTCTCAATCACACACAAAAAATTAAACCGGTTCACATACTGGGAGGACAACTTAATGCATCCATATCCAGAGTTCATCTCCTGCTGTCATTTGACAATATTGTCAAAGTATTCTTTAATTATAAAACATGGGCACTTTTGTTTGTCATTTAATTTTTGCAGTGGAGATGGGTGCTACACTTTTAATATAATATCACAGCTATAACCAATGTTGGGTCTCCAAAGTCAAGGCCTACTTATATCGAATAGGTGAAGCTTCGTTAATTACAATTTTTCAACAGTAATTTGGCCATTGCAAATTATATAGGTGCAGGAAATTACCCTGGACTGGGCTGACCCACTTATTAAATTATTTAGCAACTAAGCAAACCGAGCTTCATAATCTTCTGGAGTTACCAATCAACTTATAAAATACATTTACCAACCGGGACTTATAAATCTAGACTTGCTAATTTCTTTCTAGAATAATAATGCTTGTGAAAATTGGTTATTATTCTATAAATAGGAACGTAACAGAACATCTACCCCACCATTCAACAATTAAGTCCAAAAACCACACAAAGAGATAATTAAATAAATGTATAGGAATGAACCAAAGAGACCACATACGAGACAAATAGAATACAGTTGTTCCAATTATATAAAAGGTTTAATTAAGACGTGTAACTGTTTTTATACTTATATTCACTCACAACCCTTTATCTATGGTAAATTTATTGATTTTATTAACAAGTACTTTAAAAGTTACATAAATAAAAAATTATGATTAAACGTCAATGTAAAAATCTTTTACACTAACTATGTATACCAATTAAACTTATTATATAATTAGAGAATCACTCGTTTCCATTAAGAGTTCAAAACTTATATTACATCCAAGAAAACGTTAAAAAAATATTCAAATCATTGTACTCACTAGAATTTTACAATAGCTAGGACAAATTCGAAAGGTTTCATTGAGTATTGACAACAATGAAATGTAAAGAGTAAAGGTGAAATGTGTTCACCATCGACTATTAATGCAAAGAGTAAAGGTTATTCACATATGATGTTACCATTGTTAACCCTTGACGTCACAAAATTAATATTGAAGAACCATGTATACAGTGTATCTTATAGGAAAGAACAATCTAATACAATAATTCAAATAGCAAAGCAATAAAAAACGAAAAATATCTCTAACCTTACAAGAATAAATAAGGACCAATCATGTAAAACAAAACTAGACCTAAGAACACAATAAACATAATTTTAATGTGAAAATCCTAAATGCAAGGCTAATACTACTAGAAATTTATTTATTACTTGTCCATTTTCCTGTGTATTTTTTCTAAAAAATCGCAGGAAACCTATTATCTCCAACTAAAATCTTTTTGAATAATTTTTTTCCAAGGCAAAATTATAACCGCAACAAATTTTCTACCGAAATAATCGCATAAAATTTTTCTACGAAAAAAAATGCAAAAAAAATCAAAATTTACCTGCAAATTTCTGTTTCATGCGACTTTTAGAAAACCGTAGGTAATTTCCTGCGGTTTTTTGCAATTTTATCAAAATTGCAGGAAAATTTTGGATTTTTTTTAAAAAAAAAAATTTTAGTATTTATTATAATAATTTGATAATTTTTTGTTGAAATAATTATACTAAAAATTTAAATTTAATTATTTAATAATATCATAAATTAGTTATTTAATTTGTATATTTTACTATAGTTATTTAATAACTTCCTTTTAAAATATACTAAGAATAATTTAATTATAATTATTAAGTAATATCATAAAATAAAGTATTTTTAATTTAAGATAGAAAGTATAAATACTTTTAATAACTTAATATAATTATTTTATAATTTAATTTGTATACAAATAATTTATATTATTGTCAAATAAAAATTTTCTTTATTTCACTTGATTGATAAGTATAAATAAATACAAATATAATTATGAAAAATATTTTATATCTATTAATAATAAAATAAAAGAAAGTTTTTTAACACATATGAATACTTTCTTTTTTTAAAACTTCTCTTTCTAATTTTTTTGTCTCTTATATTTTAATATTTTTCTTTTTATATTTTTCACATTTATGTTTATAAGACAGCAAAAATTATCATTTTATTTACTAAAAATATATATTATTATTATTATTACATACTAAATTAAAAAAAAAATTGCATAACTAAACCTCTACACTATTTATGACAAAATTACAATGATGGTGTAAATTTAATTATTGTACAACATTTGTACAAAATTATATTAATGATATATGAATTGTACCTCTACAATATATAATATATAGTAACTGACTAATACCTAAAATTTGGTGTAAAAATAAAATAATATATAAATCATATTATACGTGTAACACCTAAAAATTTAATAGAAAAAATGATATACACAATTCAAAAAGATATGGTTACAAATAAATAAATATATATATATATATATATATATATATATTTATTTGTAAACCATATCTTTTTGAATTGTGTATGTCATTTTTTCTATTAAATTTTTAGGTGTTACAGTATAATATGATATATATATATATAAAATTTATAATTTTTCATTTTTATTTTTAAATTTTTACTTTTTAATTTTTCATTTGTATTTTTACTTTTAAATTTTATTTTTTATTATTAAATTTTAATATTCAATTTTGAATTTTTAATTTTTGGCTTTTAAATTCTATTTATCAAGTTTTGATTTTATATTTCAATTTTTATATAATTTTTAATTTTATCTTTTATTTTAATTTATAATTTTCAAATAATAATTTAAATTTTAATTCTTTATTTTAATTTCTATTTTTATTTTTATTTTTAGTTATAGTTTTTAGTTTTATTTTTTCAATTATATTTTTAGTACTGAAATTATATCATTTTTAATTTTAAATTTAAAGTATATATTTTAAATTTATAATTTTTAAATTTTAGTTATAAATTTTTACTTTTAAATTTTTTATTTTTATTTTTAATGATTACTATTAATTTTAATTTTTAATTTTTAAGTTTTCAATTTTTATTTTTGTCTTTTCGGTTTTAATTTAAATTTTATTTCAAATTTATAATTTTTAATTTATAATTTATGATTTTAGCTTTTAGTTTTACTTAAACTTTAAATTTTTAATTTTAATTTCTATAGTTAATTTTAATTTTAGGTTTAAGTTTTATTTTCTAATTTAATAATTTATATTTATAGTTCTTAATTCATATTTTTAATTTGTTTTAATTTTTTATTTATAATTAATAATACCTACAAATTTTTTTTAGTTTTATTATTAAATTTTAATTTTCAATTTTATGTTTTAGTTTTTAATTTTTAGATTTTATATTATTTTCAGTTTTAGCGTTTATTCTAATTTATAATTTTCAACTTTTAATTCAAATTTTAATTTTTTATTTTAATTTATATCTTTAATTTTACTTTTAGTTTTTAGTTTTGTTCTTAATTTAATTTTAATTTATATTTTTAGTACTTAATTTATATCTTTTAATCTGTTTGATTTTAAATTTAAAGTTTTTATTTAAAATTTATAATTTATAATTTTTAAATTTAAATTTTTAATTATTATTTTTTATTTTTTATTTTTAATGTTCAATTTTAATTTTAAATTTTAGGTTTCATTTTTAACTTTTAATTTCAAATTTTAGTTTTCAGTTTTTAATTTTATATTTAATTTTTTTATGTTTTATTTGATTTTAAGTTTAGGTTTATTTAAAATTATAATTTATAATTTTAAATTTTAATTTTGAATTTTCATTTTAGTTTCTAGTTGTATTTTCTCATTTAATTTTATGTTATATTTTTAGTTCGGAATTTATATCTAGTTTAAATTTTTTATTTATAATTTATAATATTCCTTAGGATTTTGAGTTTTAATTAGTAAATTTTTAATTTTAAGTTTTTAATTTTTAATTTCTTTATTTGACTTTTTGTTTTAGTTTTTATTTTAATTTTATAATATTAAATTAATGTTTTAAGATTTCCTTAAAATTGCAGGAAAAACCGCAGGAAATTCCTGCAATTACGAAAACCACAGGTAAATCCTACGGATATTAAAACCGCACGTAATCACTGCGGAAATTAAATCTGCAAGTAATTTTTGTAGTATAAAGTTGCAGCTAAAGTCGCAAGTAATTCCTGCCAATTTTAAAATCCATAGGAAATTGCTTACAAAAATATTTTCACAAGAAAATCCGCATGAATTTCCTTCATATTTTGAATATGAGAGGAATATTTTCTACCGCTTGCTTTTCACATGAAAATCTGCAAAAATTAATTGCAAATTATTTTCCGCAGGAAAAACGACAAGAAATGAGCATTATTCAAGTAGTGTAAAAATCATAGGTCTTCCAAACCAAATAAATAATTCACAATGATCAGTAAAGGATACAAGAAGGTTTGAAGTGAATGTTAAATCAGTACTTATAATCATACAAAAAGGAACAATGCTTACAAACGGTTGGGATATAAACAATGTCACACATCGGTTAAATAAGAAGATGAACATGGGTTTATATACACTAGATCGTTTCCATTTGTTAAGAGGCCTTTGGTGAGGTAACAAAAAACAAATCCATGAGAGCTTAGGCCTAAAATGAACAATATCTTACCAATGTGGAGGTGGTGTGCACATGGTGACCCCTCGATGTCAATAACAATTTGTATTAGAAGTATTGGTTTGACCAGGTGGTCATAACTTCTTCCATTTGACATGTTTTTTTTAGCCTAACATGATCCAAACTTATTGTAAGTTAAGTTGGTCCATTGAATTGAACGTATTTTGACATCTTTAATATAAAACATTGAAAAATAATTATGTATTATTCAACTAAAATAAGACAACTGATGACCTATTTCTCTAAAAAGGAAGAATGTATCATTGGACACCTCATAATACTTTAACTTAATACATGCTTATCTTAATTATTGAATTGACAAAAAATTGATTGAATTGATAATTTGTTCATTTTGCTTAAATGAACAAGATAGTGAATTGTTACACCAATATCTTTAATCCATCAATTTTTATTTTCTATCCATTTGCATACTTTAATCCATCAATTGGTACACCAATACATGTTTATCTTTAATCCATCAATTTTTATTTTCTTCGATATAAAAATAACAAATTATCTTCTTTAAGTAAGTTTGTTGTTTATGTTTCTTGCTTCAAACTATGTTCTATGTATGAATAAACTACTAACACTAAATATATAAATATATGAAGTATTGCCAAAGATGCATACATTGACTCATTTTGAAACTATTTGTCAACCATTCTATAACAAAATTTGATACAATTTTTTTATATTAGAGTTACAGGAAACACTTCTCAATTAACGTGTTGGTAAATCTGGTATAAAAGTAATTTTCTTGATGCGTGATGGGAACTGTCCTAAAAGACTTATTTGGGTAATCACGCAAGTCTCTCACGATACACCAAAAACCTCTCAGTAATATTCTGAGGCTACAAAACTAGTAAGGTAAACAGAGAACCAGAGAACAGAGAGAAGAGAATGGCCAAATGTATCTAGAAGTGAGAACCCGAGGCAGACAATATTTATATTGCTCAGGTTACACGTCCAACCTCCATACAGTCTCATAGTCGTTGGAAGTAATAAAAAGCACATTAAAATTGATTTAATATGACAGATGTATTAAACACAATTAATATGATGACTATAACAAATATGATGATTATTTTAATTGTGTTTATTGACGCAACGAAAAAATCAGTCCAATGGTCATATTGATTTCTAACGGCTCTAAAAAACACATTTTACAAATTAATTTGCCTATTGAAATACTTAAATTTTCCAACAATCTCCCACATATTACAAAGGCAAATAAGACTTTTGAAAAGAAGGAATCTTTGGCTAGGTTCTCAAATGAGATGTATTGCATTGGACCTGTGTAACTACGTTATATGAATCAAACCTAGACTAGTAGTACTTATCACACAATGCAATTAGTGTAACTATGCTAGATGAACCAAAAATACGTGGCTATGATAGTGGTCTACTAATCGCAATACACCCCACAATCTTTTGTTGTTTTCATTGTGTTGTGCATCTAGACCATGCGTTTGCCCAATATTCATGAGTGCTCTAGAGATTTCACAAGATCTCATGCAAACAGCCCCATTAGACACTCATATAAGAGATTTCATTAAGTGTATGTTGCAAAGCATACAACACCTATAAGGGATATGAAATTCATTAAAAGTTCTATAAAATGCTAAGTTTTCTCATAAAGCTTAACTATAAAGTTTAACATCTCATTAATGTAACATCTAGCACTTTCTCATATCATGGGAAGGGAATAAAAAAAGGAAATTGATTGATATCAATTTTAGTGTTAACAGAATGGACAAATGACTTGTTTTTACCCATATGAATCTTCTTCATGGGATCTTCATTCACAAAGGTGGAGTTACCATTATTGTCTATTTCTAAACGACTTAAGTCCCATTTCTCTCGATATTTCTAATATCATTTTTCTTCCTAGGGGTTTCGTTAAAGGATTTGCTAAGTTTCATTTTGACTTCTCAAAGTCTATGGAATTATTCCATATTTTAGCAGTTACTTTATCACTTTATGTCTCAATTGTATATGTCTATTCTTACCATTGTAATTTTTATTTTTTGCTACAACTATTGTTGATTGTGAATCATAGTGGATAAACATTGATGACGTAGGTTTCATTCCTAAAGGAATGTTAGCCAAGAAGTTTTTCAACAACTCAGCCTCAATTCCAACCCTTTATAGAGAAACAAACTTAAATTCCATTGTTGATCTCCGTGTAATTGCACCACCACCAAGTGTAAATACATAGCCATGAATGAATTTTGTCTCATATGAATCAAAGATCCAATTAGCATCACTGTACCTCTCTAGTACAGAGGAAAATCTACTGTATTGAATACCACAGTCCATGATATCTCTCAAATATTTCATGAGTCTAGCAAGTACTTCTCAATGATCCTTATTAGGATTATGAGTGTATCTACTCAATCTACCTACTGCATAGGCTATATATGGTCTTGAGAAGTTCATCAAGTGCAGTAAGCGCCCAATAATCTGGCATATTGAGTTTGAGAAATTGATTCTCCTCTATTTTTCATTAATTGAGAGTTAGTGTCATAAGAGGTACTAATATATTTTTAATCATAATAGTCAAACTTTCTAAGAAGTTTCTCCACATAATGTTCTTGGGATAGAGTTATACTATCTTCATTCCTTATGACTTTAACTCTAAAAATTACACTTGCCTCACTTATGTCTTTCATATCAAATTTGGAAGCTAAGAAAGATCTAGTTTCAAAAACTATGTCATTGCATTTACCAAATATTAACATGTCATCCACATGCAAACATATAATGACACATTCATCATTCATAAGTTTTGTGTACACACATCTATCAGCATCATTAGAGCAAAAAGCATCAACAAGAACAATCTCATAAACTTTTCATGCCATTGTTTTGGTGTCTGTTTTAAACCATATAAGGATTTTAAGAGTTTATACACTTTGTTCTCTTGACCAGGAATCACACATCTCTTAGGTTGAGTTATGTAAATCTCTTCCTCTAAATCACCATTCAAGAAAGTTATCTTAACATTCATTTGATGAATCATCAATTTGTGAATAAATACTAATGTTATCAGAATTTTGATAGAAAAAATCCCAGTAACATGCGTAAAGGTATTAAAATAATCTATGTTCTCCTTTTGAGTATATTTTTTAGCTACCAATCTAGCCTTATATTTATCTATAGATCCGTTAAGATTATATTTTCTCTTAAAGATCCACTTACAACCAATTGGTTTTGAACCCTCAGACAAGTCTAATAAGCTTTAAGCATTATTCTTTTTTAAAGAATTCATTTCAATCTTAATAGCTTGTTTCCAAAGGTTTGCATCCGATGAATTAATAGCTTTAGAAAAACTCAAAGGATTATTATCAACTAGATATGTGTAAGAATTATCACCAAAAGATTTTTCTATCATTTGTCTTTTACTATGCCTTAAATCCTCAATCATAGGTTCATTATAGGTTTCAACTAATTACTCAACTATAGTACTATCACTAGAGGTAGCAGGTATACTAGATTTCAAAGGGAATGTGTCTTAAAAGAATTCAACATTCTTAGTCTCTATGATTATATTGCAATCAAGTATATTACTCTTAGTAACAAGAAACCTATAGGTTGTACTATGTTCAGCATAACCAATAAACATGCAATAAGAGGTCTTAGGTCATATTTTCTTTCTGTTAGGATCAGGTAACATAACCTTAACTAGGCACCCCCACACTCTAAGATATTTCATAGTTTCTACTTTGTTTATCATGCAAGTTGATTAGGCCTAGTCGATGTAATTTAATAACATATGAGAAATTAACATGTCTTAATCTAGCATGCCACATATTGTATGAATCAATCGTATAAGCAGAAGAAGTAGATGTCTTATTTTCATTAATCACTTTAGAGATATTAAGTACAAAGAGACCCTGATAATAATAATCATTTCCCACAAACACATTATATTTTTTTTAATGACAATCTTATCAGACTCAAAGGTCACTTTTACACTAACTTTTCCCAACAGGGCCATAGAGACTAAATTTACTCTTATGGTAAGCACATGCATCACATCACTTAGGGCTAGTGTTTTTCCAGATGTGAGTTTTAAAAGAACTTTTCTTTTTCCCAAAACTTGAGTAGATCCAAAATCACCAAGAAAAATTTGTTCTTCTCTATCCCTCATAAGAGTATAGGAGAAAAACACATTTATATTAGCACATATGTGTCTGGTAGTCCTAGAGTCTACCATTCATTTACTCACATTGATCATAATATTTACCAGATAAATGACCGCAATAAAATTATCATCTTGTTTAGCCAATTTAACTTTAAGCTTAGGAGGATTGTCACATGTAAGCACTGAGGTATAAAATATTTTGACTCTTCAGAAAAATAATTATTTTTATTAAAGGTGAGGTTCAAAGCTACACGTGGGGTGTGAGAATTATTATTGTGATCAGTTTTATAATATACATTTTTTAAGCAATTGTAATTTGACCTTACTTTTTCTTGTGTAATTTTTTGTAGTCATCTAACAACGATCCAGCAATAATATCAATCTTGAAGACATCTGACAAATGTTTGGCGAAGGGGCGTTGGACCTCAGGTGCAGGATTGGCGGTGTGGTGGGCAACAACAGAGTCAAATTGGTTAGTCATAAGTCTTATATATTGTTGGTAAATCCTGTTAGTCTTATGCATGCTGGATACTGTTCTAAAAGACTTATCAGAGTAATCCTGTAAGTCTCTCAAGATACAATAGAAACCTCTCAGTAATATTCTGAGGCTACAGAACTACTAGTAAGGTAAACAGAGAACTGGAGAGCAACGAGAAGAGAATGACCATTTGTATTTGGAAGTGAGAACCAAAGGAACTATTTATAGTGTTCAGATTGCATATTCAACCTCTATATAGCCTTATAGATGTTGGAAACAATAAAAAACATGTTAAAATTTATTTAATATGATGATTGCATTAAACACAATTAATACGACAATTATAATAAATATAACAATTAATTTAATTATGTTTAATGATGTAAAAAGAAAAAAAGTCAATAATCATATCGATCTTTATCAGCTCTAACAACCACAATGTACAAATTAATTTACATATTGTAATATTCAAATTTTTCATGAATGTATTGCGTCAACAAATGGTTTAATCGAATAGGAAGAATATCATATCATAGCGTGGATTCCTAAAGAGGAGGAATGTCCTTTCCTTATCACGTAGTCAGTAACACAATCTAATTCACGATAAAAATGCCCAAGCATCATTTGTTAATCCATCCACCAAATAAAATTTATATAAAAGCTACTTCACATAAAAATTATACTTAAACTTTTATCTAAAATTATTTTTTCATTTTGGAGTTAAATACTTAAACTTTTATCTAAAATTACATTAATTGATTTTTCGACATCATTGCGAAAAATCCAACTTAAAATCAAACATATATACATATGTTGCTTTCCTATATTTTTACTTTTCAAGCTCTGTTGATCTACTTGCCTCTCACGTGACTTTTCTGTTCGCTGAAATGCAATTGAAATACAAACAGACTCTATATTCTATTGTTTTCATCACATGACATCATTATTTTCTTATGTTATAGATATGTTTGAAAAATCCAAACTATAATTGTATTAGTAATTCTATCTGGATAAACTATCCACCTGTATAAAATTAACAATTGCACCTAAAGAAATTAATTAATTTGAATGGGAATTATATAAATTAGGAGTGTTTGTGGTGCGATTTTGAATTTAAAACTAATCTTAATTATATTAAAAAAATATATATTAGGTGTAGTTTGATTTGTTTTAAATTAATTATAAAATTCAAATTAAACCAAATAATTTTTTTTACTGTTTGATTTGATTTTGCGGTTTAAAATTTATATTATTAAGTATTATAAAATGCATTAAAAAAATTATTTTCAAAATGGTACAAAAATTTACTGATTCTCAACAAAATTATACAAAAGTTACCGTCAATAAAATAAAGTATAAACAATCAATTCATTTAAACATTATATTTTAGTGATTGTTATCAAATTATATCCAATGAAATTAAATAAAATAATTTTGCTAAAATATTTATTCATCAACTAATACATATTAATTAAAAATATTAATTAAAGATTAAGTCAAAATCTTATAAACTTAGAAAATAATGAGTAATTATATATTTATTGAAAATTCACTAATTAATTAAAATAAGTGGTTTGATTTGGTTTGGTGAGACTTCAACATCTTGAACCATAAATTTAAATCGAACCGCATGATTTGAAAATTATAAAATCAAATCACTCTAAACCAAAATATTTTTTATTTTTAACTTGATTTAGTTCGGTTTTGATAAGAGCAAGCATCCTATAGGTGTCTTTCTGTATCTAGATATCGGGTGTGTGATCACTAAAGATAGATTCGGCCAAAATCCTCTCATTTGTATACTATACAATATAGTGTATATGAATAATACAATTTATTCTACATATTTTGTTCCTATTCACTATTTAGTGATATAAATAAAGGATTTTTTTTTTTACCAAGAGAAATTAACGAAGGATTTTTCTTTCATAAACAAAATAAACATGGCATTCGTTCGCCCAATTTAACATTAACTATCCTGAATTTCTGATATGAAGAGAATACATAAATTTACAATATTTTCCTTTAATATATAAATAACTGGCCTATTAGCTCAGTTGGTTAGAGCGTGGTGCTAATAACGCCAAGGTCGCAGGTTCGAGACCTGCATGGGCCATGTTGCTTTTTTATTTTAATGGTGGACACCTATATTCTTTACATTAATAATTTAAATTATTGATACTAGAGGAAAAATCAAAAAAATATCTCACAAATTTATTAGATAATAATATATATTATTTTATCATTCACTATACGATATTATTTACTATGTCGTTGATATATTTTACGTATAAATTGTGACTTATCATATTAGATCGATGCATCAATGTATTCACACTATTATAAAAGTAGAAAGTAAAAATAAATATAAAATAATGTCTTACATTCTTCTAAGATATTTTATTATAATTATTTTAATATTTTATAAATAAAACAATAATCACTTTTGTTTAATTATTTTGTCAACAACTAATATATTATTATTATCGGTAATATGCTATTATAATTAGAGGTGGCAAAACTAAATCATCCTGAACTTGAAAGTTGAACTTAAAAAAAATTAAAACTGGAGAAAAAAGGGTTTAATTTTAAAATATTTTACTTTTTATAATTTTCAAATTATATGATGTGGTTTACTATTTGACATATTTAAACTAGATTAAGCCAAACTAAATTATTCATCTTTAATTGTTTTAATAATTCATAAGAAAACATATATAATTATTTATTATTTTATAAACTTTTTATGTTTTAGACTTAATTTTTAATTATATTTTTTATTTATATATACTAATTGATAAGTTAATATTTTAGCAAATTAATTGTTTATACTCTAAGTTTAATTATGTGTTTGCATGAGGCATTTTAAGATTTTAAAAAATTTGAAATGCTAATCATTTGAATTGTTTTGATTTAAATTTCTTTCATTTTTTTCAAATGTTTTGTTTGAATAAATAAATTGAAATTTCTCAAATTTCTAATTTCTTGTTTGAATAAGATATTAAATTTTTTTATTAACAAAATCAATTTAATTTCTTTAAATTCAATTTTTTAGTTTGAATAAGGCAAATTAATTCTTCAATTTCTTAAATTTAAATTTATTTTTAAATATATTTAAAAATAAAATATTAAACTTCATAGACAGATATTATATGTCTAATTTATAATTATTTAACCAAAAATATTTTAAATAATATTTCAAACTTATAAATATTGATATGTTTACAACAATATTCATAGCATTTAAAAACTATAATATTATGTCAAATTAATTCATACCATAACAACAAAACTACTTTGGTCATAAAATATATTTCTTATAATTCTTCACGGAAAATTCAAGTAACAAGTTCGTGAGCATTTCATCTTACATATTCCAATCATAACTAACATTAATTTAAATCTCAAATACATAATATTCAGCAACTAAATTTCAAATTCCAAAGAAAATCCTATGCTAAGTTTCATAATAGAACTATTCTATGATAACTTTAAAACATCGTCCATTTATTTTGCAAAAACACAACAAATTAATTAAATATTGTATAACTACTAGATGAGCACGATAAAAAATACTATTAAGGGATTTCGGTATAGTTGAAAACCTAAGTGTGTAATCACCAAATAACCAAGACTTAAAATACTATCAAGGGACTTCGGATTTCGATATAGCCGAAAACCAAAAAGCAGATAAACAAAAGAATAGAAGAATTTCACATAAGAATAAAAACAGAAAATAAAGAGACTTCAGCATGGCCGAAACCCAAAATATAGCATAACCTCTCCAAAGAATAGGAAATAAGCCTCAAAGAATTTTCGCTCCACTGAAATTTGAACTCCTGCAAATAATCAATCAATTATCCAAATTAACTAAGATAAATTAACATAATTACTAATTAGCGTTATTCCCAATAAAACTGAGTAGAGTGTACAAAGTACCTGTTGGATAAAGCCAAACACACTAGGTAAAAGAGAGGAATACACCAAAGTGAACAGGTAATGATTGTTCGGTAACAAATACATTTTTTATTATAAATACAAGGTAGGAGGTACATATCATTTACTCATTCAAGAAAATTTATTAGACTCCAACCTCTTTTCACCTTCTCCATCTTACTCATTTACTTGAGCATCGAAGTCCTCTCTTGCAAGTTCTTCCTCTTTTCCTGTTCCAGAAGGTGCTAAGATACTCAACAAAGCTTATCAAAGACATTTCGAAAGGTTCATACTGATTTATAGTACTTTTTGGTAAGAACAAATATTAAATTATTAACTAATCAAAAAAGTATTTTCCAACTTTAACTTGAGAAATATATGTTTGTCACCATGTTTCAAGCAACACAAGCCAAGCCCAGAATTCTAATAAAACCTACAATGACAAACCCTCAAAGCATATAACTATTGTTACGCTTGTAGGAAAAATAATATCTTTTGTTATTACTGATAATAATGAAGAACAGTTTGGAGAAAACAAGTGACCAACAGAATTGCAAATTCCCAAATATGATAAATTCTCTTAATTGTTCACTATGATTCACAACCTTTATAATTAAAACTTAAAAGTTGATTCAAAGCTTCACATTCCTGAGAGGTTAAGACAAGTATACAAAATAGTCTATTACTGTGTAAGAAAGCTAATGGTCAACAATCTAAGCAAAACCCACAAGAACATACAAAAAGTAGCAAAAGAGTCTGGGGAGAGAGAAGAGTCATAGTACAATCCTATCATGTACGGATATATAAAGTTCAAGGCGACAATCCTAATTCCCTGCAGGCAGCATTGTGCTTAACAATATGCTACATAGGTCGAACCATCAATCTTGAATAATCAATAGTGTTATCTTACTATAAATCAACCCTAATGATCACCATTTGCAAGAACCCGAAAATTACACAAATAGGTTAAGGTTAAGATTAGCATAGGGACAGAAAGGGATAAATTAGAGGAACAGTAATCCTATAATAGAGAAACAGCAGTAGTGTGGAATCAATAAGCCATTAAAATTTTCGATTAAACAAGAGAAACAGTGAAGAGTACATTGTAGTGATCCCGCAATAAGATATTGTCATATATTACTAATTTATAATTGATGAACTACTAAGCAATCCACACAAGCTAAGCCAAGAATTCTACAAGATATTCTTTTCAAGGTTGTTTTCTGTTTTCTTTTATCTTAGTTACACCAGCAGAGCTGCAAGCTATACATAATTCTTTATGATTTATGTCATCTATCAAGCTTTTGTCAAGGTTGAAGAAGCAACCTTAGCCTGATGCACTGCTAGGGAAGGGACACAATGAACTCATGCACTCTTCCTTAACCTTCTGATGGATTCTTAAACATGGCTGCTAGTTCAATGGGTGGGTAACTCCAATTGTTTTATATCGAAAATTTAAGAAAAATATATACCTCTTCAACTTGAATCCTTGTAAAGAAGATAAATAAAAGGAATTCTATCTTGTGTTTGATTGAATGAAAATATCAGAAATATATACAAGAGGGAGTATCCATAATTACGCTATTTTATCCCTACAGTTATGCTATTCTGTTTCTATAATAATGCAAGAGTATCCTTGTAAATCAGCTATTTTAATATGGATAATTATAACAATATTTTCTCTCAATAATCTCGGGATATGATTTATTTTCTAACACTCCCCCTCAAGTTGGAGAGTGAATATCAAGAACTCCCAACTTGCGCTTCATGGTAGAGAAAACTTCTTTTCCCAGTGGTTTGGTGAACACATCAGCAAGTTGTTCAGCTGAAGGTACATATTTAGTTGTGACTGAACCATCTTGAATCTTATCATGAATGAAGTGACAATCTATCTCTATGTGTCTAGTTCTTTCATGAAATATCAGGTTAGCTGCAATGTGTAAGGCTGCTTTATTGTCACAATACAACAATGCCGGTTTAGGATGCAATATCCATAAATCTTTCAACAGTGATCGTAACCAAGTCAACTCAAAACAAGTACTAGTTAATGCTATATATTCAGCTTCTGCTGAGAATAGAGACACCGTCTTCTGCCTCTTTGTTTGCCAAGAGATGAGAGAAGATAAAAAAAAAACACAATAACTTGTAGTTGATCTTTGGGATAGTGAGCAACCTCCCTAATCTGAATCACAGAAAGCATGCAAAGATAAATCGTTTTGTGAAGGGAAAAATAGACCTTGACCTGGGTTATTCTTTAAATATTGTAGCACACGCATTACAGCTTTCATATGAGACTTACATGGAGCGTGCATGAATTTGCTCAGTACGTGTACTGCATAGGTGATATCTGGACGGGTAATTATCAAATAAATTAAGCGACCAACAAATCACCTATATATTGACAGGTCCTTTAATAATTCCCCTTCATCGGAAAGCTTTATATTTTGTTCCATGGGAAAATCCTCAGGCTTAGCTCCAAGATACCTACCATCTTTGACAATTTCCAAAGTGTATTTCCTTTATGATAAAAAAATACCTTTCTTAGAACGAGAGACCTTAATATCTAGAAAAAATTTAAGATCACCCAGATCTTTTATCTGAAAACGATTGTGCAGGAATCATTTAAGACTGGATATTGCAATATGGTCATTACCAGTTATGAGAATATCCTCGACATAGATCAACAAAGCTGTAAATGACTTGTCATTTGTACATGTAAACAGTGAGTCAGCAGCCAACGCTAATAAGCAGCATACCGTAACCATTTTAGCAGTAGGTGAAAAGGTTTCATGATAATCGATACCTTTTAGTTGTGTATATCCCTTGGCAACTAGACGCGCCTTATATCGTTCAAGGGAGCCATCAGATTTCAATTGATTTTATACACCCAACGACAAGCAATAGCCTGCTTACCAAGAGGAATAGTTCTGATAGACCAAGTATTATTGGCCTTCAAAGCAGCCAACTCAGATTGCATTGCCTCTTGCCAATGAATGTGAGAAACAACTTGATCATAACATGTAGGTTCAATATCATTAGTAATAGTGGCAATAAAAGAACAACGTTGAGGTGTGTATCGATCATAAGAGATAAAATTGGAGATAGGATATCGTGCACCTTTATTTGGAAAAGATTATGAGGATGACAATGGGTCGAGAGACACTACTTGATTGTAAATATAATCTCGCAAAGCTGCAGGAGGACCATGAGATTGTTGAGAATGACACAAGAGAGCCATGGGTGGGGAAGTAATGGGAGGCACAAATATGTTTTCTGTAGGTGTTGGTTCAGTGGATGAAGGAGGCTCAGAAGGAGGATTATCTTGGATAGCATTAGGTATGACAGTGTCTATGGTGGTTGGGAAAATGTCAATGGATTCATGCAGAAAAGTACCCTCATGGAAGACAACATCACGACTAGTGAAGACTTCGTGAGTGTCAAGATCATATAACTTGTAAGCTTTTTGGCCAAGAGGATAACCAAGAAAAATACATCTTTGGGCATAGGGAGCAAACTTATGAGAAATGTGAACATTAGTAGCATAAGCAAGACATCCAAAAACTCTAATATGTGAATAAGAAGGAATTTTACTATATAGACGCTCAAAAGGTGTCTGACATGAAAGAAGAGGTATAGGCAACCAGTTAATTATATGGACAGCAGTGGAAACACATTCTGCCCAAAACTGTAAGGGAAAATGAGCTTGAAAACGGAGAGCTCGTGCTGACGCAAGAATATGTCTATGTTTGTGCTCGACAACCCCATTTTGTTGTGGTGTGTAAGTGCAAGAATGTTGGTAAGTGGTACCTTGTTGTGTAAAAAAACCTCGCATAGAAAAAAATTCCCTTCCATTGTCAACCTGAATATTAGCTATATTGGTACTAAATTGGGTTTTGACAAAAGAGAAAAAATTGGTAAGAAGACATTGGGTTTCACTTTTATAATGCATGAAAAAAACCCAAGTAAAGCGAGAAAAGTCATCCACAACAGTCAAAAAGTACCTAGCACCAGAAAGAGAAGGAATTTTATATGGTCCCCAAATATCACAATGAAGTAATTCAAAAGGTTTAATTGAAGAAATTGAACTAGTTGGAAAAGCAAGTCGCGTTTGTTTTGCAAGAGCACAGACATCACAAGTTTTATTTGATTCTAAAGAGAAATTTAACAAATTTTTAGCCATGAAATCTAATCTAGATGGAGATAGATGTCCTAGTAGAGTTGTTTGAAAAAGGAGATGACTTAGTGACATGGGCTGCTAACGATTGAATAGGAGTTTGTGACTTATTTGATGTCATTGAAACCAAGTAATAGAGTCCACCTCGTTGTTTACCCAAACCAATTGTCATCCTTGTCATCAAATCCTACAAAATATACCCAGAAGGAAAGAAAGTTATTGAACAATTTAAATCTCTTGTGACTCGACTTACTGACATTAAATCTACTTTACAAGATGGCACCCCAAGCACGTTTTTTAAGCAAACAATTGGACTTAAAGGTAAAGTCCCAGTAGAGATAATTGGGGCCTGGTCACTATTCGACATAACAACTGGTGGTAAAGAAGTGTTTTTTTTACTGTTGACAAGCAAGGTTGGTGAAGAAATAATGTGATCGGTGACCCTACTATCAATTATAAGTTTGGGTGGTGATAAACCTGAAGAAACATTGGTGGTGTTGCCTTAGAATTAGCTGATTGAGACGATTTATTATCCTGTATAATAGATAGCATTTGTTGAAGTTGTAATTTAGTTAATCCAGTCATTGTAGACTACAACTGTTGCATCATTGGAGTCGCTGTGATATTATTAGCAAAAGGTTGACTACTCCCATTGTGATTAGAATAAGCATTCTTGGTTGCTCCATGCTTTGGGTGTTCAGGAGGATGACCATGTAACTTCCAACATGTTTCTTTTGTATGATGATCTCTATCACAATGAGAACAATGCAACGAATTCCGATTAGGACTAGAAAAATGACCTTGTTTGCGTCGAACAACAAGGGCTGCTGATTCATTTTTCTGAACAACCATGGCTGAAACTTCTATTGTGTCACGTGTGGTGCCCAAATGTCGCTGTTTTTTTCTTGAATGATGGAAGAATAATATTGTGTAACATCAGGTAATGGATTCATTAAAAGGAGTTTGCCACAAATAGCACTATAAGAGTCATTCAACCCCATAAGAAATTGCATCAATTTGCGCCTTTTATTATCTGCTCCACAAGTGCATGTTGCATTACTATAGGAACCTAACTCATCCCATAATTATTTTAACTTCGTGTAATAGGTTGCGACTGTCATTTGATCTTGAGTCAAGCAAGCAATGTTTCTCTCAATTTGAAAAATCTATGGTGCATGACTTTGAGAGAAGCGATTTTGAAGATCTTTCCAAACTTCATGAGCTGTGTCATATAAAATAACATTATCTACAATATTGGGTATTGAAGAATTAAAGATCCAAGATAACACCATGTTGTTACATTTTTTCCATGCTATATATTCTTCTGGTTCGGTCTCGGCAGAAGGTGCCTTCTAAGTTCCATCAACAAAACCCAATTTGGATTTTGCATTCAAAGATATGACCATGGTTCTACGCCAAGTCGAATAGTTGTCTCCATCTAGATATTTGGAAACAAGGACCATTCCAGGATGGTCAGAATGATGGAGAGAATAAGAACTATTTCCATTATTAGCCATGGAAACAAGGAAAGGAAAGGAATGATTTAGCAGAGGACTGTCTCTGCTCTGATACCATATAAAAAAGATAAATAAAAGGAATTTCATCTTGTGTTTGATTGAATGAAAATATCAGAAATATATACAAGAGGGAGTATCCATAATTATGCTATTTTATCCCTACAGTTATGTTATTCTGTTCCTATAATAATACAAGACTATCCCTGTAAATCAGCTATTTTAATATGAATAATTATAACAATATTTTCTCTCAATAATCTCGGGATATGATTTATTTTCTAACAATCCTGCTCGGAAGAGAGAAAATAAATCTTTGTTCTTCACTGCTACAACAAAACTTTAATAAAAAATAACATCAATAAAATCAAACTCCAAACACAATTTTATGAAATACAAATTGAAAAGTAAATCAATTACAAAGATGAGAAGACCAAGAGGAGTGAGAGAGAACAAGAAAAGCGAGAGAGAATACAGATTGGGGAGAGCGAGATGAGCAAGAGAGAACAAAGAGAGGAAGAGCGAGATAAACCTTGAATAAGAGATAGCTTCTACAAAAGGTTTGTGAGAGGAAAGGTTGTGAACCCAAGCTACTAAGGTGGTCCACCTTGGCGGTGAGAGAAGAATTTAGAATTTTCTCATTTTATGGAGAGTTTGACATTCAACTAAATCAGTGATTTAAAGTACCTTTTAAAAATGCTATCATTTTACAATATTCTTAAATTTCTATCCAAACAGCTAATCTTTAGATAAGGCATTTAATTTTATTTTTTTTAAAATATTTATCCCATTAAATTACTTCATCCAAACACACTAAAAGTAATGTAAGTGGAGGATTATTATTAAATCTGAGTGTAAAACTCTTTTACACGATCATTGTATGGGTGTTAAACTCTTAACTTTAATAATTGTTACTTTTGTATAATTTTGTTAAGCGAGAAAAATTTAATACAATGTTAGACGTAAAATTTTTAATGTACTTTTTTAAAGAGTTTAATTAGTATACACTAACTTACATTGTCATTATACCTATTAATAATTTAATACTTTAAAACTCGTATAAATGAAGAGTTGTGATTCAACATTAGTGTAAAACTCTTTTACACTATCTGTCAGACTAATTAAACTTTTTTTGTAATACTTAATAATAAAAACTTTAATCTGCAAAATCGAACCAAATCAAAGTTAATTTGGTTTGGATCAATGTTTTTAAAAGTTAATCGATAATTTAACTAGTTAAAATACTAGTTCACTAGTTCAATCATTATTGAACTAGTAGTTGAGCAATTGTTGAACCATAATTAAATCGATCTTAATAAAATAATATTTTTTATTTATTAATGTGCTATAATAACTATACTAAAAAATATTAAACAAAAAATATCACAAAAATCATAATATTAAAATATAAATATCATATATCATACATATTTCATAAGTCATAAGACATAAGTCATAACATATATGAAAAAATGGATTAAGAATGTAATTATAAAAGAAAAAATAAATTTTACCACATACACTGTCATATGACTAAGTTACCTCCCTTTTAATTAATTTTTAATTAAAAGGATTTACTTAGAAAAAAGAGAGGTACATTTAGGAAAATCTAAAAATTTAAAAAAAAAAATTGTAAACCAATCAAACTAGTTGCACGTCGGTTTTCACTAGTTCTACCAATTTTCAAGTTTCAACACCAGTTATTTATTTGGTAGTTTAAAGAATTGCCCAAATTGGTTACCATAATAGTTCATAAGATTTTTAGTCAAATCGGCCAGTCTAATCTGACTCTTACAACACATGTTTGAATTTTATAATTAATCTAAATCAAACTAAATCGCACTATACTTATTTTTTGAGTTTGATTCGGATTAATTTTAGACTCTAAATTTCACCACAAACACCCCTAATTATAATACACAATCTTAAATTTAAAGTGCACATTATTAGTCAATTAATTCAAGAAGGTAATAATAAGTTTTGTAATTTACTTTTTATATTTATTTTTTTTATTGTCACAATATATCAAAGAAAATTAATGCAAAAAATGTTGTGTTAATGAGAAATGTTGTCTTAATGAGATAATCACTCAATTTTTTATGTAAGTAAATTAATGTATTCAAAGTTGAATATGATGGAAAGGCCAATGCAATACCTAAACAATAGAGTAGAAAAAAATATCTCCAAACTTGTAAGAACCAATGGGGAAATCCAATAATATAGAGTAAAAATAGAATTACACAAATAGTATAAGCCACACATAATTTTAGTATAAAACATTCTAGTGAAAATCACATGTAGTCAAGACCAAAGAAATAATACATTATGATCAATAAGAGTATAGGAATGTCTAAAGTGAGTGCACAAACAATGCTTACAATGAGTCAAAGCAAACAAAGTAACAATGCTCACAAATAAGAACAAGAATAAAGAGATTAAAAGATATCCAATTGAATAGCAAAAATTAGCAAACAATACTTCTTCATCCATAGACCTCTTCTTAGTGATCTAACTAAACAAAACGTAATTCAATTACTCACGAAAATGCTACCTAAAAATTAGTCTAATCTAATGATGGGATGAATTTACATTTGCAATATGAAAAAATGAATATCTGGTGGTATGTGAAATGTACAATAAGTTTTCTTTCTCGCTTCTCTCTTAGTGTTTGTTATTGTATCTCTCATTCTAATAAATTTTTCAAACACGGTAATTTAATCCTCTCCACTAGTTTAGTAAGACTCAATGAACTAACATATTTAGATCTTTCTCCATATGGAAAGAGAGTCTCAAAACTCAATATATCTCTCTGGTCACAAATATGTGGTGTGATATCTAAGTGACAATTTCACATTAAACTTCAAATTTCTCTTTCCGTAATGTTTGAGTCTATCATATCAGCATATGTAAGCTTATATAACTTAGCATCCGAAACATATGGTACGATTAAAATGTCAATAACAAGTTGGGTGGGGACTGGGAGGCATCGAATTGTAGATAGGTATGGAAATGAGATATATTCATAACGGGCTTTTGTTAATATTGAAAGGATATAACGACATTAGAATTGGTCAACTCGCAGTATGGGATTCTAGCTAAAGTGTTTTAATTTGTTTTAGCATTAGGAAAAAGAATTTGATGCCAAGCGACATTAGAATACTTAATTAGTTACAGACAATGTTGTATACAAAAGGGAAAACAACAATTAATTTGATTGTGCTTTGTACATTAATTATCAAGATATGTATCAAAAGGAAAAATAAAAAATTGATTTTGTGGAGCAAACAACAGTATCGAATCCTTGCAAACGATGTTTGAATGGTAGCGAACCAAAAAAAAAAAAAACAAGCATACCAAGATGTGGGGTTGAGCTGAGACAACTGCAAATGTTTTGTTGCATGCAATTTAATGCGAATATTTAACCCCTCCTTATATTACTAGTTAAAAGACGTTC
This sequence comes from Psophocarpus tetragonolobus, assembly GCA_037954015.1. Classification (NCBI taxonomy): domain Eukaryota; kingdom Viridiplantae; phylum Streptophyta; class Magnoliopsida; order Fabales; family Fabaceae; genus Psophocarpus; species Psophocarpus tetragonolobus. The sequence goes on from CM075690.1 coordinate 24,980,317, forward strand.
AGAATATTCCTATTTGTTCAACATAAATATTGCTTGATTTGAAAAATAATATTTAATTTTTTAATTATAAAAACATAATTGTATTGGTAATATTTTAAATCAATATTGAAAACAAAAAGTAGAAAAATATCGTACCTTAAATGTGAAACTGACCAAAAAACTTGTATCATTCAATAATCCCAACTTCCATATTTATGTCATCGCATGTGTTTGTTTTTGGCAGCTCAACACTCGTTGGTTTATTTGCATTGGCTAGACCAAATAGTCTCGAGACATCATGAAACTGAAAATACACGGATTTTGTGTTCCTCACGAAATGTGTATTTTTTTTTTTAACGCAAATAATTTATTCAGTAAGAAAGAAACAAAATGTTTCTCAGAATATAAACTAACTACGCACCCCTCGTTATTCTATTGGTGCGTAACCTAATATTGGCACCTTAACTCATGTTCAATAAACACATTCTAGGATTAGCATACCAATCTGAAAACACACGTTCCCTATTAAACCCAAAAAAATATGCTAACCATTTCCACGTGATTGCTTTTATAGACATCATAATATCAACTGAATCCGTCGGCATCTTATAAAAAACAATCTGGTTTCTAGCTATCCAGATACTACAACACCCAGCTAGCCAGAAAACATACCTACACCTCTTCTTTGGCTTTCCAACCACCCATGCAGACGATGAGAGAAAAAGTTGTGTCAGATCCCCCGGAATTGGTCCTTGAATTCCCAGCCAGCTGATCATTTTGTTCCACACTGATTTAGCCTTGCTACACATTAAGAAAATATGATTTGTACTTTCAGTAGCACTTCTACAAAACACACACTGAGCATCCACTATTGGAATATCTACTCCTCTCTTTAGTAGATTATCGATGGTTGGTAGTCTGTCTAACAATATCCTCCACAACAAAGCAATTACCTTAGATGGTAATTTATCCTTCCACATTCGTCTCAGTTCTTTCGGCTCCACCTCAATTAAATTCGATGAAGTCTGTTGCGTACGTAGAATCGTATATGCCTCTGCCACTGAAAAACCTCCATCCCTACTTGGCCTCCATCTCCATACGTCCGACATCTGGTCCAAAATGACCACTGGATGCAACAAACTTTCTAAATGACGCAGTTGATCTTCTTCCCATACAAATAACTCCCTTCTTCATATCCATTTCCACCCCCTGATGGTAATAAGGATTCCCTTTTATCATTAATTGTGATGCGCTTATCTACCGATATCCCATACAACCTGCGAAATATTAAGCTTATAGGTCCATCTCCTATCCAATTATGCTCACAAAATAAAGTATCCTTTCCATTCCCTACTTTTTTCATAACATTGTTCCGGAACCAGTTTGGTATCACCGCTTTTGGTCCATCAATAGCCCATAAATCCCTCCACCACTGAGAAGTTCGAGAGAAATTAACAGGTCTATTATTGAATTTGTGTGACTGACCATACCTACACTTCAACAAACTCCCTCATATTGCATTTTCCTCTCTTAATATCCTCCACCTCCACTTTGCAAGCAAACTCAAGTTAAATTTCCATAGGCATTTTACCCCCAGACCCCCTTCTTCCTTAGGTCGACATACATTTTCCCAACTGACCCATGCAATCTTAGTCTCTTGATCTTCCCCCCCCCCCCCACAGAAAGGAGAGTTGTAATGCCGTAATAACTTTTAAAACTTTCTTGGGAACCTTGTAAAAGTAGAAGAGATACAATGGAAGGCTTGACAAAACTGAATTAATCATAACTAGCCTTCCTGCAAACAACATGTTTTGCCTTCCATCCTGACAGTTTCCTCTGAAATTATTCTATAATTGGTGACCACATTTCTGCCTTCCTTGGATTAGCCCCTACCGGTATCCCCAAAAATTTGAATGGTAGAGAAGATACCTCACAGTTCAAAAGACTATTCACAGCACACCTGAATGAGTCATCCACATTTAATCCAAAAAATTGACTTTTACTATAGTTCACCTGTAAGCCCGATGTCATCTCAAAACCACGTAAAATTACCTTCAAGTACCATACTGATTGTAGGTCGGCTTCCCCCATCATAATAACGTCATCTGCATATTGCAATATTGAGAACTTTGCCTCGTCCCCAATATTGAGCTCTTTGAACACCCCTTTATCAACTGCTGACCTAAAAAGTCCAGATAAAGCTTCCACTACCACTAGAAACAAAAAGGGTGAAAGTGGGTCTCCCTGCTTCAGACCCCTCCCTGGACTAAATTCATCAATTGGGCTCCCATTTACTAGAATTGACACATGGCTATTCCTGACAATGCTGTTCATCCACTTTCTCCATCTTCTCCCAAACCCCATCCTAGCCAACATATAATCCAAAAAATTCCAATTAACCGAATCATAAGCCTTTTGGAAATCCACCTTAAGCAAAAAACAGGATTTCTTTTTCCGTTTTTCCCAATCAACTATCTCATTTGCTACCACTACCCCATCCAGAATCGATCTACCTGGCAGGAATGTTGACTGGCACTTAGATATTAATTCCCTCATGACTCTCTTCATTCTTAGCGACAACAATTTAGACACAATCTTTTGAATGCTTGAAATTAAAGAGATTGGTCTATACTGAGCTAACCTGTCTGGCTTTGCCACCTTGGGAATCAAGGTAAGAAAGGATGATGTCACTCCTCTTGGTAGTGTGCTTGACTGATAAAATTCTTGTAATGCCTTCACCACATCTCCCCTATGATTTCCCAACATGATTTATAAAAATTGAAACCAAATCCATCAGGGCCCGAACTGTTCCCTCCCTCACATGCCCATACCGCCTCCTTTATCTCATCTGCTACAAAAGGCTTTTCCAGCATTTCTCTCTGATACCCATTCAGTTGATTAAAATGTACCCCATCCATATTTGGTTTCCCCTCTTCTTCCTCAGTGAAGAACTCTGAGAAGTGATTTAACACATAATCCCGGATATGCTGCGCTTCCTCCAGCCAACCCGCCTCTGATTTAACTGCCAGTAAGGAATTTGTATAGCATCTCTCCTTAAAGTATTTGTGAAAGTACTTGGTGTTGCTGTCACCATTTAAAGACCATTTTACCCTAGATTTCTGTAGCATGGACTGTTCCATTCTCCTTGCCTTCCCCCAATACTCTGACAAAATGTCCTGTCTTTACTGACTACTTCCACGCACTCCTTCACGTAATTGTTGATCCACGGTCTCCAATTCTACTACCTTCTCTGCCAGAAATTTCTCATCTTTACCCCACTTCTCTTCTTTCCACTTTTTAATCTTCAACTTCAAGCCTTTTAATTTGCTTGCCAGCTGATACATCTTCCATCCTTGACCCTGTTCTGATGTCCAAAACTCTTTCACAAATTCCATAAAATCTGGCTCCTGCAGCCAATGATCAAAAAACTTAAAAGGTTTAGGACCCCATGTTTATTAACTTCTGTTAAGATCCAACTATGATCTGAGAACTCTCTTGTTCTCACCCTTTGAGCTATAACTCCCCATTCCTCTATTAGATCTGGGGAAAACAAAAACCGATCCAACCTACTAGATGATTCTCCGTTCGGAGCTATCCACGTTACTCCTTTCCTGATGACCGCAATATCCAAAAGACCCATTGTTTGGATAAAGAATTTAAAGTCAGACATCTCAGTTCTAAAGTGGTAATTAGACCTCCCTTTGAACTCATGTCTATCCACCACTGCATTAAAATCTCCCCCAATTACCCAATTTACCCCCGGAAATCCTCACTTTGTCATCATCAGATCTTCCCATACCTTCCTTTTCTCTTCTAATGAACATGGAGCGTATACATTTACCACACAATTTACTTCATTGGAATTTTTTCCTCTAAATCCAATTCCGAGAATGCCCCGCCCTTGTATATCCCAAACGACCTCCAACTTATGTTTCTTCCAGATTGTTAGACATCCTCCACTAAGCCCTGTTGATGGAAGTATCCTCCACTCATACCCTGTCAACCCCCATACCTCCTTAATCTCCCATTCATTCACCATCCTGCATTTTGTCTCTTGTAATAAGCAAATATCAATATCCTTATCATTTAAAATTCTCTTGAGTCTTCTTCGCTTGGCCCGATCCCGGAACCCCCTCACATTTAATGAGAATATCTTTATTTAGCTATTCCGAGGTATCCTCCTATCCCTTCTTTCTTTCTCCACCTTGTCCCTCGTTTCCATCTCTCTTAATTCATGAATATACACTTCATCTGGTTGGCTACCAGAAATTCTGATTTCCTTCATAGCCTTCCATATTTTACCCATTTCATCGTCCTCCTTTCCTTTCCCATTCCCATCATCCTTTAATTTGTCCTGTTATCTACGCCTCATTAATTCACTCCCATCAATACTATTTCTTCTCACTTGCTTCCATACGGCTACCTCCCTCCTTTGCTCGTCCCCTCTCCCGGACACCTCTTCTCCCCCAACCAATATCCATTTCTTGTAGTCATATGGTTGTGTAGAAATAGATTCATTATTTTCGTATTCACTATTCACACTAATGACCCCTTTCCTAATTACACCACTGCCACTTCCGAAAATGAAACCCATCAATAGTCCTTCGCCGTTCGTCTTTTGGACCCATTCCAATTCTTCATTCTGGGCTCAAACTTCTTCTATTTTATTTCCGCTCTGCTCCAGATGATAAGGTTCCCCAGCCCGGCCCATATTACAGGAGAGCCCAATACACTCGTTTGACTTCCGAGTTAGCTGGCCCTACCGCGTCTCTGTAGCCGTCACATCCTCATGTCCCATCATCACGTGACTGACAGGTATCGAGCCCCGTGCAGCACATTGCCTATCTTGAAAACCGCTTCTCCTTTCGATTTCCCCACCATTCACGCCTTCTGTTGCTCTTCTGCCCTCCTTCTTTGAATACCGTTCATCTTCCTCCTCAGATAACCTACTTCCACCAAATCTTTTCCCAACTGCTCCCTGCTTTGTATCCGCCTCACACCTGAATCCTTCGCGCAAAAACTGGGATCTTGTCTCGCTTTGTTTCTTCTCCCCTACCTGCCTCTCCTAACTGTCTTGCTCAATAGCTTTTCTGCTGTAGCCTTCCCCTAAGCCTATCTACATCATCCATACCTCTGAATCCCTACTTCCATGTGTGTCTTCAACCACCGTATCGCCGCCTTGTCAGAATACAAAACCACCACGTCCTGCGCTTCCGCCCTCACCCTGTCCGTTCCCCTTCCAATTCTCTTTCCGGAGCATCTCCTTTTTCAACTCAGCCAGCCTTTTTTCTGCCTCTACCGATTCGTCGAAGTCTTCCTCCCCCTGACAGGAGCTCATTTCCGAGCCGTAAGTAGTTTTGTTATTTTGGCTGACCTTTGATTCATCCACATCTTCCCCTTCCTTCACTCTAATATGAAACATCCGCTCATCAATGTTCGCTCAAATAACCGCATTTATCGGCTTCATATCCTTCCTAGATATCACCATCTGTGCAATATCATACCTTTCTTTCCTTAAAGTAGCTTCTTCCACATACAACAACTCTCCAAAAGGTGTGACTAAGTTGTAGAAGAAATTTTCCCCTCAGACATGTAAAGGGATACCGTAACAGTTCACCTTGACCCTCCTTTCCGTGTCAACAGATCCCGGCTCCCACTCCTGTATCCCGGTAAACCATTGTTTGAACCAAATATGTTTGCCTTTTATGATGTCTTGGAGTGTCTCCCCCTGTTCCAGCTCCAGCAGTACCTTATTTTCCCCCATTGTAGTCCTGGACGCATTCCCTTTGCTTCGTACTTCTCCCACATATGCCCTCTGAAGCCGAGTGATCTCCTCCACTGGTGCTTTGTACACCATCTGCAGTTCCTCCGCTTTCGTCGTTCCTGTCTTCTGCCGCTCTTTCATATGTTTAAATCCCCCAGGAGCATGGACTACCGATGCATATGATTTCCTCATGCTTTCATTAGTTGGTATCTATTGCACCGTTCGCCCTTTAGCCGTATGATGAACATTTTGAACTTGTTTCCTCTTCCACCCGTTAATCCCCCTCTGGCTGTGCTCAGCCCGCTGTTCATACCGTGGGAGATTGACCCACAATTTTTTGTTTCCAATGAAAATATTGTCTAATTTCACCGCCAGAATTTTCGCATCTTGTACCTCCCTAAATCTAGCGAAACCAAACCTCTGCCCCCTCCTGTTCCTTTTGTTTAGAATGACCACATCATATATCTTAGCATATCTCCCAAAGATCTCCCATATATCTTTTGTCATATACTCTTCAGGAAAATGAGTGAAATAAACAGATGTTATTCGCTCCATTTCTTTCCCTGCCTCATGACCGGCTTGCCTTCCTCCCTTGCCATTCCCCTGTCTAACGTCCTTTCTTCTCGTTACCTCCGTCCACCCTTCCTCCATTTCCCCCATTATATAGAGTACTTAGTTGATCAACTAGCCCTGCAGATGATATCTTCAATTCTTATATCATAATAAATCAACTTAAGCACATAACAGCCTTTGAAGGAGTGGTTCCACCAGACTACATTCTATCTTTGTTTCTTTTAACAAGAATCCATGGAGCTGTTTAGATGAAACACGATTTGTCTCACGAAATGTGTATCGGACCGAGTTAACGTAATTCATCTTGATATAAACCATATCTCGGATGAACACTCTTCATCTACTTTGTTTATTAGGCTATGCAGATTAGCGTAACGAATTAATTTAAAACATTAACATTATTAGTAGGTTATTGAGTCTTAGTTAATCAAAGTTCATAAATCTAAATTTATATTCTGAATTTATTACACCTAAATTTATTTTAAGTTAACTTTAACTTAAAACTTACTTGAATGATAAAGTAACTTTTGTAAGTTATTTTCCACTATATCTTAGCTTCAGAGACAAAGTCATCTCGGAATACAACCAACATTGTTCTTGAAGGAGTAACAAAATGTATTGTGAAAGAGGTTTCCTTTTGTCATCACGGTGTCAAACATTTGAACTTTTCTTAAACGTATGCGAAGGTATTGATTGATGAGGTCTTTAGTATTTATTAGCTGGATTTGCCCCCCAAAGGGTTTGGTATTAGGAGTGCAGATGAAGCTACGAATAAACTAAAATATCCAAATCGGGAAACATTTGCTTCAGAATTCCTACTTACTCTATGTTATATGCTCATGCTCAACTTTTTCTTTAAAATTCATTTTAAGGTACGGATTATTATTGGCTGCCATCATCATATATGGTATATTACACCAAGAATAAGCAAACATTTTCTCAGATCAATTATGCGATCACAAAAATTAGGCTATGAGATGCTTAGGATTATAGAGATTAGGTCATGGCATGCTCGTTCAAAAAAATAAAAATGAAATTGTGTAACCGATATTTCGCATTTTAACTTAATTTAGTGATCTATCGAAAGTTGTGTGGGATTGTGCCGTTGTAATAGTGAGTCAGTATGGTCCATATGGAAACGATAGACATTATTTTCTAAGAGTAATAGTCCTGACACACTGCTTTTTCTATCTCGCGAGAACATAGTAAGAAAGAAATCCAAACATTACGTAAGATCCTCTATATAATCGAGTAACCCGAAAGAAATAAGAAATTTCCATCGGACACTTATAAACGATATTTGTGTTTTACCTAAATCAATAATCATGTTAAATACATCTGTCAGCATTGCATAATTTTTTTATTGCATTTTTCTTATTTTATTTTTTTACTTTTACATTAATATTAATTGAAATATTGCAACAATTGGATAATTTCTAATGTTAATATTTTTTTTTCAAAAAATATATTCTCTTTTTTAATATATTTTTTATTTTATTTTACTTTAACCTATTATCTTATAGTGTATCACAGTTTCACAGAGTCAATTTATTTGTTAAACAGCATACTTATTTTAATAAGTTTTTGCTTAAAATAAATAATATTTTACTTATTTTAAAAAATAAATTTTATCTTCATATTAAAGATATTTATTTCAAAATTTATTTTTTAAACCCAATATTTATGTCCTGTATCGTATATCTGTTTTGTTGGCCTGTTGTTTGTCTATAATGTGTAAGCATATTAGGTAGAGGCTTTGTTGACAATTTTTCTATGGTACCTAACTAAATTCTTTCCCTTCATTTTTGGGCATGAATAATTTGTTACTCCTGGCTTAATAAAATCAAGGTTCTAGGTTTGAAGCGTTTACTGTTCCAACAGGCAGCGAGTAAAATTTAGACAAGGATGTAGTGGTAAGAAGAAACAAATCTGAGTGTTGCTATTAAAAAAAAACAAATCTGACACTGAGTTTTTGTCTTTTGTGGACCCATAAATCTGATTATCTCCTACCCCACCACTATCCTGGTTGGGCATGAACATGTGGGTCCAAAATGCCTATGCCTCTCTGCTCTCTCATTCAGTTACTGTGTACATCCACCCACGCGCCTCCCTATTCTCAGGCACTTGATTGGCTCTTCCCTCCCATTGCATTTCTGGCCCATCAATCATGCCTACAACCCACCCTTACCTTCCACCCTTTTTCAATTCAAAATCATACCTCTACCTACTAATACTTCTCACTAATCATATTCATACACTATGCTTATTTAAGTGTGTGTTAGGTATCTTGTTTCAAAATTTATCAATTCACTTTTACTAAATCTAATTTTATATAACTCCATGATTCCATATGAAGGACCAAACATGTTATTATAAAACAAATTTCAGTCTAATACCTAATTAATGAGGCAAGTTTTAGTTTGAACACCATCATTATTATTAGATTTAAATAAACCAGCTCCTAACCAAGTAACGGTCAGATATACTCCTTAAATTAACTCCCATATAGAGATTAAATTTAGATAAATCTCTTGGACCGTGATTGAATTTGTATTACATTTCAGTTGAACGCTATTGTTAGTTTAACGACGTTCAGTTAAAGATGCCTTTACAAGTGAGATTAAAGTAAAAACAGACCCACGCTCACGCTTAATTGCTTATAGTATTCTTATAAATATCATAATACGTACTCAATTATGTAAAAACATGACAGTTGAGTATTCCCAAGGTAGTTAAAAACATGACATATATATATATATATATATATATATTAGGTTTTTATTTTTATTGCAGAAATTACGACAAACACCGGCGGAACCGTATCATCAAAATCTTTTCCGTAAAATAACCCACAAAACTTTAATCTTTACTTTATACAACGTTTTAATTGAGCACTACGGCAGCATTTGGTTAAGTAATGAAGGTTGTGCTTATTATTAAAGCAAAACTTCACACATACTCCAGTCAGAACAACCTAATGATTAAGCTTTGAATGATTACTCCTATACTAGGCGAATTAAACCCAGTTATAATAAACTCAAACAGACATATCCTTCGTATATACACTACTACCACCACTATACGATACTATATTACTTTACAGTTGAAATAGCACATAACAGAAGAAAAGGTGTGTAGACCAAATGTATAGTACTATAAATTCCATGCCGAGTTTCTAACAGAGCACCTGAAGCATCCCTACTCTGAGATCAAATGTACAATCAGAACTTCAAAAATGCCTAAATTCACAGGAATTAATTCTTTGGTATCCATCCTTTCCCCCTCAACTCAAGTAATAATACAGAAAATGAGTTGTCAAGTATTCATTTAATACTCCTTATTATATATATTTAATAAATTTCTACACATTTATTGTAAAATTAACACCTAGTATATACTTGACAACTCATTATGAGTATTATACTCATAATATTACCATAGCATGGGATACTAATACAGTAATTAATACTACTAATAATACGTATTAGGAACTAGCCGGAGAACCCGGCAGAGAGAGGTAAACTTGACTCTGAATTACTGTCTTACCGATTTTGAAACCTGGCACCACTGTGAAACCCACCCTAAGGTCGGTGCAATTGGAATCCGCAGAAGGTGAAACAGGTTCTTCTGTGACACTTTCCATGTACACCTCAGAGAACCTCGCGTTCTTCTTGATTTGAAAGACGGTAACATCATCTTGAAACGACAACGCCAAACAATGAAGGGTCCAAACGCGCTTGGCCATCTCTGAAAAAGCTATGAAAAACGCAGAATCTGGGTACCCTCCAGAGTTCACCACCTTCCTCTGGTTCAAGTTGCCGAACAAGGAACATTCCATTTTGGCATGCACCACCTGAAGGTACTTGGATTTGAGGAACTTGGAGAAGTAAGAGTTTGGGTTTTGGGTTAAGTACTGTTTCGGGTTCAGAGACTTGAGCCTTTTGAATTTGTCAAAGTAGACGTTGTGTGAGTGTTTCAGGGGAGGGTCTTCTTGGACGTTGAAATTTGGGTAGTTGAAGGCTTCAAACATTGTTATGCACACAAAGGATTCAAATGCGAAAGCTTGGTGAGGCGGTTTGGTAAAAAGTGCATTTGGGTGGATGAACTTGACAGCTGCTTCGAGATCCCAATGAGCAGACTCCATTTCCGCCATCATAAGCTTTGAGAAGCTTCTAACTGATCTCAAAGTGTGGTGAAGAAAATGAACGAAGTGGGAAGGACTCAGAGATGAATGCGAGAGGTTATCGAACAGTGACAAGGAGCCACTCGAGTTGAGCTTCTTTTCAAGTGATTTGTTAAAGGAGAGACAGTCATGGAGGTGTTTTGTGAGCGATGAGATGTTAGAGGCCTTGAAATCAAGCTCGGCTTCGAGCCTCTTGATGGTTATTTCGTAGGTTTTCATTAGGCTCTGTTGCTCTTGAATCTCGGCGAGCATAATGGTGACTTGGGGTGAAAGATCAAGGTCTTTTTTCATGAACCTGCGCTTCAACTCTGATATGGCTCTGAGTTCATCCACCACGGCTTGATCCGCGGCTTGAATTGAGTCGTTGTTGTAAGGGTGTTGAGCCATTTGGAGTTGTGCATATGCTGCTTTGATGGTTGTGACCCCAGCGAAGAGTCTTGCAATTAGAGCCTCCATAACTGCTCTATTTTTGCTATTTCCCTGGTGGGGTTTGGTATGGTGATCAGTGAAGAGATCCTCCTTAACTTTGAGGTGGGAGTTGAGCATGCAAATGCCATTGTTTGAACCAAGTTTGGTTGCACTTCCCAGACTAATCACCTTCTGGAATGTCTTTGCCAGTTTCTTGCTCCTAATGTTTAGTGCTGATTTGGGTTTAATGGTTTCCATCTCAGGACAGAGGTTTTGTTGTTTGAAGCATAAGAGTTTGGGGGGAACGTGCTTGTTGTTTAGCAAAATGGATGAGCTCCAACAAAAGGGCAAGGGTTTGAACTTGGAAGAGAAAAAGGAGATTTTAGTTATAAAAGCAGGTGCAAATCTTTGACTACTCTTAAGATTGAGATTGGTTATTAATACATAACATAAACTAAGAAAAAGGAATTAAGCAAATAAGAGTGTTTATAAAGCGCGGGAAAAGAAAAAGGACGGATGCTTTGGCTTTATCATTCTCATCACAGATCTTAAATACTCCAACCTCTAAGTAGGCTTCTAGTACAAGAACTTTCACATACAAGCCACTCATTATTTGCTTTTCTTTTTTTCTTTTTCTTTTTTTTTTTATTTCCTTTCCCTATTTGTTTTTGGAATTTTATACCTGTAGAGCTAACCAGAGATCATAGTGTGGGGCCATTTGCCTTACGTGATTCATGGGTATGATCTAATTGTGGACCCTATCCCACTAAAATTTATTACGTTTATATTATAATATTGATAAAATCATAATAATTTGACTATCTTTTCATTTATATTATATTTGAATGCAAAGAAAAATACTATAAATATTTATATATTTTTTATTAAAAATAACATAAAAATATAATGTAAAATATTTTACATTATCCAATTCACAATCAAACTATGAAAATGGATAAGATAGATATTTAATCTTATATAATGCTCTTACTATTATTATTATTATTATTATTATTATTATTATTATTATTATTATTATTATTATTATTAACTGTTTACACATCAAATATACTTCCTAAATTACTCAACCTTCCAACATAATCTAACATTTTATATTGATCAGTTTATAATCCAATGAGCACATACAATATACATGTGGTAATTTTTAATTTCACAAAAGATCAAATAATTACAAGGACTTATTGTGAAATTGTAGATTATTTATTGCACATACAATAATTAATAAACAACATTTTGTACCATATATATGGCAACATAACAAAATTAATTATATATATTGGGACTGGTTCATTGTGGGTACATGAACGGCTACATTTCTGTAGCTAGCTAAGTAGCTAACCTGAATAAAGTTAAACATTATCCAGGCTTTTATGTTAAAAATATAAAATACATACACACATAGCTTTTATTTGTGGGGACACGGTAAGAAACATTATTGTGTGTGGTTTTCATAAAAGCTATTTCCATGGTAATCAAAACTCACAAGGGACGAAGCCATCAAGGAATATTAGTTAAGCAGTAGCAGCAGAAGAAACAGATGCATGGAAAATGCTCTGCATGCAGTTTTTTATTCAATGAATTCGATAACACAACTTTTTTAAAGTAAAAAGTTATAAATGGCTAACGTAAAAAATTTGTTAAGTTTCATTTCTTTTAGTACAGATTATGAGATCTATTTTTTTGGAAGACAAATTTATTCGAGTTAAGTAAAATGGTTATGTGCATGTGCTTGCATATATTAAGATTGGAAGTCAAAATTATTGATTAGGTTAATTAGAATATTTTTTATTCAGTTTATATATGTATATTAAATTAAGTTATATTTTAAAGAATTTGTAGGTTCAAGTGGTATTTGGTTTCGTCCCTGCAAACAAGATCTCAAGTTTGAATCATAGATGAAAAAATGTGGTTAGTGGTTAGTCAAATTCTCTTATATTTTTGTTTTTAAAATATTTAATTTTAATTTAATAAAAATTATAAAATATTTTTGTATATAATTTAAAATATATTTATATGCAATTTTTGCTATAATTACATTTATTAAATTTTTAAAAATATTTACATGATTGTAAATTTTAAACATATTGAAAATGACTTTATTTACTTTCTGTTTACAACTGGTTTTAAAATATTTCTTAAAAAATTATTTTCTAAATTGTAAATAAAACATATTTTAAATTATGAAACCACCATGCGGAAATGGGAAAAGTACCATTGTACCAAGCAGAAAATGTTGACATGTAGACTAACTAATAAGTTGCTCCAATATTCTTTTTATACAAAGATAATAGGAAAAGTAGGGTTGTAAATTTAATCTTAAAATCATTGAAACAAATAAAGAAAAAATGCTGATAAAAATAAATAAAAATAATTTGATAGATTTTATTACTAATTATTTGAATATCTTATATTAAAATTGATTAAAATAAATTTAAAAATTAAAATTTAATTAATATTCACATTAAAAATTTTATACTAACGTTGAATCAATTATAATCTTTAACTTATGAATATTATAATTAAATGTTGAGATAAAACTTTTTCAACTCCGCATACTAATTTTTCTCTAAAAATTATATATTAGCATCTTTATTATAACTGTAAATAAATTGGACGTAATTAAAACACCTCCAAATATCTTGGTTTATTACTTTTTGTTTTTTTCGTGGCTTGTTATATATATTGGTTTGGAAGCTTGCTACAAACAGACATTGCTTCCGTCTTTTGCTTGAAAATCGTAAGTACTGACTCAGTGTCCAATGTCGATGCTCCGCTCAAAGCGTGAAAATATAAGGTAAATCGTTCGTTGTCCACTGTAGGCATCCCTAAACTTTAAACCTAAATCAAGGAAGCTGAAGTGATGAGAAAACCAAAATAAAGTGATTGTTTCATTAAAAAATTTATAAAACTATTTTTATTATTTAAATACTAAACGTTCATTTTCTTAGTGTTTTTTAAATTAATGTTTAAAAATAATTATAATTTTTAAATTTTTAGAAATTAAAAAAGAAAATATCAATAAGTAATTTTATTTTTCAATTTTGTATTTTTATTTTGAAAACTCAAAATAAAAAAAAATAGGTAAATTTTTTATTTTCCATTATATTATTTCTATAAATATAACAAACTTTTTATCTTCACATCTCTATAACAGTCTTCAAATAATAATTATCAAATATATTTTTTCTTTTTTTATTCCATAAAACAATTTTTAGAAGTTATTTCAAATTTTTTATAAAAAATTAAAAAACAAAACCAAACAAATTAAGTGAAATTACCGTGCTGAAAAATTTTATACATTTGAAAGATATTTTTTGTATGATTAAATATCATTTGTAGTTTTGAAAATATTTTCATAAGCAAATGTGACTCCAATTGAGGAACCATAATCCATTGGGGGACTTTTTTTTTTTTTAAAGGCTAAGCATATATTCATTAAAAGAAACAAAAAGTTTCTTAGAATACAAACGGATTATTTACTCTTCCGTATCGTATTGGAGCATGTCATGACTTATCCACCTATCTCATATTTAATAAGCATAATTTAGAATTAGCATACCAATCCGAGAATCCACACCCTCTATTAAAACCAAAGGAATATGATAGTCATTTCCACAAGATTACCTTTATAGACATCAGAATGTCGACTGAATCCGCCGGTATGTTATGAAAAACAATCTGATTTCTAGTAATCCAGATACCCCAAACCCCAGCAAGCCAGAAGACATAGCTACACTTCTTCTTTCGCTTTCCAACCACCCTTGTTGACGATGAAAGAAAGAGTTGATACAAATCCCCCGGAATAGGTCCTTGAATTCCCAGCCAGCTAATGATATTGTTCCACACAGATTGAGCCTTGGCACACCTTAAGAACAGATGATTTCTACCTTCAATAGCACTGTTACAAAAGACACATAGAGCATCTTCACCTGGGATTTCAACGTCTCTCTTCAATAGATTATCAGTGGTTGGTAATCTATCTAACAGTAATCTCCATGAGAAAGCAATTACCTTGGAGGGTAGTCTATCTTTCCACATTCGTCTCAAATCTTTGGGTTCCACCGCAATTAGTCTCGATGATGTCTGTTGCGTGCGCAGTACCGAATAAGCCTCAGCAATTGAGAAACTTTCATCCCTACTAGGCCTCTAACTCCATCTATCTGACCTGAAATCCACAATCACCACTTGCTGTAGCACGCTTTGTAAAAGACGGACCTGATCTTCTTCCCATACAAATAGCTCCCTTCTCCATACCCATTTCCACCCCCCTGATACTTCCTTTTTGTCATTAATAGTGATGCACTTATCTACCGCTAACCCATATAACCTGGGAAACTTTAAGCTAAGGGGTTCATCTCCTGTCCAATTCTGTTCCAAAAAAAAAGTATCCTTTCCGTTCCCTACTTTTTTAATGACATTATTCCCAAACCAGTTTGGTATGACTGCTTTCGGTCCATCAATATCCCCTAGATCCCTCTACCACTGAGAAGCTGTAGATAAATTCTGCTGTCTTTGATTGAATTTGTATGTCCGGCCATATCTACATTCCAGTAAACTCGCCCATATTGCATTTTGCTCTATTAATATCCTCCACCTCCACTTTGCAAGCAAACTCAAATTAAAGTTCCATAGGCACTTTACCCCAGACCCCCTTCTTCCTTAGGCCTACACACATTTTCCCAACTAACCCATGCAATTTTGTTCTCCTGGTCCTTCCCTCCCCACAAAAAGGAACGTTGTTAACCGGTAATGACTTTTAGGACTTTCTTGGGCACCTTGTAAAATGAGAATAAATACAGTGAAAGTTTAGAAAATACTGAATTTATCATAACTAACCTTCCTGCGAACGACATATGTTTTGCCCTCCACGCTGCCAGTTTCCTCTGAAATTGTTCGATGATTGGTGACCACATTTCTACCTTCCTTGGGTTCACTCCCACTGGAATCCCCAAAAATTTAAATGGCGGTGATGAGACAACATAATTCAAGAGATTGTTTACAGCGCATGTATATGAATCTTCTACATTTAAACTAAAGAATTCGCTTTTGTTGTAATTCACTTTTAGCCCCGATGTCAGCTCAAATCCACGGAGAATAACCTTGAGGTACCATACTGATTTCAAATCAGCTTCCCTCATCATAATAACATCATCTGCATATTGCAGTATTGAAAACTTTGCCCCAGCACCAATATTGAGCTCTTTAAACACCCTTTTCGCTACAGCTGTCTTGAACAATCCAGCTAAGGCTTCAGCTACCACTAGAAACAAAAGAGGAGAGAGTAGGTCTCCCTACTTCAAACCTCTCCCCGGCCTAAACTCATCCGTTGGACTCCCATTGACTAGAATTGACACATGGCTATTCCTGACAATACTATTTATCCACTTTCTCCATGTACTCCCAAAACCCAGCCTAGCCAACATATAATCCAGAAAATCCCAATTTACCGAGTCATACGCCTTCTGGAAATCCACCTTAAATAGAAAACATGGTCTCATTTTCCTCTTAGCCCAATCAACTATTTTATTCGCTACCAGTACCCCATCCAGGATCGATCTACCTGGCAAAAATGCTGACTGGCACTTAGAAATTAAATGCCCCACAACTTTCTTCATTCTCAATGACAGCAGTTTAGAGACAATCTTTTGAATGCTAGAAATTAAAGAGATTGATCTATACTGAGTTAACCTGTCCGGCCTTGCCACCTTGGGAATGAGGGTAAGAAAAGATGATGTCGCTCCTCTTGGTAATACGCCTGATTGATGGAATTCTTGAACTACGTTTACCACATCGTCCCCTATTATTTCCCAACATGATTTGTAAAACTGAAAACCAAATCCATCAGGGCCCGGGTTTTTCCCTCCCTCACAAGCCCAAACCGCCTCCTTTATTTCTTCCGCTGAAAAGGGCTCCTCTAGGCATTCTCTTTGCTGATCATTCAACTGATTGAAAGACACCCCATCCATCTTTGGTCTCGTCTGTTCTTCCTCGTTAAAGAACATTGTGAAATGATGTAACACATGATCCCGAATATTCTGAACTCCCTCCAACCACCCAACATTTGATTTAATTGCCAGTAAAGAATTTGCATAACATCTCTCCTTAAAGCATTTGTGAAAGTATTTTGTATTGCTATCACCATTTAGAGCCCATTTTACCCGAGATTTCTGTAGCATGGACTATTCCATTCTCCTTGCCTTCCCCCAATACTCTGACAAAATATCTTGTCTCTACTGACCACTCCCATTGACCCCTTGGCCTAACTGATGATCCACCATCTCCAGTTCTAATACCTTCTCTGCCAGGAAATTCTCATCTTTACTCCAATTTTCTTTTTTCCACTTTTTAATCTTCAACTTCAAGCCTTTCAATTTACTTGCCAACTGATACATCCTCCATCCTTGACCCTGATCTGATGTCCAGAACTCTTTCACTAGATCCATAAAACCTGGCTCCAACAACCAATGGTCAAAAAACTTAAACGGTTTAGGGCCCCAATTCTGTTTATTAACTTCTGTTAGAATCCAGCTATGATCTGAGAACTCTCTAGTGCCGACTCTTTGAGCTATAACTCCTCACTCCTCCATCCGATCAGGGGAAAATAAAAACCAATCCAACCTACTAGATGACTCTCCATTCGGGGCTATCCACATTGCTCCTTTTCTGATGACTGGAATATCCAACAAACCTATTGACTAAATAAAGAATTTAAAGTCAGATATCTCAATTGTAGAATGATAACTTGATCTCCCTTTAAACTCACTCCTATCCAGCACAACATTAAAATCTCCTCCAAGTACCCACTTAACCTCCGGAAATCCTCGTTTTGTCATCATCAGATCATCCCATACCTTTCTTTTCCCTTGTAACGAACATGGAGCATATACATTAACTACACAATTAACTTCAGTTGAAATCTTTCCTCTGAAGCCAATTCCAAGGAATCCCTGCCCTTGAATAACCCAGACAACCTCCAACATATGTTTCTTTCAGATTGTTAGACAACCTCCACTAAGCCCTGTTGACGGTAGTATTCTCCAATCGCACCCTGCCGACCCCCAAATCTCCTTAACTTCCCACTCATTTACCGTCCTACACTTTGTCTCCTGTAATAAGCAAATATCAATGTCATTATTATTTAATATTCTCCTGATCCTTCTTCGCTTGACCCGATCCCGGAACCCCTTCACATTTAAAGAGAGAATCTTCATTTAGTTATTCCGATCACTCCTCGTTCCCTTCTTTCCTTCTCCCCCTTATCCCTCATTTCCATCTTTCGTAATTCCTGTATGTATATTTTATCTGGTTGTTTGGCAGATATTCCGATTTCCTTCATAGCCTTCCATATTTTTTCCGTTTCATCCTCCTCGTTACCTTTTCCTTTCTCGTCTTCCTTTGGATCATCCAATTGCCCTCGCCTCATTAATTCACTCCCATCAAAACTATTTCTCCTTAGTTGCTTCCATATGGATACCTCTCTCCTTTGCCCTTCTCCTCCTCCGGACACCTCTTCTCCACCTACTAATACCCATTTCTTGTAGTCATATGGCAATGTAGAAATAGATTCATTTTTTCCAAAATCACTATTCACCGTAATGACCTCGTTCCCTCCGTGACCAATAGCACTTTCCGAAACTTTCCCGCCGTGACCAATAGCAATTCCTGTAGCTGGGCCCGTTTCGTGACCGTTGCTATTGTTTTTGCAGGCCCAAATGGTTTTTGCATGGGTGCCCGTTGATAGAGCAGCCTGGTTCCCGCCCAGTTCTGGATATTGGGCCTCCGTCTGCCAGCCTAAATGGAGAGATGGCCCGATTCCAACGGTCCAATTTTTTAAAAGCTGACTAGTCTTCTGCTGCGCATGATAGCCGAGACAGGTCTCTCGAGCTTCGTGCTTAACTGACGGCACCCTGGCAGCCTGTCCCTTCCGACACGACCTGCTGTCAGACCTCAAGCATCGTGATACGCGTCCCGGCCGTTGAAATTCGCTTCCCTCTTCATCTTCCCCTTCATTCGCCCGTAACACTTTCCTTTCTCCCGTTTTCTCTGAAAAGCTCTGCTCATACACCATTTTGTCTCTACTTCTGCCCCTACCATTCCCACCTGCTATCTGCTTCTTTCCCAAATCGGGCGTTGACCCTGTGCGTGAAAGCTGGGATCTTGTCCCCTTTCCTCTTTCCTCCCCTACCTGCCGCCCCTGGCCGTCCTGGTCGGAGTCGTCGCTGGTATAGCCTCCCGCCGCCACTATCTGCCTCATCCCTACCTCCGAGGTTTTGCTTCCAGATCTGGACTAGTGTGTGTCTTTGACCACCGTGTCTCCTCCTAGCCGGAGAACCGGACCACCACAATCAGCGCCCCTAACCTCCACCTCATCCCACTCCTTCCAGTTTCCTTTGTGGAACATCTCTTGTTTCAGCTTAGCCAGCCGTCTTTCCGCCTCTGCCGATTTGTCAAAGTCTTCCTCCCCCTGACAGGAACTCATTTTTGAACCGTAGCTAGTCTTAACTCGGCTGTGCTTAAGCTCATTTACCTCTTCCACCTCCGTTACCCTGATATCGAACTCCCACTCGTCAATGTTCGCCCGTACCATCGCATCGAGTTGCTTCATATCCTTCCTGGACATCACCATCTGTGCTACATCGTATCTTTCTTTTTTTAAGGTGTTTTCGTCCACATACAGAAGCTCTCCGAAGGGTGCGAGTAAAGTGGAGAAAAAATTTTCTCCCCAGACATGTAACGGAATTTCATAGCAGTTCACCTTGACCTTCCTATAGGTGTCAACGATCCCGGCTCCCACTTCTGTATCCCAGCAAACCATTGGTCAAACCACTGTTGTTTCCCTTTCATGGTCTCTTGAAGTGTCTCCCCCCCTTCCAGTTCCAACAGTACCTTGTTTGCCCCATGGGAGTTGCGCTCACATTGTAAATACCATGATTCATTAGGAATACCTGCGTCCTGAAAGCCGTCCCTCTGTTGCGTACTTCTCCCACATAAGCCCTCTGAAGCCGAGTCACATTTTTCGCTGGTGCTGTGTACACCAGCTTCATTTTCGCATCTTCCTTTTTTCCTGCCTCTTCTCGCCCATTGTTATGCTTAGGTTCCCCATGAGCACCTACTATCGATGCACAGGATTTTCTCATGTTTCCGTTATACCCACTCTGTTGCCCCGTTTGCCTAGCAACTGTATGATAAACGTTTTGATCTTGTTTCCTCCTCCATATGTTCATCTTTCTCTGATTTTGCTCTGTTCGCTGATCGTACCGTGGTAAATTGACCCACAACTTTTCCGTTCCAATGAAGATATTGTCCAGTTTAATCACCAGCATTTTCACATCCTCTACCTCCCTGAATCTGGCAAAACCGAACCTTTGTCCCCTCTTGTTCCTCTTGATTGGGATTACCACATCATGAACTTTGGCATATCTCCTGAAGATCTCCCACATATCTTTTGCCATATATTCTTCCGGAAAATGAGTAAAAAAGACAGAGGTTATACACCCCTTCCCTTTCCTTTCCTTAGTTACTGATTTTCTTCCTCCGTTGGCATCCTTTCTTCTCCTTACCTCCGTCCACCCTTCCTTCGTCCACATCATAAAGATGGTGAGTAGCTGCTACCCATTTCTTCAGCATATGTTTTAAAGAAATCTCTAGATTTTTTTTATACTTGTGCATATTTTTAAAAATATTAATATAAAAAAAATCTATTTTTGTTGTAAAATTTAGAAGTAAATTATATTAATTTTTATAAGATTAATTGGATCTAAAAATATATTAATCTAATAATAATGATAATAATTATACAAATTATGTACTTTTCATAACATTGATAACAATAAAATTTAACAATTAATTTTTTAAGTTTATTTTATTTCACAAAAATATTATCTTTATTAAATTAAATGAGCGTTGTATTTTAATTTAGCAGATATCAAGTATCTCATGAGTACAGGTACTATGACATTATGCTCATTAAGGAGTGGGTGAAAAATAAAACTCTACCTACCAATAGTTGGTACGTTTAAAATTATTGATGCAAATATTTTTATGGGTTTTATTCGTGAAAATCATGGGTGAAAATTTTTTTTACATCCCTATTCCAAATTTTGACAAATTATTTTTTTGTTTATTTTTTTTTAAATTATTTTAAATTTATAATATTCATAAAATATGTTTATTTTGACTTGATATTTTTTATTCTCAAAATAAAATTATTTAATTTAATCAATTTTTGTAAATAATTAAAATTATAAAATATTTATATAATTTAAAATATAGTTTTATTATAATTATAACATTGCTATTATGTTTTACATAGTTTGAAGTTATGAAGTTGGTGAAGTGAAAAGATAAAACTACTAAAAATAACTTTTTTTTATTATTTTAAAAATTTTTAGAGAAAATAAAATTGTAATAAACATATTTTTTATGAAAATGAAAACATTAAAAATGCCCAAAAACAAGAGGGACCTTGATTTGCTGTGTATATGTGCAGTTGTGGGTGAAGTAGAGTGTTTAGTGTGTCTAGTTCAACAAGGTTAACTCAAATATACTAGGTGTTGTCTAATCTGCTTTTAGTTTATTGATTTTGTTTTTTAACTTTAAATGATAATTTTATTAGTAATGTTAGTTGCTACCAGTAAGAATCTAATCAGGATCGAACCCATAACCTTTTTTACTTTCTTTATTTTTTAATCAATTGTGTCATTTTATATTATTGTATAACTCATAAAGTTTAGTTCTTTGTATAGGATCAACTGTTTGTTTAAGGGTTTCAAAATAGAGATTGTAAAATTCTTGATTTTGTTCATTATAGTGGAAACTGCTACTTCCCATGTGGGTTATATTGGTTTGAACCATCTAAATGTTAAATTTGTTATCTCTTTTGTATATCTCTTCTTTTTCTTGTGTTTTTTGGGTGTTTAATTTTTGTTATTTAGTTTTACATTTTGTGGATTCTTTGTTTGTTTTCTTGTTTGTTTCGGTTTTTTGTAATTTTTCTTTTGTCCAATTCGACCAAACACCGCGATTTTTTTCTTACCCTTAATAACACTTAATTTGTAAGAAGTTAATTAAAACCAGTAATTTATAGTTTATATATATAGAAAGCAGCAAAAAGAAAAAAAGAGTCACGTTTAGTTTTCCGTTTGAGAGGAAGTGTCTCATGTTTGTCTTCGAATGCGGTAAATGAAGAAGAGTCAGACTTTTTCTTCATATTTTCTTAATAATTGCAAAAGTGTTGACAGAACAAGCAAAAGAAACTAAACGACATGCTTCCATTTTTACGTGAAAGGAATCTGGCTTTTTCTTTGATATCGCGATCATTGAATTAAAATGACCCTAGAATGTAGTTATTATTTATACTATACTAGTAGAATCTTGTATTGGAATCGCAATTTGAATTTGATATATATTATGTTTAGCTAGTTATAGTTATATAGCTGTAGTTCATGAATCCAACAGAAGTAAACAATGGGACCATCAAAGGTTGCACATTGGTGGGAAAACATCACAAAAGAGACACAGCCGAAAGAATGATGGTGACTGAAATATCGCCTCAAGTCTTAATTAAACTTACACCAGATGGGGTACAACATAGTCAACTTGGGACAATAATGGTTTATAATATCATTGCTCTCTGTCTTCTTCAAAAATAATGAACTAATAAATCTGTGTTTTTCAAAAGCAAGTAAGATCATTCTTGCATTTGACTTTAAGCTGAACTATGACCACGAATTAATATTGTGAATAACGGTTTGTGAATATTAATGTTAATTAAGAATTATTATCAAAGACATGTTAGTTAATTTTTTTTAAAGGCAAAAAAAAAAGTTTTGAGAGTGAAAAACAATAAAATAGATATATTACAAAAATAATTATAATTCTTTTAAAAATATATATATTTACTAAAAATGGAAAAAAGTTTGGAGGAATTGCTCCTAAGTAAATCATCCACTGAATGTATATAAAACTCATTTCCATACTATGACTTTAATGACACCAACAATAACAAGATTTCCTACAATTTTGTTGCAAGATAACACTTACTAAAAGTCCAAATTTTACCAAATAGTTCGCACCCAAAACAACATAAAACTCATTTTGTTAGATAACCCTTACACTAACTGAAAATCGGCAAAACAAAATCTTAAAACATTCTCCTAGATATTTCTAACAAAAAGACAACAAAAACAAATTATTTATATCTTGGAAACCAAAATAATAGAAAACACATGTAGAATTATCGTTGACAACTAGTCCTTTAATGGATTTACGACATTAGAACATAACATTTTGCCTTTTATTTAATGTTTATTTAAAAAATTAAGGGTGTGTGTGATTATTTTTTCCCGTAAAAGATAAAATTTAGTATTAATATTTTTCTAACACAAAAATTATAAAAAATTGTTTTAAATATATAATTAATTTCTCAATATAAGACTAAAAAGTAATTTTAATTGTGAAGCAGTTTAATTAATATTTGAGTTTAATACTACAAAAGTGTAAATCAAAGTCATATTATTCAATTACAACTCTTTACAATATTCAATATTTTAGTATTTATATATATATATATATAAATAAATAAATAAATAATAAATAAATAAATAAATAAATAAATAAATAAATAAATAAATAAATAAATGATCATATGTGATTGAATTCCCAGATATCTGAACCTTTTTCTCTTAATATTTTACGAATTTTAAAATAGTTGAACATCTAAATCCACTAATAAAGTGTTTGAATTTCTCTTGGTATGCAGGCCCAAAGTTTGTGTTAAAACTAAATGTAGTAAAATAAGTTTATATACAGTAGGTTTTAAAACTTGTTGAAATGTAAAAGATATTATTGGAGACATGAAATTTATAACTATTACTTTAAATTATACTTGAAATGTAAAAGCAAAAACAAACTGTTATGGGTCTAGTTTAGTTGGTTGAACAGGTGGGTAAGTTATTGTAAATCTCTTAAAAATATCTTTAACTTTTATCCAAAAGATAAAAAAAAAAAAACAAACTTTCTTTATTGATTTTTTTTTCTTTTTTGCATTGAAGTGTAGAATCAAATACAAAATAAAATTATTACAAATAAGTTTCTTTTTCTCGTATTATGTATATATTTTGTAGTTCATTAGCTAAGGTGTAAAATCCTATTTTTATTAATATGTTATAAGTGTTTGAAATAAATAAAAGAGAGAACTAAATTTAATTTAATCATAATTAATAGATTAATGATGAAATATTTGGTTTTATTATTTATGTGAATATTTATGTTTTAGATTGATGATTGTGATTGAATAATTAAATAATTAAGTAGATTTAAATAATGGAATATTAGAAAGTGAAAGTTAGTGAGGTGAGAAATAATTAAAAATGAGATTCTTTTATATTGAGCTAGTTCTGCTAGTTTTACGCAAAGTATTAAAAAAATCTATTATCGAATGAGGGGAATGCATTTAGAAAACTGAATTTACTAATTACACCCCTCAACTTTACAAACTCATTTTCTCCCTTAATTTCTTATTCACTTTTTCTTCTTCTCACTTTTCTTCCTCTTGAGCATTTTCTTGTTCTCTCCACCATTATGTTTCCACCTTTGCATGCACCATGAATCCTTAGTGGATTTGGGAAAAATTCTTGTCATTTCTCCTAATTTTTCATTGATGATTCTACTAGATAAGTTTAATTTTACTTTCATAGACATATTTTCCTCTCTCTAACGTCAATGCATGTTCATTAAAGGGATTTGACTTTGAGATCCCAATTTCTTAAGCTTTCCTTGGTTTGGGGGTTTTGATAGGTAGTGAGTGAGTTTCAATTGAGTGTCTAAGATAACTTGGGTTCATTGTGAATTTCCTTTCTCTACAAAGCATCTTATAGGAGAAATAGGTAAGAGAAACTAAATTTTTAGTTTCAATTTGAGGAATTGTAATCCAATGCTTGCGATGTTAATTTATTGTGAGTGACTGAGCTTGTTATCTTGATTTGAGTGCTATTTAAAATAGGGTGTTTTGTTTAATTGATTATTGGAGTGTTGTTCTTGAAATGGCCCTTGATTGAATTGGTTGTTCTTTGTAAATGTGGAGAAATGATGTTCTTGTATTGATTTTGGGTGTTAAATGAAATTGTGGTGTAATGCATGTTGTTGTTATGCATATTAAATATGATGTATGTTTAAGAGATGATATGTTGAATTGTTGAGTGTAGGCGGTTACAGTTGGATGACTTAGCCTATATTTAGGTGAGGTGCATTGATGTTAGGGATACAACTAATTAAGTTCAATGTAATTTTGAATATCATATATGCAAAAGGGTATTTGTGTGATTTACATTGTGATCCTGGTACTAGATATGAAAAGGGGTATCCATGGGGATATACTGAGACAACAATTATTTTGTCATAATGGGTTAAGTAGACGTCAGACATATACTTTATTTGGTGGTCATATAAGGAATATGGATGTCTGACTCCAATTGAGAGAAATCTTTAAGCTGCCTTATTATCCAAACTCAGTGAGTACTTCGGAAAGCGGTGTGTGATAATATACTTTGTATGAATTGCTTATATTAAGAGGGAATATAAGTACGATTGATTTATTGATATTAATGTTATTGATAATTTACTCTTGTTTAATGAATTTCATATGTCAATATGCTTACTTTTGCATTGTGTGTGTTTTATGTTTATAATTGTGATGATCATGTTTTGCTAAAGATTTCCCACAAATAGTTCCCACCCAAAATAACATAAAACTCATTTTGTTAGATAACCCCCTACACTAAGCTGAAAATCAGTAAAAAATAATATTTACATTCTCGTAAATATCTCTAACAAAAGAACAACAAAAAACAAATGATTTATACCTTGGAGACCAAAATCATAGAAAACACGTGTAGAATTATCATTGACAACTAGAATTTCTAGTTCTTTAATGGATTTACGACATTAGAACATAAAATTTTGCTTTTTATTTAATATTTATTGTAAGTAATAAGGGTGTGTATTTGTTTTTTTTTCTAAAAGCAAGTTAGCTAGTAATAAAATTTAGTATTAATATTTTTCTAACACAAAAATTATAAAAAAATTGTTTTAAATAAAATATTTTTAAATATATAATTAATTTCTAATATAAGATTAAAAAGTAACTTTGATTATGAGGCAAATTAATTAATAATTGAGTTTAATACTACAAAAGTGTAAATCAAAGTTTTGAATCCGTCTTATTGTATCCACTAAATATCAAAGAGATGACATTACTAGGAGTTTAAGATTACTTCCATTGTAAAAGGTTGTTATTCTATTCATGAAATTGCTTTTGTATCCTACCATTCGAAGACATTCCTTATGTTTTTCAGTGTTTTTATTATTAATGAAAGTTGAGTTATAAAAAAATGTAAATCAAAGTTATATTTATTAATTGCAAATCTTTATTATTAATGAAAGTTGAGTTATAAAAAAATGTAAATCAAAGTTATATTTATTAATTACAAATCTTTATAATATTCAATATTTTAATATATATATATATATATATATATATATATATATATATATATATATGAATGATCATATGTGATTGAATTCAAACGTACATAAAAACCTTTTTGTCTTAATATTTTAACATAATTTTAGAATAGTTGAACATCTAAATCCACTCGCACTAATTAAAAGTTTGAATTTCTCTTGATTTGGTATGTAGACCTAAATTGTGTTAAAACTAAATGTAGTGAAATAAGTTGATATATAGTACTTTCAAAATTCGTTGAAATGTAAAAATATTATTTGAGGCATAAAATTTATAACTATTAACTTAAATCATATTTGACATGTAAAAGCAAAAACAAACTGTCAAAGGGTTTAACTTAGTTGGTTAAGCAGATACATGAGTTGTTATTATTGTAAACCTCGTCATACTGTCTTCCATTCTTATTAGGAGGATCAACAAAAGAAAAAGCAAAACCAAACTTTCTCTATTGATTTTTTTTCTTTTGTTTTCATTGAAGTGTAGAATCAAATACAAAGTAAAATTATTACAAATAAGTTTTTTTTTCTCCTATTATGTATATATTTTGTAGTTCATTAGCTAAGGTGTAAATCCTATTTTTATTAATATGTTATAAGTGTGTGAAATAAATAAAAGAGAAAACTAAATTTACTTTAAACATAATTAGTAGATTAATTAAAGAATATTTGGTTTTATTATTTATGTGGATATTTATGTTTTTAGATTTATGATTGTGATTGAATAATTAAGTAGGTTTAAATAATGGAATATGAGAAAGTGAAGTTCAGTGAGGTGAGAAATGATTATAAATGAGATTCTTCTAGATTGAGATAGTTATGCTAGTTTTAGGTGAAGTATTCATAAAAATCTATTATCGAATGAGGAGTTGTATTTAGGAAACTGGACTTTACAAACTCATTTTCTCCCTTAATTTCTTATTCACTTTTTCTTCTTCTCACTTTTATTTCTCTTGTTCTCTCCACTATTCTCTTCCCACCCTTGCATGCACTATGAATCCTTAGTGGATTTGGGAAATTTTTTGTCATTTCTCCTGATTTTGGTTGACGATTCTAGTAGGTAAGGTTAATTTTACTTTCATGGCCATATTTTCCTCTCTCCAAGGTCCATGAATATTTATTAAAGGGATTCAAGTTTGAGATCCCAATTTCTTAAGTTTACCTTGGTTTGGGGGTTTTGGTAGGTGGTGAATGAGTTTCAATCGGGTATTTGGGATAACTTAGGTTGATTATGAATTTCTCTTTCTCTACAAAATAGCTCATAAGAGAGATAAGTAAGGAAAACTAAATCTTTAATTTCAATTTGAGGAATTATAATCTAATGGTCTTGATGTTAATTGATTGTGAGTGATTGAACTTTTTATCTTGATCTTCAGTGCTATGTGAAATTGGGTGTTTTGTTTAATTGATTATTGGTATGTTGTTCTTGAATTAAGCTTTGATTGAGTTGGTTTTCCTTTATAGATGTGGAGAAATTGATGTTCTTGTATTAATTTTGGGTGTTAAATGAAATTGTGTTGTAATGCATGTTGTTGTTATGCATGTTAAATATGATGTATGTTTAAGTCATGATATGTTGGATTGTTGGATATGAGTTAGGTGACTTAGCCTTCAATGATATATCTATGTGAGGTGCATTGATGTTAGGGATACAACTAATGAAGGTCACTGTAATCCAGAATACTAGATATGGAAGGCGGTATTCATGTGATTTACATTGTGAGTCTGATATCAGATATACAAGGGGGAATTTGCGGAGATATACTCACACAACAGTTGTTTGTCATAATGGGTCAGATAGACGTCAAACAACAGTTAGTGATTGTCAAATGAGTATGCATAGGCTTTAATTGGTGATCATATAAGGAAGATGGATGTTTCATGCCAATTGAAAGAAGTCTTTAGGCCACCTTGGTGTCTGAACTCAATGAGTATTCCGAAAAATGTTGTGTCATAATATCCTTTGTATGAATTGCTTATATTTAGAGGGAATATAAGTGTCATTAATTGATTGATATAATTGTTATTGATAATTTACTCGTGTTTAGTGAATTTCATATGTCAATGTGCTTACTCTTGCATTGTGTGTGTTATGTTTATAATTGTGATGATCATGTCTTAAACAATAGATGACAGAAAAAGGTGCGGAGAGGTAAGGAAGTCAGAATTGAAAGTAAATTTCAGCTTGACTTGGAGGCATAATGTGTTTTGTTTGGATGTTTGAAATCTTTTGAATTTTGTGTACCTATAGGAGAGTATGATATAAGTTTGGCTACTGAGTAATGTATTTATATAATGGTAGAACTACAATGTAATTGAATATGTATGATGCAATACAAATGTTTATTATAAGTTTTGGACTGTAGTTATTGTGGAATCTTGTTTAGGGGGATGGTTAAGTTTGACAAAGAAATATTACACCAAATTTTTATATGGGACTTTTTGCCAACAACACCTCTCGCTGAGTGATATCTCACTACTAGAACTTCATGATTAAGATCTCTCACTAGGCCACGTGCGTTGTTGAACAAGATGTTCCAGTACTTGGGTGGACAACATAGCTTGCTTTGGACGAGCTTTACTGTGTTTGAAATAAATTATTATTTAAATTTTTATTATTTTGAGTTTTAATTGTATTATAAAAGGTTATGTTAATAAATAATAAAATAGATTATGGTAATATTTATTTGGGATGTTACCTGATGTAATTTTTATTTTAGAGAAGGTTTCTCGTACTCTTTTTGAAAGGTTTTTTATTTTTTTTTTGTCTGGAAGCTTCCTAAACTTACACATGCTGTTACCTTTCTTTTTCTTCTAAATTTCTTGCGCACAAACTCAAGAGTGGTAAAATGAGTCTAATTGTTCTATCTTTTGTCCACCACAAGAACCTTAGACATATAGTTTACTAATATCTTGTAGTCTATTTTTCTATTTCAATATAAAAAAATGAAAAAGCAAATATGTTAATAACCAGTAATAATCGCTATTTTTCAGTAAAAATAATGAAAAGTAAAAAAAAAAAAGTGTTTTCAAAATCATTCGTATTTTACTCGCAAAAGTCGCAAAAGGGTTAATTTTATAATTATAATAATTTTGATTATAATTTTTTTATATTAAAAAAATGTTTTAACCAAACAACAATAAATTTTATTATACCGTATATCCTTTCTTCTTCTTCTTTTTTTCGTTCTTTCATTTTTCTTTCCTGCATCGTCAAAAATAAGGTAGGGTGACGTAAGTTAATAACGTAGGTTCAAAATACTAACACATCCTTATGATATGTGTTATTGCACATGTAATATATATTATTAATAAAGATAATTTCTTTTTTATGTTATTTTTTAAAATATTTATTCAATTTTTATATTTATTTAAAAATTAAAAGATAAATTATTTTATCATGAGAGATTCAAATTCAGAAACTTTTTTTGTAAAATATAAATTTTACTACTAGATCAACTTTATAACTTTAAAAAATAATTTAATTTATAACATGCATATCTAACTTATGTAATTTTCATACTATCTATCATTTATATGTATTATAATCAATAATTTATAATATTATATTTTATATTATATATTATTTATACTATTAATAAAGATAATTTGATGTAAATTTTTTAAAATACCTATTGGACCTTTATATCTATTTAAAAATTAAAAAATTATCTACTTTGTAGTAAGAGGATTCAATCCCACAACCTTTTTCTCACAAAATATAAACTTTATCACTACATTAACTTTATAATCTTAAAAAGAATAATTTAAAACATTTATATACAAGCCGGTTATTCTTCCTCGTCACCGCAAACCAACCAATTCATCCTTGAATACATCCGCGAATATCCATTGTTGCCTCAACATCCTTATCAAAGAACTATTGCACGGTTTTGGGTACTGTGGCTCATTAAGTAATTTTTCACACCCTGTTTCTCTTTCTCTTGTCCTTTGTTAAAGTTTTGCCTTCATTCATTCACCACCTACCTCAATCTTTCAAGCATTTAAGCATCGTGTTCGGATTTTAAATTTTGACCTTGTAGATTTTTTTAATCCAAATAACACATTCCCCTTAGATCCTTTATAGTTAATTCATTAAAAATAATTCTCTTCAGGAGTGAATGAGGAGAAATTATTAAATTGTCTTGTACCATAATTTAGAATATGGTTTCAACACTAAATAAAATTTTTATAAGGAAAAAATTGTTTGCTTCTTTAGCTTTATTTATTTAAATAATATATCTTTTGCTTTTTTTTTTCTTCGTATGCATGCATACTCCTTGTAATGTGCAAACAAAAGCAAAATTCCCTTTTTCCTCTTAATATTAATGCGTGTATGAATTTCACAATGAATCCAAAATCTCCTTTAACCACCTACCACTGTCATTCAAATTAATCAACATTTTTGTCTTTTGAAATTCCATATTAATATATGAGCAGACTTCAAAAGAAAATGTAAATAATTAAGTTTTTGGACTTTAAGCTAATTTTTATGGTAGGCAATTTGAATTAACACTTCCTAAATTTTGAATTCACACCTATCATTTAAATTTTTTTTCTAAATACCTATTTTACCTCTAACTCTAATTTCTCTCTCCTCACTTTGTTTTCTCCTTCTTCTCTTTCCTTTAGGCATTATTATCCCCCATCGACTCCATCGTCAACACTTTCTTCCTCAGGATTTGTCGAAATTGAAGAGTCAGCGTGTTGCTCTTCTTCTTCAGGAGCACATGCCTGCAAGTCAATCCCACTAATCGTGCCTTCACCACTCCCAGCATTATCACTTTGGGAACTGCCTAGAGATGCTGCGTTTGCCCCAACATCTTGCCAATAGATGGAGATCAAGAGAGAAATACACTCTGATTTTAATGTTTTTCTTTTCTGCCTTCCCAATGCCCCCTTTCCTCTTCAATCATTGCCTCCGCTTACTTTTTTTTTATTATGTGCCTAGTACCTACATATTTATTGGGCTTTTCTTTTCTACAAATTCCTAAACCCTACTACCTACATATTACCTGCTTAACAAGTTAGGGTTTCTCCATGGCCCCTCATGGGATTTTGAATTAATACTTTCACATATTTGAATTCACATTTACCATTACAATTTTTTTAAATTCTCATTTCCCCCCCGATTCCATCTCCCTCTTTACCTCATTTTTTTCACTCTTTATCTCCTTAAATTTACTCATTTTCTCATTCTTTTCTCCTAATTCTTCATCTTGTTTTGGATACTCCAGTTTTTCTTGTTCATTTTTTCTTAGTCACTACCCCAACTATAGGTAGTCATTCTACTATTATCTCATTTTACTTATTTTAACTGTCTAGTGAAATCTTGTAGGAGAGTTAAAAAAGTTTTAAATTTTTTTTGTAAGAAAGATAAAGTGAAAAACATATA
This sequence comes from Psophocarpus tetragonolobus, assembly GCA_037954015.1. Classification (NCBI taxonomy): domain Eukaryota; kingdom Viridiplantae; phylum Streptophyta; class Magnoliopsida; order Fabales; family Fabaceae; genus Psophocarpus; species Psophocarpus tetragonolobus. The sequence continues at coordinate 25,012,159 of CM075690.1, forward strand.
AATATTTTTCATGGAAGTAGGTATTAATTCAAATTCTTCATTCATGTATGTAGCCCAACCTTTAGGCCTGATTGGAGAAAGCTTTAGGCTTTCAATATTTTCCATGTGCAAATTGTTGAGGACTTGAGATTTACTCAACTAAAAACAAAGGTAGCAAAAAAAAAAAATTAAAAAATTGAGGTAACGATTTAATATACTTACTTTACCTATTTATATCTTAAAAGCCACTAAGAATTATGACTAGACGAAAATGTAAAACTCTAATTAAGAGGTGACGGTAAATAATAGGTTGCCAACACATGATGATGAGGTTTTTTCCCAATACAATGTAGATGAACAAAAATAGAGTGATTTTGCAAAAAATTCTCAGAATTGTGTAGTTTGCACCAAACTCATCACATGAATTGGTGGTTTGGATTAAATTATTACAAAATTGACAAATGAGTTGACATTTTGACAAAAAGACAAAAAGAAAACGCAGAAACCAACAAATGATACATTCAACTTCCCATTTTAACAGGCGATTTCTGCATTTTTTTTTTGTCTTTCTGCCAAATCGGTAATTCATGTGACATGTTTGGTGCAAATTATACCATTATAAAAGTTTTTTGCAAAACCATTGTATTTTCGTCATTTTTTCTTTCATCTACCCTGCTGTGAAAACACCCCATGATAATGGGTTGCAATGTGTAAAGCGGGGATGCGTAGGAAAAGAATGTGAAGGAAGGAAGAGATTAAGGGGAAGAAATATTTTGGAGGCGACAATATTGGGTAGCTTGACGTTGCATTACTGGCTTCCTGTTTGGGAAGAAGTTGGGTGAATTCAAATAGTTGGCCCTTTCAAACATATTCTACCATCTCTGCATATTAAGGACTGGCTGCCCCCAAGAGACAACTTGCTTCTTTTTTCTCACCATCGCAAACAGGACTTCTCTTCTTAGCTTCCTCCTTCATTCATTCTTTTTACACTTCTTATTTTTTCCTCTATATATATCATGTTTAACACTCAATAATAGGCAGAAGATTCACTGATTTCACCCTATTCAAACCAGATCCTTTACCTTCTTTATTCTAGCACTACTTTTATCTTCCATTCCATTTCGAATGCCACTGGATGTAAACGTCTGCTATTAAATAAACTTAATAATAATAATAATCTATAATTTGTCTATCTAACAGTTGAATTTTAAGTTAATTACAGGTGTCATGGGAATGTTTATTGTTTTTGTTTATGTTATTGTTGTTAATCTTTCCTTTCTTTTGGACATACGGCCATGTGTTTCCTATTTTGCTTTTAACTTTTCAAACAATATATATACCACATAAAATATTATATATATATATATATATATATATATATATATATATATTATCCTTTTCAAAACACCTAACACATGTCAGTCTGTATGTTTACTTCATTTTTTAATATAAAGGATAATACATAAGTGTTTGAATAATTTAACTAATTTATACTAAATGTGGTTGATTGTTGGATAGTGAAACTAAGGGGACAAGTGCCATCCCATCCAACGCGATTCGTCAAATTGAGAAGTTCAATGCAAAGTATTGATAGCACCATCAATATATTTTAATATATTATATTACAATCCGTTGCCAATAAAAGGTAATGGGAAGTTTCCTTGAAGATTCAATAAGAGTGAATCAAATTTAAGAGTTGTTTTTCTATTAGTTTCAAGATTGAGCTGTGCGGAGCAAAATTCAATTCTTATCTTTTTCTCTCTCTGATTTTTTTACTTCGGCTGCTGCGTCTATTTGTTTAAGTCTTTAAGATATAGAAGAAACAAAGAAAAGGAAATTTAAGAAAGAAGATGGGAAGCGAAGATGTGAAGTTAATAAGCTTTTGGGTGAGTCCGTTTGCTAAAAGGGTTGAGTGGGCATTGAAACTGAAGGGTGTAGAGTATGAGTACATTGAAGAAGATATCTTCAACAAGAGCAGTCTCCTTCTGGAGTTGAACCCGGTTCACAAAAAGGTTCCGGTTCTAGTTCATGGCCACAAACCCATCGCCGAGTCATTCATCATTCTTGAATACATTGATGAAACATGGAACCAATATCCATTGTTACCTCATCATCCTTATCAAAGAGCACATGCTCGCTTTTGGGCCGCTACTGCTGAAGAAATGGTAAGTTTCTTTAGCTTTTGAATTCCTACAAATTAACTTATGCCTTAATTCCACGTTTATCTCTATACTATTGATTTTGTCTTAGAAAATCATGTTTTCCAATTTTAAAATTTTGCTATTTTTGTTTTGTTTGATCATTGATTTTTTAACTTGGACTGTTATAAAGTGAAATAAATAATATCAATTATCATATCCTTGGAGAAGAAGGCCTCTTGCTAGCTCTTCTTGGATCTGTCATTGCCTATAAGTCAATAACTAATTTTTAAAATCGTTTTACGGTAGCATCATTACTATTAAACTCTAAAGAAAAAGCTTTAAGTAAAATTTTGGTTATGGAGATGTAGAAAAACATATTAAAATGTGTGCATATATAATCATATATAGTTTAGGAAGGTTATACGGGCTGCTTTACGCACCAATATAAGCGGGATGAACGGAAAATGGATGTGAAGGAAGCTAGAGAAAGTATGGAGAAAATAGAAGAAGTGATTAAAGGTATGAAGTTTTTCGGAGGAGAGAAGATTGGATACCTAGACATTGCAGTTGGATGGATCTCTTAGGTGCTTCCTGTTTTGGAGGAAGTTGGGTCCATACAGATAATAGAGCCACTCAAATTTCCAGGCATCACTTCGTGGATGACCAATTTTCTCAGCCACCCTGTGATCAAGGACAGCTTGCCCCCAAGAGATAAGATGTTTGTTCACCTCAACCATATGCGAAATAAATGATATACTGCTCATACTATAACTATGTTACCTCTATGTTATACTACCAAAAGTATAATAATTTGTTTGCATTTCTTCTTTAATTATATTTTTTTATCAGCAATTCTACTTTAATTATATGTATAGTAATTTTAATTTAATATGTTTTGTAGTAAATTTTATCACTTTTTATCTTTTTTCTTAAATGTTAATATGATTATTTCGTTTTTTATTGTTTTTCTCTTCAAAAAAACAAATGTGCAACCGTTAATAAAAATCAAAATTTGAAACTGCTCAAAATAAAGAAAAATAGAGAAGAAAAAAAAACATAGATATATCAATAACAAATAGCAACAAGAACAAGAACACCACCAACATCAACAACAAATTAACAGATTAAAATGAAGAAAATAAAATAAAAAAAAATTAAAACAAAAAATCAAAATTTGAAGTTGCTTGCATGTTGGGGATGGAGACGCGGAGTAGGGGAGGTGCAATGGGGTGGAGAAGAAGAGGAAGGAATGAGGGTGAGGGAGAGGAACTCAACAAAAGAAGGGGAATGAGGGCTTGTGGGGAACAGGGGAGAGGAAGTTAAGGTCATAGGGAAGGGTGAAGGAGAAAGGGAAAATGGGAGGGAGAAGCAAAAAGGGAGAAAGGGTAAAGAAAGTGGAGGGGAAAAGAAAGGGGAGAAGACTATTAAAAAGGTTGTCCAATATAAGGGTTTACAAAAAATGTTTAAGATCACAAAATATGATCTCTTATGGGAGTATAAAATTGAACAGATATTTAAAGTGACTTGACATGATATTATAGGATCTATAAAAAAGTTGGCTAAAATAAAAAAGTGTGATCTGTTATGATACATTTACCTCCACATTCCTAGCTCTCAACTTGGAAGAGTATAAGCTATCAAGTTAATCTCTCAAGGAATAAAGACAAACTGAATCTATTAATAGAATCTCAAACCCTTCTCTAGCTAAGGCCTCTAAGCCCCTTCTCCTAATAGAATCTCCAACCTTCTTTTATAGCAAATAGTTTTTTGCCTTCAAAGTGTCTCCCTCCTGGAGTTGCTTAGCTTTACCCATCCAATTTTCTACCACATTCCTTCAAAGTGTGATTCATTATTGGAGATGCTCTAAAATAAATTTTTTTTATTGAAATACACAAAAAAGGAAATGCAGTTATTTAATAGTGGTTAAAAGGTAAATTTGGAAATAACAAATGTGTATCCTAAATGGGGTAATTTCCTTTATACATGTTACAGAAATAGATAATTGATATATAATAATTTGTTCTCATTTCTATTTTAATTGATATGTACAATAATTTTAATTTAATATGTTTTGTAATAGATTTTGTGACTTCTTATCTTTCTTTCACTATACTATAATTATTAAGAATATTAATTAGAGTTTAATTAGTATCATTGAAAGTGTAAACGAGTCTTATAAGAATGTTTAATCACAACTCTTTATTTATATGTTTTACACTTTTTACACCGACCGTGCACACTTTTTTTTCTCTATTAATTATTTTATATTACACCAAATCATGTTATTACATCTATAAGAAGATTTTATTTAGTTTTTTTTGGATTTATTTTTTGAGAATACTAATGCCTTTACCATACTGGCTAAGAAATTAATAGAAATTTTTTCATTGAGATACACAAAAAAAGGAAGTGAAATTATTAATGATAGTTAAAGGGTAAATTTGAAAATAACAAATTTGTATTATAATTTTCTTCCCATTTCAAATAATTTCCAAGAGATTCCATGAACTTTTTAAATACATATTTTTTATTTCAGTCTTTTAGAGTGTTTTTAGTCTCTAAAATATGTTTTTGTGTAAAAATAGTGTTTTGATTTAAATACAAATGATCATACGTTTTGTGTAAAAATAGTCTTTTGATTTAAATAGACTAAATTATACTTCGTATCCCTCTATCTTGACAATTGAGAATATTACGTCCTTTCATTTTTAGTTGCGCACATTTTACCCTCACTTTTATAAATTGCTTACATTTTATCCATTCATTAAATTCAAATGTTGATTGTTAAATTTGGAACATTGACTTACCACATGTTATTATTGTATAACGGGGCACTCTATTTTGGCACATGTGCACAAGTGCTAAATTATACTTCATGCCCTTTTATTTTGGCACTTACGCACATTGTGTCTTCCTATTATAATTGCACACATTTTGTTCCTTCCTTTTATAAATTGCTTACATTTTATCTATCTATTAAATTTGAAATGTTGACTTTCCACAAGTCATTATTGTATGACGCGACACTGTGATTTAAAGTTAACATTTAGAGAGAAAATATTGTGCTCTTTATGCCTTTTGTGCTTGAAAAAGGCTTTTAACATATGGAGAAACAAAGATATAAATGAAAACCTCTTTGATGACATAGCCCTGAGAAACAGTAAGACATTATCATCACTTCCACTTTCACAAGTGTTTAATAAATGGATCAGTAAAAGGTGGAAATCCATGCATTCCTATTAAACCAAATATATTTAAAGAATCTACAAATCCTCCCTCAACCAATAACTTAGTTACTACCAGTTTATAAGTAGAATGTCAAAGCTTTAACTATTTTTCAATCACTAGTCGGCAAAGAATCATGCTTGTTGATAACTGTCTAATGTACCTATTTTTACATAGATAAAATAGAATAGTTATCATAATTATTTCTTATTTAATACCTTGTTTTCCTCTTATTTCACTTTAAATTATATTTACTTATAAATTTTTTAGGTTTAGATTTTATTTTATGCATATTTTATGTTATTTTCTCCATTTTTAGTTGTTTTTTAGTCAAGTTTTGAAAGGATTGAAAAAAGCAAAGAAAAATCACAAAATTTGGTATGTGTTTGGCATGAATGCGCAACTCTCACTCTATGAATACCTAGCACTCACTCTATGAGCGTCCAACACTCACTTTATGTGCACCTAGTGCTCGGGACAGATTTTGCAAAAACACAAAATTCATTATCTAACACCTAATATTCTGTCACCCAACACCCAAGAAAACTTAGCAATGAAGGACTTTTATGGCACCCAACGGCCACTTTTTGATCGTTGGGCGCTTTTGCTGCAATCTAAAAATATAAAAGGCGAGTTTCAATCAATTTAGGTGGTTTCGTCTAAGGATTCCTTGCTCTTTCTTGACTTGGGGTTCCACACCTACTGGCTTAGGACACGTTCATACCATCTTCATCCTTCCACAAGCTCATTTACCTCTATGGTTAGCTAGGTTTTGTATTTAATTGGATTTTGGTGTAGCTTTACCAAAACTCTTATGTATTTTTGTACTTTTAATCTAAGTTTATTTTTCCTTATTGATGTTCTTCTTTGCCTTGCTCTTTATTTCTAAAATATTTCTTATTTTTTATTTGTTGAATGAGACCAGGAGGGGATTTGATTTGTAAATCGAGAAATGTTTTGTTTTGTGGGTTTTACTTGTTAAATGAGCCCGGGAGAGGATTTTGACCCATAAAGCGACAAGAACTCCCAATGGGTCTTATTGATTGGGAAAGAGTAATACCTATTGGCCATCTTGAGCTCCTTTACTTAATGCAAGTTTTTTTACTTTAGAATACGTGTTGAAACAATAGTCTAAAGCCCAAAGTTTAGTTCCTTACTTGTGAGGAATCAAAGTTAAGGATACTTTTATGGATGATGGAAATGTAGGTAGTGAACAAAGGTTTTGAGTCCATTTATGCACTTGAGGGATGGTTTAGTAAGTCAAACCCAATTGAATAACATACGTGTAATCATTGTGTTTTTATTTATTTTACTTTATTTACTTTATGTTTGGTAATTTAATTAATTTCTATCTCTTCATTAGTACAAGTAGAAAGTAATGACGTTTCTGAGTATCAACAAATCCTTGTGAATCGACCCGATATATTTATCAATTACTACATATGATTTACGCATTTGTCGTGAGTATTATAGAAGACTTTTTGAACTCATCACTTGCATCTACCGTCCTATTCATTTGGCAATTCATTAAAACATAAAAAACATATCTTGTAGAAGCAACCCCCTCTTTGTCAACCATCTCTCTAAAGATCTACTTTCACAAACTGAAACAAAACATATTAACATGCAATAACACAAACTTTTGTCCAAAGGAAAACCCATTCCAAGAAAATTACATAGTGGAATTAAGTAGTGTGTGATTAAGGTCCAATATAAGACATAATTTCTGTGCAGCAAACATTTTATTTTGTTCCTCGATCCTCCTTTCTCTCTCTCTCTGTAAGCAACTTTCTGCTACTCATCATAACCTTCAAAAAGATAATCAACATCTCCCCATGTACTCTAGGATCAAGCAGTACCTAACACCGCTGGTTCATGAGTTGATCCCATGCCAACTAGCAAATTTTGGGTTTTTAACACAACAGATTTTTGTTCCCTTCTATCTAAAGTAAGGGGAACAGTTACCGACGAAAAATTTTGAGCAACACGAGTGTGATTTGATGATTCTTGGGAAACATACATAATATCAACAATGTTTTTCATACTCTTGGTGAACTATTGAGCAATATCAGCTAGTGCACTTGATTAATGAATCAATTTTGTGTTCACCTTACCCTTAAGCTTCTGGAAATTGACATTATCTCTAGTTCTCTGGATGTTTGACATTGAGGCTACAATAACTTTGAATTGCTCATATATAGTATTATTACTATGGAGACTTCATTGTGGATTTTTAACCCTAAATGCACAAATTGTTAATTCTAAGGAGAATGCACTATGGATTTGGAGAATGTGATGTGGATTTGGAAAAGGGGTTTTTAGAAGCCCTAAATCAGTTTGGGTTGTTAACTCTAAATCATAGTGACACATTATACAATAATGACACATGACAAATTCAAATTTAACAGTCAATGGTTTAAATTTAACGGATGGATTAAATTTAACTCTAAATCATAGTGACACATTATACAATAATGAAACAATTATTACAAGTACTAAAATAGAGGAACACAAAGTATAATTTAGCATAATTATTTTGTGAAACTATATTATTTTTATTTTTCACATCATTCAATAATAACACGTGGTAAGTCAAAGTTCTAAATTTAATAGTCAACAGTTTGAATTGAATAGATAGATAAAATGTTAGCAATTTATAAAAAGGAGGGGGAAAATGAGCTCAATAAAAAATGAGAGGACATAATATGCACAAGTGTCAAAATAGAGTGAAACAAAGTATAATTTAGCCATTTAAATACAAATGATGATACATTTTGTGTAAAAATAGTCTTTTGATTTAGATACAAATGATTACACAAATACGTTAAAAAAATATTATTGACAATAGGCTTAAGCAACTTTTTTTACTCTTGAAAAGCATTTACTTTTTTATGATAATACTTTAAAGTTTTTTATTTTATTTTAGTGTCTATAATATGCTTTTATTTTAAAATAGTTTTGATAATATCAACTATAATCCCTGTTGAATTGCAAGAAAGTGAAGTGTAAAAAGTTGCATGTGCAATGAAATGAGAAGAAAGAAGGTGCATTTTTTTGGATTTGGATTCCATGAAGTCACTTTAAGACTATAAGAACATGTAGTCACAGCCTAAAGACTAAAATTTTTAATATTTTATATTTTTTATTATAAAATTTATTATTGTAGTTGAGATTTTATGCGGGGAATCCATTTTCCATTTTTTCTAGTTCATTAGCAAGGAAGATAAAAAGTGTCATTAATTTTGTGGGTGTCACATAATTAATTATTTACTCAAAAAAGGCATGAAAATTATTTAAAAGGAAAATCATAAATATATTAATAATTTTGTAATTGTAATAACTTTATTTATATTTTTTCATCTTTTCACATCATTTTCCACACAATCAAACAACTTTAATTTTGATACTATTTCATCTCTCTTTCTTTCTTCTTTTTCTTTTCTCTCCTCGCAATGGAATGATGAAACCTAACAGCAGGCTCCAATAGGAGCAACTCACATAAGTTGTCTATTAAATTAAAAAAAGTGTTTGGTGATCCATATAATGTCACGTAATTGCTAAGCGATTCATATTCAATTTTAATCCCATAGATGAAATTATAAGCAACTTCAAAAAAATTACAATTTTAGAATTTTTTATTTTTTTCAGTTGTATATTGTTATTAATTTATACGAATTTGGTGAAAATTATCTTTTTTAATCATAAGCAATAGTTGTTTGATGAAGTAACTCATCTATTTTTTAAACAACTTGAATTGTCATTTAGGATTACTCCCATGAAAAAATTTTTTCAAGCAACTTATTAATTTTTTAAGTAACTTTACAAGCATCTCCTGTTGAATATGCTCTAAGTGATGATGGATGAATGATTTTGCCACATCAGTTATCTCATCTCAGTAAATTAATATAATAATGACACATGATTTTTTAAAATAAAAATATTATTAATAAATAAAAATAAGGATATATCCAATTGGATCATGTTAACTAATCCATTTTTGTTTGCTTAAATATATATAAATTTAAGGGGAAAAAAATATTCGAATAATGTTTAGCCAAATAGCTTCCACGTTTAAAATACTTATTTTTAACAATACAATTAAGTGCAGGTCACCGGCAAAACAGAGAAGGACTCCACAGTGGCCAACATTTTTTATCATTAAAATGAAAATTATTTGTTAAGTAAATACGATACTTAAATTTTAATTGTTGATGCTCATACAACTGTGACAAATTCTTATAAGACTTAATTAAAGTTTTAGTTTCTTAAATTGATTTCTAAAAATTAAAATAACTTTTTTGGTGCTTAAAATTTTAAATTTATATTATTTTTGACGTACTAATTAAACTCAAAACTTAATTGAATCTTGTAGGGTGACTGATTCGGATTTGGGAAGATGTTTTTAAGTTTGGTGAAGCAGAGGAAGATGAATGAAGTGAGTAATGAGAATGTTTTTAGAGCTCCAGCGATGGGTCCATTTGGAAAATAAGGAAGCAAGAGATAGGAAAAAACGAAAGGCAGTGGGAAGATGAAGAGAGTGAAGCTTTGAAAGAAAGAAGATGGAAAGGGAAGATGTGAAGCTGTTGAGCTTTTGGGTGAGTCCATTTGGTAAGAGGGTCGAGTGGGCATTGAAACTGAATCCGGCTCTTGTTCATGCCCACAAACCCATCGCTGAATCCTTCATCATCCTTGAATACATTGATGAAACATGGAAGCAGTATCCATTGCTACCTCACCAAAGAGCTCTTGCTCCCTTTTGGGCTACTTCTGTTGAACAAAAGGTATTCTTATCCAATCCCCTCTCCTCATGGGACATATAATATTATTAAATGCCCCAGAAGGCAAAGCGCAACTACCTAGCTCCTGTACAATTTTGTCATCCAAAGATTTTAATTCTTATCAAAGAAATCGAGGGCCTTTTTCCTTTAGCTTCACCCATTTTCAAGACCTCATCTTCATCACATCCATCAAATGTTCCATGCGGGGTTGTTGTTGCTTGAAATTGCACTCAAAGAGACCAAATTCTTACAACCCCAAGTTCAACATTGGGAAAATATAATATGTGGTAAAAAATATTTATATTTTTATATTCTCAATTTTTAAATGTGTAAATTTATTCTTTTGATCTTTAGGAACATTTTCAATTCGATTTACTTAAATGAATCATTTAATAATAAAAAATATTTGTTTAATGTGATTCTTATAAAATAAGAATATTTTATAATAAACATGCTATTTTAATGTGATTTTTGTAAATAATTTTTTTATTTTTAAACACTATAATATTATAAGAAACATATTAAAATTATATTTTATTAGTAAGTCATCTAAGTAACTTCTAGATGCTGTAAGGATTTGTCAAGTTATTGTTTTTAATGAGGAGTAATTGAATATGCACAATTTTTTAAGTTTAAAGATCAAATTAATCATGTATTGAATGAATATGTTGTTTGTCTTCTCATAAATTATGTACAAAGGGCTGTGTATGGTTTTGCTAATGCTGGGGTTTTAAGGGCTCATAGTAAGCTAATTAAGAATCAACCTCCTTTAATTGGACAGTCGGTTCCAAGTTCAAGATAGCTGCTTGTCCAATACTCTTTATTTCTCTCTCTAATTCTTTTTTTTCCAAGACAAAACTAGGTTATATCATTTCATTTAAAATATGGGTGTGGGTGAAAACACAATTAGGATTATAATAAAAAACATAAATACCAGCATTGCTGCTCTAACCTAATAAAGGAATAAGCAACAAAATTTAGTTGTCTTCTAACTAAATCAATCCTAAAGTTGGGCATAGTTGATAGTTGTTGTTTACACTGCTTAAAACAATGAATAAGTGAAATTCACATGTTAACTTAAAATAATTGAAATTAATCGACTGCGTAAGACGCTCCTCTTTTTTTCTTTTTTATTTATGTTTTATTTAAGACGCTCCTCTGTTACATTATTTTCTTTCTATGTTCAATTTTCAAGACAAAATATAAAAAATAACGCGTTGCTGGAGGTTTTTCTTTTTGTATGAAGGGTTGCGGCCACCAACTTGAATCAATTATTAAAATTAAAAAAGAAAACACACAATTCAAGTTTAACTGATAAATATTGCTCTGGAACATAATTAAAAATAGAATATGTTTGATTGATGTTTAAATTCATTTTTGCAAAACCATCTTCTAGTAAGTTTATTTTTCAAAGAATGTATTTAAAATTACAATGCACAATTTTTTCATTGCTTTTGTAAATATTTTCTGTTATGCCAAAATATTCATGTTGAATGGGACAATCTTCTTTTAGTAACTTAATAGTACTTACAGAATCTAATTTAATATCTATAATAAGTACTCCCTTTTGGTAAGCCGCCTTTAATATTTGCAGGATTGCCAACAATTCGACTTTATCACATGACAAAACGGAATCAAATGTGAGAATCCAAACAGAAATGTACTTTTGTGATCCCGCAAACACCTCCAACAGAAACAATCCTATGAGTCATGTTGACTGCTGCATCATAGTTTATCTTAACTATTCCTTGATTTGGAGCCCTCCAACTCACCTGTTGCATGGAATTGACATATTGTGCTTCACTATCCCGCAAAATTACCTGCAATCTGTGGATATTTTGGAGCTTCTTGTGCAGGCTTTACACTGAATGTACTATCTGCACCTTAGATACCCTTGAAAACGAATCCATTTCTCGTCCACCATGTAGGTCCAGCACAATACACAAAACTTGGCTCCATTTCTTGGTATCCTTTAAGTTTGATAGAACCCAGTGAAAGTAATTCTGCTCTGTAAAGAAAGTATATGTGTTACCTATTCCAATTGTCCTCCATACTTTAGTTGTTTGCACATAATCTTTCAAGGCATCCATAATGATCTCCTTCTCTTGGCCATAGATCGGACAAATTAGGTTGTCTGTCATAATCATGTTATGTCGCATCTCATTTGTGGGTAGTAGAACACATGCTATCTTCCATAAGAGGAGGCACATGTTTTGGCTCGTCCTACTTCCATATGCCTCAAAAATTGGATTGTGCAGGATCATATTTTGAGGTAAGAGGCTTTTGTATATTGATATGTTGGAAAAACTAGCATCTGGCCCCCAGTCCAATGAGGATCATCATTAACTTAGTCACCTCTAGGAGGTTCAATGGCACAAATATCATTTACCATAGTCGTTGGCAAAAGGTTGTTAAATTTTTTAACATCCCAAGAGTTATCTTGATGCATCCTTGCTAGTGCTTATCCCATGATCAACTTCTAGTAAGGTTCAATGAAGAAGATGAATGGTGGAAGAGGTAGGAATAAGGTGGAGGCACTACTATAGGGAGAGATAAGCAATTGAAAAAGCTTGTCACAAAGGAATGAACCATTGATAAAAATCATTAAATGACTCTCAAAAAGGAGAGAAGGAGATACTCAAATTTAGCTTACAAAAGGTAAGTTGATTCATTTAACTGTAAAAATAAGACAATGTGATGGAAGTGCTTATTTATAAGAGAAAGATGGGCTTAGGGAAAGAGATGTCGGACGTTCAACATTAGTAAGAGAATAGGAGGATTAATTAAGTGTTAATTGAGTTAGATTAAATTAGCACTCAATTAATCCTAAGAAGATCCAAACAAGGCTCTACTAATGTGGTACATGTTCCCTTCAAATTCAAATTTGAATTTTAAGAGTGTCATATGACTCCCTCCAAATTCATATTTGAATTTGAAAATGCCAACTACGAAAGAGAGTGGAGTTGGCGCCAACTAGAGGGGACATATGGGCCCCACTTATCTCTCAAGCTTCATGTGTGACTTAGGAGGGTATGAGATAAGCTAGAAGGTGTGTGGTTATGAATCCCACACGTCTAAATGGTCCCAAAAAGCCCAACTAATACACACACTCCTCATAAAAAACTAGTCACACCTCCCTTCTAATAAAAAGGAAAAAAAAGCCAAAATACAAGGCCAAAAAAATACTAAATACACTTCCATGCACAAGAAAATAATGGCGCAAAGTACAAGGCTAAAAATGAAGACTATGGCCTAAGTTCTAATAATCTGACTTCCATGAGGAGTTGAGGTTTTTTTCCCTCCTCTCTAGTCATGTCTTCTTCAATCCTCCTAGTTATGACCCTTGTGATGATACCCTTGGTATGGAGGATTGTGTCATCCCTTCCTTCTTGGGAAGGATTTGACCTCAAATCAGCAGGGTCTTCTTCTTCATCAACACCTGCAAAAGGAGATAAGTCACTAACATTAAAAGTGGTGTTGACTCCATAGTCCTCTGAGAGGTCAAACTTATATGCATTATTGTTTATCCTTCCTAAGACTTGGAAGGGACCATCTTCTCTAGGGCTTGGTTTTGACTTTCTTTGTGAGTAACCAAATGGTAATATTCGCTTAGCCAAAACCACAAGATAAGGTACATAAAACTTTAACTAAAATGCAATTAAAGAAAATACTAAAGCAACTCTAGTGTACGAAAGGGTGTGGTTATCAGTCCCACACATCCAAATGGTCCCAAAAAGCCCAACTAATACACACACTCCTCATAAAAGACTAGTTACACCTCCCTTCTAACAAAAAGGAAAAAAGGGGTCAAAATAAAATACCAAAAGAAATACTAAATACACCTCCATGCATTAGAAAATAATGGCGCAAAGTACAAGGCTAAAAATGAAGACTATAACCTAAATTCTAATGATCTTGACTTCCATTAGGAGTTAAGGACTTCTACCCTCCTCTCTAGCCATGTCTTTCTCAATCCTCCTTGTCATGGCTCTTGTGATAGGACCCTTGGTAGGGAGGATTGCATCACATCCAAAACTAAAAAAAAGCAAATTTTATTACTAGAATTAGTATTAAGCATTTGAGTACATCAGTTTACCAAGGGGCTTCACCCAATCATCCAATCATCCTTCCAAAAGTCCATCTCCCTTCCATTGGCAACATGCCACGTAGTATTATGAATCACATTACTCTAGGATGAGCAAATGCCACGCCAAAAGTTTGTACTTTTACTGACTGGTCCAACGCATCGTTTAGGTTGTCCTTGACATTTATACTTGGAGTGAACAACTTGGACCCACAAAACATTTGGGCTAGTGAGAAAATTCCATCTTGCTTTTGTGAGAAGAGCAAGATTAGCTTGTCAAGTTTCCAAATGGAGGTATCTCAAACAACACAAAAATAGTTTCACAACATAAAACACGTCAACAAAATTTTTTAAAATCATACCCTGGAAGGTTTTCAAATGTTTTACTCACCTCTTGGAGCGAGATCACACAACTTTAATTTGTTGTTTTCTTCTGCTCTTCTATCCCTCTTTTTTAACCCTTGAATAGACAATTAATCTATAATTCTCTGAGGGAACTACTTAACCCTATATATAATAGATTAAAATTTACTTCACTCTCTATCCTTTCTTTTGACAAAAGATTAGTTTTACGGTTTAAATTCAAAATGATTTTCATTCTTTATTTATTTATCCTATTTTTATTTTAAAGAAAATATTATCTTAATCTTGTTATTAAAAATTATATCAAAAGTTTATTTGTTTTATCTTTTTCTATTTTAAAATAAATATTATAGTAAATTAATTTATCTTTAATCTTTTAGTTATTTAATTGATTCTCATCTAATTATTATCTTTTTTTCTTTTATTTTCTCTAATAAAATTTAATATATTATTTTATCTAAACTATAATATTTATTTTGTAATAATAAACTCCTAATCTTTTAATTTGAATAAAGATTCTATCATCTTTTATTTTTAATATCAAAACTAATTCTTTCTTCTTTTTTTTTTAAATTCATATGAATCTTTAATTTTGTTTCTTTATTTAAATCAAATAACAACTTAATATTATTATTTACTATATAACTAAATTATTATACATTTAGATAATAATAATTTATTATGTGAGATACTTTTTATTTTAAAATTTGGAGGATGTTACAAAAAACATCTTCAATTATCATATAAGAGTCGTTCCTCACAATATGCCAATTACTTTTGTAGAATACGACTTGTAGGGTGCCTCGAAACTACCATAATAAAGATAGAATTCTTAATATTTGGAGCTCCTCTTCTAACAAGGGGGAAGTCCCTCGGATGTTAGTTGGGAGATGCGGTTGATCATTAGTGAACAAAATTTTTATAGAATTGGTTAACAAGGGTTTCAATCTTCTCGGCTATCCAATTCCCCTTAGAATCTTGAAGCATCTCAATTTTGTTCTTCCATCGACAGATAGTTATAACTTCGTTGGAAACTTTTTTATTTCTGTATGTTAACCACTTAGCACGTAAATCTCTTCTTACTTTTTTTCTCAGTAAGTAGAGTTCTTATTGGTTAATCTTCTGTTTATCTTTTCTAATTGTTATATAAGTTGTTGCTTGCGTATGAAAATATTACTGAACACTTCGTGATTCTACTATCATACAACTTGATGTAAGTTGGACATGTGATCCTATCAATTTCCATTAGTCCTGTAAAAACACTCAGTGAGAAACTTTTGGAAATTCAGATGAGTCAACCATATACTAATAAAACGGAAAGGTCTACACCTCGTGTTAGGAATCCCTTGGTTCTTTGTTAATGAGATCAATAAATGTCAATGATCAAACTTATATAACAGTAGTAGCTGAAGTGCAAGAGCATGTTGAAACATGAGTTTATAAATAGCCAGTCTAGTCTCTCCCTCAAGTTAAGTTACCACGTTGGCAAGTAAATGTAGGTTCTTGAAACCCACATCCGGCAGATTAGCATTAAAGTTACCGACCATTGCTCAAGGTTGATGAATAGAGCATGATGATAATTATGTAAGTTGGTGCCAAAGAGAGTTTTCTTATTTTGAAGATGTGAATCCCATAAACAATTATAATAAGCCAACTACTATACCACTCACGTGTATAAGTGGGTATGATTCAACAATTACTTCCAGCTGCTAGAGATCTGACTTCTACCGGTCAAAACCCAATCTGGTAACAATTTTGTGTGCTCGATTTCATTAACCTGTAGAAAGAATAAATTAATTAACATTATATTGTTTTGTAATGTCCCTAATCAGCCTACTAAATCCCACCGGTTGCATGACATAACATTCATAATTAATGATCAAGATGAGGATGTAGGAACCCCTGGGAAGCTTGATGGAGTTTCACCTGGCTTATCTGGCTCATTGACGATGAGCACCTGACGAGTTGCATGCGAAAATCCACACGTACTCCCTTAGTGAAAGCCATGAAACTCAAATGGATAGCCAATGGTTGTCCCATAAACAATGGCTTCTTGAAAGCCATGAAATGAATGTTGACAAGCAAGGTGATGAACCCACCAAAAGCAATGGAAAGCATGAAGTTTCTAAATCTGGCAGTTGCCAGGGGAATCAAGCCTCCCGTGACTCCAAACCAATAACTTCCAAAAAAACGTAATGAATCTGAAAAATAAAATGAGTCTCATAAAAACGCAATTCCCATTTTTGCTTTAAGGGAATTGGAAAAAAAATAAATCATAAAACCACACGTATGAGAGCTACGATTTTATGCCCATGGTCTGATGTCATTATGCTAGTCATATGACAAACAATTTTACATGAAGGCGAAGGTAAAACTGTCGTTCAGAACTGAAGTTTAACCCAGGCAATGGTAAAAAAAACTCAATTACCTTCATATTATTAAAACAAATTTAGATTAATATAAATAAATAAATAAAAACTCAATTTGATCAATCACCATGAAATTTTTTACCTGTGGTATTTGAAATCGATCGATTATAACAAGTAATTTGAATTAAACTTTCTTTTCTTCAAATAAAAAAATGTGGATTTTGATAAATCTTTGGTGGGAATAAATTTTATAGAAAATTGATGAAGAAAATTATGCAGTTGATTTTTATAGTTAATAAATAAAAAATTAAAATAATTTAATAATTAAACAAGAGATTATAATTTTATGATTTATTAAAAATGAGTAAAATCAACAAATTTACCATGAAGGAATGATTATGATTAAATGTGAGTGAGTGTAAAAATATGAATATTACTATATTTATGTACCTAATTTAGTTTCAAGTTTCAACACCTTTATCAATTTACTTTTTAATTTTTTAAATTTATATTAAATAAAAATTGTTATACCCTAAAAAAGATTAAAAAAATGTTTCGGCCCAAATTATGGCTAACCTTACTACACTTGCACCCCGAAATCCACGTGGTATCTAACCATCTAAATGTTTCAATAGATTAAAGTTTTACATCCTTTAGAGTATCATGCTTTCTTAATTTACTTATCAAAATGTTTTCTAGGACAAAGATGAAGTTACCCAATTTCAAAACAGATAATCCTTCAAACATTATCTGTAATTGTTGATTTCAACGTTATTTCATTATTGTGTAGGCATAGCCATATTCTAGCTAACCAAGTCAAAATTCAATTTTTTTAATATTTTACCTATTTGTAACCTCAAATGTTGGTGTAACTGAAGTTATTGATTTTATGTTAATGAATTATGTACCCGAAACCACTCATAAAGTGACATACTAATCACAATTCAGATCCAAATGCTCATATATGGTGGAGAGATATCTAGGTATTAGATGACTCAATGGTAGAGTCATCAGGGTGGTTTGAAAACAACATGAGGAGGCGGGGGAGACACTTTTTTTGGAATCATAATTGGTTAGGTGATGGATTAGTGAGTGTGCTTCTTCTTAGATTGTATGATTTGGCACAACAAGCAAGTTAAATATATGGGTCACAATGGGTCGGGTTTACATGGGTGGAACTGGGATTGGGGGAGGAAGTTGTTCGTCTGGAAAGAGGTGTTGCTAGTGTTGGAGGGTTCTTTGCAAAATGTAGTTTTTTATCAACAATTACAAGGTCGGTGGTCATAACACTTGAAAAGTAATAGTCAATTCTCTGTTGTAGATGCCTACAAGCATTTAAGTGAGGGCCTCAATCATGCAAGTATATATATACCTATGATTCATAGTTGTTCAAGTTGCTATAGAAGAATAAATTATGTTTAAAGTTTTAGCTTTTTCTTAGAAGCTTCTTCTGAGTTGGTTACCTACAATTGATGATTTGTTGAAGAGAGGATTTGTCATTCGTGATATGTAGGCATGCTCAATGTGCAAGGATCATGCATATGAGAGTAAGAATCTTTTTCTTTCTTACTTTTTTGCTCAAATGTTGTCGTATAAGATTCTAAAGTGAATTAGTATTAAGTTCTCATTACCTGATGAACTTTCCAAGTTGTTTCATTTAGCAAGTTCTTAGGTGGTAGGTAAACATAAAAATGTATTTGAATATTTAGAAATTTTATTGTCTTCAATAATAAAACATGGTAGTTTTTGGATATTATAAGTTTCTTTCAGATTATTTCTTGAAAATGGTTATCGTAAAAGTTTATTTAATAATATATTTTTAATAAATAATATATATATATATATATATATGTTATTTTAAATTTATTATGATGTATTATAAAATAAGTTTTATTTTTATAAAAATTTAAATTGAAATCTTTTTAAAAAAGATCCATTAGGATGAGATTAGAGTAAAAAATAGGTAGTGTGTTAGGGACCTATTTTGTTGAAAAAGTGGGATGGGCGGGGCCGGCGAGATTGAAATGCGTGGGACACGGTGATTGTAGCAATATGTTTTTATTGGATTTAGGGATTAGGATTTAGGATGAAGGATGAAGGATGAAGGAGGGTTGAATGGTGGAAATAAAATTGGAAACGAAGTGTATATGGCCCCACAGACGAGGAAATAAATTAGAGAAATGAGGAAGGGAAGTGGAAAAACAGGGGAAGGAGAAGATGGGGAGCGAAGGTGTGAAGCTGTTGAGCTTTTTTGCGAGTCCTTTTGGGAAAAGGGTAGAATGGGCATTGAAACTGAAGAATGTAGAGTACGAATACATGGAACAAGATATCTTCAACAAGAGCGCTCTCCTTCTCCAGATGAACCCGGTTCACAAGAAGGTTCCGGTTCTTCTCCATAACCACAAACCCATCGCTGAGTCCTTCGTCATACTCGAATACGTTGATGAAACATGGAACCACTATCCTCTCTTGCCTCTAAATCCTTATCAAAGAGCCCTTGCTCGTTTTTGGGCTCATTTTTCTGACCATAAGGTATTTTACCTATTCCCCTTTTTAAACCCTTATCAATCGAAAAGGAACTTCACAAACTCCATTTGCCTAGGAACATAATCAAACTTAACTACTCACTCACCTCTACACAACCTTCAATAATTTCTTTACATATTCTCAACATACAAAAAGTAAAGATCAAAGGTATAACACCCAATTATTTTTTAATATGAATAATAAAAAATTATGTTACTATGAAAGTTAATAATAGTGCTATGAATTTATTTTTAACGGTTGATATTCCTTAAAAAGATTTAGAAATAGAAATTTAGAAAGGATAAACTTATGGGAAAAGATAATTAATTAAAAAATAAAGATATCGGAGTAGAAAGTTGTTTTGAGAGTTCTCTAGTTGACATAGATAAGTCAAACTCTAGTTGATTTTGAAAGGGTGCTATGTGTATGAAATAGCTTATGGAAGCAGCATGGATTGGTATGTGTACGAGTGGGGATGATCAGGAAAACGCAGTGAAAGCAGCGAGAGAAGCAATGGAGAAGATAGAAGAAGAGATTAAGGGGAAGAAGTTTTTTGGAGGTGAAAATATTGGGTATCTTGACATTGCACTTGGATGGATCCCTTACTGGACTCCTGTTTGGGAGGAAGTTGGGTCGATGCAGATAATAGAGCCATTGAGATTTCCAGGCATCACTGCATGGATGACCAATTTTCTCAACCACCCAGTGATCAAGGATAGTTTGCCCCCAAGAGAAGACATGCTTGTTTACTTCCACAGTCGCAGAAAGGCACTTTCTTCAAGTTTCCAGGGCCGTTTCAAGTTTTAGATCTATTCATCCCTCTATCTGTTTCTTATGGTCCATGTCAGAATAAAAATAAGACGGAATCATCAATCATACTAGGTAAGTTTGTATGATTCTTTGTGCTTTACTAAACTCTTTTGGCTGTATCACTATATATGTTTATGTTTTTAGCTGAATAATGAATAATATATATGGTACCGACAACTTGCACGATTATAAATTTTACTTGTTCATTTAATGTGTGATTAATATTAAAAATAAAATTATTTTATTAATAATATCATAATATCCTTATTCATTTTATAACACCCTTTTTTTTTATTATGACTTTTGATGTAAAATATAACTTTTGTGTAGTACACTAACTATCAATCATTATCGATATATATTAAGGTTATCAAATTTAAGAGTCTAAATATATTCATTGGAATGTGATAAATTTGATTTGTAAGAATTTACTTTATATAAAAATAATAAAAAAACATCTATAATAACATAAATTAAATATATCAACAAAATAATAAATAAAAAAATAGTAAATCATAAATTTCACAAATACTTAAATAATTATATCTAGTAATGCATCACTGTTAGATAATAAATTATAAAGGTGATAATAATAATAAAGAATTTTTATCAATGTTTGGTATTGTTAAAAAATGAAGATTTGATATTTTTAAAATAATTTATTCTTTTATTTAATAACAACACACTAAATAAAAGTACATTGAACTTTAAATATACATAAAACAACTCAATTTGTTGCCTTAGAAACACATAAAAATAAGTATATTAGTTTAATGTCTTAAACACAACATATTTCTTCTATGGTTAATAATTTTAAACTTTTAATCATTGTCAATCATTTTTAAATTTGCACAATTTTAATTATTTTATTTATCAAATTGTTTTAATTTTTAAAAAGCATTTATGTTTTATAGTTTTTCTTTTTTTAAGTGATTATTGGTTATTTTCAAAATGTGTCTTATAATACAAATTAATTTGAAAAACATTTAGTTCTTTTCATACTTTTTTTATTGTAATAAAATCATACTTATGGAACGCTGATAGCCTATCTTAGAATTTCTCATCTAAGGTCAAAATATATTAAAACACAATTAAAAATTATTGATAGATGCAGCAATCCCGTTACGATATTCCGACTGAATTTTCATTTAGACATCTCTGCCGCGAAAAAAAGAAATGGTATAATTATACAGTGTAATCATACCTAAGTAAGCCAGGGATAATTCGTACGTAATCAAAATATCTTACACTAAAACTATACAGTAATATGCAATGGAGACGTGAATATACAAAATATCATCACTTAACATCTGCATTTTAACCTACCCTTGAATGGCCACGAGACAGTTAAAAACCGTTTACCCTTGTACCCAGAAAACAAGAACCCATTTATCCCTCTCCCCCCCACCGAACAGGGAGGAGGGTTGGCCTTATGTTGTTTCTGTCAAAACTAACATCAGCCAAACCACGCTCTGTAAAATTTAGCAGTGACTGGTCTCACGGGTCTAAATTCCAAAACTACCTTGAGATGATTCAGGCAGGCAACTTCAGTTTTGAATTGTTTTTCCAGCTGCAAAACAAGACTCCTTGTATTACCTATTTTCTATATGAACATAATAAAAACAAGATCGAACTTTGCAGACGATAAAGTTATTACCTGATGAAGTAATAGTAGAAGAAATCTGCATACAAAGCTGTCTGAACAACACCTGAAATGCAAGCTGTAAAACAAGAAACAAGTCAGTATGTTACTAATGTTAAAATATAATTTCCAAAGAAATTCTTATTTTCAGCCTTTATTACCTATCCATCTAGTAAAACGTGGCTCAGTCACATAGCGGTATATCCAGTTCAGGATGTAAAATGCACGATATGCACTGCAGTTTAAAAATAATCAGTACATCTTTTATCATAATAATCAGTACACACTGAATCGTTCAAATTGAAAAATCTGTACAACTTGCCAACTGCTTAAGTAATTTTGCAAACATGAAGACAAGACAAATTAGGAATTACATAAGCAGAAAAGTGCCAATTCAATTAGGGATGACAATCATACCCGCCTCCACAAGTATCGTCCCGTCCCCGCCCCGATTTTAACGGGTTAAAAACCTGCATTGTTAGTCCTCACCCCTGTCCCCACCTAAGAAAATCAAAATGGAGACGGGATAAGTTTGTTAGTCCCCGCCCAGTTTGTTAGTCCCCGCCCCGTCCCGTTTCTATGTTAAACAAAATTTCATACATATATTTTTTAATCCCACATGTCTGTGTACAAATTCTCACTCTTGTGAACCATTAAAACTAAAATATAATTAATAAATTAACATATAATTTATTTAATTAATTAATAGATTAAATATAATTAATAACTTAATGTATAATTAATTTAATAAATTATAGGTAAATTTAAATTATAAAAATAATATAATAGGGTACTCGTAAATATACCTAAACCCAAAAATACCCAACGGAAATGGGGATTAAAATTCCATATCCATCTCCTCTAAACCCATCCGCACCCCCACCCCGCACTTTACAAGGGACGGGAAGGGCAAACCCACCCTGCCTTGTTGCCGTCCCTAAATTCAACCCAATAAACAGGATTTGCAAATCAAGTATGATAAAAAAGTTAGGACAAACATAATATACTATAAGACATCAATTTGGACGAGTTTAATTTATTATCTATTTAAAGATGGGAAATATTAGTATACCATTGTCACCATGACCAGCATAAAAGAGAACATAGTGTAAGCAACCAAAACATAAAGTTGGATCTTAGAAAGAGAAATAACTCAACAGAAGCGTGCATACCCAAGAAAGAATACATATTGCCCAGTCAAATTGTCTACATTTCCACTTCTTTGCAACAAAACCAACTGGGGCAATATTGCAACTGCTTCCAAGTATATTGAAAATGCCCAGAAAACCTGTGAACAGATTTACATAAAGTCAACTCATTATTTATGATGTTACAATGCGTAACAGAATTATTATAAAGCTAAAATGTAATGCTCAAATAAATTTTCAAATTGGCAACCAATAAGGACAAGCAATGTATGTTTGGACAGGAAGAACATTTGAGACCACATAACAGATTTGCTTTAACCTTTGCAGCTTAAGCTGAAAAAAAAAAATAAAGGGAAAGGGCAGTTACACTTACGCATGCCACAAATTCCATAAGGAAATAGGTTTTAAAAACAGTAAGTAGTGGCCTACCTTACCATTTTATGGCTTTTAGCCTTCCCTAGTTAATCATGTTTCAGAGCCATAAGAAGACATGTATAGGTTGAATTTTTCAAAACTATCAGCAATGTATCTTTTTCTCGAAGTGTTGGCTTACATATTGTATGAAAACTGGTAATCTTTTCAAGCATGGGTACCAAGTGGGTCCCTAGCATAAATTATTTTATTTTTCCACCAAAAATCTAAATCACTCAGAAAAATCTAAAGGCAATTAGATCCACAGTTATCAAAATTACGAGTTAACTCGTAAATTGTATGAGTTTACAAGTCCCTGACAAGTTAAATCGCATGTAGAACCAAAAGAGTAGTAAATTCGATAAAATTGGGTAGAATCGGAACAAACTTGGTAGTATCGATAGAATCTAAGTAAACTCAAACAAATGTTTCAGGTGGTGTTTTCCTGTGTTAACTGTAATTTTGAGTGGTTTAAATATAATTTGTTCTTATTCTGAGAAGGCTTTGAAATTTTCAATGTTTCAACTCTATTTGTATTTATTTGAAGTAATTTGGATTTATGATGTGGATTTGAACTTATTATGTATTGAAAATTCTCAACTTTTTATGTTATTTATAGGTATATTTTTAATGAAGTAAATTTTAACAATTCGAAGAGTCAACTTGCACGAGTCTACGTAGACTCTCAATTTTGATAATCTTGCTCAAATCCCCTCATAGAATCTATTGATACAATCACTAAGAAAAATATGTTAAGTTATCAACAATACAATCATAAGAATATATCATAGCCAACATTATTCATTAGTTTAAGAGTTATGTCACATCATATAGACCATACAAATCTTACTCAAAAGTGATCCATTTATTGACTTTGGCTACTTGTTATAAAATACATTACATAGTTAAAGTTAAACTATACTGTAATCACCAATCAATCTCATGGAGATTACACATAAAGAAATATTTGAGAACTTCAATCATAAAAGTTTTCTTTTCTTATAGTCCTAACTTCCTGTTTTTTGTGAGAACAGCATTCAAAAACATGAAGATAATTTTTTCCGCCAGACAACATACAGATATTTTACTGCTCAGAGAAGTTTGGCATTACCATCAGATTCAATATATTTGATAGAAAATTAGACACTCTTCAGTGAAGTATCGAAACCTTATTTAGTTTAAGAAATTTATTAAGCACAAATATAACCCCTTAATTAATAAAGACTATTTTCAATAATTCTTTTTTATTCATAATATCAAGTTTAAGTGAAAGGTATTTCAGAAATAAACTAAAACTTCTATTGAAGTTAGTAAAATTAAATGATCTTGACCAATTTTCTTAATCAAAGAAAAGTTAGTTATATTTGCTTATATATAGGTCCAGAGGGAGTAATCCACTAGTATTCATAGATGCTTATGCAAACGAAGGAAGTAGAGGAATAAAATCAAAATCTAAACTGAATCCCAATGTCTACACTTTACAGGAATTTGGAAGATTCTAAATATGACATAAAGAGAAGCGGCTCCAAAGGATCCAAACCAAGTACTAGTGTAATTTAATGGTAAGCAGTATGAACTGGAAGTAATCAATTATAACTGTATTCTGCCACTTGCCATACTCAGGCAGAGCCATACTGGTAATAATCCCCAACATGAAACCAATATAGCATCAAATAAACCGCCACTCTATAAGCCATTTTTATAGTGCAATGTACCTTCAAATCAAAGGCTCGGTCAATTTGCCAACACACAAATCACATTTTACAATTTCAAGTAAAAAATAATCATTTCAGTTTGTAATATAAGTAATAACTTGATGGTATTTGGTTTATTTTATGATTTCCTAATTCCTTTTTAGTAATATGATATCTTCAATAATTACAAAATCACCTCCTCATTTTGCTTTCACTATTTCCTTCACAAAATGTACAAAAGAGGAAACAAACTGAGGACAAAATGGTGTTTCTTTGAAATTATTAGTGAAAGCATATATGTTGAAAATGAAAACAAAATAAAAGACAAACAAACTTCACCTTAGAAGATAAGGATCCATAGATAAACAAACATTTCTAGCAACCAAAGCCAAGGTGTAATATAAGACTTCCAAGTAATAAGAAAAGGGCTGGACCTTCTTCTAAGAACTCATAACCATAAGTTCCCTGCTTATGTAAACCTTGTCTCTTGGACCAGGTAAATCAATCACCTAATCAAGCATACATAGACAAATGCACACACAACTCATCTTACATTGTCATTCTTTTACAGAAGTAAACATTTGGAGAAATGTAATAAAACCCCACAACTCAAATCCAGAAGAAAAGAAAAACAAGCTAATGCATAACCTAAAAGCCAATCCATGCCGGTACAATACTTCTAAACTATAGAGAGAAGATGGTATAAAAAATACGAATTATTAGAAAGTAACAATATCAAGCTAAGTAGAAAGTAGAGAAGATGAGTTGCAAAAAGAAGAGCGAGTTAGAAAGCGAGACCTCTTGAACGGTGAACTTTTCGTGCAAGATGAGTGCGAAAGCAAAGCTTGCCCAAAAAAGGAAATAATGGCGAAAAGTGTCGAGTTCCCTATCGTAAGTTCTCTTGACCATGGGGTGAAAACGCATGCACCAAACAATGGCTAAGGAGCTGACAATGAACACTAGCTTCATGATGGTGTTATAAACGGAGATAAAATCCGTGAACAGATCCAAATAACGTGCCAGAAACACAATCGCGTAGAGCTCTTGAGTCTTGCGAGAAATCCCTGAAACCCCCAAAATGGAAGTTGCAATTAATCGATGAAATAGCGGAAATCAAATAGTGAACAACTAATTATTCCAGAATTTTAGTTTGGCGGAGGAATGCGAGTAAAAAATTGAGGGAATTTAGGGGGAAGCGCCGCAAAAGAAAGAGAATGAAGAGTGACCTGAGCATGATTTGGTGGTGTAGATTTTGAGGAGGAGAACGAGAATGCTGAGAAGATGGGTCATATCACCGGCGAGCCTGAAGATGTTCATGGTTGTGCCCTAGCGAGAGAGAACAAGTTCCAAGCCAGGAAGACCAATGGAAAGAATTCCAAAACCTGTTTTCTGTTGTGTGTGGATTTCTTCCTTTTTTCCTTTCTCTTCATTATTTTTTATTTTATTTAATATTTATTGTTGATGTCCGCTCACAAGGAAGGAGCTGAGGTGGCACTCAACCTCATTTCACCGCTTCCTTCTGCCAAATCTATTTTCTTCTTGATTTTTACGGGTAATATACTAATATTTGACGAAATATTAGATTTTTTTAATAGGTGATGGGATGGGATGCTATGGATATAAAAATTATACCCTAACCATACCTCTACCAATCATCGTTATAACTTTTGGTCATGGACACATGACATGTATATTAAATCATTTGTTCTTATAATTTTAAAATTATTAATCAACTAATTTAATTGTTAAATATTATCAGGTGATAGTAACAGTGTCATAAGCAACTCTCTTGATGTTTTGAAGGCTCACATTAAAATAATAGTTTTAATATTAAGTATTTTATCTCATAATTTTTTATGAAGATGCTTTAAAGAATTTAGATAAAAATAATTAATGAACATTTAATTTTACAGAAATTTATGCTAATAAATTTTACAAAATTTGGTTAATAGCACACTTCATTATCAAAGTTTGGAAAATTCATGTTTATTAACCATTTATCATGCATCTTGAGAATTAGGAGCAAATCTTGTATAAGCAAGTAACATATCACTCTTAGACACAACCTACCATAAATGGATGTATTTTCTATTCAAGGGGTTAGAGTTGGACTAAAAAGACAAAGTCAAATTAACACTCTTGCAACATTGCATGATGACGCATCACACCTTTGAAATTGTTGAAACAAAACATACAATATTTCTTATCAAATGTCTGAATCATATAAATGGATGTTCTTCGAGAATGAGAGTCATAATATCCCAAAGGTCAAATGAGTGGACAGTAACCTAATGGGGTCATCATCAATGTGTAAACAATGCATTACACAAGATCATGCAAGACTAAGTTCAAATATTATAGCTAACTACATATTAGGTAATATTTGTAAAAAAAAATTAATTTATTTATTACATGATTGACATAGTTACTAACACAATATAATGTCCACCTTTTTAGGAATGGTTCAAATGGAACCATTTGTTGCAAATATCAATTATTCAAGAAAGAATTTGTAACGAGCTATCGCACACAACTTCTTACTACAAAGCATGGTTGGGTAAACAAAAAGTTATCACAAAGATATTTTTGACTAGGATGAATCATATGAAACTTTACAAAGGTGGTTGAATTGGATGATATGCAAATGTCCTGGCTTGGCTTATGAGCTTTAGACAACTAAGTTTCGGGTTGACGATGTAGTTGATGAAGACTCTAACCATTTAAGCATGTTTTTTGGACATTTAAATCTATTTTTAACGCATGTAACTGGTGCAAACTCATACTTCAAATAGATGACACATTCTTATATGGAAAGTATAAAGATACATTATTAATTGCAATAACACATAATGGGAATAATTGTGTTCTCCTAGTTGCATTTGCGATGGTGAACAGGAAACATTGAGTAACTGGACATGATTTTTGGCAAAGATTAGAGAACATGTAACCAAAAAAAGTGGAATATGTTTGATATAAGATCGACGACATAAAAGCATTGCAAGTGCAGTTCAGGCTTCTCCTATTTGGAAACCATCGCATGCTCATTATGTGTTTTGCATTCGTCACATAGCAAATAACTTCAATCACAAATTCAACAACACAAGGCTGGAGCAAGATTTAATCACAATGGGTAAATATAAATCTCTAATAACTTAATCTTTTTATGTTTGACTAAATTAACAATATTTTACATTAAAAAAAATGTAATATTTTTAATCACGTGTATTGTTTAATATTTTTACAGGGTACTTAACATGTGTAACCCCTGAAATAAGTGATTGGAATGGTCGGATTGAAGTTAAGAAGTGGAGCATTACACATGCAAAAGGTAAAAAATTGGGTTACATGACAACTAACTTGTCCAAAGCAGTTAACAAAGTTTTTAGAAGTGCAAGAAATATGCTCATAACTGCTTTGGTAAAATGTACTCATGACAATTTAGTTGAATATTTTCTAAAAAGAGTTGCATAAGCAAGTTTTGAGTTCATGGCAGGTCGGCATTACTATAGAAAATTAATGAATGCCATGAAGCAGAATGAAGACACTTCATCTAACACACACGATCAAGAGGTATGACACAAGGAAAAAAAGATTTGAAGTGAGTCAAACATTTAGTCATGCCACATAAATAGGAGGTTAAACATGGACAATGTTATTAGACAAACAATCGTGTAAGTGTGGAGTTTTTCAAGCATAATATTATCCTTGCTCTCACGTCATAGCAGCATGTACCCATATTAATATCAATCACTATCAATTCGTTGATAAATTATACTCCCTACAAAGCATAACATAAACCTATTCCACATAGTGGAATTCCTTCAGAAGTGCAGAAACAATGCCTCCAAGAAGTAGGTTTTACATTGTGTCAAGTCCAGCATTGCTTCGTGGATTAGGTCATCCAAAATCTACTCATATTGAAAACGAAATAGATTTAAGAGAATCACAAACATAATACAAAGTTACATGTTCAATTTGCAAACAAGTTGATCATAGAAAGACTCATTGTCCCAAAAATTCATAATCCCACAAATATTGACTTTATGTTGTGAAATGGAATGTCTTTTCCCATTATAACAACTATCATATTTAATTTCTTTATGTTCTTACTATTTTTTTAACTAACTAGTTTACAAATGTAGTGTTGTTAATATATTTTAATGAACATGGTTATATAAAAAAGACTAACATTTGCCAAAGCACTATTATTTCAAAACAAATATATTTTAATAATTTATTTTTTCAATGCTTCAGATAAATTTTAAAACTTTAATTTTCAAACAAAAATGCCTTTTTATCTTTCATTTTTAAATTTATGAGATATTCTTATTAAATAAATATCAAATTACTAGTAGTACTATAATGGTCATATATATATATATATATATATATATATATATATATATTATTACTATGACACTAATTAAGGAATTAAAAAATTTTAATAATATATAAATATGTAATTATCACATTTTTTTATATTTCAATCATTATTTTTAATTTCTTTAATCAGTGTGCTTAACATTTACTTATTTTTAATGTTACCTCAACAAAAGAAAAACTATACCTTCCTATATATCTTACTTAAATATATACATATTTAAAATATAAGTTTACTTTCTTATAATACATACTTTTGTATTTAAATATGTATATATACACTTTCTTATTATATTATTATCATTATTAAATATATATATATATATATATATATATATATTTAAATATAACTATTATTATTATTAATAACACACTCTATCAACTTATAGGGAACAATGAAAAATCCTAACCAAACATGCCAGAGTGATTGACATTTTTTAACCATGTATCATCTCTCTAGCAGTTCAAATCACAGTCAGAACAAACTAATAAATGAGGTTGTTGACTACAAACATACCATTTACTTTGGCGTGTTTGGACAGTTGCGACATGTCACTTTCGTGTTGGCCATGGTTGTGGTGTGCTCCAAACACGCCATTAGCTTTTATGTGTTTGGTCACCATATCTGGGAATATGAAGATTCTTCTACGCCCGTGAGTCAATGTATTTGAAACACACCATATTAATTGGTGTGTTTGGTTTAGGTCATGTGATTTGGTCAAACACATTATTTTATTTGACATGTTTGGCAGTTAAATAATTAAATTACACCATTTCAATAATTTTTCGATTTAACATCCTATTCTCAAAAATAACACCATGTTTGTGGTTTAGCCTTAAAGGTGATTCTAGATAATGTAACTTTGACAAAAGAAAAATCATATGAACGAATTGATGAAAAAATTAGTCACCATCCAGCAAGGATACCTGATGCATTCTCCCTAAGCAAGGGTCCTATCACTAAGGTCATGGCTAGGAGAATAGAAGAAGATATGGCTAGAGTAGAGGGAGGAAGATCTCACCTCCATATGACCATCAAGTTATGCAAGCCATGACTTATTTACTTGTAATTTTTATTTTAGGAACCTAGGATTTTATTTTAGACATGTATTAGTCCATTTAATTTTCTAGGAGGTGTCTTAGTAATAAGAAGGGGTAAGATTAGCTTTTGGGCCTTTATTTAGGAAATAAGGGGGTAGTTTGATAAATACACCCTCTTTTGCTAAATAAAACTCAAAACTAATAAAGGAGTAATCTTGGCCCTTGGATGAGGTAGCTTGGGCACCAATTCTCATCTAAAGGAGGGTATTGATTGGACTTTGGGCTTCAATCCTCCTCCCTTGGATGACTCCTTTTAATCCTAGCCCTTCATTTCCTTCATGACTTGTCCAAGAGGTTAGCTCCCTCTATAAAAAGGTGCTCTTTCACACTCTTGTATTTTTTACACTTGATCGAATAGAAAAACCTTGAGTTGGCCAAAATTCTCTTAGTGTCCACCCTTCTCTCTTTGAGAATTCCTTAGGTTTTTATCAAGGGTTCCATCCCTTGTGGCAAACTTTCCCTCTTAGGCTTATCTTACCTTAAGTGGCGCCTAAAACCACCTCACTTCTTACCTCTCCACAAACCATTTCATCAAAGAAGAAAACCTCTAGAAAAAGATCAAGGGAGGCATGCATCATTTGGTATCTAGAGCATTGGTTCTAGAGGTCTAAACTCTCTTCCTATCTCATTTATTTTTTCTTTCCGTTTTCCTATTTTATTTTATCTTTAATTTCCGCAATTTTTTCTAGCTTTCCATTGTTGTTTATCATTTCCATTTATATCTTGAGTTTATTGTTTTGAGTTATAGTTTATTTGCACCATTTATTTTTTGCTTGATGCAATTTATATTGTTCTTTTCTTTGCATCTACGTCTCTCCCATATTCATTAATTTTCGCTTAAGCTTTGAGTTGGGTGCTTTCTTGCTTGAATTTTGGTTTTGATAATTTCTTGCTAAAAATCCATGCCATTGTGGTGAATTCCACAACCTTGTGGTCAAGAAATTTAGACCAAATTCTTGTGTTTCCTTGCACCTAGTTGCCTTGTTTTTGCTTTATTTTTAGCTTTTATTTTTCACTTTTATACTCTTGTGTAGTTGTCTATAAGTCATGTTTATAGTTTCCCATTTTGTCTATTAATTCCTTTTAAGTTTAGCCTCTTTTGTTTTTACAAAAAAAAATTTGAAACTTCTTAAATTGAGCAACATAGAGGGTCATACCTCATGTCTAAGTCTCTTTAGAAGTTCATGTGCTTTTAGTTTCAAGCATATTCTTAAAAAAAAATTCAAAAATAGTTGCTCAATTTCCTTTGTCTTTATTTTCCTTATATGTATAATTTGTAGCTCATTTGTGTGGTAAAGGTAGTTCTTGTTTGTGGGTGCTTTCACTTAAGTTATAAGTTTGGTATTTGTGTTCAACAAATTACTAAAAACATAACAAAGCTTGAGTCCAGTGGCACACCAAACTACTAAACCATTAACACATCTATAGCTACTTTGCATTTTGAAGTCATTTCTAGTAGTACCTAAATTGTTGCTTTTAATTTTCTTTATTGTTCCAAGCGCATAACTCTTTTTTATCAAACACTAAATTCACAATCAATTTAGGTGCATCTAGTAAATATTAAAAAAAAACAACAAGAAAACAAAGTCTAAAATAAAATACAAAAAAAACAACGAAGGATTCAAAAAAAAAAAAAGAGAACAAACAAAAGAAAAGAAAGTTTGAAAAAAATTCATTTGATGTACCTAACCTAAAATTAGCAAGTGCTTCAACTTTGAACTTAGAACCTTAAAAGAAATTTTATTACTTTTGGTACACTAGAACTTGATATTTGTGTTCTTCTACTCTTTAATCTAGTGTCATTCTTAGGTATTCCATTGTGTGCTCTCTTTCTTTTGTTTACCTTTTAGTTGTTGCTTGTCTTTTAAATCATCTTTCTAGTTTGTCTTATATACTCTTACCATTTGGTTAAGTGTCCTTTTGATTGTGTTATCTTTTATTGCTTTTTGAGTTTCTATTCGCACCTCCCCTTGCTACTTTTGGTTTCTTTGGTTTGTGTGTTAGTGTCACTTTTGGGAGAAAGCTTGAAAAAGGAGCTTACCACAAGGGTAGCATATTTTGGAAGGTTGGACTAAGAGCCTAAGGGATCACCTCAAAAGGAAATACACCTAGCCGTGAGGACTTTGATTTGAGGGAGCATTTGGAGAATCATTTTTTGAAGACTTTACTTTTTCTTTAATTTGGGTGTATTAATTTTGTAGTTGGGAGTTTGAGTGCCCTTAAGGCCCTCCCTTTGGTTGTAATAAAATTTAATCAATTTTTTAGTTTCTCGAAAATTAGGTGAAGAAGGAAGAAGTGGTACACTTCCTTCAACACCTTAGGAGCCGCTTTAGATCCCTTCTCTTTTGAATTTTTGCTTTAAAATTCTTGCTTTATTTTTCTTATTCAAAGCGCTTAGAAGGCTAAAGAGTTCCAAAGACTCATCAAGCCATTTTAGGCAAGAAAACACAAAAAGAGAGGAGTGTTTGTTTGTGAAAATTTTTTAGCCACCTTTTTCCTCTTAGAAATTCAAGCACAATGACATCACACACCCACTCTAGTGCTCATAGTTATTCATCAAACAAGAGTGTAAACCAAAGAAATATTTCTAAAGATTACACTCTAGAAAACTTAAACATGGACTTTAGGGAGTGGATGACAAAAGAACAAGAGAGAAGAGAAGAAAAAAGGAGAGAAAAAGAGTCCAAGGAGAAAAGAAAAATAAAAGAAAGAGAGGAAGAAAAGAGAGAAAAAAGAGAGAAAGAAGAGAGAAGAATAAGAGAAAGGAGAGAAGATGAAGAAAGGAGAGAAAGAAAAGAAAGAGAGGAAGAAAAGAGAGAAAAAAGAGAGAATAATAAGAGAAAGGAGAGAAAGAAAAGAAAGAGAAAAAAGAAAAGAGAAAGAAGAAGAAAAAAGAAAGCATGGGAATGGTGAGAATTACAAAATGAAAGGGATAGTCTTAGGTTCCCCATCTACACATACCCATAGGAGTGAAAGTGAGGAAGAATACTACAATCATCCTAGGAGAAACTCCCATTCATCCATGCATAATAATGGGGCCCCTCCAAGGGAGCCCAAAATTGATCTCCCCCCATTTCATAGGAGGGAAGATGTGGAAGCCTACCTTGATTGGGAAATCAAGGTAGAACAACTCTTCATTTTCCATGAGGTAAGAGAAGAAAGAAAGGTTCCAATGGCAACCCTTAGCTTCCAAGGGCATGCCGTGCATTGGTGGGTTAGGTTAACCAATGAGAGAATCCGCACCAATATGCCTTCCATAAGATATTGGAATGATCTTAGAAGTGCTCTAAGAAGAAGGCATATTCCCTCTTGGTATGAAAGAGATCTTTTGGATAGACTCCAAAGGCTAAGGCAAACCAACCTTAGTATAGAAGAGTATAGACAAAAAATGGAACTTCTTATCTTGAGGGCGGGTATCATTGAGGAACCCAAGGCCACTATGGCAAGGTTTTTGTGTGGGTTGAGCCTCGAAATAATTGATAAGGTGGAGCTCTTCTCGTACAATTCCCTTGATGAGTTAGTTCAACTTTGCATCAAAGTGGAAAATTAACATAGAAGGAAAACTTTTAAAAAGGATAACCCACCTTATGTAAAGATGGACCAACCTACGGGGAACTCTTTCAAGAGTTACCCCAAAGAGGAACATCCCAAGCACTTCAAAGAGCATAAAACATCACATATAGAGAGAAAAACCCCTACTACTAATTCTCATGAGAAAGTTAGTAGTATCAAATGCTTTAAATGTCTTGGGAGAGGCCACATTGCATCTCAATGCCCTACTAAGAGAAACATCATCATGAGGGCCCAAGATGTTTATAGTAGTGAGTCTAGCTCACACTCCTCTAGTGAGAGCGAAGGAGAAGGGGTTCATGCATACCAATCTGATTGTGATGAAACCGCTTATGCATGTGAGGGGGACCTCTTAATGATAAGAAGACTTCTTGGAAGCCAACCTTTGAAAGTGTCCTCATCTCAAAGGGAGAACATATTCCACACTCGCTGTAAGGTGAATGACAAAATATGTTCTCTCATTGTGGATAGTGGGTCATGCTGCAATTGTTGTAGCTCAAGGTTGGTGGAAAAGCTAGCCTTGACCCCACTTCCCCACCCTAAGCCTTACATGCTTCAATGGCTCAATGAGCAAGGGGAAATGGAGGTCAATGAGCAAGTCAAGGTTCCAATTTCCATTGGGCCTTATAAAGATGAGATCCTGTGTGACATAGTCCCAATGGAAGCTGGCCATATCTTGCTAGGAAGACCATGGCAATTTGATAAGAAAGCCATACACCATGGTCATTCCAATAACATCATCCTCACTCATAAGGATAAGCGCATTAAGTTGTGTCCTCTAACACCTTCACAAGTGGCGGAGGACCAACTCATCATGAAACATAAGAGAGGTGAGGAGAAAAAAAAAGCAAAGTTTTACCCCTAAAGCTTGAAAGGGGTAAAGAGGTTGAGTTGGAAGTTGGTGCCCCTTCCAAGAAAGTCATTAGTAAAGGGAGTTTATTTGCGACAAAATTGGATTTAAAGGAAGTCCCCTTAACTAACAGACCTTTCTATCTCCTCCTTTGCAAAGAGGCATCCCCCATTTCTTCCCCCTCCACTTTTTTCCCTTCTAGTTCTAGCACTGCCATAGAACTTGGACCTGAGAACCTACCTCAAGAGGTTCAAGAGCTTTTAAAGGAGTTTGGTGATATATTCCCTAATGAAGTTCCCAAAGGACTTCCTCCAATTAGGGGTATAGAACACCAAATAGACTTGGTACCTGGGGCTAGCCTGCCTAATAGGCCTGCTTATAGGACTAATCCCATGGAGACCAAGGAGATTGAATCTCAAGTCCAAGAACTATTGGAGAAGGGTTGGGTTCAAGAGAGCCTAAGCCCTTGTGCTGTGCCAGTTTTGTTGGTGCCTAAGAAGAATGGCCAATGGAGGATGTGCATTGATTGTCGAGCAATCAATAACATCACCATCAAATATAGGCACCATATCCCTAGGCTTGATGACATGCTTGATGAATTGCATGAGGCCCAATTATTTTCAAAAATTGATCTTAAGAGTGGTTATCACCAAATCCGCATCAAGGAAGGTGATGAGTGGAAAACGACTTTTAAGACCAAGTTTGGGCTGTATGAGTGGTTGGTAATGCCCTTTGGGCTTACCAATGTCCCAAGCACCTTCATGAGGCTTATGAATCATGTCCTTAGGGATTGCTTAGGAAAATTTTGTGTTGTTTATTTTGATGACATCTTAGTGTATAGCAAGAACCTAGATGAACATGTAGGTCATCTTAGGCGCGTCTTTTGCATTCTTAGGTCACACCAACTCTATGGAAATCTTGAAAAATGTAATTTTGTGTGGAGAGTGTGGTGTTCTTAGGTTTTATAGTTAATAAAAATGGGGTTCAAGTAGACCCCGACAAAATCAAAGCCATCCAAGAATGGCCCACCCCAAAAAGTGTGACTGAGATCAAGAGTTTTCATGGTCTCGCGAGCTTTTACAGGCGCTTTGTACCTAACTTCTCCACACTTTTCTCACCAATCAATGATTTGGTGAAGAAGGATACTCCTTTCCTTTGGGGTGAAAAACAACAAAAAGCCTTTGAACTTATCAAAGAGAAATTGACCCATGCACCAGTTTTAGCTCTTCCTGACTTTTCTAAAATTTTGAGCTAGAGTTTGATGCATCGGGAGTGGGTGCGGGAGCTGCGTTGTTACAAGGTGGTCATCCTGTGGCTTATTTTAGTGAAAAACTAAATGGATCCGCCTTAAACTACCCCACCTATGATAAAGAGTTTTACTCTTTGATAAGGGCCCTTCAAACTTGGGAACATTATCTTGTACCCAAGGAGTTCTCATTCATAGTGACCATGAGTCACTTAAGTATTTGAAGGGTCAAGGCAAGCTTAATAAAAGACATGCTAAATGGGTAGAATTTCTTGAGACTTTCCCTTATATCATCAAATACAAGAAAGGAAAACATAATGTGGTGGCTGATGCTTTGTCTCGTAGACATACCCTTTACACCACCTTAAGTGCAAAGATTCTTGGATTTGATAATATTAGAGAAATGTATCTTTCTGATAAGGATTTTGGATCCATTTATGTTGCCTCTACATTTGCATGTAAAACCCAAAATGGGTTCTTTGTGAGTGAGGGGTACCTTTTCAAAGGTAGCAGACTTTGTGTACCCCAAGGATCTATGAGAAATCTGTTGACAAAAGAGAGCCATGAGGGTGGGCTCATGGGGCATTTTGGAATTAACAAAACTCTTCTGCTTTTACAAGAAAAATTCTTTTGGCCCCATATGAAGAAAGACTCTATAGACATTGTCATAGATGCATTGCTTGCTTGCAAGCTAAGTCTAAGACAATGGCTCATGGATTGTACACACCCTTACCTGCTCCTTCTGCACCTTGGCTGGATATTAGTATGGATTTCATCCTTGGTCTGCCTCGAACCCAACGAGGTGCAGACTCTATCTTTGTAGTGGTAGATAGATTTTCAAAAATGGCTCACTTTATACCATGCCACAAGATAGATGATGCGAGCAACATTGCGATACTTTTCTTTAAAGAAGTTGTCCGTTTACATGGAATTCCCCAATCCATAGTCTCTGATAGAGATGTGAAGTTCCTTAGCCACTATTGGAAACCATTGTGGGCAAGGCTAGGAACTAAACTCTTATTTTCTACCACATGTCACCCCCAAACTGATGGGCAGACTGAGGTAGTAAATAGATCTCTATCTACTATGCTTAGGACACTTCTTCGAGGAAATCACAAGTCTTGGGATGAATACCTACCCCATATTGAGTTTGCATACAACCGGGTGGTTCAAAGGACCACCAAGCATTCTCCCTTTGAAGTTGTTTATGGCTTCAACCCCCTTACTCCTCTTGATATCTTGCCCTTACCCTTCCCTTCTTCTGTTCACAATGAAGGAATAGTAAAAGTGGATTTTGTTAACAAATTACATAAAGGGTAAAGGCTAACATTGAACATCATTCAAAGGAGTATGCTAGTAAAGCCAATAGGGGCAGGAAAGAAATTATCTTCAATGAAGGGGATTGGGTATGGCTTCATTTGAGGAAGGATCGCTTCCCTACTCAAAGGAAGTCCAAGCTTAGCCCCCGAGGAGATGGTCCCTTTCAAGTCCTCAAGAGAGTGAACAACAATGCATACATATTAGATCTCCCTGAGGACTATGGTGTCAATACTACCTTTAATGTTTGTGATTTGATCCCTTTTGTAGGTACTGATGAAGAAGATGAAGACCTATCAGATTTGAGGTCAAATCCTTCCCAAAGGGGAGGGGATGATGCATTCTCCCCAAGCAAGGGTCCTATCACTAGGGCCATGGCTAGGAGAATAGAAGAAGACATGGCTAGAGTAGAGGGAGGAAGATCTCACCTCCATATGACCATCAAGTTATGCAAGCCATGACTTATTTACTTGTAATTTTTATTTTAGGAACCTAGGATTTTATTTTGGACATGTATTAGTCGATTTAATTTTCTAGGAGGTGTCTTAGTAATAAGAAGGGGTAAGATTAGCTTTTGGGCCTTTATTTAGGAAATAAGGGGGTAGTTTGATAAATACACCCTCTTTTGCTAAATAAAACCCAAAACTAATAAAGGAGTAATCTTGGCCCTTGGATGAGGTAGCTTGGGCACCAATTCTCATCTAAAGGAGGGTATTGATTGGACTTTGGGCTTCAATCCTCCTCCCTTGGATGACTCCTTTTAATCCTAGCCCTTCATTTCCTTCATGACTTGTCCAAGAGGTTAGCTCCCTCTATAAAAAAGTGCTTCTTCACACTCTTGTATTTTTTACACTTGATCGAATAGAAAAACCTTGAGTTGACCAAAATTCTCTTAGTGTCTACCCTTCTCTCTTTGAGAATTCCTTAGGTTTTTATCAAGGGTTCCATCCCTTGTGGCAAACTTTCCCTCTTAGGCTTATCTTACCTTAAGTGGCGCCTAAAACCACCTCACTTCTTACCTCTCCACAAACCATTTCACCAAAGAAGAAAACCTCTAGAAAAAGATCAAGGGAGGCATGCATCAATACCAAAGTAGAATGGGAAACAATAATACATATTACCTTAATTAGATTAATTAACTTCAAAAATTGATAAATATTATTTATTGAATCTGCAATGCATATTTGTCGGGAGTCTTGTTCCCAGGGTGTCCAGAGTTATTTTTCAACCAAATGAACACTGCAATGAATATTTGTCGTGGGTCTTTCTTTTAATATAACTCACAGGATGTTTGTATAGAGATTACAGGATGAGAAATTAGTAAAGCAATTTAAGATGACAAATAGAAAACAATATCTCTTTTATCCTTTAGTCGCTAGATCTTCTCCTATGAATATATAGCAACATTTTTTTCCCTTGTCCTATTTAATTGAAATCAAAATAATCTGTTTCATGTATTGTTACTTGAAGCTCTGAAATTACAGTTTTGTTTTGATGAATTATTAAGAAGGAAGAAAGTATATAAATCATAATAGAATATTATAATTAACGAACCTGGATTAGATCTGGTTTGTTTATCTCCCAGACTGCAACAATAAATTGACTTGTGTCATGTTTAATTGTTCGACAGGGAGAAGTGAGGCATTTATCAGTTTTTTCAACCTGGTTTTTTTATGATTAATTGAAACAAACGATAAAAGAAAAACAGTTTCTAAGCTTGCTTAGTTGTGATTGATTTGATTTCACATCTGCCTACCCCTATGATAATAGAGGGCGCTTCCTTTTTCTGCACTAATGTGCATCTTTAATCAGCTCACAACCATGCCAGATCTCACTTCTCATTCAATTTTCCTACATTTCAAGCAAAAGGCCAAACCATACAGCAGCCAAATCCACTTCTCAATCAACTTTATCTGCGTTGATATACCACCTTAATCTTCCTAACAGATGGAGAAATGATATCCCCACAAAATACAACCACAGCTTATTTTACAACTAAACCTTGTACCTAATAACCAGTCACTTGGCATCTATATAAGCACCCTCCGCTATTACTCTTTCCACAAATCAAAACATTCTTTGCAATAACAGCACTAATTCATTTTCAATTTAGCAGCAAAGCAAAATCATAAAGGCTTCAATTACCCAAAAGAAGATGAAGCAAACTCTCTTGTTCTCACTCTTACTACTTGCTCCGATTTTGTCAATCACCACTTTAGCTCAGTCACCAGCTGCAGCCCCTAAAGCCCCAGCAAAACCCGCCCCTGCCACACCGGCTCCAGCACCTGCAAAACCATTAGTCCCGGCATTGCCCCAGTCACCCTCTTCAGGTGTTGAGTCTTCTGGCAGCCAAGACATCGTGAAGATCCTAAGGAAGGCCAAGTCATTCAACACACTAATCCGGTTGCTGAAAACCACCCAAATTATCAACCAAGTGAATGCACAGCTTGTGACCTCAAAAAATGGAGGCTTAACCATCCTTGCAGCAGATGATGGGGCCTTCTCAGAACTGAAAGCAGGGTACTTCAACTCACTGGGAGACAGGCAACAAAAATCACTGATACAGTATCATGTTCTCCCCGTTTATGTGTCCAGCTCAAACTTTGATGCTCTCAGCAACCCAGTGCTGACATTGGCCAGTGACAGCCCCACAGGGTACCAGTTAAACGTGACAGCATATGGTAACAGTGTGAACATTTCAACTGGGGTGGTGAATGCTACACTCACAGGCATTGTGTACACTGATAAGACACTGGCCATATATCATGTGGACAAGGTGCTTATTCCTTTGGACTTCTCTAAGCCTAAGCCTATTGCTCCAGCACCAGCACTG
Organism: Psophocarpus tetragonolobus; assembly: GCA_037954015.1. NCBI lineage: Eukaryota > Viridiplantae > Streptophyta > Magnoliopsida > Fabales > Fabaceae > Psophocarpus > Psophocarpus tetragonolobus. The sequence continues at coordinate 25,052,626 of CM075690.1, forward strand.
GCCAAGCCACCTAAAGCTGATAAGGACAACTCTTCAGCACAAGATGATGACCAGGCTCAGGCAGCCAAGGACAGCTCTGATGCCACCAGTTTTCTTACCACTTATGGGACACCATTCTTATCCTTTGGACTTGCTCTGCTTGTAGCAGCAACACTCACAATGTCGTCTTGAACAACATCCGTTTCTCCATGTTTTCAGGACAAGCAAGCAACTGTTGTGGACTTCTGCTTTTGCTATTTTCTTCTTCACTTGTGTGATGCGTAGGAAAAGTGTTGTTTCAGTTTTCTGAACCCTTGCTTTGCTCTTGTTTTCTCATCAAGCGAAAATATATGTGATTGTTTTATTCTCAAAGACAAAAGGAATATCTGCTCTTTTTTTTGCATAGTTTTGTGCTGTTCAGTATCTGCATCCTTCGGAATCTTCTTCCTCCTTCATCTAGAGTAGCAAATGTTAATTGCAGCCTAATTTGTAGAAATTGACGACCATGGGAATTATATACAAGACTAAATCCGTTCAAATTGAATGTAAAACTTTATAAACTTGTATCTTTAAGAGTTTTTATTATTATACCTGAGCGGCGGTAACAAATGAAAGAATGAGACTGGACTTTATCTGTGTGAAGAAGAATACGGAAAATTTAATTGCCATCTGATTAGCAAAATAGAAATTAAAAAAATAAATTTATTTTTAATTTTTAATTAAAATAAAAGTAATATTAAAGCTTTTATTATTAAGTCTCTAAATAAAAAAATTAAAAATATCCAATGACGTGAATTCATTAAAATTATTTGTCCAAAAGTATCAAAACAATCTTATTAAATAGGGTACCATCCAAGAATTATAGTACAAAAATGCTACCTCACTTTTAATAGTTAATACGACGGTACGAGACTAACATCTTTTTGTACAGCCGAATATAGTTTCTCAAAAAATGATTAAATGTATAAATTTGATAAGACTTATACATCCATTCAATAAATTTGCGATCTTTTTCAATTTAGTTAAAGTTGATTAGATTATTTAAGTTGTTGATTTAACTAATTAATATGAAGAAAGTATAATGCTTGACAGAAAGATGAAAGAAAGGAAAGAAAAGATCATTAAAGAAAGAATGATAAATATATGGGAAAGAAATGAAAATAAAAATTATTTGATTAAAGTGAAATATGGTAAAAAAATTGAATTAAAATAAATAGTAGATAAAAATAAATAATAATAATATCATTTAGTATCTTTTTACTTAATATAATAATATTTAATATTTAATTTAATTTAATTTTATTATTATTAATACTATATTATGAATATATTTTTAAATTATCTAAAGTCATTTTCTGTATAAATCTAAGCACTTTTGAAGGTATTTAACATGAGTTACGGATCTTTACGCACTTTCTTTAAGAAATTATTATATGTTCATGAATATCACCTTATTCAACATATAATTAATAAATTTATTTATTTTACAAATTATGTTAATCAAATCATTATAAGTTAAATGTTTATTATTAGCATCATAGGTCCCAGCTCATAATTATCTAATAATTTTTCTTTCCGTGAATGAAACTAATTAATAGAAAAGTTAAGACGTGATTTTGAGAATAATTAATTATATTAAAGAATAAACATTAACTTTTTAGCTATTTTTTAAAGTTTTTAACTGGTATACACAGTCAGAATAAAGATTTTTACACTGATACTGTATATCAGTTAAACTTTCTTTTTTTAAGGAAAAACATTTATACATTAGTATTTTAAAATGTTTTCTGTTGATAATTAATCGCAACCTTTATATATGATAGGTTTGTTCAATTAATACTTTAAAAGTCATGTAATCTAAGGGTTATGATTAACCCTCAATATAAACATATTTTTTACACGGAGAGTATATACTCTTATTTTAATCTAAAATATTTTTATTAAAAGGATTGTAATTGAAGTATAAGACATGCCTTTTGCACATAAAACAACCAAATTCGTACAAAATTTGAGGACAAAAATGGCGACACACTCATTTGATACAATGATTTGGGTTCATGACTCATTTCACATAAGAATAAGATGTTAATTTAGTCGCAAGACTCTATTTTCACAAGCTTAACTTGACATTTGAATGATTTTTTGGGTACTGCCCACATGTGCTCTACATATTGTTGTATTTCTGACGCTCTATATATATTATGAGTTTTATTTGTATTGTAAAGACTTTTTTTTTTTTACATTGACATTCAATCATAACTTTTTATTATGTGACTTTTAAAGTAGTAATGAATAAAGTTAACAAATTTACCATAAATAAAGAACTGTGATTAAATATAAATATAAAATGACAGTATATTCAATTAAACTCATATATATTATCTATCTGTGAACCATACAAAAGATCATGTTTTGTTAATATCTTTAACCAGTCTACCAAATCTAAAAATAATAATAATAAATCCTAACTTCTATTAACAAAGCTGTAAATATACCTCACCATTCACATAATCATAACTTCTATTGATAAAACTATAAATATACCTGTACATTTACACAACAATTTTCAAAAACTTGAGCTGCTAGATACTGTAGCTATTATCGAGTAATATCGACTTATCGTAAACTTAAGAAATACTTAAAGAAAATTAAGTAATTATCATGCATAACTCACCAAAGAAAAACTATCAGCTACCAAGAATTTCAAAAATTATTTTACCAATTAATACTATCGGGTCTTCTAAGAAATTAAAATGTTTATTACGCATCACTTGTCTTTTATATTTATCAAAGATGGCTGATTGACCCAAGTGGGTTTATTTTTTAAAAAAATTATCAGTATGGGTCTCTTTTGAAAAATATTACCAGCATGGGTCTGTTTTGGTAGTTGACTCGGTCAAACCGCAATTCCAAATTGCGGTTTCGTTGCCACGTCAGCAACGTGATTACATGGAAGCCAGCGTGAAAAAACGAGTATGAAACTGCAAGTGGGAATTGCGGTTTGACTCTTCTTTGACCAGCACCGCCTTGTTGTTCAATGGGTAAAAAAACACAGAAAACGATGTCTGTAAAACCGCAAGTCAGAGTTGCGGTTTTACTGGGGTTTAACCGACCCCCCTTTTACCCGACGGTTGCAAAAAAAAATACAAATTTCTACTCACATAAAACCGCAAGTCGCATCTGCGGTTTGAATTAAATATTATTTTTATCATAAACTGCAAGTGCGAACTGCGGTTTATGTTAAATATAATATTTGATACTCATCAAAGTGACTGTAGTTTAGTGGTGAGAATTCTACGTTGTGGCCGTGAAGACTTGGGCTCGAATCCCAGCAGCCCACATTAAACGGCAAGTCGCATCTGCAGTTTGAATTAAATATTATATTTATCATAAACCGCAAGTGCGAACTGCGGTTTATGTTAAATATAATATTTGACACTCATCAAAGTGGCTGTAGTTTAGTGATGAGAATTCCACATTGTGGCCGTGGAGACCTGGGCTCGAATCCCAGCAGCCACACACTGTTTTAATTACGGACAAACTTTTGCACGCTTCTCCTATGCACCAACTTAAAAAACATAATTTTTTAAATCCGACAAGTAAGAATATTTTTTAATTTGCTATCTACGCTCTTGTTGGTGCAAAAGTTTGTCCGTAATTAAAACAGTGTGTGGCTGCTGGGATTCGAGCCTAGGTCTCCATGGCCACAACGTGAAATTCTCACCACTAAACTACAGCCACTTTGATAAGTATCAAATATTATATTTAACATAAACCGCAGTTCGCACTTGCGGTTTATGATAAAAATAATATTTAATTCAAACCACAGATGCAACTTGCGGTTTTATGTGTGCTTGCTGGGATTCGAGCCCAAGTCTCCACGGCCACAACATAGAATTCTCACCACTAAACTACAGCTATTTTGATGAATATCAAATATTATATTTAACATAAACCGCAGTTCGCACTTGCGGTTTATGATAAAAATAATATTTAATTTAAACCGCAGATGCGACTTGCGGTTTTATGTGAGTAGAAATTTGTATTTTTTTTGCAACCGTCGAGTAAAAGGGGGGTCGGTTAAACCCCAGTAAAACCGCAACTCTGACTTGCGGTTTTACAGACAACAAGGCGGTGTTGGTCAAAGACCATTCAAACCTCAATTCCCACTTGCGGTTTCATACTCATTTTTCCACGCTGGCTTCCACGTAATCACGTTGCTGACGTGGCAACGAAACCGCAATTCGGAATTGCGGTTTGACAGAGTCAACTACCAAAACAGACCCATGCTGGTAATATTTTTCAAAAGAGACCCATACTGATAATTTTTTTAAAAAATGAACTCACTTGGGTCAATCAGCGTATCAAAGATATCTCTATATTTATTCTGTTTTCTTCTTTATTTATTACGAGATTTGTCATTTCAGGAATGGAAAAAAATACGTGAAAAAAAGTAAGGTTTTCTTTTGATGGTTTAGAAGTTAGTTGCTAAGCTACTCTTTACTGCACATAACTAATATTAAAAGTAAATAGTAATTATGTTTTTCTGAATCAAATTTGTCGCTTATTTAGATAGTGTATATGTCATGTTGGACGCCGGAACAAAATCTTCTATTATTTTAAATTGGTATTTTATTTCTGGACAAATCATTATGTTATCTAATTAGTTATATAAAATATAAAAAATATATATAAAAAATTAATTAAGTAATATGAATTTTATTGATGGGTTAAAAGATACTAATTTATAACAGAAGATTTTCATCGTAGTTAATAAATTTTCTAATATATATGTTAAATAATCAATAATTTAGCATTAAATAGTTTTATGAAAGCTATTTGTCCTAATTAAAAATACCATTGTATATTCTTAAAATTATTAAGTGAAAAAATTAATCTTATATTAAAGCCTAAAAAATTTAACTTCATTATAATTCTTTAGACTAAGAATTTGAGAAATTAAATACAGTTTACTATACAAAAATTTTTTCAAGAAAAAAAATGTGAGACAAGATAATTTAGTTATAAAGAAATTACAAATAATATTATAGGAATTATTATAAAAAATTGTCATATAAATAAAAATATTTTCCAAAAAATTTAATTTTTATTGCCCTTATTTATTGTTTTGGACTTTGGTTGTTCTTTAAGGTTTAACTCAATGTCTGTTAAGTATGGCCACACAATCAAATGAAATAGTATGATAGAATTCAGGTATATGATTAGGCCCTCCATCCTTTGGGATAACGCCACTTAAGATTTGCTACCATATTGGGTTTATTTTCCTCCTACTTGATGGAAATTCCAAACCAATATACAGACCCATCATCCCCTTTCCACCTATATTTTATCCCATGCATCCAACTGATTGTAACAAAATATTGATGCGAAAGCAACTGAATATAGTTGTCATGCATGTATACTTGGACATACACTCCCAAATATATCTCCTCCCTCACCACTTATCACAGTGTATATGATATGGATGCACCACCTTATTCCGTGATAAGCAAAGGAGATTTACTCTTTACAACTAGGGAGTATCTTTCCATCTAAACATTCATTGCACCTACCAATCATTGATCATTTCCTTGCTTCTAGCCCCCAAAATAAAAAGGCAGCCTCTTCTCCCACTTCTCTCACACTCCAAAGTAGTCTCAAAAACTTGTAAGCCTTAAACCCTAAAAATGAGGACCATTATGCCTCTCCTTATTCCCAGCACAATTGTACTACTAGCACTATTCCACACAAGTTCATCACAACTCTCACCAATTCAAGCCCCCACAACCCCAACATCTCCTCCATCACCACCCCAACCTCAACCCTCACCGCCAGCAACAGCTCCGGCGCCGGGATTCAACACCGTCCCTCTTGTCCCAGTAACCCCAAATGGGGCCCCCACACCCAGCATCATCCCCAAAGGCCCCACCATTGACATAGTTCAAATCCTAAGAAAAGGAAAAAGGTTCTCAGTTCTCACTCGCCTCCTAAAAACAACACAACTAATAAACCAACTAAACTCACAGCTGGTGACATCAAGCTCGGGAGGGTTAACCCTCTTTGCACCTGAAGACAGTGCCTTCTCCAGACTCAAAGCAGGGTTCCTCAACTCTCTAAGTGACAGACAGAAAGTGGAACTCCTGCAGTTCCACACTCTCTCTTCTTTTATTTCCATCTCAAACTTCGATACCCTCACAAACCCGGTTCAGACTCAAGCCGGTGATGACCCCCAGAGGCTGCAACTTAACGTAACCACTTACGGAGGCAGCCAGGTCAGCATGGCCACCGGTGCCGTCAACGCCTCCGTCACCGGCACCGTTTACTCGGACAACAAGTTGGCCATATACCAGGTGGACAAGGTGCTTCTTCCTCTTGACCTCGTTCTCCCCAGCAAGGCTCCGGCACCGGCACCCGCGTTGGCCAAAAAGGGCTTGCCCAAGTCTGATAAAGGGAATTCCACGGAAGGGGATGATAGCGCCGGCGCCGGTGATGATGACAGCGACGGGAAGGCATTGCCGGCAGCGGGTGTTTCTGCAGGGTGTTCGATGAAGTGGTTGAATAATGTTGTTGTTGTTGGCATGATGGGTTTGGTGGGTGGAGTTATGATGTGAACTAGGTGAGTGTGGATGGATTGGATCCAAATAATTTTTGTTGTGCTTTTGCCAATTGTGAATCGTGGGTGATATACTATACATATTCGTGCTTCGGCCTCGTGTTAATGTATGCATGAATGCTATGCTGCTTTTTTTTCCCCCTTTCTTTTCATAAGTTGTGATTTCCTTTAATCAATTGATTTCTGGCTTCGTAACCGGATTTATAAAACTAAAAACGTTCTCGATTGATTTCTTTTCCCCTTAACTTTTAACAATTTTCATATAAATATTTAATACATTCATATTTTAACCTCTTATTCTCAATTTTTTATACTTCTTATTTTAAATATTTAATTTCATTATTTTAATTTATTAATATTTTATTTCCTTTAATTTTATATAATTGAATTAATTATCTTTAATTTATCGTTTAGTTGATGTATTTTTAAGTTTTTGTTTAAATATTCGAAATAAAATTTCAATTTTATCTTTTTTTTCTCAATTTTATTTTATTTTTCCTTTTTTACTTTACCAAGTACTGTTGAACATGTGTTAATTAATGATGATTATTTACTGCTTAAAAAGTAAATATAACGTGACTATACAAGAAAAGGTGGAAATTTAACCCCTACCAATTTAGCAACGTGACAGACATGCATTAATGATCTAATCTACCAATTCTACTTATTGGGTGCATATATAAAGTTATCTCAAAGTTTCTTGCGGAGAGGATCAAGCCGTCATGCCAAAATTAATAGATGAAATGCAAACGACATTTGTTGGGGGCATAACATGCTTGATAGTATGGTGGTGAGAAATGAAGCCGTTCATGAAGCTAAATCTAAGAGGAAGAGTAACCTGGTGTTTAAAATAGACTTTAATTTGAAAGGGCATGCGACTAAATATCATGGGATTTCTTGTTCTACATGTTGGTTAGAAGTGGTTGAGAGGTTGTCTACATTCTTCAACTATTCCTTTAAATGGATCACCTACACAAGAATTCTCAATCCGTAAGGGGTTGTGACAATGACACTCACTCGCCTCATTCTTGTTCTTACTGGTCGCCGAAGGACTTGGAGGCCTTATAAGAATGGCTACAGCCAAACAATTATTATCGAGGGTAAAAATAAGGAGGGAGAATTTGCAAGTCATACCCCGACAATTCGCAATGACACCATCCTCTTTATGAAGCCAACACCCAACAATGTCATGGCTGTCAAGAGCATATTTAAATGCTTTCAAATGACGTTCGAACTAAGAGCAAACTTTTCCAAGAGCAGTTTAGGAGGTGTAGCCTGTAATAACGACTTAGTCTCAAGGATGGAAGGTCTACTAAACTGCTCGGTGATTAATATGTCATTCACATATTTGGATATACAAATAAGAGTCAATCCAACATGGGGTTAGTGTCGCACATGTTGCTAGAAAAATCACAAGATTGGCTTTGTAGAGACGAGAATGTTTATCTATCGGAGGTTGTGTATGTTTGATTTTACATTATAAACTTAAAATTAATTTCTTATATATAAATTTTAATATGTTTGGTTTTGTAAGAAAGAAGAATTTAAGATTAATTATGTGTTGAAGTAAAGTACCTTTTGTGTTGGACCAAATATTTTATACTAGATTTTACTCTTAATCTGTTTTTATAATAAAATTATTTAATCATAAATCACATCATCTCAAAATCAATTTTAATCTAATCAATTTATTCAAAATTAACTCCTCATTGCCTACTATACCTTTGTTTTAGGTGTCTTTCTAAAAGGTTCCTTCAATAGTAGCAAAGAAAATTAGGCAAAAGCAATAGACACTACAAGAAATTAGGTAAATAACAACTGATTTTTCAATCGCTATAATTAATAAACCAGTGACTATAGTTTTCAGTGATCGATTAAGTGAATAACTATTGTTGTCTGTCATTACCTTGGTTGATGATTTATGGCAACCATTTTAGTGATTGTTACCCCATAACTAATTGAGTGATTGGAAATCTGTGATTGAGTTAGTGACCAATAAATAAATATTTTTTTAATTAAAAATGGTAGCTAATGATTGTTTTAGTGACTGAAAATCGACGACTGTTTCTATCACTGATATTGGCAACTATTTTAGTGATTGATATTGGCGACTGTTTTAGTGATTGATATTGGGGACTAATTCAGTGACGGGTGTTAAAGGCTAATTAAGTGACAAACATTTAACAACTAATTCGATGACTGAATTATGAATTATGGCACTTTAATTTACATTGGTCAGTGACTACTTTTGTGACTGATTAAAAGGTATCGGTCTCTAAATTAGTCATTATTTTAAGAGTTATTCTCTTAGTTATGTTAAGAAAGAAATTACCTAATTAATATATATATATATATATATATATATCAATATACAGATAAACCTTATAATGGATAAGTATTAATAATAATAACTATCTTAATACATCAACAATATAATGCATAACAATTTTATTTTATATCAAAACAAGTATATATCTTGAAGATTCAATAAAACAAAGTTGCAAAATATTTCCATAATACAATAAGTAACTAATCTAGATAACTATACAAAACATATTAAAGACTAATTAATCCAGCCTAAGAAATAAAACATTTATAAAAGTGATAACTAACTAGTTATCTAAGGCCCCGTTCGGGGTGATTTTTTGTTTCTAGTTTTGAAATTTAGAAAAACAAAAACTAGTTTTGGTTTTAAGTTTTTAAAATTTTAAAAACAATATTGTTTTTTTTTCTCAAATTTAAAATATTATTTTCAAATCTTAACCAAAACACTAGTTCGAGGTAGAGGTCAAGACAGTCGTTGAAGGTGGCGATCGGTGATTGACGATCGAAGGTAATAGTCGGTAATGGGTGATCAGAGGTACTGTACTTATCATTACAACTTTCTAAAGCTTCTATAATTATCATTACATGGGCACACTGAAGTTGGATTAATAACATGTATGTTTGTCTCCTGTATTCTAAAATAGTTATAATGAAATGTTTTAGTGTTTATTTTGACTAACAAAAACATAGACGTTGTCACGTCTATGCATTCATATTTCTATCTTGTTATGCTATAATAAATTTAGGATTTTAATTTAATATGTTTTATAGTAACATAATAGAATATAAATAATTTATTATGTTATTTTACGTATAACATGATAAAATATGTTCTATCATTTTGCATATAACATGATAGAAACATGTTAGATTATCCATAAATATGACAGATTTGCAATGAATTTGAGAAAATTGGGAGAGGAAAGAATTTGAAGAAAATTTAAAATATTTTTTTGCCTGTGTATTTGTATTTTTATTAAAAATATTAATTATCAAAGGGTTACATTCATTAACAAAAATTATATTTGTGAGAGTGAGAGAAATCATAAAATATTTAGAAGGGTAAAATACTTATAAAATGTGAACACCAAAAGGCCTTATTCCCAATATATAATATATAATATATAATATATAATATATAATATATAATATATAATATATAATATATAATATATAATATATAATATATAATATATAATATATAATATATAATATATAATATATAATATATAATATATAATATATAATATATAATATATAATATATAATATATAATATATAATATATAATATATAATATATAATATATAATATATAATATATAATATATAATATTATAGATTATTGATTATACATATAGATTACAAATAGTAAGACAATTAAGTATGTTGGATATAAATGTTTTAAAGTAATTTTTTTCTTAAAGTTGTAAGATTTATCTAGTGACAAAGTTACATTTGGTGAGGGAGATGTTGTGAGCTCGATTCCTTCCTATGACAAAGTAGTTTATTTTTTAATTTACAAATAGGTATAAGGATAGAATAGGTATTTTGAAAAGTGGATATCAAAAGGGAGAATTCCTTTTATTAATAGTATAGATAATATATAATATAAAATATAATATTATAGATTATTGATTATACATATAGATTGTAGATAGTAGGACAATTGAGTATGTTGCATATAAATGTTTTAAAGTAGTTTGTTTCTTAAAGTTATAAGGTTGAATTAATGGTAAAGTTTACATTTGGTGAGGGAGAAATTATGGGCTTGAATCTCTCCTATGACACAATAGTTTATTTTTTAATTTTCAAATAGGTATAAGGATGGAATAGATATTTTGAAAAGTGAACATCAAGCGAGAATTTGGAAAATTTCCTTTATTAATAGTAAGCATAGATTAAATCAATATATATATATATATATATATATATATATATATATATATATATATGTGGTTATAATCTAAAATAGTTATATGTTTATTTATAAACTTATAAAAAAGTAATATTTTATTTTTTAAATTATTAATATTCATAATCTATATACTATTTGTTCCTAATTTATATTTTTTTAATTTCCTTACAATTGATATACATATTTTGGAGTGTAATTGTGGAAGCTATGAAGGTGGATAATTTACACAAACTTTGTTCGTGTCTAGAACCTATCCTTCTTAGAGTTGTAAATCTACTTGCCTTCACACTATATTCTGCTATGTAAACTCTGTTTTAGATAAATGCTTATTTGGGAAATGCTTATTTCGGTGATGGGCACAAGATATGCAACATATATAATAGTTGTAGCATAAGAGTTATTATAATTGAGTCTTCCAAATGATAAATATATCTTTCCATTGGTTATATGATTTGCAGCCATGTGTCCTTATGGCAATATTTTGTAGTCACGCATCTTCAAATTAACCGGAGTGGTGTCAAATAGGGCACCAATCATGGCCTAGAAGTGGATCGTAACACAAATTGCAACCATTCCTCCTTTAATTTGCTTCAAAGTCAGTTTTATATTTTTACATGGTTTGGTTGAAATTAGAGAGGACTATAGATATTCTATTTTGAGATGCGCATAAGGTATGTTTTGCTTTGAAAGTAAAGTTAGCATATAGAACCTCTCTTTTTTATAACTAACAAAAAATTGTTGTAAGAAAAATAATACATAAACATCTCATGTGCTATTGCACACCTAGTGAGAAGAAGAAAAAAGAGAAGGATATATAGGTATGATAGAATTTATGATGTGATAGAATGAGAGAGATAGAAAGAAATAAAATGTGTTGATAAGGTGTACAAATTAGAGAAATGTATACATATCATTACTCTTGTTGTAACCTTTTAGAACAAATAGTTTACAAAAAATTAAAAAACTATGGTCAAACCAACATGAATGTTTCATATTATCATTTATGAAATTAAATCTAATATATCTTAATTACATGTTATATTTTAATTTGAATAAAAAATAAATTAAAGAGTTTGATAATGAAAGATGATATGATGATGGTTGGCTACAATTCATGGGAGTAAGTTCATTTAACTCAATACTATTACTTTTTATGTTTGTGTGGTTAGTTAGATTATTGTATGGACTTAAAAGGAGTGGATAATTTGATTAATAACATGTTTTTTTCATCATGATGGGACTAAGTTCATTTAACTCAATACTATTACTTTTTATGTTTGTGTGCTTAGCTAGATTTTTGTCGTTTTGATGGAATTAAGGGGAGTGAATAATTTGATTAATAACATGTTTTTTTCATCATGGACTTGATGTTGAATTTTGTGCTCTTATGGTATGCTAAGTTAAATTCTTATCACTTATTGCAGCGAGTTTTGTAGTGTTGTGAAGAAGCTTTTGTTAGAAATAGGATTTTCAATGAATGATTATTCCTAAATGATTCTATGTAAAAGGTAATTAAAATTTGAAAATAATAATATACAATTTTAAAAATTTTTAAGTAATAATAATAGCTTGATTATGTAATGTAAAGGTCAAGGGTCTAATTCAGTTAGTTGAGCATGATGCCTGAGTTGTTGTAACCCTCTAAAACTATTCAATTCTTCAAATCCTATTAGGACGATCAACAACTAAAAAAATATAATGAGTAAGGAACAACAATGAGTATTTGTAAAATAGAATAGTGTTGATAATAATAATAAATCATATTTTTTATGTAGGTATTTTTTCGACTCTGAAGAACTATTTACAATGACTCTTGATGAATATTTTATTCAATGGGCAAGATACTTATTTGAAATTAGAAATAGTTAATTTTTAAGCTAATTTAGAATATTTTTAGACTTAGTTAAAGATAAATTATTTATACCTATTTGCTTTTGGTACATATTAGTTTTAGAATATTTTGGATGAAACTATTTTAGAATTTTATATATGTTTAAGCAATATTTTAGTGTTATATACAAAATATATATGAATTATTTTAGATTAATTTTTATCAATTTATGCTATATTTTTGTTTATTGATTGTGTTGAAGTAATAAGTGTGTGCATCTATATATATAAAAATTATTTTCAAAAACTATTCAAACGTAAAATGTTTTGTATTTTTTAAAACAATTTTAAAAAAAATATTTTAAAACAAAGACCGTTTAGAATACTTATTTTCGAAAAACAACGTGGAAAGAAATGCTTTTAAAACATTTTCTGTAAAAGTGTTTTAAAAAAATGACTTTTTACGATATGTATTGTTAAAACACTACTTTTTAAAATTTTTTAAAAAACATTTTAAAAAAATCTTTATAAAACTTAAAAAATGTTGTAAGAAGTCTGATTTATACAACAATAATTTTCACAATACTTTTTAAAATTTTATAAAAAAACTTAAATAAGTAATTTTCTAGTAGTTAATGAGCAAAATGTCTTGCATAATTTCTTTCGTGTAATACATAATGCCGGCCTTATGTGACATCTACAAGCTAGGAAGATTGGTTACCTGACTTTGTTAAGAGTTACATTGTGAAAAATATGTATTTTTTACTTGTAGATCAAAACATTGACTTTTTTTATGCCACATTTAACATGTGGAAAATGAAAGCTCATCATAAGTGTTACTTCTTGGTTGAAGGATCATTTTAGGAAGGTTACCAATGCGTGATAACTTGGTAGCTATAACAATCATAAATGACTCTAATGACTACATTGTGAATGTGAGGAGAACTCTCCCTTATGCCTTAGAACATTTATTGTCTAGTCTTTATCTAGTGTTTCTTCTTTTTTCATGCATGTTATTTGTTTCTATTGTTTTTTATTTAGTTTTAGTAGTTGTTGTCATGGTTTTTAAATTTGAGAGTTTATGTGAACTCATGAGAGACTTCTAAATTTAACTCATAAACTCGATTTGTCGGAAGAGTTTAACTCATGTTAAAATATTATTAAAAAATTATTTTTCTTATACCACAATGCATAAATAAAAAAATATTATCTTATTTATCAACAAATTTCATCAAAATCATAAATAGTAATTTTGGAAACATCTAATTTTGTCTTAAAACTTGATAAACTTGAGAAAGTTAACAAAAGAATTAAAAAATAAATAAAAAATTATTTGATTTAGCACAAATAAATAAAAAAGTATTTGATTTTGGAAACTTTCTTTTTCTAAAAAATATATAAGTTGAAATTTTACCTAACTTATAATGAGATATATCATAATTATAAAATGTTAGATTTTAAAAAAATTTAAATCTTTATTAGAGAAAGAATTAATTAGATGTTATATTCATTTAATTCTAAAAGTTTTATAATCTTGGTTGTGACAGTTTAATATTTTAAAACTTATATCTAAGGACACTTTTAAATCAAAATTAAATTAATATATAATTCAAAATATCAAATTAAAAATGAGTTTAATTGGTATATAGTGTGAGTGTAATGATTTTTACACTGACATTCAATCACAATTCTTCATTCATGGTAAATTTGTTAACTTTACTTCTTACTATTTTAAAATGAGTTTAATTGGTATACACTGACATTCAATAACAACCCTTTATTCATGATAAATTTGTTGACTTTACTCGTTACTACTTTAAAAGATATTTTAAAATCTTGTTCTAAAATGACACCTAAAAGTAAAATTATTTTATAGCAAGAATAAAAAGGGTTAGAGCTATGTAAAAACACATAAATATTAAAGAACTGTGTAAACTCTAATTTTTTGTTACACATGGAGATACGTAAAGTAAGAGACAATTCATGTCAAGGCAAAAAGATTAAAAAATATATTTAAAAATCTTAAAATACAATAACAATATTTCTTTTTAAAGGTTGAAATAAACGTGTTTAAAGTTATCTATTTCTCACATTTCATTAAAGGTAATTAACTGATTTAGGACGGACATTGTAGAGTATTAATACCTTTTCACACATAATTGACTTTTGAACTCAAAATTTGATTTTGTTAATTACTTTCTTTCAAAGGTTTTTCAATGTTTTCATAAATAAATATAAGTGGTAACTCCTCTGATTTTTAATATATTTTTCACCATCCATTCGAGACCCATATGTCGGCAAATTTAAAATGGAATTAGTCTATAATAAAGCTATATAAAATTTCATCAACAAATTTCATAAAAAACTAATTAAATTTACACTAAAGTCCATAATAAAGACATACAAAATATCATTTTATTCAAAAATAAAAACAACATACTAATAAAAAAATAGCAAAACAAGAATCAACATGTTGTTCATCAAGAATAGAATTTGTTTATGTTAACATGATAGTAATATGACATATCATTAACGAATATGTCAGATTTGCAATGAGTTTGAGAAAATGGAGAGAGAAGAGAATTTGAATAGAATTTAACATATTATCAAGCATATGTATTTGAATTTCTATTAAAAATATTTAAGATTGAAGGTATACATGTATTAATAATATTTAAGGAATGTTGTTTTCTGGTAAGGTTTTATGAAGGTATACATATATTAATGAAAAGAAAAAAGTCATAAAATGTTTAGAAGGGTAAAATAGTTAGAACAATTATGTATGTTCCAATAAATGTTTGAAAGTAATTTTTTTTAAGATTATAATGTTGATTTAGTAAAACTTTACAATATTAAGTATTCACATTATTGTTGTAGAATATATGTATAACAATACATATAATCTTTCTTATAGATTATTGATATATACATATATATATATATATATATATATAGAGAGAGAGAGAGAGAGAGAGCGAGCTTGATCTAGCATATATGTATAAATTAATAACATGATAGAATATATAAATAATTTACCGTATCATTTTGTGAATAGTAATTTTAGTTTAGTATGTTTTTTGTTTATGTTAACATGATAGAAACATGTCAGATCATCAACGTATGTGTAAGATTTGCAATGAATTTGGGAATATGGAGAGAGAAGAGAATTTGAATAAAATTAAACATTTTGTCTCGCATGTATATTCATATTTTTGTCTAGTATTTTTTTTATTTATGTTAATATGATAAAAATATGTCATATCATCAACGTATATGTAAGATTTGCAATGAATCTGAGAAAATGGAGAGAGAAGAGAATTTGAATAAAATGTTAAGTATTCACATTATTGTGTAGAATAATTTTAGTTTAGTATGTTTTTTTGTTTATATTAAAATGATAGAAATATGTTATATCATCAACATATATGTAAGATTTGCAATGAATTTGAGAAAATGGATAGATAAGAAAGTTTGAATAAAATTAAACATCTTATTGTGCATGTGTATTTATATTTTTTTTACAATAATTTTACTTTAGTATGTTGTTTTGCTTATATTAATATGATAGAAATATGTCATATCATCAACGTATATGTAAGATTTGCAATGAATTTGAGAAATATTTATTATCGAAATTTATTATCAAAGAGAGATTGAATAAATTTAAACATCTTGTATATTCACATTTCTGTTCAAAATATTTATTATCAAAAGTATAAATACATTAATGATGTTTAGGAAAGGTTGATTTGTGGTAAGGTAGAACTTTTGAGGATATGCATTTATTAAATGTTTAGAAGGGTAAAATAATTATAAAATATAGACATCAACACATCCTATTCCCATTATATATTATAATATATATGTTGATATAATGACAAAGTTTTCATTTGGGGAGGAAGATTTTGTGGGTTCAAGTCTCTCCACAAACTAATTTATTTTTTAATTTTCAAATAGGTATAAGGGTAGAATAAGTATCTTGAAAAGTGAACATAAAAAGAGGGTATTCCATTTTTTAAAGTATAGATAATATATATATATATATATATATATATATATATATATATATATATATATATATATATATTACAAGTTATAGATAGTAGAACAATTATTTATGTTGAAAATAAAATGTTTTAAAGTAATTTTTTCTTTAGGTTATAACCTTGATTTAGTGACAAAGTTTACATTTGGGAAGAGAGAGATTGTGGGTTCGAGTCCCTCCTGTGTCAAAGTAGTTTATTTTTTAATTTTCAAATAAGTAAAAGGTAAAATAAGTAGTTTGAAAAATGAACATCAAAAGGAGGTATTCCCTTTATTAATAGTAAGTATAGATAATATATATATATATATATATATATATATTAATTATAGATTATAAATGGTAGTACAATTATCTATGTTGGATATAACTGCTTTAAAGTAATTTTTTTCTTAAGGTTATAAAGTGGATCTAATCACAAAGTTTACATTAGGGGAGAAAGAGGTTGTAGGTTCGAGTTCCTTCCATAACAAAGTAGTTTATTTTTTAATTTTCAAATAGGTATAAGAGGAGAATATAATGGACATCAAAAGTTGTTATTCCTCTTATTAATAGTATAGATTAATAGTTAAGATAATATATATACATACACATATATATATATATATAAGTTTAATTGGTATACACTATTAGTGTAAAAATTTTTACATTGACACTCAATCACAACCCTTCTTTCATGGTAAATTTGTTGAATTTACTCATTAGTACTCTAAAAGTCACATAAATGAAAAGTTATGATTGAATGTCAGTGTAAAAATGTTTTACACTGACAGTATATATCAGTTAAACTATATATATTATAGATAGTAAAAGAATTATCTATGTTAGATATAAATGCTTTAAAGTAATTTTTTTCTTAAGGTTATAAGGTTGATCTAAAAACAAAATTTACATATGAGGAGGGAGAGGTTGTAGGTTCGAGTCTCTCGTATGACAAAGTAATTTATTTTTTAATTTTCAAATAAGTATAAGAGTAGAACAAGTATTTTGAAAAATAAACATCAAAATGGGGTATTCCTTTTATTAATAATATAAATGTATCATATATCATGTTTTATCATCTTCGAAACACGGTACTGTACTTGCTTTTTTTTTTTTGTATTTCAATAAAAACTTTTTTCCTTCTATTCAATTTCTTACCTAGTATCTTTGTAATATTTAAAATAATTGTAATTGAATAATAATAAGCAACTATTTTACTGCATTAATATCTCTTTTCTTTTCATTCAAATAGTGATACAATACAAAATTATTTTTCTTTTTCCATTTTATATATTTTTTTTACTTCGTTATCCTATCGAAATAATGTTTACAAATATTTATTACTATTATTAGGTAAATCAAACGTAATAATAAAAATTATTATAGAACATAATTAATAACTTTCAACTTAATTTATAAATTCTAACAATTACCCAAAAAAACATATAAAATGTTATTTGAGTTTTATCTAATTAAAATAGACTTTTATGTTTTTACCTATAAACTATTAATTAATTATTATAATTTATTGATAACTTAGTGTATCAAAAAACTTAAATTTAGTTCTTAGGTGTGTCATTTTTATTAAACTTTCTGTTTAAGAAAAAAAAAACATATCAAACAGATCAATTGGTAAAAAAATAAGTGTAACTCAATTGATAACATTCTATATACTTGTGAGATATGTTTGATCCCTTTAAAATATAGTATTGTGGAGGGATCACAACCCTTAAATATGATAAAATCCTAAGTGATAACGATTGTTTATAACTATAATTTTAGTTTTTTATATATTATTTGTTATAAATAATTTTGATAAATTATTATTATGATAATTATATACGCACAGCGTATAAAAGAAGTGAATATAAAAATCTTCATCTTCATCTCTTCAAGTAGTTTTGGATTCAGGTCATTTGTGAATAACCCGTTATATTTTTTAATTTAAATTTACTTATTTATTATTAAATAAATTATAAATTAAGTTATTAATTATATTTTTATTTAAAAGTATATAAATAAAAAAATTATAAATTAAAGGTTAAGAATTTAAAATTTTTAATTAAATGTACTTTTTAATCTTATTATATAATTATTGTAATTATAACCAATAGATGCATATACAAAGTAAGTAATTGTATACTCACTTATACCTAGTTAGTGCATCAAATAACATCCATATCCAATCAAAATTGATCGAAATGAAGGGTTTGGCAGCAAGTAGAGGTACTTCTATCATCGTAGTTGAAGTATATTTATTCACTACTACTTATTATAGATGCATTTAGCATGTGTTTGGAGTGGTTCCGGGATTATGGAGTCACGTTTATTCAGAACTTCCATCTTTTTCATGTTCCTTTTTCGTAATTTTGATTTTTCTTCTTTTTTTCTAAGGGAATTCTAATCTTTCTGTAAATATGTGCCTTGTCGCGTGTGTATATAATCTATATATGATATTATATATATATATATATATATATATTATATTTATATATAAATATATATAATATAATATAAAAGATATTTTATTTTTCAATTTTCTACATTTGTAAGTTATGTCATTTTTATTTTTTATGAGTGTCAGTAATGTCTCTATCAAGAACACATTCGAAATCGCAAATTGGAGCATTATTTTTAAAGAACAAAAAGGCTCTGATCCAAAAGTCATGTACATTTATCAGCCACGGAAGGGGAAGTGCATGTGCTAGCTTTTAAAGTTTAAAAAAAATATAAAATACAAATTTACGTAAGTAATTATTATATAATTATTTTTAATTTTATAATTTTGAATCATTTTAATAATTCAGATTGTTAATAATAGAAACACATTAAACGGAGAAGATGGCTGACCAGTTAGAGGTATCATAATTTTTATTTTTTTAAAACCTTTAAAAATATTAAAACTTGTTTTATTTAACATTAGGTTGGACAAACATAATTTTGTATATTTTTGTAGGAAATAAAAATTGAGTTTAATTGATATATATCGTCAGTGTAAAGATTTGATATTAAATCACAATTTTTCATTCATGGTAAATTTGTTGAGTTTACTCAAAGCTATTTTAAAAGTTACATAAACCAATTAAACTAATAAAAAATTTTAAAATGGTTATTTAATTAGGTTTTCAACATTGGAAAAACCCTTTGAAAATTCAGTGTCCTGGGTGCGTATTGAAAGGGTGAATGACTTTATGTGATTCTTCATCAATTCATTCTATTTCTAAAGGAGCAACAAATATTATATTGTTGACGTGCCGTACTTAATTAGTTGCTAAGTAAGAATTTGTGTTGTTTATGACTTCAAATTTCCTGGGTCGGTCCTTTAAATTCTTTGTCAAAAAAACAGCAGGCCAATATTAGTGACTTTGCTGAAAAGGTAGCCACTTTTCACTTTTATTTATTAAGAATTCCAGATGTTTTTTTTAATTTTCTTTCTAAAAAACCAATAAATGAAGCAGAGAAAATTATTTAGTTGGATTATTTTTTATAAAAATTAAAAAAAATTATTCTAGAAATACAAGAGATATCACAGACTTAGGACTTGATTGGTTTGGTTTGGTTTTTTAATTTTTGAAAAGAGTTTTCAATAATAGTTTTCAAAAACTGTTTTTGGAAAGAAAAAAAAACTTGTTTAGTAAACTATTATTAAAATGAAAAAATTTGTTCATATTTATTAAAATTTCATTAATGAAAAACAAAAGACAACATATTCTAATTCTATTTTAAGTTTGCAAAACAAAAATAGAAAACTGAAAAGCAAAACTACTTTTAGTTGTTTCTATTTTTTAGTTTTTAAAAACTAAAAAACTAGAACGATTTTCAAAAACTGTTTTCAGAAAACACTACCCAAACTAGTTTTTTAGTTTTTAAAAACTAAAAAACTCGTTTGGATATTAGTTTTTAAAAATAATTTTCGAAAACAATTTTAGTTTTTTAGTTCTTAAAAACTAAAACAAAAACAATTTAGAGTAGTTTTGCTTTTCAGTTTTGGTTTTTTATGTCCAAAACTGAAAACACACAGAGAAGTGGTTGTTTTCTAGTTTTCATTAATGACAATTTTGTAAATAAGCTAAAAATGACTTATGGCGCACTTTCTTTCATCTCATTCTCTGTTCCGTGCCTCCTTCATCTGCAAACCCTTCTTCTCCACTCTCTCCATCCAACACCTCCAGTGCGGTCCGTTCTCCTCCTCTTCGAAGACAGCTGTAGATTGAGTGGGCTTTTTTCCAAGTTCTAGTTCCAATTCAACCTACTCGTCCAACCGGGGTACAATTCCTCTCTTGGTCACACTAAAAACTTTAATGGTATTGAATGTTATTTAGAAGTTATCTTTAGCTTTCTCTTTGTCTATTCGATTTGTGTTTTCTTCACTACAATTGCACGGATTTACTGATTTAGGATTTAGGGTTGCAATTTTTTTTTCTCTCTTGGTCACGGGAGATAATGAGTTCTTTCTCTACAAGTGCTTTAGACTTGAGTGCGAATTCTAATACTAATAGAGAAAAATATGGCTCATTGCAACCAGCAAGCAATGTGGTTTTGGTTAAAAAAATGTTCTGATGAGAAAGGGAAAAGGAACACACAAAGATAACAGCACTGAAAAGAATTGGAGGGGCAAGGAAAAGAGAAAAGCTTTAGGAATTAGAAGCTTGTTGTGTGGGTTAGGATTACATGCCATCCAATATAGAAAAATCCCAGTGGCCTCGTCTAATAGATAGATTGCGTGATTTTGGATTACTCTACTTTTTGTTATTTTCTTTCTTATGATTGCTTCATCTGCAAACCCTTCTTCTGCACTCTCTCCATCCAACACCTCCAGTGCGGTTCGTTCTTCTCCTCTACGAAGACAGCTGTCGATCGAGTGGGTTTTTTCCAAGTTCTAGTTCCAATTCAACCTACTCATCCAACCGGGGTACAATTCCTCTCTTGGTCACACTAAAAACTTTAATGGTATTGAATGTTATTTAGAAGTTATCTTTAGCTTTCTCTTTGTCTATTTGATTTGTTTTTTCTTCACTACAATTGCACGGATTTACTGATTTAGGATTTAGGGTTGCTATTTTTTTTTCTCTCTTGGTCACGGGAGATAATGAGTTCTTTCTCTATGAGTGCTTTAGACTTGAGTGCGAATTCTAATACTAATAGAGAAAAATATGGCTCATTGCAACCAGCAAGCAATGTGGTTTTGGTTAAAAAAATGTTCTGATGAGAAAGGGAAAAGGAACACACAAAGATAACAGCACTGAAAATAATTGGAGGGGCAAGGAAAAGAGAAAAGCTTTAGGAATTAGAAGCTTGTTGTGTGGGTTAGGATTACATGTCATCCAATATAGAAAAATCCCAGTGGCCTCGTCTAATAGATAGATTGCGTGATTTTGGATTACTCTACTTTTTGTTATTTTCTTTCTTATGATTGCTTCACTATCAGGCTTAGGAAAACTAGAACACAAGTCTTATTACATAGTCAGGCTTAGGAAAACTAGAACACGAATCACTCTATTACTAAGCGTATAAATATGCTTAGTGAGATTGAAGACTTTCATATGACATTTATGTCAAAGCAATAGAAAAATTCAAGGAGCCTGAATATAGAGAAAAATTTATTGCCTTGCCTGATGCTAGGAAAATAGCATGACTAAATAGGATTTAAGAAACTCGTCCTATGATAGTTATGTTTATGTTATTGTCAAACTAGTATTCAATTTCTATCAAACAGTAATTTATGTGTGTGTTGTTTTGTAATTTTATAACAGTTGAAAACTAAGATGGATAATGATAATTATGTTTATGTTATTGTCAAACTAGTATGCAATTTTTATCAAACAATAATTTATGTGTGTTATTTTGTAATTTTATGACAAATTGAAACCAAGATAGATAATGATGACAGTAATAGTTCATCTTCTGATTCTGATGATGAATTGACTAAGTTTATTATGATTAATATACTTGATGACTATGAGAAATAATTTTTTAATAAAACAAAGGTTCGAACTTCTGTATTGAGCGATAAAAAATATGTTGTTGAGATATTAAATGGATCTATAACAATTTGTTTTGACTTATTTCGAATGAAGAAATTGTGTTTTATTAATCTATGTAATGAACTAAAAGTGAAGGGTTACGTAAAGAATTCAAGGGATGTGCATTTGGATGAAAAAATTGATATGTTTTTATTTATCATTGGACACAATGTTTGTCATGGAGTTGTTGCAGATCGCTTTCAATATTCAATAGAAATTGTTTCAAGTTGTTTCAAGGAAATACTAAAGGCGATATGTCGATTAGGTAAAGAAATTATAAAACAAGAGTCTTCAGAATTGCCCGACAAAATTTAAAATGATCCTAGATATTATCCTTGGTTTAAGGTAACTACACTATACCTATCTAGTATTTTAACCATTCGTAATATATTTATTTATTTATTTCATGATACTAATTTTATATTTGGGTTATTTGTTAAAGAATTGTATAGGGGCAATTGATGGAACACATATAAGTGCATTAGTTCTTGCTAAAAAACAAATTTTGTACAAAGGTAGAAAAACAACAATCACACAAAATGTTATGTGCACTTGTGATTTCAATATGTTGTTTACATTTGTGTATTCTGGTTGGGAAAGAAGTGCACATGATGCAAAGGTTTCTTTGGATGCACTTACTAATCCAAATGCAAATTTTCCTTGCCCATCTACAGGTGACCACTTACATAGTCATGACAATTTTCTAATTTATGACTTTAATATTTGTTCTTATAATAATTTTTTAGCAGGTTCATTTTATCTTGTTGATTCTGACTATCCTTGTACCGGAGGCTTTCTTCCCCCTTTTAGAGGACAAAGATATCATACCAAGATCAAAATAGACAACCCAGAAGTCATGAAGAGTTATTTAACTATAGGCACTAATTTCTACGAATGACTATTGAGCGTTGCTTTGGAGTACTTAAAAATAGATTTCCTATTTTGAAGATGATGCCTCCATATCGGCCTTCTACACAACAACTCATAGTAATACCATGTTGTGTTATTCATAATTACATTCGAAAGTGGAATTTGAACGACAAATTATTTACATTGTGGGATGAAATGGATCCTATTCAACTTTAGAGCATAAATGAAAGTCATAATACACAAGCGTCAAACTTCAACCATGATAATTTGTCAAGATTATCAAATGAAGGTGCAATTGAAATGGAAGCCTACAGAGATCATGTTGCAAATTGGATATAGGCACAATGTAATGACTAGTTGAGTCAAATTCAATTTTTATATTTATGTAACAATACAATTTAAAACATTAATGACTCACTTGGATGTTATTTTTATATTTGTAGTTTTCTTTATAAATTATGCAACAAATTTTTTTATTTATAATATTTTTTGTATCTATTACTTAAAAAATATTTTTGACAATAAAAAGTTATTATTTAAGTATCAATATATTTGAAATCATATACTTAACTTAAAAAGTAATTAGTCAAAAAAATAGTTACATCCAAACGAGTTTTTAGCTTTTTAGTTTTTAAAACTATTTTGGAAACCAAATTTCCAAACAAATTTTTTTATTTTTACATTTCTAAAACAGTTTACCAAACAAGTTTTATTTTCCTTTTCTTGTATAAAAAAGTTTTTGAAAACTCTTTTTAAAAACTAGACAAAAAAACCAAACCAATCAAGCCCTTAGTATTTAACAATAATTTTATAATTTTTAGCATTTAAAAACTAAAAACTCATTTGGTTAGTTTTTTCTTAAAATAGTTTTAAAAAATGGTTTTGTTTTTTTAGTTTTTAAAAACTACAAGAAAAGAAAGGAACAACTGTAATTAATTTTCCTTCTTGATTTTCTATTTTTTAAAAAACTTAAAATATAATGATAAATATGTTGTTGTTTGTTTTTCATTAATGACATTTTGGTAAATAAGATTTTTTTTTTCGTTTTCATATCTTCAAAACATTTTCAAATAACACTTATCAAACAAGTTTTTTTTTCTCTTTTCTAGAAAATAATTCTTGAAAGCTATTTTTGAAAAATCTTTTCAAAAACTAAAAAACAAAACTAAGGGCTTGATTGGTTTGGTTTTGTTTTTTAGTTTTTGAAGAAAGTTTTTCAGAATAGTTTTCAAAAAATGTTTTCGGGAAGAAAAGAAATAAAAAAAAATTGTTTGGTAAGTGTTTTTTGAAAACTGCTTTGAAGATGTAAAAATAGAAAAACTTGTTTATATTTATTAGAATTTCATTAATGAAAAAAAAACATATTCTGATATTATTTGAGTTTTCAAAACAAAAAATAGAAAACTATAGCTTTTCCTGTTTTTTAATTTTTAAAAACTAAAAAATCAGAGCTATTTTTTAAAACTGTTTTCAGAAACACTACCCAAACGAGTTTTTTAGTTTTTAAATACTAAAATACTGAAAACAGTTTTATAAAACTATCGTCAAACAAGCACTAAATCAATCAAGCGCTCAATGTTTGTTTCACAAAAGTTTTATAAAATTGTTTTTGGTATATTAATATTTAAATATTCTTCCAAAAAACAATTATTGAAAACTATTTTTCAAAATTCTTTTAAAAACTAAAAAACAAAATCAAATCAATCAAGTTCAATGTTTTGTTGACATTTCCTGTTCTCATTTCACATCTCATTTCATGTTCCAACCAATTAAAATATTATGTCATTTGATGAACTACACTTATTTATTTATAATAATTTTTTGCTTATGTAGCTCATTAAATGACATGATATTTTTTTATTGGTTGAGACACGAAATAAGCACAAAGGATTTCCATTCTACTTTTTCAATTTTCAATGAAAATTGTTGGAAAATGAAAGACTGATTTTTCAAAAAACTATCCAAACTAGTTTTCCAAATTTGAAAATTTGTAAACACAATATTATCTTCAACCACATCGAGTTCCTCTTCCATCATCTTTGCTTTGGTCTCTCACTTTTCTTCTACGCCTTTCACACTAACGTATGCCACATCTTTCTCCATGTTGCATTGCTCCCACCTCTCATGCTCTTTATGTCTTCTACTTCGACCTCCACCACCATTGTCATCATTTCTCACTCTACTTCCTTTCCTTCCACTCTGACCTTGGTCACTCTTCACAACCACCATTGTTATCTCTTATGCACCTTCTGTATCTCCTATTCCAACTTTTGCCACCTTTTCACTGTCATCATCATCATCACCTTTCACACTCCTTTCGCACTTCCCAACCCAACCTCTGCCATCCCTTCACTACTGCCACACCACCTCACACTCCTTCTGTGTCTCCCACCACAACTTTTTACCACCTTTTTTGCCACCATTGTCACTTGTTTCCTATCATTTCACCTTTTTTTTCTTGGGAAACAAAATTTTTAAAAATTGAATGTATCTAAATGCATTTTCCCAAATTTTCATATTTTTCTATAAAATGGAAAACTGATTAAAAACTATTATAGAAGAACTAAAAATATAACTAATCAAGCCCTTAGTAATCTTCCAACATTTCCTACTTGATAAGCAAATTATTAAGATAGAAATGCAGGCTTCACATGCATTAACTTTTTATCCTTGTTTTTTACCTTTTTCTTCATTTATCTCAATATTTTTTTAAGTGATTAAGTGTGGTATATACTCTATCTTTAACAAGAAAAAATGTTTTTTTTAGGTAACAAGTGATTTTTTTTAAATTGTTATGAAAAAATCACTTGTTTAAAAAGAATAAGCATTTATTGCAATTTTTTAGATCTTTTGTTAAAATTTGTATCAAGAGCAAAAGTTGAACTGATGTGAAATTGGAAACTAATATATTTAAAATAATTTTTATAATTGCATCCAAACATAAAAAAATTTCTCTTTTATAAAAACCACTTGTAAATAAATCACTTTTTTTCTAGACAAACTCATAATATCTTTAAATACCCAACCTTTGTTCTTTGTTAAAAAATGTAATTCATAATAGAATTAATCATCACCATAACATCAATAGATACAAAATTATAATATGTTAGAGACTAAATATAAAATGATGAGGAAAGAGAATTTATGCACCTTATGTATATTGAATTGGAAGATTTTCATAAGCAATGTCTCTTTGAATTTTTCATGAGATCAACATAAGTTAAGAATTCTTGAAGTTTTTCTACCACCTTCTAGAGAATTATGTAGAGAATGTGTTTGTAAATTTGTGTGATAGGATGTCAAATTTATAATTTCCTATAATAGGTAGGGACCCCTCAAATAGGTTTTTTATAATTGACCTAACTCATCCCAAAGTTAATCTTAATATAATCTCATTTAAATAACCATAAAGATATGATATGATAAGATATGATAATGAACATTCTTAAATTATTAGATAATGAAAAAGACAATTGATTGATACTAATCCACAATTATATTTAACATTCTCTCACTTGAATGATATTAATCAATAATAAAAATACGAATCATTAAGCTAGAATTACCATCATAGACAAATGATATATTAAACAACAATATGAGAAATTTGAACTACAAAATAAGATTCGATAGAGATATATATCATGTGTGTTAACCAATATTTCTCATAAAGTGTATGAAATAGTAGCTAAATAAAATGATACTACAATGGTCAATGCATCCAAAAATGTTAAAAGACATGTTACTAAAATAGTATTATATAACTTTATACATATCTCATAAGAGAGTTTTCAAATTCTTATTGATATAAAACATCAAAATTTAACCAAACCATATAAGTTATGAAACTCTAATTGTTAAATCTTTGATAAATAAATATAAAACTCTAATTGTAGAGCATTTATTGATCTATGTCAACTTATCTGAATTTCAAAAATTGAGTGACTATGTAAATCTAGAGACAACTAGAAAATCTTTGAATTCCCTACTTAGACCATGTAGATACCTAGTTTAAATAAAATGGGCTTAGATTAATGTGATCATAAAATTTCAATAATGATTAGGAACTTAGATAATTGACCTAAACAAAAAAATCATAAGTACTTTAATAATGCAAAATTGTACTCAATAGAAGTACTATCATTATAAGCACTTTTACATAGTACATATAACTTTTGCAAAAATATAATCAACAACATTACAAAATATGATATGAAGAAATTAATTTTTTCAAATTTGGGATTTATATTTCCTTTATTGCATATTAATATTGCACATCAATAAAATTATCTACAAGAAAATGTTTCACAAGAAACTAACACAAAATCCTTAATATAGGTCCCAAACAACAAAAAGATCACAATTAATTAACAAAGTGATCATAAATAGTATGTGATAAAAAACTATTTTATCAAGGCAACTTAATTTTTTGTTTGCCCATTTATGATTAATTAGTAGGGGTGTTCACAGTTCAAGTTGGTTCGGTTTTGGAAAAAAATGAAAACCGAACCAATTAATTTTAATTTAGTTGGGTTGATTCAATGTTTTGAAATTTTTTCCTTTAACACAAACCAATGATAATCAAGTTGTTTGGGTTGGTTTCATAAAAAACTGATAAAAAATTAAAACATAATTTTTTTCATTAAATCATAAAAAAAGTTATACCTAAAATTAACAAAATCCAATAGTCTACTGAACTTATAATTTTATAACAAAATATCAAGTGCTTTATGTATATACTAAATTAGCCAAATTAAAATATTAAAACAAACACAATACAATACAAACAACAAATTATATAAATTTAAAGTATAAAATAAATTTACTAATTTAAAAATATAAAATATAAAATAGGGTCGAGCCAAGGTTTTGAAATGCGAAACTCTAAACAAAATAGATTATTAAATTTACTAACTTAAAAATATAAAATAAATACATAATAATAATATAATATATATACTTTTGGGTTGGTTCGGTTTAGTTCAGAATTTTGAAATGCAAAAACTGCAAATCGAGATGGATACAATCTGTTTCAGTTAGTTTGGGTTAGGTCCAGACCCAATCAAGTGAAAAAACTGAATCAAACTAATTGGTTCGATTCAGTTTACTAGGTTCATCGAGTTGACTCAAATCAATGAACACCCTTATTAATTAGACATTTAAGGTAAAAATCTTATATTATGAAAATTTATTTTATAAGAAATTACTTATAATTTTAGTATACAAAATTCTCTAACTTCATAAAGAAAGTTGACTGAACAATTAAAAAAATAATACCTAACGGGCTAAACAAAAATTTAATTTGTCACACTAGAATTATGTTTAGTAACTCCATACTGATAAGGTAAGTCCATTACCAACATGATAGTAATATATTTCTAACAAATTTGTACTACAAGAAAAATGCAAGAAATTTTTTTCTTAAATGTTAGATTTCTTAGAAGAAAAATGTCCAATTAAAGGTTAATTAAAAAATGAGCATGAATATTCACATACTTTATGAATAAATGGTTATGTATATAAATATGACCAAAATATTACATCACAAAAATAGAGAGATATTATGTAATTCTAAATATTCATTTAAAAAAAATTGCTAAGAAAATCACAATGCAGTATAACTTATATCGATGATAATACTGATAGGATATATAAAAATCATTAACATAAGCAAATGAAACATTGTACAATACCAAATTACATTAATAAAATAAATACTTGTATCATAAAGTTCAAAAAAATGCATCCACGATAATGAAATTATAATTATGTAAATTAATAGAAAAAAGTATGCACATAAGAGAAAAACAGTTAAGATTATGTATAATTAACAAAATGACCTAAAATTAATTTATAGATGATAATTCAATAGGAGATGTAAGGTGAATCAATTGGTTAATGAAAGAGGGGGGTGGGAAAAGGTCATGAGTTTGATCCTCACTGAAACAAAAACTAACATTACTAATAACAGTAATATTTGATCTATAAAAAAATGACAATTCAATATCAAAGAGAAAACCGTATAAACAACAACGAAAATACCATAATATTAAAATATTAAATAAATATGAAATTTATAAAATAAAATATGGGTATTAAAAATGAGTTCAAGCCACCCACTCATCAATCTTAAAATTGAAATTTGCACACAAATAATCTTCACAGGAGTATCAAAACAAAAAGGTTTTTAACTGCCCATAGACACAACTCATGTTGTTCTCCATGATACACAAATAAAATTTAAAGTGGGCAGTTGCATTTTATTTGTTTAAACATAAAAACAAAAATTTTCAACTAATTTTGAAATAATTTACCTTAATGGGAGTAATTGGATTCAAAAGAAAACTAGGTTTTTGAGGATTTCAATAGATAATTTATTTATCCATATAGAAGTCATTAAATGAACTTCTTTGATATGTTATTCTAATATCAACAAGTGACTAAAATCTTAATTAATTTTAGTTTTTTGTATATAAGATAATATCAAATAAATAAAGTGAACTTCGCACACAAACCATCTTCACAAGAGTATTAAACAAAAAAGTTTTTAGTTGTTGAAAGACACAACTAATATTGTTCTCTATGATACACAAAAAAATTTTGAAGTGAGGAGTTGTGTTTTGTTTGTTCAAACATAAAAAAGAAAATTCTCAACTTAGTTTGAAAATATTTTAGCTTCATGTGAGTAATTGGTTCAAAAGAAAATTAAGTTTTAGAAAGGTGCGTGCCAAAGGAAGTTTCATTGTTAATTTATTTATTAATATGAAACTTTTTTAATATGTTATTCTAATGTCAACATGTAACAAGGAGCATAAATTCTCAATTAATTTTAATTTCTGTGTATAAGATAACAGTGAATTATATAAAAAAATTTCACTAAAAACACAAAAAAAAACACAAATTCAAATTTAATTATCAAATAAGAAAACAATCCTAATATGTATCTAAGTTAGTTTTGATACCTATACATGGAATTAATTATCATGCTATGATTAATAAATACAAAATTACAATACGTTGAAGAATATATGCAAAAGAAGCGAAGATAATTTGTGCAACTCCTATATATTAAATTGGAGTTCCTTGATCTTCAAATGTAATGTTGGTTTGAATTTTTCATGAGATCATCATAAATTTAATAAGAACTTGTAAGAGTTTACTACACACCTTTTAGAGAATTATATAGAAAATGTGTTTATGAATTTGCTTAATAAAATCACAAATTTAAAATCTCCAAAATGAGGTTTCTATTATTTACCTAACTTATCACAAATTCAATCTTACTATAATTAATTTCAAATAATTAAAAAAATGATAATAAACATATATTAAATTATCAAATAATAATAAAAAATAATTGATTGATATTAATCCATAATTATACTCATCGATATCTTCTAGAGAATTATGTAGAAAATGTGTGAAAATTTTCTTAATAAAATGACAAAGAATTTATAATCCTTTAAAAAATTATTGACTTAATTTATTACAGAGTCAATTTTATTTAAATAATTATAAAAATATGATAAATAATAATAGAAGATAAATTGAATGATATGCTCAACAATTCACTTATTAGTTGTTAAACCGTCGTTGTTCATATATAAGCATGTATGGTCAGAGTTCTACGAAATTAGGATAAATAAATATTCAAAACCAACTTGAAGTGGGTGTTTGACTCTGCTTTGCCTTTTCCATGTGTACTTGGGTGCGTTTTTAGACACGGTACCCAACACACGAAATCATAACATGTGTTTAATATTTTAAAAGATTTTTCCCTTTTAAATAATATCAATTTATCTATGGGTATCATTTTCCCCAAGGGCATACATGTTTCTATTTTTTAAATAATATCAACAGAGATGTATAAATAGTATTTTTTAACACAGTTGAATAAATAGTTAAATACCTGTTTTCCTCCATTTGAGGTTTTTATTTTTCTTGACATAATTTTGTTATTGAAGTGAGAAGACCAGTCTGAGATTCATAAGTTCAATTTTTTCTTCTGCGGTTGCTATTTACAACCTATGGATATATTTTTAAAAAATAAAAAACACTCTTAAGATTTAAAAACTTTTACCCATAATTCAGTAAAAAAAAAACTTTTACCCATATCTCAACAAGACTCCTTTCCTTCTTTCCTCTTTCCTTTCCTTTTTTACAAACATACTCACTCCCCTAGGTAATACATAATAAGTATATCTAGAAACCATATTTTTCCATTTTTGTTATTTTGGATTAGTTTATTTAAATTTTATTTTTTTGAAACTTTTGGATCAATTGGTGTTAATCACAAAAGAGTTATTTACACTAAAATCATATTTGCTTATAACATGTCACAATGTCTCTACATATGAAGTTAAGGACATACATACATGGATTAATCATCTTATGTTACAAAGGTGGACTAGTCAAATTTTATTAAAGAAGGAAGGAGAATTGTTTTTATCATTTTGAAAAATGTACTTTTTATATAATATAAATATGTATATAAATGTTGAGTAACCTTAGGTTGGATATAGAGGGTGCAGATCTTGTACTACTCATATTCTTGGAATATAAATATACCTAATGATTGATAAAAAAAAACCGCTAATAAAAGGATAAGTTTATATTTTATTAAATGCTTAAATTTGGTGAATTTTAAATTAAAAATATTTGAGCAATAATAAATAATGATGAAAGA
Organism: Psophocarpus tetragonolobus; assembly: GCA_037954015.1. Taxonomy (NCBI): domain Eukaryota; kingdom Viridiplantae; phylum Streptophyta; class Magnoliopsida; order Fabales; family Fabaceae; genus Psophocarpus; species Psophocarpus tetragonolobus. The sequence goes on from CM075690.1 coordinate 25,084,892, forward strand.
GAAGAGATCACGACAAAGTTTTCTAGACTTTAATGATTTTTTTTAAAAGAAAAGATTTTAATTATTTGAAGGTCTAATAACTCTAAATTATAATTGTGGTTTTTGAAATTTTAGTGCAGTAAACAAAACTAATGTGAGACCTATAAACCGCGTGGTTTAAAAAATTAAAGAAAGAGAATAAGAGAGTAAAATAAAAAATAAAACAAAAAATATTAATTAATGTGGTATTGTCTAGCGAAAGCAAAAATAAAATGATACTAATTAATAGAGAAAAAAAGTCTCTTGCTTATTCTACACATTAATAAAATTTAATTGTTGTTGTAATATCTCAAATTTATATCTATTATTTATCTCATAAATTTTTTTAATGATTGTTTAATTACTATGATTTATATTCTTAAATACCAAGATTAAAATTTACATAACATTATACTCAATATTAAAACATACATTACAACACTTTAAAAGTTTAATATAAAATATACAATGGTACATACAGTTATAACTCATACAAAACAATTATACAACATGACATGTTTCCCTTAAAACTTAACTATTACAAAACTCATGCATAACATAACTCCAATCATAACAACTTAGTAAAATCTGTACATAAATAGAACATATGTACTAGTCTCAGTAAATTCATACATTTAAATTTCTCATAGATTTAACTTATATACATATATGCTCTTCTACATAACTTAAATTATTTTCTATACAAAACACAATAACTTTGTTGTTGCCCCTGAGCCACCACCAATCCTGTGATTTTGATTTCCATTGTCATCATTGGTATCTGCTTGTGTGCACAACATGATTATTACACTTAGAAGAAATACACACAATACAAGGATAAAACCATGCACTATAAATCAACATAACATATACATAACATACAATTACATTTATATTCAATCTTAATCGCAATAATGATAACTCAACTAATCAATCACCCTTATGTTCTACCTAAACATAAGCACTAACAACCAATCAATCACAGTTATGCTCCATCTGAACATAGCACTAACAACTAATCAATCACACTTATACTCCACCTAAACACAAACACTAAGAACCAAGCCATTACACTTATGCTCCACTTGAACATAAACATTAACAATCAAATAATCATACTTATGCTCCACCTGAACATAAGCATTAACAACCAATCAATCACATTTATGCTTTACATGAACATAAGCATTAACAACCAAACAATCACATTTATGTTCCACTTGAACATAAGCACTAACAACCAATCAATCACACTTATGCTCCACCTAAACATAAACACTAACAATCAAACAAGCGCATTTATGCTCTACCTAAACATAAGCACTAACAACATTCAACTTATGCTTTAACAACATAGAATTCAAATACCAAGGTAGTGCCCATATGACTTTCCCCACACTAGTATCTGGTATCTAACTGACCCATCTGATACCTAGTTGAAATTTAATCATACTGATCTGATATCCAACTAATGTCTCCCAAATCTGAAATCTAGTTGTTATATGGGTATGTCATGTTGGTGTATTATCATTGTAACCAAGCCTAACACCACATCATTGTTATAATCAGGCCTAACACTAGGATCACTTGCCTTGTTGGTGTATTATAGTTGTAACCAAGCCTAACACCAAGTGCATTATCGTCGTAACCAAACTTAACACCACATCATCTCCACAAATACAATTCATCAATACTCATTATTAATGAGTTGTAAACTCCAACATTCAAACCACAATTTTAACACAACATCTCAATAGCATATATATATATGTATATATATATATATATATATATATATATATATATATATATCACCACAACATGGATCATAATGTAATCCATCAACAATCATCTACTAAATTCTCAAAACATACATCAATTCAACATCATCATTATCACTCAGAACATCAACATGCATTTCATCACAGTTTCAATTACTCAATCATCATCAATTATCCATTTATCACTAAAATAATTAGTAAACACCCATCATTACCCAAATTATTAGTAAATATCAAATATCCCCAAAATCTTCAACAAATAACAATACTGTTAAAATCATCATTTTCACTACGTAATCAACTTGTCACACTAATCAAATCCATACATTAATCACCTCAAACTATCAATTTCACATAACATCCAAATTCAGCTCAAAATGATAAATCAACCACAACCTGTTAATATTAACACCCTTAAATCATAATATTTCAAAGTTAAACACTCCAAATTAAAAATAAATCAATTCAATCATAACTCATTTCAAGAACAAAACTCAAATCCTTAATCACCCAAAACACCCAATTTTAACACTTAAGTCATAATCAAAAGCTCAGTTGTTTATAATCAATTAACTTATCAGCTATGAAATCATAATTTCTCAATTTAAAATAAAAGATTTAGCTTTTCTTACCTATTTTTTCCTTTAAAAGTCAACTCAAATAGAAAAGGGAGGATCAACCCAAAGGAATCTCTTAACAAAAATCCATATTTCCATAGAACCTAAGAGATTAGAATTTTCAAAGAAATTCCTTTTTTTTAATGAGAATGAAAGGATAAAAAGCAAACGTAAAAATGTTTAGAAAACTACGATCAAACATACTTGTATTGATCACCTCTCAGAATTAGGAGCAATGAAAGATATCGTGTCTGATTCCATCGACCCGAAGTCGACCATGCAAGAAGAAAAAAATTCAACCAAAGAGAGAGATGAAGCAGCAGTTGAAAGAAAGAAAGAAATGTAGAAGAAGAAAGAAAAAGAAAAAAAGAAAGTGGGGGTGAACTTAGTGAGTTCTGACTTGCTACTATAGTAATTATATTTCACTTCCCACTCCCAACTATTCTATCAAAATTAATTAACTAATATTTATATTATAAGTAAACTCAATTATTCTTCCACTACTATATTAATATTATAAGTAAACTCAATTATTCTTCCATTACTATATTAATATAAGATAATTAAACATTAAATTTCCCGTAATATTTATTTTATTTCCACTAATAATCTATTAATTAAACTGATCCTTACAGTTGTAATGAATAATTATTTTAAGAGTAATGAATAATTATTTTATAAACCCACATATGAAGAAATATTCATTTACTTTAAAATAAGTATTAAGAGACTTTAGATTGTAAGAGAATGAATAGTGGAAAAAAAAGTCTCTTATACTCATTCTTGAAGTAAGAAGATCACCTCTTTGTATATAAACACACATATGTACCCACTAAGCAAAAATAGTACACATATATGCAAGAAAAAGTAATTAGTATACAAGGATAAGATCTAGTTGTGATAACTTGATTCAAAAATAGTTTATATAAATCATAAATTCTATTTTTTAAGTTAAGTTTATAACTTGTAAAGTTATTTATCAAATTCTAAATTTAAATAATTTATTTAATACATTTTTGTACATATTAATTTATCTTAAACAAATTTAAAGTAACTTTAATTTTGAAAAAAAAATTTATTACATTAATAATTAGCCAATTGTGAATAATATTATATGAAGTTTTTTTAAGCAAGTTTTTTTTTTTTTTTTATGAAGGGTATGAGCAAATGCCTAATCACAAACTTCATTAAAAAGATTCTGACATAGTTATACAATGTAAATCATTTTGGAAGATAGTAAATAGGGATTGTGGAACAAAATTAATAATACGAACATCCTGGGTTAAAGATAAGCCTGCCTTGGCAAACCCATCAACCAAAAGATTTGCCTTACGGGAACAAAGCTAAATCTACAAGACAGTGCTTTCCCGTTGGCTTGATAAATGCGCTTCACAATAGGAAAATAACCATGATCAACAGTGCATCCTTCATTTAGAAGTTTAGTTGCATTTAACGAATCAAATTCAATCATCAAGTTTCTTAATGCATGGTCATAAGCCACTAACATGAAGCATCTTTGCAATCTCGTACTGCACCCCTAATAGCTGTTGTCTTGTGAGATTAGGAAACTGCGGCATCATAGTTAATTTTGATAGATCCAAGGATAGGAGGTTGCCATACATGTCTGATTCCAGCATCCACATAGTGAGAACCATTTTGTTTCATTGTAGCATGCATATAATGGGTATTTCTTAAATCTCTCATCGTGGCCTGCACTAATCTAACAACTTGCTTAACCTGTTAGGTTTTACCAATAAACACATATTTGTTTCATCTCCACTACATCCAGTCCAAGGTAATGCCAAATATTTGATTCCATTTGGTTAACTATTGATTCTAACCATTGCCTAGATTGGAGAAAAACCAAGACTCAGTGTGATGTTGGTTGAAGAAGTTGGGGACAATGGTAGCGCCTACCTGCTTCCAAAAGCTACCAACATGACTTCAGTCACGTAGGGCATACAACAAGGTATCCTTATATTGACCATAGAGAGGACACATGGGGGTTTTTGTCATGTATCTATTATAACACAAGTCACAGAATATCAGAAGCTATTTTCCAAAGAAGAAGATAGATAGCTTCTGGACCGTCCCATTTCCACAAAATGTTGAACTTAGATATATGGTGGTTGGATTTTTGGTTGGTAAGGACATCGTAGGCCGATTTAGTTGTAAACAACCTATTTGGATCCCTTGACTAGCTAGGAGAATCCAACTCTCTATTCCTTTAAGAGCCTCAATTAGAAGATATCATGAACAACATCAGCTGGTCAAATTGTTGCCAACTTTTGGATATCCCAATTCCCATCATAAGCAATGAAAAAACATGCTTTATTATAATTTTGTATTGAGCTAGAATCAGTACAGTAATGAATTAGGGGACCTTACCTAGACACCCAATTATCAAGTCAAAAGTCAACCTCTATCTCATTGCTAATTTGTCATATAGTATTATTTGAACATTGTCCTAGGATTCTTTAATGTCTTTCTAGAAGTTGGAGCTAACTCGGGCTTGATTAATGACTGGTCTTGTATTCTCACCATACTTATACTTGGATCGAATAACTTGAACCCATGTGTCAGATTTCCTATTCATCAAATGCCAACCAACCTTAGATAAAAGGACTAAAGTTGACTTGTCTTTTTGTACGAAGGCCTAGTTGTTTAGGTGTGCATAGCATTCCCCATTCTAGCTAGTGGACCTTTTTTTTTGTTTTCTGAATCTCCTTAGATAAAATCTCCGCACTTCCTATCAATTAAATCACATTCAAAAATTAGTAGCCAATTAGTTTGCATAATGTATGTTGGAAGAACCTACACAATTGATTTGGCTAAAGTGAGTATGCCAACAAAGGAAAAAGAAATTTTCTTCTAATTACTTAGCCTTTGTTGCACTTTATCGATGAGGAATTGAAACGATTGTTTGGATACCTGACTATGGTGCAGCGGGATACCTAGATATTTGCCAAGCTTACATGTTCGCTCAAAGCCAAGTTCTTGGGATAGTTGCTCTTGCCGCTGTCTGTGAACATTTGTAGAGAAATATACTTGTGCCTTATCCTTGTTGACCTTTTGGCCTGAGGTATCATAGAATATTTGTAGGATTTGATTGATGACCTCCACTTGATCAAGAGAAGCTTATGCAAACAACAAAAGATCATTAGCAAAAGCAAGGTATAATAATTCAGGGCCTTCTTCGAGATTTGAATGGGTTTGCATATTCTATGGGTAGCAACGATTAGAATCATGTGAAAAAGTTGTTCCAAACATAGCACAAAGAGGTAAGGTGAGATTGGGCCACCCTGGTGCACCCCTCTTGACAGCTTGATAGCCTCTAAAGTCTCACTATTCCATAACATACACATGGTTAGGAGTGGATATACTCTGCCACACCACATTAGTGAAGTAATTTGGAAATCCAATATCTTGCGATGTATTCTAAATAAAGTTCCAACTAAGTCAATCATAGGCCTTCTCTAGGTTGACTTTGATGACCATCCAATCCTTGCTCTCCTTTTTGTACTTCATAGTGTGTATGACTTCTAAGGTAATAATAATATTATCACGACTACTCTATTGAGGGGATAAAGCTACTCTGGCACGAGTTCACAAGCTTATCCATCATTGTTCATAGTAACAAGACAAGAATTCTCGTGACCACCTTGTAAGAAACATTGCAAAGGCTACGCCTTAAATGTTTCATGGAAGTCATTGTCTCCACCTTAGGGACAAGTGTGATAAGAGGAGAGTTGAAATCACTAATTTTTTAACAGATCCTGAAAAACATATTCAATCTATGAATATTTATCCACTTTAACTTGCCTTCCATTTTAAATATCAATAAAAACAATTCATATTCCAAAAAAATAGTAAATCACTTCTTAACGCTTCAACACATTAGAGATGCATTTTTAAAAATTATCCTTTTATTCTTTAAAGTTATAAATGATGATATTTAGATTTTGATTTTTTTTCAAGCAAATTAAATATTGTGTAAATTGACTATTAAAATATTTTAAATAATATTAGTAGCATTTCAAGGACCATTGTAGAAAGTCAAAAACGTCAATCAAATTAATTTGTTTAATTTTTAAAAAAAAATTATAACTTGTAAAAAATAAAATGAATGTTAATTCTAGAATGAATCGAAGAATTATAAACAAAATGATAATAGAAAATAGAAAATTAGAAAGAAAGAAAAAAGAAGTGGAAGAGTGAAATAAAGAAGGAAGAGAATGAATAAATTGAATATTAGACGCTATTTTTTTAAAGATAATCTAACACCTGTGAATATACAACTAACGAAGCAATTTAATATAATATAGATAGAAATAAATTTAACACAATGTCCTTTTTTCTTTAGAACTTGATCACGTATTTAGGGTAAAAAAATTTTAATAGTTAACATATTTAGTCTATTTTTAGGTGATTGTGTCACTTGGTGATTTTATTTAAAATAATCACTTTGTAAGATGATTTGTTAAATAGAAACAATAATTTCTTTGAAGAAATGTGAACCCTACAATAAGAAATAATATTTATGTGGAAATAAATAAACAAATATAAAAAAAATTAGCCAAACCTTTATTGTTAAATTGTTAATTAACCCTAAAAAAATATTAATTGTTCTTTTGAAAAAGGACATCACAAATTCGCTACCTCTTTCACTATGTAAATAAAAGTCAAAACCCAAACGACCTGCATAAACCTAACCATAGAGATGCCCAATTCATAATTCATATCATTCCCACTATGCCCCATTTCATAAACTCTGACCACTCCTTAGTCTTAGGGTCAGGTCTTATCAATATTCCAAACCCCAAAACTGCAGAATCTAGATAGTTTCTCTCTGTATCTCCAATTTTTTCTTTTTTCAGATATATTTTTAGTCCCAATTGAGTTTCTCAGAGGATGAAAGCACAGAAGCAATTCCCCAGAATCTAATTTCTAAAAATTCCAACCAAACCTCTTTTTTTGTTTCTTTTCAAATCAAAGGTAAAAAAAAAAAAACACGTGAGGCCTTCATCCTCTCTTGTTGTGAACATCATCTTCCTTACTCTTACAGTTAGAGCAAAGTTAAACAATTAAAACACCAAAAGTAAACATACATATGTGAAAGTCATTTTCTGGACGGCTGCGTTGATTTTCTTAGAGAGAGAAAATGATGGAAATTTTAATTATTTATTATTTACCCAAATAAAAGAATTTGGAAATTCAGTCCTTTGTTCCCACCTATTCTGATTGGCACGCGGATTCGGCCGAAATTATTAGCATAATCCAATCCTAACTTCATCTCTTTCTTCACTTGCTAATTCCGAACTTCTTTAAACATTCAACTTTTCCACACAACCACCGCGAAACTGTTTCATAGCATGCCACCACCGTCTCCAAGCCCACAAAACACTTTCCAGGAAAATTTCTCACCCCTCGAAATTTCTCTCCTTTTATTATAGAAACCGTTCCGTTCCTGAAACCACTATCTGGGTCGCACCCAATTTCGATAAAAGAAATTCGTATGGCTTCGGCGGCTATATTTTCGTCGCTCCGACGACGCCGCTCGCCTTCATTGGAGGCCTTTCTGGCGCCGGTGGACCTCTCCGACGTGGCGTTGATGGAGACGCTCATCTCCGTTTCCGGCGACGTCACGTCCTGCTTCTCCGGCAACCGGTTTCCCTTCCAGCGTCGAAACTCGCGTGCCCTCATCGGAAAGGTTGAAATTTTCCGATCAATGTTGGAGTGTTTGAGAGACTCTGCTGCCGCCGCCGGCGGAGCTCTTCCCCCAACGGCGGTGCTGTGCCTAAAGGAGCTGTACTTGCTTCTATATCGTTCCAAGATTCTACTTGATTACTGTGCCCAATCGAGCAAGTTGTGGCTCTTGCTTCAGAACCATTGTGTTTCTGGTCACTTCCATGATTTGAGTCAAGAATTTTCGACCCTTTTGGATGTTTTTCCAGTCGGGGAGGTTAGCCTTAGTGATGATGTGAGGGAGCAGATTGAATTGTTGCAGAGACAGTCCAAAAGTGCTAAGTTGTTCATAGATAAGAAAGATGATGCTCTTAGGATAAGGTTCTTTTGGTTTCTTGATGAGTTCGAGAGTGGGAGGATTCCTGATTATAAGGACTTGAGGTGTTTCTTTTTGGATAAATTGCGGATTCTTGATGCAAAGAGTTGTAAGGTGGAGGTTGAAGCCTTGGAGGAGCAGATTGTGAACCATGAGGGTGATGTTGAGCCAACAGTTCCTGTGATTAATGGGATGGTGGCTATAACAAGGTATTGTAGGTTCTTGTTATTTGGGTTTGAAGAAGAATTGGAAATTGAGATTCAGAAGAAAGGGAGAAAGAGGTTGATTACTCAGGAAATTGCTGGAACGTTTTTGACTGTTCCTAAGGACTTTTGCTGTCCGATTTCGTTGGATTTGATGTGTGATCCTGTAATAATTTCCACCGGTCAAACTTATGATAGGAGGTCTATATGGAGGTGGATGGAGGAGGGGCATTGTAGTTGTCCTAAAACTGGGCAATTGCTTTCTCATAATAGACTTGTTCCTAATCGTGCTCTTAGGAATTTGATTACGCAGTGGTGCAGTGCACATGGAGTACCCTATGATCCACCTGAGGGGGTTGATGCATCTGTTGAGATGTTTCTGTCAGCTTGTCCCTCCAAAGCTTCCCTCGAAGCTAACCGGGCTACAGCCATGCTTCTCATTCAGCAGCTTGCCAATGGATCGCAAGCTGCAAAGACTGTGGCTGCTAGGGAGATAAGATTGCTGGCCAAAACTGGAAAGGAAAACCGTGCCTTCATTGCACAAGCTGGCGCAATTCCTCATCTTAGGAACTTGCTTTCCTCTTCCAATGCTGTTGTACAGGAGAATTCTGTGACTGCGCTGCTCAATCTATCTATTTTTGAAAGAAATAAAAGCATGATCATGGAGGAGGAAGGGTGTTTGGGATCAATAGTTGAGGTGTTGCAATTCGGTCATACAACTGAAGCAAGAGAGAATGCTGCTGCAACATTGTTCAGCCTCTCTGCAGTCCATGATTATAAGAAGCGAATTGCTGATAATGTGGGAGCTGTTGAAGCATTGGCATGGTTATTGGAAGAGGGGACTCAAAGAGGGAAGAAGGATGCTGTCACGGCATTGTTTAATCTCTCAACACACACTGAGAATTGTTTGAGAATGATAGAGGCAGGGGCAGTGAAAGCTATGGTTGTGGCTTTGGGGAATGAAGTGGTCGCTGAGGAAGCAGCCGGTGCCTTAGCCTTGATTGTGCGGCAGCCTGTTGGGACCATAGCTGTGGTAAAGGAGGAAGCAGCAGTAGCTGGATTGATAGGAATGATGCGTTGTGGAACACCCAGAGGTAAAGAGAACGCAGTTGCAGCACTGTTGGAGTTGTGCAGGAGTGGTGGTGCAGCTGCCACTGAGAGGGTGGTTAGGGCACCAGCTTTGGCCGGATTGCTTCAAACTCTGCTCTTTACAGGGACAAAGCGGGCAAGAAGAAAGGCTGCTTCACTTGCTAGAGTGTTTCAGAGATGTGAAAATGCATCTCTACATTATGGTGGTTTAGGTGTAGGTTATGCATTTGCTAGCGATTCAGCTTCAACCAGGAATACTACTAGCTTTGTGAGTGATGTATCACTTCCAATGTCCATTTCAGTTCCTGTTTTATAGAGGTTATACTTATATCCATTTCCATTTTTATTTTGTTCTTGATTTTTGTTGTAACTCTATTGATTCTTTCATTGAAATTTGCATCAAAATATAGCAATACCATATGTATTCTAAGAGAATGATGTGTTGTTGAGCTTAGCTTCAACCTGTGTGTAATCAGTTGTTGCAAGAAAGAATACAAAATGTTCAAGTGGAATTATTAGACCAATTCACACGGGTTATACGTCCTATTGCTTTTCTGCTTTTTCTCTTCCATATTACGAACACTGCTAATAAATATCCGGAATGCCAATTTATTGAATTTTTAAGAGTAATGTTACTTCTACTAGACACATATGCATTCAAGCTAAATTTGTTTTGTTAAGAGAAATGTTACATCATGTGTGCTGTTGTGCATAATTTGTTCCGTAAGCAAACAACATTTTTATTTTCGTTTCGTTTTATTAGAGAAACCTTAACGTTGTAGGTAAAATTTTATAAGTACCATTTTGTGTCCTCTTTTAGGGTAGTGAGATGATCTGTACTCAGAATGAGATCACTTGTGAGTATGCTTTTTAATGAATTTTTTGAATTTACTAGGCGGGAAAGTGTTGAAAGTTTAAACGTTAAGATAGTGAAGTTTGTTAAAACTTGATATGGAGTTGTCAGATGTGATGAGTCATGAAATATGTAGTTTTGACATGAGATACCGTGTTGTGTCTAACCGGGGATATGGATGTGAGTGAGGCTGAAGAGCGCAACATGATTCGGTGTTAACAATAACATAGTCCGCTAATTATGTCTGGAGAAGTATCTGGAATACACGGATGAAAGTGTTGTATTATTCGGCCGCAATGACATCACAAGCTTTTCTTCTGCCTAACGTTAGAATGAATGAATGTGGATCACACAACACAAGTCACAAGAGATGCTCTTTCATTTTGACTCTTCCTTGCTTTGTTCCATTCCTATGTGCTAGGAAAAAAACCAGCTATGAATATGTGTCGTCATAATTGGTGGGTATCTTAAAAAATTGTGCACAATGATACCGAGAAAAGCTAAGGCAATGGTATTTGGGGATTAAAGTACTTGCCTCCATTGAGCGGTGGAGGATGGGCCTAATATATTCTTCTTTTGCATAATGGCACCTAAGAACTGACATCAGGGGTCGCCATTTTATGTGTTTCGATTAGATTATTGTCATTGGTAGATGGCAGCACAATAGCAACAAGCTCATGATGTTTCTTTTGTGAGTCCACCTACATCTATACAAAATATATTACATCTTCCCCACTCCGGAATCACATAGTTTTAACCAATTTCTATATCATTACTTTTCTTTTTAATTTACAAAAAGAGTTAATAATATGTTATTTAGAGATTGGTCAAATTCTTAAATTCATTATTATGAATCTAATTATACATTTAGACTCAATAATGGGTTTAAGAATTTGTTTAAGTGATCTGAGTCTAATTCTACTTGTACTAATGTAATATTGGTATTTTAGATTTTTATTTAAAAAGAGAATTTGGGTTAAAGAAAATTTAAGAAAACAAACTTTGATTTTAAAAGTAGCTTTATGAATTTTTTTGCTTGGACTCTTTTTCGTTATTTCAAATGAAGATTTAATAATATACCACTCAAGAAAGTTTAAGTCTAAGGGTAAAAATACAGAATTATTATTTTTTTAAAAATATTTAAATTTAAATTATAAAATAAATTTTAATCTCTAAAAAATTTAAAGCAAACTCTGCTTAGTTTCTTTGCATTTTCTACTTTCTAAGAGAGAATATATGTTTTTTTTTTTTCTTTACGTCATTTTTTCCATCTGAATTCCTTATAATTAATTTGACCACAAAAGAAAAAAAACGAAGCTAATTTATGATTTGGATTAATTATATGCTCCTTTCCTAGTTGGAAGAATTCCAATCCTGGAATTTTGTTTGAGAGTGGTCCTAGAAAGCAGGGAAAAAACGTTGTTATGATAATAACATGTTTCTATAATTTTTGGTGGTATGATCAGAGCCACTCTTGACCTCAGTATTCCAACCTGTTTGTCAATGGTTTCCACGAACCTCTCTTGAAAAAGGAAAGTTGCAGGTACTACACGCACCTTCTTGCTCCGTTGCTTAGGCCAATTCCACTACATAAATATTCTTCATAGTGGAGGCACACATTTAAAAAACAATTAACTGAAAGTTTTGCTAGACACTTTAGTTTTGAGACATAGTGATAGACAGTAGAGCTTATCTTCTTTGCTATGATACGATTGGAGAGAGAAGACTGCTAATGATGACAATAACACTATATCATTCTCAATTGCTTCATTCCAATCCATCCACCCTCTCTTTTCAGTCCAAGAATTAACACAATTTTGTCTATTGTCCGCATTGTTTTCTCCATTTCATGGCTTTTTAAGAATATTTTTACAGTGAATTGTCACTAACTATTATTTTAGTTTTATACAATAGGTTGATTAGATCCATCTAATTATTTTTTGAACCGACCTAGCTATTTCCCCTTATTGACTTGATGTATTAAGAATTAAGACTTTATAGACGGAGTATTGTGTCGTTAGGTTTCTAATTAATAGACCGTGACAAGAAAGTTTGTTAAGACTTAAGACTAGGTATATCTATGTATAGGTTGTGCTCTTCTTTATTCATTGAACTTGCATCACAAATAGGAGAAGTTGTTTAGATAAGTTATTTAACAATAAAGGTATTACTTTTGAGAAGTTGTAATTGTTCAAATAGGAGAAATTGAATCCTAAAATATTGGAATGTTTAGAAGTAGAGTTGTTTTTGACACGTTTATTGTTATCCTTCTGTTAGCTAAATTAACTTGATGGTAAGAATTTAGTCCCATTTGCAGGTAATACTGATTGAGAAGCTCAATCAACTGTAGACCAACAAGAGAGTAGACCAAAATAAATAATTAAGACTAAATATTTATTTTGGTTAATTATGTGATAGTGTTTTTTGTTTTGGCACACTAATTAAGTTTTAAAAGTTTTGATACGATACTTTATGTTTTTTAAAGTTTCATTTTAATTTATTCATGTATTTCTTTAATATTCTATTACTTTGAAATTTTAAAACTGTTAAACTAAATATTAGCAACTAAAAACATTACTATTTTTTTCTCAATTCTATTAATCTTCTTAAATCATATACATTATAATCACTATCATTTTTCACAACACAATTTATTTTCAACATCACAACTACTATAGTTACGTATTAGGTAAAGAGGGAGACAAACTTACACATATATTTTTAAAAATGATCAAAATAAAACTTCTAAAAAAATAAATAATCAAAATAAAACTTTAAAATTTAATGTACAAAAAATGAAATACAATATAATAAACTAAAATTAATATTTAGCTAATAATTAATACATTAATAACTAATAAATAGATGTAGTTTTAGTAATTAAAAAAGAATAATAATAATCGAATTAAGAATAAGAAATGAACAATCAAATACATGGTAATAGGAGTGGCAAATCGAACCTAGATACTGTATTGAGAAATTACAGAAATTTTGGATTTTAATTCCTACTTGAGGGGTGATACAAGGATGTTTATGGTTCATATTTCATTTTACCAAAATTCCAGTCTAATAAATTTTAATAGGATTAGATTGAATTAAATGCGTAAAAAGATTTTAATGATCCAATCTAATTATGAATGAATTGGATCTACATAATAAAAAGAAAAAAAAAATTATATTTATTTTATTTTTTATAAAACATAAGAACATTTATCATAAAAATTTGTAAATAAAACACTCAATATACACTAATTTTTAAAATAACAAATAAATATATTAAGTAATTTATAAAAAATAAAAAATATATATTAAAAGATTAAAATTAAATAACTAATAGTCTTTTTAACTTATTTTTAACCTATAAATAATATATTGAAAAAACTAAATGTTAAAAATTATGAACAAGCTAGTCTAAAATTGAATAAGCTTTAAAAGTATTGGTTGTGTTGAAGTGACACTTGCACCCTTATTTTGTATTCAATCCAAACAAATGTATAAAATAATTTAATACAAAATTAAACACATATTTTGTTTTTATTATATTTGTTTCGATATACACTTTATTGACGACTATAAATATAAAATAAAAATAATAAATAGTAAATAAGTTGGAAGGGTTCATAGATCATGAAATTTGTAGAGTTTGAATCCATGAATCAAACTAATTATATTTAATCAGGTTACAAATTTAATTGAATTAATTTCATGTAGAATACATTGAAAATGTAATTGTAATTAATAGTGTATTTATATTATGCGAAAATGACTGTAAAATAAGGCCTCAGAAGCCTGACGTATACTTTTTTTAGTATAATAAAAAAAATTCTTTTATAAAAAATGGTTACATAATAGGGTTCTACATTTTTGTGAAAAGATTAGGGGATTAAACAATTTCAGGATCAAGCAAGGAGTAGTTTGTTTTTTATGAAGTTTCAAGTATTTGGGCGCAAAGAGAATAAATAGACCACTTTGCTATGTTTAATCATGCATATAATTGGGGAGAGGTGCAAAGAGAAACATAATGGTTGAGAAATCCAATTAAACAAGAAAAAGGAGTAGCAAATGTCTTCCTTTATATATTGTATAATAATATCCCTTTTCTGTTCCAGGATCAAATGCTTACATGTTGTAGATTCTTTTTCAATTCAAGTTAATAAGATCACGTCAGGGTGGAATGGGATACTGTGAGTTGAACGGTCTATTATGTTTATGTAAGCGGGAAAATGAAATAACTAGCAAAAGATTTTGGGCCTAAAATTCTTGTGTGTGTGGACTTGATGGTTTGGGCCATCTATCAAAATAGGCAACCCAAGAATGAACACGATGACCTCTTTTGTTGACAAAGTACAACACAACCAATTTAGAATTTTAATAACTAACCGAATGATCTTATACCTTGCTTGGAAATGAAGGTTCCGCTGTTGACCTTAAGAAGAACCTTATATTTTGGGTTGGACCTTAAGACCTCATACAGCATAATTTGGAAGAGACAGGTACAATCGCATGATATAATAGCCACTGTCACAAAATATCATTTGCTAAAATGGTATATAGTGTGTCAAGTCTTTTGCCTAACCAGATCACTTTTTCTTCTAAAATAATTCATAGTTTATAACCTTAATGGCACACAAACTCACGAAGGGATCAATATTATCCTTGATTAATTGCTGGAGAGACAACCCCACCCAATTGATTCACAGCTTACTTGTCTACTTTTGATACCTGTGTTTTGCCTAAACACAATGTACTCTAAACTTAATATAATTTTGTAATTATTTATTAGAAGTATAAAAAGTAAATATAATAAAGACAAATGTATATATAAATAAGGTTACAAATTGCCTACTTTATTTTTTTTTTTTCGCAATCCAATCAACAACATTTAGTTTAGTTTTTTTTTTTTTTTTTAAGAGACAATTTATTTATCAAAAGTGAAACATTCTTCCACCTATTACAATACATGATTGGATAGAATTTGTAAATTTTTAGTACAATCTAGAATTATAACTTTTTTCAGACAACAATGATAAAAAAAGAGTATCCGTAAATAATATCATTCGGATATCCCCACACAAATATAGAAACCATAAGGATTTACAAAATTAAAAGAACTACCTAAACCACACAACACTTAGTTTAGTTATGTTATCATTTTTTTACGTAAGGTAATAAAATGGATAAAACCCCCTTAATAGTATAGACAAAGTGCTAATGATATGTTATAATAGCTAGCAGATTCTTCACACACACACAAAAAAAAAAAGTCGCTAACAGACGTTCACCCAATATATTGTTGCACAAATCTAAATCACAAGTAGTTTTATCAATGTTATATCATTGTGAATGTTATATAAATCAAAATAAAATTTGCTTTTTGGTATGCAATTTTCATAAGAATGCTCATGAATGAATTTATAAAGTAAAGTATGCAAATTGCCTTTTTATTTTTCCCGCTCATGTATGGTTAACGCAATCAAATGATTGACAAAATTTTAGATTCATCATTTCTTTTGTAAGAAAAATATCCATACTAAATAGCACACTTAAAGTAAATTTGTCAAGATATTATTAAATGGAGATTTGATAGTTTCAAAAAGGTTAATTATTGATTCTTTTTACAGTAGGAAATGATAAAATTAATAAACTAATAATAAATAAAATATTGTGATTCAATATCTTAGTAAAACTTGTTATCCTTATATTACATACTAATTAAATTCTTAAAATATCTCATTCAACCGTTCTATTCAATTAACTTATCTATATTCTCGATGTTAATGACTAAATTTATGTTAAATAAAATAATAAATCAAGGTAGTTTCTCTTAACACTCCACATTTGTTATTCATTTTGAAAACTCTGAACATACTCTTACTTTGTTTTAACCTACCAGATCAACTGATCCAGAATATACATTTTAAGGTATTTTGGATAAGTTAATCCAGAATATCTTAAAATATATATTTTAGATTAGTTGATCTAGAATACATTATATTAATTCTGGATCAAGTGATTTGAAATACAACAATTGTATTCTATATCAATAATCCAGAACACAAAATAATTAATGTTCTGGATCAGTTAATTTAGAACATAAATATGATATTACATTTTTGAATGAGTCAATCTGAAGTACAATTGAGCATGTCCTATTGTTGCATTCCAAATTGTTTGATCCGGAATTAACATAATATATTCTAAATCAATTGATTCAGAATATAAATTTTAGACATTTCAGATCAATTGATCTTAAATACCTTAAAATTTATATTCTAGGTCAATTAATCTGGAATATACACAAGGATATGTTAGAATTTTTTGAATTATTTTAAGCAATGTGGTAGTGCGAGTACAAAGGATGCTAAAAGAAACTATCTTAAATTGAATTAGAAATATACCTAATTTTATATTAAACCCTTAAAACTAACCAATGCAATTTAAGCTTCAAAACATAAATTATAATAGTGGCACAATTGTACAAATTATGTTAAGTAAGTGTATATTTGAAAGAGATACGATAAAATCTAAGGCATATAGAAATATGTTTAATTTTATTGATAGACTTCAATTTTGTCTAACCAACATTTTATTTTAGTCCTTCTTATTATTTCTTAAAATTTCAATGAAATAAATTTTATTATTAAATAAGATAAAAACAGTTGAAATTTAACTATATTTTTTGGGTTCCTTTTAATTTTTTTTAAAAAATAGTCTTTGTCATTAACAAAAAAAATTTTATTAATAAAGTGTCACATCATTTGAGATAAATAATTGCTCACTCATTATGTCTAATAAATGTCAACCATACTTTTATTTATGAGAAGAACACATATGTTATCAATGTAAATGAAAGGTGGTAATTGACTGATAGTGTAAAATCTTTTTATACTGCCAGTATATAAGTGTTAAACTTTTTATTTATTGTAGATTTAAAAAAGTTTTGAAACACTTTGATCACATTCATTTTTTTACTGCTCTTTTTTAAATGAAAGAGAATATTTTCAAAAAATAAAATTTAAAAAGGATTAAAAAAATATTTTAACAAGGACCAAAATCAAAATACAAAAATATTTGAGTTAATTAAGTCTTTTGTTACCAATGAAATAGGAGGAAGTATTATTTGTTTTATGTATAACATTGATGATTGAAATTTATTCATGTAAAAGTCCATAAAATATGCAATTATTTATATCTCCTACTTTTAATCTTAAAAGAACCTCATCGATGTTTAAATCAGGAGTTAGTTTAAATTTTATTTTCTGCATTACATGAATACTTTGTAGGAAGAATTGTGCACATAGTAACACACCTGCTGGTGAATAATGAAAAGTCAAAGGCCTATGAGAGAAGGTCATATTACTCATAGGCCTCACTGAAGCGGAACTTTTTGGTTGTTTGAGTAAGCCTTCACAATGGAAGAGAGTGTTCTTTATCATTGCTTGAGCAAGATTACATGATCCTTTGAATGAAGACTATTATTTTCATTTTTATTATTTTTCTTGACAACTTGAGTGCATTATTTGTTTTTAAATAGGATTCAAAATTAGAAAGAAGACATTCCATTCATTTTTACTTTGTAATTTTCTGCATATAATGGGAGAGTATGAGAGGCAAGGGTAATTGTGCATTCTCACCAAACTTGGGCATTTCTTGAGAAACCAATCCCTCCCGTTGCTGGGTTTGATACTAGAACCATATATATGTAATGATAAATCTTTCCCTTAATTTAAGTAATTATTATTTCTTTCTACTTTTTATGATCTATTTTAGGCCGACTTGATCACCATGTTATAAGTTAATTTCACTGTGGTTTCGAAGACACCTTTTAATTAAGAACACAACTTATACATTATGTGACCAGGAATGGTCAGGAAAACATATACATTAGATGACTAGGGATAACATATAAATTTTTAGTAACTTTTAAGTGTGAATTTGTGATCAAAGAAAATTTTCCAATTTTAGAAGTAAAATAATTGAAAGTAAAATTGAGAAAATTCTTGTAGTAATATACTATTATTGATTTAAAATATATGTTATATGATCTCGGGGTCTTGGTGAAGTCAAAATTCAGTAAAGTTCTTGTCTATTCACTAAATTTTACTTGATAATTTGCTTCTTAAAATTTTTACTCCTTAAATTTATTTTTCTGCATAATCTACCCAAATTCGTAGTTTAGAAAATTAATTAACATTTATCTAATTATTACATAATTCTATGTACATTTACCTAATTATTAGCAAAATCATGTTGATTCAAAATAAATTTCTACAAATGCATATCCAAACATGCAATCTTCTGTATGTTTTTTTAGCATTTGGCATGAGAAAAACAAAAGAAAGAGATGAGTTAGGAACACAAATTCAAACACAGTATATATGGTTTTCTCTTCTTACATTGGGCATGTGCTTTTTGGGCTAGGCATGATCATTTTGGAATTGAGATCATCTTGGACAGGAACTCACCCGAGTGTAGTATTGCACAAACATAAGGGATTATCAAGGTAAATTAGCTTAATTTGATAATTAATCAACTTAAATATCATTAATACGTTATTATGTCTATGCTAATCAGACTCATGAACCTTGGACTCATACCAACACCTATAAATAGAAAGGTAAGAGGTTGTGGTGCATTTATTTCACTATACTTGTTTTAACTTAACCTTTGTTTAAATAATGAGTTGAACGGCACTTCTCCTTTCTGTACCACTACTTAAGAAAAAGGAGAACCCATCTCAACCAAACATACTTCATACCTCACCTCACCTCAAATTTGTATTGTTCTTGGAGCAGGAACAACATTGATTCATAATTTCTGCAAATGCATATAGATACGGATAATCTGCAGCAATTTATACTGATGAAAAATCTGGTAAAATTTTTTAGCATTTGGAGCGAAAGAAAAGAAAGGGGAGTTAGGAACGCGTATCCAAACTCAATATATAGACTAGCCAGCAAAATTTAACAAAAATATCACATTTTGGTGGACTTTGAAAGGATCATTTTACATGGCTAGACAGACATAACAGGACTAAATTTGGAGCACCCCAACCGCCAAACACTCAGCTTAATCCTAGTAATAGTGTATGCTACTAACATGTGTAATGGCTACAGTAGTACCCGCCAATTAGTCTTTGACCGAGAAAAAAAAGTCGAGAAAACTACAAATAAATAAAGCCAAGAAAAGCAAAAGATGAGACAAGGATTTTGCTAGCCAGAAGAATGATACGAAGAAAGTCGCTCCCAGTCCTTCACAATCCAAAAGAAGCAATTTTATTCTTTAGTCTTGCACCTTTTACAGGACCTGTGCATGGATTATGTAGTGAAAAGAAACTTAATATTCAAATGAATTGCAACATTCAGCTCGAGGCCAATGCTAAGTAGGAAGTAACTGTCGTACAAATTACAAAATGACATGTACTGGGTCATTCTTCTAGTTCTGATTGTTACAATAAAGGTATAGACAACCTCTACCAATTATATGTTGGTGATCTTCAAATAAAGCTCATATACTGTACCGGCTTCATAACCATTTTTGTCATGTAAGCAACCTAATTTCTGATTAACAATTTGCCAATTTATAACTGCTCCTACTACTGTGTATGTGTGGACCCTAACAAAGTGGTCCCCCCCGGCATAAATCTTTTTTTGAGCACAAACCGAAAAGTAGGAAAAGTGGTCACAGTAATTGGGGCGGGTATCTCTTTTGAAAACATAGCAGAAGAAACCAGTAAGAGACCCACAATCCTATTTAACAGCCTAACCGCTTCACTAACTGCTACAATTCTCTCAAGTTACACACACCTATTAATTATGTACTTCACTTCTGGTCTTTATCTTCTCTAAAGACTAACAAACCTTCACCAAATCAAGAGTTTCAAACACACACACACAAAAAGAGCAGATTATGAAGTGGGGTGGAAGAAAACCTTCTTCTTCTTCTTCTTCTAGGCCTTCTCTCATAACTCACGTTTCCCCTTTTTCATGGCTTTCCAAGTTCAAACAGATGAGAATCAACTCAGAGCCAAAACCTGGCACACGGAAGCAGAATGCAAAGCCTAATTCTAATTCAACTCCGTCTGATAGTTCACCCCATTATGTTTGTGGGAATAGAGGTAGGTTTTACGGACGGGATGATGAGGCTTTCTGGAGACTCTCATTTGGTGAAGAGGGTAGTGACCATAGGAAAAATGATGATATTGTGAAACCAGCAATGTACAATTTGGATGCTCAGCATGTCATTCCATCCTCAAGTTTCTCCACAGGACTGAATAATGCTAAAAGACAAGGCAGAAAAGAAGGCACTGAGAAGTTGAAGCAGAATGACACTGAATTGGAAGAAGAAACCAATTTGCTAAATGAAGCAGCAAAGAGTGTAAAGGAACTTCAATCCTTAAGGAGGAAATACGAGAGGAAAGCACAAAGAGTTTTGCAAGAGCAGCTGTTGAAATTGGAAAGAGCAGAAGAGGAAGCTGAGTTTGCATCTAGCCCATTCTTAGAAAATGATTTGCTACTATTTGAGTCACCAAGAACAATTTGCACACCAAGAAAGCATTTGTTGGTAGATTCAAAGAGTTCTGGCTTTGGAAGTCTCCGAGAAGCTCGTCTGTGTAGTCCCCGATCGAGCTCTGAGTGGCATAGTTTGCAACAAACTGATGAGTTGAAATTGAAAGCAAAGAGTAACCAACAAAGGCAATCTCTTCATGTGAGCAGAGAAAACCAGAGGAGGAAACCAAAGCAGAACTCCAAAGTTAGAGTATATTCTCCAAGGATGGGTTCTAAGGTTGAAGTCCGCAGAATAAAGGCTATAGAAGAGAAGAAGAAAGCAAAACAAAAGATGAAGAAAGAAGAGGAAATTATGAAGGAAACTAAAAGGTTAGATAGCTTTGCTGTGATCAAATGTTCTTTGGATCCACAGAAAGATTTTAGAGATTCAATGATCGAGATGATCACAGAGAAACAGATTAGCGAGCCAGAAGAAATGGAAGATCTGTTAGCGTGTTATCTGACTTTGAATTCTAATGAGTACCATGATCTCATCATCCAAGTGTTCAAGCAGGTATGGTTGTGTATGAGCCAAACCAGTTCGGGTATTCAATCAAACAAACAATGTTGCTGTTGTGATTAACAACATAATGTTCCGCTTGTAGGAAGACATTTTCAGAATTGTAAATAGCTACCCTTGTTCTAGTTATGCTTGAAGCTTACTTGAATTTCTCTATTATCGTCTTTTGTACAAAACTCGAGAAGTTGAATCAAGATCTCGACAAATTTCATACTTCACAATAATAACTGCTAGTAAGAGTTGTTTGTGCACGTAAATGTATATCATAGTAAGCTGTTTACACTCAAATAATGATTATCTGTGTTTGAAAACCAGTTTTTCCAAGGTGAACTGGATGATTGTGCCAATGACGCACCCTCGTTAATTCAATTCGACTCGGGGGATGCAAACAGAAAACCAAACACACCTATTATGTTGGTAGCTATATGTTCATTCTTTAGCAGTATTTATTTTTAAGATAGACTCTACTGGAAGAAGTCTGATGCAGTGATGAGAGGTGAAAATTCCAAATGGTAAAAATTTCCAAAAATAGAGAATGCACTTGTAATACAGATAAGACATTGCTGCTATACACATCAGCATAATACCCATAAGACATTGCCCATGCCGGTGGAAGAACTGTAGTTAAATGAATGAAAGGGAAAGCAGACTATTCTTCGGTCCTCGTGATCAGTATTAGAGTTAGCCACTATCAGATACCTTTAGCATGCATTTTATTCTGGTTATACAAATAAAATATCATAAGGAGCACTCATATTCTATTATGATCAGTGATTTGTGTGCATCCTTAACCACGTATGCCTTTTGGCTTAATAAAAAAATTAAATTATAATATAAAAATAGATCAAAATGTTTTGCTTGTAAGTTAATGAGTGAAATGTAATTCTGGGCTTCTTTAACCAATGATTTTGAAGTTTTGATCCATCGAGTTATTTATTTATTTGTAACTAAACTAGTTTCATTAGCAGCATTGACTCATGGTAAGCCCTACACAAAACATATCTAGATAGTTTGGTCTACTGTCACATGGTTGATAGGACCTGTGTAAGAATCTGTTTTCCCTTCCCCTCTTTCATCGTGATATGTAGTCTCTAAAACTGTCTGGTTAAATAAATTAGTTTGGCTCCTTTTGAAGACATACACTTCATAGAAGCCTATTTCAAACAACATATACATGTTTCCCACTCATCCTTAAGTTTCGGCTCTTGTAGCATTGATGTAGATGTGATATACGAGAAATGTTAGTTTTACTAATTAAGCTTGGTATAAATTCTCAAACTTTCACAAGTGGTAGCCAATATGTTGGGACGCATTAGGTGAGGCAATCAAATGGGGTGAGTGAGAAAATTTAAGAATTTGAGAGATATGTTTGTGTTGAAGGTACCATTTCCGTTCATATATATTAGGGATAGAATAGTTATACAACCTAGCTACAATGCAAAGAAATACTACACATGTCTATTTATTATAATCTACATCTACCATATGGGGAAATTATTAGGAGAGCTAAGTACACATCCCAATACAAATAACTTGACGATTGTACCTAACACATGTATCCTTTTCTCTTGCCTGGCGTTCGCAAGACCCATAAACTAATTACTTTCAAGCGAGGCATTTATACAACATCTACACAGTACCAAATTAGTTAATATCATAACAATAAGCCCCTAGTTGCATATACAAGATCAAAGCAATATTCTTAAAGTCAATTTGGTTGTTACTTGGGATACCTATAAAAAGGCACATGCAACAAAGTTAACCTACCTGCTAGGGCCTCATAAACAGGGTCATTCCACTTTAATCATAATGCAGGTAGGCTTTACATGATCAAATTAACATTTCCATTTATTATTTTGCCATCGATCATTCTATATAGATGTATGTCCATATTAATAACTGAACTTGCTAGATGAAGAATTCAATAGATTTTAAAATAATCAATTAATAAAGCATTCAAGCTTTCCCTTGTAACATTGGTTTTGATTGTTGAACTCATAGACTTGTCTAGCCATCCTAAAACACGGTTTTTTTTCTTCTTGGCATAAAGGCATAAAAATTTCTACGACTATGGTTAGAAGTGTGGTAAAAGGATGGAATCAAATGAAACTAAGTTATAACTTATCTGGATTGTTAAAAAGAAGATGAAATGCATTCCCTTTTCTTTCCCTCCAATTAAGATAATACTGGAATAATCTAATTCATCGTAAAATATTCAAATAATAATAGTAAATTTATTTTCTTTTCCACCCAATTTGGTCTTGCAAATTAGTCTATAGTGATTTTTGCCATTGTGTAAGTTAGTTCTTAAAATAATATTTTAGATAATATTTTTAAAACGATATCTACATAAAGCATTGAGAAACAAGTTTATATAACGATGACAACTAATTTGTTTGAAAAGTTCTTTTCAAACATTTTTTTTAAGGTATGTGCAAAGCGCACTTTTCAAACATCTAAGTGGTATTATCTATAACTTTTAGATTAAAATACTTAAATTACATCAAAATTACATCTACATACTTGTCAACTCATAAAAAACAATTAAATATTCATCAAGTAAATTTGTTTTTAAAGTAAGTAAAAAATTTTCACTTATTCTCAAATTTTAATAGGTTAACATAATCATTAGTTTTGAATTAAAACAATTATAGATACATATTTTTATAAGGAAATTTAGTGGGATTTCTTCTTAGTTTCTTTAAGCAAATCAATCATTACTTATTATTGGAGTGAATCTACGTTGTACTACTATTGGTTGAAGCTAAAGCTAAGTTGATTGAGAAAGGAAAATTACTTTGTATTAAAATAATATATTTAATATGAGGATCACCTAGTACAATTAATGAGTGAAAATAAAAAAAAAATATAAAAGATAAACTTCTTGGAATGTTTTAGAGTTTCTTAACATTAAAATAAATTTGTGTTTAGGTTGCTTAATGGGAATGTCACATTATAAAAATCATTTAACACAATTTTTAATGCATGAAACACCACTATTATTTGTTTCAATCTATAATTAACTTTACAAATGAAAATTTAAAAATCATTCCGTTCTTAGAGGGAATATGTTCATCATACAAGTTACACTAAATATTTGGATAGAATTACAGGAAGGAAAAACTAGATAAACAAAAAATTATTTGCCATTTATTTTATGAAGAGTATAACTTTTCATTTAAAAATTGTTTTAAGTGTCATTTATGATCCAATACACAGGGAAAAAACTTTATCATTTTAATAGTTTTAATTTATTTAAACAAGATTCTTTCTCATAAAACTGCAATTGGTTTTGTAGGAAGAAGAAGTCCTTTTAACTTATAATTGTTAGATCCCCTTAAAAATCTTGATAAAAAATTAGCTACATAAAAGTTGAATATCTTTCAAACATTTTCATCTAAAAATAAATTCACAGCCACACTCTAATTATTTTAATAAAGATAACTTTGTCAAAAAATGTAATTCTATACCGTGTTAGAAACATATTCCCCGTACATTTCTCCTAACAAAAATTTTACTATTAATTCAAATTTGTTTTATTAATAAAATCAAGAAAGAAAAACATTAAATAATATGTAAGATTCATCAAATTTTGTGTTTTTCAATAAATTGTAACAAATAAAAAAATGTGTTTAGAAAAGTGTATCCTAAAATATATTGTTAGTATTTTTATTTTTTAAATATGTTTTTTAAATTAAATGAATTTAATTGAACAAATAGTTTATATATATGTTAATTTTTTTAATTTTATAATACTTTGTTCAAACACTTCTTGAAATAGTTAGGTAGAATATTAACGAATACGATATTATTAGATAATTAATAATTTTTAATTTTTAAAATAAAATTTATTTTGAGACAAATTAAATATTAAAAAATAGCAGTATAATGTAATAGAATTGACTAGACTTCTTTGTAAATGTCCCATTAGGAGGAAGGGGAAGGATTGGTTGATTTATACCAGACATACCAAACAAAATAATTCTGGTTCAGTGTGGATCAGATGAAGTCTTAATTGTATTTTTCTTGGTTATATTCCTTTTGTACCAAAAAGAAAAGGTGAAATGTTTTGAATTAATTAATTTTATTGACATAATGCCATTCAATAAATGGCCGACATGCTACAATCTACACGCCTTCTCTATAGGCTCCATATAGGATCACTTTGCTTAATCTACAATCTACACACAATATATACATTTCTTATATGGAAATGGAAGAGTAGATACTAATGACATGAATATACGGGTGTTCCTCGTTACGTACGACCACCCATCCATAAACTAATTACTAGTACAGATAACCTAAAGAAATGTAATTAACATTTATTAGTAAAAGCAACTCCAAATATTTGGAATCAAAATAGTTAGCAATAACCATTAAATACGTCTCTTCAGCTTGAATTGGGTGAAAAAAAATGTATTTACGTCATCACCATTTTCAAATAAATTATTTTCTATAGTGGCACCATGAATAGCCCATAGTAGTGCAGTCCCCAATACACTAGCAACTCTCTTCAAATGAAATGGGTTTAATGACCAATTATGAAACCTAGGAAAAAGAGGATGAATCGAAATATAAATGGTTTGGTTTTGAGATAAAAAAAGTTTGAACTAATTAATTTTAATTTGTTTAGGTTAGTTCAAATTGTTAAATTTTTTTATTCGAACCAAACCAAACTAATGATAATTGGGTTAGTTTGGTTCATATTAACAAAATTCAATTAAAAATTAAAAATGATTTTTTCATTAAATCATAAAAAAAACTATGTGTCCCCGACTTGCTTTGCACTTTGAACGAATAGTAAAATTTATCATTTCACCTATAACTAAGATATGCAATAAGGAATTTTAAAGACTTTTTAGATAATTTAGAAACAACAAATCTAGCATTTCTAAATAACTCTGTTATATTTGGCAAATATGTTGATATTATAAAAGGCGATTAACGACGTCATAGTGGAGAGAGTGAGAGATGAGAGAGAGTGGCAGCTAGGTGTGAGATTGTGAGTGTTGAAAGTTCAAACTTAAACAATGAGTCCGATGCTGAAACTTGCAGCTGGAGACTAACCAAAAGCCTAAGAGGCCAAACAACTAAATGTCTTTTGAAAGCAAAACATTAGCATTTTTTACTTTAATATAAAATATTTAATATATATATATATAGTAATTGATTCGGTTTGATTTAAACATAATTTTTAAATCCTGAATCTACAAACTGAACTGAGCTTAATCGGTTCTCATCAATTTTGTTAGGGTTTGACGCAAGCAAAAAAAAAAATCAAACCAATTTAATTTGTTTGATTTGAATCACCATATTCACTGGGTTGATCTAAATAAATTAACACCCTACCAAATAAAAAACAAATCGTGATTAACATTTTATGGAAATATGTAACCATAATCAAAGTATTTATAAAAATATGAGAGAAAATTTCAAAATTAGTTCTTACATAAGTAACCATAATCTTTTTATAAACATTGCGAGTCAAATATTTAAAATATAAAATACATTAACTGTACCACTACTCTCCATACGCAGTCATAAGTTAGAGCAATGAACTTCTTATGAATCTATCATTACTTAACATCAAAAGATAGTTCATTTTTTTATACATATATTCAGAGTGATTAGGTTCATCTTTTATTCATACGCTGAACATATATGAAAATAACACATGAAAGAAAACATATGAAATAAGTGAAATTTTTATAGACCATCAATGTTAATTTTAATAAAGTTAACACACAATAGGGGCCTAAGATTTTGCCTATAACTCAACACATGGACCCAACCGTACTTATTTCAACTACTGAACTCAATCCCACATTCTGGTCCCCGAATAGTCACATCATTCTGACTCCTAGTCAATCACAACATTTTGGCTACTTGCCAATTAGGTTAACCACCCATAATCATATCTTGGCCACCTATCAATTAGGCTCTCTGCCCATAACGATATACATTGACCACCTGCCAATTGGGCAATCTACCTATAACCAAATATATTGGCCTCTTACCAATTGGGCACTCTGCCCATAACAATATATATTGGTCACTTGCCAATTGGGCACTTTGCCCACAATAATATATGTTGACCATCTGCCAATTGAGCTAATTTCCCATAACAACCAGACCTTTTTCCCATCATAAACATAAAGAGTATTTCTTTTATAACAAAACACGACTGTGCATTTATAAAAAGTTCTAAATTTATAAATATTCCATCTAAGTGCCAACATAGACTACCCTGAATATTCACTCACCTGATGAATATCCTCAACCCAAATGCCAACATAGATCATCCTGAATATTCATTCATTTAAAACCATCTTATAATCCATCATGATCCTGCTTTTTCATTTCATAATATACCTAGTTATAACTTCCCAAAACATAACACTCAGGGTATTCTTATTGAGGAACCTAGGACTTTGCTAATTTCATCTCACAACAATAACATAGTACTTCACATCTCAATCATCCTTCACAAAATCATTTATGATCATCCTCAAAAGAAATTAAAAGATCATGGTATAAATTAAATTCTTATTTCTAATTCTATTTTCATAAATAGTAATAATTAATAATATAAATAGTCATATTAATATAATTTTAATACTAAAGGACATTTTTCTGATGTGAAAGATCAAATTAAATTGCAACCACAGAAAATACTTAGATTGTCTTTAAGAAGTGTTGTATTTGTAATAGAATTTTCTTATCCAAACTTTTCATAAAATATTTTGAAAAAAGTAAGCATACTTTGCCATGAATACTCAAAATATAACTAGTAATCCTTTTGAATGAAATATAATACACATAAAATTATGAGATAGATATTTAAGAGTAGTGATTTTTACAATTTGAAGTTGCAGAAATCAAAATCTATCATAATTTAATTTATGATGGAGAATTGATACCATAATTCAAAGCAAAACTTTGAAATAAATAATATCTATGAACCAGAATGTTTTGTATGAAGATAGTATGATAAAATAATTTTATCGAAATTGATCAAGTATAATTAAAAATAATAAGTTGAAGGATAAGACATTAATTATTAATGAAGAACCATGTTATAATATCTTTAAATAATAATAGCGAGATTCAAACTGTAATATCCAAAAAAATAAAAAGTAAAGGAGCAAAACAAATCATAAATAAAAGATCAAAATTAATACATGGAATAATAAATAAAGGACCACAAGTAGTATTTGGAAATAACAATCAAAAGTAAGATAAAAGACTAGAATAATCTCTGAAAAAATAAACAAAGGACCAGAATAATATTTGGAGAAAATAAACGAAGGACTAGAAATAATATCCGGAGACAATAACTAAGGAACCAAAAACAATATCCAGAAGCAATATTTGGAAGATAATAATTATTAACAAAAGACTAAACGTAATTATACATAAGCTTTGGTGTAGAACCTTTGAAGTCTTAATCCCCCTCCTAAGAGCTCTCCCTTTCCTTCATCTCCCAAAGCTTTCCCTCTCCTTCTCCTCTAGAAGCTCTCCCTCTCCTTGTTCTCTCTTCACAGACTCTCTCTCTCCCCAATTCGCAAGGTGTTGGCCTTTATTTATAGGCAGAACCTGAGTTCATTCGCTAAGCGAATTGTCGCTCGCTAAGCAAACACAAGTTCGAAGGATTTTCACTAAGTGATAAGAGGTTTGCTTAATGCCAGTATGAAAAATCCAACACTTTTTCTTACATAACTAAGTCATGAGAGCTTCCTCTAAGCGAGGTTCTAGTCCTAATCACTCTCGTTGAGCGACCTATGCTTTGTTAAGTGAATGCTTAGCGAATTTCTTCAGAAAATATCTATATGCTACTACCTTAAATCTGCTAAGCAGATTCTATTTTGCTGAGCAATTCCCAAAAGAGAATTTTCCAAGTTTTTAGCACATGTTTTATAGGCTATAATTAACAAGGTTTACACATGCATAATTAAGTTCCTAATTATGTAATAATCTGATTATGGAAATAAGGGTGTTATAAAATACACATGTATTCAAATATTTCCATGTCCAATTGAATTTAAACCATTAAGGTTATAAAAGTGAAGCCACAACTTAAAGGATGGTCAATTTCTTTTCGCACCCTTAATTTACTATTCATACCCCTCACATTTACAATATTTTAGAAAACCCCAACATACCCTCATCCTTATTTGATTTTTAAATCATGAATTCTTTTTTCCAATTTGTTGCTATGTATGTGCATGATAGTCTTGCTTAATTGCTTCTCTTATGTGCCAAACATAATTTTCCACATTATGCTCTATTGTATATTCCTTGATCATTGTATATTCTTGCAAGTAGGCATGACAACAGGGCAGGGTAGGGACGGGTATGAGATTCCCATCCTCATCCCTACTTCTGAAACTCATCTTCATCCTCATCTCCATACACAACAGGTATGAGATTTATATCCTCATCCTCATCCTCATCTCCATCAAGTATCAAGTATACCCGTACCCATCTCATACCCATAAAAAATTATAATAATATTTTAATAAAAGATAATCTGTTTGAATATAATGATATTAATTCAAAGGTTATCTAATAAAAGCAAAGTTTGTAATTTATTAATTAAATTTCAAACCTTTATTTTTTTTAAGAGAAATGAATATTTCAGTCATTAAAATAAGAGTGAGGTAAGTTGGGTACGTGCACGGGTAAGGTATGTATATCCCTATCCTCGACTCAACAAATTGAGTATTTCCCATACCTGTACAGGTCAAATCGGGGATTCCCCTTCAACTTCGGGGCGAGTTTGGAGATTTCCAGCGGGTACGGGTTGTCATCCCTACTTGCAAGTTTTATGGTATTGTTAGTTTATTTATATGCTATTTAGAAAGAAAAAATGCAATTTCGTTCAGGTATGAGCTTCTTAGTGTTTCTTGTTGATTAGGATTGGTTTGCAATGTTCTTGGTGCATTGTTTCTTGGTATCCAACATTGGTTTTTAGTGTTCCGGATCAACTGATATGGAATACAAAAAATCTAATGTTCTAGATCAGTTGATCCGAAATACAAATTGTGCATAGTTTTGGATGAACCAATCTTAAATACAAATTTGTTAAAATTCTGGATCACCTGATCCAGAATGTACATAATATATTCTAGATCAATTGATCTATAACACAAAAAATTAATGTTCCAGATCATTTGATGTTGAATACGAATTATGCAGTTTTTGGATGAACCAATCCGGAATACAATTTGTTATAATTCCTTATCACTTGATCTAGAATATACATAATGTATTATGAGTCAACTAATATGGAATACATTATGTAAATTCTGAATCAACCGATTCAGAATACAGTTGCCAAGTCCATTTTTGTATTTCAAATCACTTGATATGAAATTATTTATGTGAATTTTTTTAAAAAAATTGTTTTTTCTCTTGCAGGTGAGGAGAGATGGCGGAGAAAGTTCCTAAAATGAAGGTAAATATGTGTGTGTATATGTGTGTTCGAAGAAGGTGGGAGTACGAAATGGAGAAGTCAACGTGCTTTTTCAAAGAGGTGGGTAGAGGTGTACGTGAAACCATGAAACTAAGTCATACTCTGTTAAAAAACATAGGGTAAAAGAAGGTGAGAGTATTTTGGGGTTTTGCAAAAAAAAGTAAAGGCAGAGGGGTGTGAATAGAAAATGAGAGGATGCTAAAAGAATCTTCCTAGAGGATGTTTGTATTTGCGTTTAGTAGAACGACCCTGTAACACCATTAATCCTTAACTAAAAGTATTTATAAAAATGTAAGAGATTTTCAAAATTTTGATTTTACATACAGAACCATAATCTTCTTATAAACATTGTGAGTGAAGTGTGGTTATTAAAAACCTCGTTGTATAAAATACTTAAAATATAAAATACATTAACTATTACTACTACCCTTCTTAAACAGTTATAATTCAGAGCAGTGAATTTCTTATGAATCTAACATTACTTGAACATCAAAGGGTAAATCATTTTTTAATGCAACATATTCAGAAGAAATCCTCTGAATTCTTCTACTATCTTGCTTATCAGGCTTATCTTTTATTCGTACCATGGATATGTATGAAAAGAAATACATGAAAGGAAATACACAAAAGGAGTGAGATTTTTATAAACCATCAACGTTAATCTTAATCAACTTAACAAGCACTAGATGCCTAAGGTTTCTCCTATGACTCAATCTCATTTATATCAATATATGGATTCATCCTTACTCATCTCAATGATTGATTCAATCCCACTTGACTCTATGTAGAGATCCATAACTAATCCGTGATGATTCACCCCAATCATCAATAATCCATTTGGGAAGTTATCAGTAGTCGTATATCTTTCCCTAAATTAGTACAATAATTATTCTCGAAAAAAATCGGGAAATTGAGCCATCTTCCCATAACATAATTTTGGCTACTTGTCAATCAGGCTATCCATCCATAATAATATTTTGGCTACTTGCCAATCAGGCTAACCTCCTATAACAATATTCATACTATCTATCAATCGGGCTAACCACCCATAACAATATTATGGCGGCTAACCAACCATAACAATATTTTAGCTACTTGCCAATTGAACTAACCACCCAACAATATTTTGGCTACCAGCCAATCGGCCTACTCACCCATCACAAAATATATACAAACTCTTTTAGTTTGAGAAAGATATACACTACACAATCTTAAAGATGCTAAGCAGTTATGGAAGATTTGAGATCTATGAATATTCTAGCCCAAGTTTCAACATTGACCAATCTGAATATTCATCTATTTAAAACCATCTTAGGACCTAACTCAGTCCTTGCCTTTCATCTCACAATGTACCAAGTTATGACTTCCCAAAATATGTCACTCATGTACCTGGATGGTATTCTTATAAGGGAACCTAGGACTTTGCTAAGTTCCTCTCACATCTAAAGCCCATTCTGAAAGTCACTAAACTCGACAATCATTAATTACGTAGTACTTATATTTCAATCATTTATGAATGATCCTTAAAGAATTAAAAGATCATAATAAATATATAAATTAATTTCTCATCTCCAATTTCTATTTCATGGATAATAACCAATAATAATAACAATCATATTAGTATATTTTTAATACTAAAAGTTATTTTTCTAATGTGGAAGATCATGTTAAATTGAAACCACATAGTATACTTGAATTACCTTGATTTTAAAAAATATCATATTTAATATAAAATTTTCTTAACTAAACTTTACACACCATCCTTTGAATATTTTATAAGATAAAATATATTTTACCATAAATATTTGACATATAACTAATAATATTTTGAATATAATATACACATATAAAATTATAAAATAGTTATTAATAATTTCAAGAGTGGTGATTTTTATAAATCAGAGTTACAAAACAAAATTTATCATAATTTATTTTTTTATGGAGAGTGATAAAAATAAGATTCATAGCAAAACTTGAAATAAATAATATCAACGAACCAAAATGTATTATATGAAAATAATATGATGAAATAATTTTATAGAAAAGGATCAAAATATTACTTCTGAAAAAAAATAGAATGATAAATAATTTCAGAGAATCATACTATAATATCTTGGGAATAACTTAAATAATAATAGCGAGAATAAAACTGTAATATCTAGAAATAATAAACAAAGGACCAAAAGTAATATCTGAAAATAATAAATAAAAGGATCAGAAGTAATATCTAGAGAGTATAGTTGTCAAAATGAACTGAAACCCATGGGTCAACCCATCCTACCATGAATATGGGTTGGACCAAAAAAATAAGAAGTCTACGTTGTAATAGCAAAAACATGACCCGACTCACCTAGAACCCGACCTTTATGGGTTCAACCCGGATGGGCCGGCCCAACCCATATTGAACCCACTTTTAATTATATTTTATTTTAATTGTAAATTTGTATTTTATATAATCATTTTTTTAATTTTAAATTATTATATTACATAATCAAATAGAAAATATTTTTTCTTAATTATAAATAAAGACTTAATTAAATAATTAATTTAAAAATTTTTAAAAGATCTCATTTTAAAAAAAAAATAAATTATTTTTTGGTAGGTTGATGAGCTAGCTCATATAACCCACCAACCTATGGCGGGCCGATCCAATAGATGGGAAAGGAGAAATGAGCTAGGTTGGGTTGACCTATTTTTTTGGTGGGCTGGCGCATCTCGTTTTGACAGTTCTACTGGAGAATAATAATAAAGGAACAAAAACAATATCTAGAGAATAATAATAAAGAACCAAAAACAATAATAAATGAGCAAAAATAATATATGTAGAATAATATTGAAGGACCTGAAATGATATATGGAAAAAATAAACAAAATACCAAAAATGATATCTGGAGAAAATAACAAAGGACAAAAAATAACACATGGAGAAAATAAACAAAGAACCATAAATAACACCTGGAGAAAATAAAAGTGAGAATAGTTAGATGTTACTAAGAAATCAACTAAGCATTTGAAAAATTGAGGTCAACATAATTAGTATATTAATGGACAACCAAAACTTAGTTTTAGAAGTAATAATAATCATCGTAGTAGTGAAAACATCTAAGTCTATTAAGATTAACACCACAAAGATTTATAAATCTCACTTTCCCCCTTACCTTAGTAAGAACTTGATGATGAGTGGTGAATAACCTTTGCATCCTAGTCCAAGTGCTTAGAAACTTGTTTTTCTCTCCTTTGATTCACAAATGACTTCTCCTATTTATAGCCAAAATTTGGACCCTTCTCTAAGCGAAGGTATGTTCGCTAAGAGAAAATAGGTGTGGAATACTTTCGCTTAGTAAAGAAAGGTTCGCTTAGCGATGGTCTTCGAAATCCAGGTACTTTTGTCTCATATCGCTTAGCAATGGAAGCTTCGCTAAGCGAAATTCTGGTTGTAGTTGCTTTTGCTGAGTGACCTAAGTTTCGCTAAGCGACTTGTTCTTTGCTTAGAAAATTTCTTCTTTTAAAAAATATTTGTTGTTGTCAAATCTGCTGAGCAAATTTTCAGAAAAAAAGAGAATTTGCAAATTCTAGTAAAAACGCTTTATACACTATAATTAACTTATTTTACTAAGTCTTTCACGTGAAAAACTACTTTTATTATATAATTTCAAATAGATATTTAATAACCTAGTTATTAAAAATAGGGGTGTTACAATCCAATTATTTAGTTTGCAAAAAAAAAAAAATTATAACTACAAATAATAGTTATTTTAATTTTGTTATAAAACTATAATTTACTTTATGAATATGGTTAATGCAATTAACTTATTTTTATTAAAAAAACCATTATAGTTAAACTTGATTTCATAATTGGATATTTTTAATTATTATCAAATTATTTTCGTTTTAGTTTTAAATGTCGGTGAGTAATATTTTAATGATTCTTATAAAAAATAAAATTACAAATAAATACAAAATTATTCTAATTTTTTATCCAAAATGAATATATACATTTATAATCAAATGTGGAAACAACTGTGTGGATATCACATTAAGTAAAAATTTCCTAATGCGGTCCATAATTATGTTTAATGGCCACATTCCTATAGGAAGTGTGCTTAATAGAAAAACAAAACTTTTTTATATCATTCACACCTATGTGATCACGACATGTGAAAAACACATTAAGCAAGAAAAAAGTTACCTACACACTGCCCATATTTCTATTTCAGAGGTCACATCCTTGTAGATAACGCACTGAATAGAAAAACATCACTAACTCCACCCACACTTGTGTGGAAAAGGTCACATCCTTGAGGATAATACATTAAGTAGCAAAACCTTCCTTGACGTTGCTCACATATATGTGAAAGTGGTTACATCCGTGTTGGAAAAATGCTGAGAAGGAAAACCATCCCTCACTCGCACCTTTATGACATTGTCCACGACTCCCATGATTAATGTTCTAAGACAAAAAATCTACCCATAAAATTTTGACATCTTTGTGACAAAGGTTACAACTCTCTAGTTAATGTGCCGAGTAGAAAGACTTTTCTTGACGTTGTAGATATCTCATTGTCAATGATCACATATGTGTATGAAACATGTTAAGCAAAATAATCAGTTTTAAGATCAAGTTTTTATTAAAAAATATAACCATTTATGGTTAAATAATTGGTTATATATATAAAATCAGTTTTAGATATATCAAGTAATGTAATTGATTTTAAATATATAATTGATTATACAACCGATTATTTATAATGATATCCAGTTGTATAAAATGATATTTAATTATTAAAGAATGCTTATAGTTATGATTATTATAACTACTTATATATATATGATTATTCATTGGTTATAGTTAAATTATTGAAATAATTTAACCATGAATAACCCTAGCATCTCTTAGTTTTGGAGTTTGTACATGAACAAATGAAATGCATATACAAACATGAGTTTAAATAAGAGTGACAAAATAGATCGACCTGCCTTATTTTGGGTTTTTGCCTCACCTTATCTTTGACATGCAAATAACAAGTAAGATAGGTTGATCTACCATATTAGGATAGATTGGATAGTTTGGTTTGCCCTACCATTAGACGGGTTGGTAGCCTGACCTACCAAATTTTATATTTTGTGTTTTTTAAATTAAATAAAATTTAAGTTTAAATATGCATTTTTATTTTTTGACTACAACGTGATTTTACTGAAATAAATGAAAAACTATAAAACCTAAACATTGTATCATTGATTTTATTTTCTTAATAATGTCACAATTTATATGAAAAAATTATGATAAATTTTGTTTTATTTTTTTAATAAAATTATTTTTAGAAATTATAATTAAGAAATTTTTTATATTTTAATTATTATAATTATTTTATTAAATTATATATACAATATAATTTTTTAAAAAATCAGTCCACTAGTTGGTGGATTAGAGGGAGTGGATAAAAGCACTCTTGCAGATTCAATTGACCAGTTTGTTCCACCAAAACATGGCATTTAAATTCTCACCTACTCCTTTTTAAAAAAACTTCTACCATTTCAAAAAAAAAAAAATTATCCCCGTTTTACGACTAACTCTAATTTTCTCTTTCTTTTTCCTTTTCTAGTTTACTTAGCCACCTCTTCTTCTTAACTTCATTTTCTTCCTCAACTAACTCTAGTTCTCTCTTTTTGTTTACTAAAAGTCCCTTCTCCCTTTCTCCCTCCTTTTTTTTGTCAAGCTCTTCCCCATTTAACTCTGTGGTGAGATCTCGCTGAAGACTTAAAAAGTTTCAGTTTTTTTAACTCTCCTTAAAAAAATTGAAACTTTTTTAAGTCTCCAGTAAGATCTCTTTAAAGAGTTAAAAAAATTGAAATTTTTTTAGGTCATCGTCAAGATCTCATTGGAGAGTTAAAAAAAATTATTTTAAATTTTATACAAAAACATATAAGTCTTTTTTCTATGACAGTAGATGTGAATTCAAAATGTGAAAGTATTAATTCAAATCTCCCTAAAGCAACAACAATAATGAACATAGAACCCAATATGCTTGATCCATCCTGTTTTGTTACCCTAATTTGAAATGTGTTTGTTGAAATTGTTGTAGCACAAATTTAAAAATATTTTTTTAATGTATAGGTAACCTCGAAAGGAGTTTTTTTTTTTTCATAAACCCTTTATAAGAAAAGTAATGTAGAATGTTTTTTATTGATTTTTTAATAAAATAAGACATAAGTGAAAAAGAAAATAGACACAGAAAAAAAAAAGCTAAGAAAATCTTAATATAATCAGAATTGAGATTAAATTTTCTATCTATTTTTGGCTATCTAATTTAGTTTTTTTTTTCTACGCTATATCATGATGCAATGGACGCATGATATGGTCAAAACATTGAAACTTAACCCAGTAAGGCAATAAGATTGGTTGAGAGTTTATACCGCTGCTTGAATACTTAAACTCAATCACATTGTCACTATTACGCAATGGAAAGAGATAAAGTAAATATAAGAGACATATTTTAAAATTGAATAGTGGCAATAAATAATTAATTAATTTTAATATTTACATTTTAAAAATAAGAAAGATAAAAGATTAAGTCTTTTATATATATATATATATATATATATATATATATATATATATATATATATATATATATTAAAGGGATTCATTTATATTGTAATAGTATGTGAATTGTTATAAATCCTTTGACAATATCTTCAACTCCTGTTGGGAAGATAAAAGAAAATTGTATTGTAATACATAATTAATACTAACCATTGAATTTTAAGAAAATAAATTATAAAAATCAATAATAAATTTTTTAGACTTTTTAAAATTTAAC
The DNA here is from genome assembly GCA_037954015.1 of Psophocarpus tetragonolobus. Lineage (NCBI taxonomy): Eukaryota > Viridiplantae > Streptophyta > Magnoliopsida > Fabales > Fabaceae > Psophocarpus > Psophocarpus tetragonolobus. Next base: position 25,122,880 of record CM075690.1, read on the forward strand.
AAGAGTAAGTCTCTTATTTATTTATTATTTATTTATATATAGAGACTTTCTATAACTTGTTTAGAGTTTAGGGTTTAGGGTTTAGACTTTCTAGAACTTGTCGTGCCAACTCAATTGTTTTAATAATAGGTTGTTTATTTTAATTGATATGAGTTTTATGTTACTAGAATTACCATTTATCATTAATATTGTTGTTGATAAATAGTTAGGACTTAATTGATTTAATTTTTTTAAAGAGTTTTTAAAAATAGTTTTCAAGAACTGTTCTTTGGAAGAAGAAAAAAAAAAAAACTCTTTAGTAAGTGTTATTTGAAAACTATTTTGAATATTTGAAAATAAAAAAATTTGTTCATATTTATTGAAATATCATTAATGAAAAGTAAAAAAAAAATATTCTCATCGTATTTTGAGTTTTCAACACAAAAATAGAAAACTAGAAAAAAAAACTAGTTATAGTTATTCTTCTTTTTTAGTTTTAAAAAATTGAAAAAACTATAAATGTTTTGTAAAACTATTTTAATAAAATATTAGTCAAACAAGTTTTTTAATCTTTAAATACTAAAATATTAAAAATAGTTTTATAAAATTATTGTCAAATAAGCACTTTATTATTGACTTAAAATCTGTAAAATTTAACACATTAATAAATATAAATAAAAATATAATTGAAAAATTTGTAAAACAACTATAATTATAGAGTAAAATAAAATTTTGAAACAACTAGATTTTTGGAAGGGAGAAAATATCAAGTAAATAAAAATTAAATGCAAATTTTAAAAAGATTTAGGTTGTTTTTTTTCTCCATTTCCAAAAATCGTTTCTAGTTTTCAAAACGGAAATAGCTTTTGGTTATATTAAAACGGAAACAACTGTTGAGTTTTAACTGTGACTTGTTTCCCAACGTCAATTTTTTTCCCCTTCATGTGTGCTAATCTGAAACTGAGCTTCACAAACACAAAAATACACTATCAACTAAACTCAAATTCATATTTTAACCTATATATGTTGTCATTGACATGAGAAAAGGAAAACATCTTGTTTCTATTTTTAGCTTTTAAACCAGCTTTGTTAAAAATAATTTATAAAAGTTAAGATAAATAAAGAATATTACATTTACAAAAAAAAAATCAAACAAAACTCTTATTGTGATTTACAAAATTATATGCTCTATATCTTGTAATGCACCTGAATGAATATTACATTTGCTATTTTCATCAAAATCAGTTCGGCTAGGCTAGAGGAGCTATTATTAATGAACAGGATACCTAATTGTTATACTCTCATATTGTCAGTATAATTTATGACAACACATTGAAATTTAAAAAAAAAAAAAAAAGAGACTATAGATATCTTGTGTATAATTTGGTTAGCTATACTATAGGGTATTAGGTTGATTAGAAAATTGGTATTTAAAAGTGAATCTTTTTGTGTGAAAAAAATTTGACAAGAGTCCTTGTAACATTCTTGATTATGGATTTAAGAGTATTGAATTTTTTTTCAATCTCATTTTATGACAGGTCTATACAAGTAGATCATTGCTTTACTAGGTTATGGGCAAAAGGATATTCTAAATTTTCCTAGTCTCATCTTGTGTATAATTTTGTTGGCTGTTTACGCTATAGGATATTTGGTTGGACAGAAACCAACTAGTATTTAAAGTTGAGTTTGTGTGAAAAAAGTTTTGTAACTATCTTTGCAACATTCTTGGATATGGGCTAAATGATATTGTAAATTTTCCTCAGCACTCAATCTCATTTTATGATTGGTTTGTACAATCATTTTTTTTTGCTAGGTTTTGAACGAAAGGGATATTGTCAAGAACTATTCCTGGTATTTGATTTTGTATTTAAGGGTGGAGAATTCCTCTGTTATCGTTTGTCTTGTACTAGTTCTGTAATTTGCATACTTTTTCCTTTCATTTCTTGTAATTAGGAAGTGTTTTGTACTGCCGAATAAAATTTTACCTTTTTTTAAAAAAAACAAAAAATATTTTAAAATGGCAAATGTTTTCGAAGGAGAAAAAGAAAAATATTTGCAAGTACGAACCTAATGTCTTCAACCGTTGATACAAGTCCATGGCACATATCTGTATTTCCTTTCAAGAGCAAAATACATTAAGCATGCAATGGAAATCCTAAACACTAAGTTTTCTGCAATCGGGAAGAACAACCCTCCAGTATAAAATGAAACAAATTCAATTCACATATTAAAAAAGGACCTTCCTCTTTGAATGACTGGAACAAGGAGAGGTAAATATAAGAGAGTTGCATAGCATGCCATGTAATAGGCAAGATCATATCATCTCCAATGGTGAAAGGGGAAATAACATATTAAATCACTCCATAGCATTTCATGTGCCTCTCTTTCTCATTAATTATACTTAACCTGAAGTAGTCCAATCAAATGCAGACTTAGATAGCACTATTAAACAGCAACATAAAATATGGATTTAATTACACCATATTGCAATGCCAATTGTCACTAACATTTCATTAGTTTGACATCATGTATGCATTTAATTTATGATCTGACAGCACATCACCTTTATATTTAGATGAAAATAAGATAGAATATGAATATTAGATTTTCAATATTTGTTTAAAAAAAAAAGAGAAATTATTTCTGCCAAACTTACTAAAAATCACTCCTTCAAAATTGACATTAAACTAGAGAAAAACATAATTTATTTTCTTTAATTTTTTAAAATATTAAAATACAATTTTATAATATTAAATTTTAATAATAATAAATAAATTATGTTAAGAAAAATAATTTAGTAAAAATATATCTTTCTAATATTTAATATAAAAAATATTTTATATAAATTATTTTTCTCTTTATATTTTCTTTTTCACTCTTCAATAAAACAAGAAAAGAAATTTATTTTCTACTTTCCTTTCTATTTTTATCCATGATCAGACCAGGCATGTCTCCAATTCTGTGTTTTAAAAATAATTACAAAAATGACAAGGTGTCATTTTTTAATTATTTTTAAAACACAATAAAAAAAACTTTTCTCAAACCAAGCAAATCCTAAATACTGCTTAGTACTTAGTTCTAACACATAATCATATTTTAGCCAAATCAAGCTCCATACGAATGCAAGCAACTGTACGGACATAATTATTTGGGAGTGATTTTATTAATCATACTAGAACTTGGCTTAAACATAATACTTTCTAGTAGTATATCTGCCAGAGGAAGCCGTTTCCTATGTTGCTCACCATCTCGTTTTCTTAATGTGCTATTTATTGAACTAACTAGGAAATACAACACCAATAACAAGTCCACTTGGTGAACTTAGCCACGCGTATCAATCAGCTGGAGGGATCAATTAAGAAAATGCATTTAAAATTTAAATAAAATTATCCTGGAGCAAACAATGTATATCATCCCTTTGCTCTTTGCTATGATCTGTGGTTCTGAATGCAACTATACTCCAACACATGAATTGGTCATGTTCCCCAATATATTAAAGCATATATTCCATTTGCTTTGCAACAGCTTCAATTACCCAACTCACTACTTCAAACAATTGAAATTCTGATTTTTACCACATGCAAACAAGTTTTTTTCAGCAGTCTCCATCTATGTTCGTGAAAACTACAATTCAGGAAAAATTACCTTTTAGCCTTCGAACATAACTTCAAAAACTAAGTAAAACGAAACATAATATAGAGCATACCCTAGAAGTTTATCACAGGTTCAGTTCAATCTAGGGTATTTTTCCCTTCATCATGATTGCCACCAGTTTAACTTTACCCTTTCTATTTTGAATTTCTTCCCATGAAATTTGTACTTCTCTGGTCAGCCTCACACACATTGCGCATTTTTTGTCTGCTAGAGTAATATAGTGGAATTGATAAGATGTAAATTCCTATGCAAAATGCTACATATTGCATTTCTCAGATAGGAAATCCTAGTTTCCACTTTCCACTTCAAGTAACCTCTCTAAATACAATGCTGCCAATAAATTCATGAAAACAAGAGTCTATTCCATTCCAGAGCAGCAAGACATTCTCTAAAGTACCATTGGTGTTCTTAGTTTCGAGTTGTCGGCTGCATCACTTGAAGCAGACACAATAATTTGGTTTTCGTAATGTCACAGCTGCATAAGAAGATTCAAAACCACCATGCAACTGCAGGATGATTTCCATCAACAAACAAGGAGGTAAGCCAACAACCAAAGGATGGTCACAGAGGTTATCAGTAGGCAGCTTCTGTCATATCGTACAACTTACAAGTAACATCAGGAAGGGATCAAAGGAAAAGAGAACAAACATAGACCGAGATAACCGTACAAAGATTATGATTGTAGTCATGGTTGCCCTGTTGTGAAGTATGCAGTACAGAAGCTGCATGATATGGTCCTTAATTTAAAAGCTTGAACCAAACAACAGTTCTGTACAGGCATAATATCGAACTAGAAGAGACCAAAGAGAAACATACTTAACTAGAAATCAATGAAGGATGCAAATCCATAATATGGAATATGTATCTATCGTAGGCAAAATTAGAAAACCATCCATACCTATTTTATTACATGTGATTGTAGGGCAGTACAAGCAAGAAGAATAATCAATTGCCACTAAGTTTTCTCCGCTTGACTAACATGCCCAATCTGTTCTGGAAGTTTATTAGCATTCCGTTTGTTCCACCAAAATTTGCTAACGTCACTAGGTTTTCCTTCATTCTTTGGGCCATCATAATCCTTTCTTTCTGACTGCACTTCCTGTGTTTCTGATGCACCCGGATCCTCTGTCAAGAACTGTTCCCAGAATACATCATTAACACCAGTTGCTGCAACAGTGATTCCCACAGGTTGTTCTTTTGATGCAACAGGCTCAGGAACAGAAGCTGTAGTTGGCTCAGAGTTCATGTCAATTCCAGACGACTTTGGCCGAACTTCAACTTCAACTTGCACACAAGATATAGATGGACTATCAGCACAACTTGTAGATTCATCAAAATCCATGTTTGACTGAATTTGAATGGAGGTGTCACCAATATCATTTGCAATAGCCTCCCAGAATGCTATGGATGATTCAAGCTGATCCAATCGCTCCACGTTTAATGTCAGGACAGTGGTATTCTCTGCATTTTCTCTTGGTAACATTTGGGAAGTTTCAAAATCATCTTCAATACTAGCTTCATCATAAAAGTGGCCGCTTCTGGGCAACCTTCGTTTTCTATCCATGGTTTCTGTCAGAGGCAAGATACTTACAGAAATCACAGGTTTCTGCAATACATGAGAAACAGAAGAAACCATCCTCTGTTGATTCTTTTCCAATTTTTCCAGCCGATCATTTGAGCAATGTATTTGTATCTCATACGTTTGCCACTCATGATGATATTTCTGTAATTCCATAAGAAGTCTCTCTTTATCATGTTTAAGTTTCTCTATTTCATCAGTAAAACTCTGCCTTTCTGACTCCTCTAGTGGGCCCTGTGCTTGGAGATTCTGCAAAGAATGGCTATGAACTGGCTTCCGTCTATGGATATTCTTCATAAGATGAGGTTTCCCTCTTACAAAATCATCATTGGAAAATTCCCATTGTTCTGGGTCAATTTTTCTAAATCCCTGCTCAAATATAGAGGCTACCACTCAGTTGAAGCAACCAAAAACAGAATGGGACAACACAAAACAAGTAGTATGAACATGTAGAATACCAAGATCAAAGTTGCTTACATATGTGTTCAGCTGCCTGATGAAACTTGAGAAGTTGTTGTGCTTAAAGAATCTGGGCAGCAAATCCCTTGCAAATTCTGGGGGATTCCATACAATGAAACTTTTGCTACTCACACTCCACGAAACAACCGAATCCGTGGAAGGATCATCCACCATCTCATAAGTCTTTGCCAGGAAAGGGGGCAGTGAACTTGAACTACCCTGTGCTTCATCCATCACTCAATCAATCCTACTCACAAATCCCAGCCTCCCCAATTCAAAATCGAAATACCTATCAGTTCCACAACTGTCAAAAGAAGTCAACCCTCAATCCCCTCAGGGACATCCCACAAAAAAGAAACTTCTTTCTTCCCAAATCTGACCTAGACAAAACCTAAAAACAAAAAAGAAATCCCACTTATAGCAAAAATTAATAATAGGCAATGATTTCAAAACCCCTTTTGCCTAAGGAGAACAACCCATGAAATCAACAAAATCAAAAGGCAGAAAAAGTTTTCAGCTTTCTCTCCTCTGTTACCCCAAATATCTAAACAGGCAACGTTTATTCTCAGACAAAATCTTGCAGAAGAATCATGGGTTGAATTTCCCCAAAAATGTTAACGTAGTATTCTTCTTTCAGTGGACGGGGAAAATTGGAGAAGCTTGCACGTAAAGTAACAATAATTAAATTAAAAAAAATGGCAGTTACGTTATTGGAGCTTTTCACCTGAAAAGGGGAGGAAAGAAAGCTGAGAAATCGCAGAGAAGAAAAAGAAAGGCTATTTGTGTTTCTCAGGGATTCTTTCTTCAATTTTCCAGTTTTGTTTTCGAGGTTGAACGGAGGGTCAACGCATAGTTGATTTGAAAAGAAAGGGGGCTACCATAGGATTAGGAATGAAAATATCAAAATAAAGTAAAGAAATGCTATTAGTGATCTCATAATTAAAAGAATACTAACTGTAAAAATATCTTAGAAAAGATAATTTAAATAAATTAGAATCAACGTTGTCAACTTTTTATACGATTTTGTGGTATTGAGTATTATTATCATTATTTTGACTGGGGTGATTTGCGTTTTAAATAAGTGAGACGTAAAAATGGAAAAAAAATTATAAATACTTTTAGAAAGTGTTTTAGAAAATTGAAAAAATTGATTATTTTAATTATATATATATATATATATAATCGATCATTATTAGAATAATTTTTTGTTTGAGTGATATAGATGAAAAATGATTTGAAATTAATTAATCTTAGTTAGATAAATAAAAAAGAATTAAAATAAAAATAAAATGTTAAAAATAATTATAAGTTATAAATTTTTAATTTTTTAAAACAATTTATTTTTAAAAGACTTTTTTAATTTAAAATGGATTTCTAAATATGTAACTTATTTTTGAAACAATTTATAATCTTAAAAAACATATTATATCTTAACTATAGTTAGTTTTTCATTTTAATTTTGGTTAGTTTTATCCTTTTTTTCTTTATATTTTGCTATTTTCTCTTTCTTTGTAATAAGTTTTCATAGTTAAATACTAGACAATTATACAATATAGGCTGGTTATGTTCTTTAAGAACTAGCTTTTACAAATATAGAAATAGAAGATTTTCACCTTCCTGATAACACATATGAGATAATTCCTTTAATATCTCAACAAACAGCTACACAGCTCCTAAATCAATATGGGAGATATGTCCATATGGGATTAATTACTATAGGAGTTAGATCTCTAGCTAGACATATGATTGGTGCGAGAGCTTTGATAGTTCTCCATGATACAAGATTTCAAAACAATAATTCTCAAAGTATTATTGGGATCTTAGAGGTTGACTTGAATCAGCCCATATCATTAATATATGTTGCTCCAAACTTTGCACTCACCCTTCCAGACTTCGTTAATCACATTAGTCTAGAAGTACAAACTATAGGTTTTGGAACAAATTGGATAGGAGATAACCTAAACCTAGACATTACTTTCATAGGAAGAATAAGTAATTATATTTCTTCCATGTATAGAATTAATACTAGATCATTAGAGGAAGCAATAAGCTCTATTGGTACACAATTTTGCCAGCTCAGGCATTCACAAGAAGAAATGAGGGTCATCTATGACAAACTCATCTACAAAGGGACGAACGAAATCCAATCACAAATCCAAATTCTGCTATTATACACAATAGATCTAGAGGCCTTAGTTTAAGTTTCACAGATTATAGAAATACTCCACTTATGGATTTATAACAAAACAGACGGGATAGTACATCCACTATTCCTAATGATGAGCATATTGGTATGATGAACATCATAGACAGTGATGATGAAGATGATGATATAACTAAAGAAGAATGAAATCATCATCAAGCAAATATAGCCATGTTTAGGCAAGGAACTCTAGACAACCAAGCCAACATAGCCATGTCTAGACAAGAAACTTTAAACTTAGAACTCTGGGATAGGTTTCTAAATGATCCTAACTTGGAGCCATGGGATAATTTTCCTCTTGAACACAATGAAGTTAGAAGACTTCAAGAAAATGATGAAATAAATAATATCGTTAATACATTTTTACAAAAATTAAAAATTGAAGAAGAAACTGAATAAAAAGAATTTTCTTATCAATTTACAAAAAAATTACAAGATAAAGAAGAAGATGTTTTATCTACAACATCTGAAAACACAAAAGTAGGACTAATAAATGATTATGAAGAATCCACTGCTACAAATTATAGGTTAGATCCTGCTGGTACACAAAATTATTCTCAAGGATTCATTCCCAGAGAAACTGTACAAAATATTGTCCTTAGTAACAATAAATACATATCACATGGTAAAAGATTACCAGTTGAACCAAACTTCCAAATTCCAAACTTACTTCTAAACATAGGAGGTATAGATGCCCAACTCCTTCCAACATACATAGAACAATAGACAACTGCTGTAATCCGAGATTATGGTATACATCATGAGAAAGATGTACTGTCTTCTCAAGAAATGATCGCTAAAGGAGAAACAAACTTAGGCGATATCGCTAGATCTGGATGAGAATCTTTTAAGAAAAATTTCCCTGATGATCTAAACACACTGGTTATTGAACCAGGTCCAACTATTTACAATTTTTTTCCCTTATACAAAGATTGTTTACTTCACAATCGGCCAATAATGGCAACACAATTAGACAACAAATTTATCTAGGACATCTCGAAAGATTGTCTATTTAATATTTTGGTAAAATAAAAGAATACTGTCAAGATTATCTCTTGTATGCATCTATAACTGGTTGCTTTCATGATGTTAATATAGGTGACAAAATGTTTCTTAAACTTCCAGGAAAACTGGGACAAAAAATTAGAGAAAGCTGGAAAAATGATGAGGTTACTTCCATGCTGAATAACCTCTCTATACGAATACAACACATTATGAAAATAATGGAAGACACTTATTTCCATATAGCTATACAAAAACAGCGTAAGCATTCTGATGCTGGGATATGCAAACAAATATACACACCCCAACAATATGCACAAAATAGATTTAAAAACAAGAGAAATATATCTAGAAATAAACAAAGATATAATAATATACAAAAATTCTTAGGGCCAAGAACCCCAAGGAAAACATATACAATAAGGGCTTCTAATGCCAGAAAACTCACTTTAAATCCTAATAGACATGTTAGGAAATTTAGGGATAACAAAACTTACAAACAAACATTAAAATGCTTTGCTTGTAGTCAACCAGGACATTTTTCGAGAGATTGTCCAAATATCGCCAATCTTTACACAACAGAGGCGACTTTAATAAAATCATGTCATATGAATCTCCTTCCCATTGATGAAGAAGTTTCTACTGATTCTGAAATATTATCTGTTATTAGCATAACAGAATATACAGATGAAATAAACCCTGAAAAGGTTTACAAAAATTATGATTTAATAAATGAATTTACAAATAACGAATATAGTCATTTATATCCCAATGATGAAAATAATTTCCCAATGGGGGAAGATATAATGAAATGGGAAAAATATTAGATGATCTAGGATATTGTCTAATGAAAACTACAGACATAAATCTTTGTTCTCACAAAATACAGTTTTATTCAGGAACAGAATCAATTCCTTGCACCTATTGTGAAAGGTATTTTCACATATCAAAAAGGGCACATTGTCCACTTTGTTATAAAAATTTCTGTATTAAATGTGTAGAAAAACATTTAAATATACAGGAATAAGAAATACCCTCTTTTGAAAAGAAAGAAAATATGAATAAATTGAACAACAAAGATTTAACCGATACTAGAGTTTCAGTATTAGAGACTCGCATAAATCACCTAAAAGAAAAAGTTATTTTTTTAGAAAAAATAATAAAAGGGAAAACTAAAATAGATCTTCCAGAGTCTAGTTACCTATCTGAACAAAATAACATGATGGGAACAATGGAATGTATCCCATTAGTTTGTAACAAACAACAACTAATAACTTTAAAAATATTAGTTAAACTAACTTTTCCAAAAATAAACAACAAACCATCAACAGAAAAAACTATACAAGCATTATTAGATACAGGATGCTCGGAAACATTTATATGTAAAACTATAACTCCACATCAAAACATAGTTAAAAATAAACACATCCAAAAAACCAGAACAATGTCTGGTGAAATTATGATAAATGATGAAGAAGTTAACAATGTTATTCTTCAATTTAGCACAAATTGTGACTTTTTTGGTCATAAAATTTTCATAAAAACAATGAGGGTAGAAAATTTAGTTCCCTCAAAACAAAATATGATAATCGGCCTAGATTTTATTTTAGGTCAAGATAGGTCAGTTACAATAAACAAAGATTATGTTATGATAAGTGATAAAACACAGATGACACCAATAGTTAGTGGTGATTCATTAAAACAAGATACTATCACTAATAATTGTAATTGTAAAAATTCAACATTTCCAGGTACATGCGACTGTACTACAGAATTCCCATACATATTAGATGAAACAAAAGAGGATTATTCTTCTTTATATATACTAGACAATACAGTTGAGGCTTTTTCCTCAATAAAAATTTCAAAATCTATAAAATTCAAAAATATTCAAAAAATTCTTGATAGGTTGAATAAAACAAATATAATAGGAGAAGATCCTACAAAATTTTGGGACAGAGATCCCGTAACTTGTAAACTAGAAATTATTAATCCAGATTTAATTATTAAAACAAAAGACATTCAGTTTAATAATTGGGAACAAGAAGAATGTCAGAATCATATACAAAATTTATTAAGACTAAAGGTAATAGCACCTAGTGTAAGTCCACACAGAAGTCCGGCTTTTATAGTCAACAAATCTTCTGAACAAAAACGAGGCAAATCAAGAATGGTTTACAATTATAAAAGACTAAAGGACAACACAGTAGAAGATAGTTATTCAATTCCATCTAAAGATGTTTTAATAAACCGAATTCAAGATGCCAAATAGTTTTCTACTTAAAAAGTGGATTTCATCAAGAATCAATAAAATGGACAGTCTTCTCTTGTTCTGAAGGTTTATTTGAATGGAATGTTATGCCATTCGGTCTTAAAAATGCTCCTGCTATTTTTTAGTGAAAAATGGATAATATCTTTAAAAAGGATAAATCCTTTACATGTGTCTATATTGATGACATATTAGTATTTTCTAAAACAAAAGATGACCATTTTCACCATCTAAAACAAGTTTTATATGAATTGGAACATTACGGATTGATAGTTTCAAAATAAAAAATGGAAATTAGTAAAAATTTCATTGAATTTCTTGGAACAGAAATTGGTAATGGAATTGTAAAACTCTAACCTCATATTTCCAAGAAAATACAGATTTTCCAGATAAAATGGAAGAAATTAAAACACTTAGATCCTTTTTAGGACTTTTAAATTATGCAAGAAGCTTTATTCCTAATCTAGGAAAATACACATCTCATTTATATAATAAAACTTCATTAAAAGGAGAAAGTGCAAAAGATAAAACAAATGGTAACAAATTTACCAACTTTACAATTGTCATTAGATTCAGATTACTTAATAATTGAATGTGATGGATGTGAACTTGGATGGGGAGCCATCCTTAAACGAAAGAAAAATAAACATATACCAAAGGCAGAAGAACAAATTTGCAGGTATGTCTCTGGCAAATATACTACAAAACCAAAAATTTACAAAACTAGCACAGATTATGAAGTAAATGCTATCATACATGCAATGGATGCATTTTAATTATTTTTTATAAATAAAAAAGAAATAAAAATCAGGACAGATTGTGAAGTCATAGTTTCTTATGGTAAAAATCAAATTAATAATGATAAAAAACCACATAAAAGATGGTTGCTTTTCAAAAATTTTTAGGAAAAATTATTTATTTTGAACATATAAAAGGTTCTGATAATACTTGTGTTGATATACTTTTCAGGTACATCAAGTAAAGACTTGAACTTCCACAAAGACCTGTTAGGTCACTCAAACAAACATCCATATGTTGGAGAATACAAAGAAAGGAGCCAGTGGCCCCAAATAAGTAAAGTCCCCTTATTAGGCGGACTAATTCACAAAATTTGGTAAACAAGAGTTGTCAATCCTTACAAATATTTTCCAGTACCCTAGAAGATACAATACAAATGTCAAATTAAATTTTTTAATTGAAAATATTTGGAATATTCTAAAATATACTACACAAAACGAACACCTAGTCACAAAGGTGAAACAAAGCATTATAAGTGCATTATACAATTTTTGTTGTCATGACAACAAAGGAGTAGCTTTGACATCCCCGGCCTCTCCTTCTGGGAAAGGTTTCACACATTTTGCTTTGATAACAGGCAAAAACAAGGGTGTGTATACATCTTTCAGAGACCTCAACGAGGCTAAACAAGACCAGTTTTGGTCTACATACAAAGGTTTCTACTCAAGGGAAGAAGCCGAAATGGCAGTTTAACTAGAAACAATTGATGAAGAAAAAATAAAGACTGCCTTACAATGAGAGCCTCGTGCTCAAACACAAACATATGCTACTGCTTCTTGCAGTATCTCACAAAAAATAAATCCAAATATCCTTCTGGGTAAATTTGGGATAATGTAGAATTTTCTGTTTGAAGTCCATTCTGAAACAACAACATACGATGATTTATTCGTAAAGGTACAAACATACTTCAATAACAGAAATCCTTGTTTTGGATCTTCAGAATATTGTAAAACTGTGGACAAAGACTGTAAATGCCAGTTGAAGTTCATAATAAGAAGAGCTCAAATAAATTTGAGTTCTTTCAAAGCAAACTTATACAAGGATGTTTTGATAACTCCCATGTTACTATTAGAAGCAGGATGTCTCCATTCTTTGGTGATACCTCCTACAGAAAGGTTTTCGGCCCTGTCCCCAACATTAAACTCCGTCATAAATGATATTCACGCAGAACACATGCAGCAGGTGGCTCTACAAATTACTACTTCTCCCAGAAGTATTCACACTCATGATAGTTCAGCCACTCATGTCATAAAATTATTAACTGAGATAAATCCTAAGATTCATACTCTGACTTTATTAGAGCATGATTTACTTAAAGGATTGTCCTTAAATAAATACAAAGCATACCAGTACAATCTCTGGAAAGCATATATTGAAGGATCCAACTGGAACTTCTCAAAACAGGATTCCGAGAGTTTTATATTGTTAAAAGAAACCTCGAATACAAAATTGTATTGGAAAAAGATAATGGGTAATAAATTTCACCAATTGCCAATTGAAGCTAATATTTCCCTTGTCAAGCATTTCGAAAAAGAAAGTTTATACAAAGAAATATATGAAGAAACTGGCTGTTAAGGCCAGAACACTCCCGGACTGTCATCCTTCCCATCAGATTGTGATGACACTAAAGATCAGAATCTTCCTGAACAAATGGAAGAAGAGATACAAGAACTGTCTACACTCGCTCGAGTAAGAAGAGCAAGTTAAAAATTTTACCTGTGACAAAGTAATTTTACTTCTTTACTGAAGTAATAGACTGAAGGGTAAAATTTACCTACAAAACAGGTTGCCAGTCATGGAGTAACTTATACAGCAGGTCACCAGTCACTAGGTTACCTTCTCAGCCGGTTTCCGGTTACCAACTTTGTCTATAAAAGGACCATGAGCCTCTTATGCTGAGCAGGTCCGAAAACACTTCTCTCTCTAACTCCCAAATACTACCCTCCTTCTCTCTACACTTCTCCTCTGTCCTTTCTCTTGTAAAAACTTATTCTGTGTAATAATATCAGAAGTTTTTCAGCAACCTCTCCCCTCTCTTTCCCCCCTTTTTTTGTAAGTATTTCTTTTAATTTTTCTGCGCTTAATATATTTTAAGTATGGAGTAGTTCACTCTTAAGGTATCTTCGGATGCCTAAAGCAATAAATATTTAAAGATGCGATGATCATTTAAAGGCTTATCATATGTTAATTAAATTTACTTTTCATCAAGTTTATAAGCAGATGTCTAACCGGCTCTGCCAGATTCAATAGCTTATAAACTTGTTTTTATCAATATTATACGAAGATGTCTAACCGGCTCTGCCAGATTCAGTATTGTATAATGTTGATCTGTTAATATGAATATTTTCTTTAAGTTTTCCTCATCTTCTTCCTCACCTTCTTTCTCATCTTCTCTCTCCCTCTTTCCCTCTCTCTCTTTTTCTCTACTCTCTTTCTTTCTCTTGGTATGTCCCTTCTTGTATTCTTCAACATGTAGTCTCAAGAATTTAATATAGTATCAAAACTCTTCTATTAAAGTGTTTTATTACGTCACTCTCCCCATATTTTTCCTTGATCTTCTATTTCATCTTTCATTCTTAATCTTTTGTTTTTCATCATGATTTTTTTGTCATAAATAGAGAAATTACACAAGATGAAAATAACTCAACATTCATAACTTGTATTACCTTTATCCTAGTGAAAATTCAACTTCAGTTTAGTCTCATTAGTTCTCGATTCAACTAACTATAATTTTTGGAGTTGGTCAATAATTACTACATTACGTGTAAAAAATTAAGTCGAATCCCTTGATGGATCCATACAAAAACTTGTACAAGGAAATGTCTTTCATGTTGCTCAAAAAAGATGCAAAAAATGGTGGTTTCTTGGATTGTGCATTCTATGCCTCCTTTGATTAGATACAATATTCTATGGATGCACAATGTACATCATATTTGAAAAGACTTAAAATCAAGATTCTCATAAGGAGACCTATTAAGAATATCTGAATTGCAACAAGATGCCACTTTGATCAAGCAAGGTGACAAATCCATTTTTTATTACTTTACACAATTGCATGTCATAAACGGGATGAGGTAGAAAGATATTGGTTGAATTAAATGAGTATCGATGCAAATGTGATGTTTTGGGTAATGCTTTTGAAAGAAAGAAGCAAGATTCTGTCATGCAATTTCTTAGAGGCTTCAATAATAAATATAACACAGTGAAGTCTAATGTATTGATGATGGAACCATTGCCCACAGATGCCAAAGTTTTCTCCTATATTTTTCAACAAGAGAGACAATTAAATGCTAACGATTTCCTTGAAAATGTAGTTGTGGTATTAATGTTGTCACTACCTCTAGATCATCTAATCCAAATAATTCATGCATGTGAAAAGAACTATCACACAACCGAGAATTGCTATAAGAAGAATGGATATCCGGAAAATTTCAAAGAAGGAAGAACTAGTGGTAGAAGCAGTTATGGTAGAAGAAGCTTAAACAATTATAGTGACAAAGTATGTACCTACTATGGGAATAATGGTCACACTATAGATGACTATAAGAAACATGGTTCCCTTCAAGCACTACTAGATACATGTATTTTAGTAACATTAAAAAAATATCGCTAAATCATAAGAAAATGTTACTAATATGATTTAGTAACATTTTATCAAATGTTGCGTATACCCTATGTTACTAATGATATTTAGTAACATTTTTGTATTTTAAAGGTAACATTTATAAAAAATGTCATTAAAAATTTTTAGTAAGATTTTTTTAAAATAAAATGTAACATTTTATAAATGTTGCTAAAACATTTTAGTAAGATTTTTTAAATAGAAAAGTAACATTATAAAAATGTTATTAAAAATATTTAGTAACTTTTTTTAATAAAAAGATAACATTTCTAAAAATGTCACTAAAAGTTTTTAGTAATATTTTTTTTAATATAGGCAACATTGTAAAAATGTCACTAAAAATAATTAGTAACATTTTTTAAATAGATAAGCAACATTACAAAAATGTTACTATTGCAAATTTTTTTTAGCATTTAACAAATGTTATTAAATTGTTTATTTTTAAAATAAAATAAAATATAATTCATAATAAATATTAAATAAATTTTTACACTATAACATAAATTAATATTGAAATAAATAATTTAGTAATAAAAAGTCATGGAGAATGAAAAAAAGATTCAAGAAAATTAAAGCATAAGCTTGTAATTGAAATATTATAGGATAAATCAAAATTCATTGATCATAATCAATATGTCTAAAATTCATTACATCGTAATCAATATGTCCAATACATCAAAATTCATTACATTAGAAATTAACAACCCCGTAAACATCATTACATGCAAGTTTAGCAACCCTGCACTGCATTAATAAAGAGAATATAAGTATCAGTACAAAAGGCAACAGAAGTATAACAATTCCAACTAACTATAAATTACATTTCTTTCCTTGATTAGCTTGGTTCAATTTTTTCAATTGATCGGTCTGGACCTGACACAAACTAACCAAAAACAAACATTGGGTCTATTCCTAGTCCTCCAGCTTGTACATTCTTCGTAATCAATATTTACACATACTAATTACCATAAGCAAGCAACCGTTATGCAGTGTCACACGTGTCAGTGGCAGAAGAAAATAAATCTAGTTATTGAATTATATACATGGCTATGTTGAAGGTGGCAGAATCCGCAAACAAAAGTAGAAAGCATTAAAATAGAAAGAGAAGGATAATATTATAAAGCTTTCCAAATGAAGTTAAAGGCATTTTGCATGCAACCAAAGGGGGTGGTGTCTGTGATTTCTAACAAATAAAAGACTTTGACTACTTAAGATTTTCAATTGTACAAAGGTCCTACTTCTTAATCAAGTTTTGTACTAACAAACCACTCAAAGTTGGTGACACAACAAGGATACTCTATCGATGTTAGCTATTTAAGATTCATAATTAGTGATAATTTTGAATGATCAAAGGATATAAATATTAAAACCATTCACAATTGCTCAAATAAGTTAATTAAGTGTCTCAATTAGCAAAAAGATACTTTATGTATAATATAATGAAAAGTTTAGAACAGTAACTGGGAATGAGATGCCAGCCAATCAGAGTCACTCAAGACCAAATAAAAAAATTGCACTAGGAATTGTTACCCAAAATAAAAAAGAAAGCAATAGTGACAAGGAAAGAATAAAACACTGAACAATAATTATAATAATACAATTAAAACTACAGACACTTTTTATTAACAATATGCAACTGTATTTTTAAACAGAAAAAACTGAATTATACTTATATCCAATTGAAACCCATTGATACACTTAGTAAATATATTGATATTAACAATATTATTAATTGTTTAATTTAGATTTTAGAAACTATTAACATTAAAAAGAAGGAACTGATTACTGAATGAAACCAGTTTAAAATTGCAATATATCTAAACTCTACTATTTCTTAAAATGAGGAAAGAATAAGGTGATTCTTTTTCTTTGGTTAGATGTTTCCCTATCTGCTTTAAACCATCGGAAAACAAAACAACGGGCTAAGGAAAAAAACATACAAAATAATGGAAGACTACTCTTCCTATATTTGTAAAAAAGTAAATGAATAGATAACTCTTCAACCCTTATACTTCTTCCCACCAAAAATTTATCGTCAACTCCAGACAGAATCATGCCCCACTTGGAACTTTTCCCTCTTTCAATTTTTCTGACCAATTTAAGCTTGATGACTATTTTTTATTCACAATCCTCTTCACCTTCATTAACCAAGTTAGTTAAAGATTATAATAGAAACTTGGTGGCAAACATCTCATGAAAGTCTTCCAACGGATAAGTTGCTACTAAATAATACTATAATGAAAATGAAGCTGGCTGGTCCACATACAACAAACATAAAAAAAGTAAAAAACAAAAATTTCTGGAATAAAATCCATATGCCTAAAGCAACTACAATGCTAATTTACCATCTCTTACCAAGAATTTGATATTACATAACCCACAATATCAACTACAAAGATATGCCAACAAGCACAAAAGCAAACAAGGTATCAATCAAGCATAAATGATAATAAGACAGACAAACATCTCATAGAAGAAACTAGAAAGGGAAATAAGAATAGATAAAACAATTACCAACTGTAGCTTGGGTAATTGATGGATTCTTAGCAAAGAGAGCCTGCAACAAGAAAAAATATCAGTAAGACAGTAACTACGAAACTGATTGTCAGATATATATATATATATATATATATATATATATATATATATATATATAAAACTTTATAATCTTCATATGACAAGAGTTGCTGAAATATAGGAATGAAACATACAACACAAATAAGCTAGTCCATTAATAGGAGTTCACGTACCCTAAGGATTTCTAATGAAAAAACAAAAAATATGAGTTCACCTACCTCTCAACTAGCTTCTTAACACTCCTACATAGTAACATGGTTCGAATTAATTACGATAATTATCATTTCATGCATGCTCAGTGTACGTCTATTTCTCTCTAGAGGACTGCGTTCGTAGTACTGTTTTATCCCCTTATCATGACTTATGCTCAAACTAAAGGTCTTTCTTTTTTTTTTATAAGCAAGCAATATATATAACCACTAGCAGCAGAGGTGCAAAGGTACTACGATGAACATTAAATACAAAGGAAAAACGAAACAAAACAACCTAAACTAAGCATGAGAATGGTTACCAAATATTAACTATAATGCTACAACCTTAATATAGCCAGAAGAAATTAAAATTAGACAGATACCCAGACAAATGTAGAGCAATACAACCAGAAAAACAGGGTACAAATAATAACAAGACATGATGCTAACCAAATTTTCACAGCTAAACTAACATATGAGTCCAAAGCTAGTAATGCAGTGTATCAAAACAAGACAACAAAGTTAAGGATGAACCCTGCAGAGAATCCATATATCAGTGGCAGCCTTCCAAATTCTGTGACCACAGCAAATACTGCATGCATTGAGAAGGATCACAACAATGCAATATTCAAATTATGTGATTGTAGATGATGAAAATGTCACATAGAAGAGTCTATATATCATCATCAATGCATCTGAAGTCAGACAAATGATGCATTTTCATCATCTACAAGCCACAGCAAGAACAATATCAGTAATCATCCAGTTGATGTTGTGATCCTTATGTGCTTGACTCAAGTTCTTTACAGAACACTGCACTGAAATTTGCTATGGTTGTATTGTGGAAAATTGGAAATAACTTTGCCTCCTCCCAAATTCAGATTAAAGCCAGAACTAACCTCCCACTTACTCATCATCAGACATTGCTTAAAAGGGAACATTGGTGCCATGGAAAATCCATCGATCTTAGCAGGACTACACAGCTCACCACCTAAACAACCTTGGACTATTACCCTGTTGCTACTTCAAAATCAATCTCAAACAAACACTTGTGTTCGCAGACCACATATCAAACAAGGCAGAGAATATTGAAAATGGGTAATATGTTTTTAAGTAGCACCAAATGATATATGTTACACTCTTGTATATGCCCAATATTCTTAACTTAGTTAACTAACAACTTTCTAATTTCAAATTTGAGATGTAATTGTTCATTCTAAAAAACTAATGGTTATAGCTTTCACATTTTAATATCTATTATACTTCTCTATTTATTTTAAAACATACTATAAATCAATTAATTGTTAATATTTTATTAGTTTGTATATTATATGCCTATTAATATATATTCTTATTTATTCACAACAGATTGATATTTGATTTTTGTGAGTATAATGACAACAACCAAATTTAAACTTAAAATCTCATACAAATTATTATAAAATTCTCCTACCATTAGTTTAAAATAGAATTGAATTGATTTAAATAAAATTCATTTTAAACTAATGAAAATAATTATGATATGTATCTAAATTAGAAATATTGTATATTCCAATCCAATGTAAGATAGAGCAGAAAAGATTGACTCTGATGTTTTATAAACGAAAATTTAGATTCACTAGATTTGTATTTTTCTTAACTTGATGAATATTTTGTTCCCATCTTTATAACATTTTGACTTTATATCTTGGTCCCCAATGACATTTTGACTCTGATGTTTGGTTCCATGTGTACGGTTTTGAAAAATCAACTTATATTTGTCCTAGCAAGTTAACTCTTTCGTGTGTTTGTTTCAGCAACACATAATCATAAACATGCATTTTGTAATTTATAGTAAACAAGTGCACTAAGTGAAGCTATATACTAACTACAATTCTTTAGTATACTAACTACACCTAGAGGAATTGTAGCTCGTCCAGTTCTGACTAGCTACTACAAAAGCTCATACTTCAAAGACAGACTCTATGAACCCTACACCAACTACACCAGCCCAAATGAGACAGTCCTCTGCGCTGACTCATACTAAAGAAATATGAATCTGTCCCTACTAGTTATATATATATTTAATCCCTTGCATTCTTCTTTTTAGTTTGCCCTCCTGCTTTCACTTTCGAATTTCTGTTTTCTTACTTCCTTTTACCATCTATGTAACTTACTATTAATTATTACTTTAGTTTCCCTGCATCTTTCTTTGTTTAGTTTATCTAACAAATAATCGTTTTCTAATTAGTTTTTTAAAATTGGCCATTTAATTTTTATTTTCATATTTTGATACATTTTTATTTACAAAATTAAATTCATTAATTCTTTTTTAACAAAAGTTTTGCCTATCAACAAAAGACTATCTAAATTATTCTAAATAAAAATAAGCTTAAACCAATCATATCCTCATTATAAATTTTTAGTACAATTCTCTGTTGGGTGATTGTAGATATTAATTGGATCAATTAAGTATTGATATAATTGTTCTTAGGGAAAATGTGTCTTTCTTGAGAGTTCCAGTAGCTACCCTCGAAGCATTGGGTTCACCTCCAATGGTTGTGTCTTTCTTGAAGCCTTTATCATGCAAAAACTGAAATAAAACTTTAATTAATTCTGATCATAAGGGTCTGCATTTAAGTTTTGCTTGATTTTAAATTTTATTTTCATATTTACTGATAAGAATTTTACAATCAATAAAAAACCTCAAGAACATTCAAATAACTTCTACGTGTACTTTATTAGTTTTTCAATTTTATTTCAATATATTTTGAGTTTCTTATTGGTTGTACTTTATAGTTGTGTTTATGCAAGAATCAGTCACTTGCACAGATATAGTTTCAATTTTTACTGAGAGAACAAAATGCACAAAACAAAGATACTGAGAGAAATCAAAGACAAAATCAGAGACAATAAAGATGCAAAACCAAAAGAGAGGCAGATAACAAATGCAGAGAACGAAACTATGAGAACGAAATGCAGAGAACGAACCTAAGAGAGCGAAATCACATAGAACGAACCTGAGAGAGCCGAATCACAGAGAACGAATCTAAGAGAGCGAAATCGTAGAGAACGAACCTGAGAGAGCCGAATCGCAGAAAACGAACCTTGGAGAGTCAAATCGCAGAGAACGAACCTCGGAGAGTTGAATTGCAGAGAACGAACCTCGGAGAGTCGAATCGCAGAGAACGAACCTCGAAAAGTCGAATCGCAGAGAATGGACCTTACAGAGCGAAATCGCAGAGAACAAAATGTAGAGAAATGAGAGAAGGAAAACGTAACTTAAAGAATGAAACTTAGAGGACGAAATGCGAAGAAGTGAAATTGCAAAGAACAAACCTTGAGCCAAATTGCAGAGAATGAAAGAAAAAAAAAAAGCAAAACTCGGAGACATCTAAGCTTTTTTACGGTGAATAAAAAAATAAGTAAAAAAATTTAATAAAATTATTTTTCCACTAGTTTCTATTCAACAAGTTTTAATTTAAGTATTTAACTAGTAAATTTATTAGTTTTAAAATATAATAAAAATTTAATTGTTTATTAAAGTGTAAATAAGTTAAAATTATAAAAATAAAAACTTTAAAATTAAATTTATATAAAACAAATAATAACAAAAAGTACTTTTTAAGAAAAAAATAATATAATTAATGAAAAATTTTAATAAGAATGTATTTTTTAAAAAATAAAAATCTTTAGTAATATTTTTAAAAAAAATGATACTATAAAATGAATTAATTTCTTCTATAGTAACATTTATTTAAAACATGTCACAATATTATAGTAATATTATCTACGGTGACATTTATTTTAAAAAATGTTACTATAGTATATAAATATATAAAATGTAGTAGCGAAGCTACAAACTTTACAAACAATCTTGGTCGACAAAATGCTATCAGAGAAGAAAATGCAACTAAGGAAGATGACAGACAACAAGAAAATGAGATAGAATGCGTCAAACTTACCACATAGTAGTATTAAGCCCTCATGAATTTGTTGCAGCAATAGAATGATGTCACTTATAATGTTAATCATGTCAATCATACCCGAACCTTTGCTAATTCTTTTCAAAACGCCGACACCAAATATGTAATGTATTCTCAATGACTTGTAATGTAGGTAATATCAAATTGACTTGTGGATCTTGGGTTCTGGAGCTATAGATTATATGGTCTCCTCCTTGCATCTCTATTCCAAGTACAGAAAGATCATTCCTATTGTTAAACTACTTGATGAGTTTCCGATTATGAGTACACACGCTGACACCGTTTCTTTTTTAACAGATTTTTATCTTGATGATGTACTATATTTGTCAAACTTTTAGTTTAATTTAATCTCTGTATTTAAATTGATTGTTTCAATGTATTATAAACTAACTATAGTTAAGAAATCTAGATTATAATATTTTTTTAAACCTTTTCTTAGTATTATTATCTGATTTTGACGTATTTATATCAATATTTTAAAAATATTTTCTTAGTATTATTGTATAATTTTGACGTTTGTATATCAATATGTGTTAAATGAAGTAAAATTTTAATTTTAATAACAATTGAAGTAGAACTGACAAAAAAATTCGTGTTTGCGAATTCCTGCGAATTAAAACTTATGAAAATACTTGTAAGAGTAATTTAAATAGGTACCTGTCACCTATATGTACGAGTTTTTTTCTACACACTCGGCACTTAATTTAAAAAAGATAATATTTTTTGTTAAATAAATCAACTTCAAATATTAAATCAAATTTTATTGTTATCAATATTATTTTTTTATAAAAAATGAATAATTCATAGAATTATTTTTTACAAAAATGTTGGTAATGTAAAACGAATATTTTATTTATATTAATTATTTTGTATATATATATATATATTATTAATCTATTTTTAGATTCAATTAAACTTGTAGAAACTTACTAATATAATTTTATTTCTAGATTTTTCAAGAAATAAATTATTTGTTTGATTTTTAAAAAATATTCGTAGCTACTTGTGGATACCCATGAGTATTAAAAAATCCATAAATGTTTTATAATAAGTACATGACAGTTTTAAGCGGGTAGCGAATACAGATCTTTTGTGGCATGAAGATAGCGGATAAGCATTATCCGTACCCATCCCGACATGTTACCAATCCTAGTTGGAAGTGATAGATGTGTTTTGTCTAAATTTTATTCTATTAAACTTTATAATTATTTATACAAATACGAAAAAGGGTAAATTTAATTTTTTTTCAAACACGATAATGGCCGTCATTCCTTAGGAAAACTTGAAAATGTTCTACAATTAAAAATTAAATTTATTTCAATAATAATTTGTTTTCAATTAAAAAAATACTAATAATATCATATCTATCACACTATATTTAACTAGAAAATACAAATAAGATAGAGTAGTTTTTTGTGAAATAAAATAAAAGAGTTACATATATTTTTATTCTAAACTAGTATCCTAAAATTTTTATTTTAGTCTTAAAACATACAATTTGTATGCTTTCAAATTTTAGGATAGTAGATGAGTTATTTTTATTATAATTTTTATAATGTATCTGCATTCCGCATAATCTTATCTATAACTAAATAAAAATTAAAATTTGTTGAAATTTAATAAGTAAAATTTTAATAATTTATTATTTTTATTACATAAATTATTTTTATTACATACAAATAACATTTAATAATGTAGAGATTTAATTTTTAGTATATACTAAAATAATCAAATGACAAACATTTTCTGCCTCATTTAGTAATATATATACATGATTTATTGTGTAATTAATTTTTAAAATTAAATTTTATTTATGCCAGAGAAAAGATTATTATAATTATTGAAATCCTAAAATAGAGCTAATAAAATTATTATTTGAATAATAAATAAGAATATTAAAATTCAATAAACTGATAATAGTCATAGGTGTTTTTTTTATAAGATAAGAAAATTTAATTAAAAATTAGATAGTTACACAAAAGCACCAAAAGTGTTTGGGTTACAAAATGTAAAGTAAAAAACCTTAAACACAAAATAATGTGTTCATGATCCATTTCGAAAACGAAAGAGTTGTGAGTTTATCTGCGGATCACTCATGAGTGCAAAATTTTCTACACTACTTCCAACAAATGCACCGGTTGTATGTAATAACGATAAATATCGGGTTGATCCTACACGGACTTGGATGAAACCTCAGAAACGTCAAGACTTTCTACTTGTATGAACAAAAAGATATAAATAAATTAACACTACTAACATAAAGTAAATAAAGATAAAATAAATAAAAATACAACGGTTACACGTATGCAATTTAGTTGGGTTTGACTCACTAAATCACCCTTAAGTGCATAAATGGACTCAAAATTTTTGTTCACTCCCTATGTTTCCATCACCTTAAAAGTATCCTTAACCCTAATCTCTCGCAAATAAGGAACTAAGCTATTTGAGTTTTAGACTATCGCTCTCGTGAAAAATCTAAAGTCAAATAATTCGCATTAAGTAAAGGAGATTAAGATGGTTAATGAGTATTACTCTCTCCTGAGCAATAACACCCGTTGGGAGTTCTTCTCGCTTTACAAGTTGAAATCCTCTCCTGAGCTCATTTAACAAGTAAAATCCACAAAATATTTAAAAATAAATAGTATGTTAAAGAAAAACACTAACAATGGAAAGTAAACTTAGATTAAAAGCACAAACATATACAAGAGTTCAGGTAAAACTATATCAAAACCCAACTAAATACAAAACCTAGTTAACCATAGGGTGGATGAGCTTGCAGAGGGATGAAGATGGTTTGGAGCGTGCCCTAAGCCAGCAGGTTGCAACCCTAGGTCAAGAGAGAGTGTTAAAACACGAATGGAACCCGCAAACTGAATGAAAACTCAACCTTTTATTTTTATGTTTCGCAACCGCGGCGTGCAACGTTCAAAAAGTAGCTACTGGGCACCATATGACTACTTTGAGGTTATGTTTCTGAGGGGCACTAGGCAGCGGCATAATGGGTGTTGGGCGCTCGACATTAGATGCATGTGACTTTGATGGTGAGCGATGGATGCTCACAAGAGTGGCCGTCGGGAGCTTGAGATAGACACATAACCATTTTTTTTTTCTTCACTTCTTCTATCCTTTCCAAAACCTGTATAAAAAATACTAAAAATAAGCAAATAAACGTAAAATATACATAAACATAAATCTAAACCTAAAATTCTAACTAAGTATAAGTTTAAACGAAATAAGAGAAAAACAAGGTCTTAAATAAGAAATAATGATTATAACTGCTCTATTTTACCTATGTAAAAATAAGTAAATTAGACAGTTATTAATCAGCATTCTCATGAGCTCAATTGATCGGCATGAATGATATCTTCCACATAAAAGGTTTGATCCTTGAAAATTGACGTGCTCCTTATCTTCTAAATATGTCAAAATCCAGCAAAACAAACAAATGACGAGCTCTCTTTTCATCTTTTGGATCCATTAACCCGATTCAAATACTAATAACAAAAGGTTCGAAAATCATTATCCAACACCAACATCATCTCCCACCAAAAACTTAACTTGAACTTGAAAAGACAATCTTCAATTTAGGAACACATAAGCATTGAATCAAGATTCTCCCCCACAAAAAAGCACCCGACCTCTGTTGTAACACTGCTCTTTTCACGACTGATTTTATTAAAGATAATTAAACGGAAAAATAGTTTTTTAATTAAATTCAGTTATAGGATTTCCTTGTCATCTTTTAATAAAATACAACCTTCTAAAGTCATGGCATTAGATGGTACACTATTACTTGTCATTGTATTATGATACATAATACATAATATATAGTTTTTTTTTTGTAAATGTTATTTATTATTTTTAATCTCTAATAAAAACTTGAGTGTGTAACCGGGGTTTCATCATCTATGTATTGAGTATTGAGTATTGACCGAAGGAAAGTCCTACAAAATTTATAAATCGTTACCAAAACCAATAATAATAAAAAAAAAAACTTAGCTTTAGCTTTAAATCCTTTGATGATTATAAAAGTGGCCATGGATGCTTTAGTAACGAGAAGGCAATGGCATCGATGCCAATGATGAAATTGATTATTACGATTAAATTGATTTTGAAAGTAAACAATTTTAAAGTAAACTCTAATGTAAAATTGTTGATACAGGTAAAAGTTAGTTGTTTCATCTCTGAATCAATTTTGATTTCTTTTTCAATTTGAAACTAGAGTTGTTTATGGGTCCGAATAGATATGTGAATCCAAATCAATCTAATTAGGTTTGTAAATCAACCCAAACGTTAGATCAAATCCAATTCAATGTGATTAAATATGATCATAGACAAATCAAATCACGAATTTGAACTTCAAAAATATGGAGATCCATCAACTGATTCGTACAATTTAAAGTTTAATATTTTTATTATTATTATTATATATATATATATATATTTAAAATAATGTAAATAGAAAATTAGTAGTTCAATTTAAGGTTCAAATATTATTTACAATTCAAGATAAATTGGAAAAATAATAAACACTGAAAAAAAAGGACTTGTACCTATGGAGAAAAACTATCACTAAAAGTTAAAAAGACGTAGGTAAATTTGTATAGGACTTTGACCTACAGAGCTATGGACCGTCAACTTTAAGGGGGGTATAGGGACAGATAATAATCTATCACTGTAGGTGTTGCTTACAGATGTATTTTTACCTACTGTCACATATAACTATCACTATAAGTAATACCTACAATTTACAATATGCATAGGTAAAACTCATTAATTTCCAACTGTAGGTAAAAGTATTAATTTATACTTATGATCCTCAGATGTAAGTAAAAATCATAAACTTATACCTACAAATAAAGGTTGTAGGCAAAAATCATTTACTTGTATCTACCAAATCAAACTATAGGTAAAAGTCATAATAAAAAATCTTATATCTACCCACTCAAACTGTAGGTAAAAGTCACATAACCTAAACCTACAATAATAATAATAATAATAATAATAATAATAATAATAATAATAATAATAATAATAATAATTATTATTATTATTATTATTATTATTATTATTATTATTATTATTATTATTATTATGTAACGTGATGCAAAATTAAATACCTATCTCTTATTTTCAAACATAATATTAAATCCTTTCAATCATTCAAACGCCACATTTTTTGTTAAGGAAAAGTTGAACATGAACCAAGAAGAATCATAACACATAAATGTGAATGAGAATAGCAATATTCAATCGTGTAATCCCACTCCATGGCCACAAATTTAGTCAATGATAGCTGAAAGTGATAAACTAAAATGTACTTTTATGTGTGTATGACACATCGACACCAATCTTAATTAAAGTTGGTATTGTTTGTAGTGAAGGTATATAAAAGGATCATAAATTTTTTTGCATTTGACTCAAGGAAAGATCATGCCAAGCATCCATATTAACTCTTTGCATCTCTTAATCTGAGTAATAAGGAAAGCAAACAGTGTTAGATTAGCAATTATGATAACTAGAAATAATCCTTCAGTTTCCAACAAAAACAATTAGTAGTTACTTCAACTCTTAAAAGGATCAAATCTTGTTAGTATCCATTATGTGTGCATATGATAAAAGAAAAAAAGAATAACATGCTTCATTTTCAAGACACTTCAACTTCAATTATAATAATAGTCTGAAATCTGGATACAACTTGACAACTTAAAACCAAATTCCTTCAATATGATCTTCAACAACAACATAAAATCACATTAGAGCTAATCAAATTAAGCCCTTGCTTACCAAAATTATGGTTGAGATTTGAGAATCACACAATTATAAGTTTTAACCTAAAAAAGTAGCACCCAACAAATAATGTTCTATTAATTTGAATTTGTATTAGGAGAACATTGGATGCAATTCTTATACCATTACTATCAATTCTATTGTGAATTTAACCTAAAAAAAACAATTTGATTTCTATTGTGAATTTAATAATACTTGATTATCAATTCTAATACTTAATATCCATGTCGGAGGTCGGTTACCACTACTATAGCCCCTTTATAAGTTACAACTTACAATTCCTCAAAATGCAATTTTAAAGCTTTGTGTGTTATAATAGGCAAACCAAAAGGTTTCAAAAGCTATTTTATTGAAGGACTTGTACATGGAAATTGAGAGGATGAAAGAAGGTACATTCACCACAATTTTTAAGTTTGTAATGCAGAGAAGATTTTGTATCACATCTTTGTCTAAGTGTGAATATTGGATGCAAACGTTTGAGAAGCAAGGGAAAAGAATGGTGTATATATTTCTCATGAAAGATTTGCCAAGGAAAAAGCTAAAAGAAGGTCATATTTTGTTTTCAATGTTAGCTTAATGTAACAATGAGGTTTTCAATATTAGCATATTTTTATAATTCAATTCACTGTAATTTTTATTTGTGCACGTGCTGGCAGATTTATGTTGTTTTTATTTAATTCAATTAGTAATTTTTGCTTTAAATTTTGCATGTAAATAGAACTGATTGAATGTGCAAAGACAATGTGTACTGATCTATAGAATGCATCAAATGATATTAATTTACTGTCCTCAAAGTTGGGTATGTTTCTTGTTTTAGTTCAAGAAACTTAAAGTGTTTTGTAGAGAAATCCGCTTCAGGATATACGTGAAAATGAATTTGAGGATATCTATCTCATCATGTGTTATTTGTTTTTAGAAAGCATATCTTTTTTAACATGGTAGATGTATGTACACCCAATTTCAGATGTAGAAAGGGAAAGGAAGAAAGAAAACGTAAAGGAGGAGAGGAGAAATTGCTAAAAGAGAGGTTGAGATATTGTGTATGAATATAATTGTTGAAAAAATTTGGGCTGTGTTTTTTCTTTTCCTATATGAAATTGCGAGATTTCAACAATAAAATAGGTTTAAGAAAGCACACATACTAAATGGTTTATTTTTCTTCTGAGGTATTATAATATTATTCTTCTTGCAAACCACAAAGAAAGGAGGTAGAAAATCAGAAAACAATTTTGAATTTTGGATCTCTCTTAAATGAGAGCTTAAAGGACTTGCATACAACCATTATGGGATCTGTTTGTCAATAGCAGAAACAACTTGGGAGCGTGGAAGACTATGTCACTCCTATCTTGCCAATAAAAGTGATGTAAGACAAACGAATAAATCTTATTTCAGTTACAAGTTATGGTTGCAACGTTTTCACCATAATTGATTTATGATAATATTTTTTCATGCTGCACAAACTCTTCAATCAAGAATCAACAAAATGACAAGAATTTACACTATGGGGATAAAGACCGTGAAGGAACTAACAAACACATTGCACATGAAAGTTTCATCGGATATGGAATAGATAAAATCTATAGTTTTATCACAAACTTTAGCCGTTGAAAATGTAACAAGTAAACTAAATTTTTTTTTTTTCTTTTTCAATTTCAAACTTTCATTGAAGGAATTGGCTAATTTCAAGTCAATCTAAAAGTTTCACTTAAGGAGGGACAAGTAAACATAAGAAAGTGGAAGGATGGGTATTTTGGATTTATAATGATCAGTTTATAATTATTTTCTATTTCTCCAAATCTAGATTACCAACCACCAAGTACTCTGTATGAAACCAAAAAGGAAGAAGCACATTGCTTAAGGATTTTTCTTCTTAATTCACTCACTTAGACATACATGCCTTTACTCATCAATTATCTTTTATTATATATACAGACACACTCTAACTTTTTTTCATAAATTACTACTGCATTCTATTTATTATATATAGAAACACACAAGCTTTAATTCATTTTTCATTTCATAAAAGTTCAACTCCACACCTTGGATTATTCTAGCCCAAAAAACCTATTCTCACAATTATTTGCCATATTTTAATCTGCACATAAGTGGCAGACAGTACTTGTTAATCTTATTATGTTCCTTCTTGGGCTAAATAAATTTTTAGTCTTCATTGAATTTTAGTTTTTTCATTTCTTTCCATTTTAATACTTGTTAATTTTTATGGCTCATAATTAATCTCTGGAAGGAATTAAAAAGAGATAAAATTCTCAGGAACTAATTTGATGACTCGAATTAAATTTCATGTTGTTACTTTAGTTTCAGGTTTAAATTTCACCGATGGTTTTGGAGAAATTATAAAGGAGTATTTGTCAATATCATCAGATTACTATGTTGCCTTTCAAAAAAAAAATAAAAAAAAATCAGATAACTATGTATTATAAAAACTTGTAAAAATGTTATATGCATTTATGTGAAGCCAACATCAACCAATTTTATACTATGAGTTCACTCTACTAATTAAATTACTCTCCTTGTTTTTTTTCATTAAAGAGAGATCCAACTATGGGAATATGTAGGGAAGCTACAACTAAATATGAAATGAATTAACAATAATGCATGCTCATCTTATATTTTAATTAATGTAATTTAAAATGCTTTGAACAGCTAGCTCTATGTCATTCTAGAATTTGAATTACGGTATACTACAAAAAAAAAATCCTAGAAACCCCAAACCAAAACTAAAAAAACTTAAAGCATACAAAACAAGAATTGTCTGGTGTATTCCTCTATATGCATTAAGTTATTGATATATCTATTAATAAAATTTCTCTAACTTTTTTTAGTAGTCGAAGTAATAGAGGAATCCTGACTCAAGCAAAATTAATCTAATTTTTTTATTAAATTTTCCCCTTTTCTTTGATCCCCTTTACTCTTCCAAATCTTGTTTTTTCTTCTCCTGACTTATCTGTCTAAATATACCTTAGTATCCACTTTAAAATTAAAATTCTACCATGAGTTAGTAGCTTTTCCTTGTCCCTGTAAGTAACTAAATCCTCAATGAACAACATTATTATATGTTGTTGACTAAAACATAACCAACAAAAAATACCAAATCAATACTTAATGTTCGAAGCTTACAAAACAAAGTATCTGTACTAAGCACAAGTTCACTCACTAATTAGTATGAAAAATAATTGATGTGCAGAAAAACAAACCTAGAGAGGTTTTCTCTCAAAGCATAATTTGTTTGGCTTCTCATAATAGATCTGTAATAATCATTAAAAGGCAGTTTATGATTAGAATTGTTATGTAGCTTAAACATGGTGACCATAAGTGTTTTCTCATCAATGTAGAAAAATAAAAATGTTGTAGATACTAGACAAATTCTCTGGCTAAAATACAATACCATAGATTGGATAAACCTTTGTGAGTTGTGATTAAACTAATATGTCATAACATTAATTTCATAGTTCTTATAAATGGTAGTGTTGCTAATTCAGCATTAATGACATTAAGAAAGAGAAGAGCTACATTTTCTAAACTTTTATCCACCCACCATACATATTTCAGTAATCAATTAATTAATTACAAGGTGCAATTAAGCAAAACTCATATCACAAGCAAGTTGAATGGAGGCACGGACTGAACGAAGTCTTTATCGATTAAGAATCGATTGAGACAGCCACCCACGGTTTTAGTTTCACTTAATTTTAAGGATGAAAAGTAGCAGGACGTCGCATATATAAGATCTCAACTATTTAATTTAAATTAAAGAAGTTGGAAAAGTTACTGAATTGGCAACAAAAGCAGTACATTGAAAATAAACTTCCCAGCTTGATGCGCGTTGAGCTTTCAAATAAAAAGATATAATATTTTCAATTATTTAATTAGAAAAAAAGTAGCAAAAGTTCTTTAATTAGTAAAAACAACAAAAAATACCCGATATATAATCTATAGCTTGATGTGTCAGATTTGCAAACTTGGAATTATCCACCTACAAAATACATTGAAAACACCACATGACCAAAAAAATACATCAACACAACATGTAAAAATGAAAGAATTAATTGTTTACATTATATCCCATAACACAGTATTTATACAAACTGCATAATTTAAATTTTAAACGTTAAACGGATAGTGAAACATCCTGACTGGTGATAAAGAGTAACATATCTCCACAAAAAAATCAACGGAGGCTCTAAGTTGCTCTATTTCATCGTCCTCAATTAAACCTATAGTTTTGGTTTCAAATTAGAAAACAGGTGTAATAAAATTCCCTTCACTTTAATATTCCCAAAAAAAAGTAGTCAAGGTCAGCATATGCTAAATCTCGGTCTTAACTCTTAATCCAATTGAGGAAACCGCTGTTTTAATTACAAATTATGAAATCCAGACACTTGTTTATAACTAAAATAATTATTAATAACATGTACTAAAGAAATCTTCTGTTGACTTTTAGAGGAAGAAGAACCTACTCTTCTCTTTCTTTCCTTAAATCACACTACACAAAACAAAGTTTCAACATTAGTTCAAAGACAATGTGTTGTAACAAAAACTATAACGATAACGATGATTAAGGATATGCAAAATTAGAAGCAATTGAAATTCAAATAGTGTACAAGGTAATAAGAAAACATGAAATCAATGAGAGTTGGGATCATATATAAGATTGACGAGAGGAATTGAAGGCAACAGATAAAAGAGAAAGCTAACCATTTTGAATGAGTGAAGGAACCCAAGACTAGAGCTATGAGAGAGAGGAAGAAGACAACATGGTGTTTGAAAAAGACGAAGGGAACAATGTGAAGTTCAAACGTATTGGGCACAAGACTTAAGCTGATATGGAGAAACCCTTCTATCATTCCCTTTTTAATCTATTAGTACATAAAGAAAACATATATTGGTGGATTAACTTGATTTTCTTGTTTTGTAATATTAATAACAACGTGCATTGTTATTTATATTTAAAAAAACATAAAAATTGTTTTTTAAATATTATATTTAAGTTAATTCATAAAATCATTATTAATCTAAATTAAAAATTATTAAAAAATATTAATTAATATATTTCATTTTATAATTTTGAATAATATTAATTACTATAGTTCATCTTAAAAATTATTTTTTAATCACTATTAAATCACAAATTATGATTAAATATTTTATAATTGTAATTATTTATTTTGTATTGATATTGAATTTTCTTTAAATTTGAAATGATTTTACATGTAATTATTATTGTTTCAAAAAATATGACGTTTACCTAAAAAAAACACAACCATAAGTAGAGATCTTTTGAAGTTTTACCTATACTAGCTACTGTTAATATGTGTAGTTAGAAGTTATTTAATTTTTTACCTATGCTTACATATTTGTGGTTATAAGTCTCGTAAGATTTTACCTTCAAATAGCTTTTACCTATAGGTAACTTTATGCATCATAATATGATTAGAGATTTATTAATACTAATATGTGTAAGTAAAAGTTTTTTTGGGTTTTCCCTACATCAAATCATATATGTAGGTAAAAGTGTCTGTAGGTATAGGTAGCTTTTTTTATAGTGACGTTAAGTGTTATAGTGATGAATTTAGGCTTAATTACCAATGATGCCCCTTATACCTTTTGCCCTCAAACTTTAATAAATGGATAAAATTTGTCCTATATGTGCACATTGACTTGCTGAGGTGGTGGTTAGGATAAATGTAAAACTTCAAAAGCAAGAGTTATACCACTAGACCAAGGCCATGCATAAATGTAAGAAATCAAAAGAAGAATCCTTCTAAGGTTTGAAGCATGTACCTCTCACACATAGAACAAACTTCATACCACTAGGTCAATGCTCATTTAACATTTATTTATGTATTTTTATGGTATGTATACATGCATGTGTATTTTTTTTTCCAATTTTTAGTGTCGAGTTTCATAAATTTTGTTGTTATTATTGTGGTTGTTATTATTATTATTAAAAAATAAAAAACTAAAAATTTATGAAACTGCAATAGATATGATTAACATTAATGATAACAAAATTTATGAAACAAGAGACCGAAAAATGAAATTACACATATATGTACGTATATATAGTATAGAAAAGGATAAAATTAACATAAATTTTATATTTGGTCTAATAATATAATTCTTGTTTTAAGTGTGAAAAATCTTAAGTCTGATTCTTGGAAGGATCCTTCCTTTAAATTTTTACATTTAAATGAAGGCAGAACCAAGATGCACACAAGGATGTGAACTGGGTTCAACAAATGCTGCTCCCTATCCCTATGACATGGATCAGGAGCTGAGCAAGCTTCGCGGAAAGATTAGCATGACAGTGCAAGTCGATATGTGGAAGCAAGATATTGGTATAGTGCATGTGATGTGAATATAGTATGACCACAAGTAGATGCTAACAAGACAAAATAAAGGGCAATTTTCCTTCCCCTACTCTCCGATGGAAGAAGATATATATAACCATATTTTAGATTGAATTAAAAAGAAAATAGTATGTGGACCACAAAATGGTGTGTGAAATGGGTTTGCTTAAATTCTACATTCCAAATAAGAGCAATGACTATTAGAAAACATTGATTCGATCTTGTCGTAAATTGACTTTATTTTATCTATTAAGAATTGTTACTTAATTTGCTTGAGGCCGGTGGTTATCTTTGGAAGACGATGATGTAAGCATTATCTAGATCTATACCAACCTAACGGAGGGGTCCATTCCAACAAAACGGTAGCATGGAGCCATGGACTGCAACCACATCCACATCGCACTCCATCACCAATATATACATGACATAACGTAATTAGGCACGCAAAAGACTTATGGTTGCTAACTGTTCATTTTAGACTTTGAGTATAATAGCTGATTTTAACTGCCTCACAAAAAGCTAGGAATAGGATTGCATAACGTTAAATAGATGTGCATGACTTTAGACTGGAGTATACAAAAACAAATATATGGTTTCAATATCGTTTTCAATAAAATTACTTCTTAAAAGGAATATTTGTGAAAAAAAGAAAAGAAAAGTTGTAAAGGAAGAGACATAACGCACATAAGTAATGAGATTGTGATCCGTCTCAATGTGACACCTACACGACACAACAAAAAAGACATCAGGTGACAAAGGATGAATCTGTCACTCAATTAATGTACAAAAAATGTTTTAAGTAAAACTTTAGGTGAATTGAATTTCAACGATTTATAAGAGTCAATACGAGTTGAGACTCAAATAATATTTAAACATATACAAAATTTCACATTTCTAACCATGGAAAGCAAAATATATAATATAATATATATATATATATATATATATATATATATATATAAATAAATAAATGAAACAAAAATGTTTCACCTTATTATACAACATAAAAAAAAATTAACATTGCCAAGCTGTACCATCCTAAATCCATTGACACTCCCATCAAACTAGATAATTAGGCATGAATGTATTATTGAAAGAAATTCATCCTTATCATTCTTAAATTGCCACTCTTTCCATTGAGTATGCGTTAAGAAACACTCCTGGATTCAACATGAATCTTGTTCCTAATTTAAGAGTTAATGTTAATATTATATATATATATATATATATATATATATATATATATATATAGTTAAAGAATAGATAGTTTGATTATATGTTGATACATGTTTTTTTGTTTTATTTTCAAAAAAATTATATGTTAACACATAATTTAACAATTTTTTTAAAATGATGTATAAATTTTTCCTAAATCAGTAACAGTTACACAATATAAGTGAAATTAGTCTTTAACTTAACAGTTTGAAAAATACACACCTGTAATTTTTTATTTCACACAATAAATATAGATTTATAATAAATATATTAAAAATAATTTATTAATATATTTTTACAGTCATATGCTAGCAATTACATTTGGGTAACATTAGTATCTAAATAAAAAGATTGAAGATATACAATCATGATCTCCGACTCAAGACAATAAAATATCTTAAATAAATTTTCTTTAATTCTGCCAATTCTTAATTTCTTATTTGAAGGCACTATTTTTTTTAAAAAAATGGTAATTTGTTATCAAACATTTCATAATTTTTATGTAATATTTAATTTTGAAGACTTAATAACATTTGTTTAAAATATCAATAAAATTAACAATACTAATTCTGGCCTGAGCGAGTCGTATACAAATGACACAAATTGTCTGTGTATTGGCCTGAGCGAATTTTGTTGTGTATTAAGTAAAGACTATTTTAATTTTTATTATTTTTTCATCTGTAGAGTTCCAAAGAAAAAAAAAAAGAGAACATTCTATATTTTACTCAAAGATAGGGTTGCTCATGGCTAAGTTGTTTACATAGATTAACTATAATGACTAAATAATCATATATACAAGCAGTTATAATAATTATAACCAATTTTCATAATTGATTATCATTTGGTATAACTGGTCAATTATCATTATAAATAACTAGTTATATATAGGGATAGCAAAAAAACTCACACTTGCGGATCCCTGTGGATAAAACCCATGAAAATATTCGCATGGATAGTATAAATGAGTATATGTCACCCGTGAGTATGGATTTTTTTCTACCTACTCCTCATCAAATGTGAGTATCATAGTACTCGTATCTACGAGTACTCGCTACTCCCTAAACTAATATACTATATATATTTAAGTTAAAAAAGATAATTGTGGGTGCTGAGACAAAGGATCCTTTATCACCCTTTTTATTCCTCATTGCAGTTGAAAATCTAAGTCGATTGTTCAAGTTAGTAGTTAAGCAAGCCTTTAGTAGACTGATAACTTCCTAAATTACCTATTTTTATACAGGTAAAATAGAGCAGGTATCCTCATTCCAACTTATTTGAAGTCTTATTTTCTTCCTCTTTATACACAATTTGGATACTTAAGTGAGGGCAACCATGAAAGTCACTAAATGGGTCAATCTTTTCCTTTAGTTTGTGCCCCTACGCGAGCCTTATTGAAAAGGCCCCTTACTATAGAACAAAGCAAGGGATTAAGCGATTAGATCTCTTTATGAATGGAAAAAGGAGTGCTTCGGATCGGGAGTAATCACTAGTGATAGGGAAAAATAGGAAAATTATTTTTAGATTTACATTTGTGTATATTTTATTTCTATTTTCTTGTTTTCCATTTTTTGAGTTAGGTTTTGAAGAAGGATAGAAAAAAATGTCAGATGAATTAAATCTTAATTCATGTTGTAGTAGTGTTCAAATGTTGAATCAAGGGGATATTTGGGGTTTTGGCACCAGCACCCAGTGGCCAGGGAGTGGTCGCCTAGCACTAGGCTAGCGCCTAGTGGTAGCAAAGTGTCTATTTAGCACCCACTAACCCGAGAAGGTATATTTTTGCTGCCCAGCCGCCAACGCCCACGAACCCATCGCCCAATGCTCGTGTGCATACATACCCCATTTTAAGAGAAAAGTTGCGTCTTTTGTGAAAGGTTATAAAGATATATACCTAACTAACCTAGGGCACGATTCTAGCATGTCTTCAACCTTCCTACCATCTTATTTACACCATATTTTGTAACCTCAATCCATCAATCATGCTTTCCACCTTTATGGAAGGCTAGGTTCATTTGGTTAGGGTTTTGATGTAACTTTGTCCTATTAATCTAAGTTTATTGCTCATTGTTAGAGTTCCTCTTTATCTTACACTTTATTTACATATATTTTGTTGCATTTCGTTTACTGAATGAACTCGGGAGAGGAATTTTGCTTGTGAAAAGAGAAGAGCTCCCAATGAGGTTTATTTCTCAAGAGAAAGTAAAAATTATTGGCTATCTTGAGCTCCTTTTCTTAATGCGGGTTATTTGACTTTAGATTGTGTGAGGAATCGATAGTCTAAAATCCAAATAACTTAGTCTCATACTCTTAAGGAATAAAAGTTAGGGGTATTTTTATGAGTGATAGGAATGTGAGCGATGAACGATGATCGATAATGTTTTTATGCATTAGAGGAATGACAAAGTGAAATGAAAACCCTACCAAGTTTCTCATCATGTTAATTTTAGTTTACTTTTATGCACTCTATTTTCCGAAACTTTAGAATAGTTTAAAATTAATTTCTCTATTATTTGCAAGAAATTGGTATTAAGGTTCTTAAGGTATCAATCTAGTCCTTGTGAGATCGACCTGATATATTTATGGGATACTACATACGATAGGTGCACTTTCTGGGAGTATAGTAGGAAATTTGCTCAATAAGTTTATGGCACCGTTATTGGGGACTGGCGTTTGATACTTAGGAATTTTAGTAATTCTTGGTTGTATATTCATTTTTTTTATTTATTACTTAAATTTCATATTTATTCTTTTGTCTTATGCTAACCTATTGCTCTAACTTCCTTGTTCTTGTTTATGTGTGGTAGGCTCTAGGTTGATCAACTATTATTTGATCCAGAAATTGAGAGAACAATTAGAAGGAACAACGACTCAACAAGGAGAAGGAAGCTTCTTGAAAATCTAGCTAGCACAGAAACACATATTCCTGAATCCCCTTGCTTGAGCCTATAGAAGAATCCGTCAAGGCAGAGGAAGAAAAAGTCTATCAACATAACTGCACTCTAGGGGATTATGTTGTATATACTGCACCAAGCTAGTTTAACAGTATTGTCAAACCTCCCACTAGCGCAAGGAATCGTGAAGTGAAGCCTTCACTCGTCAACTTGGTCCAAAATAACCAATTTATTGGGTTATCTCATGAAGACCCCTACACTCATCTCAATACATTTGTGGACATATGCAATAGAGTGAAGATTGAGCACGTGAATAATGATGTAATATGACTGAGCCTCTTTCCTTTTTCTCTAGTGGGGAGAGCAAAAGAGTGGTTTTAAGTTCTTCCCATACAATGCTCAAATGATACGAAAGGAGTTGGTGAACAAATTTATCACCAAGGTCTTCCCTCCAACCAAAGTGAAATAGAAGAAGATTGACATATCTGGCTTCAGGCAGGGAGCTGATGAGTCACTTTGTGAAGCATGAAATAGGTACAAGTCATTACTTAGGAAGTGTCTTACTCACTACTTTGATAAAAGGACTTAGCTCACTATCTTTATACTTGAACTAGGCCCTCAGACCAAGCTTCTATTAAGTTCCTCAATTGAAGATACTATTTTTTAGAAGGCCCATGCGCATGCTAAAAGGATAATAGATAATATGACAGTCATAGATGCAGAAGCTCAATATAAAAGGGAACCATAAAAAAATATGTGTATTAGAAAATTTGGTTAACAAAGGGGTATTGTAATGACCATCATTCTTAACTAATAGTATTTATAAAAGTATGGGAGATTTTCAAATTTTGATCTTACATAAAGAACCATAATCTTTTTGTAAACATTGTAAGCCAAAATATAATGTATTGCAAATTTCATTTAAAACATAAATACATTACTTGTTATAGCTATCATTTAAAAGTTCTAATTCAGAGAAATGGACTCCTTATGAACCTAAAATTACTTGAACATCAAGAGTAACTCATTATGAACTCAATATATTCAGAGGGAATCCTCTGAATCCTTCATCTTAGTTTGCTTATCATGTCTATCTTCTATTCATATCATGAACATATATGAAAAGAAACACATGAAACAAAACACAAGAAAGGAGTGAGATTTTTATAAACCATCAACATTAATCTTAATAATATTATCAAACAATGGGGTGTTAAGGTTTGACCTATGACTCAATCTCACTTGACTCAATATATGGACTTAATCCCACTCATCTCAATGTTTGAACTTAATCTCAATTGACTCTATGTATGGATCCATAACCCATGTGTGATGATTCACCCCAATCATCAAGGATCTTATTGGGAAGTGATTAGTAGTTGTATATCTTTCCCTAAATTGATACAATAATTTTCTTGAGAAATTGGGCTATCTGCCCATAACATAATTTTGGCTACCTGCCAATAACAATATTCTGGCTACCTATTAATCATACTATTTGTCTATCACAAAATACAAACAGACACTCTTTCAGCTCGAGAAAGATATACACTACACAATCTTGAGGATGTTGAGCAGTTATGGAAGACTTTAAATCTATGAATATTCTAGCCAAGTGTTAACATGATATGCCATGAACATTTCATTTGATGATTTTCCTAGCCCAAGCAACAACAGGGTTCACCCCGGACATTTCATCTACCTGATGATTGTACTAGCCCAAGTGACAACATGGACCAACCAGAATATTCATCTATTTAAAACCATCATAGGACCCAACCTAGTCTCTGTCTTTCATCTCGCAATGTACAAAATTATGACTTCCCAAAACACGACACCCATGCACCTACATGGCACCCTTATAAGGAAACTTAGAACTTTGCTATGTTCATCTCGCAACATCTTAATATAGTTCCAAAAGTCACTACACTTGGCAATCAGAAAGTACATAATACTTATATTTCAATCATCATCATAGAATACTTTATGAATCAATCTCAAAGAATTGAAAGGTCATAAATTAATTTCTTATTTTAAAGGTTCTGTCTCAAGAATGATAATCAATAATAAATATTGATATAAAATTAATCCGTTTTTAATACTAAAAGACATTTTTTAATGTGGAAGATCAGATTAGACTGCAATCACAAAGCATGGCAAATGAGTCTATTTGATTGGGAGGTAGACTTGTTGTTAGAACTATACACTTGTTTGGGCAGCTAAAGTCTGGGTCTACTCAGTTTCATCTGTATATCATGTGCTAGCAATTGAACAAAGTTTTCAATAGGATACTTTCCTCAAACAAATTTGGGTAAAAAGAACACCTCCAAACATTGGCGGAGTTATGAGTTGACAGGGGGAGTTGTGGGCCCCCCAAGTTTTTTAAAATAATTTATATATATATATATATAAAATAAAATATTAATAAAGTTTTTAATTATGAAGGTGTTGGAGAAGTTTTCTTTTATAAACTTACACACGAAGTTTTGCTTTATAAAAAAACTAAGAGATAAAACACATTGCACCACTTATACCTTTTTTTTCATTTTCCTTATTTTTATACTCTGTGAATCTTTCTCATCTAAACTTCTTGCAATCCACCACTGTACCATTTCTCCAATTTTGCATCAAATGCACAAGCACAACATATGAAGCACATTTGACATTGTAAGTTTGTGACATTTTCCCACCATTTCTCCGATAATATAATAGAATTTTAAATTATTTTTATTTGGTACATTTGACATTGTAAGTTTGTAACGTGTATGACAATAGGTGCAAACATGTAATGCTAGTGCAGTAGTGCTAATAACATTCAATTCTTTTCTTTGTTTTTTGCTGAATTCAATTTCTTGTTCTTTTATTATTATTCATTAAGTTATATTTATATTTTATTGAATGCAAGTAAGCAATAATCTATCAAGAATTGGAACTTGGAAGGTGATAACAGTTTTTTTCTTGGTCAAACTTTGTATTTGAATAGGAAAAAAGTTTTTTTTCCTTTCAAAAAAATTGACAAGTGGAATTAACTATTATTTATTTGGAGGTATTTTTTCG
The DNA here is from genome assembly GCA_037954015.1 of Psophocarpus tetragonolobus. Taxonomy (NCBI): domain Eukaryota; kingdom Viridiplantae; phylum Streptophyta; class Magnoliopsida; order Fabales; family Fabaceae; genus Psophocarpus; species Psophocarpus tetragonolobus. The sequence goes on from CM075690.1 coordinate 25,164,502, forward strand.
TAAAAGATATTTTAATCCTTAATAGCGTGTATGTGTATGATACTTATGTAGATAATGAAGAATAAAAGAATACTCCTTCATGTCATTTGAACTTGAAAATTTTCTTGAGAAAGATGAAAAAAATATTCCTTCCATGTCATTTGAGCTTGAAAATTATCTTGACAAACAACTTTCTTAGGTTCCTAGAGTTGAATATGATGAATTTGAGAATTCTTTAGAATGAGATCTAGAAAAACGCCTTCAAATTTGGAAATATACACCAAATAAAGTGAAATTCGAAGGCTTATTTAAAATATGGTCCATATCAAATACATTTAGATCAATATCCTTTGTCTGGTAAAGATGATCATCCAAGATGGTTTCAATTTAATTGGTTTAGTATATTTCCTTTATGGCGTGAGTATTCTCCTTCAGAAAATGTTGCATATTGCTTACCTTCTTATGTTTTTAGCAAAAGGCTTAATGGACATCCTAGATCAGATGTTTTCATTGCTATAAGTTTTGGAAATTGGAGAAAAGTCAATAATGGAAAGAAATATGCTTTTCTTAAACAAATAAGGAATGATCCTTATTTACCACACCACAATGTAGTGAGAGCTTATCAAGATTTGTTGAATCAAGAAAGACATATTCAGAATCTTATTCATGTGCAAAGCTCATATCAAATTATGAAGAATTGACTACGTCTCAAGACTTCAATTGATACTATTCGTTATTTAATATTTCAAGCTTGTGCTTTTAGGTGTCATGATGAAACTAGTGAATCAAGAAATCAAGACAATTTTCTTGAAATGATTAACCTTTTGGTCATACAATGATGAAGTTGTAAAAATTCTGTTGGAAAATGCTCCATATAATTCTAGGTATACTTCACATCAAATTTAAAAAAGAGATCTTGCATATTCTTTCTAGCAAGGTGAGGAATCATATCCATGAGGAGATTGGTGATTCTAAATTTTTCATAATTATTGATGAAGCTCATGATGAATAAAAAAAAGGAACAAATGGGTCTTGTTCTAAGATTTTTTTATAAAAATGACTTCATACAAGAGTGATTTTTTTATACTGTGCATGTTAAAGACACAATTGCATTAACTCTTAAGGAGAATTATACACAGTATTTTCCTGGCATAGTCTAGATGTTTCTAACATTTGTAGTCAGGGGTATGATGGTGCCAACAATATGAGATGAGAATGGAATGGTTTACAATCATTATTTTTGAATGATTGTCCTTACGCATATTACATTAATGTTTTTGCTCATCGTTTACAGGTTACCTTAGTTCCTACATCTAGAAAAGTCATTCTAGTTCATCAATTCTTTTCAAAATTGACTTTTATTATTAACATTGTTTGTTCTTTTAGTAAGCATCATGATAAGTTGCAAGCTGCTAAGTTAGATGAAATTTCATATCTATTAGAAATTGATAAGCTTGAAACTAGTAAAGGAACAAATCAAATTGGTACTTTGAAATGAGTAGGAGATAGTCATTGGGGATCACATTTCTCTTCTATTTGTAGCTTGATAAATATGTATGATGCAACTTGTTCTATTTTGCAAAAAAATATTATTGCTTCATCAAATTATTCTCAATGTGGGATGCTGATAGTGCTTATAATAAGTTTGACCTCATTTGAGTTTGTATTGATTTTGTATTTGATGAGAGAGATTATAGGGATAACAGATGTTCTTTGTCAAGCTTTACAACAACAATCTCTAGATGTAGTTAATGCCATTTATTAAGTTCGCTTTACAAAACATCTTATTCAAAATTAGAGAGAAAATAGTTCGCATAAGTTGTTAAAAGATGTGAGATCTTTTTGTGAAAACCATGAAATTGAAGTTCCTTAATTTGATAGTCCATATGTAGCAAGGCAAGGGCACTCTCATCACCAAAAGAAACACATCACCATAGAGCATTATTTTAGAGTGTAAGTATTTTTTGTTACAATTGAAAAACAATTGCAAGAGTTGAATAGTAGATTTAATGACCAAGCAATGGAGTTGTTAACTTTAAGCTCTACTTTGATTCCTAATGTTCCTACGAAGCTTTTAATATTGATAGTATTTACACTTTTGTAAAAAAATATTATTCTATGGATTTCAGTCAGTAGGAAAAGATTAATTTACAATTTCAACTTCAACATTTCATTATTGATGCCCATCAAGAGTCAAATTTGATGAATTTATCATCATTCAAGATTTGTGTGCATGCTTGGCTTCAACCAAAAATTCAAAAGTTTATTACTTGCTTGATAGATTACTTCGCTTTATCATGACTCATCTTGTTTCTATAGCTACAACTGAAAGATCTTTTTCAGCAATGAAAATCATTAAGAATAGGTTGAGAAATAAGATGGACACTGGGTTTTTAGCTGATAACATGATAATTTACATTGAAAGAGAGGTTTCTTTAACTTTTACTTTTGATTCAATTATTGATGATTTCAGGCCACTCAAAATTTTGATCTATCTTTTTATGATATTATCATAGTGGATATCTGCTAAAATGGTGACTGCATTTTGATATGTTTGAAGATGCACGTGATGATTTACAATAACTTTCAGTTGAAGGTTCAAGAGGTATGATACAAATCATCCACTAATTAATGATATCTATTGTATTTAGTTATGTAAGGTTTGTGTTGCTATTATGCTTTTTGTTTTGATACCTTATAAGGTTTTTTATGTTTACACAAAATTTTAAATTTTATATAATATAAAATTATATAATAAATTTTATTTTTGCTCCCCCTTATTTTTTTTGAGTCAAGCTTTGCCACTGCCTCCAAAGGTGCAATTATTGGCTCTACAATTAGCGGTAGGGAGATTGCCAACAAAAGAGAATCTAGTAAAGCGTGGGATAAAGTTTATTTCTCACTTTCGAAAGATGTTGGTTGTGTGAGGTAACATTTGAAACAAGTTCTCATTTATTTCTCACTTGTCCATTGGCTGTTAAAGTTTAGGATCAACTCTTTGCATGGTGGGGCGTATCTATAGCATTACATAACGAGATTTGCCAACATGGTTTACAATTCATGAGGTTGATTTATGGTAACAAATCAACAAGTTTGACAAGTTTGACAGGTTCGACAAACAAGTTCGGTAACAAAAAAGTTCAACAAGTTTGGGATCAACTCTTTGCATGGTGGGCGTATCTATAGCATTACATAACGAGATTTGCAATTCATGAGGTTGTTTTTCGGTAACAAACAGGTTCGACAAGTTTGATGCTTTGTGTGATTTGTGAGACTATGACAACTTTGGAAGACTCGTAATGTGATATGAATCTAATATACAGATCATCTTGAAAATATGTAAAGTAAGAAAAAGGAACTTGACCCTAATTGCGACCTACTGGTAAAACCAACACTATAAAGTTCTTGTCCAAGAACAAAGGCAAGTTTCTCACAAGAGAAAATAACTGAAAGTTAATATTCTGAATTATGTTGTTCTTGAAAGCTTACAAGAAACTCCTATTTATAGGTAAAGATAGGAAGCTTTGAGCACAAAAGCATTAAAACTCCACTAAGACATTAATTTCCTACGAGCCTTGGTTTCTCACTATCCTATTATTTTCCACTCAGAATTTGTTTCCTACTTACATACGTAATGACTTAGGAACCCTAAAAACTAAAAAAATATCCTGAAAAACATGAAAGGCTATATGAAAAATCCCCCATAAATAAAGGTATGAAAATTACATAATAATTAGAAAATGGACCTTACTCTAAAATGGACCTTACATGAAAGGTTCATTTTATTCTCCAACTTATTGTCTTTAACTTTGCTGAATTTGTCTTCACAATGTTGATATGAACAAACTCTTGGTTAGATACCTCCATGAATATGTTTTGAAAAACCTTAATAATTCTCTCAATTCTTGCTTTAATTATTGGGTCTTTTGTCCATTGTAAAAGATAATTTAACAAAATTAGACCTTGACCGTATCATATTATAATGTCTCTCAGTCTTTACTAGCACAGTGTTTGATGAACCTTTGTTAGTGTTGGCAACTCAACTCAACTCAACTTTTGGGAATGGAGTAAGGCCGCTAACATAACAAACCATACCTTCACAGAAAGGGGGGGGGTGACATATGATATGTTAGGATAGATTTTGAGGGTTCCTCTTGATTTATTTTATCCTTGCAAACAGATTGGTTTCCCATTTTGGATTGCATATCTTATGCTTTCCTTTGTCTTTAATAATATTCTTGACTTATAAAAAAAATTATGACATAAATCAAATTAAAATATTAATTGTTAAACTTCATTGATATCAATCTTATTTTATGTAAACTTCATAATTAATAAAATTATGTTATAAAAATATTGATATATAAAGTAAATATTTTATTTGTATTAAATATTTTTTATAATATATTATATTATCTACTTTTAGATCTAACTAATCTGGTAGAAAATAATATAATGTTATTTCTATCTTTTTTAACAAATAAACGATTTATTTGATAAAAATTCTTATAAAAAAATCTTTTTCTAAAAAATAATTTTTTAAAATATTTGTGGGTATCCATGGATACCAATATGTATTTCTATAATAGGTACTCGACGGGTTTTTAGCGAGTGTGACAGGTTTTATGGTAGGTGAAGTTGCAGGTAACCACTACTCGTATTCACCTTGACTCATTGTCATTCCTAATTATATATTTATAACTAGTTACATTACTGAATATCTAAAGCTAGTTATATAATCAATTATAGATATATAGCTAATAATTTGAGTAGTTATTTTCTTATAAAAGAATAAATATTTTGAATAAAAACTTGTTCTTAAAACTTATTCTTTTACTTAATGTGTTTTTCTCATATATGTGACCATTGACACAGAGATGTGCGCACTAAAGGTTTCTCCACTCTGCATGTTATCCACATAATTATAACTTTTGTCACAAAGGTATGAGAGGTTTATGGGTAGATTTTTTATCTTAGAGCATTAATGGTAGGGTTGTGAACAATGACACAAAGGTGTGAGCAAATGTTAGAGAAGTTTTTCCTTCTTAATGTTTTTTCCATAGGGATGTGACTACTTTCACAAATGTGTGGGTCACGTTAGGAAAACTTTTTTTCCTTAGCACATTATTAGCGTCAGTGAATGTTGTTCTATAATGTGTGGTATCCATTAGGATATGGTTTTTAACATAGAGGTGTGGGAGATTTGTATGTAACTTTTTTCTATTTTAATGCACTTTTCGCAAGTTGTGACCATTGTCACATAGAGGTGGACAATTTTAAAGAAGTTGTTTCTATTCAATGCAAGAAGTTGTTTATATTCAATGCACTTCCTATAAGAATGTGACTACTAAAATAGAAGTAAGTGCGGTCCACGTTATGAAATGTTTTTATGTAATGCATTATCACATGATTATTTACATATTTGATTATAAATGTATATATTTATTTATATAAAAATAGAATAATATTTTATTTATTTTATTTTTTATAAGAATCATTAAAATATTATTTATCAATATTTTTTATTAAAATTAAAACAAAAAAATTTGACAATAATTGAAAATGATCAGTAATAAAATTAAGATTAACCATACTCTTTCTTTTAATAAAAATAAGCATATTAACTATACTTATAAAACAGATTATAGTGCCATATTCAAATTAAAATAATTAGTTATAATTATTGTGCTTCAATTGAATTATTTTAGCAGCGATACCGAGAGGGAGTCTGAGAGTAACTTTGCATTTTTTGACATTCCTCCATGACATTCTTAAGAAAGTAATCCCTCGTGGAACTTTTAATGTAAACAAACCTTGATTCATCTAGAATAAAAAGAATTCTTGTAGTAATATATTGAATTTATTGGTTCAAAATATCTACTACATGGTTTTGGATCTTGGTAAAATTAAAAATCATGGTAATTGTCTCATCCATTAATTAAATTTTATCTTGCACACCAATTTGGATTAGTTTTTGCTCTTTAAACTTCACTTAATTTAGAAAATTGATTTAGAGTTGATTTAATTACTGCAAAGAGGACTTGGTACTTCAATTTTTTTTACAATTTCATTCTACAAAGAATCATTCTTAAAATGGAAGACGGAAAAATCCGCTGATATGTTTTTTTTAAGGAAAGTATATTATTAAAAAGTTGAGGCACATAAAAACCGGATGGTATGTCTTGGATTAGGCATTTTCCCCTTTTTCCACCAAAAGTAAACCTTCCCCACTCGAGGTCTGCAACTATAAGAATTCAAAGAGTAGGACTTGGTATGCAAGCATTAATACTTCAACATGCATCTCTATCTTACACTCCATATATCTAATTACAATTTTTATATGGGAATAATACACGATCATAATTATAATCGATCCTATATGTTATCATCAGATTCGGGTAGAATATCTAATTACGCACGTCATCAGTTTTCGGAGAACAAGTGAGACCTGTGAAAGGGACTCCAATATTCAAGTTGGTGTAAGTTGTGGTAAGGTAGGATAAAAAATGAATGGAAAGCATAGCTTGAGGGGTGTACCTTGCTTTTATAGTATTAGGAGGTTCCTAATTACTTTTTTTTAAGTACGGAGAATGTCCTAGCTTTCTTTTTCAAAAATGGTTACCCTTTTTATGCCGATGGTCGGGTCGAGATATCGAGCTATGGTCGGATAGCGATTCTTTTGCCCGAGTACTTCATGTCTGGTTATAAGAAGGAGAGGGAAGAGAGAGGGGGAATACACTATATAATGTATTGGCAGACTAAGAAATAGTATGCTGAAAAAATAGTTGCCAACTAATCCATCAAACGCAAAGGTTTTCTTAATAAATATTTCTCTTAAAGTAAGTATATTATTTTTTTAAAAGAAAAATCTAAATTCTAACCAAATTTAAACAAAACAAAATGTTCATGACCATAAAAAGTATAAATAATTACAAATTTTAAATATTAATATACAATTATTTAGCAATTATCCATCAAGCAAAACAGAAAACTCACCTTTGCAAATAACTTGATGAGAGAATTCTAATTAATGTAAAACGAAAGCTTCATAATCAAAAGTTGAAATCGAAAAGGGTCTATGTTTGCCGAGGTTTTAGTTCCACTTTTGTCACCAAAGTCACAACCAAATAAATAAAAAAATTAAGTGCTATTTGATTTGATTAAAAAATATTAGAAAATTTAAATTAGTCAGATCCCTAGCAAGACATATTATCGGTACTAGAGCTTTGATAGTTCTCCATAATACAAGATTTCAAAACAATGATTCTCAAAGTATCATTGGAATTTTAGAGGTTGACTTAAATCAGCCCATTTCACTAATATATCTTGCTCCAAACTTTACACTAACCCTTCCAGACTTTGTTAATCACATTAGTCTAGAAGTACAAACTATAGGTTTTAGAACAAATTGGATAGGAGATAACCTACACCTAGACATTACATTCATAGGAAGAATAAGTAATTATATTTCTTCTATGTATAGAATCAACACAAGACCATTAGAAGAAGCAATAAGCTCATATGGTACACAATTTTTGTCAGCTCAGGCATTTACCAGAAGTAATGACGGTCATCTATGGCAAAATTATTTACAAAGGGAAGAACGAACTCCATCACAAATCCAAATACAGCTATTCTACACAATAGATCTAGAGGCTTTAGTTTAAGCTTTACAGACTACACAAATACTCCTCTTATTGATTTAGAACAAAACAGACGGGATAGTGCATCTACTATTCCTAATGATGATCATATTGATATGATGAACATCATAGACAGTGATGATGAAGAAGATGATAATATGACTGATGAAGAATGGAATCATTATCAAGCAAACATAGCTATGCTTAGGCAAGGAACTTTAGACAACATTCTAGACAACCCTTATTGGGAACCTTGGGATACTTTTCCCCCTGAGACAAATGAGATTATAAAACTTCAAGAAAATAAAGAGAATGCTAAAATTGATGATATAGTCAACACATTTTTAAACAAATTACAAATTGAAGAACAAATTGAAGAAAGAGAATTTTCTTATCAATTTACAAATAATTTAGGAGATGAACATGTTTTTTCCATAACATCAGAAAATATAAAGGTAGGTCTCATAAATTATCGGCTACATCCTGCCGGTACACAAAATTATTTTCAAGGATTTCTTCCTCGAGAAACTGTACAAAATATTGTACTTAGTAACAATAAATATGTGTCTCATGGCAAAAGATTACCAGTAGAACCAAACTTCCAAATCCCAAATTTACTTTTAAACATAGGAGGAATAGATCTTCAACTCCTCCCAACATATATTGAACAATGGACTGCTGATGTAATCCGTGATTATGGCATACATCATGAGAAAGATGTACAATCTTCTCAAGAAATGATCACAAAAGGAGAAACATATCTCAACGATATTGCCAGATCTGGCTGGGAATCTTTTAAGAAAAATTTTCCTAATGATCTAAACACACTGGTCATTGAACCAGGTCCAAATATTTACAATTTCTGTTCCCTTATACAGAGATTGTTTACCTCACAATCAGCCAACGACGGCAATACAATTAGACAACAAATTTATTTAGGTCATTTCGAAAGATTATCTATTGAATATTTCGGGAAAATAAAAGAATACTGTCAAGATTATCTCTTGTATGCATCAATAGCTGGTTGCTTTCATGATGTAAATATAAGAGACAAAATGTTTCTTAAACTTCCAAGAAAACTAGGACAAAAAATCTGAGAAACTTGGAAAAATAATAAGGTTACACCCATGTTGAATAACCTCTCAATAAGAATACAACACATTATGAAAATAATGGAAGACACTTGCTCCCATATTGCTATACAAAAATAGCTTAAGCATTTTGATGCTGGGATATGTAGACAAATATACACACCCCAACAATATGCACAAAATAGGTTTAGAAACAGAAAAAATATATCTAGAAACAAACCTAGATACAATAATACACAAAAATTCTTAGGACCAAGAAATCCGAGAAAAACATATACAATAAGGGTCTCTAATGCTAGAAAACCTACTTTAAATCCTAATAGACATGTTAGGAAATTTAGAGACAATAAAACCTACAAACAAACATTAAAATGTTTTGCTTGTAGCTAACCTGGACATTTCTCAAGAGATTGTCCAAACATAGCTAATCTCTACACAAAAGAGGCGCAATTAATAAAATTCATGTCATATGAATCTTCTTCCCATCGATGAAGAAGTTTCTACTGACTCAGAAATCTTATCTGTTATCAGTATAACAGAATACACAGATGAAATAAACCAAGAAAAGGTTCACAAAAATTATGATTTAATAAATGAATTTACAAATAATGAATACAGTCATTTATATCCCAATAATGATAATGACTTCCCAATGGGGGATGAATACAATGAAATGGGACAAATTTTAGATGATTTAGGATATTGCTTTATGAAAGCAATAGAAACAAATCCCTGTTCTCACAAAATACAATTTTATTCTGGTACTAAATCAATTCCATGCCAATATTGTGAAAGGTATTTTCACATATCTCAAAGGGCTCATTGTCCACTTTGTTACAAAAATTTTTGTATTAAATGTGTCAAAGAACACCTGAATATACAAGAGATACCTTCTTACGAAAAGAAAGAAAACACAAATAAAATCTATAACAAAGATTTAATCGATACTAGAATTTCAGTATTGGAAACTCGCATAAATTATCTAGAAGAAAAGGTTATTCTTTTAGAAAAAACAATAAAAGGGAAAACTAAAATAGATTTTCTAGAGTCTAGTTACTCATCTGAACAAAATAATATGATGGGAACAATGGAATGTATCCCATTAGTTTGTAATAAACAACAACTAATAACTTTAAAAGTATTAGTTAAATTAACTTTTCCAAAAATAAATAACAACCCATCAACAGAAAAAACCATTCAAGCATTATTAGATATAGGATGCTCAGAAACAGTTATATGTAAAACTATAACTCCACACCACAACATAATAAAGAGTAAATACATACAAAAAACTAGAACTATGTCTAGAGAAATTATGATAAATGATGAAGAGGTTAATAATGTTACTCTTCAATTCAGTAGAACTTTTGACCTTTTTGGTCATTAAATTTTTATAAAAACAATGAAGGTAGAAAACTTAGTTTCCTCAAAACAAAAAATGATAATTGGTTTAGATTTTATTTTAGGCCAACATAGGTATGTCACTATAAACAAAGATTATGTCATGATTAGTGATAAAACACAAATGACACCAATAGTTAGTGGTGACTCTTTAAAACAAGATACTACCCCTAATGAGTGTCATTGTAAAAATTTAACATCTCCTGGTACATGTGATTGTACTATAGATGTATCAAATATTTTAAATGAAACAGTAGAGGATTATTCCTCTTTATCACTATTATTAGACAATATAGTTGAGGCTTTTTCTTCTATAAAAATTTCAAAATCTATAAAATTTGAAAACATACAACAAATCCTCGATAGGTTAAACAAAACAAATATAATAGGAAAAAATCCTACAAAATTTTGGGACAGAGACCCTGTAATCTGTAAGTTGGAAATAATTAATCCAGACTTAATAATTAAAACCAAAGACATTCATTTCAACAATTGGGAACAAGAAGAATGTCAAAACCATATACAAAATTTACTAAAACTAAAAGTGATAGCACCTAGTGTCAGTCCACATAGAAGTCTGGCATTCATAGTCAATAAATCTTCTGAACAAAAAAGAGGTAAATCTAAGATGGTTTCCAATTATAAAAGACTAAACGATAACACAGTAGAAGATGGATATTTGATTCCATCTAAAGATGTGTTAATAAATCGAATTCAAAATGCCAAATGGTTTTCTAAATTCGACCTAAAAAGTGGATTTCATCAGGTTAAAATGGATCTTGAATCAATAAAATGGACAACCTTCTCTTGTTCTAAAGGTCTATTTGAATGGAATGTTATGCCATTCGGACTAAAAAATGCTCCTGCCGTTTTTCAACAAAAAATAGACAATATTTTTAAAGATGTTAAGACTTTTACATGTGTATACATTGATGATATACTAATTTTCTAAAAAACAAAAGATAACCATTTTCATCATTTAAAACAAGTTTTATACAAATTGGAACATTATGGTTTAATAGTTTCAAAATCTAAAATGGAGATTTGTAAAAATTTCATAGAATTTCTCGGTACCGAAATTGGCAACGGAACCATAAAACTCCAGCCACATATATCAAAGAAAATACAAGATTTTCCTGATAAAATGGAAGATATTAAAACACTTAGATCCTTTTTAGGACTTCTAAATTATGCTCGAAGTTTTATTCCTGATTTAGGAAAATATACATCTCCGTTACACAACAAAACTGCTTTAAAAGGCGAAAGAAAATCTAATTCTGAAGATGTAAAACTAGTTCAGAAAATAAAACATATGGTAACAAAATTACCTGTTTTACAATTACCATTAGATTCTGATTATCTAATAATTGAATGTGATGGTTGTGAATTAGGATGGGGAGCCATCCTTAAACGAAAGAAAAATAAACACCTACCAAAGGCAGAAGAACAGATATGCTGATATGCCTCTGGTAAATACACAACAAAACAAAAAATTTACAAAACTAGCACTGATTATGAAGTCAATGCAATCATACATGCAATGGACACATTTAAATTATTTTTTATAAATAAACAAGAATTAACAATTAGAACAGATTGTGAAGCCATAGTTTCTTATGGTAAAAATCAAATTAACAATGACAAAAAACCTCATAAACGATGGTTACTTTTTAAGGATTAGATAAATTTTTCTGGAAAAGTTATACATTTTGAACATATAAAAGGTGTTGATAATACTTGTGCTGATATTTTATCCAGGTACATCAGGTGAATTCATCACCCTTACAAAGACTTTTTCAAGTCCACATGCTCGAAAATACAAAGAAGGATGCCTTCGGCCCCAAACAAGTAAAGTCCCTATTTAATGCGGACCAATACAGTAAGTTCGGCAAACAAGAATTGCCGATCCTTACAAATATCTTTCAATACCCTGGAAGAGACCAAACAAATGTCAAATTAAATGTTTTAATTGACAATATTTAGAATATTCCAAAATACACAACACAGAATGAACACCAAGTGACAAGGGTAAAACAAAGCATCATAAGCACATTATACAGCTTTTGTTGTCAAGACAATAAAGGAGTAGCGTTAACTTCTCCCGCCTCTCCTTCTGGGAAAGGTTCACACATTTTACCCTTATAACAAGCAAGAACAAAGGTGTCTATACATCATTTAAAGACCTCAGTGAGGCAAAATAAGACTAGTTCTGGTGCACATACAAAGGCTTCTATTCAAAAGAAAAAGCAGAAATGGCAGTTCGGTTGGAAACAATCGATGAAGAAAAAATAAAAATTGCCTTTCAATTTGAGCCTCATGCTCAAACACAAACATATGCTACTACTGCTTGCAGTATCCCACAACAAAGGAATCCAAATATCCTTCTAGGTAAATTTGGGTTAATACAGGACTTTCTATTTGAGGTCCATGCTGAAACAACAAATTACGATGGATTATTCGTAAAAATACAAACTTATTTCAATAACAGAAATCCGTGTTTAGGATCTTCTGATGGTTGTAAAACTGTTGACAAAGACTGCACTTGCCAGTTAAAATTCATCTTCAAACGAGCTCAAATTGATTTGAGTTCTTTCAAATCTCACTTATACAGAGATGTTCTGATAACTCCCATGATGCTACTAGAATCGGGTTGCCTTCACTCCTTGGCGATACCCCCCACAGATAGATTTTCTGCCCTCGCTCCAGTATTAAACTCAGTCATAAATGATATTCAGGCTGAGCACATGCAACGAGTGGCTTTACAAATTACCACTTCTCCAAGAAGTGCATATAATCCTGATAGTTTAGCCACACATGTAATAAAATTATTTACTGAGACAAATCCAGAGATTCATAGTCTTACATTATTTGAGCATGATCCACTTAAAGGATTATCTCTAAATAAAGACAAATTATACCAGTACAACCTCTGGAAGGCATACATTGAAGGGTTCAACTGGAACTTCTCAGAAAGAGATTCTGAGATTTTTATGTTGTTAAAGGAAACCCAAAACACAAAATTATACTGGAAAAAGATTATGGGTAATAAATTTCACCCATTTCCAATTGAGGCAAACTTTTCTCTTGTGAAACATTTTGAAAAAGAAAGGTTACACAAAGAAATATACGAAGAAACTGGTTTTTATGGCCAGAACACACCGGGACTATCGTCCTTTCCATCCGATTGTGATGATACAGAAGATCCATGTCTTCATGAACAGATGGACAAAGAAACAACTGACTTAGACACACTAGCTCGAGTTCGAAGAGCAAATTAAAATTTTACCTACGACACAGTAATTTTATCTCTTACCAAGATAATAGACTAAAGGGTAAAATTTACCTTCAAAACAGGTCGCCAGTCACAAAGTAACCTTCTCAGCAGGTTACCAGTCATAGGGTTACCTACAGAACCGGTTTCAGGTTATACAATTTTTCTATAAAAGCCTCTTATGCTGAGCAGGTCCTGAATACACTCTCCTCCTTCTCTCTACACTCCCCCCTCTCTCTCTAAAACCCCTTTTTGATACTTGTAAAAATTTCTCCATCAATAAAATAAGAAGTTTTCTACAACCCCTCCCCTCTCCTCCCTTTTTGTAAGTATTTCCTTAATAACTTGTGTATATTTTCTTTCAAAGTATGGAGTAGTTTTCTTATAAGGTATCTTCGGATGCCTTAAGTAATAAATATTTAAAGATGCGATGATCATTTAAAGGCTTATTATATGTTAATTAAATTTACTTTCTATCAAGTTTATAAGCAGATGTCTAACCGGCTCTGCCAGATTCAGTAGCTTATAAACTTGTCCTGTTATGTTGTTATTTGTATAGATATAATTTTCTATCAAGATTATACGAATATGTCTAACCGGCTCTGCCAGATTCAGTATCATATAATTTTGATATGTTATTATGTATATTTTATTTTGTTTAAAATTTTCTCCTCCTTCTTTTTCAATTTCTTCTTTCTCATCTTCTTCATCTCTCTCTCTCTCTCTTTTTCTTGGTATCAGAGTCATGTTCTTTCCAAGGCAGGTTCTTTTATCATGTACATCTTAATTTTCTGATTGAAGAATATATCTGGTAAAAATGTATAGTGTTTGTTGGGATACCCTTGGTAGTTGAAGGGCAGTGATGGGCCAGTGGAGAGCCTTTGTAAGACCCTAGTTTCCTACCTTGATGGGTTGAGAAACACGTGCAAATTGCAATACTGAGTTCAGATATATTCTTCATGAAGTTTAATTGCAAAAAAAAAAAAAAAGAGTTTTTTTTAATTTTTCTGGTAAGCCTTATGATTTTCTATATTCTTTAATATTTATTGCTTTATCGTGTATTCCGTGGATACATTATCTTTCTGCTTCTGCTTATCCTCTTCTGCTATCTCTACTGCTTTCACTTTCTTTTTGCTCATACTACTGCACTCTCATACTACTTTATAAACAAATTTTTACAAACAAATGGCTAATATACAACCTTTTAAAGGAACAGACTACAAAGCAGCTCTTTCGGCTGTAGAATTTTTAACAAAATCCCCTCCAGTGGGATATACAAAACCTTCTACTGACGTAGATTTGATTCACACAATTTTAATAGGACAAAATAATACAATAATAGCTTTGCTGGAAGAAGTTTCTAGAAAGTTATCTAAACTTATAGACACAAACAAAAATGAAAATATTTCAGAAGAAATAAATAATTTAGCAACCAAAGTTTCTTATCTAATTAAATTTTGTAAATGTGTTATTAATCATTACTTAATATGATTTTTATCACTTTTAAAAATATTTAAATAATTTCTTTTATTGGGAGAATTTTTTAAATATTTATTAATAGTTTAATAAAAATAATCTCACTTTAAATATCTAAAAAATAAAATTTAAAATTTTATCATATATTTAATTAGTAAAAATTATAATCATATTACTACTTGTCTAGTCATTATTTATTTTTTACATAACTATAAATATATTTATTGTTTATTTAACATAAATTTTGTTATATCTTTTAAATTAAGTATTAAAATTTTATCATATATTTAATTAGTGAAAAATATAATTATATTACTACTTGTTTAGTCATTATTTATTTTTTACATAACTATAAATATATTTATTGTTTATTTAACATAAATTATGTTATATCTTTTAAATTAAGTATTATTTAAAAAATAAATTATAAAAAAACGTAGATTGTGATTTGATTCCATTTATGTTAATATTCAAGTTTTATACCAAACTGGATTTAACTGTGAATTTAAATATTTAATAAATCAATCAAACACATATCATGTTAATTTTTTATTGATTTTTATTTAGTTTAAGTTATTTAGTTTTAAACACCTCTAACTCTCTGTCTCTATCCCTTAAGGCTACATCATGTCAAACAGGGAATCTTCAACTTTCCACCCTGGCCACATATCATCACTTATCAGGTTTCTGTACTTTATTATTATTACTTAGGAAAATAAGAAAACGATGTCGTCGAAACTAGGAAACCATCACATTGTATTTCCCATAATCATTATACCTTGATAAGACCGGTTAACTAATGCTTGGAGTGGTAACAAAGACATTAAGTCAGAATATTATGCATAATTAAGTCATAAATTTCAGAACTATATATTTGAAAAAAAAATTAAATTATATAAAATATGACCCCTTTGGTATAAAAATATTAAGTAAAATTGGGAAATTGGTAATGTATTATGTAGAATTAATTTTAATAAATAAGAAAGTAAGTGAAACCTAGACGAAACTCGGTCTAAATTTAATATTCTAAAATGGTGGCATGACACAGGTTGCAGGTTGTAGCCACCACAACCCCAACCCCAACCCCAGTTTCAATCATTCAAACAAAGACGGTCTTGCCAACATCCTTTTCCTGTATCTGAGGGCCCACTCTTCAATATCAGTTTTGGTTATGTAGTTAACCATTTTGAAAGGTGAAATCTTTTTTGAGGATTGCATCATCCATGCCATGGGGTTGAAGCTGAAGGTGGAGGCACTGTTCCTTGTTGTCCTCTTGCTCCTTGTGTGGCAACCCTCTTGTGGGGTGGCAGAGGATTGGTCTACTTCTACTAGGCGACTCAGTAGGCATAACAACCCCATCCCTAACTGCGGACACCTGCTCTTGAAGTCACAATGCTCAGAGAACTCAAAGTGCAGCTGGTGCACCAGTCACGACCTTGATCACATGTGCTTTTCCAAATCTGAGGCTTTGAGGTTGCCTCCCCAGGTTTTCTCTTGTGCCTTCATCCCCTGAGATCTATTCTCTGTTCGATCTCTCTTCCCTCCACTAACAATTTTCCGGGACTACTTTTATTTTTACTCTTTTTCTTTTTCATCTATGACTTGATAGAGCCTGGCTCTATATTTGATACTTCTTCTTCTTGTATATTCACTTTATGATTTACTTCAGACTTTAGAACTGGTTAGGATGTACTTCAAGGTAGAGAGGAAATCGCTACATTTTATCCTTTTGCTTTATCTGTTGCCAAACAGGCCTTTGCTTTTTTTGGGATGAGGGGCGGAGCTAGCAAGTAACACTGCAAAACCTTCACTACAAACAGATAAAAAACTCATTATCTGTTTATCAATTTTTCTTAATAAACTAATGATGAAAACAACACTCCATTCCAATTCTACCTTTGTTTTCTAGCTCTTGGATGATCACTTTGCTCATTATCGTTATAATTAGAAATACTTGGTCTCATTAGATAACCTATTTACAAAGAAAAAAAAAAAAAACCCTGATAATATTGCAGCTTTGGCTAGGAAAGAAAAATGTGCTTGTTTTATTTCTATGCCAATTTAACGTTTTGGCTTGGTTTATCAATTGGGGAGGAAACTACTGTGTATGCTCTTTTAATAATGTTGACGGTGCTTGGTATAATTGAAAATAGTTCTGGGGTGACAGGGGACAAGGGAGTGATTAATAATGCTCTAGTTGCGAATGTCTTGAGTTAGTATAGTCATCACCAATTGTTGGTTTTCATCTTATCACCTTCCTATTCTTTTTTAACTCTTTAAAAGCAAACAAAGATAAAAATCAAGATATAATGTGCAGATGATAATTGAAGGAAAATCCAGGTTTCTGATTTCATAATGGCTTTTAGTTTAACATTGAATTAGTGTTATCAACCGTGGATGCTGCAAGGCCAAAATTCCGTCATAAAAACATGGCATTGAGTCTTACGGCACCACCATGACACACATCTCTTCACAAATTCTGTAATCTTCCATGTCATAACACTATTATGCGGCTATAGGGGTTATTTAACAATGCTGGATTTAATCATTTTAACTTTTAGGATCCATTTGCATGATGATTAACAAAGTTATACTCTGACCATTTATTTGGTTCAAGAACTCTGTATTTTTGTGCAACCAGGAAGACAATTAAGATCTCACAAAATGTTCAGTCCTCCTTGCCCCTACATTCCTATCTCGTTGTTTCTTGTTCTTCACCTTCACCCAACAATCTGCACAAACGTTCTTCATTTATTAACAGGTTAGCCTATAATAATAAGAAGTAATCATCATCGTATTAGTACTATAGTTTGGGATCATTTTTTTGGTGCTATATTGAGGTTGTTGATTTTTTAAAAGGTTTATCCGTTTATATACATGAGTAGTTGTGTAACTTTAGCTCTGATAGCTGTTATCTTATTTAATAAGTCTTAGTACAAAGTAGACTTGTAATATCTAATGATCTATCTTATTTTCGTCTTTGACTTACCGTGAAATGGGCTATTTGTATTCAGATTCTGCTCTTTCTTGCTCAAATTAAGATTTAATACTAAGAAGTTGCTTGCAAGCTTCAAAGGGCAAACTTATGCTTTGAGCCAAACTATTCCTGAAATATATAAACTAAACTTATTTAATGTTCAATCCTACTCACTTCTTTTACTGCATAACATAAACTAATTTAAGTTTGACTTTTATCTTTATTATATAAATTAGTCACTTCCAAGTTATAAGTCTACTAGGGGTATGGAGCACTTCGTATCTCTTATATTTTTAAATAATAATAAAATGGAAAAAAAATTAAATGAAATATGAAAAATAAAAAATTATTTTTTTATTGGTAGTTATTTAAAGTAAAAAATATCCAATTAAATGTGTAAAAAAAAAAAAGAAGTATTCTAATTATAATAGTTATAGATTTTTAAGGACAAAAATATTCAATTAAATGTTTAAAAAACATAAGGTATTCTAAAATAACAGTTAGAGTTGTAGATAAACAAACTCGTGTGTGCATATATAGAATGATATAAAAATGTAATTTCATATCAATATATTTAGTAAAATTGTAATTTTATCATTTTCTCATTTTTAAGTTTAAATATTTGTGTATTTTCTTTCTCTTTTAACTTTTATCTTTATGAAAATGTTTATTAAATACTTAATTAATAAAAATATGTTTTATGAACAAAGACGAAAATAAATTTTGAACCTAACATCTCATAATCTCATATAAACTCTTAGAATTTGTTTATGTATCTACTGAAACAAATAAGTTTTTTTTTTTTATTATTTGTCCTACTTTAAAACGGTTTTTTTCCTGGATATAAATATTAAACCGGTTGCAGAGAGGCCCAAAAAGAGCAATGGATTCTCTATGAGTGGCCCAGAAGCACATAATCACTTAGGTCCTTCCTATTTACACCACCGTCATGCATCTCCATTTCTTTTATAGGGAGGGATTTACTTGCTCCAAGATTAAGTTTAAAAAATTTACTCTTCATCCCAACCTTCATTTTCTTGAAATCTAATAGTAAAGATTAGTTATTCATTACAATTGTTAGATTTCACTAAAATGAATGGTGAAAATAGAGAGTAACTTCCTTAAACTTACTCTTAGAGTAAATAGATCCCCTTATATATAGAGAGAGAGAAAGAGAGGACAACTCAGGTGAGAAAAAAAGTTACAGTGAGAAATAAAAAAACTTAATAATAACCTTAGGATTTTAATAAAATGTTCAAATTGAGTTATTTCCTAAACAAACTCACGTGATTCTCTCGTACAGAGACCTCTTCCACAAATCAAATCCTTGTTTAACGGGTTACTCTCTCGTCACCCTGAATCCTCTGCAAGATCGCTACTATCCTCACATATCACAACTGTTACATTATTTGCAATTGTGCAAAAATTGTTATTTTCACTCCATCAATTTCCTAAATACAAGCCAATGGACTGGAAAAAAATTGAACTTGAAAGAAAGATTTTGACTGCATTTAGTTTTGAAATTTAAGTTGGGACTAATTAATTGTTTGTTTTAAAATTTTAATCAAAATTGCTTTTCCCTAAAATTAGGTTCAAAAAGCTCCAAGAATGGCTATGAATGGCTACAACTGATGGAGTATTTCATCTTATATTAATCCATTACAACCATTGATGGTAGTTCTTGGAGCTTCTTGATCTAATTCTATGGAAAGATATGTGAGGATAGTAACGATCTTGAAAAGGATTCAGGGGTGACAAGAGAGGAGTGTGTGAAACAAAGATTTGGTTTGTGGGAGAGTTTGTGTAAGAGAAGCACATAAGCTTGTTTAATTAACAACTTAATTTGAACTGTTTATTAAAATTCTAAGATCATTACTAAGTTTTCTTATTTTTTATTCTAATATTTTTTCTCACCTAAATTGTGCTGAGTATATATACATGGACAGATACACACTAAGGATGAATGTGTAAATAGAAAAGGGCTCGCTTAGTATAGGATCCTAAGCAGTTTTTTTATTTAATTGTTTGGGCCTATATTCTTATTAGGGTTGGAACAGATCATACGAACTACGGACAAATAAGCTTACGCAAACACCAAAACTTAGAAAAACCTCAAGCTTACGCAAACACCAAAACTTAGGAAAACCTCGAGGAAAAGAACAATAAGAAGACTTTCTAGCAGTGGAAACAAATATTATGATAAGCAGCATGAAGCACACTTCAAGGTAACGAATGTTTTTTTTAGTGAATGATTGTTTTCAAATCATTGTTACTTTTTCGGACTTCATACAGATAATTTAAAAATAGGAAGTTACTCAAAAACCTTGACACGAAATGAATGAAGTCACAGTTGTTGAAAGCACTCTAAACAATAATTTAATGAAAAGTGGCATATAAGAAGCTATTGGAATTGAATTTATTAATGGTAAAAAATTTAAACAGTTCATACGAAATCAAACTTCATTGTCGTTAATATAAAAAGCATGACATCTAAAAAAGTCTTTGCCTGCCACCCAATTATAAATTTATTAAAATTAAGTTATCAACATGTTTCCATTTCATCTCTTTACGAATCCACAGGGAAGCTGATTCCGAAATATGTTACTGTTCATATTGGTGACGCGTTGTTCCTGTCATGTGTAATGGAATTAGTGGGATCAACCATTTTCTTCAGTCAACTTAATCTTAACTTTAATTTTAGTGCATTTGTTAGTGTAAAAATAATCATATTATCATCTAACAATATGTATCAGTGTCGCATTATTTAACAGAAATTACATTTTATATATTATTAAATTCATCGAGTAATGTAAAAGGGTTCTATTACGTACAAGTTTATTTTTTGTATACTAATAAGACATCAAAATTAAACACTTCAATTGGTTGTTCTTGTAAATATTTTGTTTGGTTCAGAAACTTAAGATGGAGACGGGTATGGTTCTGGACAATTTTTGGCAAGCTAAGCAAGACAGAGAAAGGCTTCAGCTGAACTCCATAGTGACGATCATGCCAAAATAATTTGGGTGCAAATGATATACTTGCAGTTAGGGTTGACAAAGATTTAATAAAAATAATTTTTAAAAGATATTTTTAACATATGAGCAAATAAAAGAGAAAAACTTGAGATAGAACGCAAAAAGAACTTAGATAAGACCAGAAGAAAAAGTGGTGTTAAAAAATTATTCAAATTTAAGATACTTAAACCAAGTACAATTAGAAGATGAACTTAGTATGAAAAGTGTGTTGGAAATAATAGTGGATTGATATTAATCAATTATATTTTATCATTACCTGGCAATTTAAGATTTGGTGATAATCATATTTTATAATATCTTTATGATTATTTGAATGAGATTATAGTAAGATTGACTCTGTGATGGGTTGAGTCAATCATAAAAAGCCCATTTGAGGGGTCTCTGCCTACCCTGGGGGATTATAAATTTGCCATCCCATTAAGCAAATTATAACAACAACAACAATACACACTCTCTAGAATAATCCCCTAGAAAGTAGGTAGTAAAACCCTCAAGAGTTCTTGTTGAACTCATATCTCTATAATAATCATTCATAGGGTTTTTGTTCTTGAAGATCAAGAACTTCAATTCAATATATATGAGGTACACAGATTCTCTTTCCTTTATCTTTTTATATTTAATTCTCTATACATACTATAATCTTGTATCTATTGATTTAAGGTTTCCTTTTATTTCCATCAATTGGTATCAGAGCCAGATTAGATACATATTATGGTTGGTTGTTTTCTATTAGAGAATTATGGTTGTTTTCTATTAGAAAATTAAATTTGAATTGAAGATTTTTTGTGTTATTAGTGAAATTTTATAATATAGTTCACTATTAGTTTTTTCACAAAAAAAAATGAGGGTTTACGCTACTTGTTATTGTTAAAATAACATGTTAAAGTTTCATTCCCTTACTCTTACATGGGTAAATTATATATTGAAACTTTTTTTTAATTGCTACCCCTTTAAAACCTAGTTTTCTTTTAAATAATTATGGGTAAATTGTTTTTAAAATTACCTAATGGTTTTCCTTTTTTTATGTTTGACCAATATGAGTCATTTGTGTGGGCAACATAATATATTTGTATTAACTTTACTTTGGAAAGTGTTAATGGGGTTGCCTGGACTCATTTTTATACCCATATCTTTGTAATTTGGTCAAGGGAGAACTTTGTCGTTTTGATACGATCATGTATGATGATTCGTGTGTTAAATTCATTCTCAGAAGCATTGAATGTGGTTGCTAATTTTTATATTCTTATTTTTTCAAAAATACCATATTTATTTAATATTTTTATATTATTAGTATTTTGAGTATAAAAAAAAATTGATTAATTCAAGATTAAATTAAATTTTTTTTCTATTATAATCTTGAATTTTTTACCTATTTTCATTGTGATAATTCTTTACAGTATTTGTATTCTCCAATTATACTGTACTCTCTTTAATATTGAATTATCATTTATAAATTGATTTTAGGTTATTTTATTAATTATGCACAATCTTAATTGTCCTTCTCTTATGAACATAATTTTCTTTATTAATTTGCATTATTATTACTTGTCTATCACGGGTATAATAATGTGAATTTTGTATGTTGGTCATATAATATATATGATTAAAATTATGCAAATTTATTGGACAATATGCATAATTTCTTTTTTTATTTACATAATTATAATTTCACTATTTTATATGCATTTATGTGAATTTTGTGATATAATTATTTTTTTTATTGCATTGATGATAACTATACTCTATCGGTGTATTGTTATTAATGTAATTTGGTGTTATACAATGTATTTTTCTTGGCCTATGTTAATGATTTTCTTATACCCTATCGGTATTAGGATTTTATTGATATAAGTTATAGTACATTGTAATTTCTTTAGGGATTCTCTTTTAACTGAACTTTTAGAATTACATAATGTTTCCCTATTTTTGTAATGTTCAGTTTATTTCCCTCATTTGATCATGTTTAGTTATATTTATATGGAACCAAAATTTACACTCTCATTTCCTTTTGTTCCATATTGACTTATAACTTTTAATTGGACATTTTTCCTTCAAAACAAAAAAAAAAAATGCTGCATTTTTTGTGGTGCAAATTTTCTATATATATATATATATATATATATATTGATAAAGAAATAGTTGAATTTTATTTAGCCCTCTGGGTATTTTTTTGTTATGTCAACTTATTTTTTCTTTATCAAGTGGAAGGATTTTGTATATTAGAATTTTAATTAATATCTTATAAAATAAATTGTTGTGATATAAGATTTTTACTTTAAATGTCCAATTAATCATACATGTGCAAAAACAAATGTTCTTGATAAAATTATTTTTTCTTATCACATTATTTGTGATCACATTGTTGGGATCTATATTAAGGATTTTATATTGGTCTCTTGTAAAATATTTTCTTGTATAACAAACTCTCTGTTGATTTGCAATATTAGTATGCAATTCTTGTAAGGACAATATAGGAATCCCAAATTTTAAGAGATTAATTTCTCCATACCATATTTTATAATATTGTTAATGGTATTCTTGTAAAAGCTAGAGGCTTTATTTTGGGATATATAAATAAACCTATGTCCATAATAAATTGTAATGAGAGTTAGAGACTATTTATTATTATATCCTTAATATATGCAAGAATAGGTCTCATTCTTCCGCTGTGTGTAATCATGTTTTATTCTCAAGTGTGCGTAAATATTGTTTATTGTAGCACTTGATTTTTGTTTATGATTACTTGAGAACTTGCTTATGATCTCATATTCTACGTAAAATTATCAAGTGATCTATTTTCTCACTCATGTAATTATTTTTTCAAGATCCTCATAGGGGTCAATATTTTTGTAAAAATTGATTAATATGTGGTTAATTATGAAACCATTTGTGAGAATTATTTATTCTTATGGATGAATTTGTAGGTTTCATATTCTTGTTATTTTAACCACTTCTCTGATTAATCATTTGTTATTCTACTACTTTCTAATTCCTTAAGTAGAATAATAGTGAATTTTAATTCACTTTTATTATTATCTTATAAAGTCATCATCCCACTATCACTAGAACTTTCAATACTAGTGTACCCTAATGATAATCCTAATATTTTTTTGGTATATTAAGGATTAGTGGGAGTATATATAATCTTGTATTATCTCTCGAAACTTATATATTTTTTATTGTCATATAATCTTGTGCACATTTAATTATGATATGACATATTCTATAGGGCTTCTCTATTTATTTTGGTCCTATTTTTATTGAGATACATAAAATCAATTGTATCTTTGTAGACATCTTTAACTGATGTTAAGGTCATTCTGTTGGGTACTGCACATTAATCCTTTTGGCATAAAATTATGCATTGTGCATCTCTTTTACCCAAATTTAATATTGATCAAAATTTTAGAAGTATATAATTTTGTATCATGTCTCGAGACTTATCTATCTATATTGTCATATATTCTTGTGCACATTTAATTGTGATATGACATACTTTATAGGACTTGACTATTTATTTTTGTCCTATTTTAATTGAGATACATAATTCATTGTATCTTAATAGACATCTTTAATGGATGTTAAGAGCATTTTGTTGGGTATTGCACATTAATTCTTTTGGTATGCAATTAAGTATTGTGCTTTTCTTTACCCAAAATTTCACATTTTGTTTGGTCAAAATTCTATAAGTATATTGTAGATGCAATACTCCTATCGAGTATGATTTTCTACTTTGTAAAAAAGTGCTTATTATGATAGTACTCCTATTGAGTACAATTTTGCACTTTTGAAGTACTTATGAATTTTTTTTGTTTGGACCAATTATTTAAGTGTTTGCTCAATTGACATTTTGTGGCCACAATAATCTGAGTATCATTTTATATAAACTAGGTGTCTATGTGGTTTTAGTAGGGAATTTATGGATTTCCTACTTATCTTTGGATTCTTACATAGTCACTCTTTTGTGAAACTCAGATTAGTTAAATGTCAAATATTATAGAGCATTTATGTAGCCTATATGTAATTACATATGTTATTAGGCTATGATGAATAATTATATGCATGTAAATTATGCTTTCTCACCTATATAATTTTTCGGACTCAAGTAAAAAAAAATTATATTAATTAAACATTTTTTTATTCACTGATCAAATACTTAACTTTGGAGTTTTATAACTCATATGGTTTGGTTAAGTTTTGATGTCTTAGATCAGTGGGAGTCTGAAAACTTTCTTATGAGATATGTGTGAAGTAATATCATTTTAGTAACATATCTCTTAGCATTTTTGGATGCTTGAGACCATGTAGTATCATTTTATTGAATTACATTATTCTATATACTTTATGAGAAATATTTATGATATATATCCCTATCGGATATTATTTTGTAGCTCAAATTTCTCATTGTCTAATATAAGATTTGTCTATAATTGTCATTCTAGCTTAATGATTTATCTTTGTATTATTGATTAATACCATCCAAGTGGGAGAATGTTGGAAATAATAGTGGATTGATATTAATCAATTATATTTTATCATTACCTGGAAATTTAAGATTTGGTGATAATCATATCTTATAATATCTTTATGATTATTTGAATGGGATTATAGTAAGATTGACTCTGTGATGGGTTGAGTCAATCATAAAAAGCCTATTTGAGGGGTCTCTGCCTACCCTGGGGGATTATAAATTTGTCATCCCATTAAGCAAATTATAACAACAACAATACACACTCTCTAGAATAATCCCCTAGAAAGTAGGTAGTAAAACCCTCAAGAGTTCTTATTGAACTCATATCTCTATAATAATCATTCATAGGGTTTTTGTTCTTGAAGATCAAGAACTTCAATTCAATATATATGAGGTACACAGATTCTCTTTCCTCTATCTTTTTATATTTAATTCTCTATACATACTATAATCTTGTATCTGTTGATTTAAGGTTTCCTTTTATTTCCATAAAAGTGGTGATTAAAACCTTCTATTTACTAGAACATCTTAAGACATTAGGGATATTGCTATAGAGAAAAGTTTGAGAACACATTACTTCTATATATGAACTCCAACATTTAAAGTCGTTTTTAAGATATATAAGTTGGTGAGACATTTAATGAATGTATATTTTTCGTATAAATAGACATCACGCCCCCGTCATTTAACCCTTAGTTATAACATCTACTCAAAAACTCTGAAAATCTAGACGCCTACGAATAAAATGGTAAGCGATGTTAAGATTAATATGTATGTTCAAACCCAATTCTTATCGATGCAATTTACATTTTCTGCAATAATGTTATTTATTTTTCAATTTAAGTATTCTTCTTTTTTTATTTATTTACTCATTCATTTAGTTTACGAGATTTTAATTTTGAACTTATTTTGCTTTTGCTCGAGAACAAAAAAACTTTGTGAACATCTTATTACTAGGATCTTAAAATAGAAATTTTAAACATTGCAATTTGTTTTACTTTTGAGAACACACCTTTGTCTTTTATCTTTATCAAATCTACCAAAGAAATGTATAAACACACAATCACAAATCTAAAAGTTCCACAATTAAAATAAGTTGTTTCAATTTGGAACCAAGGTAAAAATAAAAGTCGCTATTTCAAATTTAATAAATTCAATTTTCACAACAAATAAATTGGTATGTTTGATGAAACTACATTGTCAGAATTCATATAGAACCAGTCCAAAAACCATGTATGAGACTTAGAAATTGAAGGATCATCATAAGTAACAATCAAGACCACATATAAAATCAAGCTTGACATAACGTCGAAACTTTACAAGTTGAAAATACAACTACAGTTCCAGAAACTCAAGAAAATATTAATCATGATCAAAACGTATCAATACTTAGTTTGACCCAAAACAATGTGGTTAACATTGAAGGAGTATTTCCACATATCTTGCGGTTACTTGGCTTATAAGTAGTATGATGGCTAATGAAATGGAACATGTCTATTACCTACGTAGGTACACAACTATAGTCGTTAGGTTTGAAAGCATATCCCATTTTTCAATAATACCAACATAAAGGACTGAGAATTTTAATCCCTCTAATATGCCAATATTCAATCTATGAAATTCAAAGATGAGATATCAAAATATAGGGAACCATAGGTACAATAGAGGAAATGCATGAAACCAAAACCTTCATATGATCAACCAGGAAATCGAACTATCATTCAAGTTTTGTGTTGTTCCTCCCAGATATATCTTGAAAACTTAGTTACCCAAAGGTCTGAAGGTCCCAAAATTTTCTAAATTTGTAGGATAAATAAGAGAATATATAGTATAACACATAGCAAGATATCAGATCCAATATGGAGACACAATGGACAAACAAAAACCTTAAGATGAAATATTTCACTAGTTCTATTACAAAAAATGCCATCACATAGTTTACAACCCTACCTACTAATTCAATTTACATTTGGGGGCAACTAGAAAGATATTTTCACGAGGACTTCTTCAGAAGAGAGACTAAATTTATCCTAATTGACTTAATAAGTATTAGGATATATCAATTTGAGACTATAGATGATTATTTAAGTTGATTTAGGCAAACCAAATGTAGATGTTATACCCAAGTACCTAAACATGAGTTGATTAGAATGGCTTCAGTAATTCTCGAGTTATCAGTTCGAATGAAGTTAGTAAACCAACAAATAATGGCTATGACTCAGCTGGTTGACAAATTTAGGAGAATTGAGTAATTGAAATATAAGTAGGGGTATTCACATATACAACTTGCTTTGATGGGTATAATCCTTTTATCCAATTTAATTAGTTATGTGAATCGATCCAAATGTAATTGGATCAAATTCGATTCAATTTAATCAAATCTAACTTTGGTTGGATAGGTTTACGAATTTGAACTTTATAAATCCAATTATTTGTGAACCAATTTGATTTATTTATTATTTATTTTATTATTTTATATATAGTCAATAGGGTTAAATAACAATAAATGCAACAACAAAAAACAATGGTATTTAACTTTGTATAAAATCATTTCATAGATTTTTTTGCATTGAAGGTAAATAAGGGTGCAGGTGTCACTGTAAGACCTATATTCAACACAACCAATACATTTCAAGGTTATAAATTGTGGTTTTATTTTTAATCTAATAATTTCAATTTTAGACTAATTCATAAATAATTTCTTACAATATTTTCATTTAATATATTATTTTTAAGTTAAAATAAGTTGGAAAGACTATTAGTTATTTAGTTTAAGCCTTTTGAGATTTACCTTTTATCTTTTATAAACTATTTAATGTACTTTTATATGTTATTTTAAAATATCAATATATGTTGAATTATTTACTTACAAACTTTTATATTTAATGTTTTATTTCTTTTGTTTTATTAAAAACCAAAACAAATTTTTTTTTCTTTGTAATATGTGGATCTAATCCAATATATTCTTAATTGGATTGGATCATTAATTTTTTTTCCTAATATAATCTGATCCAATTGGTTAAAATTGATTGGATCAGATTTTATTTTATCTTGAATTTGATTTAATTCGATGTGTGAACACCCCTAAATACCAAAAATAAAGAAATAAAAAATATGAAAGTTTCTCAAGAAAGACAATGTAGCTTGACATGGAAGGATAAATGTATCCAAAAAAAATACCTATCATCTTCCTTAAATAATTATGTGATTATGTTTGTTGAAAAATATATGTACAAAATTTTCCCACAAACAAAATGGTACACCAGGTAAAGGCCCATGAAATGGGTATCATTTTTTAAATTTTAATTATGACATTAAATTACTAGCCAATACTACTGCATTGAATATCATGGGGACTTCTATTAGTATCACCAATTTTGACTTAGTATTGAAATATGACTTTTCAAGAAAATTCTAATAAATTACTTAGAATTGACATTTTAGTATATTATTCTGAATAAATGTCAAAATATTGTCTTTTCAATTTATTTTGCAATGATAGAAGACATGAAAATTCAGAAAGCATCAAGATCTCAAAAAAATCAAAGATGAATATTCAAGACTAAAGCCATTTGTGTAGATTGAAAATAGAAGTTATCCATGATTTATATTGATGATAGTTAAAAGAACTTATGGGTAGTTCTTAGAAGGTTATTGGTAGTTAGAAATCTGTCTATAAATAGAATATATATACCACGTAATAAGAGTTGAAACTTGTAAACACTTTTTATATCCTAAATTGTTCTTGATCATTCAATTGCTAGAGTGTTCCAAATGCCGTTTCATTTTTTTTATTTCATTTTCCTTTTCATTATTCTTTATTTGTTTTTTATTTACATTCTTATATTTTGATTGTATTTTGCCTTATCATTGTTATTTATTCTCTTTTCTTTTATATTCTTTCTCATAATTAATATTTGAGATAATTAAAAAATGTATCCATAAACTAATGGAAAAAATACCTATATAAGAGGATAAAGAGTGAAGACCTTCTAAAAAAGTATTTTATCCAGTCTCAAATAGTCATAAGATTATATTTGTTGATAAATGTGGAAAAACTTATCTTCCACCCTTATATTTTATTTATAAAAAAAAGAAGAAAATTTGGGAGCTCATGGCAACTGTTAATAAAGAAAATTTGGTCCAAAATAATTTTTAAAGTATATTAAAATCATATTTTATGTAATTAAATGTGTTTATAGTAGCCGAAATGGTTTGTTTGGCTTAAATTATTTTTGTCCAAATATATATATATAAACTTGATTTTAATTTTTTAAGAAGATACTTGAAATAAGTTTTTTAATATATATATAAAATTAATTTCAAAATAGCACAAAAACTTCAAGATGAAAACAAAATTAACTCAATACATATGTGCACTTTAATCACCATTTTCATTTTCATGATAATTTAGTGTTTGTTTGGCAACAGTTTTATAAAACTGTTTTCATAGTATTTAAAAACTAAAAAGCTTGTTTGAGTAGTGTTTTTTGAAAACAGTTCTAGTTTCTTAGTTTTTAAAAACTAAAAAACAAGAACAATTAAAAGTATTTTTTTTTTCAGTTTTTTATTTTTATTTTGAAAACTCAAAATACAATCAGAATGTATTGTTTTTTGCTTTTCATTAATGAAATTTTAATAAATATAAACAAGTTTTTCCATTTTTACATCTTTAAAATAGTTTTCAAATAACACTTATCAAACAACTTTTTTTTTCTTTCCGAAAAAATTTTTTAAAAATTATTCTTGAAAACTCTTTTTAAAAATTAAAAATCAAAATCAAATCAATCAAACCCTTAATATTTAAAATAACTTTTTAATTTTGTATTCTTTTTACAACCGGTATCATATAAAAAAAAAGGAAAAAAAGTAAGAGTGAGGTTTTGTGTTCCTCACCTCATTTTCCATATATATATATATATATAACTCGACGATTATCATTTCAAAATAATTCTTCTTCCCGTCTACTTAATTGAAATGACAGAGGGCAATGGTATGTTTAAAACTGAATATGAAAAATAAATTTGCATTGGTGGACAATTTCGAATTCGTCCTGAAATTGCATGGGAATTTTTTATTTAACTGAGTATAATTATAAGTTAAAAGAATATTTAATTTGTTAAGTTGGATAGAGACAGAAATAAAAATATATGTATTTGCTTTGTGCTTGTTCCTATTTTTGTTTGGTAAATTTTTCTTGTCATATTCAATTTTAGTTTTCAAAATTTTCAATTTTAGTATTCATATCTAATTTTTAGAATTTTTATTATAGGTGAATTGAAGCTTAATGGTTGCTTTAGAGTTTAGGTGAATTGAAGCTTAATGCTTGCTATTTGGTATGAAGATGAATTGTATTTGTTGAAACTTTTTTTTTTTTGACAAAATACTCTTTGAAACATTTGAATTATGTAATTGTAATTGCTATTTCTTAAGAAAAATATATTGTACAGGATGGGAAGTATTCGGTCAGAAGGTCGGGTATTCGGTCCAAAGTGTTCGGCCATCAACCTGAACACAGTCCAACCCCAACAAGAAAAATAGTTGGTGACAGATTAAAAAATTAATCAACTTAAACATCAATTATTAGCCGAAAATCAATCTTAAGGCTATATTACCTAACCTTAGACTGATTAAGCAAGGTCCGAAAGGTAAAAACACAATTCATCCCTAAAAATAGGTAACAAATATCGAGGTAAAGAGGGAGGTACTTTTTTTGAAATATTGTTCATTACTCTGAACCGAACCTTATTTGACTTAAGCGTCATAGTATTTTTTACGGGTCTTCCACCTATTCGGAGTGAGTTCTCAGAACTTGAGCTCAGCACGTAGAAGCAAGGAAAAACGAGTGATCAAAGTCAGTTTGACACATACATATATGATTGGATACTTGGATATTTTGATATTTTTTAAATTATTTTATTATATTTAAGTAACTTTTTATTGTAAAAATATATATTATTTTTATTTATGGCAGTTACATGACATGGTATGGCATAAAACATTTTAGGCATAACAATGTTAAGATGACGGTAGAACTTGGGCTTTAGCTTCAAATGTTGAGCAAATATAAATAATATTTGAGAAATTCTTTTGTCACTTATTATATATTTCTTTTATCACTTAGTATGAAATTAAAATTTCTAAAATGTCTATGCTTTTATAATTCTACAGACTAATTGGTTTGTATCATATAAAAATCAGACACCTATAAGTTAATTCATAGGCTTAAAAAGAATTACACACTTACAGACCTACTAGTTTATACACTTAAAAAATTACACTTTTATGTACCAGCTAGTTCGTAGGTTTAAAAAAATTTTACACCTATAGATCAACTGATCCATATCACAAAATAAAAGTGTACACTTACAGACTAGTTGGGTCGTATCATATTCAAAAACCCTAGAAACCACTTGGACCATATCATTACTAAGTTTATTTAAATGTAGAGAAATTTTTGTCTTACAGACCACTTGGTCCACAAAAAATGACAAATTTAAATGTTAATATTTATAATAAAAATTTTAAAATATAAAATTATAAAATATAATTTATTTTTTTTCAAAATGGACCACTTGGCCATAATAATAAAAAACTTTAAAATATTATATTATAAATAAATTATATATTAAAATATAAAATTTTAAAAATTGTAAAATATAAAATGTTTGCCTCACAGAACACTTGGTCATAGTAATAATAATTTTAAAATATTATATTATAAATAAATTATATTATTAAAATATAAATTTTAATAAAATTTTAAAATATAAAATTTTAATAAAATTTAAAAATATAAAATTTTAATAAAATTTAAAAAATATATAATATTACAAACAAATCATGTTTAAAGGGGTAAAATGAAAACGAAAGAAAAGAGAGTAGAATTAGGTTAATTTAAAGAGGTTTAATGCTTAAGGACATATATTTAAAGAGGTGGTAGAATTAGATGCAAACAGGATCCCAACACGAGATATATTTAAGAAAGAAAGGCTTTATATACGAGGAAAAGGGAGGTTGTGCACTTTGTGATGCAAGTGGGGAAACAATCTAAGACTTGTTTGTGAGTTGCACTATGCATCTCAAGTTTGATTAAGCTATGGTTCTTCTTAATGACTTTAGCCGTCTTTGTTACTAGTATATTAGTCTAGCCAAAGTTTTGAGGAAAGTCTTATATCAGAAACATGATAATTTTTAAAGGTTGCACACTCCACATTGATGATATATTAATCAGTTGAGTTCTTGAGAGTGATATCATGCAGTAAAGCTTACTGTTCATTTTTTCGCAAAATGAGTTACGAGTCTTTCTCATTGTGTTTAGTTGTATTACTTTGTACTAAACTTGTGACTATTTT
This sequence comes from Psophocarpus tetragonolobus, assembly GCA_037954015.1. Lineage (NCBI taxonomy): Eukaryota > Viridiplantae > Streptophyta > Magnoliopsida > Fabales > Fabaceae > Psophocarpus > Psophocarpus tetragonolobus. Next base: position 25,197,201 of record CM075690.1, read on the forward strand.
CTATTTTTGTTAAATAGACATGTATTTCTTAATAAAATGTTAGGGGTAATTTGAATATTTTAAGGTTTGTTTTTAATATGATAGGTTGGAAAAGAAGCATTGGTAGGTAGTCCCAAGTATTTTAAGAAGAAAAATTAACATCGGTAACATCCTAGTTAAAAAATAAAAACATAAAAAATATTTAATATTGCCTTTCAAAAAAAAATTAATATTCACTACTTTAAGTAATTAGAGTATAAATACGTAAACTTAATTTATTTAACTTAATAAGACTTATTGGAGTTATAAGATTATTTGTGTGGTAATTAGTAAAGTTCCCATATAAAAAAAAAAAAACAGAAAAGTCAAAAGTTTAAATTCTTCCATAAAAAAAATTAACCTAGTAAAAGTAATATTTCCAACAAAAAAAAAAATAATCAGATTCATGTTTTAATAAAAGCAGTGGAGTATTTAACATGAACAGTTTGGCAAACAACGGAAAGGTTAAAACAAAGTCAATATAACATTAAAATAAAATGGTTAGCAAGGTCAAATTAAGCTTTGAGTTGACCATAATATGGTCAGTAGTGGGAGGTTGGAAGATTTTTGCATGCGCATTCAATTAAAATCCCTGTTGTGTCAACGCTTGGACTTGTTCCCATTGACGAACTTGGTGGAGAAGAGAATGAAAAATCTGGATTTAAGTTTAACTAACATTTGTCTTTTTATTCCCTAAAAGATATGTTTTTATTAAATAGAAAAGTATTGACTGATACTATAATTTAAGACATTTGATGTATTTATTTTTCTATTAATTCTTTGTTTATAATATTGAGCGAACTAACAAATATACAATTAGTTTTCATTAAATACTTCTTCTATTCATTTTTTATTTTTTCACTCAAACTAGTAACATACAAATTTAAAAATTGTAATCGACATCTCTATTTTTACTAAAATTGTTTATAAACTTATAGTTATATGTTTTATCTACTTTACTCTTATATATATTTCCTCAATAATAAAATAGTAATCCATTTCTTTTTGTTTGAACTTTGAAGTAATTCATTGTTATTTTGAAAGTTACCAAGTGACATAAGAATATAATTGAGAAAATCATAATTTAAAATTAAAATTGGCGTGATATTAGAATTCTAAATAGATGAGCAAATAAAATATTTTCTTGCTAAATATTAAAAAAGGTAAAAAATAATATAATTAGGAAGTTCTTCAAGTATATTATTTTTAATTTATGACTCTCTTGACAATGATCATGTCCTATGTTAAAAATTAATATGTCGTTTTATGAAAGTGATAAACCCAGTTTAGATATTTTATGTAAAGTCTCATGTATAAATTTTATAGATGCAAAAAAATATATATAGTAAAAAGAAGAAATCCCAAAAAGGTCTCAAATAATTTTTTTAGAGATTTATTACTGAAAAAAGTTGATTATTACTTTACACCAATTTTATGGTGAAAAAAAAAATCCTATCTTAAGAAGAAACAAATTACTTTTTTTTATTATTAAGGGAGTCTCTCTAAGAAAGTATAACTTAATCGGAACCTAATTCTGAAAAAAAAAATTAATTGAAAAAAGTTGGATCTGAAATGTGTATTAAATGTTACAGTTTAAAAAATAAAATTAAAGTAAAAATATTAATGAACTGCAGAACGAAAATTATACTGATCGACTCAATGGTGGCTTGACAAAGTACTTAAATATTCTCAACTTAAAGGATCTTTTTCCAATTCAATTGTCTTTGAGTAGAGGACATATACAATTCTTTCAAACATTATCATCGTTGATGTAATTAAGAGGGTGCATATATATATATATATATATACACGTATTTTTTTCAATTATTATATTGAGTTTTGAAAAACTTCCTTACTAGCTAATCTATTTTCTGCTCACCCACTATAGTAGCTTGGGACTACTTTTTCATCAACCTCAAGTAACTAACCGGTTGACATTTGAATTTCTATCTTGCCTAGCTTGGTAATGTGGTAATATTTATCAAACTTTTTTTATTTTTTACTTTTCTTAGATTAAATTACTTTTTTATGAGTCAAATAATACAAAGACACAATATGTAACTGTCAAACTTACACCTGTTAGAACCAGAATAACAAGATTAAAAAAAAAGTACAAAGAGTTCACAATTCATTCAGCAAAAGAATTTAATATAAGTTTTTGTGTACAACGTCATTCTCAAGTTGAATAGTTCGGAAAATCTCTTGCACATGTGATTTGAAAATTATAACATTTATTGCTTTTTAAATTTGTGAAACCTTTACAAATCACACGTATCCCTTCAAACCACAACAACTTTAAACTGAATTATTATTAATCGTTTATTAATTTATATTAACTAACAATATCATTTACGTTATTAGTTGATATTATCACTTCACAACAACGACTCAAACAAAATATAGAAAAAACTTTTTTTTTTACCGTTATAAGTCTATAATCACTCAAATTCTTTTATATTTAATATAAGTACAGAGTAATTCGAGTAATTGTAATTAACCTAAGAATATTTTAATATTTTTATTATTTTAATATTTTTCTATTATTCTTTTATTGCTTTAATTTGTATGTTTTTAATTTTTTTCATAATTTCTTTTTTTTATTTTTAGTAAAAGAAAATAAATTATGTAATTTTAATAACCCGCCTAGAATTTTTTTTAAGTATATTAAAACCAAAATTTAAAAACTTATAACTTATGAAGATTAATTTATTATTTAAGTGTATTAAAAAGATTAAAAGTAAACATTAATGTTAACAAAAACATCGAAAATATTGGCCTGTAATTTTTATAGCCGATCTGAATCCTCAAGTGGATAAATTAAATTAGAAATAGACAAGTTCGTTGCCGTGACAGAAACGTGAGATCAGCTCAACGATGATGCCAAGGGGTAATGTGAACCAAATTTATTCCTTTCGGTGCATGATGTGAACTGAATCTTTCTACAGAAAGTCTCTTCTTTGGTTTCTTAAATATTCCATGCGCATCCTTATGTATATACGGCATATATTAAATTTTGTTAAGAGACAAATTTAATAAAATAATTTTTTTAATGAATTTATAAATTGTTAAATTATATATCAAAGTAAGCATTGTTTGGTTTAATAATGTGTGTTTTTTTAATTAAGCAATTTATGTTTGAATTTTAGTAATATTATTTGGATATTGAGTAAATTTTGTGAGATGAGAATACTCATCCGTGTATTAGATGGTAACGATGTTAGTGATGACAATCATACCTATATTAGTAGGATGACAACGTCATGATATTAGAGATAGAATTTTTTTTAATGATTGATTAAATTTTAAATTTTAAGTTATTGATAATTTTTTATTGAAATCATAAGTTTTATTTTCTTGATAATTTTTAATATATAAGGTATAATTAAAGTTTATTTTTATTTTTATTTAGAAATATATTAGAAATAAATAGAATTTGTGTGGTTCCATTATTTTTTTTACAATAATTAATTAAATGCTAAAATAATTTATTGTTGGATTTTTTTTAGTTTAATTAGTATGCACTTTCAGTGTAAATATTTTTACAGAGATATTCAATCACAATCTTTCATTTATGATAAATTTGTTGATTTTACCAATTAATACTTTAAAAGTTATATAAATGAAAAGTTAAGATTGAATGTCAGTGTAAAACTTTTTTACACTATTAGTGCATACTAATTAAACTTTTTTTTTTACGAATTTTTGAGAGGCTACTAACATCAACATGGTTTTAACAAAGAGTTTAATTGGTATACACGGTTAGTGTAAATATTTTTACACTTATATAAAATCACAAACCGTTCATTAATAGTAAGTTTATTGACTTTATTAATTAGTACTTTAAAAGTCACATAAATGAAAAGTTATGATTAAACGTCAATATAAAAATCTTGTACACTAACAGTATATACTAATTAAACTCTTTAACAAATCATATTAAATTAAAAAAACCTTCATTTCATTATATCTCACTTAAACTTTTTTTTTTGTTGAAGATATCTCACTTAAACTAAACAATTTTATTTTCAACATTAATTTTTCATTCTCCTCTTTTTCTTTTCTATCACCCACACATAGTTGTTGTTGGATTTTTGTTTTTTGTTTTTATATATATCAATCATTAGGTTTGTATTGGAATATTTGTGTCATTGCTTTAAAAAAATACAAATTTGATGGTTACTTAATACTATATAACTAGGGATTGCAACTAGATGGTAAGAGTTTGGTTATTCCTATATCTGTTCTTGGAAAATGCAAGACTGACTCAGGTACAAGTAGTGAGTATAAAATTTTAATTTTTATCTCCGTTAGGTATTTTTGAGTTTGGATATAGTGTAGGTAATCTGTTATATTATTTTTTATAATTTAAATTTAGTTATCTATTATTAAATGAAGTATATATTAAGTTATTAATTATATTTTAATTTAAAATATATAAAGAATAATAAATAACAAGAAATTATAAATTAAAATGTAAGAATTAAAATTTTTTATTAAATATATAACTTAAAACTTATTATATAATTATAACGAGACAAATACAAGTTCAGGTACACGTGAACAATTACATACTCATGTCAGCATCCATACTATTTATTACATCAAATAATACTTGTTCTTACCGAAAAGTACCTGGATACAAATCGTTACGAATCTTTTGAAATGTCTGTGATGAGCTTGATAGAGTATCCTAGCACCTTCTGAAGTGGACGAAGGGGGAGAATCTGCAAGAGATGACTTCAACGCTAAGTCAGTAAATGAGTAAGAGAGAGAAGGTGAAAGAGGTTAAAGTGTAATAAATTTTCCTGAATGAGTCCATGACACGTACTTCCTACCTTATATTTATAGTAAGAAATGTGATTATTACATGGCGGTCAATACCTGTCCCTCTTGGTGCATTCCTTTTACCCAACGTGTTTATCGGTGATTATGTTGATTTATTTTTTTGGTTAACTTAGGCCCCGTTCGAGGTGGTTCTGAGTTTCTGGTTTTTGGTTTTGAAATGTATTTTGAAAACAGAAACCTGTTCGGCAAAAATGGTTCTGTTTTGGCTTTTTTACTTATTTTCGAAACAGTTTTCACTCAATTTTAAAAACAATAAAATTTGGTTTTAGATTTCTGTTTCTGTTTTTATTTAAATTCATTACTTGACTTCATTTGTCATCATTGACCATCGCCTCTGACCAAAAGTCACCGACTGCCACTCCGATGGTCATCGGTCATTACCTCCGATCGGCGATCACTAGCCCCCACCTCCGACTAGCAGTCACTGGTCGTCACCTCCGATTGACAGTCACCGATCGCCACCTCCAACCGGCTATCACCGACGACCACCTCCAACTGGCGGTCACCAATCACCACCTCCGATCTCCGACCGGCGATCACCGGCTGCCACTTTCAATTGGCGGTCACCAGCCGCCACCTTCGATTGGCGGTCACCAGCCGCCACCTTCGATCGATGATCACCAGCCGCCACCTCTGACCAACGGTCACCGGCCGCTACCTTCGAACAACGGTCACCAGCTGCCACCTCCGATCGGCGATCATCGGTCGCAACCTCAGACCGGTAGTCACCGACTACCACCTCCGACGAACGGTCACCGGCCGCCACCGTTAACCAGCGATCACTGACCGCCACCTCCGACGAACGATCACTGGTCACCCCCTCCGACCAGCGCTCACGGGCCGCCATCTCCGACCAGTGTCGTCACCTCCGATCGGCGGTCACCTTTGACCAACGGTCACCAGCAGCTATCTCCGACCGGCGATCACCAACCACACCTCCGACTAACGATCGCCAATGACCGACTATCATCTTCAACGATCGCTACCTTCAACTAATGTTTTGGTTAAGATTTGAAACCAATGTTTTAAATTTAGAAACAAAAACAATGTTGTTTTTAAAATTTTGAAAACTTAAAACTAAAACTAGTTTTTTTTTTAGAAATTTTAAAACTAGAAACCAAAAACCACCCCAAACAGGGCCTTAGCTAATTGATGGGTTGTTTACACGAGCTCGTATTTTGGCTAGACCGGAATCCTTTGAGGTTTATTTTCTCTCTTTAAGGTAATATTATATTTCAGATGAAATCCAAAATTTCCTTATCAGGTGCCTTTATTCTCATCTAAAATTCTTTTTTTCTTTTTTTTTATATTTTTTTTTTGTTTTTGGCTATGCTTATATCTCAAATCTCTTAAAATGGTTTTTAATATTTTGGTAATGTGGTGATTTATATAATAGTTATACACAGATCATCTCTATCAAAATTAGAGTGATTCAAGATAATATATGCGGGTACGTTTTGGCATCTATATACAATAGGCGTTCACAAGTATCCCTGTATTATTATCAAAATATTTGTAATGTTATATTGAATAGCAAAATGATTTCTTAATTTACTCGCCAATTAAATAAAACTAAAAAGTTGTCCTTACATTTTGTCACAAGGATATATATTAATGGCAGTTTCATGTTACAAAATTTATTTTAGACTAAACTTAATATGGTCACATTAAAGGGAAGTAGATTTAATTTTGCATCTAATTAATTCTGATTAAAATAACTTAAATAGCTTCTGTGGATCAAGAATTTTATATTAAATTTTACTCTTAATCTATATTAATAGTAAAAATACTCAAACGTAAATCACATTATTTTAATTTGAACTAAAATCAATTTTACAAAATCAATTTTGTTAATACTCATTCACACATGCACTAAAGTTAATTAACCAATTATCCAAATCTTTCTAATTATCCGTCAGAATAGTTTAAACCTGCTAATTAAAAGATCACAGTCCAAGAATCCAAATAATACTAAACAAATCAACAAATATATTATATAAGAGGACATAGATGCAAACATTATGAACTTGTTTGTTGGTCAAGTTCCTAGAAATTATAACAATATTAAACACTTTTATTTATCACAAATAAGGGGATAGATTTGAATAAAGTTTAGTGAAATTAAATTCACCTATATCATTGATATATTAATTAGACATGGTTATCTTCGCATGACATGCACAATCATTTTAAGGAAAAATTGTATTATTAACACATTGTTTAGATTGTTTGAGAGAGAACAATAATATAGAATTAATTCATGCCCTCATTAATCCAGTCATTGGTCGATTGAAAACTTGGTTGAATTCGAGAGAATGTCACGATCCCTTAATAGATCTTGTATTATTGGTTGGTGTAGCCACTACAACCATTAGGACACGGTGACATATTAAAGTTACTGTTATATATCTAATCTATCAGTTTGTGGTCCAAGTAAGTTCAAGATGTGACAGTGTTCTATTAGGATGGGGTGGGTACCTACAACCACTCCTATGCTTAAGTCAGATAATATTTTAATATGGTTCGTAATAAATGTGAATAGTAAATTTTACTTGTGTTACCTACCCATTTATTTATATGCTTTGACGGTGGGCTTTTGATTACAATGCTGCTAATCCAGGCCCAATTCTGGGTTAATTGTGCTTTACCTCTAATCGCAGTTTATGCTAACATAAGTGTTTTTAGTTTAATTACGAGATTTTGAGGTGTGGTCGGATACCGTTTTGTTCTCATGACATCAGATTAGTAATTAGTCGCATGTTTAGTATAATTTTGAGGTCATGTCTCCCTCTGGGGTGTCCCCGATACATATGGCCCCAGGCTCAGTGTGACATATTCCGAAGTCATGGTGACCCTATATTCTGGAGCTATGGTAAATCACACAAAGGTCAAGCATCACCGAACAAAGCGTTGGTCTTTGAGGTACGAGGACCATCATGATGCTAGCACATGACGGGGTAGCTGCCTAGATGTGATAAGCATTGTAGTGCGGCAACAGGTGGGCCAGCGGACATCGTTGATTATGCTTGATCCAACGGTGGAGGCGAACAGACACCTTGTCTATAAATAGGAGTGTTGTCCTACCCTTTTGTCACGCTTTCTGACTGTCGAACTGTACCCTGAAATTAAAGATCGAAGTTAACCCATCAAGAGAAACGTAAAACAGAACAAGGTGTGTAATGTCTTTTAGTATGAGTGAGTCATCCCTAGTTAGGTTATCTTGGGCTGAGTCATCCGAGGATGGGATGAATAAGAATTCTAGGATAGGGAGCTCTACTTTTGGAGGAGAAGCCTCCAACTCGGTAGAGGTAATATCTACTCGTGTAGATGAGCCGACCATAGATGTTGGGCCAATAGCCGAGGTGGCTTGAGGTGATCTACACCTACAAGATATGAATGGGTAAACCCCTCTATTTTGTTGTATAGGTCTCAGCATCAAAAGGCCTAAGATCTGGAATGGATTCTAGATAATTTTGAGCTTACCCTATCAAATGGGAAGGAGGACATTTTCACGATAGATACGTGTAAGAAGTCGAATAGGGTGTGTTTTGGGCGAGGTGACTCCGAGGAGGACTTCTTCTTTATGTATGATCGTCTTTTCTCGAAGTTTCACATTTGCCTCTCATTTGATGAGTTCACCATGGTCGTCCTACGTGTGTTGAATGTGGCATTATGTCAATTTCACCCTAATAGTTAGGTTGTCCTACAATCGTTTCAGACATTTTGCAGGGCACTGTACATAGAGCCAACCCTAGGATATTTCTTTATCACTACTGTGTCCGGTTTGGCGAGACCCCAGACATGGGTCTTGCTTACAGATCAACAAAATTTTTGTCTATTCACCCTTACACCTCCTCTTGAAAAAGATTTTAAGAGAGGGTTTTTCAAAGTGAATGCGGGGCTAGAGGTCGGAGGTACATGTATGATGATGAGGCCCAACCCAAGTTTCCGTTTTACTGGACCAAGAACCCTTGTCGATTCAGTAAGTGGCCAAAGTCGCATATGTTGGAGAGCGACTTAAAGTTATTATCCATTTTGGACGAATTCCCTCGTTGACTTCATACAAGTCTATGTTGAAGTTAACTCTGACTGTTGATCTCGGTCCTGGGCTAGATAGTAAGTTATTGTCTTTTATGTATTTCTTTTTTAAATTGTTAACCTGGCTAATTTGTGTTGTCTTTGCAAGCGTCATGGTTGAGAAAATACCAAAGGGATCGCGGTTCTCATTCAAAAAGATCCGTGAGAGCCGTACTTAGGAGAGCTAGAAAGAAGAGGTGACTATGGAGGGGGTTGTCCTCTGTCATCTAGACTTGCTACCTCTTCCTCTTGATCCTAGCAAAAGAAGAAAGAGAACAAGAAGAGAAAGGAGACAGAGAGTGAGAGGTCGGAAGACCCTTCCAAAAGACTAACTCAAAAAACTCTTGAGTTTTGAAAATCAGGCTGATGTGCCTGGCACATTGAAGGCTTCTTCTGGCCTGACCTCGATATGCAGAAGAAGATAAAAATAATCGGGTATACCTTGGAGGAGGTTAGTTTGGTTGACGGGCTTTCAACAGAAGAAATTGCAGTGACCTACACTAAACTGCAAGCCTGGGCATGGGTGTTAAGCTAAAGGTTGATCTAGAACACCTTGAAAGACATTAGAGCAGAGAAGATGAAGAAGGACTTGTAGGACACCTCGAATTCTCTTGCAGAAGCGCTATTAGTGAATAGTAAAATGGTTGATGAGTTGGCCGATATGCGTGCCAAGTTGGCGGTAGAAAGGGATAACCAGAGGTTTGCTGAAGGCAGCAAAAGAGAACCTTATCAAGGCTAAGTCTAACCTCGTAGAAGCAGCAAAGAGAGAGGCCGAGCTAGAGGTGGATAAGAATGAGGTCACCGAAGAGGCCAAGGTTGCCATAGAAAGGAGTCACTTAGAGGGTCTCAAGAAGGCTATCCGCCAGGTAGTCTTCTTGTTCTAAGTTGATGCGGCCCAATTTGATGTCGATCATGACATCTACGAGAGCCACATGGTCCCTGAGAAGGATATCCCAGATGCCTCCTCTCTTGAAGATATACCTCCGAGCTGACCCAGATAAGTTTAAAACATAGGTTTTGCAAGGCCACTTTTTGTATTGTTATAGTCCCACTTGAAGACTTCCTTTTTTGTAATTCTTGGGCGGGGTATAGGCCCCCCTCTTGCAATCACTTGTTTATTAATATATTTGGTATTGCATCTCAATTTGTTGTTTTAATTTCATTTTTATGTCAAGTTTAGATAACGCTACCCATTTAGTGTTTTCAGTCCATATAATTAATTGTTATGATTGTCTTCTGATTGTATGACAAGGTCGAAGTGTATACACCTCAGATTTATGAGTTGTTGTTGTGTCATCATCAGTAGATGAAACCTATTTCATCGTCTACTTAGTTTGGTTGCTTAGCAGGATAATATTGTATATTAGATCCACTGACGTGGGTGTTAATACCCGAGGTATATTTGGTAGGAGTCATTCAATAATTTGAATAGAGTTTCCCTACCCTATATTTGTTAATTTTACCTTTCATTTTATAGAAGTTTTGTGTCAATTAGCGGAGGCATGTTGCTTATTGTCCGAGTTGTCGTCAGTGAGCTTCATTTGTTACAAATGTCACTAGTAAGAGTCATTTACCATGAACGAACTGCCTTACCACTGACATGTGAGTTATGACTTTGTTTTATTGAAGTTTTGTGCGTCGTGGTCTAGTTATAATTTCATGAGTGAAGAATTTGTAAGAATAGCCCTGCCTTTATTAAACAATGGGATGCCTCGTTAAAACTTCTCTGGCCAAAACTCCCTTGAGAAAAAAGACCAGTAGTAGGAAAAAGAGTACATCCGACTACATCATACAAAAAATATTAACTATAATAAAAATTTAGGTGTGTGGCATTCCATGTCCTTGACAGAACTTCTCCCGAAAAGGATATAACTGTTGTCGAAGTGAAGACTCTCCTATCTCCATCAAGATCATGGCGTCAGTTCCATGCTCGCGCGCACCTTATGTTTCACTTGGATTCTATCACTGACAGACTCTTCTGTCTCCATAGGGAGAGTTTCATTTGGATTCTATCAATGACAGGCTTCCATGCTCGCACATACCTCATGTTCGCCTCCACTAGAATACCAAGATAAGAAAGAGGTATCGAAAGCACCTCACAATTCAAAATCTTGGCACAATCTTTCACCTTAGTCATCTTTATTCCAATCCCCCCCTACACTGCTTTTATGGAAATTAATTATAAGTCCTGATGCCAGCTTAAAGCATCTCAGAATACTTTTAAGGGTTAAAATGTTTTGTAATTCTGGGGAGATCATAAATATGGTATCATCTACAAACTACTGTATTACCACTTGTAGGTCTCATCCGCCACTTTGATACTAGATGTTATATTCATCGAAAGCGCCTTCTTGATCAATTCCCCAAGCCCTTCAGGCACGATTACGAACAAAAATAGGGTCATAGGGTCCTCTTGTCGTAACCCTTTATCATACTAAACTCCTTTGTTGCGCTCCCATTTACTAAAACCAACACTGAGGAGGAATATAGGCATTCTAGATCTAGCTCATCCACTTATCTCTAAACCCAAAACGTTTGAGCATATAACACAGGAAGGCCCAACTCACTGAGTCGTAAGCTTTCTCAAAGTCTTCTTTAAATAGAAGCATAGGTTTCTTGCGTTGCGTAGCCTCATGAATCAATTCATTCACCACCACCATGCTATCTAATAGTTGCCTTCCTTTTGATGAAGGCATCTGGGATTCCTCAATGATATCATGCATCACCTTGCATGCCAATATTTTTGCAATTATTTTGTACAACACCCAATAAGCGAGATCGACCTATAGTCACCCAATCCTCCAGGGCACTCCTCCTTTGGTATCAAGGAAACGAATGATGCATTTGCCCCTCTAGGCAACTTCCCAGATTTTTTAAAGTTCACTATCACTTTCCTGATATTCTCCTTCAAGAGATCCTAATAGTGCTTCACAATAGTCATTTTGTACCTATTCGGGCCTAGCACCTTTGAGTTGTCACAATCCCAAACAACTTATTTAATTTCTTCCAAAGATAACTCCTTTTCTAACTGTTCACTTTGAAAATCTGAAAGACTTTTGAATTCCACCCCATTGAACCTGACTCCTACCTCCCCCGGCCTTGGAATCGACCCTTAAAAAAGTCAAAAATTTCCTGTCTCACAACCTCGGGATCCTCCACTAATTCCCCTTTTGACTCTACCCAAAAACCCTATTTATTTTTTTTCTTCAGATGATAGAAGCTTGGAAAAACCTAGAGTTGACATAATTATTAATTTTAAGTTCTAAATGATGTTACAAAACATTAAACAATAAAATGTTAATGAAATTAGGATGAATAAAAAATTTCACTCATTTTTTAAAAATTTTAGAAGACCAATTTCATATATTTTTAAAATTCTAAGGACAAAAACTAATAATTTTTTTCATATAGTACAATCAAATTAAGTGCATTTTAGATTTATAAAACCATATTTAACCTTAATTATATACATAAACATAATAATTTGAATCATAATAATTTTGAGATAGTCAAATTTTTTTTTGTGTATAACAACATAACGAGGAAAAAAATAGTTATAAATGTGATTATCTCTCCATGTCTCTTCCCGTTCAAATATTTCAGTAACAAAATAATAATAATTATCTTTTCCCTCATCTTTTTCACTTCTTTCCATTGTCATCTCTTCTTTCCTTTTTTTTTTAAAAAAAATAAAATTGATCAATCTTCTTTCCTTTTCTATTCTTTGGCCACATTTTTCGTTTTATTCTCCTCTTCTTAGATAATTTGATTTTTTCTTCTCTCGTGTTATTCGTTCCTTCACTACAAGTATACAATAATTAAAATTATAACCACTATTAACATAGTAAAAATAATAATTAAAAATTAAATTATTTAAAACAACTATACAACAATCCATCCATGTGCTTATTGGTTTCCTTAAACATATTTAATCGTATAAACACACGATCAATTGATAAATTTTACAAATATTAAATTTAAAGAAATTATGAATAATACAAGAATAATTTCTTTATATTTATTCTTAGAATAAGTAAATTTTTCCTCTCTTTATATATAAAATTTTGTTAAATTTATTAATAAATACTTTAAAATTTATATAAGTAGAAGATTACAATTGAATTATAGTATAAATTTATTTTACATTTACAATGTCACTGCATGAACTTTTTTTTCCTGTCTATCTATAGATAATATTTACATATCTATAGTACAATTGAATGATAGGGTAAATTTACGAGGTATGACTTTTAATATCTTACAATACATACATTAACAATCGTGTATGATGAATTTTAATTGAATAACAATATAACTTTTTTAACGTAACATTTAAACACTAATTTAAATTTATTCTTGTTTAATAGAGTTAATATAACATCGTATGCACTTTGCTAAAAGAAATTAACATCTTAATGATAGAAGTATTAAAAAAAACCTGAGTAATAATAAGTAAATAGCCTTTCCGTTTTATGAAAATTGTAGCCGTGTGGCCCTCTGAAAAGAAAAGGAAACATGATGGTCGCTGTCCATTCACTCCCCCGTTCCGTTGCCCCCAGAACAATAAAAGAAATATTATCATCTAGACTAGTATATAAATAAATATTTAAATTTATACATATTAAAAAAATATTTAAAGTAAATTATAATAATATTTTTTGAAATTTAATGTAATTATACATATATTTTTTATATTTTAATTATTATTTTTCACCTCTAGAAGGATGTGTTTAAATATACAAAAGTATTATATAAGGATATTAGTATATTTTTTAAATTTAATAAAGATTAGTTTAAAAAAATAAAAAAAAAGAAATTTCGTGTAATTTGATAAAAATTGAGAAAATGTTGTTGTAATTTATTCAAATAATTATTATTATTATTTAATTTCACTAATATTATTTAAAATTAAATAAATAATATTTTAAAAATAATAACATTAAATAAAATAAAATTAGTTAAATTTGTTTATATCTGATCGCAATACAATTTATTTTTTTTTACCCGAATATCATTCATCTGAAGACCTATTCTGCTATTCACGATGCTATCCGGTGGGTAGTTAGTTGAACCTTGAATGCATTTTATTTTTTCAGAGGCATATTAACTAACCACTTCGAATGCTCAATAAGGCATTTTTAATATCGATTGATATCAACAACCATAAGGCTGATCCCAATTCTAAATTTATAATTTATCACTCATCTTACTTGGTATTTGGTCGTTTCTATTGTGAACCACTCATGAAATTATCAAGAGTCGGGACTAACTTTTATGTTGGTATCAATATAGTATTGTTTTTTAGCTACATCTTACAATATGGTTGGAAAATGAGATTCTACAAAATACTTATTTAGATATAAATCAACATCACACACCCCTTTATTCACTTTCCATGTTGTTTATGCGTCACTTGCACCACTTAATATGATTTTAGGGAAGAAAGCACTTATGCACGTTATGTATATATTGATTTCCAAACATGTTATGACCATCGTTAAACAAGTTTGTTTTCAATCGTTAAACAATTCATCAGCAAAGTCGATAAACATTACATTCCAGTAATATAAATTATACAAAAAAGAATACTTTAGTTTTGTGTCATCAAATAATATATAGAAATATTATGTTATAAGAGACAAAAATAAATCAAGAATCCATAAAAAAAAAAATAAATAAGGAATCCATCGAATAATAAGTCTTATATAAATAATAGCAATTTTTACTCTGGTTTTTTTGTTTTTTTTTTTCTCTTAAAACATCATGAAAACAAATACCATAAGATACAACCAATTAACAATCTCTAATATCTTCGCTGATAAAAAAAAAAGAAAAAAGGATATCTAATATCTTCAAAACTACATAAGAACCAAAGTGGTTAATTTGTCTTCTCTCCTGAGATAAGTCCAATGTCTGTGCCTTTTTGTTCTCTTTATATTTTTTCCCCTTTTTATTTGGAATATCTGCATATAGTATATTCTGCTTTGGCTAATGTCATAACTTCTTAAACTATCTCCTAAACGATCGTCTTGATATTAAAAGCAATAGTTACACAGAAATAAATGCATTTAATTAAAAATATTCAAAAGACTAATTTTTATCCATGGTTACTATAATGATTTTTTACCATCAAATATTAAATAATATTCTTAAATATAAATAATTATCATAAAATCAATAATAATAATAATAATAATAATATCTTTTATGCTTTAGTATTTCGAATATATATTCTTTTAGTATTCTAGGGAAATTTTTACGGTTTAATTTTTATTATCAAATAATAGTATTAATCAATAATATAACAATAAAATTTACAATTCAATTACTTGTTGGTTAATGTTATTATTTAGAATTTGATTAATATACATTAATAAAATTTTATATTAACATTTAATTATAATATATAACTTTATATACAGAAAAAGTTAATAAATTTATTCTAAAAAAAAGATTGTGATGAGATGTGAATATAAAAGTTTTTAGAATGAAATTGTATGATGCTTTTTCTCTATTGTTGAATAAAAAAAAAACTTTAGAAGAGTAGACAAACAAATCCTTTTATTTAAGCCGTTTATTTTTATTATTAAAAGTAGAAGGAGAAAGATTGGTTGTGATGTGGTCTCTTTGAGTGCCTATAAATTGGAGTTGTTTGCTAAGAGTTAGATACGTAGGTGAGTAGAGAGATAAGACTGTGCAGGCCACAGGGCGGTTTACAGAGCCAAGTTGCTTCTTTTTCTCTGTCCCAATGGCTGAGACCCACGAGGTTGTAGTAGATGTAACCAAGGACGGGTCTAAAACATGTGAAATCTCAGACTCCTTTGTCTCTGTTCCTTTCTTGCAGAAGGTGTCTCTTAATCTTCCTTTTGTACCCATTAATTAAAGTGCTCCTTAATTTATTAAAAATTGATTAGACACAATGGATTGTTAACTGAGGTAGAATGTAA
Organism: Psophocarpus tetragonolobus; assembly: GCA_037954015.1. Lineage (NCBI taxonomy): Eukaryota > Viridiplantae > Streptophyta > Magnoliopsida > Fabales > Fabaceae > Psophocarpus > Psophocarpus tetragonolobus. The sequence goes on from CM075690.1 coordinate 25,213,088, forward strand.
TATTTGTGGAAATGTATTATTGATGATACCGAAGTAGAAGAAGTGGGAGTGGAAATGACACTATATATGATGATGGTTTTGTTTGTTGATGGATGCAGTTGGTAGCTGAGGCGGTGGGCACATATTTCTTGATATTTATAGGGTGTGCTTCAGTGGTGGTGAACAAGAACTACCACAACCTTGTAACTCTTCCGGGGATAGCCATTGTTTGGGGGCTTGTTGTGACAGTGCTGGTTTACTCTGTTGGTCACATCTCTGGGGCCCATGTAAATCCTGCTGTCACCATTGCTTTTGCCTCCACTAGAAGGTTTCCCTGGAAGCAGGTAAATCTTCTCCATCGTCATTTGGAAATGAAAGATGAATGAATTCTTTAAAGCCGATTTTATCTTAAAATTGAAAATGGTTGTATGTGAATGTGTTGTTATTATAGGTACCGGCTTATGTAGCAGCTCAACTGGTGGGGGGCACACTTGCAAGTGGAACTTTGAGACTCTTATTTATGGGAAGACTTGACCAGTTTGCAGGAACACAACCATCTGGCTCTGACCTGCAAGCTTTTGTCTTTGAATTCATAATCACCTTCCTTCTTATGTTTGTCATATCCGGGGTTGCCACTGATAACAGAGCGGTAATGTCTCTCACCCAACTTCTTCTTAATTATTAATAATATTACAATTCAATCTTTATTTTTAAAATACTACTAATATTAAATATTTTTTCCATTCCATATGATTAAAAATTATTCTCAGACAGAATATTTATTAAATATTCTTAATCAATATTCCATGCAATAATAACAATACTATACTGTAATTACTAATTAGTTACAGAAATAAACAATATTTTAATTAGGAACTTCAGCAATATTTTTACGATATTCCTTAATATTCATGTCAAAACTTTAAGGTAGCGTTCGTTTGCCCTGAAATTGAAAAATTTCAGCAGCAAGTGTAGTTGAAAAAAACAGAAACACAGCTGACAATGAAAGGAAAAAAGTGTGTTTAATTTCATCTAAAAAAATCATCCAAAAAATGAAATGAAATTGCTACGAAAGTGCACAATAAAAATGACATGTCAAATTTATCCTTCATTGGAAGCAAGCTACTCTTTCAACAAATGCATGTCACCGTTCACTATATTTGATTATGTTGTAACCATAATTATAATTGATTATGTTTAAACATATATAATCGAATATGTGGCTGAAAAAATTATTTGTATGGTTTTTTTACATACAGTGATTATATTTTTAAAATATATAAAATGAATTATTTTTTAAATATATCCAAAATTTAATATTTATAAAGGTAAAGGACAAAATATGAAAATATAAATATTAAATTTTATTGTTTTTTTCTTTATTTTTCGAAAACATTAATTTAATTTATAACTTTTATATCTTTTAACTATTTTTCACAATCTCATTTTTTAATCTCTTTCATCACACTATTTTCTTTCTTTCATTCGTTATAGTTTAAGTGAGGATTGTATTTATACAATATTTATAACTTTAAAAAAATTCAACTAATAAATATGACTTGTGTTATCCGTAAGTTAATAAATACATTAGTTTTCATTAAAAATAAACACTATGTCATTAGTAGACTTCACAGTGAATTAAGAATATATGAAAACAAATTGAAAATCAAGGTATTTTAAAAATAATAATATATTTCTATAATTAAGACTAAAAATATAAAAAACCAACAAAAAGCATTTATTCATTTCTTATATATAAAATTAGAGATAAAATTATTTTTTAATTATCATTATAATTAGGATCTACGATCATTTTTATCTTATACAGTATATGGTGTATGATATCACTGAAAGTGTTGATTAATGAAACATTTAATAAAGCATGAATATAAATGCACATTTATTACTAAATATTTGGATAAGGATAATGAATTTTTAACGTGTTATTAACGCATATTTGACTTCATATATTCATTTTTATGTGATACTACTATAAAATATTCTATGTTTTTTCCTTCATAATTGTAAAAGAAAGAAGCATTATGATGTGCGTTAAAATATAATTATATATTTTGTTTTTGATAGTTTGGCCAAATTTATCCATACTTTGCCAATAAGTTTATACACATGTATAGTAAAACTCCTTGCTACAAATATTTTATAATATTATTTTTTAATTATCATAATAATTAGGATTTGTAGTATTTTTTTATAACGTATGATATAAGCAGAAGTATTAATTAATGAAACATTTAATAAAAGATGAATTTAAATACGGATTTATTACTTAGACATTTGGATAAGGATAGCGGATTTTAATAGCGCTATTAATGAATAATTGACTTTTATCCATTTATTTCTACCTATACTTCCTCTATTTCATTGTATATAGGCTTAAGATTTTCTCACATATTAGACCACTAATAAATGAATTAGTTAATATAATATATTTACTAAATATTTAGTATATTATATTTATTAATTGTAATCGTTGAAAATTTGAGAGACATAATATTAAAAAGTATTTACATTTTAGTGTTAGTATTTATTTAAGATAATATTAGAATAAATTTATAATTATCGTATAATGTGAATTAATTTGAAAAATTACATATATACTTAGATCCTTTTCTTTATATATATATATATATATATATATATATATATATATATATATATAATATCTCTACTAAATTTTTTTATAACTTATGATATAAGTATAAGTGAAATTGTTAATTTAAACATTTAATAAAACATCAATTTAAATATTTATTACTTATATATTTGGATAGGGATAATGGATTTTAATATTGCCATTAATGATATTTAAGTGACATCTTATACATAGAGAGAGAAAGAGAGGAAGAAATTTATTTTTGACTTCACTATTTTTCAATCACAACTCTTTATTTATATGACTTTTAAAATATTAATTGGTAAAATCAAAAAATTTATCATAAATAAATTATTATGATTAATATTAGTATAAAACTTTTTTACACTAATAATGCATAATTCTTTTTCTCTTTTTCCAAAGTTTCAACCTAATTTGACTGGTTTTTTTTTTTAATATTATTTTAACTTGGCATTAATGTTTTGAGTCATAAAATTGAATACGAGTCCAACCCACCTTGACTCACTTAAAAATGAGTTGACCTAACCCGACCCACTATCCTTTCATGCTTAAAAAGTGAGTCTGGTCCAACTCACTATGAGTTGGTGGGTTAAACAGACAAATCCACCAACTACTGGAAATTAAACAAATATTTGTCAAGAAAAAACTTTGAGTATTTTAAAAAACATTAAAATTTAAAAACTTATGATAACATTATTTTTAAATTTCATGAGTTTAAAAATAAAACAAAAATTTTTAAATAATATTCTCCATTAAGAATTTATATTTACAATGCATTAAATATTAGTTTAAAAATATCAAATATTAATTATATGATGCCAGCAAATTAAAAACATATTGTATTGAAATATAGGTCAAATAAGTAATATAATAATTTAAAACTCAAAAATAAAATAAAAAGCATATTCACATAATAATGAAAATAAAATTTAGATATTGGTGGGTCAATCCAATCTACACAATTTCAACTCGGGTGAATCGAATTGTAAGTACGTCAATTTATATATTTGATATAATAAATTTGAAAAATTTAAATTAACATCTAAAATTTGAATCACACTTAGTGAAGTATGAAAAGACTTACATACTCTTCATTTCATCTCTTATAAAAATAATTTTATGTTTCCAAAAAGATGCAAATGTTTTTTTATTTTCTATAAACAATTTTGTGAAAAGCAACCCATGAGTTAGGCTTACTTATAAAGTTGAAACCCGTTTTTATAACTATAATTAGACTCCTTCATTCTTTAATAAAAAAGTGACCGATCCAGTCCAACTTCTGTCATTATGACATCAGGCATGGCAAGAAAAAATTTCCTCTCCGGTGCTGCAGAGGATCTGCAGCCGCATGGCAATTGGCAACACATGTTCATGGTTGACCTTTAATGGCTATATTTGTACATAAAATTTATTGTTACACTATTTTTAATGGTAAAATAATATAAAATTTAAAATTATTCTTACATATTATTTCTTTTTCTAAATAATGTAAATCAACATCAAAAGTTATACAATTTAAAATGGCGTTTTGGATAACATTGAATCCACATTCAGAATACTACAAGAAAAAAATATAACTAGTCTAGAAGAAAATGATAATTTTATATTTGGTTTATAAACTATTATTTTTTAATTTAACAGGTTTCCAAATACACACAAAGTAGCACAACTTACATTTAAATCTAAAAGAATTTGCTGAAATCTTAGTTAATACTTTTCGATTCTATTAGTTAATTGAGCTAACGGTGTTGAATAGTATTTATGATTGTTTTCATTTGAAAATGTCTACTGCATTGATGGAAAGTTGGAACTTAATTTTTGAAATTACTCCCAATGTTTGGCGAATTGGGATTCATAAATTTAAAGAAAAAAAATTAATATACATTAATAGTATAAAATAATATTAATTAATTATATTTTTTATTTATATGAATTTTAAAATATTAATTAATAAAATTAACAAACTTAACATAAATTAAAGTCTGTGATTAAATCTCACTTTAAAAAGTTTTCACACGCACGATGTATACTTTAAACTAAAAAAAACAGAGAAGAAATTGGTAGCTGATCTGTATAATTTTGAATCGCTTGCAAGAATTGTAGAAGTTTATTGTTTTTTTTTTCTTTTATGTTCTCCCATATGACGTTTACCACTGCATCAAACCTTAGGCTAATTCCTATCCTAGAAGTTTACCCTACAATGCATATGTCATGCGAATCAATGATCCATCTGTGAAATATTATTCTAAACTCCATTTATTTGAGGCTTTAATTTATTAACTTGATTTAATATTGTGCAGATTGGTGAGTTGGCTGGGATTGCAATTGGGTCTACAATATTGATGAACGTGATGATTGGAGGGTAATTAGCGTATCAAAATGAAGAGTTAAGTTTAACGCTATTTGTGGCAATATCTAACGAGAAAGGTTGATATTTGACAGGCCAATTACAGGAGCATCGATGAACCCAGTTAGAAGCTTAGGACCAGCTTTTGTACATAGCGAATACAGAGGAATATGGATATACATATTGGCACCTATTCTTGGGGCTGTGGCCGGAGCATGGGTCTACAACATCATTAGGTACACAGACAAGCCATTGCGTGAGATCACCAAGAGCGCTTCTTTCCTCAAAGCCCGGGGTGCCACCAAATAATTTAACCTAATGCAAATGTTCTGATGTGCCCAGAGACAATAACATTTGTCTTGTAATCGTCCTTGTTAGAAATAATAATTTTTAAAAAACAAATTATGCGTCAAATCGCTCCAAGAAACTACGCTCTCATATATGTTTCATTTCCTTCTTTCAAAAATGGTGTAGATGACAATCTTCTATTTCTAAATTATATCTCATTTGATGTCCTATTAATTAAAAAATATTTTATCATTTAATGATTGAATTTGTTTTTATAAAATTTTTAATATCTTATTTAGCTCATTAAATTATATAACGTTTCTGGATTGGTTGAAACAAAAAACAAGACATTTGGAAATAGAGGATTTCAATTCTTGTGTTAATATACAATATGTTATTAACACTATAATAAAGTAATTATATAGTTTATCTCTCCAATGTTATACCTTGATGTTGACTTGAAATCTTAGAAGGCAGGAACTTCTAATGGTTTGTGAACAAGTTAGTAGAAGCTTTCATTTGGATAAGAACACATCTAATGAGAGTATTTCATAGTAGTGGAGATCAGTTAATCTGGAATGGGACGTCTGGTGCTTGCATTTGTTGACCATTTATTATATGTTCTTACCAAAGCTTCTATTGTAATTTTAGTAGCTTCTAACTTTTATCATCTTTCTTGTATATAGGGGAGTGAGAGTTAGTTATATCACATGGCATGTTACAAGCCCTATATATATATATAGTAAATGATTTTCAGTTAAACGATGTATTTACTCTTATTCTATTAGAGATATCGTTTCTATCTTCTGTTGTTCTCACTCTTGATTTTCACTTCCATTCTTGCATTTGTTCGTAAATCACTTGATTTTCTTATTATTCTTGTGTGTTTCTGAGTGTTGAAACCCATCAAGTGATGTCTTCTATGGGAAGCAAAACAATCAAGAAAGATCAGTCATTATGGCAATGAAGTTTGACATCAAGAAGTTTTTCGAAGACAACAATTTTGGATTGTGGAAGATCAAGATGGAAGCGATCTTGATCCAATAGGGGTGCAAAAAAGTGTTGAAGGGGGAGGGAAACATGTCATCATCTTTGACAAAAATAGAGAGGAGAAAGATGATCGATAAAGCAAGAAATGCGAGCGCATTGTGCCTTGGGGAAAGGCACTGAGAGAAGTCGTTAAGGAGAGAATAATTGTTGGAATGTGGATGAAGCTTGAGACTTTATATATGACAAAGTCATAGACTTTATTTGAAGCAACAATTTTATTCATTCAAGATGACGAAGTCAAGAACGATAAAGGAGAAGTTGGTAGATTTCAACAAGATGGTTGATGATAACTGCCAAAATTACCTATTTTTACATAGGTAAAATAGAGAAATTATCCTAATTTCTTCTCATTTTGTTTTCCTCATATTTCACTTAAAATTAGATTTAATTAGAAAATTAATCTTGGGTTTAAATTTATGTGTATTTTACCTTTGTTTTCCTGTTTTTAGTTGTTTTGAGACAAGTTACAAGAAGGATTGAAGAAATGTCAAAGAATTCGAGCTAATTGATGTTGTAGCAACACCCAAGCGCCCCAACAGTTAGTTCACGAGCAATCAACACTGCCTGACAAAGAGTACTCCAAAGCAGCATATGGGGCACCCAAGGCCCTCTTTGTGAGTGCACAATGGTCATCTTAAACTCCTTTTCATAATGCAGGTTGTTTGACTTTAGATTATTCGAGAGATTGATAGTCTAATACTCAAATAGCTTAGTTTCTTGGTTGCGAGAGATCGGGTTTAAGGACATTTTTATGGGTGATGGGGAACATGGGAACATGGGTAGTGAACGAGGGTTTTGAGTTCATTTATGTACTTGAGAGATGATTTAGTGAAATCAAACTCAACTGAATCTCATAAGTGTAACCACTTCTTTTATTTATTTACGCTTTATTTACTTTATAGTTATTAGTGTTAGTTAAATTTCTACCTTTTCGTTTGTACAAGTGAAAAGTCTTGATATTTTTTAGGTTTCATCCAAGTCCCTGTGGGATTGACCCAATATGTATCGGATACTACATAAACTGGTGCACTTGCTAGTAGTAGTGTAGAAACTTTGCATATCATTAGTTGGCAATCTTGAGAACATCAATGTAAAACTTGAGGATGAAGACAAGGTTGTGATCCTCCTGAATTCTCTACTAAAATCCTTAAGGATGTTTTGTTGTATGGGAAGGAACAAACTATCACCTTGGAGGAGGTTATGACCTCGATTCAAACCAAGGAGTTCTAGAAGCTCTAAGATTCGAAGGTGGGTAATGATTAATGAGACAATTAATTGATAGTGATGATGAAAGGGAAAGGAAAGGCAAGAAGTCTAATACTAATTATAAGGCAAAGTCTAATTGGAAGAAAGAGACACGATGTTACAAGTGTCAAAAGTTGAGCTATATTCAGAAGCTTTGTTTACCTTTGAGTGCAACACAAAGATAGAGGTTTGGAGTACAAGATCAACTGATAACCCCAATCTGGGGGTGTTTAGAGCCTTGACATATATGTGCACATGTCAAGTAGGATAAACTAGAGTTACAAGCTAAGTGTATCATCCTCGAAAACGTAAAAAGTGTCAAGGGTTATAGGCTTAGAAGGTTGGATCCTAAACTGTCAAAGTTAATCATCTGTAAGGACATGGTGTTTGATAAGGCACGAATTAGAATGTGTGGTGGCAACTAAGAAGAAGAGGAGAAAACTGTCATTGAGGTGGAGCAATCCACTAACTAACCTACACAAGACCATCTGGTAGAAGTAAAAGATACTTTAGATGAAGAGGTTGAATGTGAAGCTCACCAACTCTAGATGTAGTGGGTCAGAACATGTTGTACGTGACTATTAGTTGATGCGTGATAGAAAGAAGAAGGTTTTGAAGCCTAATAGAAGGTTTGAACATGATGATCTTATCCATTATGCTCTTGTGTAATTGAAGAGATAGAAGGTTCTAGTGAACTGAGAAGCTTTAAGAAGGCACAAGAGAGTAAGGGGAGACAATGACGACTAAGGGGCTATGGAGGAGGAACTTGAATCGTTGAAGAAGAACCACAAATTACCTAAGCGGTAAAGGGTAGTCAGATATAAGTGGGTCTTCAAGAAGAATGACGATATTCCTTAGGTTGAGAAGGCGAGGTTCAAGGTGAGGTTTGTGGCTAAAGGCTTTACGCAGGTAAAAGGTTTGAATTATAATGCGATCTTCTTAGTTGTTGTAAAACATTGCTTAATCAAGATCTTGATGTTTATTGCCAATGAGTTTGACTTGTTCTTGGAATGGATGAATATCAAGACAAATGTTCTAGATAGAGCAACCGAAGGGGTTTGTTGATGAGCATAAAAGGTGTATCTACTTCAAAAGTCATTGCATGAGCAAAAGCAAAGTCTGGAATAATGGTATAAGAAGTTCGACAACTTTCTCTTAAGGGTAAGGTTTAGAAGGTGTAGTTATGATAACTACATCTATACATTGTCTAAAGGACAAGACAGTATGTACTTATTTTTTTACGTATATGATATCCTAGTAACTAGCCAACTTAAGCAGATGATCAATGAGCTCGAGAAAAATTTGAACTCAGAATTCAAGATGAAGGACCTTGGTGTTGCTAGACACATTCTTTTGATTGATAAAGAGAGGGATTAAACATAAGGTGTTATGCTTTTGACTCAGCAAGACTACCATAAGAAGGTTGTAGAGATGTTTCTGATGCATCAGTTGAAGCTTATGGACACGCCTTTGGGGCACTAGGCAAAGATCTGTACGAGTCAAGCTCTCAATTATGAGGAAAAAAAAGAAGAGGATGGATTCGATCCCATATGCTAGTGGAAGGAAAACATTATGTATGGAATAGCCTATACGAGACCAAACTTGGCTTATGTTGTGAGTGTTGTCAGCAGTTCATGGCGAATCATGGACTTGCTTATTAGGAGGCACTGAAGTGGATGTTGAGATACCTGAACATAACTATAGGTTGAGGCCTTTTATATCCAAAGAGATCTCGAAGGGGAGCTTTTGCAAAAGGATTCGCAGACGCTAACTATGCATGTAGCATGGGCACTAAAAGGTCCCTGTTAGGGCATGCGTTTGTTTACACTATTTGGATTTGTTATTAGTTGAAAGGTGAATCTTCAGTTAGTAGTAGCACTGTCTACTACAGAAGCTGAGTATAATAATTGGCAGAAGGGTAGGAGAGTTTGTGGCTAAAGGGGATGCTGAGTGAGTTAGGGATTGATCAGAAGTGCATCACAATCCATTATGTTAGCCAAAGTTCTATTTCATCTGGCTAATCATCATATGTACCACAAAAGGACCAAACAAATTGATATGAAAATTCTAAAGGAAGATGTGTATATTATACTAAACCTTCAAAAATAAAGCAACTATTAACAATTTAATAGATAATATATGTATGTATAAAAAATTATTATTTTAATTTCTCTTTTGAAATTAATATGTAAAACACACAAATATTACACCTAATAAAATTTCAAAATTAGATTAATGTATTTAAAATAAATAATAATAGTACATACAATGATTAAATTTCTACTCATTAGAGATTTAATAAATCATATTTGTTTACTAATTCAAGGCGTTGTCATGGATTAATCCGGCCAATGATTTAGTTTATGTGGTATTCATTAACGATTATATGGACTCGGGGCATTCACTCACATTAGAAAATAGGATATTTATTTTAACACCCTTAAATTGTTATTTGCACTCACATGAAACAAAAAACACTTAAAATACCTTTATTTTTTATATAAGTTGATCTAAAACACATAAAATATAAATTCCTAATCAATTTATATAAAACTAAGTATTAATTATGTTTTTTGGATCAATTGATTTACAATATGTATTTTTATGTGTTCTGGATTCATTAATCTAGAACATATGTTAAAATAATTTATGGATCAACTGATCTAGAAGTCACACAATAATTTGGTAACAAACAATGTAAAGAAAAAAAAATCAATTCAAGGTATACCTATTGTTTGTTGTAAAAGAAAGATTATAAACGGTGGTTAGGATATCGTAGAGAGGTTGTGTTACCACAAATAGATGTTTTATCAAAGTTGTATAATAAAAGTGAACAAGTTGGGGGGAAGAGATGGAATAGGGAAGAGTGAAAGAAGTTGCAACTAAGGTATAGGTAACAATTACAAAATCTTAGGTTAAAAGGTAATAGGAGTGTTTTGAAAATTTTAAAAATATATTAATCGTATAAGGGTGTACGAATAACAATTATGTGATAAAAAAAATGCCTAGAAAATACGCTGCATGTTTGATGTGTTTCATTTTTATTTATTTGTAGGTTTCATTTTAATTATGATTTTATTTATTTATGCCACTTAGGCTTAGTATTTGCATTTTAGATTTTTTTTTTATATTTTAGAACTTGTTACACATTTTGTGTTTTAGGATATAATTACTAGTGTTTGAGATGTTCTTAGACTGATTTGGAGCATTAAAGTGATGTTTGGAGCTTTAGAGACAATTTGAAAGAAAAGTGAAATAAGTAATCATATTTAGAAGATTGTACTCTTGTTCAAAATACGCCCTCTTTTGTGTAATCAATTTAAGTTCCTTTATTTTATTTTATTTTTGGGGTAAAACATTAAAAAGTTTGCTAGTTTAAATAGAAAACTATTGTTATGAAATCAGGAGGGTTATGGTGACGGCACACAGAGAAGGCTATGAGCCTCCTCTTTCCCCTTTTTACTTTTTGTTTTTCAATTTTTTTTTATGTAATTTTTTATTGATACTCATGACTATGCATGAGTAGAATTTTTTTTATTTTAGAATTGAGGTTTAACCTGAACTTTATTAATGATAAATTAAGTAGTTTATGTTTTTATTGGGTTTTTCATGATTTTTTTCTATTGCTTTTATCAATACAATGCTCTTGATCATCATTTTTGTAGTCACAAATAATTAAGGAATGATTGAAAGTAGGAGTTAATTGAAAGAGGATAAATATTACCTTAAATTAATTCACCTTTATAGCAAACCAATAAGAGCATAAATGTAATTAAAAATGAATCATTAGGCAGACGTCATGGTGTGAAACCCATGAAAGTTTTTTAAATTTGAATTTGCAATATTTTGAATTATCTTTTTTATTTAACATGATGTTTCCTATATTTTATTACCATTTGTAATATTTTTTTAATTATCTTAAATTATATTCTACTATGATTTCCCATATCTCTAATTTTACTCTAATTAAATGATCAAATTGATAACAAATATTTTTTTTTCAAATGCAAAATCTCAATGGAAGAACTATTTTTATTATTACTTGATGATATTATAACTTGCGGTTTTCTCACGTGAAGGTTTTGGTGTCTTGCAAGCGATGTGTCTCTTGGTTTAGTGATATTTGCTTTTTTATCTTAATTGATTCATGATTTTATATTTAATTATGTTTTTATTTTCCTTTATTTTTGGATTTTTGATATACCAAAAGAAAATTCTTTTTACCAAAATGACTAATCTTCCATATTATTTATCTAAATAACCTTTTTTAGTATTAATGTTGGAAAATTGGTTGTTGGTAACCAATTTTTTTATAGGGCATTTGTTTTTCACATTTGTTTTCTTAGTCAATATTTTAATTTTTTTTAAAATTATTTTTTATTTATGTATATTTTTTAAATGTTGAATTTTAAAATTAATTTTTTTAGCTAATTTATATTTTATTATGTATTTTATTTTTACGTTGTGTATATTTTTCCGTTGTTTTATTTTTCTAAATGCTTTGTAATATATTTTTCAGTTGATATTTTTTAAGTTAAATTTTTAACGCTTTTTACCAAAATAATTTGAAATAGACTTACATAAGTTTTTTGTTCCTAAAGTTTAATTAAAAATCATTTTTAGTCCTTAAAATTAAAAAATATTCTTTTCCTCCATAATTTACTTTTAGTCTTTATTCTTCTGTTAACATTGTTAAAAAGTTGATGATAAGGAGTACATTTTTGAACTTGTGAATGACTCTTCTCTTCAACCCAAACACCCTCAATCTTCAATTTCACATAAACACCCTCAATCTTCAATTTCACATATGATACCGTCAAATATACTTGAATTTATAAATGAACAATATTAATACAAAACAAATTAATTTATGATGTAAAAGAAATTCTAAATTTCAAAGACCAAAAGTGATTTTTTGAGAAAATTTAGGGACAAAAAGCTTATTTAAGACTTTGAAATATTAGGTTTAAAAATCTTACTTTAAAAACTTTTAAACTTAAAAATAAATTATAAAGTATTTTAAAAAAATTTAAAATAATATAAAAGATACACAACATAAAAATAAAACACATGAAAACACCAAATGAAATACAAATTAACTTGAAAATTTTCAATATCGCATTTTAGAAATAATTAAAAAAAATATGAAATATGTACATAAAATAATTAAAAAAATTTAAAAAAACAAATATGAAAACAATTCAACCAATTGATTCAATCAATTTTTTGAATTTATTTTTTATTTATGTAATTATTTTAAAATTAAAATTTTAAACAAAAATTGGTTAATTTACATTTATTTTATTTTATTATTTGTTTATTTTTACGTTTTGTATCTTTTTTATTGTTTTAATTTTTTCAAATGTTTTGTAATTTATTTTTCAGTTTATAATTTTTAAGTTAATATTTTTAAACTCGTTTACCCAAATAATTTGAAATATTAAGTTTAAAATATTAATTTAAAATCTTTAAACTGAAAAATAAATTTTGAAGCACTTAAAAAATAATAAAATAAAGAAAATATATAAGCATAAAAAAACAAACTAAAATACAAATTAGCTTAAAAGGTGTATCTTTTTCATCTTTTATTATTAAAATTTAATTATGTGTTTTGTTTTTATGTTGTGTATCTTTTTAATTGTTTTAAATTTTTAAATATTTTGTAATATATTTTAAGTTTATATTTTTCAAGTTAAATTTTTTAAATTATTTTTAAAAAAAATAATTTTAAAACATTTCAAATATTACGCTTGAAAATATTAATTTAAAGACTTTAACTGAAAAATAAATTACAAAATATTTTAAAAAATTAAATACACAAGACAAAAATAAAAGACATAAAAAAACAAAATTAAATACAAATTAACTTGAAAATTTTTAAAATGTGTATCCTTTTTGAGTTTTATTTTTAAAAAAAATTAAAATTTCATTATGTGTATCTTTTTTCATTGTTTTAATTTTTTTAACGTTTCTAATTATTTTTCAGTCCTACTTTTTAAGTTAATTTTTTTACCAAAATAACTTATAAATAATTTGAAATATTAGTTTTAAAATTCCTAAATTAAAAACTTTAAATTGAAAAATAAATTATCAAGCAATTGAAAAATTAAAAATAACAACAAAGATACACAACGTAAAAATAAAACACCTAAAAGCACAAAATTAAATACAAATCCTATTTTATAAGAATATACATATATAAAAAACAAATTAAAAATAATTTGAAATAAATTTTAAAAAAAAAATCTAAAAGAATTTAGTGAATTTTTTTAAATTTATTTTTGGTTCATATATTTTTTTTAATCATGAATTTTAAAATTAAAATTTTTAAATTTTTTAGTTAATTTATATTTCATTTTATTTTTTATGTGTTTTATTTTTATGTAGTGTATCTTTTTCGTTATTATCATTTTTTTAAAAAATGTTTTCTAATTTATTTTTCAGTTTGATGATTTTAAATTAATATTTTTAAACCTAATATTTTAAATTAATTTGAAATTATTTTGGTAAAAATACTTACAAAATTAATTTAGAAAATATAAACTGAAAAATAAATTACAAAGAGTTTAAAAAAACTAAAACAATTAACAAAGATAAAAAACATAAAAATAAAACACATAATATAATAAAATATAGATTAGCTAAAAAATTTGAATTTTAAAATTCATGATTTAAAACAATATAGATAAATAAAAATAAATTTAAAAATGATTTGAGAAAATAAATGTGAAAAAAAATCGCCTAAAAGAAATTGGTTGTTCAACAACAAATTTCTTATAAGATTTATACATTAGCAAAAATCACGTTGAAAAAGACTTCCAGAAGCTAATTTCTCAGCATAAATAGTAAAAGAGATTATTTAGGTAAATAACATGGAAGGTGAGCCATATTGGTAATTTTTTTTTCTTTTTGGTATAAAAAAAGCCTTTATTTTCTTTTCTTATCTACATTTATTTATTTGTTTCCTTTTTTTGAATTATCTTGTTTCTTTCCCTTTTCAACTTTACGTTTTTTTTCTTTCTTTCTAATTTTGTGTATTTTTTTTTCAATATTTTAAATGTTTTTAATTTTATTTTTTATTTATGCATATTATTTTAAATCCAGAATTTTAAAATTAAATATTTTTATTTAATTTATATTTTATTATGTGTTTTATTTTTACGTTATGTATCTTTTTTCATTGTCTTTTTTAACGAATTGTAATTTATTTTTTCGTTTATAATTTTTAAGTTAAATGTTTTAAACACTTTTAACAAAATAATTTGAAATAGACTTAATAAGTTTTTTGTCCCTAAAGTTTCACAAAAAATCACTTTTAGTCCTAAAACTTCTAAGATATTTTTTTAGTTTTGATTCCCTTTTAGTCATTATTCTCCCATTAACATTGTTAAAAAATTGCTAATAGAGAACACACTTTTGTACTTGTAAATCGCTCTCCTTTGCAACCCTAACCCTTTTAATCTTGAAGTTCACATTTGGTTTAGTCAAATACATTGGAACTTATAAACGAACAATATTAATATAAAAAACAAATGAAGTTATGAAGTAAAAAAAAAAATCTGAATTTCAAGACCAAAGTGATTTTTTGTGAAACTTTACAGACAAAAAACTCATTTAAGCCTTTGAAATATTAGGTTTCAAAATCTCAATTTAAAAACTTTTAAACTTAAAAATAAATTACAAAGTATTTTAAAAACATTCAAAATAACATAAAAGATACACAACCTAAAAATAAATAACATAAAAAATGAATATAAATTAACTTAAAAATTTTTAAAATCATACTTTAAAAAATATACGTACATAAAATAATTAAAAAAATTAATACAAACTTAAAAAAACAAATATGAAAAAATTTAGTCATTTTTTTGAATTTTTTAAATTTATTTTTGTTTATGTAAATTTTTTTAAATCATGAATTAGTTAAATTATATTTTATTTTATTATATGTTTTATTTTTACGTTGTGTATCTTTTTTGTTATTTTAATTTTTGTTAAATGATTTGTATTTTATTTTTCAGCTTATATTTTTTAAGTTAATTTTTTTAAACATTACCAAAATAATTTGAAATATCAAGTTTAAAAATCTTAATTTAAAATCTTTAAACTGAGAAATCAATTTATAAGCATTTAAAAAATATTAAATAATGAAAAGATAGACAACATAAAACCAAATAAAATAAACATTAACTTAAAAAAAATTTAAAAGGTGTCTCTTTTCTGTGTTTTATTATTAAAATTTTATTATGAGTTTTGTTTTTATGTTGTGTATCTTTTTTTATTATTTTAGTTTTTTTAACGCTTTATAATTTATTTTTAAGTTTATTTTTTTAGGTTAAATTTTTTAAATGCTTTTTACAAAAATAATTTTAAAATATTAGGTTTAAAAATCTTAATTTAAAGACTTTAATTGTAAAAATAAATTACAAAATATTTTAAAAAAATAAATAATTGGAAGATACACATCATAAGAATAAAATACATAAAAAAATGAAATACAACATAAGAATAAAACATGATATTTATTTTGTATTTCTAGATTTTATTTTAATCATGAATTTTAAAGTTAAAATTTTTAAATTTTTTAGTTAATTTTCATTTTATTTTATTTTTTGTGTTTTATTTTTATGTTGTATATCTTTTCCATTATTTTAATTTTTTTAAATTCTTTGTAATTTATTTTTCAGTTTAATGATTTTAAAACTAATATTTTAAATTAATTTTAAATTATTTATTTAAAAAACTTTTAAAAATTAGATTTAAAAAATATAAATTGAAAAATAAATTACAAAGAGTTTAAAAAAAACTAAAACAATGAAAAAAGATACACAACATAAAAATAAAATAAAATATAAATTAATTAAAAATTTTGAATTTTAAAATTTATGATTTAAAACAATATATATAAATAAAAATAAATTGAAAAAATGATTGCAAAAATAAATTTGAAAAAAATGTCGTATAAGAAATTGGTTGCCCAACAACAAATTTCTTATAGGCATTTTACATAAAAAAAAAAAAAGTCAAGTTGAGAGAGATTGGTTCCCTAGGAACTAATTTCTCAACATGATAATAAAATATGTTATTTAGGTAAATAATGTGGTAGGTGAGTAATTTTGTTTTCTTTTTGGTGTAAAAAAGCCTTTATTTTATTTTCTTATTTACTTTTATTTATTTCTTTCCTTTTGTTTTGTTTTTAATTATCTTGTTTCTTTCCTTTTTCAACTTTACATTTTTTTTTCTTTCTAATTTTTGTCTTTTTTTCTTAAAAAAAAAATAATTCAAAAAGTTACACTCTTCAGCAACTAAAGTGTACACCCAGTTTGGGATGACAAAAATACCCTATTTATAGACAGCATGTCGAACCCGCTCCAAGTTTCTATGATTATCTATTTTGATTGGGTATAAGTATTATTCAATGAAGTGAACCAGGTATGCGTATGTAACTACATGCCCCATACTCAACCTGTTAAAATTATAACAATTATATAATAAGTTTAAAGTTATATATTTAATTGAAAATTTTTATTCCTAAACTTTAATTTATACTTTCTTGTTAGTTATTATTCTTTAAATGCTTTCTACATTAAAATATAATTAATAACTTGACATATATTTTATTAATAATAAATAAATAAATTTAAATTATAAAAAATAATATAATGGGTTACCTACAAGTATATTCAAACCCAAAAATACCTAATGGAGGTGGTAATGAGATTAAAATCTTATACCCGCTTCTTTTATACTTGCATCTCAACCCACGTCGCACTTTCTTGGGATGAGGATAGTTAAACCTACACCCATCTCACCTCATTACCATCTCTATACCAAGTGCAAATTTAGTAATGTGAGAAGCAAATTAAGGTGCATGCCTGTGCATTTCAATCACACCTCTCATGCAAAAAGAAAAATCTATTTTCTCTATTTTTTATCTTTTCTATTTTTTTCTTCTCTTTTCTAATATTTTATTTTATATTTTTTTAATATTTCCCTTTAATTTTTTTAATCTTTTCTTCACGATCACCTTTCCACTTTTGCATCTATACAACCTTTACTTCTAGAGTCATCTTTAAGGTTATTCTCGTTCATGATAAGTTCTTTCTTTTCTTATCTCATTTTTTTTTTTTACTTTTAGATTTATATTGGGGACAATATAACTTTAATTTTGTGGTTGGTTAAGGTTTTTTAAGTCATGCAATTTTTTTACCTTGTTTTAGGATTTCTAATTTTTGCATTCATATTTAACAATTGTCGTTAAACAATCCCAATTTTGTGTATCTCTATGTGACTTATATTATTGGAGTCATTAAATATAGGATCGTGGTATTTTTAAAGATGTGCAATAGTAATTTGTATGGCTTGATCTCTTTGGCAAGTTTAAAAATTGGCATTGTTTTCTTCATTATCATGCTTGAGGTGAATTTAATCACAAATGTGAGTTTTGAGCCAACATATTGGAGTACATCTAAATTCCAAAATTTTTATTTTTCTTGACTGTGATTTCTTCTTGATTGCATTTTCTAGAACTTGTTTTGAAACCTTGGTTGAAACTTGTTCTCTTTCAAATAGGGTGAATATGATTAAGGCATTTGAGATTATTTTTTTTTCAAACCATTTACCTTATGAAACACTTTGCCCATTAGTTGCTCATTGAGCGAAACACTTTTAATTTTTTCTTTGTGCCTATATATTAATGTTTTCATATTTTTTTGTACCTTATTGGAAATACATTTGGAAACTTTGTGGGTAAAGTGTAATATGAGAAAAAATTAAAAAATGAAAAAAAAAGAGATAGACTCCAATTAATTATTGGGGACCAAATATGGATCCCAAATAAATAAGAAAAAAGGTAGGACTAGGTAAGTTTAGAAACAAATGCAAAATAATAGAAGTCATTCTTTTGTTTACCTAAAATTATACTTTCATCTTGTTGCATGGTGTATTTTCTTTCTTATTCCTACCTACAATTTGACCTTAGCCACATTACACCCCAACAAAAGACCTTGTGATTTATCTTGGTTGAAAGAGTATGAAGGTGGACATAAGGTTTCTCACCAAGTCTACAATAAGATGCTTTTTATGAGTAAAATGAGAGGAATTTTCTTTACCTTAAACACTTGAGAATTGTGAATTGAGTGAATCCATCATCTTGAGCATTACTTTTGAGAAAATTACCTCTAATTGGACTTGATTGAGATTTCTTGTACATGATTACTTTCTAATGCATTTGCTTATCATTCTTTAGGGTTCTATTTTGGTGATCTCAATTTTATTTTGAGTCATATTTATTGCTTAAAGACAAAAAAAATTTAAGTTTGGGGATATTTCATGCACATTTTTAGTTATTTGTAGGTTTCATTTTAATAAGGATTTTATTTTTTTGTATGTCATCTATACTTAGTATTTGCATTTTAGGTATCTTTTTATTATATTTTCAAACTTGTTATTCTTTTAGTGATTTTGGTGTTTTAGGATATGATTTACTAATGTTTTAGGCGCTCTTTGACTGATTTGGAGCATCTAAGTGAAACTTTAAGCTTTTGAGACAATTTGAAAAAAAAATGAAATTAATTAATAAAGTTTAGAAGATTGTACTCGGTGCAAAATATGCATTCCTTTTTATAATAAGTTTAAGGTATTTTATTTCATTTGACAACATAGGGAAAGGCTTGGAGCCTCCTCCTTTCCCTTACACTCTTTGTTTTTCAATTTTTTTTATGTCCTGTTTATTTTTCTGTTTTGGGACTCACGACTATGCATAGGGAGAACCTTTTTTATTCTATTATTAATGTTTAACTCTTGACTCTATCGATGATAAATTAAGTATTTTTATGTTTTATTGAGTTTATAATTATTTCTTCTTGATTGTTTTTACTGATACAATACACTTGATTATCATTTTTGTAGTCATAGATAATTAGGAAAGAACCAAAATGTGAACTTAATTGTGGAAACCCTAAGGAAGAAACTTCTGAATTAAATAATGAAAATAGGTTTAATTTTGAAGAATTCAATGAATTAACAAAAAACTTGAACATTCGCGAAAGTAAGTGTTAATTAATTAGATATACCTTCGTATTTTGAAAGATGATCTAAGTTTCCTTAGGTTAATTCACTTCATAAATAACCAATAAGAGCATAAAGGTAATTAAAATTGAATCAATGACATCCATGGTGTGAAACCTACGAAGTTTTCTAAATTTGAATTTGCAACATTTTGAATTATCTTTTCTGACTTAATATGATTTTTCTTATATTTTACTTCAATTTGCAATATTTTTTTTTATTTATCTTAAATTATATTTTACTACTATTTCCAATATATCTAATTTTACTCCGATTTAACTATCAAATTACTAGCAATTATTTTTTTGCCGAATGCATGACCCCGTAGAAGAACCATTTTTATTTTTACTTGACATATACTTATGATTTTCTCACATAAATGTTTTGCAAAAGAAATAAACACATAGTCTTAACTAATGATCTATTTGAGGTAGACAGTGGATACTCTTGGATAACTGAGATTAACAAAATATATTGAAAGAGAATTTAAAATTATTCATATTTAAAAGAAAATTGTTAAAGGATTTAAAAGTCAAAATAAGTTGAGGAATACTACAAAAACTATTTTTCTTATTTTTCTCTAACACTTATAATATAAAATACTTTAAAATTATACAAAATTTTGCTTTTAATATATTCATTCATGATATAGTTGGTCTGATGAAATTACATGTGAAGAAAATGAAAGAAGAAGTGGGAAGTGAGAATTTTTCCATTAACAAAAAATTAACAACTAATATTTGGTTTATAAAAAAAATTCAATTAACTTATATCATAAATAATAACGAATTACAATTGACTATGACCGCATAACTTGTTTTTCCTCGACGACAGTAAAAAAAATTTGTTTTCTCAACTTTAAAAATCTAAAACCAAAGTGCATTTATTTTCATTAAAGTCCATTCATTTTCATTTAATATTTACAAGAATCTTTTTTATGCTGAATATTTACAAAAATCATAAATAGGCTATTGCTTTTCTCTCCATAAATAAAAAAAAATTAATAGGAATAATTTTAAATTTTTTTGACTGCAAATAATTTTAAGTCCTTTTGCAGGTAGCATTTTTTTCTACTTGTTTTTTTATTAGATATTAAATTTTTTTCGTATTTCTAAAATATTAAATACATTTATTTTTTAATCAGTATTTTTATCTATAATTTTAGGAATACATGAGATTAGATAATAAAGTAGTAAGATTGGATTCATAGAGAGTTGTTATAACTTTTTAAATTCGAATTCCCGATATATAATTTAAATATTTGGAGGAAAACTTTATGGTTTAATAATCCTACAAATTGCCTAAAGGATACTTATAATTTGACAACAAATAAGTAAAATTTTAGTCTTTGATTCTACTCAGGGCAAACAATTTTCTTATCATTTTTCTTTCCAGAGAATATTGAAGCATGACTGTTTACGTAAAAAATTAGGTATGATGTATCGATTCTTCGAAAATTGAAATCATGGTGGTCCACGGCCACATATTAAAAAATAGAGCTGAAACCAATTCGTTTTTTATTTTTATTTTTTTAAATATGCTTCATAACTCACAAGTTATTGTTTCAACAATCAGTATAGTTTGTGGTAAAAGAAAAAACATTCAATGTAGTTTCTTCTCAAAATAAAACTGTGTCTGGCCCACGTGTATAACGTTCATTGCCCTAACCGCGTATTATATATAAATAAATAGATTACATTCGACTTTGGTTTATCTACTTCTTCACCGTAGGAAGCAGTGATCTCCCCCTTCATTTATCATCTGTTTCTTCGCTTTGTATAGCCAATGGATGAGAACTCAATAATAAATGGTACCCATGAGTTGGTTTTAGATGTAAACAAGGATGTGATCTCTAGAACAAGTGAAGCCTCACGCTCTTGTGTCAACGTTTCTTTCTTGCAGAAGGTGTGTCCTATTCTTTTTATTAATTTGGTCCCCAAAATCCCATTCAAATGATCTCTGATTTGATTATATTGTTGTTGTTGCTGTAAAATGCTACACTCACTGTACACTGTGCATATATATAGTCCCTTTGTGAATTGATCTATTGAACTTGAAAATGAAATATGGTTTTGTTTGTTGATGTAGTTGGTAGCAGAGGTGGTAGGCACGTATTTCTTGATATTTGCAGGGTGTGCTTCAGTGGTGGTGAACAAGAACAACGACAACGTTGTAACACTTCCTGGGATATCGATTGTTTGGGGACTGGTTGTCATGGTGCTGGTTTACTCTGTTGGTCACATTTCTGGTGCCCATTTCAATCCTGCTGTCACCATTGCTTTTGCCTCCACCAAAAGGTTTCCTGTCAAGCAGGTGAACCAATCTCAACATTTTTCCCTTCCACATTGATTATTCGTTCAAATAGGTAGGAAACTAGAGGTCAAATTAGTTTTCATTTTAAGAGAGATAAGAAGACAAGTAAAAGATGATGTAATAGACAGAATTATTGAGAAAGGAACGTGTTGTATAAATTATATTGTATATCTAAAACTTTGACCATTTTACACTAGTTTATAATTTATAATTGGTATATAAACAAAACGCGATATGAACACGTAAAGCCTCAGTCTTTGTCCTCTTTCATTACATCCAATTTATGTTGAAATTATTGGCTCATTCACGGTGATATGAATTATATTCAATGGAACATTGTAGGTGCCAGTTTATGTAGTAGCTCAGGTTGTTGGATCCACACTGGCAAGTGGGACTCTCAGACTATTATTTAGTGGCAAGGATACCCAGTTTTCAGGAACGCTCCCAGCTGGGTCTGACGCGCAAGCTTTCGTGATTGAATTCTTAATCACATTTTTTCTTATGTTTGTCGTATCCGGGGTTGCCACTGATAACAGAGCGGTGAAGTTTTTATTTCCATCTTTATTTGTGTTTTTCTGCTTGTTTGGTTGTAATTAATCACCTTTACGTTTCTAGAAAATATTTTGATTAACACGTGTATAGCCAATCACCTCCCTCCAAATTCTGATATAAAAAATTGAGTACATAAATAGACTAGTTGTCTAAATATATTTGTAGCGTTATCGATCATATGGAAGAATGCCAAAGTATATATATTACAAGACACATGACATCTTGTACGAAACAAAAATTGATATTTGAATATTTGTCTTTCTTGGACCCCAATTTCACAGCATTTTTATTTTCGAATCCTGCAGATCGGTGAGTTGGCCGGGATTGCCGTTGGGTCCACTGTGCTGTTGAATGTGTTGTTTGCAGGGTATTATTATTATCTTATCCAAATGTAATTAAATACTCTTTAAGTGTAGACACACACATTAAAAGCATTACTTGATTTAGTGAAAGATGTTACATCTTTGGGAAGCAAAATACATGATCTCATATGAAGCGAATAATGGTTGAAGTAAAAATATAATATTCAGTAGATTATGGAAGCTATTAACGTATGTGGTAATAATATTATGTTATTATTATACGCAGGCCAATCACAGGAGCATCAATGAACCCAGCAAGAAGCTTAGGGCCAGCCTTTGTACACAATGAATACAGAGGAATATGGATATATTTAGTGTCTCCAACTATAGGGGCTGTGAGCGGGGCATGGGTCTACAACTGTATCCGTTACACGGACAAGCCACTCCGTGAGATCACCAAGAGTGCCTCTTTCCTTAAAGCAGCTGGCCGTAGTGGTAGCTCTAGGTGATTTAACCACATTATTATATGTATTCAATTCTCATTGGAGAGGAGTAGTAACTTAACTTTGGACTAATACTTGTCTCCTAAATTTGTTATTTTCAACATCATATATCAGGAATCACTAGGATATCATTGCAAACACATATATACAAACAAATATTAGACTTTTCACAAAAATAAGGTTACTTTGAAAATAGGATATTTATTAAAGTAGATATTTTTATCATTTGACATGGGCTACATAATATTTTTGTCCTGATGTATGTGGTACCATTTTCTCATTACGCAATTTAATTTATTTTTTAGGTAGCACAGGTATATATGGAGTAACCACTTTCATTTATCCTGTTCAAATGGAGACACTAGTTGCACAATTTGAATTGGATTGTTTGAAAATAGATTGTTTAAAAATTAGTTTTGTTTTAAATCTTTTTTAGAATAATATTTAGATTTAAATACTTAAATATTTTATTAGTTTATTTTTTAATTAATTTAAGAATTTGTTTTAGATTATAATTACTATCATATTTAAAATTTGTATTTTTACTCAATACATAAAGTAAAAAAGTAATGAAAATTAGTGTAGTGTGTTCCATCTAAGATCTATTGGGTGAGTGAGTAACTTCTGTTTAATGCATAAGTTGAATTTTTCCAACAGTGTTGTCAAAGCTATGGCTGCAAACATACATAAGTTTGAAATCTGATTGTTTAATGGAAAACAAATTTTATGATTTAGGAATTGACTATTTAAGATCTTTTAGTGCAATAAGGTTTCGTTTGACTTTAGAAGATGAAAAGTCACTTCTATAAGTGAAAATAGAATGGGCTAAACCCAAAGGAAGATTGTGAGCATGATTCAATTAGTGTTTACTTCCAAAATCAAGCGAACGTGTTAAATGAGACATTGAAAGCCTTATGGGATAAGTTAAAGAACATTTACACATTTAAGTTGTTGACTAATCGTTTATGTTTAAAGATGGAGTTGTATCAACTCAAAATGGAGATGGGGGAAAAATCTTCAAGACCACATTAATAATTTTAATCAACTAGTATGTCAATTGTTGAACGTAGATAAAAAATATCTGATAAGGCGTAGGGAGTATTATGGTTGGATTCACTATCAAAGTCCTACAAACTTTAGTTTAGATTGCTTGTAGAGATGACAACGTTAAAGTTGGATTATGTTATTGCCGCTTTAAGAGAAAATTAGAGAATGATGAAATATGAAACTATTATTAATAAAGTTAATTTATTAGTTGTGTAATAGTCTAAGTGAAGAATGGGTCACTCATGGAGATAATATGGGCAACAAGGAAGACCACAATCATAATGGAGTCCAAAACAAGATATTAGTAATGTGGAGTGTTACTACTCTAGAGAAAAATGTCACTTGCAATTAAGGCGCCCAAAAATGAGAGAATACCAAAAAAATTGAGATTTATCAAGACAAATGATGACAAGCCCCTTACTAATATGGTCCAAACATCTGAAGATGAAGATTTGTATTTGAAAATTACTGAGAAGATTTTTAAATCAAAAATGAATAATCGATTATGTTGCTTTGAAACTTTTTTTGTAGACATCAACCGATGTTTGACACTTTGAAGATTAATGAAGAGTCCAGTTATTTTAACTTGGAGAATAGTGAAAAAATGAGAAGGCATATAGATTATGAGAATGAAACTTAACAAGGACATCATTCAAACTTTTAAGGTGCTAATGCCATCTCGTTTGGGGATGACATTACAAGGATATACATGTGTTAGTTTAAATTAAGAAAGCAAAATGTACAAGGAAAGAGAACATAGCGTTGAAGGACAAAAAAATTAGAGAAATCTTTGCTACATTGAAGGGCAAACTTTGAAAAGATTTTTAAATAAGGTGATTATTTGGAAATTTTAATTAATAGACAAATTATTGGAGAATATTTCAAATTTTTAAATAAATGGAGCTAATGGAAATTCAAAACGCATTGAATTTATGAATTAGTTTTATTTCAAAACTTTAGAATACTATTTAAATTTAAATGTTTTATTAACTTGTGTTGGCATGTGAATCTCAACGTAACAAAGGAAAACAATGTTACAATTAAGAAGAATCACCACCAATGTTTACTAAGGAAAATATTGAAAAAAAATATAAATAAAAAGTGGAGTACTCATGTAGATTTTGAGTTTCAAAGTCGATCACATTACGTAAAGATCATATGATGTGTATCATAAATACATTTACCTCTAATTTTAAAAACATTTATTCACCCTTTAAAACATGAAGATTATATTTTTTATATTTTATATATTTTTTTAATAATGTTAGGATGAAAATTTTTATTATTGAGAAGAAATTCATTATTATTTAAAAAATTTAAATTGTATATATTTTTTATCTTTTTTTCTCAAAAGATATTGTTTCTTGCTCCTATTTATCACTTTGTATAGTGCAAAACCAGAGTTTACACAATTCTTTATTAAAATATTTGTGTTGAGTTTTTTATTTTGTTATTTTTTTATTAAGAAGTTATAATCTTGATATAAAATCTTTCATTCTTGTAGATAATATTTTTTTTAAAAGTGTCCTTTTAGAGGGAGACCTTACTTTATAGAAGGGAACGGAAATTTCTTGTGTTAAACTCCCAAAATTTGCAGGTTGGCATGAGATCAACTCCTGAATCAGGGGTAACAGGTACCCCTCGATCCCAAAGTACATGTGGAGATGTTAAGACTCATTTTGAAGGTTATGATAAGCAGCAGAAAGTTGTTACACAAAGATAGGGAAAAAACAAGGAGGATCGAGGAACAAAATAAAATATTTGCTACTCAGAGATTGTGTCTTGTATTGGACCTTGATCATACAACACTTAATTTTATTAAGGTAATTTGCTTGGAATGAGTTCTCCTATTGATGAAAGTGTGTTATTGCATGTTAACATGTTCTGTTTCAGTTTGTGGAAGTGGATCTTTTAGAGAGATGGTTGACAAAGAGGCGGTTGTTTCTGCAAGCTATGCTTTTGATGTTTTAATGAATTCATATTACCAAATGAATAGGGCGATAAATGCAAGCAAGATTCTTTGCCGACTGGTGAATGAAAAGCAGTTAAAGCCTTGACATTATACTTATAAACTGCTGGTAACTAATTAGTTATTGGTTCAGGGAGGATTTCCACATGCTTTAAATATATTGGGTTTAATGAGAACACATGGATTTTCACCTTTTACCGATCCATTTATTAAACACTTATAAAAGAGTGGAAGTGATGATAATGCTTTACCATTTCTCAAGACAATGTCATCAAAAAGGTTTTCATCTACATCTATGTTTCTTCGTATGTTAGAAGTTTTTTCAAGCACAAAGGACATTAAGAAGCACAAAATTTCCTCTCTAAATCACGGTATCATGTCATACAATAATAACACGTGACAAGTCGACATTTCAAATTTAAAAGTAATGCTTTGAATTTAACAAATGGATAAAATATAAGTAATTTATAAAAAAGAGGGATAAATGTGTGCAATTAAAAATAGGACAACACAATATGCACAAGTACCAAAATAGAGAAGCATGAAGTATAATTTAGTAGTTGTGCACATGTGCCAAAATAGAGTGTCATCTCATACCATAATGACACGTGGCAAGTCAATATTTCAAATTTAATAGTTGACAATTTGAATTTAATAGATGGATCAAATGTAAGCAATTTATAAAAGGGAGAGACAAAATGTCCATAATTAAACATGGGAGAACAAAATGTGTACAAGTGCCAAAATAAAGGGACACAAAGTATAATTTAGCCCAAAAAAAGGCACAGGGAGGTCATCCCACATGTAACATCAAAGAGTGTCATCTAAAGCAGTTTTTTCAAAAAATTTCCTATTTTCAGTTACAAACTGGTTTTCTTTTCCAACTTTACCCTTTATTAATTAATGTATTGTCCTCCAATTTTTCTCTTTCCTCACATAGATTACATCTTTTTCCTTTTATTTCTCTCTCATTAATGTAGTTATAGCAATTTATAATTTAAATATATAATTATAGAAAATTATAATTTAAATATGCAATTTAAAATTTATATTTTAATTATAAAAAATACAATTTAAATATATAATTATAGAAATTTATAATTTAAATATTTAATTACAAAAAATTATAATTTAAATATATAATTACATAAACATATAATTTAAATATGTAATTATTATAATTTATAATTTAAATATATAATCAATTTATATTATTAAAATATATTATAATTATTTTAAATGTCTCATTGTTGATCTAATGATTAATAATGCCCTTACTTTTCATTTTACAAGTTTAAACTAGTTGATCAGCTAGTTTTACTAAACACTTATAACTAACTTTTTTTAGCTTTCAACTAGTTTTGCAAAACACAACTAAAGAACAAACACTTCCTTAACCCATTATACCCAAAATGTGCGTTGGTGAGGTAAAAAAAAGCCTTGCAATCCCTAAATTATATAAGCCATAAAATAGATCCACAAAGCCTGTCACGAGAAGGAGAGACCAAAACGCAAGCGAGGCTCGACAGGAAGGAGATGAAGTGGGAACTGTTTTTGCAACATTTTGTCGTAGTCTTACAATGTTTTTGAACCAGGATGCCACTTGTGAAGAAAACTCGATGTTGTTGTTACCACCATAAATCATTTCTTATGGGCGCACACGATGGTAATTATTTTTTCTCTTTTCTTAGCTAGATTCTATATATTAGTGGGAGTAGAGAAGAGAATATGGATGAGTACCTGTTGCACGAGTCTTCCAATTTGAAATTAGGTGAAGCCTTCTTTGCCAACACTCTGAACCCTCTTTGCAACTTCCTTTTCTATTCTCTCCAAAAATATCCCCCGTTCAATGGCAATCCCTCCCTTTCTATTGCTGATTTTTTGCCTCTTTTAGGATTCCAATTTTGAAATGATATGATAACATTTAATAAAAGTTTCACATTTTGGGAGCAGCTTGCGAAAGCAGTAGGATTTGAGATGACATGGTGTCTTATTGTTGGCAAACAGAGACTAACAAAGGGTTCTTTGTTGTTGTATATGGTGGGGATGCAGTCAAAGGCAGAGCCATAAATATTGTTTGAGGGTGGCCAAAATAAAAATTTAATACAAAATATAAGCAAAAAATATTTAGATAATTATATTATATATAAACATCTCAAATAGTATGTACACTTTATTAACATTTATAATTTTTTTATCGTTTTTATAAAATCATATTTTTATTTTACTTTTGTTCTCTTTTTTAGATGTCAATTAAAATTAATTTTTATATATTATTTATTTTATTTTAAATATTTGGAAAGTCATACAATTTTTCTCATTGCAATTTAAACTAATTTATAGAGAGGGGGGAGGGGAGACCAAGACCTCCACCAGTCCTCCCTTGGCCACGCTCTTGGATGCAATGAGAGTTGGATGGAGCAAGATAGTACAATAGAGCCAAAAAGCAGCAAATAGAGATGACTCAAAATAGCTTAAGGCATAGAAACAATAACAAATAGAAAACCAACTTGCTTTGGAGCAAGTATTGCGTAGCATTGAGAAGTACCGATGGTGATCAGAGAAGTAGCTTTCGCGTGTTGCTCTATTCTTTCTTTCTTGTTTCTTTTATGGATTTTGTTTTTCTCTTAATTTTGTTCTTTTCTTTTGCTTGTAATTTGTTTTTCTTCCTTTTTTGGATTTGATTCATATGGAAGGATTTATGCCAAAACCAGTTGTTATTTTTTCATTTTTTTCGTATTTTATATTTATACCTCATTATGCTAAATACACATCCACAAGTTGAACAATGCATTTCTATTCACACCTTCTAGTGTCCTAAATATACCTTCATTGTTGTTTTTGGCCCAGTAATCTTGAATTCTAGGTTTTCACTATTTACACCACTAAATACACAACAAGTGAAAGAAAAATATTAATAAAAAGTACAAAAAGCTAGACAGAATTAGGTGTCTACAAATTATTTTTTAAATTAATTTAAGAGTTTGTTTCTTTTTTTATATTAGAATTGTTGTCATATTTAAATTTTTCATTTCTGTTTTACTTCTATACAGAGTCAAGAAGTAATGAAAATTAGTGTGGTGTATTCTATCTAAGATCATGTATCAGGTAAATGAGTAATTTTTGTTATGTTTAGAGAATGATTTTTTCCCAACACAAGCAACCAAAGACTAGTAATGACAAGTGACAATACTAACTGTTGACTAGTGACTAGTGACAACGGTCCAAGATCAATGATCGATTATAGGTGATAGAAGTTTATGACTCAAAATTGACATTGGTAGTTGGTAATGGCAATAAGCACTAATGGTAGGTAGTGACAAATGATGATAAGTGATAAACTTAAGTAAAAAATGAAATAGAAATCTCAAAACCAATTTTTGTTATTTTCAAATTTGGTAGAAATTGTTTTGAAAATAAAAAAAATCAAAACGAAACTATTTTAGCCAAACACTTTTTTGTTTTCAAAATGCACCTCAAAACCAAAAATATAATATTTATAACCAACAAAATAAGGCCTTAATTATTAATTTATTAGTTTTTAATTATTAATTATTAGTTTTTGTTATGAAAGAGATCCTAGACAAGTTCAAAAAGCAATTAGATCATGCATGAAGTAATCTCTAAATTTAGTTTGTTGATCTGTGCCACTATGCATAGGTAGAGCTATAAAAAATGGTCATTCGACCTATATTCAATATAGGTTGTATTTTTTTTATCTTAGCAAGACCCTATGGCTTGTCAAACCAACTCAAATAGGTCCGATTTTTCTTTTTTCTTGTATATGTTTGTATAAATTTAAAAAATAATATTAAACCAAATGCATGGTTCTATATATGAGTCTAATTTTTCAAGTTCCACTTAGTCCTATTTTTTAAGCCTAGTTGAAACCTATTTCTTCAAGTTATTGGTTGGGTCATCAAATCTAACACATTTTGATAACTCTATGCATATTATATCTACTGTCCTTCCTTTTTTACTATTATCTTCTTTTAACTTGTTTTTAAAAAGACATTGTGATAAAATAATTATTTTCTAGAATTAACAAGTTTCCAAACAGCCTCCACGACATAATTTGTCTTTCTCACACCATCCCTTTGGCAAAAAAATAAAAATGAAGGAACCATAATTTGTTATTTGAGACATACGATAGAGTTTGGTGTCTATAAGCTTGGCGGAATAACTGAAAATCAGAAAAGAAAATTTATGGCATCTGAAAATCTGAAATTGAATACTAATATAATCATTTATTCAGTTTTTTAGTAAAGTTTGCTTGTTGTTTAATGATATAAGATCCCTCACACAGGATGGATGGGTAAGATCAGAAATACGTAAATTATGGCACATGGGTTGCATCTAAAAGATTGTGACAATCACATGAAAATATGAGTGATTGAGCAAATCTCAAATATATGTCCCATTCTTATATAAATTTAATTTTTTTATAAGATATGTCATATATTATATTATATATATATATATTAATTAATTAAGTATTAATTGATAAAATTAATAAATTTATAACTGTAATTAAATATTAGTATAAAACGTAAATTTTTTATTTTATATATATATATATATATATATATATACACACGCAGTCGGACTGCCTCGAGAGATGACATGAAAAAGTTTTCTATGAAAATGTCAACTATTAAGTTGTCAAATAAGAAAAAAATCATCACGGGTTCGTTAATATTTGAGTATTAAAAACGATTCTATGAAAATGAATAAACTATTTATTTTCAGTTAAGGTTAAACATTTGTGTGATTTTCTTTTGAAATAAAGGATTCTTGACAAGTAAAACAGAAGATAACAAAGATAAGTAAATTAATGATATGGGCATAGAGATTTGACCAAGTTACATTAAAATTAAACATGTACATACTGATAAAGGAAATTTAAGAAAGAATAATAGGAACTACGAAATGGGAAGGAACAAAGAATTTAAGTTAGACTGTCTCATTAAACAAGATATACATGTCAGAAAATGCTAGGTTATATTATATTAGATGGGGGAAAAAATTCCATTATTGTCACTATGCCTTCTTGGGAAAGAAACCAATATCCTCAGCTTGGTGTCTGAAGATTGTTTTGGGTACCAGTACCACGAGCAGAGCCACTCCATTGTCTGATTCTTGGAATAATTATAGGCAAACAACACACTAGAACTAGTAGCAATTCTATCATGAATGCCATCATGGTGGTCCATACAAATATGCTCATCTTCCAATGCCATATAATCCTTTTCAATAAGGGAAGTTCTGATTCAATAACTACTGATGAATCATATATTTGAGGAATGCCAACACCAGGTGAATATTCTGCCCGCTGCTCAAGGGTTACTTTTAAACATGAAGTAGGTACATCCCCTTCAACAAAACCTCTCATCTTGACATTAAGTGTCTGAGTTTCTGATATATAACCAGTGACAAGAGGTACAATCTTGAGGAATGTCGTCATTAGGCGGATAGGCTCACTTATGAATTTTAACATGCAAGGTTGTTTCGAACTCCAAATTGTTTTGCCATCAGAGGACAAGAAGTCTACCTTGATCTATAACATTAACAAGTGAAATAAGAACTCAAACCAAACAACAAGAAACTATGAACTGTAATTATAATTATAGTTCAGATTCTTTAAGCAGAATGATACAAGTACAAGGACATGGCAAATTTTATAGATTGCAATTATTAAAAAAATCATGATCAAACAGGCAATAAGTACAATTCATCCACTTCCTTGTCTAATAAATCTTACTATCATTTTAAAGCATGAAGCACCCACACCATAATGATAGGAAACATAGAATATAAACAGAAGAAATAAAAGGACTACAGTTAAAAGTTTTAGCATTTATGAAAATGGCCAGCAAGTGACTTGTGTGAACGCTACACTTGGCATATATCATGGAAGATGGTTGAGCCGATATCTGCCTACCTTGTTATCGATTAAAATTTACCACGTAAATAAGGGCACCAAGAATTGGAGTCTCTTGGCCAGTTTAATTTCATCCAAATCCAAACAATTTCAATGGCTGAAAAATCCTTCCAATACTGCTTGAGCCAAGGGCACAGGTGCACAAGCACAACCATAAAAGAAGCTATTCAAGTCCTTTAAAGAAAAATAATTCAAGAAACTCTGGATCATGTTCACATTATTTCTTCTAACCAAACAACAAACAATACTCAAATAATACCAAACAAGAAGATATCCAATCCAACAATACTCAAATAATACAAAAAAGAAGACATTGACTTAAAACTGCACGAAGTTGCCATTGCCAATCTGCACTCAAACCCTTTGAAATCATCATTGAGAACTATCTCCAAAAGTATAAACCAATATTATCATACTGGGCTCAGTCATGGATTCAGCCAGGTTAGAGCGTCATGAAATTAAGGGTCAACTTGGGGATCAGGAGTTGACTCACTCAGCTGACATTAAAAAATATAAAATAATTTATAATTTATATAATTTTATACTTAAAAAATTATAGCAAATAATTTTATACATCTATTAAATAATTTAAATTATTCTTAATTTTATATTATATTATATATAAGTATATATCCGTGTATTTTGTCTATCATATACAAAACAATATTGGCTTAGCGGTCTGCTATCTTAATCTCAAAGAGGGGGTTCAAGTCTGTCTATGTCAATTTTAAAAATTAATCTTTCTTTTCTTGAAAATAAACGAATGGGTGTTGGGGTTAACAAAAACAACCCGAGTCAGCTGGTGTACCAGTTGTATAACGTCTAAGACCACAATTAGCTTATCCACCACCAAAATTCATACCACAACTAACAATTAGCTTATCTTATCCACCAACAAAGTTCATAATACTAGCAAAATAACATCACACATTTATATTACAACTAGTAAAACCCTAAGTAGCACGAACCCTAACACGGATAGGGTATGAGAACTTTTTAATTAAGATCTAATTAGGATGTGTCGAACAAGCGTTGGAGAGCGAGTATTTGAAATGTGTCTGGAACACTTCAAAAAGTGGAGGTGTCCTTGCTTCTTAAGTAAAAACTCATGAAATAAATTCATGTCATTGTCTGAATTAATTAAAATGAATCAGAAGTCATAGGTACCAGAAAGATGCCAAGGTTTGTATTGTATTCTGACTCGGGCACAACCAATGAAACAGCGACTTGCACCTTTTGGCTGGCAGGTATAACCCTGCTACCCATACACTGTCTAACAGCAACCCCCTTCTCAGAATCTTGCCCACCTCCAACACCATCACAAGACATCACAGGCACAAATGCAACAGGACTCTGTTTGGTGTAATCAAAGTTCAAAACTTGCTTCATCTGAAACGGCTTCTCCACCAACCACCTCACCAAAAACCCACTCGCCACAACTGAGGAAACCAAAATAGCAAACAAAGTGCAACAAACATAAATTGACCACAAAAATCCCCATCCACACCTAAATGCAACATTCCACAATGACTTGTGCTCTTTGAACCACCCTTGAGCAGAAGGACCAATGCATCCAAAAACAAAACACCACACTTTACCTAAAATCTTGATAAAAAAACCCTTCCCCTTTCTAATTGTCCCAAAAGGGTCCACAAAAAACATGCAAGCGTGAAACATAAACAACATTGGCCACTTTATCAAAACAAGAAAAATATTGATTTGAAACACAATTGACCTAATCACAAACCCCGTTAAATAATCAAGCGAATTCAAAGGGGAACCACTGAGCTCAACCGCCAATTCGGCGGAATCTACGGCGCCGTCGTTGTCCTCCTCCTCGGCGGTGGTTAGTGTCGATTCCACGCTACCCTCGTTGGTGGCAACGCTTGGAGATGGAAAGGGAGGAAGTTTCTGTTGATTTGAATCGCATTTCTCGGAGGTATTTTCGTTATCCTTCAGACTTCCGACGTTTTGATTGCTCGGAAGGTTCGTTACAGCTGCGGTGATCGAATTCTCATCGGAACCGGTGTTCGTGGATTCCCTAACCAGTGAGTGACGGCGGCGGAATGTGATTAGGGGAGGTGGAGAGGGTGGATTGGGGTCGGAGAGAATAGAGTTATCGGCCAAAGATTCCGGCGAGTTGTGGGAGCAATGGTGGAAAGGACAGTGGGGAAGTGCGTCGAAGAAATCGTCGTCGTTTTGGTTGTTTGGGCCTGAGAACGACGAGTCCATTTTAGAGATGATAGGGTCCGGTTTTGAACTTTAGGGGATTGTTAATTTCCAAGCCACAAAATTGGAAATATTGCTTTCCGAAAAAGGAAAGTATATTTTTAAGTAGACAAAATTTACATGGTTTTTTGTCACTAATTTTCCTGGAGTAAATGTATCAACATTTTCTCCAAATTTAAATAAGAAAAGGAAGTGAGAATGAAAATAACAATTATTCAATGAATAGTTAATTTATAATTCAACTTTACATTTTCTCAGAAAGAATATATTCACTCTTCACTATGAAAATAAAAATCAATAAAAGAATTTTATTCGTCACTACTAAGTTTTTTTAGGAGAATTTTTGTCATTTTCTTTGAATGATAGCACTTAATTTATATTTCTTTTTGCTAGGTGAATGAACATTTAGCTTGAAGATTTTTCCCTTCTTTGACTATGATTCTTTGTTTTACATCTTCTTATTTATATATTTGGTCTTTAATTTAGAATAATATGAAGATACTTAAGCATTATGAGACCTATAATAAATAAGGTTTTTGCATTAAAGAGTAAAGTTTCACATTAGATAATGGTTTTAAATATTTATAATAGAATTTAGGAGAGATGAATGGTAGAAACATTTATATTAGAATTATATGGATTTAATGCTCTCTTCCACGTGATTTACATTTTGCTTATCCTAATCATATCCAGTTATTATGCCTTGAGAAATATTTTAGTCTTTGATATATCTTATTCAATCTTTAAATCTTAGTCAAGTCAGCTGCACTTGTAGCCTTTTAAGCTTTGTCTTCTTCTTTTTCTTTTTAGCCACTCCATTCCTACAATATCCTTTGCATGTTCTCGCACACAATTCTAATGGATTCACATAAATGAAGTAAATTAATGGAGTTTTTGAGAAATACAGGGTGAACAATGCCAAAAATTATTAAATTGGATTGTATTATCGAAATTGTGTAGTTTGACAAGTAAATCACGTGTCTGAAATCAAATACGTCAATTCATTTAATATATTTAGAGGTTCTTATCGAGAGCTTGACATTATTAATAATAATAATAATAATAATAATAATAATAATAATAATTATTATTATTATTATTATTATAATAATAATAATAATAGCATACAATCCATTAATGATAATATACTAATTATAACAATAATAATAATTGTTATTATTAAAGTTACAATATTTAATGGTTATATTTTGATAACTTTTACTCTTCAGGCGACTTCTCCTATTTTAACGAATGCTGACATTCCGCCTTGTTTGTTGATATTGTCTCCAGCTTCTGGGTCGCCTGACACACTTCAGACTCAGGTAGTCAGTTCGGTGGTGGCTCCTGCTTCCTTCCTATTGGATGTAGTTGGGGCGTTCTCTCACACTACTCGATAGAAGACTGTGTATAGGCGTCTTCCCAGAGGCAAGGACGAGAACCAAATGGACAAACTGGAGCACATCTCGGCGTCTAAGGACGTCAACTCGCTCTGGAGTATGGGTGTTGAGGCATTTGATTGATTCAAGCCTGAGGATTTCACCCTGGCTAATGTTGTGATTCTAGAAAGGTTGGTGCAGTTTGAGAGCTTTAATTCGACCATGGTGAATCTGCAAAGGTCCCAATGTGTGCTAAGTTACTGAGGCCATAAGTAGGTTACTACTACTGATTAGGCAACTAAACTGGAGGTTTCTAACAAGTAGATGAGCTCAGAGATGGCTAGTCTTCGACTTTAGTTGGTGGAGCTCCAAACTGATTTTAGGCAATTATCATCGCCTTTGTTGAAGGAATGATTAACTATCAGGCTTTTGGTGAGTGCTTTAGTTAGTTTATCATCAAAGCAGTCAAGAATAGGAAGTTGGCGACCGTAAAGATCTTGAACTTGGAAGGGACCTTGGCTAACCTGCAACACTAGCTGGAGGAGGCGTAGAAAAAGTTAGAGGAGTCGAGGGAGAAGATTAAGTCAATAGAGGATGACTTGGTCGAGGCCCAGCAGCAAATATGCCTAGAGTATACAAATGGTTTTAATAAGGTCGTGAAACAGGTCATCTTGTTTACTAATATAAAGGAGTCACAATTTGATATAAACAAAGAAGTAAAGGATGGTCAGCTGGTGGATGAGAAGGAGGAGGGAGACAATGATTTTATGGAAGTGGATGGGATGGTGGTCGAGTAGATGACCTTGTAAAATTTTTTGCTGTCTTATTTTTCTTCATGCTTTGTACTCACTCTATTTAGATTATCGTTTGTACTTGTGACGAATGGACTTTTCTTTGTTGATTGTGCTCATGTTTTGCTGCTTTAAGTTGATCTTTATTTTTGCATTTGTGAGTCCTGACGCTATGGTGTTTAATTCGTTCACTGTATGGGCTTGTATTTGCTTCGTGAGGAAAGGTTATGTGTTTTGCTTTGACAAATTCGCATTCAACTTGTGAATGAGAGGCGCGTTTGGCCTTAACAAGTTCGCGTTCAACTCATGAGTGAGAGGTGTGTGTGTTCGGCCTTGATGAGTTTGACTCGTGAGTGAGAGGTGTGTGTTCGGCCTTGACGAATTTGTGTTTGACTCGTGAATGAGAGGTGTTTATTCAGCCTTGATGAGTTTGAGTTTGATTCATTAGTGAAAGGCGCACACTCGACCTTGACGAGTTCGTATTCAACTCGTGAGTGAGAGGCACACATTCAACTTCTGTGTTTAGTTTGTAAGTTTGGAGTGTGAGAAGTAGGAGCTAAAGGCGTTGTGCAATTGTATTTTATTCAATTGGTGGCTCTCGTTAAAACCATTCCAATCCAAATTCCCTTTTTATGGAAAAAAAGAACTAGAGTAGCAAAAAGCACCTTATACAATGTTTAGCTATAGTAGAATTTTAAATATGAGGCAATCCAAGTACAGGTATGCTTTTGCTACTAAGCTCTTGTAATTTGTAAGCATCATTGGGTAGATTTTCAATGATTCGGAAGGTCCTTCCTACGTTGCTCCAAGTTTTCCATGCGCCAGATTTTTCCTTACTTCTCATATCATTCTCCGCACTAGGTCACCCAGTTGGAAGAATTTGGGGTTGAGCTTGTTGTCGTGCCTCCTTTTTGCTTTGAGTTTGCTTGCTGCTTCCTTGAATTTTGCTAGTCTTGGATTTCCTCAATGAGGTCGAGGTCTTCTCGTAGTGTGATCTCATTGGTTTACTGGTTAAAATGGACTGATCATGGTGTGGGTTCACCGACTTCAACTGGGATCATGGTGTCGGAGGCATAGACGAGCTTGTATGGTGTCTCTTGTGTAACGAATTGGGGGGAACAGTGATAGACCTACATAATACTTGAGAGCTTGTCTACCTATAACGTTTTCGCAATCCCCAACCTCTTTTTGAGCTCGCCTAAGATGACCTTGTTTGCTGCTTCGACTTAGCCATTGGTTTAAGGATGTTCGACGAATGTCATGAGGTGTTTAACTACGAGTTCTTGAAGGAAGGTTTGTACATTAGAGTCTATTAATTGTCTCTATTATCAAATATCACTGTGTTTGGGATTTCGTACCTACAAATTAGTTTTTGCCATATAAAATTCTTAATGCATTGACCTGTTATGCGAGCCACCACCTTTGCTTCTATCTACTTTGTAAAATAGTCAAATGGCGACTACTAGGAATTTGGCCTGACCTCCAACTTGAGGGAGAGATCCTAGAATGTTGATTCCTTATATTGCAAAAAACCACGGGGAGGTAAAGGTATGCATGGCTTCTAGAGGCTCGTGAGATAGGTTTTCAAATTGTTGGCATTTATTGCATTTGTAAATTAAGTCCTTATAGTCGCTGAGTATGGTAGGCTAGTAAAATCTTGCTCTAAGCACCTTGGTGACCATAGATTGGGCTCCACTATGGAACCCCATATTCCCTTGTGGAGTTCTCAGAGGATATAGTCAAATTCTACAAGGTTTAGCATTTAAACAGTGGTCGAGTTGTACCCCATCTAAAAAGTTCATTAGCCACTAATAGAAAGCGACATGTCTTTCTCCTTATCCTCTTAGCTTCGACGGTATCACCCAAGTAGAATATCCTGTGACAGATAAACGTGGATGGGAGCTATCTATGCGAGCTCTCGTTGTTGGATTGGTAATACTTGCAAACATGGTCGATTGAGGCTTTCTTGGACAATGGTGTGGTGTTGTCTTGGCCTTTTAGTATTGGCGAGCTTCGACAAGAGGTCAGCTCACGATTTGTCTTCCCTAACGACGTGACTGATGTGGATTTATGAAATTGATTAATCAAGTTCTTCACTATGTGGTAGTATTTAAGGAGTTATTCATCCCATCTTAATACTCTCCTTTCACCTGCCTCATAACCAGCTGTGAATCACTCTTGCATTTTAGATTGAATGCCCCTACCTCTAATGGCTAACTTTAACCCTTCGATGAAGGTCTCATACTTAGCTTAATTGTTCCAAGTTGCGAAATCGAATCGTACAGACTGTTCGATACTGAGGTTTTCTAGGCCTTCTAACAGAATTATTGCGCCACCCCCATTTTTGTTAGATGATCCATATACAAAGAGAGTTCATTTGTTGTTCCCTAGTCCTCCAATCTCAGTGTGAGTTCAACAATAAAGTCTGAGAGATACTAAGACTTCATGGGTCCTCGAGGTTCATAAAACAAGTTGTACTCTGACATCTCGATTAACCATGCAATCATCCTTCCTGCTAATTCAAGCTTTCTGAGAATCTTATGGATGAGATGATTGGTTTTGAAAATTATTTGATTGTTCTAGAAGTAAGGGCGTAGTCATCGTGTTGTGGTGACAAGGGTGAGGGTGAGTTTTTCAATTGGTTAATTTCGTCTTTCAACATCATGTAGTACTCTATTTATGAAGTAGATGGGTTATTGAGTTCGTTCTTCTCGTACTAACACCACACTAATAGCATCCTTAGTGACAAAAAGGTATAAAAGGAGGTTTTCTCCCTAAAGAGGATGGGATACGATAAGAAGGGTTGCCAGGAAAGCCTTAAATTTTTTAAAGGAGGCTTCACATTCATCTGTCCATGTGAAATCCTTTGTTTTTTTGACAAGTTGGAAGAAGGGTTTAGCCTTGCTTGCCATGCAAGGTAGGAATCTTGATTGTGATGTCAGACATCTTATTAATCTTTGTACATCCTTCTTTGAGGTTGGGTTGCACATATCAATTACAGCTTGACACTTATCAGATTTGGCATCTATCTCTCTGCTAGACAACATGAATCTTAGGAACTTGCCCCCTTTCTACTTCTGCTAAGTTGGTTATATGGCATGACAGATCTTTCAATTGTATGACCATGTCATCCACGTAGACTTCCATTATGCGGCCTATCTGGTCTTTGAAGACTTTGTTAATCTTTGATAGGTTGCCCTTGCGTTCTTCAATCCAAATGGCATGACTTTATAGTAGTAGTTTACGTGTCTATGATGAAGGTCGACTTTTCCTGATTTGGGGCATACATCATTATTTAATTATACCCTTAATAGGCATCTAGAAAGCTAAGGATTCGGTCCCCTGAGGCTCCGTCGACGAGTCGGTCAATACTAAGAAGGGGGTAAGCATCCTTGGGGCATGCTTTGTTCAAATCTATGTAATCTACACACATTTGCCATTTTCCTGACAACATTCTTACCATAACTACGTTTGCTAACCAGGTGAAGTAGGCAACTTCTTTTATGAAGTCAACAACTTTTAGTTTCTCAGTTTCTTGTTTAGTTCTAAGTCATTTTTCTTCACCATGGTTTCATTGTCTTTGCTGGACTTGTTTTAGATGTACTTCAAGAGGTGGCCAACCTTGATTAACTCCTCTATTTTGTTCTTTAAAGT
Organism: Psophocarpus tetragonolobus; assembly: GCA_037954015.1. NCBI lineage: Eukaryota > Viridiplantae > Streptophyta > Magnoliopsida > Fabales > Fabaceae > Psophocarpus > Psophocarpus tetragonolobus. The sequence continues at coordinate 25,253,378 of CM075690.1, forward strand.
CCAACACTCATTCTTATAGTGACCTGTGGTGGGGTGATATCAACAGTGTTTTCCAGGGTTAGCTTTAGCATAGATTGTTCTAGGGGAGGCAACGTAAGGAGGTCGACCCTTTGTGCTTCTTCCATGATGTGTACCTTGGTTCTCCATCATATTTTATTTTGAAGTTCTTATCCTGTGAGTGACGAGGCTTGAACTCCTTAAGGGGAGAATTAGTAGCTAGACCTGGGGGCACCAACATTTTCTCTCTAAAAGAGGTATGTTCTTCCATGTGGATGTAGGTCGTTTCTCTGGCCTTGAGCTCATTCATATCTGTTGGTGCCCTTTTGCTGAGGCTATTCATAAAAGGGTCACATCGGAGCCCTATGAGCATACAATGAAGGGCGACTTTCAAGTAAAGGTGTTTGATTTTTACAAATGTTGCCAAGAACCTGTCAACTAAATCTCACAAGGGTTCTTTTTCCCTCTGTTATAAGTCAGCTAACAATGTGATGTTGGTGCTGTAAGGTCAGCTTATGACATACTGGGTCTTCAATTTTTTTATGAGCTCACAGAAATTATACACTAAGTTAGGGGGAGTTCAGTGAACTAGGTCAAGGTTGCACCCTTTAGAGAGGTTGGAAACATTTTACAACATACAACGTCATTTATGGAGTTCATGTTGAGTTGGGATAAATAATCATCAATATGGGTGTTGGGGTCAATGAGACCCTCATACCTCTTGAGGGTCTGAGGTTTTCAATTGCGAAGTAGCTCCACCTCCATGATTTCCGGGACAAAGGGGTGCCTCTCGAAATCATCGTCGTGGCTACGACAATGAGTCAGTCTGGTTGAGGAACACCTCAATGAAGTGGAGTGGTGACTGGTGCAAGATTGTGAAATGGTTTTATTTCCATGGTGGCGTGGGGGTGTGACGGTTTGGTGGCGACATGGTGAGGAAGTCATGCGATTTTGGCTCTAACTAGGGGATGAGGTCGTCCAGCTGGCCTCTTGATGGTTGTTGTGGGCGCGTAACTCAGAAATAATGTGCCTCAATTCTTCGTTTTGTCTCTAAAGCTTTGAGATGGTTGAGGCTTCTATTTCTGCCATTGTTGTGCAGTTGTGTGGTGGCTGGGGAAAAGTTTTACCGTGACCTTATGGTGGGTGTCAAATGTACTTACCAGGCAAATGACACTCTATCGCTCAAGTCAGTCTCGGGGGTTAAGTGTTTTTTCTCATATTATAATGCATAATACCTTTCTTTCTCCTTTTATTATTGAGACATGGTTAACGTGGTATTAGTGATATTTTATTGCTTATTAATTATTCTTTTATGTTGTCTTTGTAATCGTCAGTCTTGCGGTGGTCGTAATAAGTTCTCTTGAATGGTGTTTTAGGGGTGCTCATTTATGTTGGTTGGTCTTCCTGGGTAAGTTGCTTTTATGTGAGTGAGCTTGTTATTGCCATTGGGTGTTCTCGTGGGTGAGGTTGCGGGGGACCTTGAGTGACACTCTCGGGTGTACATAAGCCCCCCAAACTCCGAGACTCATAGCAGCGAAGCGCTGGAGTAAAAGCGGCCTTGAGTGACACTCTCGGATGTACAAAATACATTTAATCTATTACTTTTATAAAATCTATGATTTTGGTCCTTTTCATAAAACTAAAAGTTTTGTCATTAAAAAGAAATTGTAACATGATTAAACTTTAAAGACGTAAACATTATATTGTATTATTTATTTAATTAGCAATGGTAATTTGATAATAATTAATATTTTCGATATAAAGAGATAATTAAAATTATATTTACAAAATTGGGATTAAATGTCTCTGTTTTAAAATACAAATTAAACTTATGGATTTTTAAAATATTTTGTTTAAATATATTATGTATCTATTTAAATAAGAGAATTTTAATCTTTTTAAAAAATATAAAAAAAATGTATTTAATCCTAAAAAAATTGAGTTTCATATTAATTTTTTCAAATTATCTTTCAATTTATTTATTTTTCATTATAAATTTTGTCAAATTAATAACACGATTTTTTATATAATAATTAATTTGATTAATTTTTGTAATATTCTACACGATTAAATATATGGATGGTATTTTCTTTTCAATGGTACAAAAATATGGATAGTGCTTCCCTAATTGTGAAGGGCCCCATCTAAGAAACTACTAAAAAACTCAACCCGATCTAAAAATTTACAATTTAATTAAATAAATTTGCATTTAATTGATACAAAAGTATTGATTTTTGTATACCATTTCTAAATATATTCGTACACAAGTAATTTCAAATTAATTTTTTTTTTCTAAATCATAATTCTTGCTATAATATTTATTTTAATAGTAGAGTATAAATAATTTATCATAACTTATACATTCTGTTTAACTAATTAAATTATAGTTAGACCCTTATATTTTTATTAAAATGAGTTTAAACATTTAGAGGTAATTATGGATGCACTCTTCAAGTTTAGCGTAATTATAAATCCATCCATTTTTTTTTAAATTACACATATTCTCCTTACTTTTACGTACTCATTACAGTTGTACCACTCATTTTCAAACTATATATGCCTTCGTTTATTTTTATATTATCACATTTTATTTTATGTAAACATGATATGAATTTTTTTTTCAAGCTTCATAATAGTGTGACAATAGAGATGAGAAGGTGTCAGCTGCAAAGTTTAAAAATTATAGGGGTACATGTGTAATAGCATATAAAATTTAGGGATACATGTATAATATCATACAAAACTTAGGAGTATGTGTATAATAAATTTATGTATAATATTATATTATTTTGAAAAGAGATGGTACAACTGCAATAAGTATATAAAAGTAAGAGAAGTGTGTAATTTAAAAAAAAAGGAGGAGGTGCATCTGTAATTAAACTAAATGTTAGGAGTACATTTGTAATTACCTCAAACAATTAAGTATATCCAATAATAAAAAAATTGAATATTAAATTTGGATAATGTCTTAAGTTTTAATCTTCTTATAGTCATTTTAAAAAAATGAAGTACAAGCATGTATAAATCTTTGTTGTCTAAGTTACTTCTACTTTATTTTAAACTTGTATTGAAGTTAGATTTAAAGGACTGATGATGTGATCCTCCCTAGCAATGGACCTATCACTAGGGTCATGACTAGGAGGATAGAGGAAGACATGGATAGAGTGGATAGAGGAAGACCTCACCTTCTCATGCGTATAAATATTATGCCTTAGTTCTCTTGCTTTTACCTTTGTATTTAGCTTTATGTGTTTTTTTTCCTAAGTGGAGTGGTTTCTCTTTGGCCTTGTATTTGACATTTAATTCATAGGATTAAAGGCTAGGAGGTGTGCTTAGTCTTAATGTGGATTGTATTAACTAATTGGGCCATTTAAGGGTATTGTTGGGTTGTTTTATTTAGCACACCCTTCTTTTCTAATTAAACCCCAATTAGTTAGTACATAAAGCACGGAGAAGACAAGGTGGGGCTCTTGTTCCCCTTATGGGCATCGAAATTAAAATCATTGCCACATGACATCCTACATCGCACTTAGTTAGATCTAAGATCCATGATTTTAGGAGCATGTGCTAATTATTTGATTTGGGTCCTCTTTTGAATTTCCCTCCATTTCTCACAGCCAAAGCACTCCCTCACCCTATATATAGACCTCTCCACTCTCTTGTATCCTTTAAACTTGAACGAATGAGAATTGAGAGCTTTTGCTTCATTTTTTTGAGTGTCCTTACTTTCTCTAATTGCGAGAATCCTTGTGCTTTTATGAAGGGTTCATTCCTTGTCGTAACAAAACACCTTAAACACTGCCTGTCACAACAAGATATAAATAGGTGTGCATTGATTCAATCTTTTCACCACAAATGCCATTAAATCGCTTGCTAAGTTGTCTTTTGTAGGTGCTCGGTTAACATCCATTCACCACAACAATGATTGAACTTTTGGAGGAACCCCTTTATTCCAAATTATTTTGAAAAAATCATTGTTAAATTGCCCTGTCTCAGTGGAGAAAACCTCATAAGCTAATGACACAAAGTATGATCCTGATATGTCCACCTTCCACACCTAGCCATTATATACCCCCTACGACAGTATTACCAAACCCACTTAGCTTTGTAGGTCAATCAAGAGTTCTATCTCCCATACGAATAACTCCCTACGCCACCCCACCTCCAACAATGTCCCTCATAGTCCCATATATCTTTCACCGAAACATTTGGGTTCACTACTAGTTTATAGAGCCTCTGGTATTCGTCCATACCTCTTTCCAGAACTCAACATTCCCTCCATCTCTAATGTTGTGCCTTAAGTTTGTTGGACCATCAGCTCAAGTTCCCTATCCCTCACCCACACACAGAAGAACTCCCTATGCCATCCCCACCTCCAACAAGGTCATTTATACTCCCACATATCTTTCACCGAAACATTTGGGTTCACTGCTACTTTAAAGAGCCTTTTGTATTCGTCCTTTAAACATTAATGCCCTACCCATACCTCCTTCTAGAACTTAGCATTCCTTCCATCTCCAATGTTGCACCTTAAGTTGTTGGACCACTAACTCCACCCCTCCCCCACATATAGACTGCAGATCCATCCACCATCTAGCTTTTAGAAATTTCACCCAATGACATTCATGTTCTACCTACAAGTGCCATTTTCGTTTCCTTAACAATGATGTGTTAAACTTCTCCAAATCTCTCAGCCCCAATCCCTCCTCCTCTTTCTTCTGGCAAATTTTCTCCCAAGTTACCTTCCTATTTTCCCCGTTGCCATCCCACAAAAACTTAGAAAAGAGTGCATGTAGTTGAAAGATAATACCTTTGAGTGCTTTCAAAAATGAAAGGAAATATGTTAGAAGCGCCAACAAGACCGTCTTTATGAGAACCACCCTTTCAGCTAAAGTAATATTATTGTTCCCAAAACCCTATTATCTCATATGCACCACCTCCACCATTGACTTCCACATCTTCAATTTATAGGAGTTTGCTCTAATAGGTAATCCCAAATACTTAAATGACTTGGATCCCCCTTTACAATTCAGCTGTGTTGCTGCTTTGGATAGCCATGATTCATCGACATTAACACCTATAATTTGGCTCTTATGAAATGTTACCTTTAGCCTCGAAACCAATTCAAAATTTTGTAAGACTACTTTCATCATCACCACTGATTCCCGGTCCACCCTTGACAACAACAATGTATCATCGGCAAACTAGAGATGAGATACACCAAACCTCATTCCTTACAGAGTATCACTTCCACTATCCATTATCCACCAAAGTATTCACCAATTGGCTAAACCTTTAACTGCAATAATAAACAAAAAGGGCGAAAAGGGGTCTCCCTATCTAAGTCCCCTATCTATCTAAATCCCTCTTAATACGGTCATTTATTAGAATGAAAATTGTTGTCGATCTCACACATTCCTTTATTCAGCTTATCCAGTTACCTCCACACCCTATACATTCTATAGTACTCCACAAATAACTCCAGCATACAAAGTCACACGCCTTTTCAAAATCAACCTTCATACATATCAATTCCTCTTTTCTTCTACACGTGTCTTCCACCACTTCATTGGCGATGAGAATACCATCCAGAGTGTAGTGACCTGAATAAAATAAGATTGATTCTCTGATATGACATGATTTACCACTAACGCCATCCTCTTAGCCAACACTTTTGCCAGCACCTTATACATACACCTTACTAGAGAGATTGGGTAATAATCAGCAATTGAAATTGGGATAGAATTTTTTTGTATAAGAGCATGAAGGAGAAATTCAAACCTTTCATTAATTTTCCACTACCATGAAACTCACCAAAGAATTCCATAAAATCATCATTTACCAAGTGTCAAAACTCCTTCAAAAAAAGAAAATTTAGCCCATCGAATCCTAGACTCTTAAAACTGTCAACTTTATATCGCCATTTTTACCTCTTCCTTTGAGGACTCCTTTGTCAATCCTTCCTTGGCCTCTCCAGGAAGCTTCTAGAAGAATCTGCCATCCATAGCCTGCCTAATCCTATTTGGTTCCTTAAAATGACGAATGAAATGTTCTTGAATCATGGTTTTTAGGCTACTTAGATCCCCTACATCACTCCTTTCGAATTTTAAGCTCAAGGTCTTATTAGCCCTTCTACGCTTTGCGAATGCGTAGTGAAAGAATTTAGAATTTGTATCTCCTACCTTCAACCACTGGGCTCGCGACTTCTGGTTGGCTAATAAGCATTTTCTCTCAACCCACTTCCTTAGATTTGCCATATGCCCCTCTTTTTCACTCCTGAAAAGAACATATGTATCCCCACCTTCCTCCTTCAAATCCAAGTCATGAATCACCCACCGAAATTCTGCAATATTCTTATCAATATCCCCAAACATTTCCTTATTCCACCCTTTGAGTTTTCCTTTGATAATTTTTAGTTTCCCTTCCAGCACAAACACCTTCCTCCCTTCAACTAAAAACTTACTTCACTTCTCCTCTACAAATAGTCCAAACCTTTTATCCTCAAACCAGTAGTTTAGCACTCGAAAAGGTTTGGGCCCTTAGCCAATCCCCCTCTTAACTAGCATAATTGGACAATGATTTAACATGTTTCTCTTCAACCCCTAATGCTCTACCTTACCCTGCTCTTCCATAAATTCCTCTAATAACAAGAACATATCCAACTTACTCATAGTTTTTCCATCGTTGCGAAACCAAGTAGATTTTCATCCACCTATAGCAGGTCCACCGAATTTCCATCCTCCATTAACTGATTAAAGCTAGTTATTTCTCCCAACCTTTGGTTGCTTTCTTCCCTTTCCCCCTCCCTCATGCCTTTCCTCCTTGCATGTAATAGAATTGAAGTCTCCCATTGCAAACCAACAACCTCTACCTATATTCATCATGCACTATAAAATATCCTCCCAACATTTCTTCTTTCCTTCTATATCACAAAGGGCGTATACATTAACCAATGTCATAATCGTTTCGCTGCCACACGATAAAATTTTTTTCCTATTGGAATTATTTTAAATCCCACATTACCAATAATCCTCCTAATGTGCCTCTTGAAGGCCTAAACACCCATCCAACCTTTACATTTTCCCATAGATATTCGCATAAACTTGCCTCTACAACTCTATCTTAGTTTCCGGAAAATATATCAAACCCGACTTTTGTCTCTAATAATCCATCTCACTTCTCACTTCTTTACCCTTTCCCCAACCCTCTAATATTTAGAGTTATTATCTTCATATGCACCCAACTATATTTTCACTTTGTTATTCAACATTTCCTTCGATATAGGAATTTTAGCTTAACTTAACGAACCCTCCTTTGTATACCCTCATTCTTGCAAAATAAATGTTTCCTTGATGGTTAATTATTGGTTTAATCGTATATCATTTAATCATTTTATTAATCCAAACAATACAGTCCTATTAAAAAGCACACATATACAAATTCATATTTATTATTACAAATAATTATTACCCTTGGGAAGAAATAAGAGATATTGTGTCAATCTTGTAAAAAATTAGAATCCACCATTCATTAATCTCAAACCAATTATTGACTTAAGTTCGAAAATCTTTTCATGTATATAGTAATTATCTGATAGATCGTTTGATGAATAATTATGGTAGATGTATCTAATAATCACGTCTACAATGGAATTGGTCTGCGTCTGAAGACCCACACTATTATCATTTAATTTCTCGTATATAGGTCACATGAGATAATTATGACATATGGGTTTGTTTTACCTATACATACCTTTTGTCTAATTCATTGTAACTATGTGGTGCTTGCACACTTTCTCCTTACAATGTGTTTTCTCTCATTTTAAAGTCTTGTTATCTTGGTGGGACTTTTTGACACTTTCTGTGAGTTCTCTTGTAAGTTTGATTCTTGAACCCCAACAGGTGGCGTCATTTGTGGGGAAAAACAATGACCGCTAGGTTTGATATTGAGAAGTTCTCTGATAGCAACAACTTTGGCCTATGGAGGATCAAAACGAAAATCATCTTGATGCAACAAAGTTATGGGAAAGTGTTAAAGGGGAAGGGGTGAAAATGTCACCTTTTTTATTACACCAAGAGAAGAAGAATATGAATGATAAAGCAAGAAATGTCATCATCTTATGTCTTAGGACTAAGGCATTAAGGGAAGTTTCTAGGGAAAGGATTGTCCCTGGGATATGGGTGGGTCAAGTTTGAGTCATTGTACATGATAAAGTCTCTGGCCTGAGACTCTGTTTGAAGCAACAATTATTTTTGTTAGAATAACACAGTCATTAATGATGGAGGAGTAGCTTGCAAATTTTAACAAGATCTTAGATGACTTGGAAAACATTGGTGTGACCCTCAAAGATGAAGGCAAAACTTTGTTTTTCCTCAATGCACTACCAAAATCTTTTAAGCCCTTAAAAATGCTTTACTATTTGGGAAGGAATAGACAATTACACTAAAGGAGGTTCATACCTTAATTTGAATAAAAAAGCTTTAGAGGCTTCAAGATTCAAAAGCAAATGAGTCAAAAGTTGGTTTGAGTGTGATAAAAGGGAAGGGTAAGAAGAAGTAGGGAAATGTGAAGAAGTCCAATCTTAACTAAGAGGGAAATTTGAGTGGAAGAAGCAGAAGATATGTTTCAAGTGTTAGAAGTTAGGTTACATCCAGAAGAATTGTCTTGAAAAGTGAGAGAAAGATTGTAAGATTTCACAAGAATTTGTTGATGTTACTATTGTGTCTTAAGATTATGAGTCTACAGGGTTCTGGTGGCACTATCTAATGACTTAGAAGGATTAAGTCATGGACTCAAGGTGTACATATCATATGTCTCTAGCGAGAGAGTACTTTGAAACTTTAGAATTGAAGGAGGGTAGTATGGTCCTTCATAGGAACAATAAAGCTTATAAAGAGCAGGATATGGGGTATCAAACTGAGGATGCTCAACAATTGTAGATGTTACATAAGAAGTGAGGTATGTTCTAGAGCTTAGAAGGAATCTTTTATTAATAAGCATGTTTAACACTTTAGGTTATTGCACTAAGATTAAGCAAGAGAAGATGACGATTTCTATGGAACATTTGTAGTTGCTAAAAGGGTAGAATAATGGTCTATACATCCTATACAATTCAACTATGATTGCATATGCATCTATTTCTAGTTACGTGATGCTGGATAAGACTAAGTTATAACATTTAAGATTGGGTCACGTTAGCAAGAAAGGTTTGGTTGAGCTTAAGAAGTGAAAATTAATAATTGGTGATAAGCTACAAAAGCTGAAGTTTTGTGATAAGTGTATATTAGAAAAGACTTATAGAATGCACTTTGGTACTAATAAGCACACATCTAGTAAAAATTTTGAGTATGTTTATGCAAACTGTGGGATCTATCGATAACTTAGGCTTATGGTGGAGAGTCTTATTTTTTGACTATCATTGATTATTTCTTAAGGCAAGTTTGGATTTACATTTCAGGAAACAAGGCTGAAACACCTTAAAAGTTTAAGGAGTGGTAAACTTAGGTGGAGAATTAACAGAGGAATAAACTGAAAAATGCTTAGAATAGACAATGGTTGGAGTTTGTATCAAAAGAGTTTAACAAGTTTTGCAGTAGATAGTGGGTGAAGAGGCATAAGACTATTAAGGGGACTCTTCTTGAAAGTAGGTTTGCCTAAGACCTTCTAAGTGAAGCTGCAAGTACTATTATTTATATGATAAAAAGGTGTCAATTGTCTGCCATGGAGTTTAAGACATAGTTGAAAGTGTGGAGTGAAAAACTAATAGTCTACTCTAATTTAAGGGCGTTTAGAGCCTTGACATTTCCACATGTCAATATAAACTGGAAGCATGAGTTGAGAAATGTATCTTCCTCGAAAACGTTGATGGAGTCAAGTAATATAGGTTGTAGAGGCTAGATTTTGTAGCGTCTAAGTGCATCTTCAGTAGGGATATTATGTTTGATGAGATCAAGATAAGGATGCTAAGTGGAAACCTTGATAAAGGCAAATAGAAGTCTCATGTTAAGGTTGAGCCATTCACTAGTAACTTTAGACAAGAGTATTTGATGGAGGTAGATGGTGCATCAAATGAAGACTTTCAACCATCAGTATTTGAAATAGGGGAGGTCAATATTGTGAAGATAGCGTTTGAAAACAATCCTAAGTTTAAGAGGTATTAGAAGTTGGTAAATTTTGCATTGGAGCTAGTAGAGGTCAATATTTAAAAAAAGGCAAGATTAAACCTTAGAGGTATAGAGTTATTGTAAATGTGTGGTGTTTTACGTGTTTGATAATTGTGAGAATTGAGTGAATATGCCAAATGAAAAACTCTAAATTATCTATTTTTTCATGAAAATTATTCTTGTATTGTCTAATTTTTGTGTAAATATCTAAAGCAATCAAGAAATATCAATGAATAACATGTTTTGACACTAACAACCAAATTCTAGCATTGTTGAGTTTAAAATTGCTAGGTAAATATCAAGTTTCAGCATAAATAAGCAAGTTCAGTCACTAAGCCATTCTAGGTTATTGAGTGAAATTCATAAGATTGCACTAACAAACCCAAGAATTCACTTAGTCAGCCACTCTCGTTAAGTGAAGGCCATAAAAGCATCTAAATTACATTAATAATCGCTGAGAGAGCCAATCTTCACTCAACGAAACCAAGGCGACAACTAAATCATAGAGTGAAAGACTTTCGCTCAGTGACAGTACCCTGACCAAAGCTATAAAAGGAGAAGCAAGTGAAGAGGATAAACATATTCTAAATTCTTTAAAAACTTATATTCTCTTCTCCTACTTTTTTAAAACTTCTCTTTGTTTTGTAATTGCTTTGTTATGGATGTAACTAGAAAATATTGTCAAGAGCTGAGACATTGATCATTATTCTATAATTTACTTTTACTTTTAGCTATGTTTTTTATTTATCTATTTTTGAATTTTTCTTATATTTAATGCTCGTCATTTGACTGATCAACTTATAATATGATCTATTTAACTTCTAATATCGGAATATTATCTTGAAATTAAAAGAACTAGGAAGTACATCATACAAGACTATGCTTAGGAATAAAGTAGGATTTGTATGCCTGATTAATTAATTGTTCTGAGCTAATCAAATTATTGAAATTATTCTTGCTAAGTAATTAGAAGAAACTTCAATAATTTAGTTCTCTATTGCTAAGGAATTAGGATAAAGAAATCATTAACAATTTCAGAACTAGATAAATGAATCTAGATAATAGTTAGTAATTACTTGTGAAGTAAAATCAAGCTCCTAATGATTTTGCATTAATTTACATATTAGAACTAAAAATAATAAAAATATAATTTTTACATTATCCATTTTGCCAATTCAATCAATTTAATTATTTTGTTTCCTTTATTCCAATTTAAATCCTTGCAAAAGTTTTTATAAAAGATTATTGGATTTATATTATTTCTTGCTTCCTTGAGGAGACGACCAAATAAAATTATCAGATACTACATAGACTAAGTATTTGCTAGAAGTTGTGTATCAATATATTTTATTTGTTTTTATATTTTCTTTTTTTCTCTCTCGTTATTTTTTTTAATGTGATTTTTATACTTTCTATAAGTTATTTTGTAAGTTTCATTCGTGAACCTAACCACAATCATTTAAAATTAATTTTAGTTTTTAAATATTAGTTTCTAAGAATTATTTGCATAATAATGCTGGTTGAACTCTTCAATGGCTTGGTAAACAAAACTGGCAAACTTTTTTTTCATCATAAATAAACTAAAGTGAGAATTGGAAAACCTGAAAATTTGATATTTATGTATAACAAAATAAGTTCCAATAACTATATATATCTCAGCCTACTAAATAATGATGTGAGATTAACATATAGAAATCCGGACAAGATATCTGAGTATCTAATTTTATGATAAATACTAAATTAATTTCAAAATAAAAGTTTAAACTGATTAAGTAATAATAATAACCTTTGAAATATCAAATTAAATCTACAATGAAAAACTAACATGTTCCCACTCATGAAAAATAATGAAGTATTATGTAAACACTAAAGTCAAGGATGACAATTATACCTGCTCCGCAAGTATCACCTAATTCCAGCTTCAATTTTGACGAAAAAAACCTGCATTAGTGGTTTTCACCCAATCATCGCCTAAAAAAATCGGAGACGAGTACGGGGGTGGGTTTGTTGCCCCAGTCCCACTTCTATGTTAAACAAAAGTTCATATATATACTTTTAATCTCACATGTCTGTGTATAAATTTATATCCCTGTGGACAATTAAAACTAAAATATAATTAATAATTTAATAATAGTTTTTTAAATTTAAATCATAAAAAATAATATAATGGGTACTCACAGACATAGTCAAACACGAAAATACCTGACGAGTATGAGAATTAAAATTTTATACTCGCCTCCTTTATACTCACCTCGCCCCTGCCCCCACTTTCTAGGAACGAGGAGAGCCAAACTCACCTCCTTCCTACCCCGTTAACATCTATAACTAAACCAATACAAATTCATATATCCATCTTAAAATATATAGTAATAGATGTATTAGTTTACGATAGATTGATTTAACTTATAATTTTTTTAAATATTTTTAGAAAAATTCACTCAAATAGATATCAATTTAATTTGCAAATAATTCATGACAATTATGTCACTCAGCAATATATTTGTATAGATGAAACAACAAAATGATGTAACCAGGGAACTTCACTCTTGAAAGGATTTTAACTATAATAACATACAGTTTTGAATGAATACTGGACTTACTGGTGAACGAAAGTAGAGTTTTCAGGGAAGTCTATGTTATAAAGTCTTCAAGAGAGTGTCATCGCACCACTTGTAAAAAGACTCTGATGATCAAGTTAGTAATATATAACAATCTGAGCTCCTACATAACTATACCCCTATTCATATTGTGTTGTAGAATTTGATCATTGGACCATGATTATTGTCATTTATAACTCCTTTAAGCTCTTTTAATATCACCAGACATTATTTCTTATGTCTTTATATGATATTAAGTAATATTTATAATAATTTAATTATGATACTTTATGTAATCTGCTAGACGTTATGCTAAGTCATTTTATTCATAACCGTACGTAAGCTCCTCAATCTCCGATCCTTATGGGCGATTGAGCTTAAGACATGTCTTTCATAAGCAAAGCCTTTTCCCACTTTTTTTTTAACAAAATATTTATCTAGATGTGAATTGAACAATATTTCTTTTATGAGGTTGAGTAAATCCTCGTCATAGTAAATTGAACCATGTCTTGTTTATGAGGATGAGCCATGCCTACTTCTGATAAAAAATTCAAAGTTGATTTCTAATAGAGTAGGCTCAAACTCGACCTTTAATAATAAGATGAACCTCAATCTTTGATAATGAGATGGAATAGGCTCGAACTTAGCTTTAATAATAAGCTCAGACTCGACTTTTTGACATAATAGGCTCGGGCTTGGACTCGACCTTTAACAATAGGCTCGACCTCAGTTTTTTGACATAATAGGCTCAGACTCAGTTCTTGTGGGTTCGTACTTGACCCATGAGCTCAAACGTGGCTCTTAGAGGCTCGTATTGGCCTTTGTGGGTTCGTATTTGACTCATGAGCTCGCATTTGGCTTTTAGAGGCTCAAACTTGACCTTTGTGGGTTCGTATTCGACCCATGAGTTTGCTCTTGTCTCTTAGTATTGAATTTGGTAAAGAGTTGTGATATCTCACATAAAATCATAAGATAACACGTAGATAATATTCCAAACTTTAACTTAACTTTCAGATATGATAAGATCACCATTTATCAAATAATTATTGTAGAAAGAATGAGCAAAATCACCTAAAAGTAACTATTATGCGATTGTATGTGACAGTTAGAGTTTTAAACTTCCTTTATAAAGTTTATTTAAGTGACATATTAATTCTCATTCACTGATTCTAGTTTTATTTTTTGTGAGAATATAATAATTTTCATGATGCTATAACTAATTTATATTCAAGACATTGTTAATGTATTAAACAAAATGAAATTATAAAAAATTTTCCATCGTGTGAATGAATATAATATCAAGCTACCAAGATCATAATAAACTATGAATACAATATATTCATATATTGAATAAATATTAGACAATCTAAAAAATAATAGGTGGTAATGAACAAAATAATGATAACAAAATAATGCCCGCAAAATATATCATAAATGGCAATATTTGAATTATTAAATTCATATAATAATAATAACATAATGTAATATTTTTTCTTTATAACATCAAGGAATGTGTGTGAATACTTCATTCTTAGTTGTTATTCATGGTATAAATAATTCTAAAGTATAAAAAATAGAAATGTTATCTTAAGTACCACACTCGGATACGATTTGATTTTAACTACGTTAATGCACGTCATCACATAACGCGAACATGACATACTATGACTTATTTTACTATATATATATACATATATAAATATTAGGTACTTAATAATACTATACCTTAATGGGATATAATATATTAAAAATTAGCCATTAATTTTATCTATGCTTTAAAATCATGCTAGCATATCATTGCGAGATCAATATAAGACATGAAAAGAAGTAACAATTGAGGTCAAAAAATAAATTAGCACGAATCTCTTTCATTGGTTATGATAAAATATCTTATGTAAAATTAGAGATGATATTACCGAATTGAAAAATGAATTTGTTTCAGATATATGAATTGATCATTCATCCTTACTTCTTCATCTCTTTTCTTTTTCTATTTTGTTACTAGCATGTCGTTGGTGGTGGCAAGGTAAAATTTACCTCAGCCCATGGTGGACGCCAAATGTATTTATCGGTGAACAAAATAGAGTGTTTCTAAAAGTTAACATTGTAAAGTCTTCTAGAGAGTGTTGTCGGGGGTACTTGCAAAAGGATTATGACGACCAAGTTATTAAGGTATAACAAAATATGGAATTCGAATGTGAGCCCCTACATAATTAGATACCCCTATTTATATGGTGTTGTAGAATTGACAATTTCTTTTAACACCCCCATTTGCTATTAACACCCCTAAGGTTTATAATTTTTTGCAAATTCCCAATGTACCCTTACTCTTATTTTATTTTTAAACTTCTGAATTTATCTTTTTTTATCACCTTCTTGTGCATGATCTTGTTCAATTGTTCCTCTTGTGTGTCAAACATCAATTGTCACATTGTAGCCTATTGTATATTCCTAATCATTCTTTCAAGTTTTTAAGGGTATTATTCGTTGATTTAAACATTTTTTGAAAAGTAAAAACACAATTTCATTAAAGTATGAATTTCTCGATTTAAGGTTTATGATTTATAGTTTAGGGTTTAAGATTTTTTTTGCATTTTCTGTTGATTATAATTGACTTAAAGTGGTGATGATAGTGGAGGTTTTGTAGTACAAAAATTATCCTTCTTAATCACTTATTTCAGAATACAAATTTGATACACTTTTGGATTTGCTGATCTGAAGTGTATATAATGTATTCTGAATCAACTAATCTGGAATATATTATGTACATTATAGATTATCCTGTCTGTAATACATTTGCTAAATCTCATTTGTCTTCCGGATCATTTGATTTGGAATGCAATTGCCAAGCCTATGTTTGCCTTCCAGATCAAGTGATCTGGAATGCTTTATGTGAATTTAAAAAATTGCATTTTGGATCGGTTGATCCAGAATACATTATGCATTTCAGATCAAGTGATCCGGAAGGAAAATAAGATTTAGAAAATATATTCTGGACAAGATGATCTGAAATGTACATAATGTATTTCGGATTTGTTGTTCTGGAAAATTGCAAAACTTCCACTACCGTCACGCAAAACCACTTTAAACCACTTATAATAAAATAAAAAAAAAACAAAAAAATCTTAAACCCTAAACCATTAATTTTAAATCAAGAAAATATGAAATTATGTTTTTCCTTTTCAAAAAATGCTTAAATCAAGGAACAAATACCCTAAAGACTTGCAATAATATTATAAATATACAATAGGACACATCGTGGCAATTGATGTTTGATACAAAAGAAGAACAATTGAGTAAGATCATGCATAAGAAGATAATAAAAAAAGATAAATTCAAAAGTTTAAATATTAAATAAGGATAAGGTACATTGGAAAATTACAAAAAATTATAAATTTTGAGGGGTGAGAATAAAAAAAGGGAGGTATTAAAAGAAATTACCCGTAAAATTTTATTATTGGACCATAATTATTTTTTTTATAACTCTTTTAAACCCTTTTAATTACCGTCCATTATGTCTTTATGGTATTAAATAATATTATAATAATAATTTAATTGTGATACGCTCTACAAATACAAATAAATAAATAAATAAATATATATATATATATATATATATATATATATATATATATATATCAAAGATTAATAGGTACCAAACAAGGGATCAATTTAGATGTTTTGTCCATTAATTAATGATATATACTGACCTGGTAATGCCCATGGTCTTGCAAATTCATAGATACTTGCTTCGTGATGAAAGTGTGTTAGTCGTTCGGAATGTTTTTGAATCTCGAAAAGTAGCAAGCATAGAAGCATGAATAATTCCCTTGAAAGCTCAACGCGTAATATCAAATGGCATAAATTGGGTTTTCTTCTAATTCAGTTTCTGAGCCAGAGTTTGTTCCACTAATGAGTATGTTCTTCCTGGCTTTTTGATAACGTTTACTCTTAAGAACATAGTAGGTCATAGTTCCAAGAACACCAACCATTACAACTCCCCCAACAACAGTGACGAATATTGCAGCCCACTTGTGATGCCTATCGATTACTATATAAGATGCTGATGTGAATGCAACAGTTGTGCATACAGAAGCTAACCACATCATCTTATTGATCACCTTCACAACCCTCATCTCAGACTTTGTTCTCCCTCTCACAAGCGTGATCTGAACCACCACAACAGCCAGTGAAGTAAACAGCGCAATTGAATTGGATATAAAGAAGATATCAAAGGGTATTGTGCCTGTCATCACTGCCGCCCCAGCATCATCATCACCACCGGGAACACTGAAAATGGCAGCAAATGCAAGCGCGCCAAAGAGAACTGCCACCACCGTTACTGTGTTGGTGGCATTGTTGACACCTGCTCTTTGCAACTTGCGTAGCTCCTTGGCGATTCCGTTCACGTTCTTGTTTGTTCTCCGAGTTTGTTCCAGTTGTGTGCGAACGTCATTTCTGATTTGTGTCACGGTGTTCCTAATGACCTCATCCCTTGGCTGGTTCAGATTATTGGCATTAAGTGCACCGCAACGAAATAGGGAACTTTTTATGTCTAGGATTTCTTCCGATGGTGCAAGGGATTGAGCAATATCAAGAGCTGTTTTATGCTCCCTTGTTAAAGCATTCACGTTGGTGTCTGGAAGAAGTAATAGCTCATTCACTATCTGCATCAGACTATGACATCATATATAAAGTTTAATTTTTATGGAAAAAGCAATAGGTGATTGTGACAAATTTGACTCCAACTAACAACTAATGTTTATACCCGAACCCTCTTTTTCCTTGTGGCTATGTGTAATGCAGTATTGCCAAACTTATCTGGTAGCATGACGATTGCTGCATCAGTACGAAGAATCAACTTGACCGTTACACAACTGCGTCCTTTGACAGCCATATGCAGTGCAGTTTGGCCTTTCTTATCAGTTCTTCTGGCAAGTTGCGGATCCTTGGAGAGCAATAATTTGACAACATCGACGTGTCCTTGACGGGCACACAAATGAAGGGCATTTTTTCCGTTTGATCTAGATAATTCCAGCAGACTAGGGTCGCGTGACAGCAAAAATTGAACAACACTGGTATGCCCTCCGGTAGCCGCAGATATAAGAGGGGTTGCATTTGACCTGGAAACGGTATTGATTAGGCCAGGATCACGGTCAAGTAGCAACTCAACAATGGCTGCAAAAAAAAAAAAAAAAGAAAAAAACAAATTGATCATTTTCAACCATTGATTAACAATTGTATGTGAAAGTGAAAGACGTAATGGTACATAGGTGACCACGACTAGCAGCAATATGCAAAGGATCAAAGCCGAGATCATTCTTCAAGGAAAGGCCTTGGGAAGAAGCATAGTCCAGAATATGTTTAACAACATCAAGGTGGCCTTTGTCAGCAGCAATGAACAAAGCCGTCTCTCCCAACTCATTGACATCATTAACAATGGCACACCGTATGGCCGCAACCTCGGCATCAAAATCGGCGCCACTCTGAGTCCCCACCATCTGAGCATCGATAAGGTTAAGAATCTCCCTAAGGGCAAGGGCGTCCCCCCGCCGAGCGGCGAGGTGGAGCTCCGTGTCGCGGTGGCGCCCCATCACCTGCCTCACGTACTTCTTTCCAACGTTGGCGGATCTACTTGGGGTCTCCCCTTCTGTTCCCATCCAATTGCTGCGCCCAACAACATCAACATTATCATTACCTTCACCCTTTTCTGCCTCCATCGATCATTCAATCATCTATCATCCAAAGCAATCAATTTACGTCACATTAATCATGCATCCCTCACTCTCCCTCTACAAATTCAATACCTCTCCTCTCCATCCGCACCATAAGCCCAACCCTCTTTCTGTTTCAACCATCGCGATAATTACTTTTACTTTTGCACCTGTGAATGTAATTATATTTATTTACACCTCTCATTTAGAATTTCGCTCCTCTAGTAACACCCTCCATTGTCCATAATAATACTCTTTCCACTTCATACTCTAATCAGATACTAATTAAAATAATCCAAACCAATCAATAAATATAAATATGCACTCGCTTAATTATCTTCCACTTCTGTCATATAGTTTTTTGTGAAAAGAAAAATTATGCTTGAATTTATAAATTAATACTTTAAAATCATAAATAAAAAGTTGTAATTAAACATAAAAAAATTTTTTACATTCTAGATACTAATTAAACTTTTTTTATTACTTTTTTTTAATCAAATCATTTATTACTTAATATATATATATATATATATATATGTAAAAAAAATTATTTTACTACATTATATTATTTTCTTCTTTTTTTTTTAAAAGAATGTTCATGAATCACGTTCGATCCGATTTTAAATAAAATGAAATTCAATCTAATTAAATTTAATCAGATGGAGTGTCATCGAATTTGAAAAAAAAAAAATTAATTTGATATAAGCTGAATATCTGATTAAGAACAAATTGGATTGAATTTGATCTACAAATTATAAAGAATTTTATTTTGAACTATGTTGGCTTTTATAATAGGGCAGGAGAAAAGACCGAAAAAGGGTTATTAAAAAACCTAATTGGATGAAACATTATATGTAGTGTTGTGGGCTTTGTTAGACTTTGATGTTATTTCTTTGTGTGTTTAATTGACTGTATTTTTTCTAGTATTTAATCTGTGTTGGAATATTAGGGTTTTCATGAATGAAATAGCCACTTTCCTTCTTTGTTTTCTCTACTTTATCCCTACTTATATTCTTCCATTAGAACACATAATAGCAGGTCTTAACAATTTGTTGCTTTCATACACAAACCATGCCACGTTCATATAAAGAGTATAAGGATCCATTCAAAGCTATTCATGAATTGTTCACCTCACTCCAGACTCAAATCACCTCCTAGAATGCATGCTTGCAAACCCAGCTTGCCACTCATGAGGAGTGCCAACTCCAACTTCAGGCCAGTATGGATTGTCGCCATGAAGATCTCTCTAATACTATCACTTCCATCCAAAATCAGGTTTCTTCCCTCACCTTTGCCCCCATTATTGCCTAATGTTTCCCCTGAAACCCTACCTAATCCATTCCAGCCAACCCCATTTCCGTTGCCGCAAGTTTTTGTTCCCCTCATGCCTTTATAATCCTTGATGTTACCTTTTTCGATCCCCACCAACGCATCCTCTTCCCACTACCCTTACAAGATTTTTCCTTTTTCCCACAACCACCCTACCACCATATACCTCTTTCGCCAACTTTTCCATGCCACCTACTCCCATAATCTTTGAACCTTTACCAAATGTATTTCCTCTCTCCTACAACCCACCACAATCTATGGCATCGCCACCTCACCAAAACCCTCCCCCTGGTTCATATACAGCCCACCACCCCAAAATACAACTACCTTTTCTTTATGGCACTGACCCATTGGATTGGTTATTTCAAGTAGACCAATACTTTTCCTTGTATGAAGTCTCATTGGGTCATCGACTTCATCTTGCTTTTTTCTATATTAAGAACGAAACTCTTAGCTGGTTCAAATAGATGAAAAAAAAATCCCAGTTCACTGATTTGGATCCTTTCACTCACGCATTAAAGCTTAGATTTGGGCCTTCCTCTTATGAAAATCAACAAGCCAAATTGTTCAAGTTGAGACAACTTGGTTCTGTTATTGACTATCAAGCCCAATTCGAAAAATTGTGCAACCAAATGGGTGATCTCTCCAATCAAGCTATCCTTAATTGTTTCATTTTTTGTTTAATTCCCGACATTCTTCGAGAGTTAGCAAATCAACCAGCCACACCATCTTTAAAGCCATTGCGCTTGCCAAACTCAGGGAGGTCAAACTCAAAGATTCTAAGCCTCGATATCTCCACTACCCAACCCTTTCCCTTCCCACTCTAATCTAGCAACCTACTACTCCACCACCTGCCCCTCATCCTTTACCCCCTAACTCCCCTTCATTATCCGTAAAACATCTAATAGCCAGCTACATCTAAGACCAGAGAGCTAAAAGCCTTTCCTATTACTGTGATGAGAAATTCATCTCAAGTCACAAATGTAACTACAGGCGTTTCCACTTACTACGAGTGGAGGATGATTCCTGTGAGGATGTTATTGATACTTCCCCTCCCCGTCCCCCCCCCCCTCCCCCCCCACAAACCTGGAAACCCTCACCCTGAGGAGTACACCTTACATTTCCAACATTCTCCTCACGCCCTTACTAGTCACCCCTTCCCATAAACACTTAAATTTGAAGGTTTCATCCATAACCTCCCAGTTACTATTCTAGTGGATTCAGGGAGCTCTCACAACATCCTTCAACCCCAAATTGCTAGGCACTTAAAACTACCCTCCACCCCTACTCCTCTATTCTTGGTCATGGCTGGAAATGGTGACAAGATACATTGCCAAGGATTTTGTCCCAACGTAGTTATTTTCCTCCAGAAAGCTATATTCTCTATTCCTTTTTACCTTCTACCCATTGAAGGTGCATATGTGGTCTTGGGTGTTGAATGGTTACAGACACTAGGCCCTATTGTGACAAATTTCTCCATACCCAGTTTATCTTTTACCCATGACAATCAACCCTTCACCTTACAAGGTGAGACCAAAACCCTCTCTTCCCAGTTGTCTTTTAGCCAATTATGCCACGTCCTCTATACAAATTCTATAGTTTTTTTCACTTACTTACCTTCACCACTTCCCTATACTCCAATTATCTTGACCCGACCTAATTCTCTCTTCCTCTCCCTACCCCACTCTATCTAGACACTTCTACAGTCACACAAACAAGTTTTTCTGAAACCTTCCACCTTACCCCCTTTCACGGACCCATGATCACCACATATCCTTGCCACTTAATACCACCCTATAAATGTCAAACCTTATTGATACCCTTACACCTAAAAAATCAGCCATGACCCAACTAATTCAAGATATGCTTCAAGAAGGTCTCATTAAACCCAGCACAAGCCCATTTTCATCACCAATGTTACCAGTAAAAAAAAAGAATGGCAGTTTGAGATTCCATGCAGACTACTGTTCCCTCAATGTAGTCACAATTAATGATCGCTTCCCCATTCCCACCATTGATGAACTCTTAGATGAGTTGGGTTCTGCTACTGAATTCTCTAAAGTCGATTGATGTTCGAGCTACCACCAAATTAGAATTATTCCTAAGACACCCATAAGACAACATTCAAGACTATTGATGACCACTATGAATTCTTGGTTATGCCATTTGGCCTAATTAACGAACCTTCTACTTTCCAAAGTGCTATGAACGTTACATATACCTTCTCTACGTAAATTTTCCTTAGTATTTTTTGACAACATTTTAATTTATAGTCCTGATTTTTCTACCTAATTAGCTCATTTAGCTACTGTCCTTAGCCTATTGCATTCTAGTCATTATTATGCTAATTTTGTCAAGTAATCTTTTGTTGTCCCTAAGGTTCATTGTTTAGGTCATGTTATCTTTGTTAATGGTGTTGCTCTTGATGATGATAAAATCCAAGCTATCCTAGATTGGCTAGAGCCACGTTCTCACACAAATTTATGTGGTTTTTTAGGACTTACTGGGTTTTATCATCATTTTTATTGGAACCAAAGGCATTGAAGCATACGTATAAGACACTTTGAAGTTTTGGTTTTGCTTTTTTTCTCTTTGTTTTTGCTTTTAAATCAATTTTATGGTACTAAACACGTTCATAGGTGTAGTACTTGTATTGTGTGTTTAGGTAGGCTTGATAATGTGTTTGGGATGATTTTGGATAGATTACATAGGTTGGGTTGTGCTGGAAAAGCTTCAAAAGTGGAATTCTAGGCAAGGTAATCGATTACTTAAAAATGGTAATCGATTACCCTTCGAGAATTTTGGGGTTAGGAATTGTTGCTTTCTGTGATAATCGATTATCTAAAACAGTAATCGATTATTCTAGAGAACAAGCACTTTGGATCATTTTTGAGCAGGATATCATGTAATCAAGTGGGTAATCGATTACCTTGCATCAAAACTGATATAAAAACATTTTGAAAACTAATTGTTACAACTTTTGAAAGGTCCATCAAGTGCTTGTTTCTCTTGTACGATTTACATAATTCTTTCCAAGATTCATACCCATTTTTTATGGTTTAAAGGTGCTTTAGTTTCAAGAATCAATGAAGAGACTCTATTGAGTTTTGATCTTTCTATTTGGGTATTCTTCATTTCAGGTGATATTGTTCTATACCCTTTTTTGTGCTTTTGCACTAGTTTAACAATCTCTTGAGGTGTTCTTGAGATTGTTGAGAAATCTTGCAGCAGAGAATTGCAAGTGAGGTTGTGCAAGAGGAAGTCTCTCTTTGTGTGATATAAATCTTTCTGGGATTAAAATTTGTATGCGTGGTGTGCATGTACGAAGATTTTAGTGGAAAACAGATTTGCGGAAGACTTAGTTTATACACATTGGATGTAGGTCAGGTTGATCGAACAAGTATAAATCACTGTTCAAATTCTCTTTTCTTTACACTCTTTAAATTTTAGTTTTATTAAATTCTTGAAACACTACTAACTGGGTTTTATGCAGTTGTAATTGATCCATAAGTTTTCTTATAGAGGATCTAATTCTTAATCTTCTTTATCTTGTTATTGAATTTGGGTTTTAACCCAACAATTGTGGATTTGGGTTTCATTCTTTCTACCCTTCCTTTTTTATTCTGATTAACTTGAAAAAATATTCTTGCAAAATTTTTCTTCAATTACATCTTAAACTATAATTGAAAAAATTGAGTTAATTGGTGCTTTTGTCAAAATGGTTGAATTCTTAAAAAACCCATTTTTTGTAAAACAAGGTAGATTTTGAAAATTTCTGAAATGGGGCATTTTTTAACTATTCTGATATAGTTGAATAGAAAAATTTTGAAAATTATTTTTGGTTAATCTATTCAATTCCCCATTCTAGATTCCCCCATAGGACCAACAATTGACATCAAAAGCGGGATCTTGAGAAATATTCAAGATTTTATCGATCCATATTTCTTTCTTTGAAAATGTAAGGAATCAACTACCTTTTGTGAATGTGCTTTTATTAATAGACCACCATTGATCATCGGTGAAAATTATGCTTTCTAGAAAATTAGAATGAGAATTTTCATGGAGTTTGTAAAGAAAGGTATCTGGCAAACAGTAATTACTGATTACAAAATCCTACATATAGGTTGAAAATGAAATTGTTCAAAAACCATATGATCTATGGATAACTGATGAGATAAGGCATGTTGAAAATGACTTAAAAGCATTAAATATTATACACTATGCTTTAAACTTTGATGAGTTTTTTAGGATATCAACATGTAATACAACAAAGGAAGCGTGAGACTTGATTCAAGTAACCCATGAAGGAACACTTGAAGTTAGACGGGTTAAAAAGAACACCTTGATTCAAAAATATGAAATGTTCCGCATAAAGAGATACAATCATGGATGTGCAGAAAAGATTCACTTATATAAAAAACCATCTGAAAGGCCTTGGCAAACTGTTTGAGGGAGAAGAGCTAAATGTCAAAATACTGAAGTCTCTCAACAGAAAGTGACAACCTATTGTGATAACAATCATATAGTCAAAGAACTTGGCCACCATGACTAATGTTGAACTCTTTGGGAAGCTCAGAGAATATGAGATGGACATGGAAAGAATGGAAGAAGAAGAACAAAAGGAAAAGAAGGGCAAAAGATTAGCACTGAAAAACACATGATCAAGCCAGTGACAATGAAAACTCTAAGGGAGAATCTTCAGATTCTGAAGACATAAGCCTAATGGTAAGAAAATTCAAAAGGTTCATGAAGAAGAACAACAACAAAGGAAAAACCTCAAGAAGCAAAAAACAATTCAAGAAAGGAAACACTACCTCTCAATTCACTTGCTTCAAATGCGGGAAGATGGGTCACATGAAAGTTGATTATCCCTTCCTATCTAGAAAACAAAGCAATGAATGAGGCCTACATTGCATTGGAAGACAATGCATCTAGCACTTTTTCCAATGAAAGTGAAAGTGATAGGAAGCAAATCTCTGCCTAAAGGCAAAGTAGAGAAGGATTTTTTAATTAACACCTATCAAAATTATCTCTTATCTCTAATTATCTTTTTTAGATAAAAGATGAAGGATTTTTTGAATTAACACCTACCAAAATTTCATTTAACATTTATTGCATTTTAATTTTTTTCAAATACCAATTTTACCCCTTTTAATCCTTACTTTAAATACTCTCTCTTCTTAAAGTGTATTCTCTCCCCCCTCTCTCTTTCTTCTTTTTCTACTATTATTATTGTTGTTGTTGTTGTTGGCAGCATTCCATGTTATTCGAGTTTTACTTCTTCGGTGATGTACTACTAGAGAAGTAAAAAAATTTGCAAATTTTTTTGTTTCTCTGGTGGTGCACTACCAGAGAGTAAAAAAATTTGTGTAGTACACTGTCGGAGAAGCAAAAAAGTTGTAATTTTTTACTCTCCAGTGGTGCATTGCCAAAGAAGTAAAAATATTTGCATTTTTTTTACTTCTTCGACAGTACACTGCTAGAAAATAAAAAATGAAGAGTATATATTATTTAAATGAAAAACAAGTAGGTAAGAAATCAAATTCCCAAGATGAATTCAAATCATCATTCGAAGGCCTAAACCCATAAATGTAACATGCTATAAATAATAGAGTACGTGTACAAGTTTGATCACTCAATTATTAATTTACTTTTCTGCTGAGATGTTTGTACTTTCTAGTACATTAGTCAAACTCCTCCTCTCTGACTTGAGCCTCAGAGTGCTTTTGCACGTACTTCACCTGTATTGGCGAGGAGAAACTACTAGATTGGAAGTATGGAACATCAAGGGAAAGACTCGTTCAACGTGCACAGGAACACATAAACTCATTTAATCTAGCTATGGAATATGTACATTATATTGGTTTTGAAAAAAATAAATAAAAAAAAGAGAAATAAAAAAATATGTTAAAAATTTTCTAAACATTAACACGTAACATAGCTGTGAAGTGAACTTTTTATTTTGTAAGCGTGAAAATTTTAAATATTAAAGTTGCGAATAAATAGACCATTGGAAAAGAAAAAAAATTTTGAAAAGTATTTTTTGAATAACATTTTATATTCTGATAAGTACTTTTAAAAAAAAATAAATTCAAAAGTGTATTTCTGAAAATACTTTTCAAAACATAATTATATTCTGAAAATTGAGAAGTTTTTTTAATAGAAAATATTGTGTTCGAAAGTACTTTTTAAAAGTGTCAAAAAAAATTTTTTTAATTTTTTTTTGAAAAATTAAAAATAAAAGACGGTGTGATCCCACATTTTGTAATCACATGTTATGTGATACTGCATATGTTTTCAAATGGGAAAAGAAAGTTATATTCTACATAGTTGCTTAAACTTTTGACTGTGGTGTTATCTTGTGTAAAAAATTAATACAAGAGTTTAATGAAACAATGTGAAGGTAAAATTCTAACATCTTTGGTAGATAAAAGATGAAATGAATAAGCAATAGAGAATAATTTAGATAAAAATGGTGATAAATTATATAAAATAAAATTTATAATTATTTTTTTATGTTTAAGGATAATTTTGATGTAAAAATATTTATAATAATAAAATTTTAATTAGAAACAAAAAGTGGAGTTAAAAATGAGAATAAGCTAGACCACCCAATAAAAGCTTATGGGCTGACTTATTTAAAATTCAGTTCACTGCCAAGCCAATTTAATAAAAAGGTTAGATTTATGCTTTTAAATTTGTAAAATTTCTTATAAACAAGATTATGAGTTCATGTTGAGGGAGAAATTACTAACGAGAAAAAAATATTGGTTGAATAATTGTGTCTTGACAGATATTCTTGTCGTCTCAACTAATTAACAAGGCTTATGAATAATTTATAGCTAGTAAATAAAATTATATAAAATGAAAGTATTTGATTATAATATTTAAATTATGTTTATGTATAATTTTTAATTAAAATCTATCTCTTAAGTATTTTAACAAATACCCTGAACTCTAAAAAAAGCTAATAATCCCTTAACCACTTAGGTTAGTTAAAGGCTTACCTATTTAAAATTTGACTTAGTGCCAAACCTATTTAATAAAAAGGTTAAACTTATGCTTTTAAATTTATAATTTTTTTCATAAAAACAATATTACAAATTCACATTGAGGGGAAAATTACTTATGAGAAAAAAAATATTGGTTGAATAATTGTGTCTTAACAACCGGCATTTATGTTGACTTAGTTAATTAAGAAGAGTTATGACTATCGATTCAAATGATATAAAATAAAAGTATTTGATTATAATATTTTAATTATGTTCATGTATAATTTTTAATAAAAAATTTATCTCTTGTTTTTAACTAATACTCTAATCTCTCTAAAAAAGTTAATACCCCAAACACCTAGGTTAATTAAAGGCTGATTGACATATTTTAGTCACTTTTAAAAATTATATATTAAAATGAGTCGGTTTTAAAATTATTTATCAAAGATAAATTTATTTTAACAGAGTCATATTGCATCAACGAATTGCAGTTTTTTTTTTAATAAAGATGGGATAAAAAATTAATTTTTCAAAAACGTATAAACAAATTGCGGTTTGATCCTTCAATTTGTATAAAACCACAATGGTAATTGAACTTACTCTGTCACACGTTATTTTATTGTATTTTTTAATTTGTTTTTTAAGAAAAAGACATTATTACAATTAAATCGCCCAAATTATAAACTGCGATTTGAATAAGTCAAAATTAAGTAATGTTGATAAATAAATTTTAAAACATACCTATTTAATAAATATTTTGTAAAAATAAAACAAATAATTTATTAGCCGTTGATTAAAAGTTCATTAATTTATGTGGTTCCTATCTATCTGTATTTCTTTGTCACGACTTGATCTTGAATCTTGATGTCAGTGGGTGCACCTGAAAAGTAGCTTTCATTTTGTTCTAAGCTACATTTCAGAGCAGACCACTCAGCACAACTCACCGACTCCACACAGTGGCCAATTGCACTAAATGATTATAATTGTTTTATAAATAAATATTAGTTATCATTAATGTATACAAACATAAAATTTACCACTAAATATATATCTTATAACCTCAATTTTACTATAATTAGTAGGAAGAAATACTGCTTGTACGAAAACCTTTTCATCATATTTGTAAAAGAACAGTAAGAGATATTTTACATTTTTTAAACTTTTAGTTGATATTTAAAAACACTTTTTAATTAATATTTATTTTAAATAATTCGTAACAATTTATTCAACGTTTCATACATGTTATACTTACGCAAAATAACATTATTGATCATAATATCAATATTCATGTTAAACGAAAATTTCATTTTTATCATTAAAATTAAAGTTAAATTATTTCTTAAGTAAATACGATACTTAAATGCTCATGAGACTAACAAATTCTTATTCTCATAATTACAATTTGATATTTCTCTCTTCTTTAAAAATAGAATAGAAATATCAATGGTTTACTTGTAGTTTCTATAAAAAAGTAGGAATAAAAAAAATCTAAATAACATTGAGTAATAAAAAAATCCAGTAGAAAAGAAAACAAAATTTTAAAATACTTATCTTGTTTGATTGAGTGGAAAAACAAAAAAATAAATAAACGGAAATCATTTTTATTTTTAAATTTTTAATATTAAAACAATATATTTATTTTTATTTGATATTTTCTATTTTTAAAATATAAAATTTTTAAATTAATCAATTTTAGTTAAAATGTTATAAAATATTTATATATATAATTAAAATACATTTATATATCATTTTTGTTATAGTTACAACATTGTTATTAAATTTTACCTATATTTGAAAACATTTAAAACAATTTTTTGTTAGTTTCAGTTACTTTTTAAAAAATGTTTATTATTTTAATAAAAACAGAAAATACGTAAAATGAACCGTAACATTTTCTGGAAATCTACAATTTTACTTTTTATTTTTCACTTTTGTTATTTTTCATTTACCTCTGATAAACTAGTAAATGTATCTCTCTTATTAATAATATATTACTTTAAATTTGGGACAAAAATAATACTTGTAATGTTTGAGCCAATGGCTTCGGTTAACAAGATTATCTACTTCTCTATAAAGGTTTATGGAAAACAGAACACAACATTCACGTGCGTTGTTGTGTCTTCAGGTGCGTGCTACATTTCCTTAGCTACCTAGGATCTTCTGTGCTTTCTTATCAAAACAAGACAAGTATTGGTGTTTGCAGGTCAAGAAACATTCTATGTGGTTGAAGAATATGCTACCTAGGATCTTCTGTGCTTTCTTATTCTTTGCATTCAGTTGTTTCGGATGGCTGGGTTATGCACAATCAAAACTACCCCAAGAAGAGGGTAAGAATCACTTTTTCATTCTAGTGTTAGGGCATCTGCTTTGTGGAATCCTTAACTAAGTATCAAAACTACCTCTTGTGTTGTTTTTGCCTGCATCTTGTCTGCAACCTAAATTAACTTTTGTGGTTAGCAAAGATAAAAACGAATGGTTACTAAAAGTTTTTAAGAATTTTATTGGAGGATAGAAAAATTTGTTATTGTATTTAATGCAGAAAATCAAAACTTTTCTATGAATAGCAACCATTTTGCTCTAGCTCCACTTTAAGAAAGTTATGAACAAAATGTTTTTACTGGGTGTATTCTTTCCGTTCCGGTGTACAAGGCAGAGTGTGAAATTATTTTCTCTTTATATTTAAGAAAAGACTCTAATTTTTTTTCTATTTAGTAAAAATCTTTCTCAAATCTTATCGTGATTTTTTCTGTATCACTTAAGGATTTTCTAAGTAAAAATTATTGTGTATTAATTTTGATTTTTTTTTATATCTTATTTTAATTATGAGTTATTGATTTTTCAACTCACCCAATATCTTCGTGTATTCAACTCCGATCTCTTTTCTGTTGCTGGTACCACATGAAATCAGGGACAAATTTAAACTAGATTCACAAATATTCATATTTTTTTTCAAAATAGCTTATAATCTCAATATCAAATTACTATAATATTTTTCAAAGATATTCTAATTTGACTCATGTGACTAGAAATATTTTTTTGCTGTAAAATGTCAAGTAAATCCATGGTTCCTGAAAAATGTTAGAGTGACGGATAGGTCATGATTTTTTTTTTTCAGAATATTCTTTCCGCGAATTTCTTAAACGTTATGCATGTTAGTCTTTAGAATATCTTTAGAATGCTTTACATAATATTTTTTAAATATTTAAAACGTTATCTAAAGTTCTTAAGGACCAAATTTGAATAACAACATATATGACTATTTTGTCAAAAAGTTTAATTCAGGAATTTAAATGTTATTGCTTCTAATTAAATTTCAAGAATCAAGGTCATTGTTTCCTCGTAAAATGTTAGAAATTGTTTCAATTATAAATTAATTTGATTATATTAAAAGTATTTTGACTTTAATTCACACGGTTCCTCTTAATAAAAAAAATAAAAAATGGAACTAAAAATGTCTTCTTACTGTTCTATAATAAGTTCTCATCAATTTTGAAGTGTTTATTTTTCTATTGGTATGATAAGAAGGATTTCATCTAGTTGTTTGTCCCACAATTTTATATACATTGCAAGTATTAAACTACACTGCGTCCGGAGGAAAAGGATTTTGCTCCTTCAGTTAGATAGCAACTTGGAAAGAGTTTGAATATTTTGTGTCCTTTATTCATTAGTTTCTGTGCTGGAAGAGTAAGACTATAGGTGGGGAATTTTTTTTAGTATCGACCTCAACTGGTTTGCTCAGGGTATTCTGTTTCTTTTGTATACTTTTGCTATCTTATGCCTATGTAACGATGCCATTAAGTGTGCACAGAACTAAATAGTTGGCATTCAAAAGATTATATTAGGTGAAGTTTTCATAGAGATGACATTCTAGAAATCTGGTAGTTTTGATTCCAAGATTGTTTATTCCAATAGGGGTCACATTCTTATTCTAAGAATTTAATGGTGTTGTAGTATATATATCTCTTTTAGAAAATTCTTGGATTTTGCTTTAATATTTTAAAGCCAATTAATCCTATTATACAGTTGATAATATACATAATATTTTATTGCCGTTGACAGAAGCTGCTCATGTCAACCTCATTGTTTTCACCTTTATTCTATTTAGTAGGTAGCTACTAACAGCACTTATCACCAAATTATATATGTCAAGCTTTATTAAGTTCCAACTAACTTTATTTGTTATTGTTTCCTTTTCTTATACTACACAACTTGATTTCTTATTTAATAATTGAAGTGAGCATTTCTTTTTTGCAGTTGATGCTCTTAAAGAAATTACTAGCACGATGGGTGCCCGCTATTGGGAGTCAGACAGTGATTCTTGTCATCTTAAAATGCTACGATTAACACCAGAGCCACCTGAAAGATCTGAAAGCAGTATTGGTTGTGATTGCACTTTTGTAAATAACACCTGCCACGTAGTAAGGATGTAAAAATCTCCTTATCTTATCCTGAATGCTTTGAAATAATTTATGCTTATGCTTTGCTATATTTTCTGATATAGAATAAAAAGCAACCCCTTAGAAAAAAAGAAGAAGATAGTTACATTATTTGGTTAAATGTGATTAGAACTCATGCCTACATTTTAGAACCTCCAAAAACTTGTAAATTTTCACTATTTTTTTTTCACGTGATTGCATTTCATGTTCACAATTATAACAAGTTTTTGGTACAATATGATTGAAAAACTTGCAAATTTTTTCTTTACATTATGACACTCTCTCTTAATTAGGATGATATCTCATCTTTAAACTGAGTGATTCTTCTTATTTTAGAAATTCTGTTTTACAGACTTAACATTTTAATTTTAATTAAGAAAATAAATAGTTAATTTATAGATAATATCTTTAAAATTTAAACAAATTTTAAAAATAAAAAAATATATTTTTCTAAACAATAGAAATTTAAAATTAAAATAATTTAAATTATCTCAATCAGGCTTATAGTCATAGATAGGAGAAGAAATTCATTGTGGACTTTGAATTTTTAAACACTATTAATATTATTGCATCTTAATACTGCTTGGCTGAGCCTTAATTTCCTTAAAAATAATTTTCCATGTTTTAGTATGTTCAAGCGGTTGAACCTTCCTGGCATGCTTCCACCTCAGTTGGTTAAGCTTCCTTACCTCAGAGTAGTGTAAGAACTATGAACACCTTAAAAATACTTCTGTAGTTTTTTAATGTTAAAATTTAGATCTTGGTTTTTTTTTGTCTCAACTTATTTTTTTACCCATTTTTGTTGAACTTGAACTTGTCACCTACCTTGCCAATTGAAGTGAAATTTGCTCTCATTATAGTGATTTTGCTTTGAACTATCTCCATGGTACGATCCCAAAGGAATGGGGTTCAACTAATCTAGTTACTATGTAAGTTCTTATCAATTAATTGAAGTTTCCGTCTACTTACTTGTCTTTGTATTAAATACAATACAATATATTGTGCAGCTCTCTATTTGTTAATGGATTATCAGGGGAAATTCCTAAGGAGTTGGGAAACATTACCACTCTAACATACCTGTAAGTTTATAAATAAACTTTCCCCATTTATTTATTTATTTTCTGAAGATTTTATGCTGATTGAAGTTCAATGGTTAAACTAAATTATGGCTCATATTTATTGTGCCATTATATATGATTCTGGAAAGGATATTAATGAAATAGTGCATTGATCTTGCTTTCTTATTGTATATCTCTAAATTTTCTCCTTTTTTTTTTTTTCTGACCTCAAATCAGGAACCTTGAAGGAAACCAGTTTTCTGGTGTTGTTCCTCATGAACTTGGAAGTCTATCTAACCTGAGGACTTTGTAAGACAATGAATTTGTATTTATTTTCAAAGATTCATTTGTGTTGGTCTCGGAATAAATATGAAAGATTAGACACTCTGTTACTGCATCTGATGGTTTTTCATGCAATGTTATTATTGCAGGATTTTATCTTCCAATAAATTGTCTGGAAATTTACCGGTGACATTTGCTAAGTTGCAGAATTTGATAGATTTGTATGTCGCAATCAACTGTTTTACTTAGAAAGTGAATATTGACACTCTCCCTGATAAATATTATTTCATGGTGCACTGCAGTAGGCTAAGTGATAACAGTTTCAATGGAAAAATACCTAGCTTCATACAGAATTGGAAATTACTTCAAAGACTGTGAGATTGCATTTCACTTTTTCTTCTTCTTGTTTTTATCAATACTTCAATTGCATCTAACTTTTCACAATAGATAAAGCCTCCTTCTGGTTACTTTAAGATAGATGTTCTCATTTTAATGTACAATCATTGAAGAGAAATGCATGCAAGTGGATTGGAGGGACCTATCCCATCAAATATATCTCTTTTGAGTAATTTAAACCAGTTGTAAGTAAAATAAGAATGCCTACTAACTTTTTTATTAGTTTAATGTTTTCCCCTGTTTGTTTTGCTACATCTTTATTTAGCTCATGGGGACCATTTTTATACAGGAAGATTAGTGACATAAATGGTCCAAGTCAGGATTTTCCTATCTTAAGCAACATGACAGGAATGACAATATTGTATGTTGAATTGTGTGTAAACAAGTAGTTGCCATATTTTTCTCTGCAATTGTTTAATGTAAAGTAATTCAAACTTTTTAATGTAGGATTTTGAGAAATTGTCAGATTACTGGAGTGCTTCCTAGCTATTTCTGGAGAATGAAGTTCTTGAAAATGTTGTAAGTAGAAATTTTTAATTTAATGTCAAAGTTTGCTTTTCAGTTCTTTTATTATTGAAGCAAATATAAATAAATATCGTGTTTCTTTTTCCTTAGAATTGCCAGGTGTAAAAATTGAAAAGTTGAGTAATATATAAGTAAGAAAAAACTGCAGATCTAATGCCTTAAGATTTTAGGTTGAAGGTGGTGTTATACTCTTTTCTTGAGAACAAAAGTTTAGAGAACAAGAAATTTACTTGACTTTCATGAAAGCCAATAAATAAATATGTTAATTGTGTTATTAATAATATAAGTCATATTAGCTGATTAAAAAAATTTTGCTTTTTAAAAGGAGTACTGTCATCAAATATAATCATAACTTAGATTTTTAATTTTATGAGTGTTTTAGTATAATAATTAAATAATTATTATATAATTATTTAAATATTTTCATTGATTTTAATGAATTAAATATTATATATATATATATATATATATATGAATCTGTTGTAGGTGATGAATTGGTGGAGTTTTCGTCTGGCGACAGTTTTTTCTAATGTAATTATATATATAGACACACACGAACATAGATAAAATAAATATAGTAATTTTAGGTCATTGATGTAAAATTATGTTTTGTTGTGAACATCAAAGAAAATTATGGAGATTATTTGGATATATATTTTTTTATTTAATTGTTAACATTTGTTTCTATGAAAACATTTTTATGTTTAAAAGTTAATTTTTTAGGTTTACTGTTCAACTTCAGAATTTAATTTTTTAGGCTTGTTGTTTAACCTTCAAATAGCTAAATAAGAAGTTGAAACTTGAAAAAATATAATGTGACTTAATTAGTCAAAGAAAGAAAAAAAATCACAAATTTGATGGCATCCAAACAAGGCTAACATCCTTGGCATTAATAATATTAGCTGATAAAATACTAAATAAGAATTTGGAATTGAAGCTAGAATAATATAAAAAGAATGTTATTACATTATAATTTTTTCACTTTTCAATGCGTATTTTACAAATGTCTCTGCAAGCATGTGTACCGTTAATGAAGCAGTCACTGAGCTTGTGTCTATAAAACTCAAGAGGGTTGAAACAATGATAAGGTTGTTACCTTGTGACTTGGACGTGCAGGTTCCAATCCTAGGATCAGCCTCACTCACCTCTTGCTTCCGTTAAAAATATAATTGGTTAGAACATATATAAAAGCTACTGTAGTCATTCTGTATTAGCAATCATCTGTTGTCAATACATCCTATTTCCTCTATTACATTTTTTCGATAATTTTCTCTTCTCTTTTTAACAAGCTATGCATTGCACATTCACCTTCCCAAACCCTAGTGTGTATGAAGGTTTAGTTAATGATAAAGGAAATCTATTCTAGGTAACATTTAGAAACCGTGCCTTAGATAAAAGGTCTTGTCAATTGAAGAGTGCCATTCTGCTAAACAAATAATATTTAGGACAATAGAACAAATTAATCTAAGGAAAATAAAAAGGAGACCCCTTTTTTTTTAACAAAAGGAACCTAAACCCTCAACAATAAAAAAAAAGGAGATCATGAAGTTTTAAATTTGAAGTAAAAGCTCTAGTGAAATTAAATGTTGTTTTAACCTAATCAATCATATCATTAAAAATGAAACTAATCATATCATCTCTGATTTATCTATTCCTGAATGTTAATATATATGCTACTACTTCAAATGGAAGCTCTACATGACTAAATATATATGGTATGGAGCAGTCCCTTTACTAATTTAATCATCATATGTAATGGTGAAGACAAATTGCACCAATATGTTGCTAGATTCCTTGGTCGTTGATGTTATTAATATTATTACTGTTGGGGCTAGCCGTAAAAGGTTCACGCAGAGATAGGAAAAGCAAAAGAGATGCGATAGAGAAGAGGAAATGGTAAAACAAATCAGCACAAATCTATTCTAAAATGTAATATTGCAAAATGGAAAGCTTATATACAAGTGTCAGAATGGATCAAGGAAAGGCGAGTGAGAAAACAACCTAGAATAACCGAAACAGAAAAACGGTTACAATAATAATGACCATAACAGAAAAATGGAAACCTGTGGAAAAAGCCACAGGGCTTTGTGCCAAGTCAAGTAAGTTGCTGAGCGCCTCTCTCAAGTTGGGAATGAATGTTGATCATTTCGAGCTTGAAACAGGAGACTTTGAAGAGCTGGGAGAGAAGGATTTAGTAAATAAGTCAGCTAGTTGCATGGATGATGAAATTGGAAGGAGCTTGAGCAAGCTAGAGGCAGCCTTGTCGTGAACTATATGGCAGTCAATGTGTTTGGTGCGTTTGTGGAAGATTTTATTGGAAGCGATTTGCAAAGCGTGTTTTTCGGTGAGAAGAGGGACAATTGGCTGGGGGGAGGGGACAGCTGGCTGAGGAGTATTATTAGAGGTAGCAGGGAAAGTGGTTGAGGGAATGGCAGCTGGGAAGAGTAAATGTCTGTTGGTGAGAAAGATTGTGGGGAGGGCACGTGTAAAGGGTTAATGTATTTGGTTGAGTGGGGAGGGAATCATGCGGAGTGTGATGTGTGGAAACTGATTTTCATGAAAGTAACATTGCGAGAAACAAGAAGTTGGTGTGTATGTAGGTTGTACAAAAGATAACCTTTAGTGTAATCTTGGAATCCTAGAAAGACACAAGGATGTGCTCGAGGTTCCAGTTTACTTCGGTGAGCTGAGAGTAGAAACATAGCTTAAACAACCAAAGACGGGAAATGCCCTAATATCACAGTGTGTGCCAAAAGGTTTTGCGTAAGGTGATTCATTATGAAGGTATGGTAAAGGAATGCAATTGATAAAAAATGTAGAATGACGCAATGCAAAGGACCAGAATGAGGGAGGAAGATGGCTTTGATAAAGTAAAACATGGGTGATGTTAAGAAGATGTTGGTGTTTGCACTCAACTATCCCATTTTGTTGGGGAGTTTCATTGCAAGAGGTATGATGAATGATGCCTTTACTTTGGTAAAATTGATGCATGTCGAATTCTCGGCCATTGTCAAAGCAAATGGCTTTAACAGCAACATGAAATTGTGTTTGTGCATAGGTGATGAAGGAGGTGATGTTTTGTCGTGTTTTAGACTTGGAATGCATCAAATACACCCAGGTGTACCTAAAGTGATCATCTACAATAGTAAGAAAGTATTTGTAACCTTGCATGACAGTGGTGGAGCAAGGGCCCCATATGTCCATATGCACCATGTTAAAAGGATGTGAAGCATGAGAATTACTTAGGGGGAAGGGGAGGCATTTTTGCTTAGCATGAGGGAAAATATTGCATGTAAAATCAGTGAGGGTAGGTTGGGTAGTAAAGTGAGGGTAGGTTACAGTGGTCAAAGTAAGGGTAGTTTGTAAAGGTTTGAGACTGAGTGTGTAAAGCCAATGTTGTTCATCAACTATACCAATCTTCCTCCTAGTTTGCACATCTTGTATAACATTTAGATTGTGAGCAAACAAGTTCACAATTGAGGTTTTGAACTAATTGTGATATGGAAATGAGATTATATGTGAATGATGGAATGAATAAAACATTATTGAGGAACAAATGAGGACTGAAAGTAACAGTACCTGAATGAGTTGGTTTGACAGATTGACCATTAGGTAGTTTAACTAGGATAAGACTAATTGACTTATAATGGGAATAATGAGCTAGAGAGGAGGAAACATGGTCGGTTGCCCCTTAATCAAGGATCTAGGTGGCTACAGGTTTGAAAGAACATATTGTGTGTGACTCATGCATGTTAATACCTTGGTCTTGTATGTTGTAGGAAAGGATAGAACTCAATTGATTAACATGACTGGAATTAGAACTAGTGAAAGCAGGCACAACTGAATTTCATACGCTAGATTGTTGGATTAAGGCCATTAGAGACTGGTATTCCCTTGATGACAACCTGTGATCACGGGCTTCACTGCTCGAATTGTGTTGTTTCGGCTAATGATCATCTTTCACTTCATCTATGCCAATCTGATTGATGCTGGGATTCTTTCCATAAAGTTGATGCCCTGGAAGAAAGCTATGCTTTCAGTAGCAAATGTCTATGGTGTGGCCTGTTCTACCACAGTGAGTACAAGTTTTACCTCCTTTATTTGATTCGTTGCTCGGGCGATTTCTATTCTTGTCATAGGGAAACTCATGCTTCTTGTAACAAACTCCCTCTGAATGCCCACTTCTGCCACAAAACCCACATACTTAACTATTGGTATTTCCTTCACTGCTATTTGAGCTTCTATTTCCTCCACTAATAGCAGCAGCAAAACTATGCTTGTCATGTTGACTCTCCTGCTAAACAACATATGAGAAAAATTTGGAGATGGAGGGAAGTTGTTTCATAATCAAAATATTGGACTTGACATTGTTAAAATTCTCATTTAATCCTCTCAAGAATTGCATGGCTTGATCTTCACTTTTTCTTTCAGTTATTGATTCAACAGCACCATAGACACACTTGGTAGGACATTTGCATGTTGGATTTTGGCGAAAGCAATCCAATTCATCCCCCACAGTTCTGAGTTTAGTAAAGTACTGAGTGACTGAAAAATCACATTGTCTAATAGAAGCTGCCTCAAGTTGTAAATCAAAAATTCGAATTTGATCACCTTGCAAATACCTAACTCATAGATCCTTCCAGATTGCATCTGCCTTATTCATCCAGATTATACTTTGGCGAATCTGCGGTGTGACTGAGTGCAAAATCCAAGAAACCACCATGTCATTGCACCTTTGCCAGGTCACATGAAGTTTGTTGTGTTCTTCAGGTTCTTGTGTCTTTCCATTAACAAATTCGATTTTATTTTTTGCGCTTAATGCTGTCGCCATTGCTTTGCACCAAGAATTGTAACTTTTGTCATAAAAAAGTGGAGTTACAAGAACAATAACAGGTTCTCACTTGGATGAAGATATAGAAAACTGTGTGGATTCACCACGGGATCAAGATCTTCGATAATGGTGGTTGAAGTTGAAGAAGCCATTGATGAATAGCTTGGAACAACAGAGTGAGAGCAGAGCACTTCCAAGAGAAGTGCTCTAATACCATGTAAAAGATTCGCACAGAGAAAGGAAAAGCAAAAGAAGCATGATAGAATTAAAAGCTTATATACAAGTGTCAAAATGGATCAAGGAAAGGCAGGTGACAAAACAACCCAAAATAACCGAAAACAGAAAAACAGTTACAAGAATAATGGCCATAACAGAAAAACGGAAACCTGTGGAAAAAGCCACAGGGCTGTATGCCAGGTCAAGTAAGTTGCTGAGACTAGCACCTAAGCTTATTTTGTTTTTCACTTCTATCATTTTAGGTTGCATTTATTACTTGATTCTGTCGTGCTGCAAAGAACAGCAGATTTATTAAATCAGAATTTGCTTCCATTAGCAATTCACATGATGTAGGTTCTTGATAACATAATAATGCTAATTCATAAGAAAAAAAAAAACTATTGTATATTCACATGACTCTAGTTCAGAATCCAAACTTGTTAACTATGGAAATTTATACTATTTCTCTTCAACATTTGTAGCGATGTCAGTTTCAATAAGTTGGTTGGGGAAATACCAGTTGCTGAACATGCAGGGTACCTGGGATTTCTGTAAGTGAGATTTAAATTTTTAAATATATTGCAAGTAGAATAAGTAATTTACATTCTTTCTCTCAACTATCATAAAAGTGATAAAACTCATTTCATAAAAAGAAATGCATGGGCAAGAATATCTGCAAGTGTGGAGTTAAGGAGCTATTATTTTAATCTCAAGTTTAGTTTGCATTTAGAAAGAACCATTTAAGCAGACACATACACTAAAAAGTGTCCCTTTAATTGCTTTGTAGTTAAAATGTTGTAACAGTTAACCCTTTTCAATTGTTTTTCTTTTCCAGCTTCCTAACTCACAACATGCTGAGTGGTAATGTACCTGACTCAGTCTTGATGCAAGGAAGCAGTGTGTACGTTTCTTATTCAGTCAATTTAACTTCAATATTGCAAAGAATCTTTTGTTGGTCCAATGCAAGTCTATTGTGAGCTTTTATTCTTGCATCCAGTAGGACGAGGGAGGGAGACAGCAATTTAAATTTTAAGCACACTCACTCTTTCTTCTTCTATGGGCTTTTTTAACACAGGAAGGGTAGTTCTTTAAAAATATTACTATCTTGGAGTGATCAATCCAAAAATTACGGTCATAGTGTAATTTGACTTAAACACGCTAGATCATCGAGAGTGTTGCACTAAGCACGCCTAGGCGTGTTTCACCACGTGGCGCAAACTAGTCATACCGTATGTAATGTTTGAAAAAATGTTAAATTTATAAATAACAATTATATTATAATAATAAAAAATGATAAATAATTATAAATATAAATTGATAAAATAATAATAAATAATTGTAATAATTTTTAATGAAATTACTATATTTATCATTATTATAATTATTTATCATTATTGTTAATGAAATTGTTATAGTTATTCAATTTAAATGAAATTATTAAATTATTCAATTTAATTACCTTAATGGAGTTAGGTGTAGGTGTATAGTGTACTCAATAAGTTATGAACCATACAACACTCTCGAGAGAAAGCTTCCACTTTGCAACGTTGTCATGCATTTGAAGCGTCACACTGAGACTAAGAGCTGCATATGTTTTACCTCTTCCTTGATAAATGTGTAGTGTAAGGGTAATCTTTTCTTCTATATGTGTAGTGCAAGGTTCCTTAAAAATATGCTTCACCTTTTCCAATATATATGTAGTGCAAGAGTCCATTCACCTCTTACTTTAATAAATAATTATACTCTTTATTAATGAATTATCTTTTGTTTTTTCCCTTTTATATGTGTAGGGCAAATGTTCATTCACCTCGTACTTTAATAAATAATTATACCATTTATTAATGAATTATCTTCATTTTTTCTCTTTACACCTCTTCCTTGTTTCTTGTAAGAGAAAAAAACTTGCACCAAAGATGTGCTTGGATATTTTTGCACCCTATATTTTTATGAATTTCATTAAAAATAATAATAAATAATTATAATAATAATAAATATAATAATTTTATTAAAAATTATTATAATTATTTATAATTATTTTATCAAGTTATATTTATCATTATAATATAATTATTATTTATAAAATTAATATTTTTTCAAACACTACAAACGGTCAGACTTGTTTACACCACGTGGCGAAATACTACAAATGGTCAGATTTGTTTGTGCCACATGGCGAAACATGCCTAACAGTTAGACGTGTTTGGTGCAACATGCCTAACAATTAGACGTGTTTGGTGTAATACGTATGATGTTCTAGTGTTTTAGGGTCAAACTACACCATAATCATAGTTTTTGAGTTAACCACCCTAAAATGATAATTTTTTAAAAAATTATCCTTCTTAGGGCAAAAAGCCTCTTCTGTGCGTAGGAATCCATAAATTTGTTTTACTATACGGTGAGAAAATTATTTTTATTTGGATGCAAATTCTTCTTGTTTAGACATTTCTTTATTCCTCTGCAACAGACTTTTTTCCAAGGTTTTTAGCCGATAAATCTATTTCAAGTCTTCTTGGGTTCAACTCTTGTAAAATAGCATCTTCGATAGATTCTGCACTTACGTACTGAAGAAGAATATGATTGTATATATGGTGGCATAATAAAAAAAAAAAAAATTGGACTGTTGGTAATTTTTTTTTCTGGTATTTGTATGCAGTGACCTTTCTTACAACAATTTTACGTGGCAAGGACCAGAGCAACCTGCTTGTAGAGAAGACCTGTCAGAATACAAAGTCTTTTGCAATAATGTTCCCATTTGTTGCTTATACACCTTAATTCTTCAAACTTCATACTTTATTCTAGTTTTGGGAAATAAAGATAGGGTATGTGTGGCGCACATGTGTACCACACAGTAGTGGGTTGGAATTTGTGTCCTTTCTATTTTATTATTTTCTCAATTTCTTTTTAAGTGTCCTTTAAAATTAAATTGAAAAAACTAATAAAATTATTAAAATTTATAATTTTAAGAAAATTTTACAGTTAAAATTAATATTAGAATATTTTTTTAAAAAATCATCTACTATTAGTTAATAAATGGTAACTATAGCTTATAAAAAAATAAATGATAATTATATTTTTTTAGAAAAATTAATATTATTTTAAACTTAAAAAATAACTGTTAAATAAAGGAAAGTGCTGTAAAAATGATGTAATGATTATGGTGTATAAATAACACTATTGTTATCTATGTATCTTAAAGTTTGATATTGTAAAACTAATTATTGTTTCACCTTGTTAAATTTGGCAGAAATTTAAACTTAAACCTGTTCCGAGGCTTCTTTGGGACCAAATTGTAAGTACGTATCATTTTCTGCTTTAATAATGAGTAAAGGATGTTGGTATCACTGTCGTTTTCAATTCTTGACAGACAAGGGATTCATCCATGTTTAAAGATCTCCAATTGTCCTGCATGTAAGTGTATATTATTCTACTTTTGGGCCCTTCTCTTGATCAAGTCCCCGAATTGAGAGGACAATTTCTTTTGCATATTAACATGTATTCCCTTTATTTAAAAAATAAATGACCAATCTAAAGTTTGATTAAATCTTAGCTTTGAAATTATAGAGCACCCTTTCACGTCTGCTGCCGTGTATATGCATGTATTCCACCCATCACAAACAAATGAACATATATGGATAAAATGGTAGATTCTAAGGCTTGGTATGTGTTCTTGGAGACACGTACCGTCTTCAAAGTGCTGAGTTCAATAATTTCTCCCGATTAGTACAGGGGTATACATGCAAAAGCACTCTTACACCCAAATTAGAGATAAGTCGAATGTCAATAATTTACTATTTATAGAACATAATTTTTTGAGCTTGGACCTGCACGAAATTTTAGGATTTACCTTTTATTTATCAAGGGTGATTGAGACTTTTCTTATAATGGACTCCACTTACTTCCAAACACAAGTCATATATTTGAGGAATCTGGTTTCAAAGTCAACCTAGTTCGAGGGTCTGCCCGGTCCAGGTAGGTCTATCCTAGCCAGGGTAAGTTCGGTCCCAGAGGGTTCTTGGTACAGTTTACATGTGTTAAGTTACTGTATATTTTAAAAAAATTCAAAAACACTGTTGGTAAAAACTGAAAACAAAATAAAAAATATATGATAAGTCAATACAAAACAAAAAATTTATAAGGATTAATACAAAACTCGTTAGTATATCAAAATTCGAATATATTTAAGCTTTTTTTTCTTGTGATTTTTATTTTCATGTTTTAAGTTATTTTGCTCAATCTTATTTATATATATATATATATATATATATATTTTTTTTTTATCCAGTCTGAAATTTCTCATGCACATAAAGCTTGATAACTAGTAATAAATTTTTTTTCTTACCTAGATTTGTTATTTTTGACAAAGAAGCTATACCGCTGAATGAGAAAAGTGGGAAATAGGAGTGTATTTAATTGAGATTTAAAAAACTATTTTTATGAATTTTAAAAGACTTTGTAGGAATATAAGAGCATTCAAAATGTCAAATTCATCTGTAACTTCTTAAAGCATTTTTTTGGTCCTATGGGCTAAACAGGATTGAAGAGTTCTTATAAATTTTTACTCCAATAATATAGTTCATTTGAGTTCTTAGTTTATTTTTAATTATTTATGTCATAATAAAAACACTTTCAATGTGGAGAACAAATATTTTTCTGTAATGGTTGTTCTTAGAAAAAAGTAAGAACCACCCTTGAGATGCTCTAATAACTTATAAGATTTCATAATATTAAAGATTTTATAATTTGATTTTAATAGATTCATAGAATAAATTCATAGGATTTTAAAAGATTGTATAAATTTATAAGATTTTAGTAGATCTTATACATTTTTAA
Source organism: Psophocarpus tetragonolobus (assembly GCA_037954015.1). Taxonomy (NCBI): domain Eukaryota; kingdom Viridiplantae; phylum Streptophyta; class Magnoliopsida; order Fabales; family Fabaceae; genus Psophocarpus; species Psophocarpus tetragonolobus. The sequence goes on from CM075690.1 coordinate 25,296,744, forward strand.
AAAACATTCAAATTTACAAGAGTTAATGAAAAACTAATACAAAATTACAGCATAAGAGTAAAACTAATACAAAATTTTCAATATTTTAATACACACTTGAGATGCTTTTCGATAATATCACAAAATTAGTTTGACAGTGTATATTATGCTGCTATTAATGGTGGTACAATGTCAATATCAATTGTGGTGGTAGTTTGGTAGCAATGTCAATGACAGTGATAGACCTATGGTGGTGGTAGTCTAGTGGCATTGTCAATGACAGTGACAGTCCTATAGTAGTGATAGTTTGATGATAGTGTCAATGATGGTGGTGCCAATCATAGTAGAACTCTAATGAATGACAGTTAACAATAATGTTAGCGGTGGTGATCTAGTGACAGTCCTGCAATAGTGGTGGTACATATAAGTTAAAAGAAAGTCTTAAAAAATCTTAATAATGTTATGGGAGGAACTATTTAAGAGTAATCTTCTGTTAAAAAATCATAAAGTTCTTTAAAAACTATTTTAAATAACAATTCATGAAATTTTTATATGTTTTAATACCTTAAGACTTTTTATAAGTTCTAGAAAATCTTAAATAAATACCATCAAATTTTATTGTCCTCCTTACAAAATCTTAAAAGTCTTGAATAACACAAGATATTTTATTTTATTTTTTTAAATCTTTATCAAATACAAGACTTTTTTATAAAAAATATTTTAAAATTTCAATTGAATACACTCTTAGAATTGGATAAATGTATCACTGAATTGACCCTGACAGCTTAAATTCATGCTGGAAGAGCTCCACTTTAATAGAAAATGTATAATTGTATACTTTATTGGTATATAGTGTACTGAATGTTATTATTATATCGCCACTTTTAACTGATTTGAGATTTGAATAGGCGAAAAGGATATGGTACAGCATGATCATCCTAGATATAGGAGTTGCATTATGGTTGATTGCACAACTGTTCTATGATATTTTTTTCTAACTTCATTTTTCTATTATTGCAGATTCACGTTGTCTTCATGTTAATTGTGGTGGAAAGGATGTAGAGGTGAAGGAAAAAAATGATGAAAATATTCTCTATGTAGGAGATGGAGATGTTTTAGGTAGTGTTGCTGCTAAATATTTCATTGATTATGAAAATCACTGGGGTTTTAGCTGCACTGGGGACTTCATGGATGATGGCGATCAATTAAATTCACGTTATGTTAGGTCTTTGCGGTCTTCAAATTTGCCTGAATTATATGAAACTGCTCGTGTTACTCCAATTTCACTTACTTATTTTCACTATTGCTTGGAAAATGGGAAATATACTGTAAAACTCCACTTTGCAGAAATACAATTTACAAACGATAACACATACGGAAGTCTTGGGAAGCGCTTATTTGATATATATGTGCAGGTATTGATCCAATATTGAAATTACATTCAGGAAACATTAGTTTGGAAGGATTTTAATATTGATATACTGTAACATTCAGGAAACATTATTTTGGAAGGATTTTAATATTGAAGATCAGACGCATGCAGCTCAAAAACCACTTATACTGCCCATATATAATGTCAATGTAGCACACAATATTTTAGAGATCCGATTCTACTGGGCTGGCAAGGGGACTAGAAGGACTCCTTTTAGTGGAGTTTATGGTCCCCTTATATCAGCTTTCTCTATTGTTTCTGGTGAGTTGTAGAATGATTCATTGTAATTTTAATGTCGGATGATTTTTTGTTAGACATTTGATTATAATATAGCGTCTCAACTGCAGCTCATTTTACATATTTCTGTTCCCTTAATGGATATTTCATTATTTTGGTGTATGTAATATAAAATTGGGCCACTAGGCTAGTTTTGACCACATAGATGGATCATTCCATTTCACTGGTATGAGAAATAAGCATAATTTGTCCTGCCCTTGATATATTGAAGAATAGCATTATTGGATTTTTTATGAATAACATTCAAAGGGCCAGTTTCGCTATTTTAAATTGTTGGAACTCTAGAATTTTCTTACATGCTGGAATTTGTTACACTGTAATAGTAGTATTTTATGGGCTTAGAATGTAACATGCCTCTGTACACTTTGGGAAAGTCAATAATAATAATGACATAGCTTAGTTTCTCTCTACCTTTCTTCAGCATCAAAACAAAGGTTCTTAAATTTTGAAGTTGCGGTTCTAGTTTTAAATATTTTGGCACTGTTTTTATAGGACAATTAGATATCATGATTTATTTTTTTCTTTTGCCAGATTCTAAACCTTGTTCAGACCAAACAAGTACAAGGCATAAGATAATTGTTGGAGTTGGATTTGGACTTACAGCTTTATGCCTTGCCATTATCATAGTTGGAATCTTTCGGTGGAAGGGCTGCTTCAAAGGAATAATAAGGAAAACAAAAGGTAAATAACATCATAATCATATTATTATGAGATTAGTTCACTTGATTTGCTTAAGATAGAGTTCCACTAAAGTAACTCGGCCAATTCTTCGTATGTAAGGTTTAAGAATGAAATTTTAAAACAAGAAACACAAAAAAGCTTTGAACTGAAAGTCAGAAAGAGATTTTCTGTAAGTTTCTATAAACAATGTGATTTTTTACAAATTAATTTGTAAAAAGTTTCACACATTTAAAAATATTATATGAGAGATATTTTGTATATTAATTTACAATAAACTAATTTTAATTTATAAAAAAATTTATAATTTCTTCTTTGTATCTTTATCACTTATAAAAATTTTTAGAGAATCTGATCCAAATAGACATATCTAAGGTTACATTTCACCCGTAGTTGATGCATACCAATAAGTTGGACACTCTCCTTTTAGTTTAAGAAAAATCTCCGGTAAAGCAACTAACTCACCCAATTTTTGGTATGTAAGTACTCCTAAAATCATAAGCAAACATCAATTCCTTAAAGCAGAATCTATGAGCATAAGGTTTTAGAGAACAGGGAAATATAAAATGGCGCACCCAAAGAACAATACTATATATTCAAAGGATGGGGCCAACAAATCAAGAAACATGACTAGTCATTTCACTTTCCAGCATCAATAAGGTTCATCAAAACAGAGTTCGAGTAGCTAATTCATATCAAAGCTAAATTAAGAGCATATATACAAGCAAAACTTGAAGAGAAAACCTAAACTAGAATCAAGAAGCTAATTACGTCAAAATCCCAAAAGGATTCTTTCAACTCTTGCTACAAAAATTTCAGCAATCAATCACGAAATGGAAAATACAAGAATTGAAGAAGAGATTCATTAAACTCCTGTTATGCATCAGGAAAATCCTCTTGAATCCTTACTCTCAAACCCTAGGAACGGGTTCTGCTGTTCCCTCCGGAGTTGGTGGCTCTTCCGAGTGTTTATTTTATACATTAGCAACCGCCTCTCCTCTTTATGGGATAACCCAAAACAGAAATAAACAAGAATAATAAATCATCAAATTCTAAGAAAATACTAAGAATAGATAAAAAGATAAATAATTAGACAAAAAGAATATTCTCAGTAGCAGCTACAAGTTTCATAAGGATTTCAAATATTTATCTTCTAATTATTATTGTGGTCTATTCAATTGGTTGTAATTGCAGGATAGTTTTATCATGTAAAAGAAATTCACTTGTGCATAATTTTATGAGTTTAATGGTTATAATATATAATGGTTTTACACTGTTGATATATGAGTATAATTTTTAAGATATTCATTGTAAAAGTATTATACATGTTAGTGTGATGATAGGAAGTTAAAACTAGATCTATAAAATAAAAAATAATGTGGAGAATAATGATATAAAAAAATGGAAAATAATGACATAAAAACTAGGTCCTTATAAAAAAGTTCAAACTTTACAGAAAAAAAAGAGTCAAAACCTTACCTAGAGAATGAGAATATGAATATTGTTGTAGCGGCGAAGTAAAATGTGAGGAAAAGTAAGTAGTAGCTTTTAGGTTAAACGTGTAGAACCTAGAAAGGTATTTTAATTATTTTAACTTTTTTTTTAATAAAGTAAGTGTTCAAACAAAAGTGATAGGTATTAAAAGAAAAACTATTGTATAATTTTTAAGATATTCATAATAAAAGTTAATAATCTTAGCATAATTTGTGATTTTAAGATACAAAAGTGTAAAACTATTTTAACATATCAACACATAGGCTTCTCTCTCTTTCTATAACACAAGAAAAGTGTTATTCAAGTTTATAGGCCTCATTCATGGATCCAGTAACCTTTGAGGATTGGAGATAACGATTTATCTCTGACAGTGGTATTCTATGCTTATAAATAATTTACATCTATGGTAGCAAGCATTTCTATGTATACTGGCACATAACAAGCATTTGTACTTACCACAAATACTCTTAAACAATGCAGAAATGTTTAACTAACCACCTAAAATGAAACTGGTTGTTCCTCGGAAGCACTTATTTTACGGTTGACTTATTGAACAGGTACTGAAAGACAAGATTCTCCATCGGGTACATTTACGTTGAAACAAATTACAGATGCTACAGAGGATTTCAGTCCTGCTAACAAGATTGGAGAAGGTGGTTTTGGTCCTGTCTACAAGGTATGAGAGTGAACACCCTACTTTCTTCCAATTGTAAAAATATATATGTTCCTCCTGGCATGTAAAATTCTAGATAACTGTTGGATTGCAGGGTCAGTTATCTGATGGTACATTGGTAGCAGTCAAACAACTCTCGTCAAAGTCACGACAGGGAAACCGTGAATTTTTGAATGAGATAGGCTTAATATCTTGTTTGCAACACCCTAATCTTGTGAAACTTCATGGATTTTGCATTGAAGGGGATCAATTAATATTAGTGTATGAGTACATGGAAAATAATAGTCTGGCTCGTGCTTTATTCAGTGAGTTTCTACCGAAGAAAGCAAAATATTATATTCGTCATTTGCCTTGTCATTTACTGTATGCTTTGAAATATAAGATGCTAAGTAGTCATTATGAGAAATCACTATGAGATCTGATTAATCTGAGGAAGTTTGTCATTCTTTTCCAACTTCTTTATACAAAATAAGGAAGGAATGCTACAGTCAGTTGTTTGTGCTTGGATTTTTACACTGTTAAACTTTTCCTTTTCCCATTTCTACCACTTTGGCAGCAAGGACATAATTCAATCATGATAAATAATATTCAACTGTAACTTCTATTTGCATCTTGTATAGGCTCTAAAGATCAACTTAAACTAGATTGGCCAACAAGGCTTAGGATCTGTATTGGCATAGCTAAAGGTCTTGTATTTCTACACGAAGAATCAAGACTCAAGATTGTCCATCGAGACATCAAAGCTACTAATGTTTTACTAGATGGGAATTTAAACCCTAAAATATCTGACTTTGGACTAGCTAGGCTTGATGAAGAAGAGAAGACCCATATCACTACCCGAGCTGCCGGGACAATGTTGGTTCTCTGCTCCTTACAATACAACTCTATAAAAATTTTCTTGATCTTGAATTAGAATCTGTAATTTTTTTTTTCAGAGGGTATATGGCACCAGAATATGCATTATGGGGTCACCTGTCTTATAAGGTTGATGTTTACAGTTACGGAGTTGTGGTATTGGAAGTTGTTAGCGGGAAAAGTAATAAGAATTTCATGCCAAGTGATAATCGTGCTTGCCTTGTAGACGAGGTAATCTTGTATATGCTTCAACCCTTCCAATTTTAGCATTATGAATCCCTTTTGTTTTAGTAGTTATCCAGTGCAAATATTTAACAAAAATTTCCCATTGCAGTCATGTCAACTAAAGCGAACTGAAAACTTAATAGAATTGGTTGATGAAAAGCTAGGATTAGAAATAAACCAAACTGAAGCAATAATTTTGATGGAAGTAGCTCTCCTATGCACCAGTGTATCGCCTTCACTTCGGCCTACAATGTCTGAGGTTGTAAACATGCTTGAAGGAAGAATGAGCATTTCAGATGCTATCTCGCAACCAGGTGATTTTAGTCAAGATAGGTTTAAAGCCTTCAGGGACATCCATCAACAAATGGAAAACCAGTGTGAGTACAAGCCTAGCAGACAATAAAAATAAGAGTCCTTACACTTAGCTCTCCCTAAAAATCTGGCAATGATTTGGTTGTTCGTTGTTGTTAGTTCATCATTGGACTGTTGACCATATTGCAACATTATGTATCCTTATAGCACAAGTTGCAGAACAGTTTATTCATATTGTGATTTTTCAGGTAAGTACTTCTCTAAATTAAATAATAATAATAACAATAATAAATAATGGATCTTGTTCATGTAATCTGTTTTAATTTTCTATAACATTTTTTACAAAAATAATACTTATAAATTGTCATTCATTGTCTGATGGGTCATAGCTTTCTAATTGTCATAAACTAACTTCCAAACATCAACTTTTCCATTTTTTATCAAGCAATTAAAAAAATACTTTAAAAACTTACTTGACTATCATAATATTTTACTATTAACTTTAACTTCATTTTGAATCCAATACATTATTTTTAGGATTAACATAAAGTTCTGCAACTTAAATAATAACATGTATTTAAAGGAAAAGATGCCACAGAAACAATATTAAAGTTAAAACAACAGACTTTCATAAGCATGATCTCAGCCAAAAACAACATAATTTGATGAAAAACATATATGAACGACCACACTTCATAATGACAGTAACAAAAAGGAAAACTTATTCGGAAATTACTTGCATCTTGAGGCATCAGGACAGGAAAGTGTTAAAGATAGCTTGATATTGGCAACAGTAATAATAACATTACTAATAACCACCGTAGCTTCCAATATAATCGATTATATTAGCAACAGTTTCCTTGCTCTCTCTCAGAAATCTGACACTCCTCTGCAGCTTTTGACGCTTCCCAGAAATTGAAGGAGACTCATCTAACAACCTCTCAATTCCACCACCACTTGGAGATAACAAATCATTAACAATCTCCTTTTCCAATTCATTATTAACAAGATTGCTAATACTGAGCATAAGATGTAAGGCGATGGTGTCAATTAGCCTTTTCTGCACAATCTTCCAGTACGATATCATCCTCACCTTAAGATCAAAAGCTTGAGTAAGCACAGATGAGTATTGCCTTAGATGACCAACTTCAATATTTCCCACACCTTCAAGATTCACATCAGCATGTTCACCACGCAAAACAGCATTCACAAATGCTTTCTGCTGCGATATTAGCTTGTTGTATTCCTCCAAAAACTCAGGATTGCATGTGTAGTCAGTGCACATTTCCATATCAATAGCTTCTAACACAAGCCTGATTGAAGTTTGCTTCTTTTTTGTGATAAGAACCTGGACAGCACGCCTGCAAGACATCAAAAGCTGATAATAGTTTTCAGAATGACGTGTTATCACAGAAATCAGCACCTCTTCTAAACAATTCCAAACATTTTCAACAAACCCAATTGGCATTTTCTTAATAGCAAGAACCTTCCTTTGCAGTATAGAAAGAAAAGCAGTGCGGGGCATGAAATTTGGAAGGCCAATCCACTTGGTCTCCTCCAACACTCTAATCTCTTCCATAAGAAAATTTTTGGTCGCATCACTTTCAGCACAATTGTAAAGATCACGTGAATACGAATCAAGCATCTCGACCAGTCGAGCAGTACAATGCATGTTTTTTTGTTCAAGTTACTCATCATATTCACCCCTAAGAGCAAGTTTTCTGAGAGATTCTTTTGACAAACCAATAACGTGCATGAAAGTGGTCATGGCACCAGCTACCGAAGCCAAGTTCTTTGGCAATTTTTCCATATCAGACAAATTAGCGTGTAGCTTCTCCTCGATTTTTTTTACTATCTCTGGCAAAGTTTTGGATATGCTCACAGACTGAATCTGAACCAGTTTCTGAGCCAAAACAGGAATATCCACAATAGACTTGTCTATTTTAGATAGAAGATGGTGAAACTCAAACAAACTTTTGTTCCTCTATTCTGGCCTCCTCATAGGACTCCTCACCAATACGGTTTCTGACACAAACATAACCCAAACCAATGTTGACATCATCAGCGGTAACTTTCTCTAACAAGCCTTCAGGAGACTTGTCAGCCTTTGTCACCACAGCCAATGTCCTCAGCCCAGCCTTGTCTACACTCTGAGACATTCTAATGGACTCAGGTAGTGAAATCAACACTAGCAGAAAGAACGTTGAGGATAATACTTTCTTCTGGAGTTATATACTCAATAATCATGTCTTTAATCTGGTCATATATATTCTCAGGCTGACCATGAACAGGAACCCGAGTTATACCAGGAAGATCAACCACTGTAAGATCAGGAACTCCATTTTTCTTCACCAACAAAGTCAAAGGGTTGTTGGAAATCCCTTTGCCAAGGCCAGCAAGCTCTTCTGTTGCAATATTTATGGCATCGGAGACGTGTGCTTCATCCGTTGAAATGGTCTTGCCATTGAACTCTAACACAAGTTCTGGGGTTGAATGAGGGTGGTTTTGTAGCCTCATAACCAAGGGTACCCTGGTGCAAATGCCTTGACCACGGGGCAAGTTAATGCCAGCCAAAGATTCAAGGACACTTGACTTGCCAGAAGACTGATCTCCAACAACAACAATGGAAGGACTGAATTCCTTCCTTTGTAATGTTAAGGCGCCTCAAGTTTTCCACTGCATCCAGAATTGGACGTATCTTCTCGTTGTAAGAGGACACAATTGGTGAAACAACAATAGCAAGAGGTTGTGACTCAGTATCACATTGAGTAGCAGTAATAGCCTTACTGCTTCCATTATTGCTGCTGCTACTGCTCCTCCTTCTTACAGCCATTTCTATGTAACTATTACAATGGTGCAAAATATATAGAGGGGATGATTTTGGTACACTTATGGCTTATGAATTACGACTTATGCTTCTGATGAGTGGGCTTAAAGACATATATTTATACTTATGAAATGAAACCGAAGGAAGGGCAGTTTGGTTTATATCTTTAAAGCACGCATGATTGGGTCTTTTCGTGGGAACTTGAGTTACATTTGAGCTCATGGTGTCTTTTCAAATTCTAGGTAATTCAAAGGTTGCTCTTTAAATGCATGGTATTAATTGCTCTTAATTAATAATATTAAGGAAAAATAATCTTACAATAATGAATTAAGATTATTCTAGTGCTATGCATAAAAAAAATTATTCTAGTGCTTCCTGTTGTTTTCTAATTAATTCATGTCAGGATTGGGTCTTTTTGTGGGAACTTGAGTTACATTTGAGCTCAGGGTGTCTTTTCAAATTCTAGGTAATTCAAAGGTTGCTCTTTAAATGCATGGTACTAATTGCTCTTAATTAATAATATTAAGGAAAAATAATCTTACAATAATGAATTAAGATTATTCTAGTGCTATGCATAAAAAAAATTATTCTAGTGCTTCCCGTTGTTTTCTAATTAATTCATGTCAGGAAACTATAAAGTTTTATTATAATTATTACTTATAGTCGTGATGATAAAATGTTTTTTAATGTGGGTGGTGATAAAATGTTTGGGTATGTGTAAAAATTTTATTTTGTTTTCTAAAAAAATAAGGGCAACGGTTAGCAAATAGAAAGACCAAATAATTATAGTTCTATTTAAATATGGAAATTGATGAATGTGCGCTTCGAACTTTAGTTAGTGTAACTGAGTGAAAAGAAGCAAAGGAAGAGGGGAAAGGAAAAAAAAAAAAAAATATATATATATATATAAAGTGTTAAGAGTAATAAATTAATAGTTACACTTAATTTTTTTTAGTGTACGTGTGTTATTCTCACTTCTTATTTCTTTTTATATCCCTTATTTTATTATATTATAAATTTTATCATATTTATAAATTTTTTTTTTTCACTTGCGTGTTATGGAAAGTGTTCATCTACCATTTTTCTACGGAAAAAGATCAGCATCTCGCAAGGATGACATACAAATCGAGAAATGCTACTATGATGGGGTATGTGGTATTGGTGTGTTCTTTTTCTATGTTAAATTTCACGATCATTTTAAAATGTGTTTCTTTTTCCCGGTACATAAATCTAGATATTAAAGTTAGGTTTGTGATTGACTCGTGATCATGATATTAAAGCTAGGTTTGTGATTGACTCGTGATCATGAATGTATAAAAATGACTGTTTTTATTATTTAAAAATAATGCTTAAAATTTAAAAATTGTATTTGAGTCATGTGATAGAAATTAAGAAGTCAAGTTTAGTTGCTTGTTTAATAATATTTTTATAAAATTGTTTTCTGTATTTTAGTTTTTAAAAATTAAAAAACTTGTTTGAGTTATATTTTCTGAAAATAGTTTTCGAAAATAGTTCTGGTTTTTTAGGGCTAGATTGATTTGATTTTGGATTTTTGTTTTTTAAAAGAGTTTTCAATGATAGTTTTAAAAAATTGTTTTTGGGAAGAAAAGGAAAAAAAAACTTGTTTGACAAGTTTTATTTGAAAACTATTTTGAATATGTAAAAATGGAAAAATTTGTTCATATTTATTAGAATTTCATCGATGAAAAGCAAAAAACTACAGATTGTATTTTGAGTTTTCAAAACAAAAATAGAAAACTAAAAAACAAAACTACTTTCAGTTGTTCTTGTTTTTTAGTTTTTAAAAACTAAAATACTAAAAACAGTTTTATAAAATTGTTGCCAAACACTTAGTTTTTAAAAACTAAAAAATTAGAACAGTTGAAAGTAGTTTTGTTTTTTAGTTTTCTGTTTTTGTTTTGAAAACTCAAAATACAATAAGAATATGTTGTTTTTTACTTTTCATTAATGAAATTCTAATAAATATGAACAAATTTTTCTATTTTTATATTTTCAAAACAGTTTTTAAATATCACTTGTCAAACAATTTTTTTTTCTTTTATATAAAATTGTTGCCAAACACTTAGTTTTTAAAAACTAAAAAATTAGAACAGTTGAAAGTAGTTTTGCTTTTTAGTTTTCTGTTTTTGTTTTGAAAACTCAAAATACAATAAGAATATGTTGTTTTTTACTTTTCATTAATGAAATTCTAATAAATATGAACAAATTTTTCTATTTTTATATTTTCAAAACAGTTTTTAAATATCACTTGTCAAACAATTTTTTTTTCTTTTCTTCCCGAAAACAGTTTTTAAAAATTATTTTTAAAAATTCTTTTCAAGAACTAAAGAACTAAACCAATCAAGCCCTAAATTGTTCTATGACATACCTAATAAATTGAATTAATCTAATGCATAAATATTTTTTATAAAAAAATACCATCTGAGATGTCATATAGAGATATTTTTCTGGAACTTGTTTCATGGATACAATTACCAATCAATTCATTTCTTTCATTGAAGAATCACATTAGTTATGCATATAATAATTTGTAATTCTTATGGTCAAATAAGTTTACTTAATTTATAATGCTAGTTTATATTTGTCATCTACACACGCGTCAGTTTATATTTTTCATCCATAGATGTGTGAATTTTGTCTTTGTTCTTTTTATTCATCCATACACGTGTTGGTTTTGACCCAAAAGTTCTTGCTACTTGCCCACATCACAGTGGGTTTACCCATAGAGGTCTGAAGAACATTATTTCCATGTTTGTCTATTTCTTTTCAAGTCTACCACAATAATGTGAGTTTTGGCAAAACAATGTTGCTCATGTTCTTGTAATTGGCTTATAGAAACAAAATAAATGGCAAAGAAATCAACTTAATTTAATATCTGAATAAAATTGTGGAATGATGTTATATTAGGAAAATAATACTACTTTGAAAGCTTCAAATAAATCTAATATGGTCTTAAAAGGCATATCATCATTCATTGACAAAATTGAAGTAGTATTTTTTTTATAAGTTAGAAGAATATTATTTATCAACTATAAAGCACAAGATATGTCTTCTAATATAGTACAAAAACCACAGAGAGAAAATTCATGGCAAAACCAACCACAAATAAACATTGTGTCCCTGCAAAACAAAAGGTGGGATTTAAAATTCATTTTGCATAAGTATGAGATGTTAGATTCATTATTACATCACTGCCATGAATACAGTTGGATTGTCAAGACTTCTTTAGTGATATCAGAGTCCTTAACCTTGAAAACTACAACATTTCGAGTTTGCCATATTGCCAAAGACTGCCAACCATACAAAGAGTTAGATAACATGTGTGGCTTGTGATTCATAGGCCAACCTTGTGAATAGATGCCTCTATGCTATGATAGTGCCTTGTAAAGTTGAGGAATTCCCCTACTAGGGGTAAATGGATGCCTAAATCCTAGCTAACACTGCACACTTGCCAAACAAATTATGCACACACTCTAGCACCTCTTCACACAATTTGTATTGTTCTTCTTGTCATTGGATATCTCTCACTTCACTAGATTAACCTTGGTCAATAGTTTGTTTGCAATCACCCACTTGCCTTTAAACATTGTATGACAACCACCTTTTCACATGTCTTCCACTAACCATCTCTATTGAGTTTACGTTCCACTGTCGGGAACAATTTCCCCCCTAACCACCCAAGTACCCCTTTACTTTCCCGTACTTTGCTGACAAGATTAGATACTATTTATTTGAGTTACATCGTGAAATGGTTGTAATTAAACTGTCCATTCTACAAAAGAGGAGAAAAATTAAAAAAATATATATCAAAAGGTTTATATATAAAGTGTGTGTTTAGATGAACATTAGCATAATTGATTTTGAATAGAATCAATTTTACAAAATTGATTATGATTAAAAGTGATTTTTAGATGGTGTGATATGTTTAGATGTTTTTATTATAAAAACAAGTTAATAGTAAAATCTAATGTAAAATTCTTGATCCAATACAAAAATTACTCAAAGTAGTATTTGGTTACACATAATTGATTTTGGAGCAAAATTGATTCTAGGTAAAATTTGATCTATTTAATCATGTTAGAGAATAATTCAAAATTGATTTTGTGTCCAAGATTGATTCTGAGTTAAAGCAACTTAAAATAGCGTTTGCGTTGGATTAAGAATTTTACACTCAATTTCATTACTAGCTGTTTTTATAATAAAAACATTTTGAATCAAATAATCTCAAAATTAATTTTAATCATAATCAATTTTGTAAAATAATTCTATTCAAAATCAATTTTACCAATATTATGTGAACACAAACTAAGTCACTTCAACTTAAACTCAAATCTAGACATAGAATCAGTTCTGAATTGTTCCCCAATGCAAATATATCAAAATTTTTATCTAGAATCAATTGAGTCCAAAATCAATTCCAAAATTTATAAAAAATACAGCTAACTATTTAATATATACTCAAAATTTAGTATTATAAGTTCTTCGTTTAGTGATGAAGATGACTTTGGTTTCAAAGATCGCATTAGAAATTTTCATCACACATGCTTAAAAAAGAAATAGAAATTATATATTTTATTAGGTTACCATTTTTAGAATATTATAAAAATTGGACATTGATCACCATGGATTATTTACCTCGATATTTTTTCAATTTGGAAAGTTGTAAAATTACAACTAAAGGACTAGAGGATTCCTGTTTATTGAGTGGTTGTAGCATTTGCTAACCAAATTCACTCTACAAAGTATAGTAGATATTAATGCACTTCCATTTTGATACATTATAAGACAAGATTGATAAAATATAGAGTAAATTTATCAAGAGAAAAATATTTAATATATCGATAGTGTAAAAATTTTTATATGAGTAAATAATAACAACCATTTATATATAATAAGTTTATTGACTTTATAAATTAATACTTTAAAAACTTTTACAATAATAATATATAAGTGTTAAATTCATTTAATTACTTTAAAAATTTAGTTGTCATATGAATAAAAAGCAAACAAATCATAAGAGATTTTTATTCTAAATCTTTTAGAACCGTGTTCATCAATTTACTCTTTTTGTCATTAAATTTTTGTTTTTCTTAATATTATCCTTTTTAGCTACATGATTGATGATATATATATATATATATATATATATATATATATATATATATATATATATATATATTACCGTTATAACAGTAATAAGAGTTTATTGTTATGGATCTAAGCTTAATTTTATCATTCAAATTATGATTTAATGTTGTTCTGTTCTGGGGATGCAAACTGTTTATCTGTTAATATTTCTCATGTTCTTCTCAAAACCTGGGTTTTTGCCCTGGATTTTCGAAAACTGCTGTTTTGTAAGCCTTGTCGGGTTGAAAAACTCATGAGGTGTGACGTAGATAACTGGTATTGCGCGGATTACCGCCTTATAAATCCAGCTCTTTTCTGTTTTTATTCTCTTTTAATATTTATATTTTCGTTGTAAGTTTTTGTCTATCTCTTTTGTTATTATGGCCTCTTTGAGTAATGATTCATGGTGTGTATTTGGTATGTGCCCTGAGGCTAGATTGGCAGTAAGGCCCAAGGGGAGGCGGTAAGTCCATGTTGCCTATGTGCCTTTGCCGGCTGTCTCTACCATGAATAATTATTTCATTGATAAAGTAATTTTGAAAGAGATGATGTTTTGTAAATCTTGTGATTCTGTTCGTATTTTGTAAAAAAAAAAAAAAAAAAAAAAAAAGAGTTTTGTCTGTAACCTGGATTTCTGAATACCTTTGAATGATAATTTTGTGTTAAACTTAGATTTAGATCCAGATTAATAATTTCTTATAGAACCAAGTGAAGGTAATGATACTAGAAGATTTATAAATATGAGTTCCTTTCTTCGCTCTCTCTCTCGTCGCTTTTCTGTTAAATCTTCTTCCTCCTCTCCTTCTTCCACCAATCTGCTCATAGAGCAAACTCAATCGGTAGAGGAAATACCTCCCAAAAATAACATCTTCGAAGAAGAAGTTTGCTTCGAGGATATTAATCAAGCTATTGACAACTGGGAAATCCCTAAAATCCCTCAGGATGAACTTTATATTCCTGACGAATCCAAACATGTTCGTAGTTCTGATTACATCATTAGGACTGCTGAAAACAATATTCCTTTGGATGCCCAAGCCGGTGAGGAATTCCATCTTCTTACCAAACAATCCATAGCTGAACATTCTAGGAAGTACAAATACCTCCATATAGGATGTGTTCAAGTAGTTGTCAAACCCCTTGTTAGGGAAGGTCTTAACGCCTCAATCCTCATGTGCCTTCGCGATATTAGGCACAATGACTTTCACGATTCCCTCATAGGAACTGTAGAAACTAGTCTAGGACATGGTCCTGTTTATTTCAATTGTTTTCCAAACAAAATAGTGAGTCTTTTAGATCAAAATGTCTTAGATTCATTGTTTCTAAACATTCGACTGCATGGGTTAAACATGAAAGAAGGTTCTATTCCTGCAACACTTCTCTATCGAATCCAATATAAGGTCATGAACACTTGTAACTCAAGAGTTCTCCTTAAAACCAATGATCGGGAAACAACTTTGTTTGTCACAGATATGACCAAAGCAAATGTTGCCGTTCCCAAACTCATCAAATGGGATGAAGTAGAGTTACCAACCTCTTGGCAACTCAAAAAAGCTATACCAACCCTTCCTCGTCAAACCCCTGAATTTCAGGAAATTAGACAATCCGAGGCTGGTAAGGTAGAAATTATCTTTGATCGGAGAAATTCTTTCTCTTCAAGATCCGAAGCTTCTAGATCGGCCTATACTAGTGCCAGAAGATCCTTTTCAGTAGCTTCCCAATCAAATCGGAGTTCTATTCCCAGAATTATTACTCCAGAAATTAATCTTCAAGGGTTAGATAACTCATCTTATATCTCTCGAAATATCTACAATAGGACTGAGGAAGAAATTTCTTCAGAAATTCATTCTCCTACTCAATCTGAAATGCAGTATGGTCAACTATGAATAATTACACCATAGATAAATCAAACCTTCGTAAGGAATTCTACTCTGAGACTTGGACCTCTCAGAGGAAATGGTTTCTTAGTAATTTTAAGGGTGACCATAGGTCAGAAATTATTGATTCCTTTTATCAATTCCTTAACAAAGTCCAAACTCATGTCTGTTTCTTTGATTGGTTAAATGTCTACCTTCATAGGAACCAAATCTATCCTCCTTGGATTATTACAATCACAGAAGACCTTTCTGTTAATACCATAACTGTCTGGCATCGTAAGAATGGTAAACTCATTAAGTCTGACTTACCTCCGTCTAACAGTTATTTTATCCCAGGTTTAGAGGATGAGTACTTAGCTTCACCCTTTAAGTACAAATCTGATGTAACCATAGGAGCCCAAGATATTAAAGTCCTTATGAAACAAAACAATTACACCAACAAATACCTCCAAGTTTTAGGAAAAAACCTTGTAGGAAAAGCCTCATCCTCAGGAACTAAAGACGATGAGACCTCCTCCATTTCCAAACCTTTGTTCAAACCTTTTAGTCTGACAAATGAGACTAAAAATAAATTTAGGCTTATTCATCAAAATTGGACCAAAGCTTTAGAAAAATCCAATCAAGTTAAGGATAATTCTGTAGTTATCCCTGATACCCCTAGTTCTTCACAGGTAGGATCTGTTAAGCTAGGACCAATCACTAGGAGTGTCTCCCAAAAAGACCAATCTCTTAGGATTAATAAGTTAGGAACGTCCTCTATAGGTTCTGAGTCTGAGGATGCTGCATCTAGTAGTAAGTTCGTTCCTCAAATCAATCTTGTTATTAGCAAGGCTCTCAACTGGAAGCAGCCTTCTAAACTCTATTACAATCGAGCTACTGCTCCTGATCTTCTCCTTGAGGAAAAGAATGATCAAAGTCTGAGATCTTTCAACGCTAATCAAATCTATGAATGGAACATAGATGGTCAAACTGAGTATAACATTCTTAATACTCTTCAACATATGACTATGGTTTCCACTGCATATCAGACTGCTTTACATAGCATTGATGAGACTATAGTAGAAATCCTGACCGCTGGCTTTTCTGGCCAACTCAAAGGTTGGTGGGATAATTATGTTTCCAATAATGAGAAACATGAAATCTTTACGGTAGCCAAAACGGACGCTGAAGGAAACGTCCTTACTGACAAAGGAAAGCCTATTCCCGACGCCGTTAATACCTTAATCATTGCCATTGTCAAACATTTCATCGGAGATCCTTCTATCTACAAAGATCGTTCCGGAGATCTCCTCTCTACTCTTAAGTGTAAGACCTTAGGAAAATTTAGGTATTATAGGGATACCTTCCTTTCTCGAGTCTACACTAGAGATGACTGTCACCAACCTTTTTGGAAAGAAACCTTCCTAGCTGGACTCCCAAAATTCTTAGGAGACAAAGTTACGGAAAAAAATCTGTTCCCAGTTTAACAGAGAAATCCCTTATGATCAGTTAAGTTATGGTAATATCATAGCTTACGTTCAAAAGGTCACTCTTAAAATCTGTCAGGACGACAACATCCAAAAACAATTAGCCAGAGAAAAGGCTCAGAATCGCAGAGATTTGGGAAATTTCTGCCAATAATTCGGTCTTCCTTGTTCTAAGAATTCGGGAAATACTACACATAGAAAACCTTCTCAGCACCAGCTGAGTAAACCTCATCGTAGAGTCTCTAGGGTCAGGACTCGTCATCTTAATTCCAAGCCCAGTAGGCCTCCAGATCATAATCTTCCTTGACGGAGTACTAATCCTCCTCAAAAGGATACCAATCTTTCTAGAGAAACTACAACTTTCTATAAGTGTGGTCGCAAAGGTCACTTAGCTAGATTTTGTCGAGTCTCTCTAAGATTCGTGAACTCAATCTTGATCCTATTGTCCAGGATCAACTTAACAATCTTTTGATAAATTCTTCTGATAATTCCTCAAAAGAAGAAGATGAAAATGTCAAGATATCTTCTAACGACATCCAAGCCGACGATGATCTTTTCTCCTCTAGTAGCAAAAGTTCTGAATCTCCACTCATCAATGTCATTCACAATGATGAGCAAAATCTATTGCTTGACGCTCTAGAATCCATCCAAGACCCTCAGGATAGGAAAGAGTATCTTGAGAGATTAAAGGGAATCCTTTCTAAACCCAAACCTACGCGTTCAGATAATAGGTTTCTCAGTAACAAGTTTGATCTTACTCAAACTCTCAAAGGACTGGAAAAATCTTCAGCCAAGCCAGTCACTATTCAGGACCTCCAGGCTGAAATTCGTTCTCTCAAATCTGAGGTCCGAGAACTCAAAACACAATCACAGTTGCACGAGACTATCATATCTCAAATAACTGCAGCTCTATCTGATAACATGGTTCCAGATAACCATGAAAACTGTAACCAGGATTATGAGTCTGATCATAATTCATCAAACGAAGATACTCTCTTTAACAACCTAATCAATCAGTGTAGCATCCAAAAATTATATATTGATGTTACCATTATTATCGACGACTTTGTTCTCAAAACTATCGCTTTATCTGATATCGGAGCCGATTCAAACTGTATTTTGGAAAGACTTATTCCAACCAAGTACTTCTATAAAACTTCCAAACGGCTTAGGACTGCTAGTGGATCTAAACTAGAAATCCAGTATAAGCTTCCTTCGGCAATCATACAAAAAGATAATCTCCAGGTAGAAACTCTATTTCTTCTGATTAAAAATCATAAGAATGATGTAATCTTGGGAACACCATTCATCAAATCCATCTTCCCAATCAATATTTCCAGTGTAGGTATATCCACCCAACACTTAGGAAAGACAATCGTATTCAAATTTCTTGACAAACCTGTCCATAGGAACATCAACCAAGTTGATCGTAAACTTAATCCAATAAATTTTCTAAAAGAAGAAATTTCCTTCAAGCAAATCGAGAGTCGACTCTCTCTTCCTCACGTCAAACAACGTATCAAGAATATTTCTGATCATTTCCAATCTACCATCTATTCTGACCTTTCTAATGCTTTTTGGGATAGGAAGAAACATATGGTCAAACTTCCTTATGAAAAGGATTTTACCGATAGACAAATCCCGACCAAAGCTCGACCTATCCAAATGAGTCATGATCTTGTCACTCATTGTCAAAAAGAAATAAAGGATCTTTTATCCAAAGGATTAATCAGAAAGAGCAAAAGCCCTTGGTCTTGCGCAACTTTCTATGTTAACAAAGCCTCTAAAATTGAGCGAGGTACACCAAGATTGGTTATTAATTACAAACCTCTCAATCAAGCTCTTCAATGGATTAGGTATCCAATTCCAAACAAGAAAGATTTACTTTCCCGATTACATTCGGCTAAAATCTTTTCTAAATTCGATATGAAATCTGGATTCTGGCAAATCCAAATCAATCCCAGTGATCACTACAAGACGACCTTCACTGTTCCCTTTGGGCAGTACGAATGGAACGTAATGCCCTTTGGTCTCAAAAATGCTCATTCGGAGTTTCAAAATATCATGAATGATATCTTCAATCTCTACTCCAATTTCTGCATTGTCTATATAGATGATGTTCTTATATTCTCCAAATCTGTCGACCAACATTTCAAACATCTTGAAATCTTTTTCAAAGCTATCAAACGAAATGGTTTGGCCATCTCCAAAACTAAAATCTGTCTTTTTCAGACAAAAATCAAGTTCCTTGGCCATTATATCTTTCAGGGAACCATTAAACTTATTTGTCGAGTCATCGAGTTCGCTGACAAATTTCCTAATCAAATTTTAGAAAAATCACAACTTCAAAGATTTTTGGGTTATCTAAATTATGTCGCTGATTTCTTCCCTCAGCTCAGTATCATTTCAAAACCTCTTCATGACAGACTCAAAAAGTCTTCCCCTCCATGGACTGATATCCACACCAATCTTGTAAAACAAATCAAACAGCAGGTCAAAGTGTTACCCTGTCTGTATCTGCCTAATCCCAATCTCCTTAAGATTGTTGAAACAGACGCCTCTGACCTAGGTTATGGTGGTGTCCTCAAACAACATATGCATCATACTGAGCATTGTATTGCATTCACTTCAAAACATTGGAACAAATCCCAACAAAATTATTCCACTATTAAAAAGGAAGTTTTGGCTATTGTTCTTTGCATATCAAAATTCCAATTTGATTTACTAAATAAAAAATTTTTAGTTCGGGTTAATTGTAAGTCAGCCAAAGAAATTTTACAAAAAGATGTAAAAAATCTTGCATCAAAACAAATTTTTGCCCGTTGGCAAGCAATTTTAAGTATTTTTTATTTCAAAATTGAATATATCAAAGGTACATCAAACACCCTTCCTGACTATCTGACTCGTGAATTTCTTCAGGGTCGGACAAATGTGAGATGCTCCCAAAATTGAGAATGAAAGTTGCCTCTTCCAGAGGCCGTGGCAAATCAACCCGGGGATCATCCCGTGCGGAACAATCCACTTCCTCAACAGAGGATGTTCAATCTATCCAAGTCTTATCACAGACTGGAAATCAAGGGTCATCTACCCATACTAGGTCATCAACCCAGCAGGCTATCATCAAGTCTGAGTCATCAACTCAGCAGGCCATCACCAAAACGGGGTCATCTAACCCGCAAATAGCTAAAGGGTCTTCTACCCTAGTAACTAAACCATCCGACTATGCGATGACCCTTCCAGTTCTTCAAGCCCTTTAAGATTGTGGGCTTACTAATCTTCCATCAAAATCTTGGAAGCAAATCTTTTCAGAGGAATCTGATGACCTCTTCTGGAATCAAAACCTGAAATCTATTATTTCAGAAATTGCTCAATCCAAAATAACCCTACATCCAAAAAAATTGGTGGAGGTGCCTCAACCAATTGCTCGAAAACAACCTTCTTCCTATCTGCCAAAAGAAGGAAGATTTTATCCAACAATCCAAATGGAACCCGAATTCTGGGATCTCAATCTAAATAAAGTTTGTGAAAAAATCTTTCCACCAACTTTTTTATTTAAACCTCTTAGTATCAATAAGACTAGAAGATTTTATGAATTTATTTTGGTGGACTCAAAATATGTTTCAATTAAACATAATTTTGATAAAAATGATAACAATGTTATCACCCATTCCACACTACAAATTTTAAAAGTTTTAACTTTTAAAGATTTTGAAACTAAACCAAACCAAGTAAGGAAATTTTCCCAGCCTTTCGACCCGATTGGTTATACCTACTGGGATTATATTCATGCTTGGACCAATGTATTTTGGTTTCAAAATAAAAATTATCGGCACTCGTGGCTAATTTATTTCAAGAAAAATGTTCGATATTTCTTTCCTTAGTGGTTTGCTGAGTGGTGGGATTTTTTCGGACCAATTCAACCCATCCTTCCTGAAGAGATCAAGGTAGGATTCAATCAGTTTAAATCAAGAATTGAAGAAGGAAACAATCCGTTTCACCCATCTCTTTGGTTCTTCTCAATGTTTTCCTTAGCATGGATTTTTGCCTGGCACCATCAGTACTAGAAAAATGCAACAAATCCCAAGCTTCTGCCAATGTTAGGGAAACAAGCTTCTGTCAAATGGTGGGATCACTTCAATGCCTCCCACACCAATTCTCATGGAGTGGCTTTATGGTTCTAGAAGAACCCAAAAAGCCTCAAAGCGGCAGACCCAGAGACCTGCCAGTTCCTCGATCGTAAGGCCAAGATTACAACTGCCCTTGCAGCATCCACAGATGATGAAGCCTTGGCCAGAAATCTTCATCAAATCTTGAATCTCCTTTCAACAGACTCAGAAGCTAGTTCGTCCAAAGGCAAGATGAAGAAAGAAGACAGTCTGTCTCCATCCTCTTCCTCCGGTTCATTTTACCAGATAGAAGAGTCTGACGAAGACTGACCCCAATCTCGCATGCATTTTGCGGAAAGTCACTGTTCATCTCTGAGCACTGTAGCAGAGCCGTCAGTCACTGTACACTGTACACTGTTCACTGGAGCGGAAATTTAAGTTACTGTTGAAATAGTACAATTTACTGTTGTAATAGTAACTTTTGAAATTTTTATAAATTGTAAGGTTGGGTTCAGATGAGGGGAGCTCGAACGGAACCCAGAGCCTCTCTCTTCTTCCCCCTTCTCTCTACCTTTGTAATTCTTCTCAATCAATACAACTATTTTGTATTATAATCTACTGCATTCTCATAGCATCTCTGCATAACAACCGGTATATATATATATATATATATATATATATATATATATATATATATATATATATATATATATATATATATATATATATATATATATATATATATATATATATATATATATATATATATATATAAACAACAAATACGTTATTCGATAAGAATAAAGTAGTTAAAAAAACAACATCAATAGTTAAACACATTAAAATGTACCCGTTAATGTTAGTTTTGTAGTTTGATTTTTAGTCCCACATTGCTTAGTATTGTGAGATGGTGTTCTTTACTTTGTTATATAAGCAAACTTATGTAAGGTTTACAAATGCACCAAAACAAATACTTCTTAGTGTTGTTTAGTTCTCTCTTCTCGCCTTTAGTGCCTTATTCCCAACAAGTGGTATCAGAGCCATCATCTTAGTATGCTCTGCGGTTGCAGCAGTGTCTGATCTTCCGCATCAGAAAAGATTTGGTTAGAGTAAATTTTCTTAGTATGCTCTGTGGCTGCAGCTGTGTCTGATCTTCCACATCAGAAAAGATTTTTTCTCTTGTTCTTGGGGATCTCAGTCTAGAGAACCAGTGGGGGCTTTTCTTCAAAAAGCAGTAGGAGTGATGGCAATAGACGAAGGCAAGATGAAGATTGAAAAGTTCGATGGTGTGAACTTTGGCTTTTGGAAGATGCAAATAGAGGACTATCTGTATCAGAAAGGCTTGCAAGGACCTCCCACAGGCCTGAAACCAGAAGCTATGAAGGAGGATGAGTGGAGCTTTCTAGACAGAAAAGCTCTCGGAGCCATCCGATTGACGTTATCTCGTAATGTTGCTTTCAACATTGCAAAAGAAAGGACGACAACAGGTCTCATGAAGGCTCTTTCCAACATGTACGAGAAACCATCAGCCTCAAACAAAGTTCACTTGATGAGGCGATTGTTCAATATGCGGATGTTTGAAGGTGCTTCGGTGGCACATCATCTCAATAAACTAAACACTGTTACAACCCAGTTGAGATTGAGTTTGATGAGGAAGTACGGGCTTTAATACTTTTGTCTTCCCTGCCAGAAAGTTGGAATGCTATGGTCACGGCTGTGAGTAGCTCATCGGGAAGCAATAAGTTAAGATTTGATGATGTTCAAAATTTGGTTCTCAGTGAAGAGATCCGGCGGAGAGAGTCGGGTGAACCATCAATCTCTTTAGTATTGCATACAGAGTCAAGAGGAAGAAGTTCAACCAAAGAAAGCGGATGCAACAAATCAAAGAAGAGACGATCCAAGTCCAGGAGTCATCGTAGTTCCCAAAACTCGAAGACGATCGAGTGTTGGAATTGTGGGAAAACCGGGCACTACAAAAACCAGTGCAGGAGTGCACAGAAGAGTCAAGAAGCAAAGGGCGAAGCAAACGTTGCCTCCACCTCAAGAGAAAATGAGGTGTTGATATGCTCTCTTGAAGATAACGAGGAGTCTTGGGTATTAGACTCTGGAGCATCTTTTCATACCTCACAAAAGGAACTATTCGAGAATTATGTTCCTGGAAACCTTGGTAAGGTTTACCTTGGTAATGAGCAGTCATGTGAGATTATAGGTAAAGGTGCAATATAGATTAAGTTAAACGGGTCTATATGAGAATTGAAAAATGTCAGACATATTCCCGACCTGACTAAGAACTTAATCTCAGTGGGCCAATTAGCCAGTGAAGGCTACACGACAATCTTCCACGGTGATGATTGGAAGATTTCAAAAGGTGCGATGACAATTGCTTGATGCAAAAAGAGTGGTACTCTTTACAAGACAGCAGGAACATGTTATTTGATTGCAGTTGCAACAAATAAAAGTCCCAATCTATGGCACCAAAGACTTGGGCATATGAGTGAGAAAGGGATGAAAGTCATGCACTCAAAAGGAAAATTACCACGTCTTCAGTCAGTAGAAATTGACATGTGGGAAGACTGTATACTTGGAAAGCAGAAGAGAGTTAGCTTTCAGACAAGTAGAAAAACCCCAAAGAAAGAGAGGCTTGAGCTCATCCACTCTGATGTTTGGGGACCAACGACTGTCCCTTCCATTGGTGGGAAGCAATACTTCGTAACTTTTATTGATGATCACTCCAGAAAGGTATGTGTTTACTTTCTGAAACACAAGTCTGAAGTATTTGAAGCTTTCAAGATCTGGAAAGCTATGGTAGAAAATGAGACAGAATTGAAGATTAAAAAACTCAGATCCGACAATGGTGGTGAATATGTAGACACCAGATTCAAGAAGTTTTGCTATGAGCACGGAATCAGAATGGAGAGAACCGTGCCAGGTACGCCTCAACACAATGGTGTAGCAGAGCGTATGAATCGAACATTGACTGAAAAAGCCAGAAGCATGCGTGTGCAGTCAGGCTTACCAAAACAGTTTTGGGCAGAAGCAGTCAACACAGCAACTTACAAGATACCAGAAGAGGTATGGAGCGGAAAAGAGGTAAAACTATCACATCTTAGAGTTTTCGGTTGTGTAGCATATGTGCACATCAGTGATCAAGGCAGAAACAAACTTGACCCAAAATCAAAGAAGTGTACTTTCCTTGGTTATGGTGAAGATGAGTTTGGCTACTGCATATGGGATGATGAAAACAAAAAGATGATCCGCAATAGAGATGTAATCTTCAATGAAAAAGTGATGTACAAGGACATGCATAATAGTGGCACCAGCAACCCAGAAACAAGTGGACCAATTTATGTAGAGGTGGAAGATATCCCAGAAAGTCCTAAATTGAGGAGTCCTCAGCCAGAGGAATCAAATAAAGAGAACAATGAGCAATCAGAACCTCCTACTCCAACTCCTGTATTGAGAAGATCCTCTCGGCCCCATGTGCCTAACAGGAGATATATAGACTACATGTTGCTGACTGATGGAGGGGAACCTGAAGATTATATGGAAGCTTGTCAAACCATGGACGCCGACAAGTGGGAGCTTGCTATGAAAGACGAGATGAAGTCTTTGATCTCCAATCAGACATGAGAACTAGTTGAGTTACCTATGGGAAAGAAAGCACTTCGCAATAAATGGGTGTATCGGGTGAAGAAAGACTATGATGGTTCCAAGCGATACAAGGCCCGACTGGTTGTTAAAGGATTTCAGCAGAAAGAAGGAGTTGACTACACTGAAATCTTTGCTCCAGTTGTCAAGCTCAATACTATCAGGACTGTGTTAAGTATTGTGGCTAGTGAGAAGCTCTACCTAGAGAAATTAGATGTGAAGACTCCATTTTTTCATGGAGATCTAGATGAGGTGATCTACATGCACCAGCCTGAAGACTATTCAGAAGCATGTCAAACCACAGATGTGAGCAAGTGGGAGCTTGTTGACAAAGGTTGTCACAACAGAGAAGTTGAGGCTTTGCAGTGTCTCAACTGGTCTTCAAGAATGATTGATGATGAAGGCAACTACAATAAGTGATAATCAAACTCCAAGTGGGAGAATTGTTAGTTTTGTAGTTTGATTAAGTTTTGTAGTTTGATTTTTAGTCCCACATTGCTTAGTATTGTAAGATGATGTTCTTTACTTTGCTATATAAGCAAGCTTATGTAAGGTTTACAAATGCACCAAAACAAATACTTCTTAGTGTTGTTTATTTCTCTCTTCTCGCCTTTAGTGCCTTGTTCCCAACAGTTAATAAATCTTTCTTTGTTCAAGAAAGAATCTCTCAGAAAGACATAATTTCAAATTGATGCATGAAAATTTTATCCATTTTGAGCAACTAAAAGGTTGTCAAACCTAAAAGTTGAACCTTTTGCAGCACATTTATGAACTTAAAGATGTATCTTTTTAAATTCTAAATGAAGCATGTATCTTTCCACCTACTAATATGAGTAAACATCATGTATGTGATAAATTATAATATGACTTTTCCCAGAATTAAAAAAGGTTTTAAATTGAATAAAGTTACCTTTTTATCAATTAGTAGCATCTAAATGTTCATTATTTCATTTGGCTTTTTAAACTTTGGAATCTCTCACAGACAAATAACATAACACGAACCTTTAACCTTCATTTGGTCCTTCTAGGGATAAGGTTGGATATAAAGTTAAATTTGGATATCATTCAATATTGACTTGTTTAGTTAACAAGGCAACTATCTAGTGATTTCATGAGTCTACACACATTAATTCACATATGCTTATTAAAAATCTAGATTCAATAACGCAGTGTTAAACTAGTTAGTCCTATCCTATGCAGAAGTTAGTCGGTGTCTAGTTTAGTTAGTGAGGCAACACCAGTTCACCTGTGCTGTAGAGTATCCAAAGGCCCATTTTAATTTTTTTTTCTATTGGGCCATAACAAACTGCCTTGAGACCATCAATTTTAAGGTATTTCTTTCTGCACACCTCAAAACCTATCATGTACCTCTTTTAATTTTTAATATTTTTAAAATTCATAATTTACCTAATACATATAATTGTGATAGGCCTTGGGCACAGTTGAAGTAAGCGACGGCAGAGCGCAGAGTATCAATAAAAATATTTTCATTTAGTTTAAACAAATATTAAAATTAAAAATTATAATTGAAATTATATTTTTTATTATAAGAAATAAATTAATTATGAATAAGAAATAGATTAATCCAAAAATTATTAAATGATGCTAAGTGGTATTTTCACATTCCCCAATTCATAATATTTTTTTATAAAAAATATTATCGATAAAATAATGCACAAGTCATGCCTAGTTTACAAATACAAGAAAATCGAGACAAAAAGAAAAAAAAAAAAGCACAATAGGAGCAACCCTTTTAAGACATAAATCAGAATTCATAAGTTACTCTGATTGAGATATTAATTTTGTTGCATTACACCATGCCCACAAACTCAATTGAATCGCAAAAGTTATTTCACCAATATTCTTATCTCTAACCCCTTATGCTATTTCATGTCTTTCAAACACACCACAAACCATACAAAAATCCTTGGACGACACACAAAGTGGTAAGTCTGAAAGTGATTGTGGATATGATACGGTATTTTTTTCAGTCTTGCTAACAACTAACCAGTATCCTTAAAATCTAACGGGAATGCAACTCAAAATTAGGAGTGTATAAAAAATTTAAATATGTAAAATCAATTTATATTTGATTCATATTCAATTTTATTTTAATTGATTGGTTTTATTTTCAATTTTTTTACTTTTAATTCAAATTAATTGAATATGGATTGAAATTTTATTTGAATTTTTAAAAATAAAAATCCAAATGATTAATATATAGATCAATCCATAAAATATTCTAAATTTCACTTACATTTTTAGTTATATGAAAATTTTAAAAATAAAAATGACATGAGAACTTACTGATAATACATAATTACAATTTAAAAATATCATACATGTTTAAAATACTAAAAACTCATTAATCATCATAGAAAATATAAAAGAAAAATAAATATGTAATTAAGTTACTTTATTTCTTAGTAGAAGTTGAATCAAATATTGTATTTATGAAATATTTAAGTTATTTTAATTTTTTAAAAATCAACCACACCATTTGTATTTTTTTTACTTACTTCCTGCATTTTATTCATAGAGCAATTGAGTTTTTTACTTTTTTACTTGTATCACATCTGTGTCGGTGTTTTTTTATGAGTGGGAGAAACAAATTGGAAGAGAAAAAACTAATAAAGAGTTAGTCTACAACAGTGAGAAACAAGTTGAAAGAGAAAATATATATATGACATCCTTTATTATGCCTATGTAGAAAAAAATTCTTATATATTTTATCTTATTGATTTTATAAGTAGTATTTATGGTAAAAAAACACACAAATAAATGATATTTTTAATCTATTCCATTATATAGTTTAATACTTGTATTTCATTATCTATCAATTAATTAAACCAAACAAGTTGAAGTCAAGCCAAATGTTGGACCAAATATACCCGCGCTAATATTAAGTCAAAGATGTGTCGATCAAAGTTTTATGAAAAAAATCATATTTAAATAAAATTGAATTTTAATTATAATCGATGTTAAATTATATATATAAAAAATTTCAATCCAAATCCAATTGAAGATATGAATTTAAGTATGGATTGTGCGTTACCCCGCTCAAAAATAAACATCATAGGTGAGATACAAAAAAATAAGATACTTTCTAATTCTTTAACCACCAGTGCCTTAGTCATCCAACATACATTGTAATCATAGGGTTCATGGTTTTTCATGCTTTAATCACAGTCAAGAGGTTTTTTTCTTAAGTTCTAAGGTTGTGGAAAGATTCACATGTAAAAGTGGGAGATGTCACACACTCAAATTCCTTTCATAATAAAAACTAACACATTCATTAATAATTAACATTTATTTATAAAAAAATAAATAAATTTCTCACCTCTGCTCAAAAATATATTATGTGGGATCCCTTAAACTTTGTGTATATAATCAACTTACAAACAACTATTTGGTAATATATATACATTGATTAGAACTAAAATAACTTTTATGATTTTACGCTGATAACGTACATGGAAAATTATATTGAAAACACAACTAGAAGTAGTAAGCTATTATTTTTTAAAAGAAATTAAAGTAGTAAACTAATTATATCCAGGTGAGAAACGAGCATGACGAATCGATAAGACAACATTTTAAAGACAACTCTTCTTCGCAGTCTTAATATTATTTAGCCGGCTATAGCTAATTGAACTTGTAATAGATTGAAACATCAAAGCTACCCTACCTGAAGAAATAATCAATAAAGCAAATTATTATAATTTTCACCATCATCCAAATTATATATTGTATGATGTGAACCCCATGATATATCTATATCTGTTGGCACTTTTTAGATTTTATGTAAAATGCAACAACAAACTCTTTTCTTTGTCACACCCACGATATATACACTGGAGTTTTTAAGTTAATTGGTTATTAATTTATTGCTCAATCAGTATTACTAAACAATTTTTCTCAGCAAATTGTTTATTAATTTTCTCAACAATTTTTTAGCCCATGAGTCGTTGCCAAAATATCAGAGTGCTCTAGGTTGTGCAACTAAGTGGGGAAAAGAGTTAAATAGAAACATTCAAGTGTTTAGAAACTTTTGGATGATCCCCTAGTCTTTTTCTTGCTGGAGAGTTGCTTTGGTTACATGCATAACCTACAAAGAAGATTTCAAATGCTAATATTTTATGGAACTTCTTCCATGACCTGCATCCATCCCAGAGTTGGCTTTAGTTTTTCTAAACTGCATAAATATAAAGAACTAATCTCTGTTGATAAGAAAATTGATTATCAAATTTTGCAAAAAAAAAAAAAATAGCAAATAGATTTTAATATTTTTTTTTTGACAAGAGATTTTAATATTTTTATGATTTGTTATCCGTACAAATATTAAGTATATGCTGATATTTTCAGTAACGACTGAAATTACTGATTTTATCTTCTAAGGGGAACACCTAGTTTAATTCACCATAAGATCAAGTGAAGAAAGGTAAGAGAAGAATTTTTTTGAATAATTTTTTTTTTATATAAACATAGTTAAAATTAATTTCCCTTCTTTACTTTATTTTTTGTGCATTTCATTTCTATAAGATTTATAAATTTTTAAAAGGGTTCCTCTTATCACTTAATGATAACGTGGTATATTTCTATACATAAGGTCTCTGATCTTACAATGGTTGCTCACATGTGATAAATGTTGACACTCACTAAATTATGTTTGTTTTTTTTTGGAAGCAAAGAATATCATTAAAGGGTATAAGAGATACCAGGCTAATGATGGTTAGGTAATACTATTGGACTAAGAATTAACCAACCATCCCTCTCCCAATCTCAAACACAAAATGATTTACATAAGAGAAGCCTACACATATTACTAACATACTCTAATTCATATACCTGTTATCAAATCAGAACAGACCAACATTGAAAATCACCTTCCTCCCGCTTAACATATCATTTCAGTACATTCATTTTCATTTAACCAGTCCACTCGTATCCACCCCTACAATACCAATCCAACCTCATTATACAACTTCATTATATTCAATTACCCCAAACCAAACCTCCCCCTTCAATACAACTTGCAGAGTTCATAAGCCAATAAGAAAAAGAATATGAAAAAACAAAGTCAAAATACTTTAACCAAGACAAACTGTGATAGTGAATTTGATGCATTAATTTGTCAATTTGAAAGTTCTTCCCTCTGAACACACATGATTTCATCTAGTTCCACAAACACCAAACAATTGTTATTCATACCACATTCCACCTTTGATTACTGCAACTCCATGGGGGCCTATCCTGTGTGCTAAATGAAGTTAATCTGAGGATCTTGATGCATCACTATTGTGACTCCAATCCAAGCATAGCATTTGTGCCATATTTGGGATGTCATTCTACAATTAAAGAAAGGTGACCTGAAGTCTCTTCATGAAGCTTACAGAAAGGGCATAGCCATTCAGTTGCATCCATAACTACATTTCTCTTCTTGAGATTGTCTTTAGTTAGTAATTTGTCCAACATTAGTCTCTAGGTGAATTTTTTGACTTTCAGTGGTACCTTTAACAACCACAATATCATCATTTCCTCCATTTGCATACCCCGCCCTTGGACTCTCTGTTGTAGTGATATGTATGTTGCTTTAGTATTGTATGTCCCTATCGGGTTTTCCAACCATTTCCATTCATCTTCATGATTTGAGTTTGCATTATGTTAGAAATTATAACCTTAAACCTTTGCATAGAATCAAGTTCCCATTGAAACCATTGTCTCCTCCGTCTAAAGTTCCATACACAATTACCCTTCACCCACTCACCCATATCTATAATCTTTTCTGATTGCTGCTGAGTTAGCATATAATATTGGAAATCTATTTTGGAGAGAACCTTCACCCACCCAGTCATGTTTCCATAATCTAGTTTTGCTTCTCACTCCCACTTTCCACTCTCTCAGATCCTAAAATCACTTGGCCATTTGGTTGGCCATTCTGACATGTTCTTCTTAAGTCCCTTAACCATATAGATGTTTTGGTTCTATCACTCCCCACTCTAATCCTTTCCATCCCCCATATTTGGACCTAAGTACGTGAGCCCATAATTCATTCTTACAACGGAATAACTCCTATATCCACTTTCCCAACATTACTTTATTGAAAGTTTTTAGATTTTTTATACTTAGGCCCCTAGCATGTTTCTTTGCACACATTTTATCCTAACTTACCAATGTATTTTCCTATTACCCTTTTCCACCCTTCCCCATAAGAATTGGGCTTGGATGCTTACCAACTTGTCAATGACTCTTACCAGAGCCAAAAAGAAGGAGAAGACAACTAGAGACAAAGAATAAAGAATTGAGTTGATGAGGGTGAACCTTCCACCGATGGACAAGTGTTTACTTTTCCAGAACGCTAATTTATTTTCAAACTTCTGAATGATTGGTTGCCATGTATCAAGCCTCCTTGGATTAGCAGCAATAGGCATTCCAAGATATGTGAATGGAAGGTTCAACAATTTACAATTTAGGAGATAAACAAATCTACATATTTCTATTTGGGAGAGACCAATAACTCTGAATCTACTTTTGTTGAAATTGACTCTAAGCCCAAATACCATCGAAAAAATTCTCAGTATTCCTTTGATGCTTCTTATGTTTTTCATAGTTGCCTCTCCCAAGAAGATAGTGTCATCGGCGAACTAGAGCACATTTACCTTTACATTTTCCTTACCACCACTATAACTTTGGTATAAACCCTTCCTGACAGCCTCTTTGACCAAATCAGTCAATCCTTTTGCAACAATGATGAATAAGAATGAGGCTCATGGGTAACATTGTCTTAGGCCTTTTCTCATACAAAATTCAGTAGTTGGATTACCATTAACTAGCATCGATACCTTGGCTGACTTTAAGCATTTTGATATCCAGTTGATCCATTTTTCTTCAAATCCCATTCTTTAGAGCATATATAAAAGAAAATTTTAGTTAACCAAGTTGTAGGCTTTTTCATAATTCACCTTGAATATTAGGCAATTCCTCATTTTCCTCTTAGCTTCATCAATGGCTTCATTCAATATCAGGATACTATGCAATAGACCTCTTCCTCCAAGGAATGCACTTTAACGATAGTCTATAACGTGACTCAAGACTTTTTGTAGTCTCTTTGCTAACACCCTTGCCAAAATTTTATACAGACTGTTAATTAATTATATTGGTCTGAACTTTCCAAGCATTTTAGGGTAAGCCTTCTTTGGGATCAATGTGATGAATGATGAGTTGAGACCAATCGAAAGCTTCCCATTTGTATGGAATTTGAGCACATATCTTATAACATCATTCTGAATCGTCTCCCAGAATTGTTTTATAAAGTAAAAGTTGAATCCAGCCGGTCCAGGGCTTTTGGAACTTTCACATTCCCACACTGTCTATTTAACCTTTTCAATTGTAAAGGGTTCAATCAATTGTTGGCTCTATTTTGCAGTTACCTTTTGGAATTGAACTCCTTCCAGTTGTGGCCTATCCTAATGAGATTCCTTGAATCTTTCCTGAAAGTACTCTTTTGGTTTCTGTTTTACCTCTTCCTCTAGATCCTGCACTCATTGGCCACTAACTTTGATCCTGGTTACATGGTTTGTTCTTCTCCTCCATTTAATCAAATTTTGGAAGTATTTTGTGTTATCATTCCCTTCCCTGAGCCATTTGTTTCTTGACTTCTGTCTTATCATAGATTCCATCCTATTGGAAATAACCCAAAATTTCTGTTGTAATTCCTTTAGTAATTCTGTCTCCTCCTATGTAAGGTTGTCTCTTTCATCTTTGGTATGAATTCCATTCATCCTCTTGACAATCATTTCTTTCTCTTTTCCAATATCCCCAAACACCTCTTTATTCCATCTCCTCAAATGTTCTTTAAGCTCCTGAATTTTTCTTTCACCATGTAGGCTCCTCGCACCGTCACTTCGAAATTCCTCCGTACTTCTTGAATTATCTTTAGAAAATTCTTAGAAAAACGAGTAGTCTAAAGAACAGAAGAGTTTAGGTACCTAGTCGACAACTTTCGAATTGATAAACATGTGACAATGATCCGAAATGTCCCTTTTTTTAGAATTTGTTGGATTGAGTCAAACCATCTCTATAACCATTGGTTTGATAAAAGTACTGTGTCTATACGACTCTTTGCTGCCTCATTTGGTCTGAACCATGTAAAAACATGTTCCTCCTCTTGGGGCATCCTTTATCTCCATGTATGCTATGAGCTCATTAAATTGGTCTGTTTCGCTTCTCCCTTGTCCCTCTAGCATTTCCCACATTTCTCTGAGCTAGTTCTCACAAAGTTGAAGTCTCTTAATACACACCATAATTGGACAACACTTTGCTCTTTGTATTGACGTAATTCATCCCAAATCCTTCTTTCTTTATTAATATCATACATGATATAGATGTTTACAATTACCATATCACAATCCTCCTCCTTGCATTTTTCTTCCAACATGATGTATCCACTTTTTATGATGTGATTATTGAGAATAAACATTGTTTCACTCCATAGGCATAATAAACCACCCCCTTATTGATTGCCAGACATTGTAGTCATTGTACTTCAAATGCCCCCCCAAATTATTTGACATATCTTTTTGTCAATGTGTTCTCTTTTTGTCTCCTGTAAACATACCATATTGATTTTCTGCTTCAATACAGTTGATCTAATTCTCCTACATTTCACACTTTCAACCCCCTAATATTGTATGTTATCATCTTCATGAGTTACCATCCTGGTTACCTTCCTCACTTTTCTTACGACCTAAGTTTTGTTGTCTATCTCTCAGTTCCAACTCAATCAGTCTTTTCCTTGTTATCTCCTCATCTTTCCTCTATTTTACTTTCAGTTTTTCTCCTAATTGAATAATCTTATCAGCTTCTAAGTTCTCTCTTTTCAACCAAAATAGTCCTAAAAGACTATTTTTTCCTTTTCAATTTTGTCGATTTTAGGATGCTTTGTGTAATGGCCTTAATATTAATAATTTATTATTAAATTGCAACAGATTTTTTTTTTAAAAAAATATTTAACTAGTATTAAAAAATCTTAGATAAAAAATCATAATCATATTATAAACATTATGAGTTAAAATATAGTTATTATAGAAAATTATTTTATATGATACTTGAAACATAAATACATTAATTGTTATAACTATTTTCACAAATAGGTAAGAGAGGTGGACTTTTTTTAAACTTAAACTACTCGAAAGCATAAAAAAAATAAATTGTTTATGAGTTAGTACACTTAGAGGAAATCCCTTAAATCTTTCAACATTGCATGTTGAACAATTCCATCTTCTATCATACCACGATCATATATGAAAATAAACAATGAAATGAGTGAGATTTTTATAAAAATCAATGTCAATCTTAATAGACTTAACAAACAATGGGGTCTAAGGTTTGACCTACAACTTTATCTTACTTTACTCAATGTATGGATCCATATATGATCTTTGATGATTCATTCTAATCATCAACGGAAGTGATTGGTAGTTGCATATCTTTCTCACAAAAACATTGGTACAATAATAATTATTTTTCTCGAGAAATCCGATAATCTTTTAGCTCATAATAGAGAGATATCACTAATCAACCTTGACAATGTTGAGTAGGTATGAAAAGTTTTCAAGTTTGGCCTATGAATACCCTAGTCCAGTCCAAATATCCACCTACTTCATTAAAACCTTCTTAAACCTTACCTGACCCTTGCCTTTCATCTCGTAGTGTACCAAACTGTAAATTCCCAAACACGGACACTCATGTGCCTACATAATCCCAACTCATTACAAGGAACTTAGGACTTTGCTAAGTTCATCTCTTAAAACCTCAACACAGTTCTGAAAGTCGCTGGACTTGGTGATTACAAAGGTATATAGTACTTCTATTTCAATCATCGTTCACAGAATAATTTATAATTTTTAAATAATCAATCTCAAGGAATTAAAATATTGTAAACTAATTTTAATGACAAGATAGTTATACAAATTAATTTTTGAGTTCAAAATTTTTACTTCAGAATCAGTAATAATAATATATCAATATAAATTCAATTCATCTTTATATTAAAAGATATATATTTTTTATGTGGAATATCAGATTAGAGTGTAACTACAAAACCTATTTACATTATCTTATATATATATATATATATATATTATTTTATATTTATTTTCTAGAAATATCATATACATTATAAAATTTTCATAGTTTAACTTTACATCAATGACATAAAAAATATAAAATAATTCATAATTTATATAATTTTATACTTAAAAATCATAAAAAGTAATGAAAATGATAAAAATAATTAATAAAGTAAAGTATATTATAATATATATATATATATATGTATATTATTATCCAATATATACAAAAGAAGTAAGTTGGCTTAATGGTAGTGCATATTGATGTTAACATTGTAGATATGGATTCAAAAGACCAACATCATTTCCTATGAAGCGTGCAATTGTCTTTGGAAACGTAATATCTCTACATTAAAAATGAACTTTTTTATTTTATTTTTATTTTACCAGAAACATTTAATAATTAATAATTTTATGACAACATTTTGAATGAAATATAATACACATGATAAAAAGAGATGATTATTAATAAATTAATTTAAAGAATGATAGATCTTATAAAATAGAAATGTGCAAACTAAAATTAATCTTATTTAAATTATATGATAGAAAGAAATAAAATTTAAAGCAAAAACCATTAATAAATAATAGGAAATGGTCAATTTATAATATTTGAAAGATAAATAAAATAATAAATAATAACAAAGAACCATATTAAAAAATCTGAAGGATAAATAAAATAGTAAATAACAAATGACCAGATTGTAATATATAGAGAATAAATTAAATAATAAATAATAGCAAGGACTAGATGATAATATCTGAAAATTAAAATAATTAATAATATGGGACATAATATAATTTCTGGGAATAATTAAAAGTTAGTATAGTTAGAAATGATTGGACAATCAATTAAATGATTGAAAATAAAGGTTAGAATAATTAGTATATTAATGAACATTAAAATTATAAATAAAAATTAAGTATTATAAATAATAGAAGTAACAAAAATTATGATAATTAACAATAATAAGAGTAATAAAAACATATAAGTCTATTAAGATTAACACCACAAAGACTTATAAATCTCACTATCCCCTTACCTTAATAAAAGTTTCATGATTAGTGGTGAAGAACCCTGAGATATAATATCAAGTGTACATTAAACAATTTAACTTGGCTTGAAATATTTAATGAGTGATAAGGGTGTAAGGAAGAGAAATAAAATAATTTTATTAGTCAAGAATGTATATAGAATTTGAAAACAAGAGAGAGAAAGGAATTGCAAAAATTTTTGTTGTAAGAAGCATGATGAAGCCTACTTATAAATTAAAATTAATTTTTTTTATATGGGATAAGATAACAAACTTATCCTTTCAAAATTTACTACTCCAACAGTTAAGATAAGGTTAAACTACATGTATCTCACAATTGAGATGTTATTATTATATTTTTATTATTATTATTTTTTAATTAGTTTTGAAATAAAATCAGTTTGTTAAAAATTCCTATATGTTTTTATAAGTCTCTCATAAAAATTTCAGCTCAAAACATGATCATTTAATTTTTATAACAGTCCAAAATACATCGATAATTTTTTAAAAATTGTCTCAATTAATTCCCAGAAAGTTCTTAAAATCACAATAAATTATGTAGTTTCAATTTATAATTTAGAAATAATTTTTAAACTCTCGATATTATATTTTTATTTTACTATTTTTTAATAATATATTACTTAAATTTAAGTTATTTGAACATTTTTTTAAACATAATATTAAAATTCTAAAATTGATAGAAATTCATAATGTCAATTTAATTTTAGAAATTAAGTTTTTAATATCTATTTTAATTTTTAAATTAAAGTTCAAATAGATTATATAACAATTTAGTTATTAAAAATAGAGAAATTACATCTCTCCCCTTCTTTTAGGAATTTCGTCCTTGAAATTTATTAGATTTGAAAGAGATAAGGGTATACTTCTCGCATATTGCTCTCTAACTCTCATGTTGCATCTACGTCTCCTTCTTGACTCCACAATACCTTTACTAAAGGTATATCCTTTTCCTGAAGTCTTTTAATCCTTTGATCCCTGATTCCATAGGAAATGTATCAAATGTAAGGCTTTCTCGTATTTGTACCATATCAAGATCTATTACATAAGAATGGTCAGAAATGTATTTTCGAAGTTGAGACATATGAAATAGATTATGAAGATTGGAAATAAAGTAATTTGATAAGCAATAGAACCAACGCATTTAAGGATTTGATATGGACCAATGAATTTGGGAGAAAGTTTTCGAGATCTGAGAGCTCTACCAACCCCAGTAATTGGTGTAATTTTCAAGAAAACATGATCTCCTTCTTGAAACTCAAAGAGTTTCTTCTATTTGTCATATTAACTTTTCTGCCTATCCTGAGATATTTTCATATTTTCCTTGATCATTTTAAT
This sequence comes from Psophocarpus tetragonolobus, assembly GCA_037954015.1. NCBI lineage: Eukaryota > Viridiplantae > Streptophyta > Magnoliopsida > Fabales > Fabaceae > Psophocarpus > Psophocarpus tetragonolobus. The sequence continues at coordinate 25,334,278 of CM075690.1, forward strand.
CTTATCTGATGCTTGTTGAATTATCTCTAGACCTAAAATAAAAGAACTTCCAGTTTCATACCAACATAATGGGGTCCTGCATTTTCTCCCATATAGAGTCTCATACGGAGTCATCCTTATGCTAGAGTGAAAACTGTTGTTATAAGTAAACTCTATTAAAGGCAAAAATTGATCCTAACTTCCTGTTTGTTATAAGATAGAAGTTCTTAATAAGTCTTCTAAGGATTGGATGGTTCTTTTAGAATGTGCATCTGTTTGAGGGTGATAAGCTGAACTTAATTTGATCTTAATTTCTAAGGTTTGTTGTAAATTATTCCAAAACCTAGAGGTAACTGTGCTAACTTTTCCATTGAAAACCTAATACTAGAAGGTACACTATGTAGTTAGATAATCTTGTTTATGTACAACTGAGCTAACTCTTCCATTGAAAACCTAATATTAGTAGGTAGAAAATAAGCAGATTTTGTCAATCTATCTACAATAACCCATATTGCATCATAAACAGATGTAGTCCCTGGCAATCCTGTTTCAAAGACCATAGATATGCTTTCCCACTTCCATTCTGGAATGTCTAAAGATTGTAATTCACCGAAAGGTCTTTGATGTTCTACCTTTGCTTTTTGACATACTAAGCACGTCCAATAAATCCAGCCACATCTTTCTGCATACTCGACCACCAAAACATCTTTCTTAAGTCAAGATACATCTTTGTGGCACCTAGATGAATACTCAACCTACTTTTATGAGTTTCTTCCAATATCAACTTTTTCATACCTTCTTTCATAGGTATGCAAATTCTATCTCTAAACTTGATAGTCCTATTTGAATCCTTATGAAACTCTGACTCCTTTCTTTTATCCTTTTTGTTAACTTTCCTTGTAACAACATATCGCTTCCTTATGCTTCTCTAATTTGTTCAAGGAAGCCACTTGAGATTTTCAATATTCCTAAGAGTTTAAAGCCTTACTTCCATATAAAACTCCAAATCTCTAAATGATTCTATCAATTTCAATTCCCTTACCATCATCATAGATGCATGTAAGAATTTTTTACTTAAAGCAACTGCTATAACATTTTTCTTTCCAGGATGATATTGTAGCTCAAAGTCGTAATCCTTAAGGAATTTCATCTATCTACGTTGCCTCATGTTTAGCTCTTTTTGATCAAATGGATACCTCAAGCACTTATGATCACTGAACACCTCAAATGTTGTCCCATACAAGTAATGTCTCTAGATTTTTAGTGCAAGTACTACTACAGCTAATTCCAAATCATAGGTAAGGTAGTTAACTTCATGTCGTCTAAGTTATCTTGACACATAATCTGCTACCTTCCTTTCTTGCATCAATACACATCCTAATCCTTGTCCTGAGGCATCACAATATACCTCAAACTTTTTAGTAGGATCTGACAGAATTAGTATAGGCGCAGATGTCAATTTTTGTTTTAGCTTTTGGAAACTACTTTCGCATATCTCACTCTATCCACAAGGTTAAGCTTTACGTGTTAACTTAGTCAAGGGTAATGCTATTTTAAAAAATCCTTTAATAAATTTTCCATAATAGCCTGCCAATTCTAAAAAACTACATATCTCAGCAACCATGTTATGTAAATCTTGTAACCATTCATTGTGTCCCTTTTGACTTCCCACACTTGACCTTCCACTCAGTTCACCACCATCATTGTTCAGCAACATGTGCAGTGATTCATCTGTAAAACTATTTCCTTAATCAACCTTATTTGGTGAACCCGATCATTGATTTGGATCTCCTTTTTCCCACACAACATTTGCTTGTAATTGGGTATCCGAATTAATAACCTGCATACTCAATGTTTCCCATTCTTGTAATCTTTTCATTTGCTTTTAGAAACTCACCAACTGTAGCTGTTATCTGGAAAAAAACAATGCTCTCCCCATGCATCTAAGGGAATTCTAGTGCATCTAATCCAGACAAGCATGTTACCACTTACAATAGAGGCATTCCATTTGGTAACACATGAAAGTATAGATAACACCCTTGATCTTCACTCTCATAATTCAGTCGCTCTCCATTGTTAATCCTGTTATTAATACCTTATCATCTCCCACATGTCACAAACTTATCACATTATCTTCCTCTAGTGTGACAACGTTTTGTAGTTTGTCAAATATAGGAGGATTATTCAACCATCCCACAAGGTTTTCCTCAATCCATTGATTATCCACCTCATTCGTGTTTATGACTTGTCTATACCATTAGTCTTGATTTTCATTCTTTGTTTTTCCTTTGGGTTTCCATGCCACTTTCTTCTGTTGTTTACCCAACGTAGTGACCTCTGCTTAGGACATCCTTTTCCTCCCTTCACCATGTGCCTCTATCCTATTTCTCCTCCATTCATTATGCTTGTGTACATTTATGTTTGCATCTTGTACCATTCCACCTTTGTCTTTCTTAACTATCACCCCTGTGTATATTTTGGGAGGTTAACCTCATCTTCTGGTTCCCTATATATATCGTATCCAGTTGCTTTTCTAATGCAAGTGCATCACAAACGTCCAAAAAACTTTACAAATCCATACATATTCCTTGATAGTACTTTCAAACTCTTCCCCAATGCTGAAATACTTTCCATAATCCTTGACAGAATACGAATTAGGAAAGTGTGATAAGAAGAACGATGTTACTCTCCCATTCTTCTCCTTCTCATAACTCCTTCCTGCACCTTTAAGTGGATGTCTAGCCTTTGAGTCCTTAGTTCTTTTCCTCTCTACGTGATCTCTATCCCTTCTCTCTTGACTCTTATTCTCTCATGATCGATGATATGTTTGATACAACGTTAGCAAGAGCTAAAGTTCCGTTCCATGAAAAAGACAAGATTTATTTTTTCTTAATTTACTCACCAAATTATGTAATTTTCTAGGAGACTTATTTTTTTCATAGTGTTGTAAAAGTAGTTATTTCATGAAAATTCCATGGGTGTTTAATGTTCCATTTTTTATTGAAGGAAAATGTAGATTGTAGAATTTGATTGATTCTGTTAATTCATTCTAATTTTAGTGCCTGAGTTGAGATTCCAGATCTATATCCACCAATAATTTTTTATTGGATATATCCATTTTATACTCGTCATTATGCTTCTTGCTGATGCAAATAGAAAACTAACCTTCGAATCTTCCTGCTCTAGAGTCCATGTAACTAAATTTCGCTATCAACCAAGAACAGTGCATTTTAGAATTGGTCATAAGCCAAAAAAGATAGTGACCTTATTGATTATGAGGTATTTAGGTGTGTGCTAATTATCCCTATTGCTGCTATATATAGGGAAGAGAATGGTCTTCCCCCGTTGTATTTTACTATACTCGATCCCTTTCTTTTGAATTGGCTATTCAAAAGTTCTCGACAGAGTAGTCATGGTATTTCAATATCCTTGCTTCGTTTATATTATTATGCATGCACCCCATGTCCCAAACCGTACGTTTTAAAGTTTGTTGGGTGTTGCATATATGCCAATCCTATCTTTTATTTTGCACGCAGGAAAATCGTGTTGCTGACGGGAATGTGGAGAGGATGCAGCGGGAAGAGAGAGCAGATAATATGGTTGTTGATGGAAAAGTTGATTGGAAAGGAAGAAAAGCTTTGAAACACAAACATGGGGGGATGAAAGTTTCACTGCTCGTACTTGGTAAGCTAGCCAGCCTAGGATTGACACAGTATGAGTTCATGGAAAATGTATTAATTGGAGGGGTTTGTGTTGGATAAGGGAACTAATTAAGAAAAAGACAAGTCCTTAATTTAATGTTTAATTTTGCATATATAGTTCATATACAGTAGCCATTATATTGATGCAGCCACATTTGGAATGGAGAACTTGGCAACTCTGTCCCTAGCAGTGAACTTGGTGTCATATTTCACTGGAATTATGCATTACGAACTAGCAGATGCAGCTAACATGGTCACCGATTACATGGGTGTTAATTACATGCTCTCCATTGTGGTGGCCGTTCTTGCTGACACTTGGATTGGCAGATACAAATCCGTTCTCATTTCTGGATTCTTCGAGTCTTTGGTAAGATAACATCCCAACTTACTAACTTATTTTATCATCCTTGGTAAAGGTTCACCTCAAATTAACTATCACCATGTATACTACTCTGTCTCTGAATATACTTTTAATTAATTTATATATTTTAAGATGATTAATTAATTGATAATATTAATTTTGTTAACAAATTCCATTATTTTTCTAAAATTATCCTTACTCATTATTTTACATTGTTTACTTAATTATTTTTATATAATTTGTTAATATATTGATTTTTATCAAAAAATGTTATTTTTATCAGTGAAAGATTAAATCAACATCCCTGCCTTCACTCTTTAACCACTAATCTAATCCAACGAATCTTCCTTATTTACCTTTGATATGGATATATGGCTCATTTAATCTTTATAAGATAGACAATAAATTTATAATATTTATAAAGTATTAAGTTTTTTTATAAAAATAATTAATATTAAAACAACAATTTAGAAATAATCTTATCAAAATAGACAAATAATTTTAAAAATAAAACTTTAGTAAGTAGATGTTTCTATGTGTGTTTTACTGGATAATAACCTAATCTATTTTTTAAATCCACCTTTATACGCTCTTTATTATTATTTTTTGGATAAAAACATTTATTATATTTATTATTTTATTTCTCTTAACTGTCAAAGTATATATATATATATATATATATATATATATATATATATATATATATATATATATATCAAATATAACTATGCACACATATAAAAAATATATATAACTCTTAAATCACAAGTTTTCGTAAGGAATAATAAACCTTAATTGACACTTAGAAAGAGGAGAAAATGATAAATATGTGATGGTGGAAAAATAAATAAAAGTGTAAATAATTTTAAAAAATTGAGTGAAAATAGTTATGGTGTCGATCATTCATCATCATCATAATTATGTAAAGAAAAAACATATAATATATTGGATAAAAATTTATAAACTTAAGTTTGAGTTAAATTTGAATTTGCAAAAGTAATCCAAATTTTTTGTTTTTACAAAATAATTTTTAAGTAAACTTTGTTATGAACAAGTACTTTTATAATTGTTATCAACAAACACAAAGAAAAACTAGATACAATAAATATGTTAAACTTTGTCAAATGGTATCTTATTTATTTCTCACTGGAAATAATTTTTCTTTATTTGTTTAATATAAACTGATTTTTTAAGGAAGTATTTAACAATCTATATTTAAGTAAAACCAATTATGAATTATTAGTGTGGTGGAATGATAACCTTATTACTTTTCAAACATGATCAAAGTTTTAATCTCTTAATATGTGTGCGAAGTATATATAGTTAGTTAGTTAGAAGGGATCAACCCATTAAAATAATACAAATAGCTTGAGGGATTAATGATTTGACTTTTGGTGCAAGATACTTGAAAGTTAGTTAAATTTATGGGACTAATTAACTCTAAATAATTTCAAATCAGTTTTGAAGTATGAGTATTATTTAAGCTTTTTTCTATCACAAATTATGAGTATGTTGTAGGGACTGGCATTGCTTACGATACAGGCACGTTTGGGTAGCCTGAAGCCACCGATTTGCAACGTGTATGTGAAAGGTGCATACTGTGAAAAACTTAGCGGCAAGCAAGAAGCGTTTCTCTTCATTGGCCTCTACTTGTTGGCCTTTGGAAGTGCAGGTTTAAAGGCTTCCCTGCCATCACATGGTGCAGATCAGTTTGATGAGAGAGACCCCAAAGAAGCAATGCAAATGTCCACCTTCTTCAATGTTCTCTTTTTAGCACTTTGCATTGGTGGTGCTGTCAGCTTAACGCTTAATGTATATATACAAGACCACAATGGATGGGTCTGGGGCTTTGGAATCTCCACTGTTGCTATTGTTTTGGGCACCATAATCTTTGCCTTTGGATTGCCACTATATCGGATTCATCTTGCACATTCTACTAACGGAATCTTGGAGATCATACAGGTACTATTAATTATTTATTTTATTTTTATTGACCTATGTATTGTTGAGCTTCTAAAATATCTATTATTCTCAAGAACTTCTTATTAATATTTAACATTAAGTTACTTTCCACTACTACACTTAAATTAAATATTCACAACGGATTAAGACAAGAATAAAATAATGTATTAAAACAACAAAAATAAACAAACTAAAGACAACATTTTTGTTGTTTTTATAATAAAAAAACAAAAATAGATGGATTAAATAAATGTAGATGAATATTTTTAGAGTTAAACTTCACTACTTCACTCTCTAGTTCATTTAAGCTCAAATAACATAATTCATCTCTCATTGCCATAAACCTCTTATGAAATAGCGAAACCTTAGTTTCCCATAGCTAAACCCTAAATCAATCTCACTTAATAATAATCTTTTGCCAACTCAATAAGATAAATATTAAATTCAAGGATTATAGGATGATCAATAAGTCATTTTCTATTCCTAGACAAATGGATTATTGGTTGTCTTATCCTAGTTCAAGAACATACAAACATTTCTCAATGTCTTATACATTTAAAGGTTGATAAGGCCATAATAGCCAATGAAGCATAAAGATAAAACAACTATGGAGAACAAGAATAAAAAATGCATATATATATATATACACACACACACACACATAAATAAACAAATACAAGGTAAGCTTTTGAGAGAGTGAGTTAATGGGAGTAAACATGTTAGATAGTTGGTTGAATTGAGTAGCGGTCATGCTAAATTGCAGAAGGAGTGTCATTTTTTACTTATTTGGGTCTGCTAGTTGGGGATAAGGATACGAGGGAGGTTAAGTGGAGACCGATGGTGGATGCTGTTCGTAAAAAGCTTTCCTTGTGGAGTACAAATATGTGTCAATGATAGGTAAAGTGGTGCTAATCAAAGAATCTGGCAGTCATGCCCATTTATTTTCTCTCTTTCTAAAGGTCCCAGTAGGTGTAATCTCTAAATTAGAATATCTGTTCAAATCTATTCTGTGGGGAGGCTCTGAAGTTAGCAAGAAGGTGCACTGGATTCCTTCGGAGAATGCGTGTAACGGAAAAGATGAGGGTGACTTAGGTTTGTGTGATATTTCCAAGTTCAATTTGGCCCTTTTAGGTAAATTGCAATGGAAAAGTCAAACGGAGACGAATAGGTTATGGTTAAGATGTTGCAATCCAAGTATCAAAAGTTGGATGGGTCTTGGGGTGGGGAGTCGTCGTGTATGTTCCCAATGGTGGTGTGAACTATAGTCCATAGAGAGCGTAGGTCAGAGGTTTACTAGGTGGTCTCAGAACATTAAACGAATTTTCAGGAATGACAAGCAAAATTCGTTTAGGATAAGTAGTTAGGGAGCAACGATTGGTTGGCAACATGTGACAATCTAGTTAGGAGAGGAATTTTATCAAAAGACCAACTTGGGTGTGCTCTTTGTTGTGGAACAATGGAGACAACACAACATTTGTTTTTGAATTGCATAAGAATGACTTGGATATGGGTCAAGTTATGTGTCTTCATAATGACATTCGGTCCTTTGGAAGTCCATTTTTGGGGTTAGTTAGAGGTAACACTTTGAAGAGGAAGGCATGATCTTTTGTGATTTGCAAGATTATGATATATTTGAAAGGCGAGAAATATGGTAATTTTCATAGGCAAAAGGATGAAGATTAATGACATCATTCAAGCTTCTCAAGTGAATGTGTGGGAATGGTGCAAAACTTCAAACATTACGTTTTACTCCTTTGCAGAACGAGTTATGAATCCTTTCGTTTGTATTTAGTTTTTGTATTTCCTTTATCTATCCTGAATATTGTTTATGTACTTGTTTTTTAAGCAAACACATCTTATGCTCTTCGTTTAATAATATTATGTTGGCTTTAAAAAAATTACATCTAACCCTAATAATAGAGTATTTAGCTACTGATTATCTTAAACAACATCAAAATAACAAAAAAAATAAAAATAAAGGGATGAAATGAATGGAAGTATGTTTCTTCTCTGTGCTCCTTTTTTCTGTCTTTCTTAAGTTTCCTCCCTAGTTGCTCACCAAACGAAGGTATAAGCTTGTCAGCTAGCCATCAAGGTGTCAAAAGTCACCTCTCTACTACACATTTGGCCATGGGAATTAGGAATTTAGCCATATCTATTCCTTAAATCTAAGTTCTTGGGCTTTATTTCCACTTTATTTTTACTTTATTTCTTGAAATTTTCTCTTTCTTCTAATATTACAAAATAAGTTAACAAAAAGATGAATAAAAAAAAATGTTGGTTAACTATCTTTTTACTATAATTTTAAAAGCACTAAAAAATAAATAAATTAACAAAAAAAAAAAACAACTAAAGAATAAAGTGAGATAAGTAAACAATACAAGATATTGCATTGATGAAGCTATTTTATTCTAGGTTTATGTTGCTGCAATTCGCAATCGAAACCTTGCTCTTCCTGCAAATCCTAACGAACTATACGAGATCGAAAAGGACAAAGAAATTGTGGAAGAAATAGAGTATCAACCTCATACAAATATTTTCAGGTTCAATCCTTCCTCTTTTCTAAACTTAGTGATATATATTTTACTTGATGTTAAATTATGTATTGAAGATTAATGATAAACGAATTGATGGAATTCTCCAGGTAGCATCTATCTGTCACACCTGGTTAATCATGTGTGTAAATATAATTTTATATAATTATCAACTTGTTCTTATAGTCCAGATAGTTAAAGTATGTCTTATAAGTGGTTAAGAGTGTCATGTGATGAATTGAAATACAATATTTAACGTTGTCTCGTTGGTAAGATTAATGTTTTTCAGCAGATGGTTGGTATTAGATATGGAGAAATTATTAAATAGTCTTGTCCACCACGATAACATATAATTAATTAATTAATTTATCTCAATAATAAAATAATTATATTTTGTTGGGACATAGATGAAATGGTGATTTGTGAGCATTTATAATTTCTCCTAGATGATGCATGGATAAAGTCAAAGTATTAGTTCCTATATCAAAATGTTTTTTCTACCTAATATATCACTTAAATTCCATTGTATATAACTAGTTGTAAAGCTTGAAATTCCTTATGCACAGGTTCTTGGACAAAGCAGCTATCCAAAGAGTGCAACCTGAGAACCAAGAGACTCCAAACCCATGGAAACTATGCAGAGTTACTCAAGTAGAAAATGCTAAAATCATTCTAAGCATGCTCCCTATATTTTGTTGCTCAATCATAATGACCCTTTGTTTGGCACAACTTCAAACCTTCTCTATTCAACAAGGCTCTACCATGAACACTAAGATTGCCAAGCATTTTAACATCCCACCTGCATCCATACCAATCATCCCAGTTGCCTTCTTAATCATTTTTACCCCTTTCTACGATCGCATTTGTGTGCCTTTTCTACGAAATTTCACTGGCATTCCCACTGGCATTACTCACTTGCAGCGCATAGGAGTTGGCCTAATACTTTCTTCCATCTCCATGGCAGTTGCAGCAATAATAGAGGTAAAAAGAAAAGGAGTTGCTAGAGAGAACAACATGCTTGATGCATTACCAGTAATACAACCATTGCCAATTAGTATATTCTGGATTTCTTTTCAGTATTTTGTATTTGGCATAGCTGACCTGTTTACCTATGTGGGGCTTCTCGAGTTTTTCTACTCAGAGGCACCAAAAAGCCTTAAATCCACTTCAACATGCTTTCTCTGGTGTGCCATGGCCGTTGGCTATTTTCTAAGTTCCATAATGGTGAAGATTGTGAATAGTGCAACCAAGAATATTACTGCAAGTGGAGGTTGGTTAAATGGGAACAATATTAACAGAAATCATTTGAACTTGTTCTACTTACTACTTTCCATATTGAGCTTGATCAACTTTTTTATCTATTTGTACGTTTCAAAGAGATACAAGTACAGACCTCTACACTCTGCTGTTACTTCTGGCAATTAAAAGGAGTGAATATTGATAAAGGTTTAACATAATATGGTTAGTAGGTTGTACTTTTCTTTGATGGTCAAATGTATGTGAGTAAATAGAGGACTGCACATTTCTTTTCCTTGTACTGTCTTGAGTTTCAAAATTAATACAAAATGTATTTTTTTAATAAGAATGTGTCTATTCACGAATAAAACACATATTTAAAGGTTATATTCTTTTGTATCTTGTGTGTTCATTTGTAAAAATTGTCTCTTTTAACCGAAAGGCATAAAACGATTTATAAATAAACATAAAGTGTGTCTCTTAAATGATTGTATCTCTTCAAAGATACTGCACAACATAACACTATTGGTTCATTTGAACGTATGTAGTTGTAAATAAACATATATTTGAACATTATTTATTATTTTACTTTAATAATTTGTTCTTGTACTCAACTAAGTGTAACTTAACGATGCACGTTGGGTTTGCAGAAGAAGACTTGAATTCAATCTCTGCAAAATAGACTTTTGTGGAGAGAAGATGAATTTTAAGTTTAACTAAATCTTTAGGGGAGTAATTACTTAAAGTAGCATTATTCAAGAAATACTATAAGTTACTAAAGAAAATTAGTTTACCAAACTTTTAAACACACTTTCTGGTAGAAGAAGCTAAAAATTAATTAAAAATGTGTTATCAAACATAGCCTTCAATGGTGTTTAAAAACATTAAAAACTAAAAAAAGAAATACTTATTTTTATCAAACGTTAGTTAAAAAAAGTTAAAAGGTGACTAAAACCTTTGTGAAAGATAACATTTATTTTTTTTTTAAATTATTATAAAAGGAAATCATGGAGCTTACATGAACAACTAACTTATCACCGCTTACATAAATGAACATATGATGATGGGAGACACTCCATTAACCGTTTAGTCCTCACTTAAGTGAGATCTCCGAAAGGACCATGTAAGTTAGCTTATAAGTAATGTCTTATTTGGTGTGAATTTTGATTTATAGTTTTTAAATTTATAAAAAAAAAATTAAGTTTGGTTATAGCTTTTCAAATTTCTAAAAATAATATTGGTTTGATTTTCAAATTTAAATAATTGTTGTTAAATCTTAATCCCACTAAAATACTTTATGGAGACTGAAGATCGATGGTCGATAATTAGCTGTTGCTAACATTTATGGGTAGTGACTAATAAATGATAGTTAAAGGTAGCAGTTGGTTTCCAACAATAGAAGGTAATCGTTGATGACCAATAGTTAGAGGTAATACAACAAGAATCCTTCGTCCTCAAGGACTGAAGACGGGTGATTAACACCTGTGTGACAATTAATGACCGGAAGTGACAGTTAATGCCAACGGTTGAAGGACAACCGATAATTGGCAGACGTAGGCGACAACCAATAATTAATGATTTGGTGGTGCTTGATGCTCGGCGATCAAATGTGATGCCTAACGCCCAACTATTAAAGGTGCGATATGTGACTAACGGTCAAATATGATGGTCGATAATTGACTATCAAAGATGATGGTCGATGAGTTGCAATCACCAATGATTGGAGGTGGTGAATTGGTAAGTGAAAATTGATGAACAGAGTTTGGAAGTGGCGGTTGGTGATTGGAGTTCAAAGGTAGGGCCCAATGATCGACATCCAGAGACGGTTAATGACTGGTATTCAAAGGTTGTTGGCAATGATTAATCGTAAAAAATGATGGTTAATGACGAACTATCAAAGTTGACAATGAGTGATGGTGAGTGATGTCAAGTTATGAACTTTAAAGAAATTTCAAAACCAAATTTTATTGTTTTTGAAATTGGATAAAAATTATTTTAAAAATAAAAAAAGACCAAATCAAAATTGTTTTTATCAAACCCTTCATTTTCAAAAAGTATATTTAAAAAAAAAAACTCAAAACAAGAATAGGTTTAAGTTAACTGAAATTTATAAGGTAACTGGAAAAATTAAAAAGCTATAAAACTATATAGATTGTGTAGTAAAATTAACTAATAAATACAAAATAAGATAAACATATATAATTAATTATTTGATTAAAACATATAAAATAAAGAATTTAATTGGTATACACTGTCTGTGTAAAGATTCTTATACTGACAATCAATCATGACCCTTCATTCATGATAAATTTATTGAAAAGTCATGATGACTGTCAGTGCAAAAATATTTTACACTAACAGGATATACCAATTAAACTCTAAAATAAATTAATAAATATAATAGTTAAAAAATAATAACTTTTAGGTTAGACTTATTTTGATTATTGTAACTTATAAGCTAATAAGAAAAACTTGTAAATTATCACACATTCGAGAACTGTTAAAAAAAAAGTTTAATTTTTATGAATAGATAGTATAAAAGAGTATTACTTATGATATTTAATCACAAACATTTTATTTATATACTTTTTAGTGTATTAATTGATAAAATTAATAAATTTACTATATATAAATGATTGTGAGGAAATGTTAGTTTAAAATTTTTTACAAGCATAATTCATTGTCTAAAAAAAAAAACCTAAAAAATATTAGCCTCGGGAACCACAATATTGAATTTTACAGGATAAAAATTTAATCAAATAAAAAAAAACTCACATTGAAAAAAAAAAAATTTATGTAAAAATTAGAGACGGTTTAAATGTAATTTGAGAAAGGAAAGGACAATACTGGTCACAATGTCATAAGAGAAAGTGGACATATTTACTTTCAAAAACCCAAAACCCTAAAAAACAAAACGAACCCCAAAATATCTCTCTCGCTCTGAAAAACCGCCATGGATTTGCAGCAGAGCGAGTTCGATCGCCTCTTGTTCTTCGAGCACGCTCGTAAGACCGCAGAGGCCGAATACATCAAGAACCCTCTCGATGCCGACGTTAGTATATCTTCTCCCCTTTTAGTTTTTTCAGATATCTCGTTTCCTTCGAACTCGGAAAAGTTTGTCCCGAAGGATCGGCTCATGATTACTTTATTTACATTTTTGTCGCAATTTATTTATTTTCGTTTTTCTTATTCTTTTTATTTTTATTTTCATGTGAATTGGTCGATGCTTGTTAGATTGGGAAATGGAAATGTTTTGGAATTTTTGGAAAACTTATTTGTTTCTTCCTCCCCTAATCTCTGCAGAACTTAACAAGATGGGGTGGAGCACTATTAGAGCTGTCTCAGTTTCAGAGTTTTCCCGAGTCAAAGAAAATGACCCAAGGTACTGCTAATTCTGTATGCCCTAGGTGTTCTTTTGCCCCTTTATTTTGGGTTGATTAATGGTCGCTTGTCACATGTTTTCCATGCGTTTCAGCATTTCAAGATAATCGGTAGCTAAAAAACAAATATGAAATCTGATTAAAATCAAAATCTATTTGAGATGGTTTCTCATAAAATAAGTCGTTTTTAATGATTTTTAATTTTTTTGATGAATAAAACAATGATTTTTTTTATAGGCTAAATGTTAGTGGTTAAAGTGTTAATTTTTGTTAGTAGAGATATTCGAACCTAGGACCTCTCCCTTCCCCATCTCTCCACTTTACCACCAAACCAACCTTATAATTCATAAAACAATGATTTTATATAATTGTAAATGGGTATAACTTCTGCTTTTTTATTTAAAAATCCCTGAAAAGTATTTACTAGATTATTTTACATTCGAAACAACTTTTTAAATATGTAACAAATGTCCTCTAAATTTGCTTGAACTTGAAATTATGAAATCATTTTTTTCTTTCCTGATCTTGCAATTTTGAATTTTCACTTATGTTTTCTGGATTTGCAGAGGCTATTTCAAAGCTAGAGGAGGCACTTGCTGTGAATCCCAAGAAGCATGACACTCTATGGTGCCTGGGAAATGCTCACACTTCACAAGCATTTTTAATTCCGGACCAGGAGGAGGCAAAGGTTTATTTTGATAAGGCAGCTGAGTACTTTCAGCAAGCTGTTGATGAGGTGCTTATTTTTGGTTTGGTGTCAATTACGGTCTCAGCGATATGTTGTGGAAGTATTTTACTTGTAGAAATAATGTGTAATGGAGAAGTTTGTTTTATGTAGGATCCCTCAAATGAACTTTACTGCAAATCATTGGAAGTTGCTGCTAAGGTATGTTTTGTATTATATTGGTTTTATACCATGTTATCATAGTGCCTAAATGGTTCCTTTGTCATCCTTTTTGTGTATGGAAGCTGCAATGGAATGTGGAAATGGGCATCACCATTTGTTCAGTTTTGTTGTCATTGCTTTTTCATCTGCTTCATGTCTTGGTTGACAAAACAAAACTAAGTGATTTGAATTTGAATTTTTTGTCCTTGTCTTATCTGAATGCTTTTATGACAGAGTATGGATCCCAGCAATATGGCATGGTGATTTGTAAAATTTTTCTGATATCTGTATGCATGAAAGTATGAGAATGCCTGGACTTGCAGCAGATTATGAATAAACCCATATGCATTACAACTGCATAACTCTTGATTCTATTCTTGTCATTTGATTCAATTGAGAAAGCTGCCATTATAGATCATAATTGTTTTGGGAGTTATGCCAAAATTGTACCAGACATGCATTTTGTCTGTGATGTGCACAGAACTTGTACCAAATGGTTGCATATTGTATAATATAGTTTAATATTTTAACTAGTATTCTATATATTATGAATTAGCAATGATTTTGAAGTTTATATTCCAATTAGCTATATGATCTGATGTTTGCCTAAATAATGTTAATGTCTAGGTGTAGAAATCTACAAGCATAGATTTGGTTACTAGTTAGGATTTGTCTTACTGAAATTTAATATAGTATTCATATTTATAATCAGACAATCACTGTCATGGTGTTTGGAAAAGATACAGAGGAGTGGGAGTTGAGTGTTTCTGTCCTGGTGAATTGTGGATGCTATTGCTGCCAATAGTAGGCCATTTCATGGTTGTGGCTGTCACTATCTCGCTCTGTGAGAAGCCCCCAAAAACATGCCCCTAATTTTTATCCTTCCTTCCAATCCTCAGTTTTTTTGGTCAGTTTGGTGTCCTCTAAAGACCAAACAGGGTTTGAAGAACTCAGACCAGCCACTCCCTACTTCTTGCATCCTTTGTTTGTCTCATTTTTCTTCTGCATCCGTGAACATCTTCTGGTCAATTTCACTTTCTGATGAAAATATGATTAACATGTGGAGTTGTTGCTGGTGAACCTGCAACCTACACTTGGTAGCAACCAAGATTGAAGAAAGTCGCTGCTAGTTCTAGGAAGGGAAAAGGAGTTGTAAAAGATGAAGAGGAAGATAATATTAGAAATTGAAGGGGAAGAACACATCTAGAGATGTAGTTGTGAGGAAAGTTGTTAGGAACAAGGGATAGAAGTGGGAAAGAAAAGCAAAATTGTATTGAATTAATTATAAAGATTGGAAAATAGGAGGGAGATGTTTCCTCCAAAGGTTCTCTTCACAAAAGGATTTTCCCTTCACAAAGAGTTGATAACCATGATCATATTTACCCTGCTTGCCAACTGGTTTCTGTTTGTGGTTTTGCTCATAGTAGTTAATAGCGTGTGATAGTGCCACTATCGTGGTGGAGCGGAGAGTTGCAGTCACCTGGCGCTCTGGAAGGTTCCGTTGCGTCATGCCTGGTTGTCGCTGCATTTCGCATCTGTTCAGTGGCAAAATTGCGAGCTTTTGTGGAGCACCTAGCTTGCAAATAGGGTTTGAAGCTTTTGGGGACAACAAGACGCACAAAACGGCGCTGTTTTCACTTTTATTTTTTTTTAAGAAAAAGTTAAGTTATGCTATGCGATTTGGGGGTTTGATACATTTTTTAAGTGAAGGGTAAAATGGTAAAAGTCTACCTTTTAACCCTAAAACTTAATTCCTTTGGCTTTCTTCCGTTTATATCCTATGGTTCAGCTTCTTCCCCAACAGACGTCACTGTTGCCAGTGACCAGCCTTTTCTGGCTATTCTTCTGATGAATCTTTATTCTTCAAGCAACCCAACCCTGCATGGCTGCACCTTCCTCTTCCTTGTTTTTCTTCTTCTTACCTGCACCTTCCTTCTTCTTCTTATTTTTGTACATATTTTATTATTACATCTAGTAATATAAATCTGCACAGGATAAAATAGTGGTCATCCCGCTACCTCTATTCCACTTTAGTGTTTTTGGAGGGGTGCTGCCCCAGGCCGCTATTTGGTATTAACTTCTATGGTTTTGCTATTTGCTATGGTTGAAGAATTTGGATTTGTTTATGTTTCACAAAGGAATTAGGCTATTCTTGGAAGCTGATCCGTTCCTTTTATTAATATTGCTTTCTGTTGTCTGTCCTTTGCTGATTTGAGATGGTACCTTATCCTCTTCCCTACTTTTCCTTTTATGTTTAGAATAGTCTTTCTTTCTTCATTAAAAGAATAGGTTTATCAACCTGTTCTTAGATTTGCTATGTGATCAATTCAATTACCAATGCCATTTTGTCAGGCTCCTGAACTGCATGTAGAGATCCATAAGCATGGATTTGGTCAGCAGCAGCAGGCAGCAGCAGCAGCTGGAACTTCTACTTCTGCTTCGGGTACAAAGGTAATACTAAAGATTTTGTTTTCTGTCTTGTCTGATTGTTTTGGAATCAGTTTTTTTTTTAACTTAATGTGGGTGTATATTTTCCTCTTGATTTTTCTGAGGTTTTAGTAATTTTAATTTCAAAATCTTCTTCCATATATGCACTGTTCTCTGACTTAGGACACATTCAAGGAGTGTTGCTGTGAAATAAAGGAGTTTGTTGACTGGAATATATTGTGTCCTCGTTACATTAAAACTTAATGATTTTAACCTTTGGATGTTAATTTTTCTATGATAAATTTGTTTTTTGTAGTGAAGTATGTGTGGACTCAAATTTTATAGGATGGGTCGTAGGTTCTACCATGACTCCACCAATTTGACTTTGTTTAGTTCTTAATTAACAAATTAGTGTATAGTATACAGAATTACAGGCTTTGAGATAGATTAGATTAATGTCTTGGTGAATTTTTTCTTTGACGGGAATACTGTATGCTTTTTATTGAAAAAAATAGAGAACTAATCTTTGACTGGTCTGGTCTGGTCTGGTCTCAAGATGGGTACTATTTGTTTTTTTTTTTTTTTGGGTTGGAAATGGCTCTTGGACTGTTAGTTATTTATTTATGATATCTTTGTTTTGGGTAATCATGCCTTGTATTTGAATCTGATCTTTGTATTTGAGTTAATTGATCACCTAATTTGCTTGGTTATGTTTCAGACTCAGAAGAAAAAGAAGAGCAGTGATCTGAAGTATGACATATTTGGATGGATAATTCTGGCAGTTGGCATTGTTGCATGGGTGGGATTTGCAAAATCGAACCTGCCACCTCCTACTCCTCCACCTCCTCGATAAGTGAAGCCATTTGATTTGAACTCATACATTATTGATTATTGAGGATGATATTTGATTTGGGTCAGTGCCGTTTGTTTAGTTTTTTGACAGTAGTAATGTTCGTTGTGGTGTAGTCATTTGCTTATCTTATATTCATCATACGAAATTTTATCATGCTGTTGGTTGAGCAGTTAAAATACGTCCGGCTTAGATCTTTGCTAGTATTTTTAAAATCAAAAGCATTGCCATGAGTCAAGTATTGTATAATAAGAATTTCCCACCAAGGTTACGGTTTTTTCATTTATTGCTCAATTCAATTGAGTTTTTATTTGGAGGGCAATTTTTATTTGGGTGGTTGCACAGAAGGATTGTCAGTAGTTACATTCAGTCATTAGGCATCGTTAGTAGGATTAATTAGTGCCTGTTTGGTGAATAGTCAGAATTCGTTCCTATTTTAATAACGCATCAATGTAAACAATTTTATCGACAATGTATCAAAATTTGGTATATTTAGCCTTAAAACAAATGGGCTCTTAAGTTTTACTGGAAACTATGATTTTAAAGAGTTTTTTATTAGAACAATTCAGTTTAAATATTTTCACATGCCCCTTTTGTGACAAATATTTATATGAAAACTAAATTGATTTGGTATCGTGATCCTACACCTCTGAATTCAGCATTTTCTTCCTGCATTCCATAAACTTTTCTATATGGCTTGTATTTTCTTAGATTTTTACATTCTGAGTTTTTCGGAATGTAAAAAATGGATGCAGCCAAGCGGGGAAAGTTTGTGTGCGTTGCCAGAAGAAAATCCCCATGGTTTGGATCAGAATGAGTGAACTATCGGTTTTGTCCCCAAAAGAATATATAGTGATTGTTAGATCCTTAGATATGGTTTTGCACGTTTTGCCCCTGACCTTTACTTCCACCAGGCAACTTAATTAATCTCTTCATTAGTAATGTCAAAATTACACAGTAGACTGTTAATTGACGTATTAGTCAACTTTTTCTTTCATCTCTTTGTTGACCAGGTAAGAAGGATCAAAATACTAATTTTCAAATATAAAAACACAAAACGGTCTGTTTTTTCATTTTTGTTTCTCTTAAAAATAATTTGCGGTTCTTCCTAAAACCTCTTTGGTGGGATTTTCTGGCAGATGCACGTTTATTGCTTTTGTCGTGTTTTGTTTCCGGGTGCTAAACTCCTAGCAAACTTCCTTGGAAACCCTGGAGACAAAACTCAACCTGGTGACGATGGGTCTACGAAGAATACCCCACGTGGTCCTGTTCATGTGTCGAATTCTGTTCACATATTAAAATTTTTACATTAAGCTATCCACTACTTGCTGAAATTGTTTTTGCCTCCTACTATAGCTAAATTTAATGTCGTATCAGACTGACATCAGAGTTCTTTGGTTTAGGGACTATTTGACTTGCTTGAATGATAGAGTTAAACACAAAATTGGTTGCTTTGAATGACATTAATTATTACTTATAGAAGAGCAAGATGAAAGACTTTTTATTTGTGAAGAAAATGCATATTCTTGTTTTTACTACTCAAAAGCTAGATTCTATTTTTGAAGAATAGTAGGATTTTGAACGCTTATAGGTATGTGATTTTATTCAGCAATTTGTAGAAGACAATGTTTATAATCACATTGCTAACGAGACATATGCGAGAACGTTGTGGGAGAAGGTTGAGTCCTTGTATGCTTCTAAATCAGGGAATAATAAATTGTATTTTGAACTGTTTGATGAATTTGAAGTACAAGGAGAGTTCTTTTATTTCATAACACTTAAATGAATTTCAAGGGCTCTTAGATCAGTTATTCAGTATGGGTATTAAATTTGATGATGAAGTTTTGGGACTATAGCTACTGAATACTTTACTTGAGTCTTGGGAGACATTTCTGGTTTCTATTACAAACTCAGTCCCTAATGATGTTTCTTTGCAAGCGGCAAAAAATAGTGTTCTTAATGAAGAGACGGGAAGAAAGACACAAGGTTTTTCATTTCAACCTAAAGTACTTGTCACTGAAAACAGGGAGAAAAGTCAAAGAAAGGAACTAAAAGGTGGTAGAGAAAAGAGTAGGAGTAAGTCCAAGTCTAAATGCAAGAATGTGGAGTGTCACTATTGGCATAAGATAGGGCATATACAATAATATTGTTTTTTTTAGGAAAAAATGAGAACAAAGATAAAAATGGTAAGCAGAAAGAGAAAGATCATGATGATGATAATTGTGTTGCTATTGCTACTTGTGGTGATCTTGTTAATCTCTGTGACAATGAGTTAGTTAATCTTGTAGTAGATGAGAGCATGTGGATTGTTGATAGTGGTGCTACACTACATGTTACACCAAGGAAGGAATTCTTTACATCTTACACTTCTAGTGATTTTGGATTATTGAAATTGGTAATGATGGTGTGTTTCAGGTGATTGATGCTGGTGATGTTTGCCTGCAAACCAACGTGGGAGTGCAGTTGTTGCTTAGAGGAGTCAAACATGCTTCTGATGTTTGTTTTAATTTGATCTTTATGCAGATGCTTGATGATAGCGGTTATGATAATCACTTCGGTTCTGGAAAGTGAAAATTTACCAAAGATAACTTGGTTGTGGCTAGAGGGGAGAAGATTTCTAAACTATATTGGAAAAAAGCTTTGGTTACTAAAGATAGTGTGAATGTCGTAGATATGGAAGCATATTTGTGGCACCGAAGGCTTAGTCATATAAGTGAAAAGGGTTGGATTTCTTAGTTAAAAGGGATGTTCTTTAAGAGCTAAAAAATGCAGAATTGAAGAGATGTTCTCATTGCATAGCTGGCAAGCAAACTAGAGTATCCTTCAAGAAGCATCTTCCCTCAAGGAAGTCAGAGTTCTTATAATTAGTGCATTATGATGTTTGTGGTCCATTTAAGGTAAAATCCTTTAGTGGTGTATTTTATTTTGTTACCTTTATTGATGATTATTCCAGGAAACTATGGGTCTATGTTTTGCTAGAGAAATTTAAACAATTTCATGCTTTGGTTGTAAAAGAGTCAGACAAGAAGCTGAGACGTATTCGTATAGACAATGGTGGTGAGTATTGTGGACCTTTTGATGTTTATTATAAGCAGCATGGTATTGTACATGAGAAAACTCCTTCTAAAACTCTTCAGTTAAATGGTTTAGCAGAGAGGATGAACAAGACATTGTTTGAGAGAGTGAGATGTATGCTCTCAGATGCTAAATTACCTAAGCATTTTTGGGGTGAGGCACTATACACAACAATGCATGTTATTAATCTCATTCCTACTGTTATTCTAAACAGTGAAGTTCCAAATAAAATTTGGTTTGAGAAAAATGTGAGTTATGATCATTTGCATGTCTTCAGTTGCAAAGCATTTGTTCATATTCCAAAGGATGAAAGATCCAAGTTGGATGCGAAGACAAGACAATGCATCTTCATTGGTTATGGTGAAGATGAATTTGGCTACAAGTTCTATGATTCTATTAAGAAGAAGCTGTTAGAAATTGTGATGTATAGTTCATTGAAGACCAAACCATTGAGGACATTAATAAGGTAGAGAATAGTACAACAAAAAAGGATAGAAATCTGACATATGTTGATCTTATGCAATCGTCTATTCACAATCCAGATAATGTTAAAGGTAAGGTTGAACATGGTGAACAATAAAGGGATGGTGTTAATCAACAGCTTGGAGATGAATTAGATGTTCCTATCAATGATGACCAGGAGGAGCATGAGAGATCACTTGAGAGTGTTTATGATGTACCTGAATCCTCTTAAGTCTAACTCAAGATATCTAATAGACAGAGACAATCATCTACTAGGTATTCTTCTGGTATGTGAATTTGATTAATGATGGAGAACCTGAGTATTTTGAAGAGGCGTTGGATAATGAAGAAAAGAAAAAGTGGCTTGATGCAATGCAAAATGAGATGAAATTCTTGCATGATAATCACATTTATGACTTGGTGAGATTGCCTAAGGGTAAGAGGGCATTAGAAAACAAATGGATATTCAAGATGAAACATGAGAATAATTCTATGTTTCCAAGGTATAAAGCTAGATTAGTGGTGAAAGGCTTTAAGCAGAGAAAAGGTGTTGATTTTAATGAGATTTTCTCACTTGTGGTGAAGATGTCATCCATTAGAGCAGTTTTGAGTTTGGCAGCTACTCTTGATTTGGAGGTAGAGCAAATAGATGTAAAAATTGCTTTCCTTCATGGTGATTTATAGGAAGAGATCTATATGAAACAACATGATGGTTTCCAGGTTAGCAGGGCTACAAGAAGAGTACTTACGATCATTGTGTTTTTGTTGGAAAGTTTTTTGATGATGACTTTATTATCCTGTTATTGTATGTTTATGACATGCTTGTTGTTAGGAAAAATGTTTCTATTATTAACAGGGTGAAGAAGTAATTGGGCAAGTCATTTTCCATGAAAGACTTGGGAGTTGCTAAGCAGATTCTTAGTATAAGAATCATCCGTGATAGAGAGAAAAAGAAGTTGTGGCTATCAAAGGAACACTATATTAAAAGGGTATTACAGAGATTCAGATGGAAAACGCTAAGGCTGTGAGCACTCTTCTTGCGACTCATTTTAAATTGAGTATTAAACAGAGTCCTTCAAATGAAGCTAAAAAATTAGACATGGAGAGGGTTCCTTGTGCTTCTACAGTGGGTAGTTTGATGTATACAATGTTGTGTAGAAGACCTAATATTGCTCATGTTGTTAGTACATTCATTAGGTATTTGTCAAACCTAGGTAAAGAGCATTGAAGAGCTTTGAAATGGATTTTGAGGTATGTTCATGATACTATTGATAAGAAGCTTTGTTTGGGAGGTGATAAGCCTATTTTGGTGGGCTACTCAGACTCATATATGGGTGGAGACATTGATTCTAGAAGGTCTACATCGGGTTATTTGATTAAGTTTGCAGGGGGAGTTGTGGCTTGACAATCTAAGTTGCAAAAGTGTGTGGCCTTGTCTACTATTGAGACGAAGTTCATTGCAATTACTGAAGCATGCAAGAAGTTTCTATGGTTGAAGAAATTCTTGTGAGAGCTTGCTTTTGTGCAAGACAACTATCCATTACTCATTGACAATCAGAGTGTTATCTATCTTGGTAAGAATTCAACTTTCCATTCTAAGTCCAAACATATTAATGTACGGTATCGTTGGATACGTGATATTTTGGATGCTAAGTTGCTAGAGTTGGTTAAAGTTCATACGGATGATAATGATATTAATATGATAACTAAAGCACTGTCAAGAGGAAAGTTTGAAATCTGTTGTGAGATCGTCAGTTTGGCGGTTTTCTCAACATAGTCGTGAGGGGGAGATTTTTTGGATATTGGGCTCCCTTCCTAAGTGGAAAAAAGGCTCAAATTGAGAAGTCCACTTGATATCTTATTTAAGTGGAGAAGGTGCTTTGAAATAAGAAAGTAGACAGAGATAAAGAGAGAAAACATTCTTGAAACACACAAATTGTTTTGAGAGAAAAGAAGAGAGAAAATTATTTTCGTTTTTACATAGAGTTGCAACAGTAAATTCCTTATTGCAGATTTATTCACCGTTGGATCGGGCTAATTTTTGGATAGCATGCTTAGAATGTATGTTTCTTCATTCTGACAGTTCGGATCATTGAAACGTTGTCTTAATTTGGAGATATTCAGTTTGTATTGCAACAGTGTTTTTGGGGGGTTTTTATCTTCTTATTCTTTATTCGTAAGCTTATTGCTTTATTGGTTGAAGCTGGTATTGACATTTATATTGTTGTTGACACTTGATTGAGACTCTTTTGTACTCTTTATTAATAATAATGAAGTTATTTTTTTGATTTGGATGACCTGTGGTTTTTACCCTTGCTTTGAGGGGTTTTCCACATTAAAATCTTGGTATCTTATTCCAAAAAGAGTTATGATTGGTTAAATTCTTAAAAGATAGCAAAATTTCTTTTTGGTGGTTTGTTTACATTTTCTTACAAACTTATATTATTACCCCCATTAAATACGATATCATTTTTATTAAATTTGATCGGGTATCATATTCATTTGTGTTTTATTTGATATTATACAATAAGTTTTAAACAATAAAAAACAGTAAATATAAATTTATTATTTAATTTCAAATATTTTCAATTTCAATTAAACACATATAACATCTATTAAAGATTATGTGTGGCTTCAGATATTAAATGTTTTTATAATTTATTCTCAATTTTTAAAATTTTATAATTTATTCTCAATTTTTAAAATTCTTATATCTGAATTTATTTTTTAATTAATATGATAAAATGTTAATTATTAATTATGAAAAATGTTATTCTAGCTTCTTAATTCGTTTCTGTTATAAATTTTATTTAAATTTATAATAGATAATTTAAAAATATTAGAAATATTTCATCTATTATATTGGTATAAAATTATATTATTATTTAGCCGGCCAAGTATAGCCTATCACTAGCTAGCTAACTCAATTAGTAATATAGATTGATACGTGAACCAGTGCCATAGTTGTAAATGCTTGCTCAACCTATATGGGCTAATCCATCTTACCCTACTAGAAAAACAGGTTAACTTAATCCGACTTATTTAAAGTTGTTTACTCAATCTATCAGTCCAGTCTGACCCATCACGAGATGGTGGATTATACGAGCCAACCCATTAATCCACAAAAAAATTTTTAAAAATTGAAATTATTTAAAATTTTAAAACTAATTATTTAATTAAGTCCTTATTTAAAATTAAGAAAATTTTTTTCTTTGATTATGTAATATAATAGTGTAAATAATAAATGTTTAGTAAAATAATAAAATATTAAAATAATAATATTAAGTGGGTTGAATACGGGCTGACCCGACCCACCTTGGTTGAACCCGTATGGCCAGATCTAAAGTGGGCCAGGTTGTTTTTTAATTATTATAACTCGTTTTTCTTATTTTTTTGGCCAAACCCAAATTCGTATTCATGGTGGACCGGGTTGGTCCACGAGTTTAAACCCGTTTTAACGACTCTAACTAATGCCCTTCTACTATCGCACTTCAATCATGTGTGACCTTGCTTATATCATCTCTATCTGTTCCTACTTTGAGATTTTGGTAACAACAAAACTTCTTTTCTTTGTAACACTCATTCATATATATATATATATATGTATATGATATGTATATGTATGAGTGTGTTTTTAAGTTAATTTAATGGTTGTTATTACTAAAATAACTTTTCTCAGTAAAATGCCAATTTTTTAATAAACGTTCAACAAAAGAAATGAAATGAAAAGTAGAGCAAAAAAGGGGAAAAGAGTTATAAAAGCATTAAGTGTTGGGAAGCTATCTATACTATCCCCATGTTTTTTTCTTCTTGGAGATGGAGAGTTGCTTTCGTCACATGTATAACATACACAAAAAAATTCTTTTGTTGTTTTAATTTAACCCCTATAACATTGAATTATACTTGCTTAACTTGATTTATACTTTTGGTACACAATACTTTTATGGTATGCTTTGGCCTTAACAAAAACAAATAATATGCAGAAAACTTCCCTGTTAAAAGTGATGAACTATCTCGAGTATCTATTTGGTGAAGGGATGTGTGGGAAATAGATAGTAATAGATCTTCAACACTTGGTTGGTTTTCAAACAATGTCAGGAGGAGAATTAGATATGGAAAGAATACACTTTTCTAGGTTCATAATGAGTTAGGTGGAGGTTCTTTGTCTCTTACTTTCCCTAGACTATATTCTTTGGTACAACAAAGAGATATTCGAACCATTGGGTTTAATGTCCAATTATGAAACCCTTGAAAAAAGAGAATGAATCGAAATATAGCTGCTACACCAAAACTAGGAACAAAGAACCAACTAGACTGACCCAGCAGATAAATAAGGAATACAGAAACAAAAACAGCAATTGGACCAGAGAATTCGAACCCTCGATAGTTTTTTGTTTCAAACTATACCGGTTTTCAAAACCGGGGCTATCAACCACTCAGCCATCTCTCCAAAAGTTAATTTATATTTTATCTTTATTCCATTGAATAGAACATGAGCATATGAATGGATACTCTTTATATTATCTATCCATGATAAAGATATCTGATGTGAATGTATTGGTTTAGTTATTTATCGGTATGTATATAGATGCATAATCTAGCATGCCTTTTTGTGAAATAAAAAATTTGGGCATGACGTGAGGGGTGTGTCTACAGAGAGGTCATTTTAGATTTGGAGATAATGTAGGAATCTGTTTGTTTGGGAGGAACAACTATTAGTAACATTGAAAGGTTTATTGGAAAATGTTCAGTTGGGACATCATATGGATGAGTGGGGGTGGTTAGGTGTAGGGGCTGCTCATTTTTCAGTAGCATCAACTTACATGGTCCTTGGAGGGGAATCTTATGATACAAACGGGAGGTGTAACTTGGAGATGGCTTTGGAAGGACAAACTATCTTCAAAAATACCTTAATTCCAAAGTAAAGACATGCTCATGGAAGCTTCTGCAAAATAGAATTCCTACGTTGGACAATTTGGTGAAGAGAGGTATGGTTATTGATCAATATCAACGTATGTGTTTTCTATGTCGGACGAGTAGGGAGGACTGCAAACATATCTTCTTATCTTGTAAAATATCCCAATCCTTGCGGAGTAGGGTGATGAACTGGTTAGATTTAGTGTCCCCTTTACTTGATAATTTGCTTCAAATGTGTAGTCTAGCTAGCTCTTGGATAGTCGGTAAATACAAACATAAATGTAAGTATGTTTTTTGACATGTTATATGTTATGCTATATGGCTATTTAGAAACTCTATAACTTTTGATTATAAATCTATGAAATCTCTAGATATATTTGTTTTCATTTAGGTAGTATCTTAGAAATGGTTGGTAGAAAGATTTGGTTTTCACATGTAGTTTAAAAATGCCAGATTAAAATCAGGTTTTTTGGTGTACATGTAGTTTTTTACGGTAGTTTTATTTACTTCTGTTGCAATAGGTATGCAACAGATTGTGGTGGTTCTCTATACCTTAGGTGGATGCATAGTATTTGAAACATGTTTTTTTTTAATAAATATACTTATCGGCTTTTTTAAAAAAAAAAGCAAAAAATTCAAAAGCTAATATTTTATATGTGGAACTTGTTCGTGTAATGATAATGTGATGTGAGATAGGAAATGGGTTTGGTATGAGGGAGAACGAGGATGATGCAGATATATATACGACTAACGTGGAAAGCATATATGGTCTATCATGGGGGGTAGTGGGATAGTGTGAAGTAAGTGGAGGAGCTTTTACATTAGCGGTATCATTGCAAATGCGGATGCGGTTTTTCTTGTAATGTGGACATCACAATTCTCAACTAAGATGTAGATATATACAACAATACAGGGTTCCAACTTGTTCTCTAACAGTTCATATTTCTTTCCTTAAAAATCGAATTGTTTGATTTGATTCGGTTTAAGTTTTTTTTTTCTTTCTAAATCGGTTTTTGCACATCTGCATATGGTGGTAAATGATTATGCTATGGCATTATTATTATTATTATTATTATTATTATTATTATTATTATTATTATTATAATATATATATTTATTGGTTCAAATAACACCAACATAATTTTAAAAGTATTATATTTTATATTAACTATTAAAATTATTTTAGATTTAACAATTTTAATTGTTTATAAATTTAATATAAGATCAAGTATTTATTTATTATATCTTATTTATATTTTAATAATTTAAATAAATTTATTTTTAATTATTTTATTATTTGATTAATTCCCTTATAATTATTAATTATTTCCAATATAAAATTGATTTAAGATGAGAAAATTTTTGCATTTGGTTGGTTAATCATTAATTAATAATTATAACAATGATTGGTTACCAAAGTGCCGTCAATTATTAACATCGTTTGATTTTGCATTTGAAATAATTGATAATTAAATGAAAATTAATTAAATAATTAAAAAATTAAAGATAAATAATTTAAATAATATTATTTTTAAAATAAAAAAATAAATATTTATCTCATATAAAATTTAGAATTAATTAAAATTATTAAATTTAAAATAATTTCAACAATTTATATTAAGTTTAATACTTTTAAAATCAAATTATGCCTTCATTCTGGACATTTATATTTATTAACAACTCTAACGTTACGTGTTTCCTTTAGGGGTTTATCCTAGAACTTTTATTCTAATAGGTTTACAAACTTTCGTTAATTTCAAATAAATCCTTATAAAATATTTTATATATGACAATTGGAAAAGAAATTGCAAATATGTTCCGTGACAAAACAACAGGAATTGCAAAATTGGGTTTCATTGTAAATGAGAAATTGTGATCAAAGTGACAAATTGTTTTTTTATTACGCTGATATTGTTTTCTTTTTTCCATTGTGATAGTAGCAGCAAATAATTTTTTATGAATATAATTCTGGTTTTGGAGAAAGAAAATTATAATTTTTATTCAATAATTATTTAATTATTCTTAATAATAAGATTTTAAATAATTACCAATTAAGACTCAATCAATTCCATCATCTTACATAGAATGATTCCGCTAAGTCAAAAGACAAATTTACAAAGGCTTAAATTGATGCTTGTTAATATTTATAAGTCCTTAAATGGTAGGTCTTCAAATTAATCGTTCAAATTGATACAAAAATAAATCAATCTCATTCAAATTTACAACTTTGTACGACGATTCATGCTCTACAACTTGATCAAAATCCTATAAAATTTGAAACATAGGACCGAGAAGTATTGAAATTGCGTGGAATCAATTTAGTAGCGACAATGGTTTTAATATAGAGCATTACAAATAAAGGATTTGTATACTATACAATGACGACAACAAACTAATAAAAACCAAAAAGCAAACAAATATGAAAACTTTAACCACATAATCACCATCCCAATAAATCAAACAAAACATATTTGAAATATGCACACATCCTAGAAACAAAAAAAAAAAAAAAAAAAAGGAAAAAAAAAGAAAAAGATGAAAACTTTAGCTACAAATAACACTCATCACTCCATATGTGTCAATACCACCAAAATCCTATCTGCTGCAACAAACCTCTCCACTATGAGTTGCACCCTCTTCGATTCTTCTCTCCGATCTGGGATGCAATGGAGGTATTCAGATAATAAACTATTAAATCAGCCTCCTTCTACGACTGGGCAAATATTTCATCAACACATTTGTACACAATATATGCCTGCAATTTGAATGCTCTCTTCTAGTTTCATGTTGAGGTATAATATGATTTTCTTTTTAAAAAATAGCATAAAAACTACAAATAAATACAAGGACCTAAGTGCAAAAATAGCAACTTTGTACTTCAGGTAGCCACTAATCCATCTTAACCATTCAATTTTTAATTATTAAATCTAATAGTTAATTTTATATATGTTAGAAGATCTTTTTTGGGTTCACCTGTGAGCCTTTAAAAAAGTAACCTGACCTTGGATTTCATCGTTTGTTAATAAAATACTTTTTCTAAAAAATGTGTCATAAAATATTGAAAAAAATTCAAATCTCTCAAGTTAGAGATAATATCATAACCTATGTGTAAGTACAGGACAATTCTCGATTTACCTTTTTGAGTTGAATTAGATCCAGAAATTCATTAAAAATAACCTCCATCCACTGGACAGTACTGATTAAAAAATCATCTAAGTTTTACATCTACTATATATAAACTGTCAAAATATAGTATGTGGTTCAATTACGTTTTTGGTCCTTAAATTTTCAAAATTCATTTTAATTTCTTGAATAGATATTTGAATTATCAAAGTCTTTCATTTGTTTTTTTTTTAAAAAAAATGATTTTAGTCCTAGAACAAATTAAATTTTGTCAAACTCTTTTAAATTTTTTTAAAATATTAAATTTTTAATCTTTGAAATTCATTATTTAAAAATAATAGGATTCAAAACTTTGTTTAGAGATTAAAAACAGAATTAGCAAAAAGTTTAGTGATATTGGCATGTCAAAATTTTGTTTATGGACTAAAAATTAATTTTTTAAAAAGTTAAAGGACTTTGCCCAGTTAAACTTTTATCCCAGACTAAAAACAAAAATTTGAACAAATTTAAGACTAAAAATTTAATTAATCATATGATATATAACTAAGAGAAAGTTCCCACCTATAAACTAGATTGAGATATTAATAAGTTATAGGTACACAACTCAAATTCATATAGAATTTTATAATATGCAATTTAGTAAGAGATTGACGTCTTCGGTAAGTTCCATTTTGATTGAGGGCATAGTGCAGTTTTGAGTTTTGGGTCAATACTTTCTGATTTTAGTGCTTGAGATTCACTTTGTTATAGTAATAAATTTTAGGAAAGTTTGGAGTGAAGATTTCTAAGAGGTATGCGTAGTGTCATCCACGCCAGACTCCATATTGCAACACCAAGGAGTTAGAATGATATCTCTTTCGTTATTGATGGGACTACAACAAGTTTATTGGATCGTTGCAAACACAAATAAAACAATGAGAACCAAGTTTTATATATTCTCATGATCGCAGGTCAATTAATAAATATATTAAACAGTATAATGCTTTTAATAGTATAAAATTGTTTTATGACGTTAGTGCAATATTTTTTCTCATTATTAAAACTTGAGGCATGACTTGAATTTAGTCTTGTGACGTATGCTAAAATAGGATATACAAAGAATCAGATGATAAACAACCTTGTTAAGTAGATAATTAAATAAGGAAAAAGTGAGTAACTAACAGATATAACCATCTTTTACTCGGCGTTATGCTTCTTTGTTGATGCAGATAGAAACCAGCAATGAATGTTACTGTTTTAGAGTCGGCAAATTCCAATTCCATATAAATCAATTTCATTATCAACCATGAACAGTGCATTATCCTTCCATAGAATTGGTCATCAGCCAACATGTGATGGTGACCGTATTATGAGCCATTATTCATTTGGTGTGTCCATAATTATCTTTTACACATATATATTGCTAAATTGTAAGTACATATACAATGGTTTTCTTGTATTTTACTATACTTCTTCCCTTTCTAGTGTGAATTGGGTATTTAAAAGTTTTCTGCAGAACCATGGTACTTGATTATTTTGACTTTGTTTTAATATATATTACACGCATCATATGTACCTAACCGTTTTCAAGTTTCTTGCATGACACTTACTTGTTTAGCTCATAAAATATTTGCACACAGGAAAATCACGTTGATGGGAATTTGGAGTGGATGCAACTGGAGGAGAAAGCAGAGGTGGTTGATGGAAAAGTTGATTGGAAAGGAGGAAAAGCTCTGAAACACAAACATGGGGGGATGAAAGTTTCATTGCTCATACTAGGTAAGCTGACTCATACATAATGAGTTAATGGACATCTTCCTTGAAGATCATTAACATATAACTACACTAATTAATTAAGTTACGGATTATATATATCTCGGTGTACTCACCAAGTGCACAAAATATGAATACTTTCTTCACCTTTTTTTCTTTTTCCTTTTAGAGTCAATTATATCCGAGAAGTGATAACAATCAGCAAGGAGGTAACGAAGAAAAAGTAAAGTCCTTAATTTAATGATCACCAAAAATATGTATTTTATTAACGTTTAATTAATATACGTCTTCAGTCTAAAATATTTAATTATAATTTTTTATTTATGTAATTTTTAAAATAATAATAATTAAAATAAACAAATTTATTTTAAATAAAGAGTTGTAATTGAATATCAAGAAAAACTTTTTACACGGACAGCTGTATATCAATTAAACTTATTTTATTATATATATATAATTACTGTGATGTCTTTAATGTTTAAAGAAATTAGTTAATTCTACATGTATATTGCTTTTTAATTTTGGGGATTAGGCAGTTATTTTTGTTGGTGATTATATATTGATAGAGTGAGTGTTATTTGGGTTTTGGCGCAGCCGCATTCGCTGTGGAGAACATGGCAACCCTATCACTAGCAGTGAATTTAGTGTCATACTTCACTGAAATTATGCATTATGAAGTAGCAGATGCAGCTAACATAGTAACCGATTACATGGGTGTTAGTTACATACTCTCCATTCTTGTGGCCGTTCTTGCTGACACTTGGATTGGTAGATACAAATGCGTTGTTATTTCTGGATTCTTCGAGTCTTTGGTAAGATGAGATCCAAACTCATTGCATAATAATATAAGTTCTATATTAATCATTATTGGTAAAGGAGGCTTCTATTGAGTTGACTGGATACAGTAATATAATCTTTTCTATATCTTTATTATTTTCAAGGTCATTTTATATATGGACTATGGAGGCTTCTATGTGAGTTTAGCCAGATACAGTCATCTAATCTTTACAGTATCTTTATTATTTTGAAGGACACTTCATATATATCCCTTTCTTTGTAATCATTATCCACACACATACTACATATACGTGTATGTATGTATTTGTGTCTATATATAGAAAAAGAAATTCATTTTATGTAAAAATAATAGAGTTTAATTTTAGTCACTAAATAAAAATATATTTATCATATCAAAATAATTCACTTAAAGATATTATGTATTTTTTCATCGTAACTTATCACCAATATCATTATTGCTAGTAGTGGTAATAATAATAGTAGTGACGAAAAAAAATAGTATTTCTAGTGGTAGTGACAACAATGATATAGTGATTCTAGCAATGAGGACGATGACGGTGGCTATAGCAGTAACAAGTTACAGTAAAGAAAGTATAATATCTTTAAGTGAGTTATTTTAATGTGAACCATATATTATAATCTAGTGGGTAATATTAAACTCTCTCACTCATGTAAAAATACCTTTCTCACTATATATATATATATATATATATATATATATATATATATATATATATAGAGAGAGAGAGAGAGAGTTATACATTATGAGTGCAAAAATTTTTACATGAATATTCAATAACAAATCTTCGTATATAGTAAGTTTGTTTAATGCTAGTGTAAATGAAGGGTTGCAATTTAAAAATTATATAAATAAAATATTGTAATTTAACGTCTATGTAAATCTTTTATATATGTGGAGGTCACCTAGGGTTTAATTGATTTTATTTTATTTTTTAGTTTTTGAAAGGAATTTTCAAAAATAGTTTTCAAAATCTTTTTTCTAGAAGAGAGAAAAAAAATTGTTTGGTAAGCGTTATTTGAAAATTCTTTTGAATATGTAAAAATAAAAAAAACTTGTTTATATTTACGAAAATTTCATTGATAAAAAGCAAAAAACATATTATCATTGTATTTTAAGTTTTTAAAACGAAAACAGAAAACTAAAAAGTAAAACTACTTAAAATTGTTCCTATTTTTCAGTTTTTAAAAACTAAAAAAGCAAAATTATCTTCAAAAACTATTTTAAGAAAATAATAATCAAAAGAGTTTTTTAGTTTGTAAATACGAAAATATTGAAAACAGTTTTATAAAACCGATGTCAATCAAACACTTATTCTTTAAGGAAATTATTCTTTAAGGATTATGATTTTAAAAAAATTAATGATAAAGATTAATAGTAACTCATTTAAGCTTTCTCTTTTAGTAGGTGAATCTCTCTCTCCCTCTCTTTTTATGTGTATGCATATAAAACCTTATAATACATTAATAAATAAAAAAACTATGGTATAATAAAGTAATTAGTAACTTTTTGACTCCAAGTGTATTGATGGTTGGAAGAGAAGCATTACAAGAAAAGAATATGATTAGTTTTAAAAAGACTTTGCATCAAGTGACAAAATCTGTCATGTTAAGAAAAAAGAGAAGTTGTATGTTTAATTTTTTTACTAAAAAAATTAATACATACATTAATATCTGATATTTGTTTATAAAAAGAAACTCTAATATAAATATAAAAACTAAGTGTATCTAACACGTTAATAAATAATATTTCCGGTTACCAATAGTGTTTCTTAATTTTTTTTATTTAAGAAGCATATTTTATTGAAGGAAAAAAGATATTATGACAAAATATTTTTATAGTTTCAATTGCCGCTTCGATCTTTTGATTTTGGGGAAAAAACTTAAAATTAAAATTAATACACAAAAATTAAATGACAAATACGATTTAGTATTTAATATGTAAAAATGAATTTTTCAATTATTTTAATTCTTACAATTAAGGACAATAGGAAAGGTTGTTCGAACCAACGCGTTCATTTAACTGTAATGTGAGAGGACTATTTCTTTATTTGAAGATGATCAGACCTTCTTCTATATATTCAGTGAGTGTAATTTAATTCGCAAAGCACGCTGAATTTGTGGCCATGATATGAGTTTGATTTGCGAAAACTACACTCTTGGAGTAAAAAAAATATTAATAGTTACTAAATCTTGAGACAAATGATTATAATATTATTGGTAAAAAAAAAAAATACTTCTTTCCTATATATCGCTCTCATATAATTTCGGAACTTCTTCCAAACCTTAACCCTGTCTTGGATTTACAATAACCTTTCTCTCCTTTCTCTTTTAGTGTTTAAAGGAGATATTATTAGAAAAATTCCCTACCTAGTATTAATGTATTGGAAATTTTTCCTTGCACCCTTGTAATTTTTCATGCACTAAGTTTTGAAAGTCTATCTTTTTTTTTGGGATTAGACTTTCTGAAAATAGTAAAAATGTGTTGATTTTTTGCATCTAAGAAAAATAATGCTAGAACAGTATTCTTTTTAAAATTTTAAAAACTTAAAATTAAAACTAATTTTTATTGTTATAAATTTAAAAACTAAAAATCACTCCCAACAATGTTTTACACAATACAGTACATATTGCATGTGCACCCATAAGGCCACTAAGTTAGTGTTAGTGGTATTATACCTTATACGTTACTAAATTTGGGCGTGCTAAGCTAAGATCCTATTTTTGTTTATTTAATATTTTTAGAAATATATTATATATATTGTTAATATATGTTTTTAAAATTAGGTCAATTCAATCTAGATCTATTTAGATAATCAGCTCAAAAGGATCGAATAAAAAAACTTATTTCTATTTAAGGAGTTTTCCTCCCTACATCTCTATGATTTCTTCATACACCTTCATAATTTTTAAAAATATAAAAAATATTCTTAGGTGAAAAAAAATAAAATTTTCATCTCTCTCGCGCCTCTTGTCTTCTGCCACTCCTTCATCATCCCGTTGTAGACTTTGTGTTCCAGTGAGTGACATTGCAGTGAATCATTCTTCCTTTCTTTTGAAGTGTGCACTTTTATCTCGTTCCATTTTACATTTGCAATGGTGTCTTTCATTTCGCTCCCTTTTCTTTTGCAATGAACTTGGAGTTTAGTATTTAAGAAGTCTGGATTGACCTATTTGGATTTGCAAAATAAGCTGGTTTTGTAAGTCTGGATTATCGAATTTGGACTTATAAATTTTTTTTACAAGTTTGGATTAGTCAATTCAGACTTGTAAAAAATTTGTGAGGCCGGATTAACCAATAGAGACTTGCAAAAGCAAATTTTCTACAATGAAAGTCGCGACAGTGAACAACGATGGAGGTCGATGGAGAGAACCAATGGAGGTCACGACAGCGAACGAAGGTTGACATGTAGCAACAAAGGAGGTGCGTCCAGATTTGAAGGAGGAGAAGGATGAATAAAGAGAAACATGAGATAGATGAAGATTTTAACTTTTTTTACCTGATGATATTTTTGACATTTCAAAGATTATAGAAATGCATGTAGAAAAACTCTTATTTCAGTATCTTTTTTGGAGTTCAATCTAACTTATTATAGCCATTATCGAGACATGATGGGTGTAAGAATAGATAGCGAGATACCTACTAAATATCTATAAGAACTAGAAGAGTAAAAAAATATTTGGACTCATAAAATTTATTTGGATTTATGTAAATATGTAATTGAAGTGTGTATATTCCTACGTTATTATTGATTTTTATTTGAATTTATGAAAATCTTATTGTAATAAGTATTATTGTTAGCATTTTTTAGTCTGGAAAGCTGCCCTGATCCTTTTATGTCTCCAGAATCCAACTTAAATTTCACACTACCTCAAAAATAAATTTGAATAGAGTAAGCTAAATTCATACTGCTAATTTATTTAAATAGTTTCAAATCGGTTTTGATGATAGTCGAAGAATGTCTATTTTTTATGGCTTATTTAAAACATTACAAATGCACAAGTGTGTTGTGATTCTTGTGAATTGTGCTGTAGGGGCTAGCATTGCTTACTATACAGGCACACATGGTCAGCTTGAAGCCACCCATTTGCAACATTTATGTGAAAGGTTCAGATTGTGAAAAGCTTAGTGGCAAGCCAGAAGCATTTCTCTTCATTAGTCTCTACTTGTTGGCCTTTGGCAGTGCAGGTTTGAAGGCTTCCCTACCATCACATGGTGCGGATCAGTTTGACGCGAGAGACCCCAGAGAAGCAATGCAAATGTCAAGCTTCTTCAACGGTCTCTTGTTAGCAGTTTGCATTGGTGGTGTAGTCAGCTTAATTTTTAATGTATATATACAAGACCACTACGGATGGGACTGGGGCTTCGGAGTCTCCACATTTGCTATTGTTTTAGGCACCATAACTTTTTCCTTTGGATTGCCACTATATCGAATTCATGTTGCACGTACTAATAACAACATTATTGAGATCATACAGGTATAGACCCTTTTTAATTGCCTCTTTGTTTTAATTTGTTATGCATATAATATATATAAGTACACTCAAACTCTAATGAAAAAACCAAAAATATCTAATTTTATATGAATGAGAAGAGCAAATCTTAATTATTAAAATAAAAATTAATTATTAAAATTAATCATTTATTTTTTCTTTTTTAACATTTATTATTTGTTATTATTTTTTTTCTCTTTTCTTTCTTAATGACTTAGATTTTTTCTTTTCTAAGTAGAATTATACATTATTTGTATTTTGTTCTTATAGAGAATATTATGTCATTACTTCAATTATAAACACCATGGCAATACACATGAATTGGTTTTTATACGTTTGATACGGAGAAAAATGTCAAAGTTGGAATTGTGTTTGTTTTAAATTCTTCGTTTCTATTTTGCAGGTGTATGTTGCTGCAATTCGCAACAGAAACCTTCCCCTCCCTGAAGATCCTATTGAACTATACAAGATTGAACAAGACAAAGAAGCTTCAGTGGAGATAGAGTACCAACCTCAGGGAAATATTTTCGGGTTCAATCTCATCACTTGTATAAAAAATTAGTGATATATATGCTATTTTTAATAGCTTATGTACTAAACCTGATACAAGAGTAAAAAGTCTTACATTTTTACATTTTATAAAGCAAAATGCTTCTTCTGTCTGCTATATCACTCCAATTCCAATGCATCTAGTTCTAAAATTTGAGGTTCCTTTTCACAGGTTCTTGGACAAAGCAGCTATCCAAAGAAATTCTGACGTGAAAACTGAGAACCAAGATACTCCAAACCCATGGAAACTATGCAAAGTTACCCAAGTAGAAAATGCCAAAATTATTCTAAGCATGCTCCCTATATTCTGCTGCTCAATCATAATGACCCTTTGCTTAGCGCAACTCCAAACCTTTTCTGTTCAACAAGGCTCCACCATGGACACAAGGATCACCAAACATTTTAACATCCCACCTGCATCCCTACCAATCATCCCAGTTTCCTTCTTAATCATTATAGTCCCTTTCTATGATCGCATTTGTGTGCCTTTTGTTCGTAAATTCACTGGTATTTCCACTGGCATTACACACTTGCAACGCATAGGCGTTGGCCTAATACTTTCCTCTATCTCCATGGCAATTGCTGCAGTCATAGAGGTCAAAAGAAAAGGAGTTGCTAGAGATAACAATATGCTTGATGCCTTGCCAGTAAAACAACCATTGCCATTAAGTATATTCTGGCTTTCTTTTCATTATTTTATATTTGGCATAGCTGATATGTTTACATATGTGGGGCTTCTTGAGTTTTTCTATTCAGAAGCACCAAAGGGGATTAAATCCACATCAACGTGCTTCCTTTGGTGCTCTATGGCCCTTGGCTATTTTCTAAGTTCCATATTGGTGAAAATTGTGAACATTGCCACCAAGAATATTACAGCCAGTGGAGGGTGGTTAGCTGGGAACAATATTAACAGAAACCATTTGAACCTATTCTACTTGTTCCTTTCCATATTGAGCTTGATCAACTTCTTTATCTATTTGTTCGTTTCAAAGAGGTACAAGTACAGGTCTCAACACACTG
Source organism: Psophocarpus tetragonolobus (assembly GCA_037954015.1). Classification (NCBI taxonomy): domain Eukaryota; kingdom Viridiplantae; phylum Streptophyta; class Magnoliopsida; order Fabales; family Fabaceae; genus Psophocarpus; species Psophocarpus tetragonolobus. The sequence goes on from CM075690.1 coordinate 25,371,802, forward strand.
CAGTTACCGATGTCAATTCAAAGGAGTGAGTACTAGGAGATGAAGGTTTAGATTAATATCATTAATATGTAAGGAGTGAAAAATTAGGTTTCTAGTTTTCTTTGTCAAATATATTTAGCAAATTAATTAAGGACTGCAATACTGCATATTTATTTTCCTTGTATTGTCTTGAGTTATAGCTACAGTTTCTGAGAAATCCCTGAGAAAATTTTCTTCTACCTCATTCCTCTGGATATATTTGATTTTGATTTTTCCTTTTAATTTCCTTTATATTGTATGAGTAAATTATCTCAATACTCTTGAGGTTTGTGACAACTCTTTACTCTTTGTAACCATGAGTGAGTGACACTCTCTCCTGTTAATAGTGTTAACTCTATGTTTGCAAACCTTACATGAAATGCATACGATATTTAGTGAAATTTGAAAGGCTGAAATACTATAACATTAATCCTTCTGGTTCAAAATTTGGAGACGCAAGTTTCTGACTCACTATTTCGCCTTGAGTTTTGGGTTTCTTTTTACTATTTTGTATTTGGCATAGCTGACTTGTTTACCTATGTGGGGCTTCTTGAGTTTTTCTATTCAGAGGCACCAAAAGGGCTTAAATCTACGTTAACTTGTTTCCTTTGGTACTCTATGGCCCTCGGCTATTTTCTAAGTTCCATGAAAACTGTGAACAGTGCCACCAATTATATCACTACAAGTGGAGGTTAGTTAGGTGGGAGCATATCTAAGAATATTATATTGTGAGGACAATATTTATATACATAAATTAGTGGACAATATTTATATCATGTATTAATTTTTATATTTCTGTGTCTGTGTGTGTGTTTGCGCTTGTGTGCTAAAGAAATATGTGTGTGTGTGCGTGCGTGCGTGTTAAGGAAATTTCTTAATACCCCCATTTGTTATTTTCACCTCTCCAAGGTTTATAATTTTTTGCAAATTCCTAATTTATCCTTACCCTTATTTGATTTTTAAACTTTTGAATTTATTTTTTTTATCATCTTCTTGTGGATGATCTTCCTTAATTGTTTCTCTTGTGTGTCAAACATCAATTGTCATATTGTATCCTATTGTATATTTCTAATCATTCTACCAAGTCTTTAAGGTATTATTCGTTGATTTAAACATTTTTTAAAAATGAAAAAGACAATTTCATTAAGGTATAACTTTCTCAATTTAAGGTTTATGGTTTAGGATTTTTTTCTTTTTTTGCATTTTTTATCGATTATAATTGGCTTAAAGTGGTTTCGTGTGACGATCGTGGAGGTTTTGTAGTGTTCCGTATCAAGGGTAAGGAAGGTTATAAGGTGGGTTGAAGCAATATAGTTAGTATAGAGGAACTGACAAAATTGGTGCAAGGAGTAGGGGTTGGGTAATTATAGGTGGTTTTGGGATAGGGTAACAAGGATTTGGTTATGGTTAAAGGAGAAGGAAGGGGTTGCAAAATCTGTAAACACTAGACCTAATGAAGATAACCATTCTAGGCCTAAAATCATATCAACACCCTCAATATAAATAGCAAAGAACCACAAATGAGTGTCCCTGTAATTGCAATGGTACAATGAGGAACAAACCTTCAAATGAATATGAGCATCATTTCTAGCCATTACACCAAATTTGAGGTTGGTTGGGTAAGTAAGTCAAGATGCATAGCAAGCTGGGGCTGGAAGATGTTATGCAAGCTCCCTGTGTCAATCAGAATAGTAATAGTTAGCCCTTGAATGAAACCTTGAAATTTAAAGGCCTTAGGAAAGGGCATTCGAAAGTGGCTTGAGAGGACAATGTTGGAACTAAAGACTTCGGAAAGCATGGAGTATCCCTTTTGGTGTTTTGGTTTTGAATTTTACTTCTTAGTTTTGCTCTAATCAATTTTATGGTACCAAACACGTTTGATAGGTATAGATTTTGGTAAAACATATGCTCCTGTAGCTAGATTAGAAGCTGTATGCTCTTTCTCACTTTTGCATGTGTGTTTGACTTTAAACTATATCAAATGGATGTGAAAAGGTGCCTTTTTGAATGGTTTCCTTGATGAAGAATTGTTTGTTTGACAACCTCCTAGTTTTGTAGATCATAGGTTCCCTCATCATGTGTATAAGTTTAAGAAAGCTCTTTATGACGTTAAGCAAGCTCTCAGGCAATGGTATGAAAGGTTAAATCAATTTCTCTTGTCTCAGAACTTTGAAAGAAGAAAGGTTGACAAAAACTTATTCATAATGAAATCTTCTAAAGACATTCCGTTGGTTTAAGTATATGTATATGATATTATATTTGGTTCCACTAACACATCTCTTTGTGAGGGCTTTTTCCAAAATGTAGGGGGTTTGATATGTCAATGATGGGGGAGCTGAACTTCTTCTTAGGCTTGCAAGTCAAGCAAATGGAGAAAGGAATCTTCCTTCATCAAATCAAATATACAAAGGAGCTGCTAAATAAATTTGATATAGAAGAATGCATAGTCTCCAATATTCCTATGGGAACCAACTACCATCTAGATACTGACTTAAAAGGACATCCAATAGAAATGTCCAAATACAAGGGAATGATAGGTTCTTTACTATATTTAACTACTAGTAGACCTAACATTATGTTTAGTGTTTCTCTGTGTGCTAGGTATCAAGCTACACCAAAAGAATCACACATGACTGCAGTAAAAAGGATCATGAAGTACCCGAAAGAACACTTGATGTGGGATTGTTGTATCCTAAAGGTACAAATCCTTCCTTAATTGGATTTTCTGACTCAAACTTTGCAGGGTGCAAGTTAGATAGGAAAATCACAAGTGGAACCTGTCATCTATTTGGTAACGGTCTAGTATCTTGGACAAGCAAAAAGCAAGCCTGTGTGGTCTTATCAACTGTCAAGGCAGAATACATAGCTGCTGGAAGTTATTGTGCTCAATCCTTATGGCTAAAGCAGCAACTTGAAGACTTCAGGATCACAATCCACAAAATACCTCTCAAATGTGACAATACAAGTGCAATAAATCTGACAAAGAATCCTATACTTCATTGAAAGACAAAACATATAGAGATTCGTCATCACTTTCTGAGAGGCCATTTAGAGAAAGAGATTGTGTAGTTCAATTCATAGAAACAGAGTTCCAACTAGCTGACATATTTACAAAACCTCTACCAAGAGAAAGGTTCTACAAGCATAGAAGAGAGCTTAGTCTTTTGAAAGAAAATTGAAGTTGCATTTCTGCAGAGTTTCAAGCTATTTCTGTGATGAATTCTGCTGCATAATATTGCAGTATTTTACTGGTTTATGCAGAATTTTGCTACATAATAAGTGCAAAATTTTTGCAGCTTTGGTGTAGTTTTTTTTAAAACCTTCTCATCTGGTTTTCTCTCTTATAAAATTAACCATTTTATTAACATATTTCTCTACTTACCTTTTTGTTTGAAGTTCCAAAAGGGATAGAAGTATTCGTGGATATTGGAATTTGCTCAATGGAAGTTTGAATGACTCATTCTCTTTGCCTAATTTGAAGAGGACCAATCAAAGTGTTTGATTCAAGAGCAAATGCTAGAAGACGTTAAGAAAATACTAGAAGACATTAAGCAAATGCTAGAAGATGTTAGAAGAGTGGTGTTTGGTTCATCAAAACCAAAAAGGGGGAGATTGTTGGAACTTAAGGCTTTGGAAAGCATGGGAGTATCTCTTTTGGTGTTTTGGCTTTGAATTTTACTTCTTAGTTTTGCTCTAATCAATTTTATGGTACCAAACACGTTTGGTAGGTGTGGTACTTGTATTATTTATTTAGATAGGCTTAAGAATGTGTTTAGGGAGTTTAAAAATAGATTACATAGGTTGGGAAGTGTTGAAAAATCCTCAAAAGTGAAAACTATGGTAAGGTAATCAATTACCTTATTATGGTAATCGATTACCCTTCGAGGAATTTTGGGTATGAGATTACTGCTCTCGGGAGTAATCGATTACTTGAAAATAATAATTGATTATTTCATAGAACATGCATTCTGGACCAGTTTTGAGCAGCATATCAGGTAATCAAGTAGGTAATCGATTACTCTGATTCAAAACTCGTAAAAGCATTTTCTAAACTGATTTTAACTAACTTTTGAAAGGTCTATCGAATGTTTGGTACTCTTAACTATTTTACCCAAAATTCTCTCCAAGAACCATACCCATTTTTTTATGATTTGAAGGTTCAAGAAATTCAAGATTCAAGGAAGAGACTACATTAAGATTTGATCTATCTTGTTGGGTATTCATTATTACAGGTGATATTGTTCTATACCATCTTTTTTTTGCACAATCTTTTGAGGTGTTCTTGAGATTATTGTGAAATCTTGCAACGAGATGTTGTGAGTGAGACCTTGTGAGTGGCGAGGTGTCACAATACAACAAACTTTTGGTGGGTGCAAAATGAAGCTTTTTCTTGTGTGGTTTGAATCTTTTCAGGTGTAAAATTTGTATGTGTGGTGTGCATGTATTGAGATTTTAGTGGAGAGCATATTAGCGAGAGGCTAAGTCTGAAACTAGATGTACGTCAAGATGACTGAACCATATAAATCACTATGCAATTTCTCTCTTCCCTATACTCTTTAATTCTGAATTTTATTGAGATTTTGGATAACCATTGATTTGCTTTTTGAAGCTGAAACAATTTTCTGCAGTTTTCTTGCAACAGATCACACTTTACAATACTTTTATTTTGAGTTTGGATTTGGGTAATTGTAATAAGAATTGTGGGTTTGAAATTTGATTCAATTCTTTATTTGCCCATTTCTTTTGTGTTTGGTAAACTTGTTGGTGCAATTCATATTGTATTTTCACTAATTGCAATAGTAAACCATTATTGAAGGAATTGCTATATATCAAGTTTATTGTCAAATACATTAAAAGAGTTGAATTCTTGAAAAACCCATTTTTGCAAAACAAGGTAAATTTTGGAAATTTCTAAAAATGGGCATATTTGAACTACTATGATACAGTTGAATAGAAAAAATTTTGAAAAATATTTTGTTGAATCTATTCAACCCCGTGTCTAGATTCCCCCTAGGACCAACAAACAACTGAAAATGGATTATGTCCTCCTCAATAGGTTCTGAAAGAGGAACAACTTCACTAGCGCCCCTACAATCCAGTTCTTCATCTTCCACTAGAGGTAAAAGTAGCTTATTGTTTGTGTATTTGTGTTTAGTTACAAATTTTTCATTAAAATAATAGCATAATTCTAGGCATGATGCTCCTGTATTTGTGCAGTTGTCATTCCTTTATGAGATGGGAAGGAAGTGAGGGTTGTACAAACAGGGTTGTGAATTGTGCAGGCTTACTTCCTGCAGTAGATAAGTTGTTAGAAAGTCTAGGTCCCTTGTAGCGTCTGTCTTAGAGCTTATCCTTAACTAACTTAGTCATGCCAAAGGCCTAGGAAACTATATATGGTTTGTGTAAGGCTAGTTCACGTCTTATGTCCAGAATTAATCCTGAGAGAAAACGGTTTAGAATGGACTCTTCTGAGAAGCCTCTAACTTGGTTGCATAAATGTTCAAAAGAAACCTAATATTCAACAACAGAACCTGTTTTTCTATGTTTAAACAAGTCAGCTTCATAATTTTAGCAAAAGTAGAAGACCCAAACGATGTTCTAGAGCCTGGGTAAAAGACTGTCAATCATGTAGTTGGTTATTATTAAACATCTACTTAAACAACTAAGTGCATCCCTTGACATGTAGAAGTTGAGTAAAGATGGTGGAATTTGATAATATTCAGAAAAATGTTCTGCTTGGAATAACCAGTCTAAGGGAGTTGAGCCATCAAATGGTGAAAGGGTTATTTTAGGATGTGCAAGGGTGAAAATGGTAAAGGGTGTGTGTGTAGGGGAGAAGCAAAGGAAAATGGTTGGGTGGGGGTAAAGGTGTGGGGTGGGCATGACAGTGTGGGAGAAAAAGGGATAGATGTAAAAGGCGAGTGGATTGGAAAAGTTGTGGGAGTGTAGGGATATGTTGTGGCATGGTGACAGTGGTAAAAATTTGAGGGTTGGAACTGTTGGGGTTGACGATCAAAAGGTGGGGAGGGGGATGTTAATAGAATTGTAATAAAGATAAATGGCATTCCATAAGAATAAAAGACAATAGGATTAAATGGAATATTCATACCAGTTGATGGTAAGGAAGAGGTAGTAGCAATCGCTATGAGCTTATCTTGGAGAACATTAAAGAATGACTACAAGGCGTCTTGGTGGCTATCTTGCTGCTTCTATTGACCCTCTAATTGTTGTTGAAGAGTTGCTAACTTTTCCGTAACAACTTGAAGAGCATCTTCTGAATCTTTAGAGGTATTCTTGGGAGGCATTGTTAGGCAATGAACGCACCAAATATTAGAGAGTTGGAAAACATAAAAGATAATAAGAATAAATTGAAATGGAAATTGGTTCTCAAATTGCTTGATGGTTATTCCCTCATGATTTTTAACCTAAAGATGATGAGCTTAAATAGGAGGCCCTATTTAGGTAATTAGAAATAAACTAAAAACATAAAAAAAAGGAACAACAAGACTGGTGTGACAATCAGTAATAATCCTTTTTGGGTTTAAGGCTGCTCAACCCAGTATCACAAGGTTTCATACCCGATATGATTATTGAATAATAAAATTAGGAATAAATAATTAGTAGCGAGAAAATAAAGATTATTTTATATGCACGAGTCGAGTATAATTCAAATTTAAAAGAGTAGTTATGAATTATAAGTATCATGACTACTTATTTATTACATTGACATGTGAAGGATAACTAACCCATAAATTGTATAAATACAAGTGTCATTTGTGTTTCTACACAACACTAATAAAACTCTAGCAATCTTTTATAATTCTATTCCATATCGATGTGGGGTTGCCTGGGTGTGGAGAGAATGATAATGCAAAAGCATTTCAACGTCCAAGTCAATTGTAAGATTAGGGGTGGGTATATAGATCCAGGCTCGCGGATCGGTGTGTGGACTCTCAAGTCCGTGCGGATTTTGGACTTTTTCTTTAAGAATAAAAATTATAGGAAAATTTTGAGTCTGGTCCGTGAAACTCGCAGATTTTGCAGGCTAACTCTGTGAACTCACGGACTTGGCTCATGACCCGTTTAAAAGGACAAATTTGTCATTTTGGCTATTAGTTTGTATTAATGTTGTAATATTTTTGTTGTAAATTGTGATATTTTAGACTTTTAATATTAAAAATATTTAGTATTTTAGATTATTATAAATAATGATATAATTTTTAGTATGATACATTATATTTTAATAAATGTTATAATTTTTTAAAATTATTTTAAAAAATATATATAAATGTGTGCGGCCTCGCAAATAGGTTTGTTAAGTCCACGGGCTTCACAAGCCAAAACAGATTCTTAAAAACTAGTCCATTTATTTTGACAGACTGGACTTATCCTGTCCATTTAAAATGCAAATTTCATACATATAACTTAAACAGGCTAGATAAGTCAGTATACTCACCCCTATGTGAGATAGAGTTAGGGGAGAGATAAGAAGATTGTGATAACTTACCTATAAGAGTGTGAGATCTCTTTAAATACTAGGAAGGACAGGGAGACTAGTCACTTGAGGGAAATTAGGGTTAAAGTAAAAGGAACGCTTAGGCTGAAGGAGTTAAGCCTAAGAAGAGTTGGGTTGCGAGAATGGGACTGGGTTGAGCTGGTTTAGCTTGGGGTACAACACTAATTGAAGAAATAAAATATATATTTAATCATAACTCTTTATTTACATGATTTTGAGACCTAAGTTTAATTTCTATACAGTAGTGTAAAAAAGTTGTACACGTTTAATCATAGCTAGTCATGTTTAGAGTTTATGATGGTATTATTTTGTAAAATAATTAAGTAGTTAAACTATGTTTTTAATATGAGAATTTTTTCAGTAATTTTAGCATATAAATTTTTTCTTAACTAATTAAGGTATAAAAATATTCTTTTTAATATTTTAATCTTCTATTTATTTTAACCATTAAATAATAAAGTGTCACTTTCATGATTATTATTCATGAATAAAATATGTTTTTGATAGAGGAATATATATATTTTTTTAAAATGAAACGCAAGAAGAAGGGATTTGATTACTGCTAATTGGGTGTGTGGAGTGAGAGAGAAGAGAGCATAAGTAACGGTTCCGAAATCCAGATCCGTTGAATTGAATTGCGAGTATGGGAAGTGAGGCGATGTTTTCGGTGTGGGCGATTCCACCGGAAGAGGTGGGCGGAAGATGCGCGAAGGTCATGAGCGGCCTCCGATCCGAGTTTGGCGGGCCCCAGTTCGAACCCCACATAACGGTGGTCGGAGCCATGAAACTGAGGCCGGAGGAGGCCCTGGCGAGGCTGGAATCAGCGTGCAAAGCACTGAGGCCCTTCCAGGTGACCGTGGACGGTGTCTCCACTGGCAGCTTCTTCTACCAGTGCGTTTATCTCCGCCTCCGTCCCGACCCTCACCTCCTTGAAACCAGCGCACACTGCTGCACCCACTTCGGTTACACCAATTCTGCTCGTAAGTTCTTCCGCTTAACTCTTCACTATCTCTACTCTATTCCTCGTTTCTCATTTCCTTATTTCTGTGTAGCTTACATGCCGCACTTGAGTCTTTTATACGGAGATTTGAGTGATGAAGCGAAGCAAAAGGCCCAAGAGAGGGCTAATGCTATCGATCACGCACTTGCGCTTGCTGGCTTCACCTTTCAGATAACGCGCCTTGCCTTGTACAAAACCGACACGGAAGACAAAACGCTCAAATCTTGGGAGAAATTTGCTGAATCTACTCTTACTCCCAATTAGCGTCTCTCTCTAAACTCTTTCTTTTCTTCTTTTCCATTCTCTATCATAATAATAATGTGGAATAATAAGGCATTGCCATCTCAAATTGTTTCTCATATCACCTTTTTTTTAGGCCCATTAGGAATTAGTCTGCATAAGTTTTTCGGGCAAAAAGATAGAAAGGAAAGAATTTATAAGGTCATCTGATAAGATAGAAATGAATAAATGGTGTTATTTGAGTGTTTGCATATTTTGAATGTCTAAATGTCATGATTAGTTACATATATGCACTAAGAGAAATGTTTGCTTCTACAGATCACATGTCTCATTAAATACGTACATGTCATTTCTCATTTGTTGGTCTTATTTTTAAACTAGTTAGTCCTTCGTCAACTTAACTAACAAGAAAAAAAAAATGCTACTATCACTCTTCGTTAATATACATGCAGCTCAATTCAGTTGTGCAATCAAACAGTTTATTAATTTGAGTTTATATACGCCAAGAGCCTTGATATAAGTAGCACTGGGTCTCTTATACATAATATAGTATTGCTTGACGCACTAAAGCCACTTTGGTAATTGGTATGGATCAGATGAAGAGGTTGTCACAGAGGAATCACAAAGGAGGGGCAGTTAGCTGGTGCAAAGCTCCATATATGGTTCATTCTGGTTTATGATTCATTCATGGCTAGATTAAGTTAAACTAGTTAATTCCTACCAACCTTATCAGTCCATCACAACCAGGGTGCGATGAATAAGAACTGTGCATTATTTCTTATGCACGAGCCACAGCACAAAGCAGAGTAAAGCTAAGCTCAAAATATCCCATTGGGCATATCCCCACTATCATCTCTCTGTTCTGTTTTTGTATCTTTCGGGTTCTAAATAAAATCAATCTTTTATAATGTACTGTAAACTAATTTGACGTAAAAACAGTTTCTATACAGTTCTTTCTTTTTCTTTTATACCTAATTAATTTAAATACCAATAAAACCTGCAAAATTCAATTTGTCAGTCTCATGGTGTGGCACGTTCTGCCATTATTGTAATGATGATTAATACAATCGGGAAGTTTTTGTTATCCCCACGTCTTCATATACAGAAGGACAACATTAACAACCGCGACTTGACTACTGAACCAAGCCCAAATGCCCAATCACTGAAATCTACATTGATGGCTTAGGTAGACCTAAAACAGCAAAGTTATCAAACGGACTAAAAGAAATAGAGAATACAGATCAATATTATATAATATGTGACTTAGATATGCTAGTACCATTTTCCTATTAAAATCAACATTTCATCTGGTTTTACGCTTCCAATTTTAGTTACAAGATAAAAGTAGTAATTACTAAGACAAGAATAATTTTGAATATATTTAAAAAATTTACCTTTGTTTATAGGCTAAATATTAATGTTGTTATTGATATTAATTTTTGTTATCGGTAAGATTAAACACATAACTTTTTTCCACTCTTCTCTTTCCTTTACCAACCGAATCATGTTATCTCTCTTTTAAAAATTTAACCTATGAATTATAGTTGCAGAGTGTGTTAACAGGTTCATGGTTAACTCATATAACATGCCCTTGCTATATAATGACTTATCAATGCTATGTTTAACATGTTTGGCAATAAGTGTGGATAGCCGTTGATAATTTTTTTGCCACCTACCAAATTAAAAACAAAATTAATAATAACAAAGTATTCCTAACCCCTTTTAACTTAATTCTACTCTCTCTTCTTTCATTTTACTCAGCACTGCAACACACTTATTCTTTCCCTTCTTCGTGGCAAGTTCTCTCTTTCCTCTCCACTCTCCCATCTTTGTCTCCCCTCCTCTCCCCCACAACCACTTCTTTTCACCTAAACACCAACACACAACTTCCACCTTCTTTCTCACTCAAAACTACTTTATTTTTCTGGCAATTGTGTATATTTTGTCGTGTGTAATTTTTTTTTAGTTTTTGTTTGTTCTATGAACCAGGTGGGTTGTGGTACGTAAAAGGATTCAACAACTGATGAACTATGGATCAACTGATCCATAGATTTTTTGAATGAGATACGGACTAACTAGTCTGTAGTTGTGTAATCTCTTTTGTCATACAAATCAAATGATCCCTAGAATTAGGACATAAAGCTATCAACCAAGTAGTCCATAGTTGTGGATGTTAGGTAGACTTACTCAATAGTATATATGAATTGACCTCTGAACTAAACCAAAGAAATAAATCTTTGTATGCTCTTAAAGATATTAATTAGGTCTACTCAAAATAAATTCAAAAACAAAAAGGTAAACACAAGAGAAAAATGAGTACATAGTATGGACTAAACATGATTTCTATGACAAAATAAATATTATAAAATGAAATTACTAAAGAAAATATTGAAAATGAATTTACAATTTATTTTTAATTTTTTTTAAGCTTGCAGCAGAAACCACATCATTGTTCAAAAAGCCACAAAGGTGTGGAATCCAAAGGATAACTCAAAATGCAACAAAAATTAACACGCACTTGGAATATAAAAGCACAAGATCAAGAATCTAAAAACACAGATAGAAACTTTAATTCAAGAAGAGAACACAAAAATTTAAATTCTATTTAGATTAATATAAAATACAATGAAATAAAATTTCAAATTTGAAATATCAATACTATTTGTTATAAAAATTGGATAGTTGAAATAACAAATCTAGATCATGACTGACATATAACTAGACTATGTACTCATTAGAGCACTTAGAACTCAAAATTATGGAGCCAAGGTTTGAACTTGTAATCTATGATTAGATCTCACACAGAATACGATTAAAAAGTTGAAACCAGATTCAAATAGAATTCAAAATTTCAACTCAAACTTTGGAGCCAAAACAAACTAGTGCATGTGTTGTATAAGTGATGCAAGAAAAGAATGACTCAAATGTGTGTTCTCCTTCAATTTTTTATTCAACTCTCTAAGGAAGGTCTAAATTCAAAGATTGAATTCAAACTATGAAGCCAAAGACTTGCACAAAATAAAGAATCCAAACACAAATTTTGTTTTAGGAATTTGTTGAATCAAAAGAAAACTAAAGAAGACAAACACCACTAGACATGAAATAAAAAGGGATGAACAACAAAGATATATAAAAATGAAAGCAAGAACAACATCAAAATATAATGAACAAAACGAAAATATGAAGAGGAAAACAAGAACAACACAAGAACACAAAATTAGACAAGAATTAGAAGACGACACCTCAAGGAAGATAACTCTAGATACCAAATTATGCAAACATAAGCCTCATGTCCTTGATCAACTTCCAAGAAGAGGTGTCTAATGAAGTGGATGATGGAAGAGAAGAGAAATCGCCACTCATAAAGGAGATAAAGTATGATGTTTGTCACAAGAGAAAGACCCTTAACGAAAGCTAGAAAGGGAGATCATCTAGATTTGAGGAACTCGACCAAAGAGAGCAAATGCTCTCACTTAAGAAACTCTAATTTTGTATTCAAATTCAAAAGTGACAAATGAGAGGAAGGGGAGTTTATTTATAAAGTGTATGAGTGAGTTGGGTAGACTAGACTATGGTTTGGATTAACCAACGGTATACTAACTCTGAGTGAGTCAAATAAACCAAGGTTAATCATGCTTCTTCCTTGCTCCCTCATGGACGTGCAAATAGAAGACAAGTGGAGGACAACTAGAGCCAAGCTGTTAGTTATACTTTATATGCTTTGTATATACTATATGCTTTGTATATACTAAGGGTTGTGAATATAAGGAGAGGGGTCTGATGTAATCACACAACCAACATCCATGACTCAAGTCCACCTTACATACACACACTCCACGTGCTAACTAAATGCACTCATAAAAATAAAAGAAAACACATACAATAATGTAAAGGTCAATTATAAGAGTCAACTCACTAAAAAAAGTAAAATCGATACCAATACAAGGAAAATCCTTTCAAAGAGTCCTTGAATTGGATTACATCATTAAATCTATTAGATTTGTTTTTTAACTTGTAGTTAATTATTTTATAACAAATCTAAACATATAATTGTTCATGCTTATATCTTGTTGATTAGGACGTAAGTTTGGGATTTTGCAACAGCTCCTCATGAATATAAAATGATTGTTTGGTTCAATTTTTTATTTGTTTGGGTTGAATTTGTTTAATTCAATTATTGTATTGGATTAAATTGATTTATCAATACTCCTAGTTATTATTAAATTTGAGAAATTAAAAAAGGAAACATAATCAACACCAAGCTGTTAAAAAATAATTTTCAAATGATACATGACTGATAAGTTATCCGGAATACCAATGGAATAACCTAAATACATGGGATAAAAATACAGATTGCCTCCTTATAAAAAATAGACATTTCTAAACTTACATCCCATGAAGTCTTTGTGTCACTAAAACCCTTTGAACTATGCTTTTGCTGAAACCAGCAATCTGAGTGAATGTTCATCGCGACAACCTCACATTCCCCTTCCCCTTCTCCAACACACCAACAGCAGTCAGGTTTAGCTTAACCAGGTCAGAACCTCAAGAACAACTCCCTGAACCTTCAACAACCCCAGCCAAAAAAAATTTCACCCCCATAATCCCTGCATTCCACATTCTGTAATGCCATCATCTAAAGCTCCACCGAGCAACCTCCTCATATCATGACCAGAATCTCATGTTTGAGTCACCCACAGCTCCCAATCCCATGGTAAGTCATATGCAATCAAGATCATCTTTGCATTTGTTTCTACTGAAACACAATCAGAGAGTTGATGGCAGAATGAGTAAGAGTCACAGGTGATGTGAATCAAAGCACGTAGGAGAAGGAATCAAGATACCTTGCCCAAAAAAATTGGCAGTAGAAAACGGAAAGGTTACAGAAAAAAAATGAGGCTAGGACACAGGGAAGAGGACGAAGTGCGGGACGTGTGCCTTCTCATAGATTTAGCTGAAATCCTCAGTTAAAGTGGAATCATATATAGTTCAAAGTGTTTAGTATAGCTCGAACTTTGAACCATTAGGTCGAGCTTACAAGCAAATAAAGAAAAAGAGAAAGAATAAGCTCACTCAACCTGTCTGACATATTAACCAACAGCAATGCTATTGTTACCAACTTTATTCTCCTATACATATCAGCTGACTGTAAAGTTAAGAATGCTGCTTTGAACAATGACATAGATTCTGTCTCAGTTTTACGTGCTTCTTTTCTGCTACCAATAGTCACCACAGGAGCAGACCCCATCTAGAAAATGATGGTATCAAATAGGGTCTCTAATTACAATATGTCGTTTGGAAAGCTCATGATACCAAAAAAAATTGCCAGCTTCTCACGGTGGAATCAAAGAGAGTCTTCTTTCTGTTCCTATCCAAGATCTTGTAGCACAACATTGTGTCAGGAACATAACCAGCACTAGCTAGTCTACAAATAAACTGGTTCAACTGTCTATTGATCTCATCTATTTGAGGATGTGATTTATCTCCCAAAATAAAAGCACGTATCTGCTTATTGACTTCAATCCAGCAACATCCGGGTTCTTTCCTTATGCCCTGTTTTTTCATGGCCCTCCGGACTTCTGCAACATCATTCCATCTTTTTGAAATTGCATAAATATTAGATAACAACACATAGGCTCCTGTATCCTGTGGATCCAACTTTATAATCTCCTTAGCAGCATATGTGGCTAAATCCACATTTTGACGAGCCCTGCATGCATCAAGCAAAGTCCTCCACGTAACAACATCAGGCTAACAATTCATTTCTTGAATTAACTTAACCATGTCACCAAGCTTTCCAGCTCTTCCAAGAAGATCAAGCATGCAGCCATAGTGTTCTCTTCCAGGATCTCCCCCATATAGGTTCTTCGTAGATAAAAAATAGTTCTAACCTACAAATAAATTGAGTGCTTCCATAACATAACACTACTTTCTACCGAAAACCTTAAGGCATTAGATTGAGTACTTCCATACTAAAACAGTAAAACCATTTTATGGAACACGAGTTCATATATAAGAAAACATAAGACCACTTTCAACCAAAAACTTTAAGGTATTAGATTATAGGTCTTTCTCAGTTATATATTACTCAACTTGCCAATTTTTTACCAATGTGGGACTTCAGCTTACACTTGCACTTCAACACAATCATGGTGCTCCAAGAGATTCCTTCTTGGCCATCCAATTAAAAATGAACTTTGCATCTTCCAAACTATCACACTTACAACATATCTAAGAGGGCATTGTTGAGGATAAGATCTTGGTCAAACTTTAGCACATGGACATGGGTTTGCCTCCCCAACTCCAACAATGACAAACTAGTGCATGCTCTCAAAACACTCATGAGTGTCGACTGATCAGCCAGAAAACCCTCTATCCTCATGCTCATGTAGAGGCATAAAGCCTCATCCCCATCACTATGCTGAGCAAAAACAGCAATAATGGAGTTTCAAACAACAGAATCCCCAGTCACCATCTCAAGAAAAACATTCAAAGCTTCTAACAACTCACCCAAATTCGAGTAAGCATCAATAAGCGCACTGCGAAGAAAGACATCAGACTCTAACCCCACGTTCATTATCCAAAAAAGCAGCTGTTTGAGATAAGTCACCTTTCACACGCTCTCAAAACACACGAGAAAGTAAACATGTTAGGCTTGACACCATCCCTAAACATAAAAACCAAGAGCCTCATGGTCCTATCATTGAGCTTGGCATTAGAGTAAGCAGATATCATAGTCGTCCACAACAAAACATTTCGTTCAGGCATGTTATCAGTAACTATGCTTCTTCCAAGAGATTGAATTTGACATACATATTGACAAGACTGTTGGTAAAAACCGTTTTGGCGTGGTACCCATTCGAGAATATGTGGTGGAGAACGCGTTTTCCTTCCCTGACAGCCCCGTGAGCCAAGCAACACTTGATGAGGTTAGAAAAAGATATAGCGCCAACCATAACTCCTCGTTTTACCATGGAATCCAACACGTGCATGGCTCTGGGAAAATCTCTTTGATAACAAAAGTGGAGTAGTGATTCGGTCTCCGTGAACACATAGTGAGGGGACGCGATACGAGAAACCAGTTACCACTGTATGAACAATAATGCCAGCAACAATTGTAAGTGCTTTCGATGTCTCATAGTTGTCGCCTGTTCAAGGAATACAACATACATATATAATTATTTTTATTTGATTTTTTTTATAAAGTATCTAAACAATATAGTACTCCTACAATAAAATTTAATCAATCCCAATGTTTAATAATAAATCCCCAAAAATATTTTTTATTTAATTATAGTTTTATTTTTAAAAATATTTTCTTTTAAAGTGGAATATCATTTTAGTCTTTTAAGCTTCTAGACAATTGCGAAAAAAAAAAAGAAAGTGAAAGAAATAAAATATAATGAAAATGAAAATTAAAATTGTTATTTAGAAAATATGAAAAATTATAAATTAAAATTATCATAAACAAACATATATTAAAGCTCAAACTGATGAAACAGGGGTTAGGGGTGAAGTAAAGGAGAAAGAATACCTTCAATCATAAAATATTTCTATTTTAAAATAGAAGATCAAAATTACGAAAAAGTGCAAGGATTAAAATTATATTCAAACCTTTTTTCTTATAATATAACGTTTGGAGTAGAAAAAAATAAAAAATATTATTCAAAAATTGTGTTCCAAATATGTTTTTATTAACATATGATAAATAATTTCTAAAAAATTGATAAATACTTTACATATATTTTTTTACGTGATATTTAAGTTTCTCAACTTTTTAAAAGTTTTCCAAAAGTGTTTTCTTATAATTGCTTTACTTATATTATAAAGTATTTTGATTTTATATTACGTGATATTTAAGTTTCTCAACTTTTTAAAAGTAAATTAAATTTTCTATTTTTGATTAAATATATTTGGTTTTTCCATCAACGTTTTTACATCAATTTAAAAAAATCCTTCTTTTTTTTCAAGCTATTTACTAATTGAATGCATACAAATATACAATTACTTGAACATATTGTTACTCATCAAAATCCATTAATAAAAATATTAAATTTCCCTAACATTTTCAATAGTTTCCATTTATAAACCCTAATTTTATTTTCAATAAGATCCTACAGAATTAGCAAGGGCAATAGTTTTTTTTAGTTGATCGCTTTTTTCCATTGTTGTCTAAAGTGATTTTTGTTTTTGTTGTAATTGATTTTATACAAAGACAAGGTATTGTAATTAATTAATTTATGCAAGAATACCCAATCGCTATTTTTGCAATCAATTTTTCGATTGTGTGAAAAATAAAAAAGTGTAAAACTCATAGTTTTACTTTACAACAACTTTATAAAACTATTTTCAGTATTTTAGCATTAAAAATTAAAAAAATTATTTGATTATTATTTTTTAAAAGAGTTTAATTAGTATACACAGTCAGCATAAAGATTTTTATGCTAATATTCAATCTCGACTCTTTATTCAGGGTAAATTTATTGACTTTACTCATTACTATTTTAAAAGTCACATAATTGAATATAATGTTTTACCAATAAACTTTTTTTAAAATAGATTCTTAAAAATAGTTCTATCTTTTAAGTTTTTTTCATTTTTACATTTTCAAAATAGTTTTTAAATAACTCTTATCAAACAAGTTTTTTTTTCCTCTTCTTTCATAAAATTGTTTTTAAAAAATATTTTTTATTTTTCTTTAAACTTTCCTCTTTATTATATTTTTATTATTTTTTTAACCAAACAAAGTATTGATAATAATGAAAAACAAACAGAAAAGTAACTGAAAAACATAAAGACTGGTTTATAAATTATAAAAACGAAAAATCACACGATAAAATTATATATTTTGTAAGACAAAAAATTATAAAAGCTTATTAATTTTTAACTTAATGTGCAACTATTAATTAATATAAAATATCGTAAGTAAAGTTCATAAATAACTAAATGAAGGAAAGGAATAGACGCGTGTGTGTTTTCTTTTTTTTTTTTTTTTTCAACAGGAATAGACATGTTTTAAGGAAAGTAAATTAAAAAATTATCTAGAAACTTTCAATAAATTAAATTAGACTATAACTTTTCTTATAAATGTAGCAATCTTAACATGCAATAGAAATTTAAAAGTCTCTTAATCAAGCAAAATATTATTGCATAACAAATAATTGTTTGACCAAGTTTTTTAACAAACTTCTTTGTAAGTCTGAAATGGTTTTCAAGTTGCCTAAAGTTACATTCTGTCCTTAAATGGAGTTTTATTTTATACCTCTTCGAAGGCTTCTTGTATTCAGACACTCTATGCTATCTGGCTAACCGATGCAAGTGATGGAATGCTCTGTTCATATCTGAAAAAATTGTTGGGATCTACCTTAGTCTTAACTTGTACTAGCCTATCAAAGTTATTTTTGAAATACTTCCTACCCCAAACACTAGCTTGTGCTAAAGTAGCATTTCCAAGTCCATTAACACCGATATCGACATCTCTATAGTTCAGATATGAACTTCTAGGTGAGTTTGATACATAAGGGGTCATGTAATCGTAGAGCCCCCGAATTAGAGATAAATATTGATTAGCAATATCTGCACCCGCTTCGTTCCAACTCACAGAGTATTGGATTTTAAATAAGTTACCAGCCCTGTGTGGAAATGGTGTTTCAAACTCAGAAACCTTACTCATTCTTCCACCATAGGGATTGAATGTGAGAACAGGTTTTTCTAATTCCATCATCTTCTTCCATATGCCTTCAAGGCCAGTTTTGGAAATGGGTTGTTGCACATAATCTGATTTCTTCTTCACATATTTCTCTGTTGTATCATGCCTTTGAAGCAAAACATTAACTGAAGTTCCCAATGGATAGTTATCCCAAAACAACACTGAATCGATCCAACTCATTTCAATGCACTGTTCAAGAACCAAATTGAGTTGAGGGAACCCTTTATTCATCACATTAAGCAGCTCTTGTGCTTTTCCAAGAAACAAGGCATTGAACTTGGCCTTTATTGTCTTTTGACCCTTTCTTGTCACAGGACTAAGAACCACTCTAATAAACAAGCCATCATGGATCTTATTAGCAACATACTGCCACTGATAGACAATATCAGAGGCACCTTGTTCTAATGTTTTTTCAATTCTGAAAACTGTGACAACCTGAGACACTGAAACCAACTTGATTTTCCATGAAACAATGACGCCAAAGCTGGCACCCCCACCTCCTCTAATAGCCCAAAAAAGATCTTCCCCCATTGATTTCCGATCAAAGGTTCTTCCTTCAGCATCCACAATTAGGGCATCCAAAATATGATCCACAGTGATGCCAAACCTTCTCATCATGTTCCCATACCCTCCTCCACTAAAGTGCCCTCCAACACCAACACTGTGACACACCCCTGCAGGGAAACCAAAGACCTTGCTCTTCTTAGCAATGGCATAGTAAAGTTCACCAATGGTTGACCCCGATTCAACCCACGCAGTTTGTTCATCCAAGTTAACCTCTACTGCTCTCAGCGTGAACATGTCCACGATCACAAATGGGACTTGTGCCATATACGAAAGGCCATCATAGTCATGCCCCCCACTTCTTACTCTGACTTCATACCCAAACCTTTTGCTGCAAATGATTGAGGCTTGGATGTGGGACACATGAGATGGTGCAACAATGAAGACTGGTTTTGGAGTTGTGGGGGAACTGAATCTCAGGTTTCTGACGTAGGATTCCAACACGAAAGGGTACGAGGAGTTATTGGGGAAATAGGTAACAACAGAGATTGGATGAGAAGGGTCAGAATTGAGAGAAAGGCATTGGAGAATGGTCTCTGATGTTGCCATTAGAAAGTGCAGAATACAGAATGAGAGAATGGGTAGTGTGACAGTCATAGATATGATTACCATGGATTTTGTAATACTATACTTGCAATACATACTTAAGAGAAGGAAGACATATATATATATAGAGAGGGAGAGAAAGAGAAAGACATATCTCGTTAGAAAGCCAAATATACATAAGAATGAGAGAAGCAAATTTTAGCCATTGAAATAAAAATTAATGGTTGAGATAAACTACTTATTCTCTCTTTCATCATTCATTATGTAACAATGTTTCTTCTCTCTTTTCTTCATGACTGAAATCTTTTGAATATTCTTCTCTCTTATCTCTCAATTGTTGAGATTTATTTTCCTCATTCTTATATAAAATTATTTTTCTCATTATATATGCCTCTGTCACAATCAAATACTATGGATATTTTGTTTAAAAAATTATTGCAAAACACAACTTGATTCATGTTCTTAACCCCACAAGCAAAATTCCATTGTTTTTTAAGTCACAAGATTTGTAAAAATGCCAACTTACTAGCACAAAAAATTAAAGAAAGAGAAAGTAATAAAAGAATGAGAATATTAAATATTTTTTTATTTCTATGTCAATTTTTTTAATTATTTGAATTTAAAATAAAACGATTAATATAATTGATTAATTTGGTTAAAAAATAAATTTTAATTTAAAAAATTATATGCCTATTTCTAAGAAACCAACATTATCATTATCATGTATATGAGTGTCTCGTGAACAAGTTGGGCCTTGCTAACTAGTATCATACGTCCATTCGTTAAGAATAATTAATATGCATTGAATGTTTAAAAAACTATAATTAACTATATTGTTAAATAGATTTTTATTTGAATAAAGCATTAACGTGTTTTTACTTTATTTAAAGGACAAAAATTTCCATAAATATTATATAATTTTAATTGACATTTTAATATGGTTGAAAATTGTAAAATAAATTAAAATAAAATAATCTTAACATTTTTATTTTATATTCTTACTATTTTGATTTTTTTTATTTTTAATTTTTAGCGTTAATATAAAAAATAATAAAAAAATATTAAAATTATTTTATTTTAAATTTTTTAAAGTTTGTTTGTACGTTAAATAAAATATCAATTAAAAATATTGATGAACATTTTTATCCTTTAACTAAAATAAAAATGCATTAATAATTATTCAATCATAATTCATTTAATAATATAATTAATTATAAATTTTTATAAAATTCAATGTTGATTAATTATTTTTTTCTTATTAGCATTAATATACTTTTAAATATACGTGATCTTAAAATTTAAACAACTCAAAGTAACTGCTCCTATTGCCTGATAATAAACTAATTAATTTAGAGAGTATGCATTAAAAAAAATTAATTGAGAGTAAGTGGAGAAATTACGGGGCACTAAATTAATGGTCTCACTAATCTTTAAACGATACATAATTAAAGGTTGTTTGATCGATTTTTTTTTTTACTTTATAAATAGTATAAGGATTAAATATATTTTAAAATCATGATATATTAATAAATTTGATAGTAATTTTTTTATTTTGTATTGAGTTTTTAATAATTTTTTTAAAATTTTTCTTAAAGCGTTTAAACTGAATTTAAAAAGTTATTTAGACTAATTAAGATAGGTTGAAAATATATATGCTTGTTGTATTTAGTTTTTTGAAAGGAATTTTTTTAAGAATTTATTACTTATTTCATATCTTCAAAATGTTGTTTAAAAATTTAAAAAAAAAATTATCACATCCAAGGGTTTTCCAAGTTTTACCAAAATATATATCCACACAACATATTTCTTTAATTTATAAATATAATATTTCCAAACACTTACGGGTTAATTGATTTTAATTTATTTATTAGTTTTTCAAAAGAGTTTTAAAAAATAGTTTCTAAGAATTGTTTTCTGAGATAAGAAAAAAAATTGGTTAATAAGTGTTATTTAAAAAATATTTTTAAAATGTAAAAAAAAAAAAATTGTTCATCTATACTATTAATAAAAGGAATACTCCCTGTTTATATTTATTTCAAAATACTTATTCTACCCTTATACCTATTTTAAAATTAAAAAATAAATTAATTTGTCCTTAAACCCATAACCTCTTATTTTAAAATAAAAAAATAAATTAATTTGTCATTAAAGAGACTTGAATCCATAATCACTCACTCCTTAAATGTAAATTTTACCACTAGACTAATCTTAAAACTTTAACTAAAAGTTTACTTTAAAATATTGATATACAACATACATAATTGTTCAATTATATCTATGATTTATAATATATGATATTATATAATATACTATATATTTATACTTCTATACTATTAATACTATTAATAAAGGGAATACCCTCTTTTGACATCCACTTTTCAAAATACCTATTCTACCCTTACACCTATTTTAAAATTAAAAAATATATTACTTTGTAATAAAGAACTTGAACCCACAACCTCTCACTCTCCAAACATAAATTTTACCACTAGACCAACCTTATAACTTTAACCAAAAGTTTACTTTAGAATATTGATATTCAACATACATAATTGCCCAATTATATATATAATTTATAACATATGATATTATAGAGAGACTTGAACCCACAAACTCTCTCATCTTTCCATTTTTCATATTTATTGCATATTTGATATATACATTGATGATCTGACATATTTTTATCATATTATCTAAAACAAAAAATATAAAATTAACAAAATATATTTCAAAACATGTCATATAATAATTTATATTTCAAAATATAAAACTTTACAAAAAATATTAAATTAAAACTCTAAAATTATTATAACATATTTAAATAGAAATGTGATTAATCAAAAACAAAAAAACAACGTATTTTATGTATGTTTTGAGTTATCAAAACAAAATTATAGAACTAAAAAGCAAACTACTTGAGTCGTTCTTGCACTTTTAATTTTTAAAAACTAAAATTATTTAAAAATAATAACTAAATGAATTTTATAATTTTAAATATTAAAATATTAAAAATAATTTTATAAATCTGAAGCCAATAAAAACTATTTCCACCAAGTATATCTAGGAATTATCAAATTGGAATACCATGGGTGGAATGTTCTCCGAGGTTATGCATGAAGGAAAAAAAAAGGTTAACTTATTAGGCACAACAAAGAAGAAAACATGAAAGAGAAAGTAATAAAGAGTGAGAAATATGTAATATTAATAATTAATTAATCAACTAATTGATTTAAAGAGTTACTTGTTGAAAATTTATGAATATTCAACTATGATTTAATCTATGGAGTTACTTAAGGGTATTTATAAAGAAAGTAACTTATTTAGGTTGTTATATGCATTAAAAATTATAGTAAGTGATTTTTATTGTGTTATGTCATTCAAACATAAATTTATTCTAATGTTAAGAAATTTCAATAAATACACTTTTTATTTTTTTTCAGTTATTAATTGTGTTAAGTGATCTCATATTAAATATATTATTTTAATATAAAATTATATTCACTTATTAATTGTGCTAACGAGTCTCTATACTACATATATTATTTTAATATGAAACAATTGATTCACCAAATAACCCAAACTTAATCTAAAGATATAAATGCACTCTAATGTAAGTAGTTGTTCTTTGGGTGAAAGAAACTATGAAACAATCCTATCTTGGAGATGCTCTAGGTTTAAAAATGAGATTTTAATTTTTAATTTTTTTGTTTAAATTTCTTTAGGTATTTTTATTAGCTAAATTTTAAATTCATGCATGTCTAGCTCACTTAGTTAAGGAAGTTTAGTTGAATTGATTAAACAGAATACATGAGTTGTTGTTATAAATCATCTGACACTGTGTTCAACTAACTTCTATTAGAAGATCAACAAAAACGAAGAAAAATAAACCATTAGATAAAGAAAATTTTACATTAGATAAATCATCTTGTTATTTTAGTTTCTAGATTTTAAAAATTTTCAATCACTAAGAAAAATGTTTTATCAACAGTTAAAATCCATTGGTAATAGCTTAAACTCATCGATAACATTTTATCGACAATTTTCGACGGACAAAATTAGTTAGTAAAATAGGTATAGATAATTATTTTTTACGATTTTTTTTTGTGTAATTTTTTTATAGAATTTTCGTTAATAACATCCGTGTTTGACAAAATGTTCTGGCGGTAATTACTATCAATAATTACCAACAACTATATTTCATAAGTAACTTTCGTAGATACTTACCCAGAGAATTATCCATTGGTAACATTAGTGGATATTTTCAAACAAAGCATCTATGTAGGTAAATAGTTATAGATGATTTCCAATAAAATTATTTGTAGGTACCATTGTTTGATAGTAATTATTGACAGAAATATTCGTACATAATGTGAATGATATATTTTATTTATAAAAAAAATTTATATATTTGTTCTAGATGATTTTCAACAAAATTATTTGTACGTACCATTGTGTGATATATTTCTAACAAAAACTAACAATCATCATTTGACTTATAAAAACAATTTAAATGATATATTCTAATGTTGAATTTCTGACAATCTATCCATCAATAATGAATCATTATTTTTTTTTTCTCCTATATAAAGTCCAATACAATAAAAAATACTAGCTCTTTATAAGAAACCATATTATACAACCATTAAAATAATTCAAAATATAAATTTAACAGTATCATTACTTGGTTTAATAAGTTTAATAACACCAATCAAATCATTGTAGAAATCAATAAATATAAAAAGAAATTATTCTAGAAATTCAACACTTATAACATAATTTTTAATACCTTTTAGAAAACTAAATCGTAATTCCAACTCTAAACAATTAATAAATCACTTTAATTTTTATCTATCTCTAAATTTGCAAATGTTTATTTTATTTTCATATTTTAATTAATTAAATTGTTTCTTTATAGTGATTTAAATAAATATTTGATGTTTAGAGTTGAATTTATTCAAAATTTAAAAAAAAATGTGAGATAGAAGGTCACACTAAAATTATGAATTTTAGAAAAACTATATATAAAATCATTGCGCAGTTTTGGAAAAAAATTACTCCTTGTTTCATTTTATTAATTGTTTAAGGTTTTCTTACTTATATTTATATAAGTAATAAATGAGCTAGTTAATAAAATGTATTTATTAAAATGTCCTGAATATTATATTAGTAATATAATTGTGGTAGTTGATAATTTGACAAACACAACATGAAAAAATATTTAGATTAGTATGAATATTTATTTAGAGTAATATTACAATAAATTTATAATTATTACATTTAAAAAGTAATTAATGCCGATTAATTAGAAAAATTGTAAAAATATTAAAATGACTAATAAATTAGAATGAAAAGAGCAGTAAAATAAAGGGAGAGATAAGCAAGCAAGATATCTTGAAATTAAGTTATATATAGAGAGATTAGTTAATTAGAAGTAAAATGATAAAAAAGAACAAAATTGTGGATTAAGAATTAAATGTATTTAAAAATATTATTTAGCCTATTTTTAAAGTATGTATGGAATTAATAAAATTAAAATTTGTAAAATATTCAGTGATATACTCCATTTAATCCTATTTATAAAACTAAAACAAAATTAATGTTTACTTGTTTAGGCTTATGCATTAATTATTTCTAACCCTTTGATCTTTATTTAATTAAAGACTAAAAGACAATTTTGTTACTTGCAATTTCGCAATTTTGGTATTTCTAGTTTCTAATTCTCACATTTGATCTCTCTACTTTTGAAAAAATTTCTGAATTTTGGTTCATATGTTAATTCAGTGACTTGGATTGTTATTAAGAGTTTATGTTGAACATGTATCACATGTTCCGTTTACTCATTGGCTAGGTTTAGGTGCCTAAATGTTAAGTGATTAATATTATTATGGCTAAAATGAGGAGGACAAACAAGAAGTTAATTGTAAACTTCCTACTAATTTTTTTTAATTAAACAATTGAAGGTTAAAATCAATCCTAACATTTTGCTTTTGAAATTCTTCTTTGTCTGTTCACCAAGAGTGACTTGAGAGTAAAGGACTATGAAATGTGAGATAACGTTAGCTTCGATAGCAAGCATCATTTTTGGAGAAAGGTTTATGTGTCATGACATTCACACAAGAAAGTTGAGGAGAAAGAATGAAGAGCAAGAACTCATTTCATGTTTGAACTTCAGAGATTGATACAATGCACACAACTCAATCTCCATGAGGTTTGGCCAGTACTTTCAGTCATCATCCCAATCAAGTAAAGATGGTCAACATGATCAAGCTATCAATTCTGTGCATCACAAGCCAACTAATCACTAAATTCTCAGTTGTTCAGTTTTTATCGTAGATGACACTTAAATCTATTGTTAATTGGGTAGTTATGACTAATTCTATGTGTTTGGGCTTGGGCTTGATGGTTACCTTTTCATTCCTTTTCCTCTTTTGTATATAAACCACCTTGTATCATCATTATCAATTGGAATGACATTTTATACTGATTGAGCCATTCTCTCTATTTTTCTCCTTCACGTCCTTCGAATCTTCCCCCTTGGGAACAATGCAACCCCGCTTGACAATCGCATCAACATGATAGCAAGAAAGGTCGGCCCCCAGGATCAACACTGCGACTTGCCAGATCCCTCTTGAAGCCCTCCTCTAGGGCATACATCATCTACTCATGTGCCCCCTTTTAGACTCCTCCTCTTTCTTTGCCATAAGCAGAAAGATCTCATGCTCAATCTTCACCCTTTTTTCCTTTTCCTTCACCCTGTCCTCTTCCTTGGCATCTAAGGCCAATCAAACTCGACACAAGTCTTCCTCCAAGGCCACCTTCTGAGCCTCGAGCTCACCATTTTCCATCATACATTGTTTCACTATGGACTCCAAGCCCACGACCTTTCCCTACTCAATCTTCAGTGCCTTAGTCTTTTTAGACAGCAGCAACTTTAGCTGCTCAACCATCTTAACAATCTTCTTCCCCTCTTTAATAATTTTTTTCTTCTCCTTAACAACAACTTTAAGTTTAGCTTCAGCTTCAACACTTTTATGCTTATGTTGACGAATGGCAATAACAACCCAAAAAAGAAATATCTTAGCTAAGTCCAATGTCCTGTCAATTCCAATGTAATCCATCATTCCTATGTCTTCTTTCAACAACAACCTCTTGTCACTGGTAAACTACGTCGAGGTCAAGTTGGCATTCCACAGAGATTTTTTATTAGGAGTAACAATGCAATGATTGAGTCTTGCCACTCTCTCCTTATGATAATGGTACACCATCTGCCCCTCCAAGGAGTAGAGGAGCCTGTAACATGACAAGACGCTCATAAGCATGTAACAAGACAAGTCACCAACAAAGCAAAAACCAGATTCATGACATTTACCGGAACCACTCGGCGTAACTAGAGACAAAGCAGACTACCCTCCTTGCACCCCCAACCCTTTAGGGATGACAATCCTAGCCATGGAACCCCCACTCAGTAGCTCGGTCCTCCATTTGGCCGATGTGTCTCGAACCTCACCTTGCTTCTTGGCAACCTGGGTCTTCTTCAGCTTGGACAAAGAGGTAAGGGCATATTTTCTCTTGGCTCCCTTTTTTCTCATCATCTCCTCAAACAATTTCGTGGCTTTCTCCTTCTCAGCCTCAAACACATTCGTTCTCATTGCTTTGAAATTGAAACGTTTCATGCTACCTGCATGAGACACAGTAAAAGAGGTAAGCAAACAGAACAAACTTAATGAGCATCACCAAAAGAAAATCACAAACTGGGACACTCATTACTTAAAAACTTATCTACATCCACTGCATAATCCAAATGCAATACATTCTTTATATCCATCCTTCGAGGAAACTTATTAATGATAACTATGTCCTGTAAATCCTTCACCGACAATATCTCTTCAGGACGTGACTTGAAATGACATGGCTTCTCTTGCCACTTTGCCAGTATAATGAGAACTAAAGACTTAATCCATCTTCCTTGAAGAATAACTTTCACCAGTTCTTGTAACGTGGGTTTGCATGAACTTTAAAAAAATTATACTTGAATCTTTTCTACAAAGTGTTCAGCAGAATGAACAATGTACCCGACTGATAACCAGTCAATGAAATACACCCACCTTAGGATCCTCAACAGACCGCATAAGATCTCAAAACCACAAATGAAACCCCAATTATTTGGGTGCAATTGGGTAAGCACCATGTTTAGCTTCGACAACACACTACATTGAAAATTGAAAAACAAAAGGATCACTCCACATGTTTGAAGAGCTCGACACACACGAATGTGAAATGTGCCTCTCCTTTAGTAGCATCGAAGTACACCCATTCGTCGGCACCATAGGGCTTTGACAACACAAGGTTAGATCGATCAAAGTCCCTGCACAAATTCACTTCGCTCCGCAGTTTACGGAGCTTGACATCCGACAAAACATTGAGGGAAACATCCCAACCTCCTCAGTTACCTACTCGAAGCCTGCCTTTATTATGGAGGGAACACACATTTGTCTTTTCTCCCTTTCCTCCTTGCCTCCTCTAAGCCTATAACCTTTTTCACCCCCTCATCGATCGATCCTTCAACAATTCTCTATGCCTCATTAACATCCCTTCAATGTCCTAGCCTCCCTTGTTGTGCTCATCAATAACAAGCACACAACGTCATTTGTGGTCTTACTAGATACAACCCCCTCGACTAACCACCCATGGAAGATAGTAACCCAACACCCCTGTGGCCAAAAGGTGCAACACCCATTACTCGGTCGACCTCGAAGGCTAGGAAGGCATGTTTACCTCCCTGGAAGGTGACCACCTTGGCACCACAAGGACGACCACCTCGACTCAGCTACCTTGGCACCCATAAACAAAGACCACTACATCAGTCCTTGGTAATTGTAGTGTCCTCGGCACAGGCCCAATACAAAAAGGCCCAACTTCCTAAAAAAGGTAACCAGGAACAAATCTACAGGAAGACTTCCATAAAAAGGGGACTCAAGCTCTTCCACAAGTACATTACTCTAGACACTAAATCTCTCACCTCATTCCTACTTTAACTTGGACGTCAGAGTCCCTTTTACAGGTATCCACCTATCATCTAGGAGCTCTAGGCATTTGAGACTTAAGGGATCATGAGTTCTATCGAATTCAGGTAAGAACAATTAGTAATCTACTAATATTTATAATGTGACATAGTAACTTTTTTCTATTTTTTCTCTCTATATACTTTCTCTTAATTTATATATTAAGAAAATTATTTTTTATAAGAAAAGTTTTATTAATGAATAGACGAAACAGAAGTTGTGACTTTTTCGGACTACCATGCTTTAGAACTCAGGTTAAAAGAAAAGTTAGAACAGTTCGATTCAACAAAAAACTTTATAACTCATTCAACATGAGAATTGGATTTAATTTCCTAACACCCTTTCCAAGAATCCAATTAAATAGTTTGAACAATTTCTTGAGTATCCACAAGTGAAAATCACAACATTTCTAATCTTTCAAAGTTGTTAGACCATTGTAAATCATAAAAAAGACCAAACTATTCGTGTCATGCTCCTAGAGCCCAATTGTAAAAAAAAAAAATATTAGTATTTAATTTTACTAATTTAAGTAAAATATAAGGTAATTTTTAAAATATCTCCAGTTGAGACATGATACATGAATAAAAAATAGTTATACTTATAATTAAATAAAGTTTTTAAAAATTATAATATTAAATATGAAAAATAAAATAAATTTACTTATGTTTAAGTTAAAAATAAAATATAACTTTTTGTATATATTTTAATATTTTATTTATTTGGAACCGTGTGGATTTTGAATAGGTTGATATAGTAGTAATACAGCATTAATTAAAATTGCTGAAAATTCGTATATCGAGAATAAAAAGAGAGTTGACCTATGCGAGCTATTAATTTAAGAGAAAATATTTCATTGGAAAGGGATGTGGAGCTAGGAAGGAAATGGGAATGGGGAACTGGAAAGTAATGACTGCAACGGTTATGTAAAGGAAGTAACTGAAGACGTATTGGAATTTAGAAATGTCAACAGCTTTTTCTTCACAGCCTAACAAAAGTATTTTTGTGATGTTATCATATGATAATTTATTTTATTGATTAATGACATATTAATTTTTTATACTAATGGGAGGAGTTGAATTTGCAACTTTTTCTTTTTAATAATCTAATCCACTTCGTTACTCCTCTGTGTGTCGTTAAAACATTAATCAATGAATTAAAAATAAAAAAGATTTTGAAATGTTCAATTCTCATGTAATTTTGAATTGTCTAATTTTTTTTTTATAGAAATATTTGATTTCTTAACCAGTAAATTGACCCTAAGGTGACGTTTGATACCAGAAATATTTTTAATATTTGAAATCTTGGTTTTTTGAAAATTATCTAAAAAATGATGATTCCAAAAAGATAAATTTTTTTAATTTGTCATAAATATTGCTAATAAAATTTATATAAGATAAGAATTTTGGAAAATTTAATTGTTTACCACACATTGAATAATAATAAGAGGAATGTGATATTTTTATTGAATTTTTAATTTTTTATCATATTAAATTATTTTAATAAAACTAACATGATATTTTTATAATTACTTTTTTAGTATCACTTTTTTTTTTAAACTCAAGAAAGCTACATTCCAATCTTTCCTCTTAAAAATGATTTTTTTTGTAAAACTTGATTAAAATTTCTTTCAAGAAAAACATTCTTTTTTAGGAAATTTATTTTTAAAATAAATATCAAGCACTCAAAAAGACGTGAAAAACTAAATAAGAAAGAGTTTAATTAGTATCTAATTGTGTAAAAATTATTACACTGATATTTAATGATATATTTTTATTTATATGACGTTTAAAATATTAATTTATAAAGTTAACAAATTTACCATAAATTAAAGGTTTGTGATTGAATTTCAGTATAAAAATTTTTGCACTACAGGGGATACTGATTAAACTCAATAAAAAAATATGTTTAATTATTACACACTGACAAAATAAAAAAGTTTTACATTTACAATTAATCATATTTATTTATTTTACATGATTTTAGAATATTCATTCGTTACGTTAACAAACTTACTATAAACGACGAGTTAGATAATAAAAACATTTTACATTACCATTGCATAAATAATTTTCTCTTAAGATAGAGTTTAATTATAGAATGGATATATTGTGTTAATAAATTTTAAAAAATATTATGTTAATATCTATTTTTTATAATAAATTTTAGTTCTAATTTTATACATATAGTTGATATATATATATTATAATAGATTTTTTTTTTCTGAAACTCGATCATTTTTTTAAATAATTATTTATTAAAAATTAGACATGTAAATATTCGTGTAAATAAAGTTGTCTCTCCCTTAAGACATTTTTGAATCTATCACAACATTTCTTTTATTTTAATATGGATATATTTAAAATCTTTCAATTATAGAATTTAATTTTTTTTATTCAACTCTGATTGTTGATGTTGATTATTTGTAGTTTAATTGATTGTGACTTTAGACCTACTTTTCCTTCAATATTAAATATTAAATGTGAGGATTACTCAATTTAGTGTTGATTTAGTTAGTCTGAATTAATGTATCAATCGGAAAGATATATCGTCAGGGATAATTCTTACATCTAATCATGATTTTTTTTTTATTTATGTGAGTTTTAAAGTAGTCATGAATATATTCAACAAATTTATTATGAATAAAGGGTTGTAATTGAAAGTCAGTGTAAAGATTTTAATAAATAAAATATGTCTTTCGTGTATTTTTTTTCCTCCTAATTTCTCCTAATTTTTTTTGTTAATCGTTCTAAAAATTATTTAATTACTAAATAGAGTACATATAATTTTTTATACCATCAAGATATTGAGCAAAATTAATGTTTTAATTGATTAATAGAGTTTAATTAGTATATATTTTTTTATACTGTAATTCAATAATAACTCTTTATTTATGATAAATTTGTTATCAGTACTTTATAAGTTACATGATATACATTTTGTTGACAAATATATACTAATTAAACTCTAATTAATTAACACGTAAGAAGATTTTTAGAAAGACAAGTCGAAGGATACAACCGTCTTCAAATATTTTTCTTTAATCCTTGCTAGAAATACTATTATTTTCCAGAATCATGATTCTTCATTTTCTTTTGCTAGAGTCCATTCAAATAAGCCAGCCAAAACGGCCGCAAAGTTGGCTATACATACCTTAGTTTCCATCAATTAAAAAGATAAGAAAGGAGACAGTAATGGCCACTTCAATGGTAACATTTGTTTTCCTTTCTGTCACCATTTTCATTTCAATTTTCCCTGCAACTTCTAGTTCAGCTGCCCTTGATAAAGGTTTCCTTAAATGTTTTCAGACAATTTTAGGAGCTGATAACACAACTTCAGGAGTAATATTCACCAAAAGTAGTTCTTCTTATGAACCCCTTTTGAAGTCCACCATAAGAAACGCCAGATTCTTAAAGAGTTCAGTCCCAAAACCAAACCTTATTGTTACTCCACATAGCCTATTCCACATCCAAGTAGCACTGCTTTGCTCAAAGAAAAGTGGATTACAAGTAAGAGTTCGAAGTGGGGGCCATGACTATGAGGGCCTTTCTTATGTCTCTAACGTTCCATTTCTCATCATTGATCTTGTCAATCTTAGGTCTATAACCATCAACATGGATGAAGAAAGTGCATGGGTTCAATCAGGTGCTACAGTTGGAGAACTCTATTATGCAATTGCAAAGAGAAGTAAGGTACATGGGTTTCCAGCTGGAAGTTGCTCCACTATGGGTGTGGGAGGGCACTTCAGTGGAGGTGGGTTTGGAACAATTTTCAGAAAGTATGGCCTAGCATCTGATAATGTAATTGATGCTGAGATGATAGATGTCAATGGGAAGATACTGAATAGAACACTGATGGGGGAAGATCTATTTTGGGCCATAAGAGGAGGGGGCGGGTCTAGCTTTGGAGTCATTACTGCATGGAAAATCAAACTTGTATCGGTTCCTTCAACAGTGACAGCTTTTGATGTTTCAAGGAGCCTGGATCAAGGTGCCACTAACCTTCTTCACAAGTGGCAAACTATTGCTCCCAAACTACCTGCAGAACTCTTTTTGCACACTGTTGTGGGAGTTTCTAACTCAGCTTCTCAAATTGGAAAAACTGTCGTGGTTTCCTTCTCAGGATTGTATCTTGGGACAGCTGAGAATCTCCTTCCTGTGATGCAAAACAGTTTTACCGAATTGGGTTTGCAATCCAACAATTTCACCCAGATGACGTGGATTCAATCCGTTCTTTACTTTGCAGGCTTTTCAATAGATGAATCCTTGGAGGTCTTGCTTAGGAGAAATCAAACATCCTCAAGTTTCAAAGCAAAATCTGATTATGTGAAGGACCCTATTCCCTTATCTGGCTTAGAAGGGCTGTGGAAAATACTACTATTGGAGAACTCACCACTGTTGATCCTCACACCTTATGGTGGAATAATGAGTGAGATTTCAGAATCAGAAATTCCATTCCCACATAGAAAAGGGAACTTATATGGAATCCAGTATTCGGTGAACTTAGTTTCAAATGAAGAAGCGCCAAAGCATATGGATTGGATAAGAAGATTGTATGCATATATGAAACCTTATGTGTCAAAATTGCCAAGACAGGCATATTTGAATTATAGAGACCTTGATTTGGGCTTGAACCAAGGAAACTCAGGCTATGAAAAAGCAAAAACTTGGGGTTTGAAATATTTCAATAACAATTTTGAAAGTCTGGCACGAGTGAAGGCCAGGGTTGATCCTGGAAATTTTTTCAGGGACGAACAGAGCATTCCACCATTGTAGAAAATGGCAATCACAAACAATAGATTACTGAAATTTGCAAACATACACACAGGCATAGTTCTCCATAATAATGATCGATCTGTAGTTATTGCAGTTGCCATAGTCGTGAAGATGTTGTGCTTTGTAGAATTCTAAGATGAGGTATTAATCAGAAAAGATTTGACCAATTGTAGTACCTTATAGCAATAATAAAATTTAATAGTCGATTATTGGTTCTACCAAACTTTAAGAAATGTATATATATAAGGTTTTCCAGCTAATTCTGAGCTAGAGTCTTGGGATAACAGGACAGACTTACACAGAAATATAATAAAATCTCAGAAACGGCAAACAAAGAAAAAGAAAAGGAATTTGAGACAGACAAAAACATTGATGTAAAAACATGTGGGAGAATCTATAGTGTTTTTTTTTTTTTAATTTGAGCGGTATTGATATTTTTTATAATCAATTAAATTGTAAATTTTGTTTAAGTTATTTTTAATAAATTAAAATAAATTTTATTTATTTGTTTATAAATAAGTAAATATGACTAGAATTTAATGATTTTAATTTTAAAAACTTATTTATAAAACTTATTTTAAATAATTTTATAAAATTATTTTATTGTAAATCCTAAACCTATTTACTTATTTAAAAATAAAATTTATTTTAAATTATTAAAAAATAACTTGAATTAAATTATAATTTGATTGGTAAAAAAAATATCAATACCCTTCAAATTAAAAAAGATATCATAAAAATTACTGAAGTGAAAAATAGTTTTCGGCAAGCTTATTAGCTAATATAAACGATTTCCCACGAGCAACGTGAATAAAGATTTTTTAAGACTCCAAAGGCATTTTTAATTCTTTAAATTTGACATAAGTTTGTTTTCGGTCTTTAATAAAAAAAATTTGATTTGTTTAATCTCTAGAATTTGGAAAAGTCTGTTTCAGTCCATTTTACAGATGTTGTTTTTTATAGTTCTTCTTTACAAATGTGGTTAGTGGCTAGATATTTTGCTTCTATAATTGACAAATTATAAGTGGTTTAACCCTCATTGTTTTATATTGAAGAATTCTTTGTTTGATTTAATTTTTAACAGAGAGGAGAGAGTAAGGAAGGAGGATTAAATTTCTGCTTATCCACTTTAGTTTTTTTTTTTTTAATATCTAAAGGATAGAAAAGTCAATTGATAAATTTTATTTGGTTTTATTAATTTGTCTTTATTTTTTTTATAATTATAAATTTTCAACCCCTTGTTTCTTTTTTTCTCTTTTGAATTGCCAAAACAAGAACTATATGTAAGAATTGAGACTCTAAAGGGAGAATTAGGAATTTTTCTAATAAAAGATCAAAATAGTTTTCTTTGAAAATAGAAAATTCGTCCACCAGACTTTATCAATTTGCAAATTCTTCTTCAATGTTGGTTGCTACAAAAGTTTCTATTCTTTTCTCAGAACTTCCCTAACTATTAATAGGTAAGTCTAATTAAAACAAAGTTAAAAATTTCTAATTGTAATTATGATGTGAGAGTTATGTACAAGAAAAAATTCATCAAAGTTTGTCTATAGTGATATAACATAGTCTATAAAGGTAGAAAAGTAAATGCATTGAAAGATAAAGCACAGTAACTATTCACTAATATAGGATGACATATTCTATAAAGATATGAGAGATAGATAAATTAAATATAAATAAGTAATAAAATAAACTTTTAAAAAAATATCAATAACTAAAAATAATTTTATACAACAACTCAATTGTTCATTATATTTCTAAAATATAATTTATGTGTAAAAATATATTTTCTGTTAAATTTGTGATTATAATATAATTAATTCATATACTTAAACATACTGATTTATTAAAAAATTTATTATATAAAAATAAACATTACACGCTAAAATACTAGTTAGGGAACATTGATGAAAAGTTGCGTTAGATATAGAGAAAGATAAAAGGTAATGGATTTACGAATGTATGAAAGGGGAGTCCAAAACATTTTTGGACAACTATTTAACTAGTAATTTAATTTTTGATAAATAATGTTTTATTATCAATGTAAGTTTAAAATTATAGATATAATCCTTTACTAAAAATAACTATACAGATATTAATTCAATACTCTATCTTTTAATATTAATATATTTTTTAAAAATAACTTTTCATACATATACAAAGTATTGTC
Organism: Psophocarpus tetragonolobus; assembly: GCA_037954015.1. NCBI lineage: Eukaryota > Viridiplantae > Streptophyta > Magnoliopsida > Fabales > Fabaceae > Psophocarpus > Psophocarpus tetragonolobus. The sequence continues at coordinate 25,407,399 of CM075690.1, forward strand.
GGTATAAAGGGCAATGACCCATGGATCCGTCTTTGCTTATAAGTTACAGGTTGGTTAATTAATTATTGTTTGGTGATAGAATTGAAACTAAAATTGTTGTTTGACAGACTAAAATAACAAAGAAACTGAAAACTCAAAATAAAGAAGTCCTTAAAAAACAAAAACAAAATCTTTTATTTTTTTTATGGATCACCAGATTTTTATTTAATTTAAGCATTTATGTAATGATGACGTTGATAGGTCCAAGAAATTCTATCCGCTACCCTTCCTCATGACAGGAGGTAAGGTATACTCTGTTCGTTCCTAAAGAAGTTTTGAGGATCAACCTTGTGCTTCACACTTGCCAATCTTTTGAAGTTGTTCTTAAAATACTTAAGACCCCAAATGCTAGCTTGTCTATAGCTTGTGTAGCCATTGTTATTTACCCCAATGTCAAGGTCCCTTTAATTCATATATGCAGCCCTAGGAGACCTCGAAACATAAGGTGTCATATAGTTATATACTCTTCTGATCCAAGCGATATACTTTTGTGCAGCCTCATCCCCTTTCTCTTGCCAATAAACTATGTACTGAATATGGAATATGTTTCCAGATCTATGTGGGAATGGAGTTTCAGATTCTGAAATCTCATCCATCTTGGCTCCATAAGGAGTGAATTGAACAAATGCAAATTGTGCCTCATCTTCATAAAACAAGGGCCATAGCCCTTGTAACCTATCAATAGGAATGGATATTCTTACGTAATCAGATTTTGCTTTGAACGATGGTAGACCACTTTGAGTTCTGTTTAGCAAAACTTCACGGGGTTCATCGCTTGTGTATCCAGCCATGTAGAGGACTGAATCTATCCAACTCATCTCAATACAGTCTTCTCTGACCAAACCCATCTCTGGTAATCTCTTCTGCATCAAGGGAATGAGCTGATCTACACCTCCAAGATACATGGACTCAAATTGGGCTTGTACTGTTAGGTTCCCATTTTTACTTGAATTTACCCTTACCATGTTGATCCTAATCATTATTCTCTGGTCAAGTTTACTTGCCATAAGCTGCCACTTATCAATAATCTTGGTTGCATTCTGCTCCAATGTTCCTTCAACTCGGAACACGGTCACTTTTGATGGAACTGAAACTAGTTTTAGCTTCCAAGCCACGATGACTCCAAAGCTTGCTCCCCCACCTCCTCTAATGGCCCAAAACAGATCCTCACCCATGGCTTTTCTCTCAAGAAGATGTTGAAAATATTGTGGATTAGTATCATTGAATATCTATTATCATTAACCGACAATATAAGATATGATCATTATATCAATATGGTTATTTATCTGTAACCGACAATATCTTAAAATATCAATATGGTTATTTTAACTGAGATTACACTGAGATTGACTCTGTGATGGGTTAGGTCAATCAGATTAAAAGGCCCAATTAAGAGAGGTCCCTGACTACCCTGGGGGTTATAAATTTGCCATCCCATTAAGCAAATTTACACATCAGAATTATTCTCTACAATAACCCCTCAGAAGGTAGCCAGAAGAACCTCCTAGAGTTCTTTTCAACAGTGCTCATGGACATGAACGCCAATTCAGGTACACATTCATTCTCATTTTAATCAATTCAATATTGATATTTGGCATACTATAATTTGTGTCTAGTACAGTATAATTCAAAACTGCTTTATAATTTCATCAATTGGTATCAGAGCTTACTAGATACATTTTATGGTTGTCAATTGAACAAACCCTATTTTTAACATTAACATACACATATATTGAGAGAGGGAGAGACTGAATGATACCTGAGTAACTGCGCGGCGGCAGTCGAGTCATCCTCCGGCAGCCGAGTCGCCGCCGGGGCTAGCGGCCCTGCCGGTGGTCTGTCGCTGGCCCCGGCCCTGCCGTGCCGCACCTTCCTCGCGCCCTCGCGCCACAATCTGAACCTGAGAAGGGCGAAGATCGTTTCGACCGCCCAGATCGCGGCGGAGATCACTTCGACCGCCCAGATCGCGACAAAGATAGCTTCGACCGCCCAGATCGAGGCGGAGATCGCTTCGACCGCCCAAATCGAGGCAGAGATCGCGTTTCGGCCGCCTAGATCCCGTTGGATCTTGGGGTTTTTCGTCGTCTCCAGCGCCGCCCGTTCCAGCGGCTCTCCTTCGCCTTCGAACGGTTCCACCCCGCGCGCTTCGAACCTCGCCCAGATCCTGTTGGATCTTGGAGTTTCGGCACCTCCAGGGCCGACCGCTCCACCGCCACCTCGTGCGCTTCGAGCCTCGCCGAGATCCCGTCGGCGCTGCTCCGCCGACGCTCCAGAATCAAAGGTGCCGCTCCACTGTCGGACTTGGGTACCCACTTCCGGAGCTCTATCTCTGCAGCGGTTTTGACTCTCGTAATTCCGTTTTTGTAGAAGCCCACTAACGTCAAAATCGTCTCTCTCTCCGAAAGATATGCCAAAATTTTCCTAAAATTATTAAATAAATAATTTTTTTGAAATTTCATAATATTGAAATTTATTTAATTTTTTTTGAGACGTAATTTTGAATTTTTTTTGGCATATTACTCTCAAATTTTGAATATTGAATTATCACTTATAATATGATTTTTCTATTAATTTGCATTGTGATGACCTGCCTATCGTGGACATGATGATGTGAATTTTGTTTGTCATATTTTAAGATGATTAAAATCATATGAAATAAGCATGATTTATGCTATTAATTTACATAATTATAATTTCACCTATCGTGGATGCATTTGTGTAAATTTATGAAATAAATATTGATTCATTATATTAGTGATAATTATACCCTATCGGTGTGTTATTATTAGTATAATTTGTTATTGTACAATGCATTTCTCTTGACTTATGTTAATGTTTTTTGGTACCCTATCGATGCTAGGATTTATTAATTTAAGTTATATTGTATTGTAATTTGCTTAGGGATTTATTTTAAGCTGAACTTTTAAATCATTTTTTTTATTGTGATGTTCAGTTTCTTCCCTAATTCTGTCAAAACTCTAAATGGAACAAATTATGAGGGCTGGAAAGAATCTTTAGATCTCTACCTGACCATTGGCAATCTGGACTTAGCATTGAGGACGACGAGGCCTGCGCCTCTTACAGATGAGTCTTTTGAAGCTCAACGAATTTCTCATGAGAAATGGGAACACTCTAACAGAGTGTGCCTGAAGGTGATTAAATTCACCATGGAGAAATCTATCAGACAGAGCATTCCAGATCTTGATGATGCTAGTGTCTTTCTGAAAGCAATTGGTGAAAAATTTATGACTTTTGATAAGGCACAGAAAAGTCAATACCTTTCCTTATTTGAAAAGACCAAATATGATGGTGTCAGCGATGTACGTGAACACATTATGAAGTTAGTACATTTCTATAATAAGTTGAAGTCTCTCAAGGTTGAGGTTGGTGAAGACACTTTAATTTATCGCATCTTGGAATCTCTGCCTTCTCAGTTTGACATCATGAAGACTTCATATAACATTCAAAAGCATGACTATGGAGTGGATGAATTGATTGCAATAATCACCCAAGAGGAGGCGTCAATGAAGAAGAATAAGCCTAATAACATTCAGTTCGTTGCTTCTAGTTCAGGTGCTAAAGGTGCTAACAGATATAAAGGAAAGAAGAAAAAGGGTACAGAGAAAGCAGAACAACATTTAGAACCCAAGAAGAAATTCTTTAAAGGTTCTTGTAAGTATTGTAAGAAACGTGGTCACAAGGTGGAAGATTGCTTTATTCTGAAAAAGAAAGAGGAGAAGCGAGGTAATCTGCTAGCACTAACTTGCTTTGAATCTAATGTGGTTGATGTTCCTCCAAATTCCTGGTGGTTAGACTCAGGGGCTACTATTCATGTTGTGAATTCTTTACAGGGGTTCACAAGCCTGAGGAAACCAAGTGATGTTGAGACGAAGATTGTTATGGGAGATGGAGCTGGAGTACCCGTTGCTGACATTGGAGTCGTCTCTTTATGTTTATCCTCTGGACACACATTATTATTGCAAGATGCTGCTTATGTCCCTTCCATGAGAAGGAATTTGATATCTATTTCTGTTTTAGACAAATGTGGAAACAACTTTTATTTTGGTGATGGTAAATTGGTGATTTATTATAATTCAACTGTCGTTGGTTCAGGAGTTTTGTATGACAGACTTTACATGTTAAACGTAACTGATATGTCAGTTAACTCCATTCTTAGGAGTAAACGTAACAGGATTGATGAATCTTCCTCTATGCTATGGCATAGACGTTTGGGGCATATTTCTAGGTCTCGACTTGAAAGACTTATAAAAGAAGGTATTCTGCATGATCTTGACTTCTCAGATTTTGACACTTGTGTTGATTGCATCAAGGGAAAGTTCACTGCCAAAACCAGGAATAAAAGTTCAAACAGATGTGACGATGTGCTACAATTAATTCACACTGACATATGTGGACCTATTACTCCTACTGCTATGGGTGGATATAGGTATTTTATTACCTTCATAGATGACTTCTCCAGACATGGATGGATATATCTTCTTCAGGATAAAGCAAGCTCTCTTGAAGCCTTCAAAACTTTTAAAGCCTTTGTTGAACTGAAAACAGAAAAGAAAATTAAGTGTGTAAGGTCTGATAGAGGAGGAGAATATTATGGTCGTTATGACGAGACAGAAAGAAATCTAGGACCATTTGCTCGATTCCTTGATGAATACGGAATTGAAGCTCAATACACCATGCCTGGAACTCCTGAACAAAATGGCGTTGCTGAGAGACAAAATCGAACACTCATGGACGTGGTGAGATGTATGTTATCACATTCATCTCTGCCAGAATTTCTTTGGGGAGATGCCTTACGAACTGCTATGTACATTCTTAATCAAGTACCTAGAAAATCTGTGCCCAAAACTCCTTTTGAGCAAATGACTGGAAGAAAGCCGAGTTTGAGACATTTCCATGTATGGGGTTGTAAGGCAGAAGTAAGACCTTATAATCCTAAACAAAAGAAACTTGATCTCAAAACTATTAGCGGTTATTTCATTGGCTACTGCATCGATTCTAGAGGATGTAGATTTTATTGTCCTTCTCACTCTACACGAGTTATTGAATATGACCGAGCAGTTTTCTTTGAGGATGATTTGGACAGTGGGAGTTACACACCTCGATTGATGACCCTTAGAGAAGATCGAACCATGCTTCCATTACCATTTTGTTTTCTTCCTACAGACATTTCAACCTCAATGGTTCACACAGATGAACAAATTGTTGAGAGGCAAGATGAACAAATGACAGAGCCACAAGTTGATGAACCATAAGTCAATAATCAACAACTTGATGATGATGTGGCCCCATTAAGACGATCTCAGAGAATACGCCGACCTTCTATACCAAATGACTATGTTGTATACTTTCAGGAGCACGAATATGATCCACATGATGATGACGATCCCATCACATTTCAGGAAGCTCTTTCTAGTTCTCATGCTTCTGATTGGCTAAAAGCTATGCATGATGAATTGTCTTCCATATCTCATAATAATGTTTGGGATCTTGTGGACTTACCAGCAGGTTGTAAGCCTGTTGGATCTAAATGGGTCTTTAAGACAAAACGTACTCCAGATGGAAAGGTTGATAGGTATAAGGCTAGATTAGTGGCTAAAGGTTATAGTCAACGAGAAGGCGTTGACTATAAAGAAACCTTTTCACCAGTTTCAACGAAGGACGCACTCCGAGTTGTCATGGCTTTAGTTGCTCATTTTGACCTAGAGCTACACCAGATGGATGTAAAGACAGCTTTTCTGAATGGAGATCTTGTTGAAGATGTCTACATGGTTCAGCCTGATGGTTTTGTTGAGGCAGGCAATGAGCATTTGGTGTGTAAACTTAAAAGGTCCATTTATGGACTGAAACAAGCATCTAGGCAATGGTATTTAAAATTCGACCAGGTTGTCACTACTTACAATTTCAAGGAAAATGTTGCAGACCAATGCATTTACTTGAAGACTAGTGGGAGTAATTTCATCATTCTCGTATTATATGTCGATGACATTCTCCTTGCTAGTAGTTGTATGAACCTACTGGTTGAGACAAAATCAATGTTGTGCAGACATTTTGATATGAAAGACCTTGGTGAAGCTTCCGTTGTTCTAGGCATCCAAATTCTTCATGATAGGTCACATGGCATAGTTGGATTGTCTCAAAAGGGATATATCGAGAAGATTCTCAAGAAGTTCAACATGAATGCTTGCTCCCCATGTGTTGCACCTGTGCAACGTGGTGACAAATTATCTAACAAACAATGTCCTCATAATGATGAAGAAGTGGATGCTATGAAGAAAATTCCATACGCTTTCGCTGTTGGCAGTCTGATGTATGCTCAAGTCTGTACTCGTCCTGATATTGCTTTCATTGTCAATGCCTTAGGCAGATACTTGAGTGACCTAGGTTTGGGTCATTGGAAAGCTGTTAAAAGGGTAATGCGATATTTACAGGGAACCAAGGATCATATGTTGACTTTTATGAAGTCTGATCAACTTCAAGTCACTGGCTATTCTGATTCTGATTTTGCAGGTTGCCCTGATGATCGTAGATCTACTTCTGGCTTTATTTTTATGATGGCAGGAGGAGCTATCTCTTGGAAGAGCGTTAAACAGTCTCTTACAGCTATCTCTACCATGGAAGCAGAGTATGTTGCTTGTTTTGAGGCCACTCGCCAGGCCATGTGGCTTAAGAAATTGATATCTGATTTTCACATAGTTGAAAGCATTTCTAGGCCACTTGTGATTTACTGTGACAATACTGCTGCTGTGAGTTTCTCTCGAAACAACAAAAGCTCTACTTGTTTAAAGCATTTTGATATCAAATATCAATTTGTTAGAGAGCAAATTCAAAGTTTTCACACTCGGATTGAAAACATTGATTCTGAGGAGATGTTAGCAGATCCAGTGACTAAGGCCTTAACTGTTGGAATTTTTCTTATTCATGTAACTCACATGGTTTTGTCAAGGCTTTTGATGTATTAAGTTAGTAGGAGTCAGATTCTCTATTTTCTTTAAGAGACATGCTCTAGTTGACGTCATTTTGTTCATGTTTCTTATTAGCATTTTATTTATGCTTGGACCATTGTAGTATAATTTATGGGACTGCATTATGCCATACATTTTATGAAAAATATTAGCTAAATGCAAATGATTAATATCCCTATCGGATATTTATTTTGTTGCTCAAATTTTTCATATCGCTAATTAATATATGATGTATCGGCAATTGTCGTTTTAGCTTAATGATTTCTATGATGATTATTGATTGACACTATCCAAGTGGGAGAATGTTGAAAATATTGTGGATTAGTATCACTCAATATCTATTATCATTAACCGACAATATAAGATATGATCATTATATCAATATGGTTATTTATCTGTAACCGACAATATCTTAAAATATCAATATGGTTATTTTAACTGAGATTACAGTGAGATTGACTCTATGATGGGTTAGGTCAATCAGATTAAAAGGCCCAATTAAGAGAGGTCCCTGACTACCCTGGGGGGTTATAAATTTTTCATCCCATTAAGCAAATTTACATCAGAATTATTCTCTACAATAACCCCTCAGAAGGTAGGTAGCCAGAAGAACCTCCTAGAGTTCTTTTCAACAGTGCTCATGGACATGAACACCAATTCAGGTACACATTCATTCTCATTTTAATCAATTCAATATTGATATTTGACATACTATAATTTGTGTCTAGTACAGTATAATTCAAAACTGCCTTATAATTTCATCAGAAGATTGCCCTTCACATCGATTATGTGAGCGTCAATTACATTATCAGCAGCAAGACCATATTTACGCATCAAGAATCCATAGCCACCACCACTAAAGTGGCCACCAGTGCCCACAGTGGGACACACACCCGCTGGGAATGCAAGTGTATTGCTTTTCTCACTAATCTTGTAGTAAAGTTCTCCAATTGTTGCCCCAGCTTGAACCCATGCAATGCGGTTTTTTATGATCAATTTGATTTCTCTAAGGTTCATGAGATCAAGGACGACATATGGAACCTTGGCAACGTAAGAGAGACCCTCGTAATCGTGGCCTCCACTTCTAGTTCGAATTTGCATGTTATGGCGTTGGGAACACATAATTGTGGCTTCAATGTGAGAAACAACCGATGGTGTCACAATGACTAGGGGTTTTGAGGTTACGTTGGAGAACCTAGAATTTTGAATGGAAAAATTTAATATATATGAATATGAGGAATTGGTTTGGGTATGAACAACCTCGGCGATTGAAGGGCCGTTATGAGGATAATTAGAAAGACATTGAATAAAGTTTTCATGAGTATATGCTGAAGAAGATGTAAATGAAAATAAGAGCGATGTAACTACAACAGTAAAATATGAGGTTAGAGACATTGTTTTTGTTGATGAAGTGATGTGTTAAGAAATGAGTAATCTCAAATTTATAGCAGTGTTGGCCATGCTAGAGAGATTGTCTATTTATACAAACTTAATTACATAAATAACGTAACAGAAGTAGAAGGACCAAAATTGTGTATGCACGCAACTGTACAGTAGAATTTTGACTTCTTCATTAGCGAACATCCTTTGCTTTAAATTAATTTTTAATTTTTAATATATTTTGAATTTCGCAAATTAGCGAGCGTTTGAATAAATTATCATCATAATCATGCATCTAGAGAGATCATGATAAATTTATGTATATCATGAATTAATGTTGAAAGCATACTATGAATTAAATTAAAATAGTTAATATTTTTTTTTTTTTTTTATAATTTCCGTCTAAATCATTGAACTAGTTTACTTTTTAAGAATTTTAAAATTATTGGAAAAGGGTAGTGCGGTTACAAAATTCATTGGTTGTCTTGGTAGGGAAGGAGAGATAAGAAGAAATTACGTATAAAAATTTAAAGGCTTTTAATTAATTTGAGTTTTTTAATTAGGTAATTGGTGTTCTAGGACATGAAAGAAATTAATCTGGCACAATAAACTGACATATGGTGTAAAAGAAATAGAAATTAAAAAGCATTACAACAATTTTATTTAGGTAATATATCGGTCAATAGTAGATTTTTTTTTTTAAAACATAAATTGGTATTAACTTTTATATAATGTCTGATACTAATACAAGATTCTTTCATAGTGATGCTATGAAAATGAAATGAGATCTTAAGTTTGGATTTTATCTCATGGTAAATGTTATATCCTCCCTCAAATTAACTGAAGATGAGGAGGGGAATCTTGAACGACCATTCTCAGAGGAAGAAATTAAGGCCGCAATTTGGAACTGTGACAGCAGTAAAAGCTTAGGCTTTGATGGTATCAACTTTATATTCTTAAAAGAATTTTGACCATTGTTTAAAGGGGATTTTCAAGCTTTTTTTTTTAGTTCCACCAAAAGAAAAAGTTGGTTAAAGGTTCCAATAACTCTAATCCCTAAGAAGGCTAATCCATTTAAGCTTAACGACTATAGGCCAATTTTTCTTATTGGGTATATGTATAAAGTATTGGCAAAGGTGTTGGCAACCCCATTGCCTAAGGTGATTTCATTAGTAATTATAGAGAACCAATCAGCTTTTCTTAAAAGTTGGCAAATCTTGGATGTATCTTAGTAATGAAGTGTTGGATGATCCCTAGAGGAGAAAGGAGGATTTAGTGTGCCTAAATGAAGTGATCCTCTATCACCTTTCCTATTCTTTTAGCTGTGAATGGACTAAGTCAAATGATCAAGGTGGCTGTGTCCGAAGGGTTATGGAAGGGGTACGAAATGAAAAGAGGAGGGATAGTAATATCTTATCTGCAGTTTGTATATGACACTATTTTTTTTTGCCAAGCATGACTAACAATTTAGTCTGTCGAAATATAATTCAGTCTAGTGATGGGTTATGTGGTTTGTGTGCAAATGGGATGGAAACATTGCCTCATCTTCTTCACTTATCATTTGGCATATTAGGTTTGACAATCGTATGTAATTGGTGATAATCTCTTCAGCTTTGACTAATGAGGTTAGGAATCATTGTGCCCAATTCTTGAGTCTTGTTGTGGGTACTCAAGAGAGAAGATGAAGATGGGTTTGGTCGTATGTGTGGTTTGCAGGGGTTTGATAACTGTAAAAAACATGTAATGCAATAGTGTTCAAAGATCAAAGGATGAATGTGTACCAAATTGTGCAAAGTGTCCAACTTTTCTCTTAGGAATGGTGCATGTGTCCAAAATTTCATCTCAATCTCATGTTAAGTGAGTTATGAATTTGCATTTTTGTGTGAAATAACGTAGCTTTTCTTTTTTATTTTTATTTAGTTTGATAAAAACATTCCTTATATTTTTTACTTTTGAGTTCTAAATAAAATTTTGACTTATAAAAAAAACTTTTTATATAATGTGAATATTTTTATTAATAATTAATGCAAAATTGTACTTAAAATATAGAAATAATACACGGCATATAATTTTAATATTTCTGCCAATATTTATAAAACCACTCTTTTTCTCTTTGATAAGCATATAAAACAACTCCTAAAACATAAAATATGTAACGACTTATAAGATTCAATACGGTGATGCATTTTTTTTATGCTGGGAATCAAATAAGTGAGAATTTACAGTTTACGCACTCTATTATCATTGAACTAGAACCATTTTACATGAACAACATATATACATTTTGTTTTAAATAAGATCATATCATGCATACACACACAAAATTAATATACACATAACTCATGCAGCAACAAACTCACGGAGCAACTAATTTTAACATTGACTATAATAAAATTAAGAGTGATACTCAAGTTTGTTTATATAATGCGCAAACACTTTGTTTCTTTACTTATTTAATAAATTATGTGTTTTAAAAAAAAATTGATTATAATAATAATAATGTTGAACTCACTGACTGATAAACTTGACTTGATTCCATGTACGTTACACGGTTAAGAAAACAATCCATTATCAAAACAGGAAACAAGATTTATTCTTATAAATTCTGAGAGTTTTTATATGTTTACATATGGCGCGGCTTGGTTAAAACTTACTTAAAAAAATTAACAATCAAGAATGTTTACTCAAAACTTTATATTTAAACATAGAGATTAATCATTTAAGAAAACAGAGATTAAAGATGTAGAATAGTTTTAGAGAATTTCTTCCAGCACTCCAATAAGTTCTTCTTACACCTCCATAATTTCTCAAAATGACAAAAAAAATCCTTAATAAAAATAGTAAAAATTTAATTACCACACACCTCTTTCTTTTCTCCTTCATTTGCACCCTCTTCTCGCATCTCTCTTGTTAACTCCTCTTGCACGACTTTGTTTTTCTTCTCACTGAATCAATGATTTTCTTTTCTTCTTCATTCTTTGTTGTTCATACCCTCTGCGTTTGCTTTGTTCTTCGTAGTTCAACTTTGCGTTTATCTTCTCTCGTTACATTAGTTTTTTTTTTTACAAGTTCGGACACCCCTGTTCGGACTTGTAAAAATATTTGCAAATTTTATTTTACAAGTCCGAATACCCTTGTCCAGACTAAGTTCGGACACCCTGTTCAAACTTGTAGAGAGAAATTATAAAAGTTAGGAAGAAATTCTAATAGTTTTATCATAAAAGATTATAATTACAATTAAGTAAATACGTAAAACTTTACACGCATAACATTTTTTTCCCTTAAATATAATAATTAAATAGTTTTTTAGTAAATTATACTTTTCCAATAATTAATTCTCATAGAATTTGACAATAACTATAATATATAGAGAGAAAAAGACTTATATAATGTTATTGTAAAAAGTTTTATACCGACAATTAATTACAACCTTTTATATATAGTAAGTTTTTTTATTTTATGAATTATTATTTTAAAAATCATTTAAATGAAAGATTGTGATTAATTATCAGAATCTCAGTCTATTAGAGTTAATCTCATATATATATATATATATATATATATATATATATATAATAATAATAATAATAATTGTGAAATAAACATTATCATTATACAATTCTAAAAAATATTTGAGTTACCTAAATAAAAAGTAATGATTGAATGTTAATATATATTTTTTATGCTATTAATTAAACTCTAAATATTTATCATACAAAATAAATATATTATCAGATCCTCTCTAAGAATTACTAAAACAACAAAAAGAGATCTGCTTTTAATTATTTATCACGAACATCCTGTGCTAGAATAATACGAAAATCAATAATCAACTACTGATTTTTTTTAACAACAAATGTTAATTAAAATAAAAAAATAAAATTTCACGGAATACGCAAGCCCTGTGTTTTTAAATTTTAACAAAAATCCTTTCTTAACTATTAATATTTTTCAACAAAAATCATCATAATAATGTAAAAGGAAAAATATTCTATTTTGGTGTGAAAGAGAGAGATTAAGTGTGTTTATGTCCATGTCTAGAAACGGCGAACCTCTTACAAGGAAGATATAAATATATGATAAGCATATCATTATAAGAAAAAATATTATTCTATATATAATTAATTAATAAATAAAAAATACTGATGCCAGAAATGCTTGCTTTTGATACGATCAATGAATTGACCAGAAATAAAATCACTATCTTCTAGCCTTGTATAGCACTACTACTAGATACATGTGTTTTAGTAACATTAAAAAAATATCGCTAAATCATAAGAAAATGTTACTAATATGATTTAGTAACATTTTATCAAATGTTGCGTATACCCTATATTACTAATGATATTTAGTAACATTCTTGTATTTTAAAGGTAACATTTATAAAAAATGTTATTAAAAATTTTTAGTAACATTTTTTTAAAATAAAATGTAACATTTTATAAATGTTGCTAAAACATTTTAGTAAGATTTTTTAAATAGAAAAGTAACATTATAAAAATGTTATTAAAAATATTTAGTAACTTTTTTTAATAAAAAGATAACATTTCTAAAAATGTCACTAAAAGTTTTTAGTAATATTTTTTTTAATATAGGCAACATTGTAAAAATGTCACTAAAAATAATTAGTAACATTTTTTAAATAGATAAGTAACATTACAAAAATGTTACTATTGCAAATTTTTTTTAGCATTTAACAAATGTTATTAAATTGTTTATTTTTAAAATAAAATAAAATATAATTCATAATAAATATTAAATAAATTTTTACACTATAACATAAATTAATATTGAAAGAAATAATTTAGTAATAAAAAGTCATGGAGAATAAAAAAAAGATTCAAGAAAATTAAAGCATAAGCTTGTAATTGAAATATTATAGGATACATCAAAATTCATTGCATCATAATCAATATGTCTAAAATTCATTACATCGTAATCAATATGTCCAATACATCAAAATTCATTACATTAGAAATTAACAACCCCGTAAACATCATTACATGCAAGTTTAGCAACCCTGCACTGCATTAATAAAGAGAATATAAGTATAGTACAAAAGGCAACAGAAGTATAACAATTCCAACTAACTATAAATTACATTTCTTTCCTTGATTAGCTTGGTTCAATTTTTTCAATTGATCGGACTGGACCTGACACAAACTAACCAAAAACAAACATTGGGTCTATTCCTAGTCCTCCAGCTTGTACATTCTTCGTAATCAATATTTACACATACTAATTACCATAAGCAAGCAACCGTTATGCAGTGTCACACGTGTCAGTGGCAGAAGAAAATAAAACTAGTTATTGAATTATATACATGGCTATGTTGAAGGTGGCAGAATCCGCAAACAAAAGTAGAAAGCATTAAAATAGAAAGAGAAGGATAATATTATAAAGCTTTCCAAATGAAGTTAAAGGCATTTTGCATGCAACCAAAGGGGGTGGTGTTTGTGATTTGTAACAAATAAAAGACTTTGACTACTTAAGATTTTCAATTGTACAAAGGTCCTACTTCTTAATCAAGTTTTGTACTAACAAACCACTCAAAGTTGGTGACACAACAAGGATACTCTATCGATGTTAGCTATTTAAGATTCATAATTAGTGATAATTTTGAATGATCAAAGGATATAAATATTAAAACCATTCACAACTGCTCAAATAAGTTAATTAAGTGTCTCAATTAGCAAAAAGATACTTTATGTATAATATAATGAAAAGTTTAGAACAGTAACTGGGAATGAGATGCCAGCCAACCAGAGTCACTCTCAAGACCAAATAAAAAAATTGCACTAGGAATTGTTACCCAAAATAAAAAAGAAAGCAATAGTGACAAGGAAAGAATAAAACACTGAACAATAATTATAATAATACAATTAAAACTACAGACACTTTTTATTAACAATATGCAACTGTATTTTTAAACAGAAAAAACTGAATTATACTTATATCCAATTGAAACCCATTGATACACTTAGTAAATATATTGATATTAACAATATTATTAATTTTTTAATTTAGATTTTAGAAACTATTAACATTAAAAAGAAGGAACTTATTACTGAATGAAACCAGTTTAAAATTGCAATATATCTAAACTCTACTATTTCTTAAAATGAGGAAAGAATAAGGTGATTCTTTTTCTTTGGTTAGATGTTTCCCTATCTGCTTTAAACCATCGGAAAACAAAACAACGGGCTAAGGAAAAAAACATACAAAATAATGGAAGACTACTCTTCCTATATTTGTAAAAAAGTAAATGAATAGATAACTCTTCAACCCTTATACTTCTTCCTACCAAAAATTTATCGTCAACTCCAGACAGAATCATGCCCCACTTGGAACTTTTCCCTCTCTCAATTTTTCCGACCAATTTAAGCTTGATGACTATTTTTTATTCACAATCCTCTTCACCTTCATTAACCAAGTTAGTTAAAGATTATAATAGAAACTTGGTAGCAAACAACATCTCATGAAAGTCTTCCAACGGATAAGTTGCTACTAAATAATACTATAATGAAAATGAAGTTGGCTGGTCCACATACAACAAACATAAAAAAAGTAAAAAACAAAAAATTTCTGGAATAAAATCCATATGCCTAAAGCAACTACAATGCTAATTTACCATCTCTTACCAAGAATTTGATATTACATAACCCACAATATCAACTACAAAGATATGCCAACAAGCACAGAAGCAAACAAGGTATCAATCAAGCACAAATGATAATAAGACAGACAAAACATCTCATAGAAGAAACTAGAAAGGGAAATAAGAATAGATAAAACAATTACCAACTGTAGCTTGGGTAATTGATGGATTCTTAGCAAAGAGAGCCTGCAACAAGAAAAAATATCAGTAAGACAGTAACTATGAAACTGATTGTCAGATATATATATATATATATATATATATATATATATATATAACTTTATAATATTATATGATAAGAGTTGCTGAAATATAGGAATGAAACATACAACACAAATAAGCTAGTCCATTAATATGAGTTCACGTACCCTAAGGATTTCTAATGAAAAAACAAAAAATATGAGTTCACCTACCTCTCAACTAGCTTCTTAACACTCCTACATAGTAACATGGTTCGAATTAATTACGATAATTATCATTTCATACATGCTCAGTGTACGTCTATTTCTCTCTAGAGGACTGCGTTTGTAGTACTGTTTTATCCCCTTATCATGACTTATGCTCAAACTAAAGGTCTTTCTTTTTTTTTTATAAGCAAGCAATATATATAACCACTAGCAGCAGAGGTGCAAAGGTACTACGGTGAACATTAAATACAAAGGAAAAAGGAAACAAAACAACCTAAACTAAGCATGAGAATGGTTACCAAATATGAACTATAATGCTACAACCTTAATATAGCCAGAAGAAATTAAAATCAAACAGATACCCAGACAAATGTAGAGCAATACAGCCAACAAAACAGGGTACAAATAATAACAAGACATGATGCTAACCAAATTTTCACAGCTAAACTAACATATGAGTCCAAAGCTAGTAATGCAGTGTATCAAAACAAGACAACAAAGTTAAGGATGAACCCTGCAGAGAATCCATATATCAGTGGCAGCCTTCCAAATTCTGTGACCACAGCAAATACTGCATGTATTGAGAAGGATCACAACAATGCAGTATTCAAATTATGTGATTGTAGATGATGAAAATGTCACATAGAAGAGTCTATATATCATCATCAATGCATCTGAAGTCAGACAAATGATGCATTTTCATCATCTACAAGCCACAGCAAGAACAATATCAGTAATCATCCAGTTGATGTTGTGATCCTTATGTGCTTGACTCAAGTTCTTTACAGAACACTGTGCTGAAATTTGCTATGGTTGTATTGTGGAAAATTGGAAATAACTTCGCCTCCTCCCAAATTCAGATTAAAGCCAGAACTAACCTCCCACTTACTCATCATCAGACATTGCTTAAAAGTGAACATTGGTGCCATGGAAAATCCATCGATCTTAGCAGGACTACACAGCTCACCACCTAAACAACCTTGGACTATTACCCTGTTGCTACTTCAAAATCAATCTCAAACAAACACTTGTGTTCGCAGACCACATATCAAACGAGGCAGAGAATATTGAAAATGGGTAATATGTTTTTAAGTAGCACTAAATGATATATGTTACACTCTTGTATATGCCCAATATTCTTAACTTAGTTAACTAACAACTTTCTAATTTCAAATTTGAGATGTAATTGTTCATTCTAAAAAACTAATGGTTATAGCTTTCACATTTTAATATCTATTATACTTCTCTATTTATTTTAAAACATACTATAAATCAATTAATTATTAATATTTTATCAGTTTGTATATTATATGCTTATTAATATATATTCTTATTTATTCACAACAGATTGATATTTGATTTTTGTGAGTATAATGACAACAACCAAATTTAAACTTAAAATCTCATACAAATTATTATAAAATTCTCCTACCATTAGTTTAAAATAGAATTGAATTGATTTAAATAAAATTCATTTTAAACTAATGAAGATAATTATGATATGTATCTAAATTAGAAATATTGTATATTCCAATCCAATGTAAGATAGAGCAGAAAAGATTGACTCTGATGTTTTATAAACGAAAACTTAGATTCACTATATTTGTATTTTTCTTAACTTGATGAATATTTTGTTCCCATCTTTATAACATTTTGACTTTATATCTTGGTCCCCAACGATATTTTGACTCTGATGTTTGGTTCCATGTGTACGGTTTTGAAAAATCAACTTATATTTGTCCTAGCAAGTTAACTCTTTCGTGTGTTTGTTTCAGCAACGCATAATCATAAACATGCATTTTGTAATTTATAGTAAACAAGTGCACTAAGTGAAGCTATATACTAACTACAATTCTTTAGTATACTAACTACACCTAGAGGAATTGTAGCTCTTCCAGTTCTGACTAGCTACTACAAAAGCTCATACTTCAAAGACAAACTCTATGAACCCTACACCAACTACACCAGCCCAAATGAGACAGTCCTCTGCGCTGACTCATACTAAAGAAATATGAATCTGTCCCTACTAGTTATATATATATATATATATTTAATCCGTTGCATTCTTCTTTTTAGTTTGCCCTCCTGCTTTCACTTTCGGATTTCTGTTTTCTTACTTCCTTTTACCATCTATGTAACTTACTATTAATTATTACTTTAGTTCCCCTGCATCTTTCTTTGTTTAGTTTATCTAACAAATAATCGTTTTCTAATTAGTTTTTTAAAATTGGCCATTTAATTTTTATTTTCATATTTTGATACATTTTTATTTACAAAATTAAATTCATTAATTCTTTTTTAACAAAAGTTTTGCCTATCAACAAAAGACTATCTAAATTATTCTAAATAAAAGTAAGCTTAAACCAATCATATTCTCATCATAAATTTTTAGTACAATTCTCTGTTGGGTGATTGTAGATATTAATTGGATCAATTAAGTATTGATATAATTGTTCTTAGGGAAAATGTGTCTTTCTTGAGAGTTCTAGTAGCTACCCTCGAAGCATTGGGTTCACCTCCAATGGTTGTGTCTTTCTTGAAGCCTTTATAATGCAAAAACTGAAATAAAACTTTAATTAATTCTGATCATAAGGGTCTGCATTTAAGTTTTGCTTGATTTTAAATTTTATTTTCATATTTACTGACAAGAATTTTACAATCAATAAAAAACCTCAAGAACATTCAAATAACTTCTACGTGTACTTTATTAGTTTTTCAATTTTATTTCAATATATCTTGAGTTTCTTATTGGTTGTACTTTATAGTTGTGTTTATGCAAGAATCAGTCACTTGCACAGATGTAGTTTCAATTTTTACTGAGAGAACAAAATGCACAAAACAAAGATACTGAGAGAAATCAAAGACAAAATCAGAGACAATAAAGATGCAAAACCAAAAGAGAGGCAGATAACAATTGCAGAGAACGAAACTATGAGAACGAAACGCAGAGAACGAACCTAAGAGAGCGAAATCGCAGAGAATGAATCTGAGAGAGCGAAATCACATAGAACGAACCTGAGAGAGCCGAATCGCAGAGAATGAACCTGAGAGAGCCGAATCACAGAGAACGAATCTAAGAGAGCGAAATCGTAGAGAACGAACCTGAGAGAGCCGAATCGCAGAAAACGAACCTTGAAGAGTCAAATCGCAGAGAACGAACCTCGAAAAGTCGAATCGCAGAGAATGGACCTTACAGAGCGAAATCGCAGAGAACAAAATGTAGAGAAACGAGAGAAGGAAAACGTAACTTAGAGAATGAAACTTAGAGGACGAAATGCGAAGACGTGAAATTGCAAAGAACAAACCTTGAGCCAAATTGCAGAGAATGAAAGAAAAAAAAAAGCAAAACTCGGAGACATCTAAGCTTTTTTACGGTGAATAAAAAAATAAATAAAAAAATTTAATAAAATTATTTTTCCACTAGTTTCTATTCAACAAGTTTTAATTTAAGTATTTAACTAGTAAATTTATTAGTTTTAAAATATAATAAAAATTTAATTGTTTATTAAAGTGTAAATAAGTTAAAATTATAAAAATAAAAACTTTAAAATTAAATTTATATAAAACAAATAATAACAAAAAGTACTTTTTAAGAAAAAAGTAATATAATTAATGAAAAATTTTAATAAGAATGTATTTTTTAAAAAATAAAAATCTTTAGTAACATTTTTAAAAAAAATGATACTAGAAAATGAATTAATTTCTTCTATAGTAACATTTATTTAAAACATGTCACAATATTATAGTAATATTATCTACTGTGACATTTATTTTAAAAAATGTCACTATAGTATATAAAATTTATCTATAGTAATACTCTTAACAAATGTTACTAAGAAAATATCACTAAATATATAAAATATATAAAATGTAGTAGTGTAGGTTTGGCTAGTTGACCAATCTAGCTTTAAATAAGGAAGCAGAAATATTTTTATTGGGCGTTGACATTGGAATTGGTAAAGTAAATTTTTTCCTTTAGAAAAGTGATCTTTTTAATTTTTTTATCTTAGCGTTGGAACAATTTTTTTTTTTTTTAATTAGAGTTGGAAGAAATATTATTGAAGTGAACATTAGAGATACGGGTGAAAATTACAGATGTTACGTTAAGCAAGCTATGAGGTGATTTTTTTTTTTAAAAAAAATTATGTAGCAATAGAATATAGAGTATTTTAAATTTCTTAAAACGTTTGAAACTCTTTAAGTTTTTCTATAAGGAAAAAAAATAGTATGAAAAAACAAGTAAATATCATTCGTGTCCATGAAAGATTAAACTGTTAATAATTATAGGCAAAAAAATTTAGATGCATTGAAGTTCCTACATAACTAATATCGTTTATTAACTGTTAAATGCTTATATAATCAAATTTTTCTTGTAAGCGACGGTCCATGTCATTTATATTAAACATATAAAAATATTTGACAGTTTTTAATCCCTAAAAATAATAAAAATAAAAATAACAATTAATCCTCATTCATAATTAAAAAATATCAAATAATCTCTTCCTTCTCCACCTCCTTTCCGGAAGAGATGTACAACTATGCTTCCCCTCCTCTAGTGTAGGCATACATTAAATAACGGAGACACGCTCCCTAAACCCTTCTCAAGGGGACTTTTGATGAAGATAATCCATTGTCAATTTTAGCCTATCACAACCGTCAACTCTGATACCAATTGTTGGGTCAAACATTGAGGAGATATACAACAATGGGACATGAACCCATATATAAGAGAACATGACACCACCTTCAACCCAAAACCTTAAGGCATTAGGTTTTGGGTCTTTTTCACTTATATATTACTTAACTTCCCAATTTTTTACCAATGTGAGACTTCAACTCACACTTGTACTCCAATAGGATCCACATAAACCAACAATATTCTTTGCAATAGAGTACACTACATTCATTATCAAAACCAAATGCTAAAAAATCGGATATATGAAGGTGAAATTGATTTTATTTTCCCTATAATTAATAAAGGAAAATTAAATGTATATAAGAGGAACAAGAATATAGAATGGAGGTAAAAAATCTAAAAGCAAAGCCCTCATATTTAAGCCCTTAATTTGAAGAGTAAGAGATTACAATAGCAACAAAAAATCCCAATGCAACATTACATCCTTGATTCTCTTTCTTTTTCAATTTGAGGACCCTCACGCTGCCCCACTCCCTTCTTATACTTCGCCGCCATCGACTTCTCCATCCGCCTCACCCCTTCCAAGCCTCTTACCTCCGTCTACCACCCAGTACCCACACCCCACACTTCTTGGGCATCATCAACACCTTCATCCTCTAGCCCAACCGACTACGCCAACGACAGATCCTTGAAACTAGAATTTGGCCGAAGCTAAAAAGCTTCTCTGGCGAAAAGCTCTTCCCAATCCCTTCCATTGTGGGTGAGGGTGAAGAGGGTCAGATTTGGCAAATCTTGGTTTGATTTGTGTACCTTTCCACCTTCAATATCTAAACCCAACATCATCCAAGATAGAATCTTTTTCATCTTCTCCTCTACATAGTTAGGGTAGGTTACTGAAGTAGATCTGAGGGTCACAAATATAATTAGTATAAAAATCAATTATTTTTATATATTGTCTTCTTTACAATTTGTTGACTATAATATTGGAGACATTATAGAATCCTAATCACAATAAAGTAAAAATGATAGACAATAGTTCATTAAATCTTCAATTCTTTTATTAAAGAAGATCCACGACTTCTTTATTAAAGTAGATTCACGGCCCCGAGAATGAAAGAATTCTTGTATATATTATCTTCTTTTTCACGATTTGTGGTTTACAATCTTGGAAAAATCATGAAACTCTAATTATAATAAGGTGAAAATGATAGGTAGTGGTTCATCAAATTTTTAATTTTTTCATCAAAGAAAATCTATGATCCCTATCTAGACCTATTGTGTATCATCGGTGCCAAATGCAATGAAAATTAAGGAATCTTTTATATGGTATTTTGAGATTTAAATTTAGTTAGACCTTGGATTCTATTGTTTTTGAAGTCTTACTTTGGACCTATATTTTGTAATGATTATATATATATATATATATATATATATATATATAATATTAAAGTTCAATAAGTACCATCAAATTACTTGATATTGAAGTTGAAGTCATTGTTTAATCAAATGTTGAGCAAGTGTTGATTTTACTTTTATTTGTCATCAATGAATTTAGCTGTAAAACAAAAATTTAATAATGTAAACGAAAATGCAAAAATAGTTTCATTCAAAGGTCAATACATATACCTATGTCATCACAATGACCAACTACAAAATATCCCTAGAAGCACTAAACTGTCTAACAAGCTCTTAAGCACCTAATTTAATCCAAATTAATACCACATTCATTCACATCAACAAACAAGTCACTAAGAATTTTAAGCTTGTAATTTCACTCTACATTCCTTGCATGTGTGAGCTTAAGCACATCCTCCATAAATCTTTCCTTGACTTTCCATCATCAGCCCCGTCATGACATTCTTTGATCTACACAGGAAAAAAACTTGCAATTTAAATAATCTTCCTAACGAGAAAAACACATGCCTCTTAGTTTATTCCCATTGTTAGACATGACTAAAATTTTTTAAACACCCACAAGAAAGGAATGTTGATTTACCTTTGGCAAAGAACAAGAGTAAAAAGGTTCCACATGTCTTTGACACTAGAATAATGACTCTTCTATCACAATAACAATGAAGCGCCTTCAATCCCTCAATCTTCATGACATTTATTAATGACGCAAAAGAACTCTATGCAGGGAGTCGTTAATATTCTTTTGATGAAGAAATTGTAGATTTGATGAACTAATATCCATTATTTTTACCTTATTGTGATTAGGGTTATATGATTTTTCCAAAATTATAAACCCCAAATGGTGAGGAAATAAAGAAGATAATATACAGGAAAATCGGATGGATTTATAACTGAAGTGAAAAATTATAAACCCCAAATGGCAAAATATGAAGAAAACAATATACAAGAAAAACGAATAGTCTGGATGATTGTTCACTCTTTTAAATTTTTTCCTAAAACACTTTTTTATTTTATAGTCTTTCCGTTATGTTAGATTTTTTTTTTTGTTTTCCCAAAGGTTTTTGGATTTTCCTTTTACTTCCTAATAAATAGTTTTTTATTTTTATTTGATTGTTTTTATATGTTTACCGTTCGATCTTAATATGTTGAGTTAATAGAGCCAATGCAATTGCATGCAGAGACTAAATATAAAATATTTATTTTCAAAGACTAAATAAAGAAAAAATTATTAGACATAAAAATAAAATAGAATTAAAAATATATTCAGGTCTGATTTTTTTTTAAAAATTTCTACAAATTGTGTCAATTGGAAAGAGAAAATGTTAGAGTGAATAATCAAATTCTATAATTATTCATATTCTCTTCGTTTTTCTCATTTAATATTTTTTTTATTTTTTAAATATAATTTTATTCTCCTTGGCTTATAAAAAAATTATTCTCCTTTTATTTCTTGATATGTGATATAGATATATTTTTATGATATACTCTAAGATTATTTTTAATTAATACATGATTATAAATGATAATATTTTTACATTTTAAAAATAAGATATTTTAAAATGCCCCAAAACATCAAATTGGGTTTGTCCCAGCTTTTCTATTGTAATCTCTATTCGGAGAGGTTTCTAATTAAGAGTTCCATTTGTGCTTAATTTGGAATGCCTCTATTTATTTTTTCTTTTTTTTGTCCTCAACACTCTCCTCCCTAGGCAACATTTAGAAATTCTTCATCTTGTGCTCAAAGATTCTTACCTTCGTCTTTGTCATGTCGATTATTAGGTTTTTAATTGCAACACTCACCCACACAACTCAAGCCTGGAGTTAACTTGCATATATTTAATGATATCCACTCATTCACACCACTGGAGCACGTTTATCTGATTGTGAGCGGAATCTTTTGTGGTTATAGAAGCTGTGAAGTCTCACGACAATAGGCCTTGTTATAGTAATTGGTATTTGTTATTAGTATTTTATCATTAAAAAAGTTAATTTTAGAGGTCATTAGTCAAATTAATGAGATAATATTAGATATATGTTTTTGTTCCTCACCTGAGAACTATACGTACTAATAAGAGTTATTTATGTTATTTAAGATTCTTGTTAATTCTCTTATTCTTATTTGTGAAATCAGCTTTAGTCAGAGATGTCCTCCTCTAAATCGAGGTGGTGTACTTGTAGCTAGTCTGACACTCAAGTTAGGGGTAATCACGAATAGGTGTAAGCAATAAATGTGAATAATTGGTTTACTTGTGCTACCTGCCCTTTATTTATAAGCTTCATGATGGGCTTGCTCTTGTGGATCTTGCTAATCGGGGCCCAAGTATGACTTAATTACGTTTTCGTTTTAATCGCCTATTTATCAGATCATAACTATCTTTGTCTAGATACTCAAGTATCGCATCACCTGGTGGTTAATTCTGTTCATATATTGACATTTTTATGACTGAGGTGTTATTGATATCTAGACGAAACTCCAGATGATGCCGAGATAACGTCTTCCATCATGATCATAGTTTTTTTGTTGGAGCATTAAGAGGCAATGTGATCTCTCCCAAGACATTTAAAACACTTTATACTACTTTGCTTCTCATAGAAGTTAGTAGTTACATGAGATGCTTTATGGTCTTTGATATGCTTAGGTGGATTTTCCTTAGGGAAACTCTTGGAAGAGTTCCCCTTGAATTGTTCCTTCCTTGCATAAGGCTGAAAATCCCTTTTTATTCCTTTTCTATTAACTTGATTCTCAACCTTGATACAAAGCTGTACCAATTCATCTAGGCTCGAATATGAGAAGAGTTCAACTTTATCTTTAATTTCGTTGCTCAACCCACATAAGAACTTAGCCATGGTGGCCTTGGGTTCCTTAATTATTCCTGCCCTTAGAATGAGGAGTTCCATTTTTTTCTATACTCATTTATGCTTAGGTTTTGTTGCCTAAGCCTTTGGAGTCTATCCAAAAGGTCTCTCTCATAGTAATAGGGTATATGCCTTCTCCTTAAAGCACTTTTCTAGCCGTTCTAATATTTTATGGAAGGCATATGAGTTCGGGCTCTTTCATTAGTTAACCTAACCCACCAATGCATGGCATGCCCTTAGAAGGTTAGGGTTCCAAAGAGACTTTCTTCTCCTCTTTAATTTCATGACAATTGAATAATTGTTCTACCTTGATTTCCCAATCTCACTAAATGGAGGAAGATCAACTCTTGGCTCCCTTGTTGGGACCACATGTCTATGCTCATGAGAATGGGAATGTCCTATCCTCCTAGGCCTCTCTTCATAGTACTCTCTCTCACTCTCACTAAATTTTCTAGAGAGAGAACCATACTCTATGTTTTTCTTTTTTCTCTCCCACTCTCTTTGTCTTATCTCTTCCTCCTTTCTTCTTTTTCTCTCTTCCTTTTTTCTCTTCTCTTTTTCCTCTCTTTTCTCTCTTAATTTTCTTCCCTCTTTTTCTTTTTTCTCTAATTATTTTTCTCTTCTTTTTCTTCTTTCTCCTTCTTTTCCTTTTCTTTCTCTTTTCTTCTTCTCTCTTTTTTTCCTCACACCTCAACTTTTCTTCTATCATCTACTCACGAAAATCCATAGCAAGGCGCTCAAGAGAGTTAACCTTAGAAAGATGTCCTTGGTTAACTCTCTTGTTTCTAGAGACACTAGCAAGTGAGTGATTATACATAGTGCTTGGAAGCTAATTCTAAAGGTTTAGGCAAAAAAAGATCAGTAGCATTCTCCTCTCTTTTTTGTTTTCTCCCTAAAAGGCTAAGTGAGTCTTTGGAACTCAAGCTTTAACTACGTGAATTTGCAAAGAAAATTAAAAGTAAGAAAGGTAAAAGTGTAGGGAAACTAAACGTGCTCCTAGATGGTGGTGAAGGTGGTGTACCACTTCCTCCTTCACACCTTAATTTCGAGAAACTAAACATATGGAATAAGCTATTACATACAAATGGAGTGACTACTAGGGTATTAACACTCCAAAAATGAATACAAAGAAATGAAAGCAAAAATTAAAGAACAAGGTATTCAAGTTTTTCCTCCTAGCTCTCGCAAGTGTATGCTCTCAATGCCTTGCTTGCTCCCTTGCTCAAGTTCTCTTGGCTTGGTCAACACCTCCTAGAATGTTACCCTTGTGGTATGCTCCTTCTTCCAAGCTTTTCTACAACAAGAGTAACCATACCAAGCACCAAACAAAGATACAAGAATACAAGCACTAAAAGCAATAAAAGCACAAAGAAGTTATGAGAGCTTTTCCAAGTAAAAGATAATTGAGATAAGACTTAGATGATTTAAGAATCAAGACAAACTAAAATTAAAGATAAGAAAGAGGTAGGCACACAAATAGAAAGTCATAAAAGAGTTCTACAGTAGAATAAGAACTAACAAATAAAATGACTCAAAATGTTTTCAAAAATTGCATACAAGTTAGGAATTATGCCGAATTGTGTAAAGGTCTTGGCAAACACAATTAGACCATCTTGAACTCATTTTTTGCAATTTTATTTCGTTTGCTATTAGGTACACCTAATTTTTCTTTTTAACTTTTAGTGTTTTTCCACTTTTGCTTTGTTTTATGCTTATTTTGATGATTCTTTTCTCTATTTTCTTTATCCTAGATGTACCTAATGACTTGTTTTAGATTGAAAATTTTGTGAAAAAGAAAGAGGACCTAAAAGCTTACCAAACTACACAAACTAAGGCGCATAAATTTTGAACTTAAAATGCAATCAATGAAAACACAAGTAACTTTAGTGTACTAAATTTTTTAAGTGATTTAGGTACTGTTTTATGAGTCCTTGGTTGATGGTTTTGGCACTTACTTGTTTGCACAAGAAGAGCCTAATGACATTCCAATTTGCTCTTACACTCCAACAACAATTTCACTTCACAACAAAGCACACACAAGAGCTACTAATTTTTTTTAACACATAACACGTTATTGAAATTGAGCACTTTTTTTTTTGAAAATTTTGTTTAGAGGAACATGCTTAGGCTATGAGCATGAGAGACTTCTTTGGAAGACTTACTCAAGAGGTAAGAACCTCTTAAATGCTCAATTTCAAAGAAGGATCAGACACTTTTAGTATGTAGAACAAGATAAAAAAAAGAAGAAGTGAAACATAAAGAAATTGATATGAAATAAAATGACTAAACATGACTTCTATTAAGACAGAACTTAAGAGTATAAAATTTTAAAATAAATTCCTAAATAGCTAAGGAAAATAGAACACAATTTGAACCAAGGAATTGTAGAATTGAGGCCAAAGTACTTGACCACAACGCTTTGGATTTCACCACAATGGTGTTGATTTAAGGTAAAATGCTTCTTAGGCAACTCAAACCACAAGAATTCAGATACTCAAACATAAGGCTAAAATTAAAAACGAATCCTAACAGAAAATTGATTCAATGAATGGAACTAGAAGATTGAACCAAAAAATAAAAGTAAACATCATATAACATGTTCAAGAATTCCAACAACATAACTACCAAGACAAACATTCAAGACATGCTATAAGTGTTAAACAACAAGGAAGTACTAAAATAAAAATAGAGTTGTGATGAAGGGAATAGAATTCAAAATTTTAAAAGACTAAAGGAAGAAGATGAACCCCTAGAAGGAGGATCTAGGTACCGATTGATACATCCTTCCTAATGCTTCTCCCAAGATCATCTTCTAGAAAGGTTCAATTGAGGAAGTGGGTGATGGAGGAGATGGAGATGGTGGTGGTGGCGCCATTCTAGGAAGAGATAAGCCATAAAAGAAGTTTGCCACAAGGGAAAGAGCCCTTACTAAAAGCCATAAAACTCTTAGGAAAGGAGAGAAAGTAGACACTCTAATTTGCTTACAAAGGGAAATTGTATTCATTCAAGTGTAAAATGGTTCAATCATGGGGGGGGGGGGGGGGGGGAGGGGAGGGGGGAGGTGCTATTTATAAGAGAAAACATGGGCTCTAGAGATTAGGTGGTGGACGTCCACAATTAGGAGGGGTTAAGAGAGATTAATAAAGTGTTAATTGAGCTAGAGCTAATTAGCACTTGATTAATTCTAAAAGGATCCAAACATGTCCCTAGATTTAAGGATCTTGGTCCCCTCTAAATTTGAATTTGAATTTTTGAAGGAAGCCATATGACACCTCAAAATTCAAATTAAAAAATGAGAGTAACAAGAATGCTAAGTTGGCACCAT
This sequence comes from Psophocarpus tetragonolobus, assembly GCA_037954015.1. Classification (NCBI taxonomy): domain Eukaryota; kingdom Viridiplantae; phylum Streptophyta; class Magnoliopsida; order Fabales; family Fabaceae; genus Psophocarpus; species Psophocarpus tetragonolobus. The sequence continues at coordinate 25,435,096 of CM075690.1, forward strand.
ATGGAGGAAAGAGAAGAAAGTGGCGCCACTTGGAGGGAACCATGGGGACCCACATGTCTCTCATGCTTCATGTGTGAGTTAGAGGGTTATGGAACTAACTTAGGGGATGTGATTAACAAAAACCACACTCCTAAGCTTCTCTAAAAAGGCCCAAACTACTCAACAAACTCCACAAAAAATACTAATCACACCTCCTAATTAAAAATAAAAATAAAGGCCAAAATACAAGGCCAAAAATTGAAACTAAATACACCCCCAAGTCCCAAATTATAAAACTTACACTACAAGGACTAAAAAGAAGACTATGGCCAAAATTCTGACATCTTGATCTCCATGAGAAGTTGAGGTCTTCTTCCCTCCTCTCTTTCCATATCCTTTTCAATCCTCCTAGGCATAACCCTTGTGATATGACACTTTTTAGGGAGGAATGCATCACTGGAGGTGAACCTTTAAGAACCTCAAAAGAGTGTTTTAGAAGCTTTTTGTGAAAAGAAAAAATACGCTAAACCTAAGAAAATTTTAATATGACATAGCAAGGACTGAACATGACTTAAATTTGACAACTACACAAGATTATAAAAGTGAAAATAGCACCTAAAAACAAGGCAAAAAACAGAGAAAGACGCAAGAAATTTGCAAGAGTTAGCCAAGTTTTGTGACCACAACATTGTGGTTTTCACCACAGTCAAGTGGATTTAAGCCACTTAACCTCTTAGGCATGAAACTCAAGTAAAAGAAAACAACTTAAGGCAAAATCGGATAGTAGAATGAACCTTAAACACAAACCATGGATGCAGATGAAGGAACTAATACATTGCACCGAATAAAAAACAAAGCATAGAAACAATTGATGAAAAGTTCTAAACAAAACAACCAAGACAAGTAAAGGAAAATTGAAAAACAACACTTAAGGTCCAAATAAAGCATGGATTGGAACAATTAGAAGGTAATTACACAAAAATTAAAACAAAGAAAGTAAAGAACTGTGACCTTTAGAGGAAATAGCTCTGATCACCACATGATGTATCCTTAGATGCTTGAACTCCCATGAATCAACCTCTAAAGATCATAAGAAGAAGTGGATTATTTGGAGAGGAAAGATAGTGAAGGTGAATGGCACCACTTTGTGAGATAAGCCAAGAGGTGGTGGTGTTTGTCACAAGGGAAGAAACCTTTGATAAAAGCATAAGGATGCTCTCAAGAAAGAGAAATTAGGACACTAAAAAAATGAAGCAAATGCTCTCAATTCTCATAAATTCAAGTGTAAAGTTTACAAGAGTAGGAGAGGTCTATTTATAGGAATGAGAGGTGCTTTGGTATGTGCAAGAGAGTGAAAATAAAGGAGGGAAACCAAATTTGAATTAATAAGCATATGCTCCTAAAATCATGGATCTTAGAACTAACTAAGTGTCATGTGTCATTAATTCAAATACGGCACCTTCTTAGGGGAACAAGGGTCCCACCTTGTCTCCTCTTTGCTTCATGTGCTAACTAATTGGGTTTAATTAGTAAACAAGGGTTAATAAAACAACCCACCAACACCCCTAAATGGCTCAATTAGCTAATACACTCCACAATAGGACTAAGCACACCTCCTAGGCCTTAACTAAAAAAAAACATGCCAAATACAAGGACAAGGAAAAAGGGAATAGACCACTCCACCTAGGAAAAATACAAGGTAAAATACAATGCAAAAATAAAGGAACATGGAGACTATGGCATAATCTCTATGCTCATAAAGAGGTGAGGTCTTCCTCCATCCACTCTCGCCATATCCTCTTCTATCCTCCTAGCCATAACCTTAATGATAGGTCCCTTGCTAGCTAGGGCGGAATGCATCAGTTAATATCATCCAACTCTTTATTTTAATTAAGCAATCATGCTATAATATAAAAATATTCCATATTAATTGATTGAATCTTAGAATTAATTTGTCAATTCTTTTCAACACCTCACAAATATGAATAACAAAGGAGCTCATTCTATATAATATAGGGGTGTTTAAAACCAAACCAAACCAAACCAAATTGAAAACTGACAACCAAACTGCTCAAAGTGAAAACCATAAAAAACTGCTTTAATTTGGGGTTGATTAGTTTTTATAATTTTCAAACCACACGGTTCGGTTTGATTTGCGGTTTCAGATGTTGAAACCGCACCAAACTAAACTAAATTGCTCATAATTAATTATTTTAGCAAATTCCTAAGAAGGCATATACAATTACTCATTATTTTCTACGTCAATAACGTTTTGACTTAATCTTGAATCAATATTTTTACTTAATATGAATTAGTTGACGAATAAATTTTTAGCAAAACTATTAAATTTAATTTCATTGGATACAATTTGACGACACCACTAGAATGTAATGTTTAAATGAATTGATTGTTTATACTTTAATTTTAATGGTTGTTACTTTTATATAATTTTGTTGGGAGTGACTAAACTTTTATACAATTTTGAAAATAAGTCTTTTCGATGTATTTTTTAATACTTAATAATAGAAATTTTAAGCCACAAAACCTAACCAAACCAAATCGCAAAAGATTGGTTTGGTATGGTTCAAATTTTATATAAACCGAATAAAACTACATCGCGCTTATTTTTATAATTTGGTTTGGGCTAATTTTAAACTCAAAATCGTACCAAATCGAACCGCGAACACTCCTAATATCTCAGTATATAGAGTATTACTTTCTTTTGTCCTTTTATAGAAAACAAATGAACCATTTTTTTATCTTAATTAAAAATAAATATGGATACATACATTTTAAGATATATTAATTTCTAATTCTCTTTTATAAATTGATTATGATGAAATTTATTAACGAGATTGTTGTAGTGTAATTCCTAGTTTCTAATATGTTAGTTAGTTAGCTGCAGTTTATTTTAAAAAATAATTGACCCCTTGTGTAACCGTCACTGCACATAAGCTCTGCTGTATAAATATCTCTCCCTTCTTTAATAATATAGAATCTTATCTCTTCACTTCTCATTTTCTTTCTCTATAATTCCCTTCTCTAGTTTGTGTGCATTTTCAACAAATAACTGGTATCAAGAGCGTGTAGGATCAAGTGGGATCTAGAAATTTCTTCAATCGATGGCTGGTTCAAATTTCCCTGCTAATCTGCCAATTCTTGATGGCAAGAACTGGGAAAGATGGTGTGTGCAGATGAAGGTAATATTTGGTTACCAAGAAGTTCTGAAGATTGTTGATTTTGGATTGCAAGAACTCACCGAGGGAGCCATTGATGCGCAGAAAGCTGCTTACAAAGAAAACGAGAGGAAAGATTGTAAAGCACTATTCTTGATTCACCAATGTGCTAACACAACCAACTTTGAGAAGATAACGACTGTTGTATCATCAATACATGCATGGGAAATACTTGAGAAATGTTACAAAGGAGCTGACAAACTAAAGAAAGTCAGATTGTAGACAATGAGACACCAATATGAACTACTACAGATGGAGAACAATGAGAAAATTGCAGACTACTTCACCCGAATCATCAGCTTGACAAATTTGATGAAGGTAAGTGGGGAGGAGATAACAAAAGTGATGATTGTAGAAAAAATCCTTCGAATGCTTACCCTAGGTTTGATCATATTTTTGTGGCGATAGAGGAATCAAAGGATCTTGAGATACTAAAGGTTGAAGAGCTTCAAGGCCCACTAGAGGCTCATGAGCAAAGACTGAATAAGAGATCAGCGGTGAAACCGATGGATGAAGCCCTAGAGGCTCAAGTTTACAAAAATGGGGGTGCTGATAGGGGAAGAAGTAAGAGATACCGTGGAAGGGGAAGAAACCTCAAAAATGGCTTCAAAGGAAATTTTCGTGATCAAGATCAGTCCAAACATGATCAAGATCAAACAAAGTATTCATCAAAGAAGAGAAGTTTTAACCAAAGCAGAGGTGGAAAAAGGAGAATTGATAAGAAAAAGGTGAAATGCTTCAACTGCAACCAAGCTTCTCAGCATTGGACAGTTGCTTGAAAGAGGATTCATCATGCAAATGCAGCAAAATTACTTGGAAGTATTAGACCAAGCTCGAAGAAAAATTCTAAAGGCCCCTCTTGCTCAAAACAGGACCTTTCAAGTTCATGTAAATGCAATCGAAAACTAGTGTCTGACCACTGGTGTACTAAATGAAGACTCATGGCTATGGCACTTCAGGTTTGGTCATCTTAACTTTCAAAGTTTAAACCAGCTACAATCCAAAGAAATGGTGCTAGAACTCCCAACAATCAAGACCCCTGAGAAGGTATGTGAAAATTTCTTGATAAGTAAGCAACCTAAAAAACCCTTTAGCTCTTATACCCCGCATAGAACCTCTAATCTACTTAGAGAAGTATATTCAGACATGTGTGTACTTTTCGAGGTGCCATCCTTAGGTGGAAACAAATAGTTTGAATCTTTTGTTGATGAATTCAGTAGGAAAATTTGGATTTATCTCATCAAGACAAAAGTAGAGGCTCTCTCAGTCTTCAAAACCTTTAAGACTCTTGTTGAGAAACAATCAGAGAGGTCAATTAAGGTGCTCAGGACAGACGGTGGAGGGGAATACACTTCCTTTGATTTTAAGGAATTCTGCAAGACACGTGGGACACAACATGAAGTAACAACCCCTTATACTCCCCAACATAATGGACTAGCAGAAAGAAGAAATAGAACAATACTCAATATGGTAAGAAGCATGCTCAAAGGAAAGAACCTTCTTAAGGCCCTATGCGGAGAAGCAGTCACAACAACAACATATGTTCTCAATAGATTTCCAACTAAAAGACTAGAGATGAAAGTACCCGAGGAAGTTTGGAGTGGCAAGAAACCATTTGTAAAACACTTGAGAGTTTTTGGATCTCTCAGTTTCAGACATGTCCCTGATCAGAAGAGAAAAAAGCTAGATGATAAAAGTGAACCTATGATTTTTGTGGGCTATCATCCCACTGGATCATACAGGCTGTACAACCCCAAACTGAGAAAATTTTGTTCAGTAGAGATGTTTTCATAGATGAAAACAACAGCTGGAATGACAAGGATTCCATAAGTGAAGCCACAACAAGACTACCCATGACACTTGAAGAAGAATCAAGGCCTAATAATGGTACAACACAACAGGAAGAAGGAAAACCTCAACAAACAAGAAACCCGCCAGCTAGACTGAGCAACTACCACAGTTTCCTTGATAACCTTGTTGCAGAAGATGGAGACTTGGTCTACTTAGCCTTACTAACAGATGCTGAATCAATAAGTCTTGAGGAAGAAATTGCTAATGAAGTATGGAAGAAGGCAATGGAGGAGGAGTTAAAAGCCATAGACAAGAACTAGACATGGGAATTGGTAAAACTTCCAACTGCCACGAAAACAACTCTTGTAAAGTGGGTGTTTAAGGCAAAGTATAAACCAGATGGGTCAATAGCTAGGCATAAAGTCAGGCTAGTAGCAAAGGGCTTTTTACAGAAGGAAGGAATAGACTATAAAGAGGTATTTGCACCTGTAGCCAGACTCAAAACCGTGAGATTAATGGTAGCATTAGCAAACTCAAGACATTGGAAACTGTGGCAACTTGACGTAAAATCAGCATTCCTAAATGGACCACTTGAGGAAGAAGTATATGTAACTCAACCACCTGGTTTTGGAGTAGAAGGAGATAAAGACAAGGTGTACAAGCTCAACAAGGCCTTATATGGCCTAAAACAAGCTCCACGAGGTTGGAACAAGAGAATTGATGCATTTTTGCTATAGTTAGGCTTAATAAATGTTCGATTGAGCATGGAATTTACATAAAATAAAAAAATAGATGATGACTTGATGCTTATATGCCTATACGTGGATGATCTTCTAATCACTGGCAGTAATCAAGAGAAGATCCAAGAGGTTAAAAGGTGGATAAATGCTGAGTTTAAAATGAAAGACCTGGGTGAATTGACTTACTTCCTTGGAATTGAGTTTGTGCAAACTAATAAAGGTATCATTATGCATCAAAGGAGGTACATCATGGAACTTCTGAAAAGGTTTAATATGTTGCGCTGTAACTCAGCACTTACACCAATAGAGACAAACCTGAAATTGGTGCAGGATGAGAAGAAGAATTTTGTTGATAACACCCTGTATAAACAAATAGTTGGATCTCTAAGCTATGTGTGCAACACTAGACTAGATATTGCATATGGAGTTAGGCTATCAGATGATGTCCTGCAGTTAATGGTGGACAACAAATCAGCTATTAACCTAGCCAAAAATCTTGTGACTCGTGAAAGGAGCAAGCACATTGAAACCAAGTATCACTTCCTGTGCAACCAAGTCAACAAAGGAAGGCTGCAACTAAATTTCTACAGATTAGAATTTCAAGTTGCAGACATAATGACTAAAGCCATTAAGATTGATAGATTTGAGAAGTTGAGGAATATGTTAAATGTTGTCTCTATAGAAACTTTGAATTAAGGAAGAATGTTGTAGTGTAATTCCTAGTTTCTAATATGTTAGTTAGTTAGCTGCAGTTTATTTTAAAAAATAATTGACCCTTTGTGTAACAATCACTGCACATGAGCTCTGTTGTATAAATACATATTCTCTTCTTCAATAATATAGAATTTTATCTCTCCACTTCTCATTTTGTTTCTCTGTAATTCCCTTCTCTAGTTTGTGTGCATTTTCTCCAATAGAAATAGCAACTCATTCTTTTTGTGCAAGTGAATGTATTTAGTAAGGTATGTAGAATTTGAGTGTTATTCAGATTTTTGGGTATATAAACCATGATGTATTCCTTGTTAATGGATTTTCTCATTTAAATGAAATCCATTTTTCAATTTTGTTACTTCCTATTTGGAGCATAAATACTATCAGTGTTAACAATAGAAACGCATTAAATTCATCGGTGGAAAAAAAAATTATCTCTTGAATTATTTATATATAGTATATTAAATATCACTATTATACTCTTTTATGGATGTTTTTAAAATAAAATTTAAATTTATCATATTTATGATTAAAGCTAACTGATTTATCAATTTTTATTCGTCAGAATGAATTAAATATTTGTTTCTTATATAAACACCCGAAAAAAGTATTTATTATTTTCATTATAAATTAAAAATCATAAATACATGTAACATAAAGATCTATATTAGGTGAGAAAATAGATTAAAATCATAAATAGATATAACATAAAGATCCTATATTAGGCGCAAAATAAATTTTAGATGGTCCATGGTTGCTTAATTTTTACCCTTTGACATGAGAGGAGGTATGCTTTGTTCGTTTCTGAAAAAGTTTAGAGGATCAACTTTGGCCTTCACTCTTACCAATCTGTTGAAGTTATTTTTGAAATACTTATGACCCCAAATGCTAGCTTGTTTGTAACTAGTGTAGCCATGGTTATTTACTCCAATGTCAAGGTCCCTGTAATTCTGATATGCAACTCTAGGAGACTTCGAAACATAAGGTTCCATATATTTGTACAATCTTCTGATCCAGTTGATGTACCTTTGAGCTTCTTCTTCTCCTTCCTCTTCCCAGGAGACTGCGTAGTGAATATGGAATATGTTGCCAGATCTGTGTGGGAAAGGAATTTCAGATTCTGAAATGCTATCCATTCTACCTCCATAGGGAGCAAATTGAACCACCGCATCTCGACCATCATTCTCATAAAACAAGCTCCATAGTCCTCGTAACCCAGCAAGAGTAATGGGTTTTGTCACATAATCAGATTTTCCTTTGTATGTGAACAAACCACTTATTTTAGTTCTGTTCAGTAAAACTTCAAGGGTCTCATTGCTTGTATATCCAATTAACCCACCTGCCATGTAGAGAACTGAACCTATCCAATTCGTCTCAATACAATCTTCCTTAACTAAACCCAACTCTGGGAATCTCTTTTGCATCAAAGGAATAAGTTGATTTACACGTCCAAGATACAAGGACTCAAATCTGGCTTGTATTGTTTGCTTCCCATGCTCACTTGAGTTCACCCTTGCCATGTCAACCCTAATCATTAGATCATCGTCTAATTTACTTCCCACAAATTGCCACTTATGAATAATCTCGGTTGCATTCTGTTCCAATGTTCTTTCAACTCGGAACACGGTCACTTTTGATGGAACTGAAACTAGTTTTAGCTTCCAAGCCACGATGACTCCAAAGCTTGCTCCCCCACCTCCTCTAATGGCCCAAAACAGATCCTCTCCCATGGCTTTTCTATCAAGAATATTGCCCTTCACATCAATTATGTGAGCATCAATTATATTGTCAGCAGCAAGACCGTATTTCCGCATCAAGAATCCGTAGCCACCACCACTAAAGTGGCCACCAGTGCCCACAGTGGGACACACACCCGCTGGGAATGCAAGTGTGTTGCTTTTCTCACTAATCTTGTGGTAAAGTTCCCCAATTGTTGCCCCAGCATGAACCCATGCAATGCGGTTTTCTATGTCCAATTTGATTTCTCTAAGGTTCATGAGATCAAGGATTACAAATGGAACCTTGGCAACGTACGAGAGACCCTCGTAATCGTGGCCTCCACTTCGAGTTCGAATTTGCATGCTATGGCGTTGGGAACAAATAATTGTGGCTTGAATGTGGGAAACTTCTCGTGCTATCACAATGAGAAGGGGTTTAGAGCTTGCATTGGAGAACCTAGAATTTTGAATGGAAATATCCAATTTAGACGAATATGAAGAGTTGGTTTGGGTATAAACAACGTCCGAGATTGAGGTGTCCTTATTGGGATAATTATAAAGACATTGAATAAAGTTTTCATGAGGAGCTGCTAAAGATGTAAATGAAAATAAGAGTGGTATGGCAAAAACTGTAAAATATGAGCTTAGACTTAGACACATCATTTTTGCTGATGGCGTGTTGTGGATAGAGGTGCAATTTGAGAAATGAGAAATCTCTCAAATTTATATACGGAGAAAATATAAATTATACATAAAAAAAAGTCAATATATGACCAAACTTTCAATGCATATGCACGGCACGCAATTGTAAAGTGGAATATTAACTTCCTCATTAATTAACTACCAAATTTCTTGTTACAATTAAAATTAAAATCAGTGTAATTTATAAAGATTTGATTGGTTTAGTTTTGTTTTTTAGTTTTTGAAAAGAGTTTTCAAAAATTGTTTTTAAGAAGAAAAAAAACTTGTTTGACAAATTTTATTTGAAAACTGTTTTAAAGATGTAAAAATGAAAAAACTTGTTCATATTTGTTATAATTTCATTAATAAAAAACAAAAAACAATATATTCTGATTGTATTTTGAGTTTTCAAAACAAAAGCAGAAAACTGAAAAACAAAACTATTTTCAGCTGTTTTTGTTTTTTAGTTTTTAAAATCTAAAAAACTAGAACTGTTTTCAAAAACAGTTTTCAGAAAATTATCCAAACGAGATTTTTAGTTATTAAAAACTAAAATACTGAAAACAAATTTATAAAACTGTTTTCAAACCTATACTTGATCTTCTTTCCTGACTTTAAAAAAACTTTTTCAAGATCAAGTGGTTTTGGTGCAAATAAGCAGAGAATGAAAATTTAAAAACTTTAATTAATTTGACTTTCTTCTATAAACAAGTGATCTACGGCATAGACTGAATTAATGTAGCATATATTTTTTTTAAATGTACTTATTATTTTCTTATAATATCTACTAGATTCTAAATTATATATTTTTAACATTTTGTATTTAATATTTTTAAATATTATTATTTTATTGAATAATTTCTAAATTCATGTTTTTCATCAAACTTAATTTTCTTCTCTTTTATTCATACTAAAAAAACGATTTTTAATTACTTCAATATTTCATAATATAACAAAACTAAGTAGATGATTAACTAGTTAAAATTAATAATTTGTTTTTAAAACTTTAAGAAAATAAATTTTACATATATATGAATATACTCTATTTTTAATTTTATTTTTAAAAGAGTTCAATTCTAAATTAAATATCAATTTTAATATTCATTATACAATTTAATTTTAAATTAATAATTAAATATATATATAAGCTTATAAAAAATAATTAATATATAAATTTAATAATACATATAATTAGTATAATAAATTTTTAAAATAAAAATATGACAAACAATTCTATCATTCATAAATCATACCCCGATTAACCAATATTACTAATTAAGATATAACTGTTAAAAGATAAAAGAAATGTTGAATCTATGTAAATCTTTATATTTAATAGAAAATATTTTTACTTTGTCATAGCATTATTGAATTACATACTAGGATCTTGAACATAGTTGAGAATATTCATTATTGATTAATAATTTTTTGAAGTGGTCATTTCTAATTTATGCAACAAAAAATAGTTGAAATATAAGAAAGAAAAGCGCTAAAATTAGTAAATAAACTATTGTTTATAATAATTATAATGCTTATTAAGAGAGTAGGGGAAAGAAATTTCTACATGAAAATATTTTGATAATACAAACAATCAAAACATAACATTAATTTATTTTTAATACAGTTAAAATTATTAATGCAATTAATTGTTTTTATTCCACGGTTAAAACATATTTAATTGTATTCTATTGTTCAATTTCCACTACTAATGGTGTTTCCCTTTTTTTCTTTTGATAAAAAATTTGATATTATGCTTTTACTTTTAATAACTTTTAGTCATCCGTCTCAACTTTCTTCTTCTTTATCAAACATTTTTTCGTTTCCTTTTCTTTCTCAAGTTTATTTTTCTTCTCTATTATTCATACTAAAAAACTCTTTCCTTGTAAGAATATAATAAAAGTAATTAGATAATTAATTGTTTAAAAAACTAATAATTAACAAATTAATAAATTTTTATTTAATTTATTTTAAATTTATAATTAACAATATAATATATATTACTATATCATGAATTTCAGAGAGAATATGGGGAATGAAAGAAAAAAACTTGCAGAGAAAATAAGAATAGGGGTTGTGTATTGCTTCTGTAAGAAGAAGAGTTACAAAGAATAACAAACAATAATATGATATAGAATACACAAGAGATAAACAATCTCTAACAAACTAATTGAACTATAACGGAATACTCAAGCTGAAGAATGTATATTAGACATTAACAACTTGGAATATAAGAACTCAAATGTCCCTTATTGAAGAGCCTTGGTGTATGTTTGCTAGCTAATTTGCAGAAGTAACTCGGAGGATTTTGATGAGACCCGATTAACACTTCTCTTGCATAATATGACAATCAATTTTTATATGCTTAATTAGTTCATTCATGAAAAATAAGCATCAATGTGTAAAGCTAAATGGATATCACAATAGAGTAAAGTAGGTTGGTTAAAGTGAATGCCAAAATCATGTAGGAGGAAAGTAAGTCATTGAAGCTCACAAGCAACATTGACCATTGCTCGATATTCAGCTTCAAAAGAACTTTTCAAAACAATGGCTTGTTTCTTGGACTTCCAAGAAACCAAAGCAGAACCAAAATAGATAGAGAACCCAATAATAGACATCCTTGTAACCATACAACCAACCCAATGTGAATCACTAAATGCTTTTAATTGAGAAACACAAGTAGCAAAAAAGAATAGATCTGTTCAGTAGACTTTTTCTGATATTTGAAAACATGATGGGCAACTTGTTAATGAGTAGTAGTAGGTCTAGAAATTTACTAACTCAGATTCTAAACATCGAAACTTATGTATAGTTGAGAATTGGTCAAGTAGATGAGGTGTCCTATCAATCTTTTAAAAGTAGAAGCATTTGTTTTTTAGAGGGGATTGCCAAATTTTAATGAAGTCTATTGCTATAGTCTACAGCAGTAGAAACAAGTTTTGCAACTAACCCTTTCGACATCTGTTAAGATATTCGGAACATATACCACTACCTGCTGGTTTGCTTGAGACCATAGAAGGATCTCTGAAGCTTGCAAACTTTTCTTGGATTAAGGGATTCCATGACAAGAGGAAGAATCATATATGCTTCTTCATTCAAGTCTCTATGTAGAAAGGCGCAAGGACAACTTTTATTAATATGTTATTCGTGGAAGGAAAATAAATATTATGGAAATTAAATATTTACTAATATTTAATTTATTATAGTGAAGGAAATTAAATTGAAGTTTTTACTTAAATTATCAATTGAATTAAGGTGTGATGAATTTATTATTGATATTAATGCTTTGTGCTGACATTTGGTTGATAGTAGAAGAGTAGAGAGGTGAGAAATAATTATTATTCTTCCATTTTGGAAGGTTTTAGTTGAGTTTTGGGAAGTTTTCGGAAAATCTGCTATCAGAAAGGGGGGTTGCATTTAGCCATACTAAATACATCCCTATGATATATATATATACATACCTTTTTTCTTCCCTTTTTTCTTTCAATCCTTCATTTTCTTCTTCTCTGGCCATGACTTCTCTTCCTGCAGTTCCATTCTTTTGTTGCTTGCATGGTGACATTTGAGTCGAAGAAATTCAACGCGATCTCTTCTATTACTCTTGATTCTGAGATAAGTATAGATATGTCTAATCATAGTTTTATAAACCTTTTTTCCGTTCATTTTTCGATTATGTCAGGGGTTTTCTTTGAAGATTCTAATTTCTTAGGTTCGTGTTGAAATTGAGATTTCTGTCAGGTTCTAAGAGAATTCTTCTATTGATCCTTCCCTTTTTGTTTGAGTTTGATTTTAAAGAGATAAATAGTTAAGGTGAGCCAAATCTTTGATTTTAATTTGAGAAATTATGATTTAATAGTTGAGAATTTAATTGATTTTGAGCAACGAGTTTTTGATTACGATTTGAGTGTTATGCAAAATTGAGTCGTTTAGTGTGATTGAATATTTGATTTTTGTTCTTAAAATGAGTTGTGATTGAATTGATTGATTTGTAATATTGATTAATTTGAGATATATGATGTGTTGCATAGTTGATAATTATTATAGAAGTGATGTTTGATCTTGAATTGGACGATTTACTGAATATTTTGGATGTGACGGTTATAGTAGGGTAACTTAACTCTGGTTGAATTGACTCTTTGTGATTAAAATTGAATTTTTTGAAATGATGATGATATATTTGGATTTTTTATATAATGCATATTGTTGAAATGCATAATGAAGAATATATCTATTGATGTTGTTGGTTCCAGACAATTATAGTCGGGTAACTTAGCCTTGGATGATATGTTTGATGGGGTACATTGATGTTAAAGATACAGCTGGTGATGCAACCTCTAGGATTGTTAAACATACTCTGTCCATCATCATCAACACATTATACACCCGATTTTAATCAACCTCAATATCATATAGTGAGACAAATCCTCAATCCATCCACCTCAAACAACTTTGAAACATTTAATCTGATGCATTCCTCCCCAAGCCATGGTTGCACAATTCTTAGAGAAGGAGATTCCATTAGGATCCACTCTTAGGGTTCCTTGAAGAGCCTTGAAATAGAGGTGAAAGACTAGAAGATAAATGTGGAGGAGGCGTCACTTCTACTACATAGATCACAAGTCAAGAGTGAAGTTAGTCACAAGGGAAGGAACTCTTGATAATAGCATGAATAACTCTCACAAGAATGAGAGAACATGAACACTCTCTCTAAGAGAAGAAGGTATTCTCAAAAGTATAGAAGAAATTTATCTTTCAATTAAAATAAGTGTTAAAAGATTACATGAGGTGTAGAGCTCTATTTATAAAGCAAGCAAGGATCATGGGCCTAATACTCTAATGTGAACGTCCAAACAAAGGTTAGTTGGCTTAATTTAGTGTTAATTTAGCATGTGCTCAATTAACACTAATTTAATCTAACTATAGATCCAAACATGGCCCTAAAAATATAGATCTATGTTCCTTTTAGTTTGAATTTGAATTTTGGAGGGAAATGACATGGCACCTCTAAAATGCAAATTAAAATAAAAATCAGCCATGTAGGAGTGAGAAAGCACCTATGGAGTGAAACATGGGGACAAAAGGGCCTGCATGTCTCCTACATGCTTCATGTGTTGGTTAGAAGAGTGTGAAGAGGAATTAGGGATGTAGAAACTAAATTCCATACATCCAAACCCTCATAGACCAAGCCCAACTAATTAACACACTCCACAAGGAGACTAATTACACCTTCTAAAAAAAATAGAACCTATAGATCAAAATACATGGCCAAAAATTAAATTAGCTATGCCTAAAATCCTAATGACTTAAGGGTGCTTATACAAGCCTAAAAATGGTTAAATGAATATAATTAAATGAAAAATTTCCTAAACTAAGCTCCTTGAAGCTTCATCCAAGTCATGCTCCTTTCTTATTGGTCCTAGCTCAAGTTCATCTTAGGTATGCATGCATCATAATCATTCATCGCATTCATAATTATAAGATACATCATAATATTTCACATCACAGCAATCAACACAATTATAAGTCACAAACTATCCCTTCTTATCTTACTCCTTTATTTTATCGTGTAGTCTAAATATAATATCTATAGTTGTACTAATGATATGAGGATAATATAAATTTTATTAAAAATATAATACAATTACCTAAAACTTTTATGTTTATGCCTAGAGTTGATTTGATAATCCATTATTTTTAAAAATTACAAACCAACAACAATTAACTCGAAATCTAACAGCTTGACCTTTATTCACTATTTTATTCGTAACTTGAGTTATATATATTGTTTTTTTAGTTACTACAACTCCATTAGAAATATAACATATAAGGCTACAACTTTAATGAGAACACAAAACTGAATGAGGTAGTTTAGGTCATGTCATAGGGCTTACAACACACAAACATATGTTCTGCGCACTAGATTGAAAACTCAATTTCTAACTCATATAACTCAGTCAATTCTTAACATGTTTATTTGATTCTAGAGCCTAAATCGTAGCCCCAGATGTCTACTTCCTAAACAACAAATGAAACTTGATTTGCTTAACCATACAAAAAGATGTTACAAAAATAATTAGATATGTTCATACAAAATTTTTAGATAACAAGTATTCACTTATATAGGGTTCCTAAAATATAATTATAACTTAAAACTCTCAAGCATTCTATTTCTCTAATGCTTAATTATCAACACATCCTACAATTTCAATGATAATCATCAATTCTTCCATCAATGCCCTCTATGGAAGCAAACCCCCAACACCTAACACTTAATTCTTTTTATATAGAGAGCAGTTCTTGGATATCACATTAATTGATCATATAATTAAAGTTCTTCGTCGTTTAACAATCAATAGCATTCAGAGAAACAAAAACTAATCAATCGCATAAAAGACATGAAACTTTAATCCCTAGGAAGACTTAGGATTCACCTTCATTATCCTATTTCTTATATATGTCTATGTATAACCACTCCCCCTTACAATCTAACAAAATAAATTAATAAAACATCATTAACTATTTAGGGCACCAAATACATTGATCCTAGTTTGTCAATAATTCTCATCATTTAAATGCAAAACTCCAATTACATAAAAAATATATTCATACAATTATGCTTGTTTTATCAGAATTCATTGCAGGTATTCATAACCTTTCAATGACATATATAAAACCTATTGAAGCTTAGAGATTTCTTCATTATCCGTTTCCCCTACACATGTTACATGAGAGATAATTTTTCACCTTTTACCTCGAATGATGATCTTGGATACGAAGAGTGTGTCATCAAGTTCCCAAATAATGTACTCCTTCGCCTTACCTGATAATGTTCCCTATGTAGCTTTCTCTCAAGACAGAAGCACCATACCCCAATCCCTCTTAATTGCTCTATGTTAATAGTTGGATTGAGCTTTCTAACACCAGACTCAAACTTAACCTTAAGACTATCTTATTATTTACACTTACATTTATTTTATAAAATCAAATTCTTAATTTATTTTATAAAGATAGATGGAAGTGAGGCAACGCATCTGGAAATAATGTGGACTTTTCTATTAGAGAAGCTTATAAGACAATCCATAGCTATAGCCAAGTCCAAAATTCTGCCTTTCTAAAAGTGATGTAGAGAGTAAAAGTTCCTTAAAAGGTAGCTATCTTTGTCTAGAGGGTAGTTCAAAATTAGATTCCAACGAAGGTAGAGTTGATAAAAAGGAATGTCTAGGCCATTGATAGTGAGGTATGCCTATTTGCCTTTTTGAGCCTGAAACCATTTCACATCTGTTGTTTTCTTGTTCATTAAGTTATCAAGTATGGATGAATTGTTATGGTCGGTTGGGAAACTTGGTAATGATGCCCTCTAATTGCCTTACACATTTGTGGCTCCACCTTTGGATGAGGAATGAAAGATAAATACTATAGTCATGAGTATTGTTTGGATGACAACCTTATGGTTTATCTAGCTGGCTAGAAATACAGCTATATTCAAAGGAAGACCATTTCATGTCATGTCAGTAGGGTAAGAAGTGCCGCAGAAATCTTGGACATGGGTTAGAGGCTTTTACAAAAAAAAATTCCTTCTCTTTCTATGATTGGTCTATGCAACCAGGCTATTGTATTAATTGTGTAGTAAAGAGGATGGGTCCTTAACTCTTGGTGGGTTGCAAGCATTGGAGTAGGGCTTAATAAGCTAGGATAGTATGGTAGTTTGACTTGTTTGTAATGCATGGGGAGAGACTCTTTTGTATTATCTAGGCTGATCTCACCTTACATTGTAAGTTCTGTAAACTGTCTTAAGAGTCACTGCTGTAAATTCTTTTGATCATGCCTTGTGATCAAAAGAGTTATTATTTACTGAATAAAATTTTGCCTTTACAAAAAAAATTAGTTTAATAAAAACATATTAAATTAATTTATGCATTTAATATAAATTACACTTTTTTATTAATATTTTATTTTTTTAAAAAAAGAGATATTACGAGTGCATAAATATTAAACTCATATTAAGATGAGTGTTAATTTTCTTCTCTATACTTGAATTTAATTTAATTGTTTAATATCTGTTATTAATTATGTTTTCTTTTCTAATTTCTATTAAAAATTCTCTATTACTTATCATTTAATTAATCTTATAATTTTTTTGTTTTCTATCTGTTATTATTACTCATCATTTAATTCAAAAATTAAATCAATTGCGACTAATGAAAAAAAATCAATAAATAGCTATAAATAATTTAAATTTTCAAATAAAATCAACAACCACGCTAAAATGAAAAATTCAATCAAAGAAAAACTATCTTTCTTTATGTATAATAACTAGATAGTTTCTAATTAGGAGTTATAAGGTTGTTCAAGTGATAATGTTCACATGTGGAGAAAAGATGAAATGGAAGAAGTTATGGGTTCGAATCTTCCACGGATAAAACTAACATATTAACAATTAACATTTACCTATAAAAAAAATAGTCTCTAATTACGTTCAAAACCAAGTACCTAGAAACAGCACTATAACATTTTTTTAGGCGACATTTCAGTATAGTCCATGGTCGATTTTTTTCTTAAAATATATTGGGAGAATGTGTCCTACTTCTAACTAGAAAAAGAACTTTCATGTTCACTTAGAAAAGAATAATTCTTGTCAACTTTCAAAGTTTGATTTTCAATATATAAGTATATGAAATAATGTTTCTCTTATTATCACTATCAAATAGTAAATTATGGATGTTACTAACACCTATAAAATAATAAAAAACAATTGTAACTAGAATTGTCACTATCAATTCAACTATGAATTTTTTTAATGAACATTAAATCTTATATAAATCCATATTTAATTGTGCTATTACATGAGTTCTGATTTAAATAGTCATTAATGTGTTTTTATTTTATTTAAAATAAAAAAATACCATAGATGTTTTTAATTAGTATTTAATTTAATGCACACAAAAAAGATAAAAATAAAATAATTTTAATTTTTTTACTATTTTTTTTTAATTTTAATGTTACTAAAAATTAAAAATAAAATATCAAAACATTAAGAATATAAAGTAAACATGTAAAACTTATTTTATTTTAATTTATTTTTAATTTTTAGTAGCATTAAAATAATAAATAAATAGTAAAGTAACGTTAAATTTATTTTATTTTTAATTTTTTAAACTTTTTTGTACATCAAATATAATATTGATGAATATTTTTGTCATTTAAATAAAATAAATACACATTCATAACTATTCCAATAAGAATTTATTTAATAAAACAATAAATGATTAACTTTTGTAAAATTCGATTTTATTAATTATCTTTAACAAGTTAGCAAGACACAATTATACTTTTTAATTCGTATGCACGACCAGTGTAAAAATGTTTTATACTTTCAGTCATAATATTTTATTTATGGTAAGTTTATTGATTTTACCAATTAATACTTTAAAATTCATATAAATAAAAAATTGTTATAGAACGTTAGTATAAATTTTTTTTACATGGTCAGTATATACTAATTAAAGTCTATATTATGCAATATTTCACTTTTGTTATTTGTGGTTGTAAAATCGTTTCTGAAACATAGAATGATCAAATTTTAGTAGTTAAGAATAAACGTTTAATTATTAATCTTTTACTCTGAATTAAAAATTATTCCTCAAGGCTATAAATGACGAGAAAAACACTTATACACGGACAGTGTAAAAGTTTTACACTAACAGGTAATTATAACTCTTTATATATGGTAAGTTGTTGACTTTAATCATTAATACTTTAAAAGTCATGTAAATGAAATATTGTGATTAACCGTCAGGGTAAAACTTTTCTAGACTAACAATGTATAGATGTTAAATTCATAATGATTAAAGTATTAATCAAGGCTATAAATTATGAGAAAAAACACTTATACACAGACAGTGTAAAAGTTTTACACTGACAGGTAATTATAACCCTTTATATATAGCAAGTTTGTTGACTTTAATAATTAATACTTTAAAAGTCATGCAAATGAAAGGTTGTGATTAACCGTCAGTGTAAAACGCTTTTACACTAGCAGTGTATAAGTGTTAAACTCATAAATTACTACATAACATTTTTTATTATTATTATTATTAACAAATCTTTCATCAACAGGCTATAAGATTATTCTTTAAGCATAGAAAATAAAATGACTAATTTAAAAATGTCATTTTTTACAAGTAATATTTTTTTTCTTAAAATGCATAGTATATATACAATGTTTTGAAGCAGAATAAGTAATTATTTTACATATATATATATATATATATATTTATTAAGTTTAAAAGTAATTTATTAAGTAGTGAAATAATATTATACTCTCATCCAATAATAAATTATATATTTTAAAATAATTTTTACAATCATTATTATAAAATATAAAAAAATTATCTTACATAATGATTTAATAATATAAAATGATTTTACTTAAATTTCATAATAATATTATCGTAAAAATAATTTAAATAATAATTTATAATTGGATGCCAACTTGTCATTAGCGCTATCAATGAATTACTTTTTTTTATTGTTCTATTTGCATTGGATTAGTGAGAGAAGTTTTTTTGGTATTTTTCGTATACAATAGTTAAAATCACTTTAAAATATAAGAGGGAACAATTTTGTCCGTGTCTTTTTTTTATTTATTTGTATTGGAAAAAATACTTGCATCTATATATTTATATTTCTATTGATATATTATAACAATTTTACAGTTTTAATTTAATATGTTTTGTAATATTATAATAGAATATAAATAATATTTACTTTATCATTTTGTGTATAATAATTTTAGTTTAGCCTGTTTTAAAATATATTTTCTTAATTTTTATATTTCTTTGTTTATTGTAACAATATAGAAACATGTAAAGTCATAAAACAAATAGGACAAATTTACAATGAATTTTAGAAAATTGGAAGAGAAAAGAATTTTTGAATAAAATTCAAAATGTTGTTGTGTATGTGTATTTGCATTTTTATTAAAAATATTAATGAAAAAAGCTATACATATATTAACAGTGAAGATATTCATTTATTAATATCATAAAACTTATATTTGTGAGAGTTCGAGAAGTCATAAAATGTTTAGAACGGTAAAATAGTTATAAAATATGGACAAAAAAGATCGTGTATTCTCATAATATAATATAATATAAAATATAACATTATAGATTATTGATTGTATATAGATTAGAGATAGTAGGAAAATTGTATATAAAGGATTTATAATAATTTCTTTTCTTAAGGTTATAAGGTTGATCTAGTGAAAAAGTTTATATTTTGGGAGAATGATAGTAGGTTTCAATCTCTCCTTTGACATAGTGATTTATTTTTGAATTTAACTTATTTTTTAAATTTTAACTATATAAAAGGATAACATAAATACTTTAAAAAATGAATAAAAAAAGTATTTCTTTTATTAATAATATAGATAACCACAATTAAAAATTGTTGTTTATTTATGCGTCATAAACTACAGATGAATATTGTTGTCAAATTTTTTTTTTATGATTAAAGCATAATAATGTATCATAAAATTTATCACGTGCTAAAAACATTTTCTTGCACGACTCAACAAAATATTTAAAAAATAATTTTTAAAGTATTTTCTTGCACGACTTAATAAAATATTTTCTTGCACAATCTAATTAACAAAGTAATGATTTCATAAGACGTTGAACTCAAATTAAAAATTGTTGGACGTACAAATTATTGAAAACGACTAGTAAAATTGTTTGAATTTGAAAAAATTTAATAGTGTGAATTGGAACGTTTTTTCAGCTCACATGTGATCCATCCCGGGCAATAATCATAAAAAATTCCATCTGCTCATTAATTAACTTTGGAATTATCTTTTGTTCATCTCTTATGAGCAGCTAACGAGTGTATCGATTGGTTACCAAGTACGAAACATCACTCCCCACAAGAAAACGCCAAATTAAATTTGTCGGAAATGCGAAAAATCCATCGGTAAATAAGAATTTGCAACAAACAAGAATTCATCGAAACAAATTAAAAATCAATATTATTTTCCACATTCTCCCACTTGGATGATATTAATCAATAATACAAAGACAAATAATTAAGCTAGAATGACAATTATAGACAAATCTTATATTAGATAATGAGAAATTTGGGCTACAAAATAATACCCAATAGCGATATATATCATGTACATTAATAAATATTTCTCATAAAATATATATAGAATATGTACTTCAATAAAATGATTCTACATGGTCCCAAGCATAAGAAATGCTAAGAGATATGTTACTAAAATGATATTACTTCACACATAGCTCATAAGAGAATTTTTTAAACTCCCATTGATCTAAGACATCAAAACTTAATCAAATCATATGAGTTATAAAACTCCAATAGTTAAGTATTTGATCAGTGAATAAAAAAATGAGTCTGAAAAATTATAAAGGCGAGAAAGCATATTTCACATCTATCTAAGTACTCATCATAGCCCAACAGCAAATGTAATTACATATAGGCTACATAAATGCTCTATAATATTTGACATTTAACTAATCCGAGTTTCAGAAAATAAGTTACTATGTAAGAATCTGAAGACAAGTAGGAAATCAATAACTTCCCTACTAGGACCACATAGACACCTAGTTTTTATAAAACAACACTCAGATTATTGTGGCCACAAAATGTAAATTGAGCAAACACTTGGAGAATTGGTCCAAACAAAAAATTCATAAATACTTCAATAGTACAAAATTGTACTCAATAAGACATAATAAGCACCTTTACTAAGTAGAAAATCATACTCAATAGGAGTATTGCATCTACAATATACTTATAGACTTTTGACCAAACAAAATGTGAAATTTTGGGTAAAAGAAATGCACAATACTTAATTGTATACCAAAAAAATTAATGTTCAATGCCCAACAAAATGCTTTTAACATCCATTAAAGATGTCTATTAAGATACAATGAATTATAGGACAAAAATAAATAGTCAAATCCTATAGAGTATGTCATATCATAATTAAATGTACACAAGAATATATGACAATATAGATAGATAAGTCTCAAGACATGATACAAAATTATATACTTCTAAAATTTTGATCAATTGAAATATGAAATTTGGGTAAAGGAGATGCACAATGCATAATTGTATGTCAAAAAGATTAATGTGCAGTACCCAACAGAATGACCCTAACATCAGTTAAAGATGACTACAAAGATACAATGAATTTTATGTTTTTTAATAAAAATAGGACAAAAATAAATAGAGAAGTCCTATAGAATATGTCATGTCATAATTAAATGTTCACAAGAATACATGACAATATAAATAGATAAGTATCGATACATGATACAAAATTATATATACTCTCATTAATCCTTAATATACCAAAAAAAATATTAGGATTATCATTACGGTACACTAGTATTAAAAGTTCTAGTGATTGTGTGATGATGACTTTATAAGATAATAATAAAAGTGAAATAAAATTCACTATTTTTCTACTTAAGGAATTAGAAAGTAGTATAATAACAAATGATTAATGGGAGAAGTGGTTAAAATAACAAGAATATGAAACTTATAAATTCATCCATAAGAATAAATAATTCTCACAAAGGGTTTCTTAATTAACCACATATTAGTCAATCCTTTAAAAAAATTGACCCCTATGAGGATCTTGAAAAAATAATTACATAAGTGAGAAAATAGATCTTTTGATAATTTTACATAGAATATGAGATCATAAGCAAGTTCTCAAGTAATCATAAAAAAAATCAAGTGCTACAATAAACAATATTCACACTCACTTGAGAATAAAATATGATTACACGTAATGGAAGAATATGAGACTTATTCTTACAAATATTAAGGATATAATAATAAATAGTTTCTAACTCTCATCACAATTTATAATGGACATATGTTTATTTATATATCCAAAATAAAGCATATAATGTTGGAAATAATAGTGGATTGATATTAATCAATTATATTTTACATTATCTGGCAATTTAAGATATGGTGATAATCATATCTTATAATATCTTTATGATATTTGAATGGGATTATAGTAAGATTGACTCTGTGATGGGTTGAGTCAATCATAAAAAGCCCATTTGAGGGGTCTCTGCCTATCCTGGGGGATTATAAATTTGTCATCCCATTAAGCAAATTACAACAACAATACACATTCTCTAAAATAATCCCCTAGAAAGTAGGTAGTAAAATCCTCAAGAGTTCTTATTGAACTCATATCTCTACAATAATCATTCCTAGGGTTTTTTGTTCTTGAAAATGAAGAATTTCAATTCAATATATTTGAGGTACACAAATATCTCTTTACTCTATCTTTTTATATTTAATTCCCTATACATACTACAATTTTGTATCTATTGATTTAAGGTTTCCTTTTATTTCCATCAATTAGTATCAGAGCTAAATTAGATATATATTATGGTTGTTTTCTATTAGAGAATTATGGTTGTTTTCGATTAGAAAATTAAATTTGAATTGAAGATTTTTTGTGTTATTAGTGAAATTTTATAATATAGTTCACTATTATCTTTTTCACAAAAAAAAATTAGGGTTTATGCTACTTGTTATTGTTAAAATAACATGTTAAAGTTTCATTCCCTTACTCTTACATGGGTAAATTATATATTGAAACTTCTTTTTAAGTGCTACCCCTTTAAAACCTAGTTTTCTTTTAAATAATTATGGGGTAAATTGTTTTTAAAATTACTTAATGGTTTTCCTTTTTTTATGTTTGACCAATATGAGTCATTTGTGTGGGCAACATAATATATTTGTGTTAACTTTATTTTGGAAAGTGTTAATGGGGTTGCATGAACTCATTTTTATACCCATATTTTTGTGATTTGGTCAAGGGAGAACTTTGTCGTTTTGATACGATCATGTATGATGATTCGTGTGTTAAATTCATTCTCAGAAGCATTAAATGTGGTTGCTAATTTTTTATATTCTTATTTTTTCAAAAATACCATATTTATTTAATATTTTTATATTATTGGTATTTTTTAGTATAAAAAAATTTGATTAATTCAAGATTAAATTAAAATTTTTTTATAATTATATTCTTGAATTTTTTACCTATTTTCATTGTGATAATTCTTTACGGTATTTGTATTCTCCAATTATACTGTACTCTCTATAATATTGAATTATCATTTATTAATTGAGTTTAGGTTATTTTATTAATTATGCACAATCTTAATTGTCCTTCTCTTATGAGCATAATTTTCTTTATTAATTTGCATTATTATTACTTGTCTATCATGGGTATAATAATGTGAATTTTGTATATTGGTCATATAATATATATGATTACAATTATACAAATTTATTGGACAATATGCATAATTTCTTATTTCATTTACATAATTATAATTTCACTATTTTGGATGCATTTATGTGAATTTTGTGATATAATTATTTTTTTTATTGCATTGATGATAACTATACTCTATCGATGTATTGTTATTAATGTAATTTGGCGTTATACAATGTACTTTTCTTGGCTTATGTTAATGATTTTTTTATACCCTATCAGTATTAGGATTTTATTGATATAAGTTATAGTGCATTGTAATTTCCTTAGGGATTCTCTTTTAACTGAACTTTTAGAATTACATAATGTTTCCCTATTTTTGTAATGTTCAGTTTATTTCCCTCATTTGATCATGGTTAGTTATATTTATATGGAACCAAAATCTACACTCTCATTTTCTTTTTGTTCCATAATGACTTATAACTTTTAATTGGACATTTTTCCTTCAAAACAAAAAAAAATGTTGCATTTTTTGTGGTGCAAATTTTCTATATATATATATATATATATATATATATTGATAAAGAAATAGTCGAATTTTATTTAGCACTCTGGGTATTTTTTTGTTATGTCAACTTATTTTTTCTTTATCAAGTGGAAGGATTTTGTATATTATAATTTTAATTAATATCTTATAAAATAAATTTTCGTGATATAAGATTTTTACCTTAAATGTCCAATTAATCATACATGTGCAAAAAAATAAATGTTCTTGATAAAATTATTTTTTTCTTATCACATTATTTGTGATCACATTGTTGGGATCTATATTAAGGATTTTATATTGGTCTCTTGTAAAACATTTTCTTGTATAACAAACTCTCTATTGATTTGCATAATTAGTATGCAATTCTTGTAAGGACAATATAGGAATTCCAAATTTGAAGAGATTAATTTCTCCATACCATATTTTATAATATTGTTAATGGTATTCTTGTAAAAGCTAGAGACTTTATTTTGGGATATATAAATAAACACATGTCCATTATAAATTGTGATGAGAGTTAGAGACTATTTATTATTATATCCTCAATATTTGTAAGAATAGGTCTCATTCTTCCGCTGCGTGTAATCATGTTTTATTCTCAAATGTGTGTAAATATTGTTTATTGTAGCACTTGATTTTTGTTTATGATTACTTGAGAACTTGCTTATGATCTCATATTCCACGTAAAATTATCAAGTGATCCATTTTCTCACTCATGTAATTTTTTTTCAAGATCCTCATAGGGGTCAATATTTTTGTAAAGATTGATTAATATGTGGTTAATTATGAAACCATTTGTGAGAATTATTTATTCTTATGGATGAATTTGTAGGTTTCATATTCTTGTTATTTTAACCACTTCTCTCATTAATCATTTGTTATTCTACTACTTTCTAATTCCTTAAGTAGAATAATAATGAATTTTAATTCACTTTTATTATTATCTTATAAAGTCATCATCCCACTATCACTAGAACTTTTAATACTAGTGTACCCTAATGATAATCCTAATATTTTTTGGTATATTAAGGATTAGTGGGAGTATATATAATCTTGTATTATCTCTCGAAACTTATATATTTTTTATTGTCATATAATCGTGTGCATATTTAATTATGATATGATATATTCTATAGGGCTTCTCTATTTATTTTTGTCCTATATTTATTGAGATATATAAAATCCATTGTATCTTTGTAGACATATTTAACTGATGTTAAGGTCATTCTGTTGGGTACTGCACATTAATCCTTTTGGCATATAATTATGCATTGTGCATCTCTTTTACCCAAATTTCATATTTTAATTGATCAAAATTTTAGAAGTATATAATTGTGTATCATGTCTCGAGACTTATCTATCTGTATTGTCATATATTCTTGTGCACATTTAATTATGATATGACATACTTTATAGGACTTGACTATGCATTGCACATTAATTCTTTTGGTATGCAATTAAGTATTGTGCATTTCTTTACCCAAAATTTCACATGTTGTTTGGTCAAAATTCTATAAGTACATTGTAGATGCAATACTCCTATCGAGTATGATTTTCTACATTGTAAAAAAGTTCTTATTATGATAGTACTCCTATTGAGTACAATTTTGCACTATTGAAGTGCTTATGAAGTTTTTTGTTTGGACCAATTATCTAAGTGTTTGCTCAATTGACATTTTGTGGCCACAATAATCTGAGTGTCATTTTCTATAAACTAGGTGTCTGTGAGGTTTTAGTAGGAAATTTATGGATTTCCTACTTATCTTTGGATTCTTACATAGTCACTCATTTTTGAAACTCGGATTAGTTAGATGTCAAATATTATAGAACATTTATGTAGCCTATATGTAATTACATATGTTATTAGGCTATGATGAATAATTAGATGCATGTAAATTATGCTTTCTCACCTATATAATTTTTCGGACTCTAGTAAAAAAAAATTAATTAAACATTTTTTTATTCACTGATCAAATACTTAACTTTGGAGTTTTATAACTCATATGGTTTGGTTAAGTTTTGATGTCTTAGATCAGTGGGAGTCTGAAAACTCTCTTATGAGATATGTGTGAAGTAATATCATTTGTAACATATCTCTTAGCACTTTTGGATGCTTGAGACAATGTAGTATAATTTTATTCAACTACATTATTTTATATACTTTTTGAGAAATATTTGTTAACATGCATGATATATATCCCTATCGGATATTATTTTGTAGCTCAAATTTCTCATTGTCTAATATAAGATTTGTCTATAATTATCATTCTAACTTAATGATTTATCTTTGTATTATTGATTAATACCATCCAAGTGGGAGAATGTTGGAAATAATAGTGGATTGGTATTAATCAATTATATTTTACATTATCTGGCAATTTAAGATATGGTGATAATCATATCTTATAATATCTTTATGATTATTTGAATGAGATTATAGTATGATTGACTCTGTGATAGGTTGAGTCAATCATAAAAAAGCCCATTTGATGGGTCTCTGCCTACCCTGGGGGATTATAAATTTGTCATCCCATTAAGGAAATTACAACAACAATACACATTCTCTAAAATAATCCCCTAGAAAGTAGGTAGTAAAATCCTCAAGAGTTCTTATTGAACTCATATCTCTACAATAATCATTCCTAGGGTTTTTTGTTCTTGAAAATGAAGAACTTCAATTCAATATATTTGAGGTACACAAATATCTCTTTCCTCTATCTTTTTATATTTAATTCTCTATACATACTATAATTTTGTATCTATTGATTTAAGGTTTCTTTTTATTTCCATCATATAACTTTTACAAGAATATCATCAACAATATGGAGAAATAATCTCTTCAAATTTGTGATTCCTATATTGTCCTTACAAGAATTGCATACTAATACTAAATATCAATAGAGAGTTTGTTATACAAGAAAATATTCTACAAGAGACCAATACAAAATCCTTAATATAAATCTCAACAAGGTGATCACAAATAATGTGATAAGAAGGAAATAATTTTATCAAGAAAATTTGTTTGTGCACATGTATAATTAATTGGACATTTAAGGTGAAATTCTTATACCAACATAATCTATTTTATAAGATAGTAATTAAAATTCTAATATACAAAATTCTTCCACTTGTTAAAGAAGAAAAAATAGTTGACATAACAAAAATAATACCCAAAGGGCTAGATAAAATTCAACTATTTCTTTATCTCACTAGAATTATATCAAGTAATGTGGTACTGATAAGGTGAGTCCACTACCTACATAATAGTAGTATATAATATATATAGAAAATTTGCACCACAAGAAAAAAGTGCAACAATTTTTTTTTTTGTTTGGAAGGAAAAATGTTCAATTAAAGGTTATAAGTCCTTATGGAACAAAAAGAAAGTGACAATAAATTTTAGTTCCATATAAATATAACTAAATATGATAAAATTAGGGAATAAACTGAACATTACAAAAATAGGGAAATGTTATGTAATTCTAAAAGTTCAGTTAAAAGAAAATCCCTAAGCAAATTACAATGCACTATAACTTATATCAATAAAATTCTAATACTGATAGGGTATAAAAAAATCATTAACATAAGCAAAGAGAAGTACATAGTACAACACCAACTTACATTGATAACAATATACTGATAGGGTATAATTATCATCAATGCAATAAATAAAAAAATAATTATATCACAAAATTCACATAAAGACATCCACGATACGTGAAATTACAATTATGTAAATGAAAAGAGAAATTATGCCTATTGTCCAATAAATTTGCATAATTTGAATCATATATATATATATATATATATATATATATATCATATGAAAAAAATACAAAATTCACAATACTATACTCAAGATGGACAAGTAATAATAATGCAAATCAATAAAGAAAATTATGCGCATAAGAGAAGGACAATTAAGATTTGACATAATTAATAAAATGACCTAAAATTAATTTATAAATGATAATTCAATATTAAAGAGAGTATAGTATAATTGGAGAATACAAATACTATAAAGAATTATCAAAATGAAATTAGGTCCAAAATTCAAGATTATAATAGTAAAAAATTTTAATTTAATCTTGAATTAATCAAATATTTTTTTATACTAAAAAATACCTATAATATTAAAATATTAAATAAATATGGTATTTGTGAAAAAATAAGAATACAAAAAATAAGCAATCTTGTTCAATGCTTCTAAGAGTGAATTTATCATATTAAAACGACAAGATTCCTATTTGACCAAAGAACAAAAATATGGGTATAAGAAAATGAGTCCATGTAATTCCATTAACACTTCATAAAGTAAAGTTAACAATCTTATGTTGCCCACACAAATGACTCATATAGGTTAAATATAAAAAGGAAAACCTTAAATGTTATTTTAAGGTTAACAATGCATTTAAAGAGAAGTTTCAATATATAATTTACCTATGTAAGAGCAATTGAATGAAACTATAATATGTTATTTTAACAATAACAAGTAGCGTAAACCCTCAATTTTTCTGTGGAATAGATAATAGTGAACTATATTATAAAATTTCAATAAAAACACAAAAAAACTTCAAGTCAAATTTAATTCCCTGATAAGGAAAACAACCATAATATGTATCTAACTTGACTCTGATACGAATTGATGGAAATAAAAGAAAACCTTAAATCAATAGATACAAGATTATAATATGTATAGAGAATAAATATAAAAGATAAAGGAAAGAAAATATGTGTACCTCAAATATATTGAATTGGAATTCTTGATCTTCATGAACAAAACTCTATGAATGATTATTGTAGAGATATGAGTTCAATAAGAACTCTTGAAGGTTTTACTGCCTACTTTCTAGGGGATTATTTTAGAAAATATGTGTTGTAATTTGCTTAATGGGATGACAAATTTATAATCCCCGAGATAGGCAAGGATCCCTCAAGTGGGCTTTTTATTATGATTGACTCAACCCTTCACAGAGTCAATATTACTATAGTCGCCATTCAAATAATCATAAAGATATGATAAGATATGATTATCACCATATCTTAAATTCAGATAATAATAAAAGATAATTGATTAATATCAATCCAATATTATTTCCAACAATAATGTTACCCGTTAAGATTTAATTTGTAGCATTGTCCCTCCGAGTTGCAATACTCACTTTTAGCTGATGCCTTTGGGACCAGCGTTAATTATATATGCCAATTCTCTTCGTATTTGTTTGTTGTATTTTCTCATGATGAGAAAATAAAGAAGCAAAAAATTTTTTACTGGCCCTTTGGGAGGAAGGACGTTGAAGTGGAATGTGTATCGAAGAAGAAATTTTTTAACTTTAGGAAAGTGATCTTTTAAATTTTCATCAATTTGCAACAAATATCTTAAAAGTGATTTTTTATTCTGACTATATATGATTGTCGTATATATAATTGGAGTTCATTTTTACTGTTAGATCACCCAAAATTATTTTGAAAAGTTTTTTTATGGTAATAGATCAACAGATAGAAAGAAAATAATTTTAGCACATGTTATTCATGCGAGTATGTATAGCAAATTATGTTTATTGGTGATAAATGAAAGTCAGTACTTCCCTGGAGGAAGACTATTTTAATCTCTTTTATTTTCTTCCACTATATATGATTGTTATTTATTTGTATGTCTTTTATTTTTAACAACGATTAGGAATATTAATGAAAAATAATTAATATTATATTAAAAATTAAATGTGATATTTATTTTAAAACATTAATTGAAATGTAAGTTTTATTTTGGAAGGGAAGTATTATTTTCCAAAAATATATATTGATGGCGAATTAGCCAGTGGTGTTTAAAATTTGTATGTGGCAGTTTGGGCATGTGCGTTAACGTTTGTGATTAGGACAAGGTGACAATTTTGTTGTAGTGCGGATGTGGAAACGTATTTGCCGTCAAGTTGGGCGGGATATATATCATCCAGTAACTATTGCTTGTCAAAATAGTTATGCTTTGAATTTGAACATTACTTGTAGTTTTATGAATGTATTAATTGTAGACAACTAAGGAGGTTATCTTGAATCTTGATGATGATGACGTTCAAGTTACGAACGCATGCTGTCAATATTATTCATGTTATACAAATAAACAAATGGTCAATAAATTGTTAGTTTCCCTAACCATACATCTTGTAATTCGGATATTATATAAAAGACGACTTAATATATCTACCTTTCAAACTGTCATAAAAAACAATCTAGAGTTGAAACAAATTTTACGGTTATATATATATATATATATATATATATATATATATATATATATATATATATATATATATATATATATATATATATATATATATATATATATATATATATATATATATATATATATATATATCTTTTTTTGAAAGGCAAAATTATATTGTATTATAGTATATAAGATGAAGCCGAAACAAAATGTTTTAACTTATAAACAGTACTCGAGTAATAACTTTACTGTGCTCCACCTAACATATGTATCTATTTCATATTCATCAGACATAATCTAGGGTGGGAGCACCAATCAGAGAATACACATCCTGGATTAAAACAAAAGAATACAACAACCATTTCCAGGACAAAAACTTTATCGACATTAACATATCAATAGACTCCATCTCTGACCCGTGAAAAATAATAGCATTCCTGGACAACCAAATGCACCAACATACAACAATCCAAAACACATACCTGCACCTCTTCTTTCGCTTTCCCACCACCCATCCCGAGGATAAGAGAAACAGCTGATTCATATCTCCCGGAAATGGAGTTTGTACCCCCACCCAGCTAATAACTTTATACCACAGCCTTTGTGTGTTTGGACATTGTAAGAAAAGATGATTTCTGGTCTCTGGTCCATTATTGCAAAACACACAAACCGGATTGAGCACCGAAGTATGAATCCCTCTCGTTAGCAGGTTATCAACAGTGGGTAGCTTGTCTCTCAGTAGTCTCCAAGAGAACACCAGTACCTTAGACGGGAGCTTTTCCTTCCACAATCGGCGCCAATCCAGGGGTTCCACACCATTCATTCCTAAATCAAATATTCCTTCATTCAGCACCTTATACCCTACCGCCACCGAGTATCCCCCCGACAGCTGAATTCCACCGCCACTCATCTGGATTCCGATCCACCAATTCTACTTCACTTAAGACCTCATGTAAAGCATGAAGCAGTTGCTCCTCCTATACAAACAACTCTCTCCGCCACACCCACTTCCACGGTGACAAAGGGTCTCCTGCCTGGCGTTTATCCTTGATAGTAATAAACTTATCCTCTGCTAAGGCGTACAATCTGGGGAAAATTACACTGAATGCCATTTCTCCAATCCACCTCTGCTCCCAAAATAGAGTGCCCACTCCAGACCTGACTATCCTATTTACTCTAATTTGAAACCATTCTGTCAGTACCGCTTTTGGTCCATCAATGACCCAAATGTCTTTCCACCACTGAGAAGTATGGGCAAAGGATGTCGGCCTATCCATATATCTATGTACCTCCCCATACCTACTCCTCAAAAGCGGACCCCAAATAGCCGTATCAGCTGATAATATTCTCCACCTCCACTTTGCCAGCAGACTCATATTAAATTTCTCCAAACACTTCACCCTTAGACCTCCTTCTTCTTTTGGCCGACAGACTTTTTCCCAACTTAACCATGCAATTTTTGGTTGACTGTCGTTGCCTCCCTATAAGAAAGTCCGCAGCAACCGCTTCAAAGACTTCAACACTGTCTTGGGAGCCTCATAAAAGGAGAAAAAATACAGTGGGAGAGATGCTAGCACAGAGTTCAGTAATACCAACCTCCCAGCAAAAGTCATATTACTTGCCTTCCAACCTGACAATCGCTTCTTGAACTGATCCAGCACTGGCTTCCAGACTTGTTCCCTCTTAGGATTCACTCCCACTGGTACCCCCAAGAATTTGAATGGTGTTGTGCCAATATTACAGTTTAGGATGCTACTAGCAGCAAGTGTGAAAGATTCTGATGCATTGAAGCTATAGAAACTACTCTTGCTGAAGTTAACCTTTAATCTTGACGCCATTTCAAAACCCCGCAGAATTACCTTCAAGTACCACACAGTTTGCAAATCCGCTTCACCCATCATAATAACATCATCTGCATACTGTAACACTGAATACCTCGCATCCTTTTGTACCTTTATTTCTTTGTAGAATCCTTTGTAAATGGTTGATCTATACAAACCTGCTAGTGCCTCCGCCACCATCAAGAACAGAAAAGGAGATAACGGATCTCCCTACTTCAACCCTCTCGCTGGCTTAAACTCTGGTGTTTGGCACCCATTTACTAGAATCGAAACATAACTATTCCGTACTATAGCAGTCATCCACATTCTCCATCTCCTTCCAAAACCCATCCTAACCAGCATATAATCAAGAAAATTCCAGTTCACCGAGTCATAAGCCTTCTCAAAATCCACCTTGAACAGAAAACACAAATTTCATCTTCTTTTTGCCCAATCCAGAATCTCATTTGCCACCACAACTCCATCCAGAATTGATCTTCCAGACAAAAAGGCCGTCTGGGAGGACGATATCAACCCATTCAACACTTCTTTCAGCTTCAGAGACAATAACTTCGAAATAATCTTGTGCACACTTGATATTAGGGAGATAGGCCTGTATTGGCTTAGCCCTGAAGGTCTGGACACCTTTGGGATGAGAGTGATGAAAGAAGAACTTACCCCTCTCGGTAATACGCAAGACTCATGAAACTCCTGTATTGCCGTCACCACATCTGGGCCAATTACCCCCAGCAGGATTTATAAAAGTTCATTCCAAAACCATCAGGCCCTGGGCTTTTCCCTCCTTTACAAGCCCAAACTGCCGCCTTGATCTCCTCCTCCAAAAACTGGTTCTGTTGTTCTGATAACTAAGAAAAAGGAACTTCATCTAGTGTAGGTCTATCCCTCCATCTTTCTTGGTAATTATCCGAAAAATGGTCTAATATTTTTGCTCTAATATCAGACATACCCTCCAGCTATCCCGTGTCCGACTGGACTGCCAAAATGGAATTTGCATGACATCTCGACCTAAAGCAATTATGAAAGTACCTGGAATTATTATCTCTATTTAGAGCCCATTGTATCCTAGATTTCTGTAACAGTGCATGTTCCATCACCCTAGCCTTGCCCCAATATTCTGACATGAGATCATGCCTCGATCTATTAATCACCTGGGACTCTTCCACTAACTGTTGATTAACCACTTCCATCTCCTTAACCCTCTTGGCTAGAAATTTGTCATCCTTTTTCCACACCTCTGCAGACCACTTTTTTATCTCCCTTTTGGTAGTCTTTAACTTCCTTGCCAGCTTGTACATCTTCCACCCAGCGCTCTGAATTGAATCCCACCTTGCTTTTATCAAATCTCCAAAGGAAGCCTCTTCTAACCAGTAATAAAAAAACTTGAAAGGTTTGGGTCCCCAATTATGCTCATTATCTTTTGTGCTTATCCAACAATGATCAGAAAACTCCCTAGTACCTACCCTCTGTGCACTAATTCCCCATTCCTCCATCAATGTCGGTGAGACTAGAAACCTGTCTAATCTGCTGGTTGACTGTCCATCTGGTGAGATCCATGTCACTCCTTTTCCAATCACTGGAATGTCTACCAGCCCCATTTGTTGTATAAAAAAGTCGAATTCCTCCATCTCCCTCCTTGAATGGTAAGTCGATGTTCCTATAACTTCACTTCTGCCTCTAACCGCATTAAAATCACCGCCAACTACCCATCTTACATGTGGGACCCCTCTTCTAGTCATCATTAGATCATTCCAGACCTTTCTCTTGCCCTCCAACGTACACGGGGCGTACACGTTGACAACACAATTCACCTCCTCTGGATTAGTTCCTCTAAAAGCAACTCCTATAAAACCCTATCCTTGAATTTTCCACACCACCTCCAGTAAACCTTTCTTCCAAATTGTAACACAACCCCCACTCAAACCCATTGATGGAAGTATGCTCCATTCACATTCCTTACTCCCCCAAACCTCCTTTATTTCCCAATCCTTCAAATTCATGCACTTTGTTTCCTGAAAAAGACATATGTCAATCTTATTACCCACCACCATCCTCTTAATGCGCCTCCGTTTCACCCTCTCCCTAAACCCCCTCACATTTAGTGACAGAATCTTCATTTAAACCACAGTTTGATTCCTGCCCCCCCTCTTATCCTTTTTCGCCTTATCTCTCTCTTCCATTCTTGCTAGTTCTGCTATATACACCTCCTCTGATTGCTTCCTAGTTATTCCTATCCCCTTCATTGCTAGCCACATTTTGCTCATATCATTACCTCCTTCCTCTCTGTTTTGACTTGCTTGTTCCGTGCCTCCATTCTGGTAAGTCTTTTGCAGATCGCTTCCATCAAGACTGTGCCTTCGAACCTGTCTCCATGTATTGACCATCCTCCTGTTCCCCTTCCCTCCCCAAGACATTTCTTCCTCCCACACCCACTCCCATTGTTTACAATTGTAAATATTTGTGGAAGTTGAACCCGTTTTTGTAGCATCAGTTTCATTGTTTTGAAATTGTATTGCCACATTGGCCTCCTCCTCATTCCCAGGATTTATCTCCTTTCTTTCCAGCCAGCTTATTCCATATAAATTCGCCTCTTCACTTAAAACTAAATTGCATGTGGAACTTGGATCACCGATTACCTAGTTTCGAATGGACATCCTGTCGTTGTTGCGCATGCTTTGTGATCTACCCATTTCAAATTGTGTCGGTTGTAAATCAAATTTACTACTGTGGCCCACATCCGTATCCATTCCATTGTCCACATACATCTCCCTGCACTGACTATTTGGTTGTTTCCTTGCAGTTGGAGCTACCTCCTCACTTTCATAACAGCCACTTTTGAATCTGTTGCATCGTTGGGACACCAAAAAGGGCTTCGACTGGCCTTGCTCCATTCCTCATAGCTCAGCTGCGGGAGGCCCAATCCGAAGCTGTTATCTGGAATGGTAGAAGGCCCATCTTCGAACGACCCAAATTCATGTAGCCGTTGGCCATGCTTGCACGGGCCCACATCTGTAACATCATTATCTTTTTGGCTGTCGTGCTGGTGTGACTGTTGGGAATTTTGACACGCCACCTTTACACGTGTAGGGCGCTGATTCGCTAGTAAAAAGAACTGACAACCTTCATTATTACCACCCTGCAAAGAACTGGTAAAGTCTCCATCCTCCTCAACATGCTCAGTATGCCTCCTCCCGTCTCCCGCGTGCATTCCCGTCTCTCCACCCACCTTCCCATTTCGAAGCCACCTTTGCCGTATCGAGGCATTACTTGTCTGACCCCCATTTTCATGCCGCTGCAGGTATGCCATTTCCATCATGTTCCCGTATCCGTTTCCATCTTTGTCAGAACCTGTTTTGGCGCCGGCGTCAAGGTCCTCTGCACCTAGCCTGACATTGACTGACTCTACATCATAGACTACAAAAGATTCGTCGAACTCCCCTTCTCCCTGGCACGAACTCATGTCCGAGCCAACCCTGGGTACAAGTCTTGGTTCATCAGCTTGTACCATTCTTCACCATCCTCCATCACCTTAACATGAAATAATCGGTCATCGATGGCTACTTTCACAACCTCCTGTATTGGCTCGAAGGCCTTCCGGGAGATAAGCAGACGCGCCACATCAAACCTCTCCTTTCTAGCTGTCCTCTCTCCTACTCGCACCAACTCACCATAGGGGGCCATCAGACTCTAAAAGAATTTTTCCCTCCATACATGCACCAGAATACCATAACAACACACTCATACCCGTCTCTCCGTGTCTATGTTTCCAGGTTCCCACCTACTTATCGAGTGAAACCATCTATGGGTCCATTCATGGCTGCCTTGTATCGCCTGTTGCAAGGTTTGCGACTCCCCTTCTTCCAGCAACACCTTATTCCCTCCCATTGGGGTTGCTTTTACATCATAGATTCCCTGCTCAGCCAGGAATTGCTGTGTCCTAAAGGCTGTCCCTTTACAAAGCACTTCTCCAACATAAGCTGATTCTAGCCTTTTCACTACGTCTGCCTCTGCTTTAAAAATCAAATTTGTCTTTATTCTTTCCCCTCTTATTCCCTCTTTGTTCTGTACGTCGAACTGGTTCTTCCCCCGGTATCCTGATTATGCCTTACCGCGGGGGAGCCTGCAACCTTTGCATAAGACAATTTCATGCTTCCATTCTGAACTCTACTCTGAACTCCTATCATTGTTTTCTGAGAAAGAGGTTGCGTCTGATTTAACTTTTGTTGCCCCTTCCTCTCCATAGGCACCATATTCGTTTTTTTTGTTACTCTTTTTTCAAATCTAGGCCTGTTTACCCATATCTTCTCATTACCAATGAAAATACTATCCAACTTAACCCCTAACAGGTACTCATCCTCCACCTCTGTGAATCGCACAAAACCAAACCTCCTCCCATTTCTATCCATTTTAGTTGGTATGTATACCTCCTGAACCTCCCCATATCTCCTAAAAATCTCCCACATCTCTCTCGCCTTATAATTATTAGGAAAATGGGTAAAGAAAAAAGAAGTTATTCCTCCGGTACCTGTTTTCATCGTATCATTTGTAACTGACCTCCTTATCTGCTTACTCCCATTACCGCCGCTATGCCTTCCCTTCCTCCTTCCCTGAACCTCTCTCCAACCAAATTCAGTGTCCATATGCCTCCTTCCTCCTTAATGATGTTTCTTGTGACGAAAAACAATGTAAACACCCCCCTTCTACTTCTACTTCTACTTCTACACATTACTATTCCTTTACGGTTATATATATCATTTGAAAATAATTAAAATCATTATAGTTTTATTAAATCTTACCCATAACTTGGGATAAAATTACTTATTAAATTATTTTAACTAATTTTATTTAGCATGTTTAATTGACAATATATAAAATCATTATTATTATCATTTATTTAACATATTTAGTTTCAATTGTTAAAAACTTTTTAATTATCTGCAAAAGCTTCAGTTATTAGAAATTATATCATCATTATTTTGTAATTGATTCATGTATTTGGTATAAAAAAAGGTCTTCTTATGTAATTTAAGGGATAAAAAGGTTTTCTTAATGTAATCTTTTTTCAAACAGACAATTATAGAAATATTGAAATTATATATATAATATTTGAAAAGCATATATCGGTGATTAAAGTTTAAGGTAATAGATCTGGTGGCTCTAATAAATTTAAATACTGCAGATTTGAATAGAAGATATGTATTTTAGATGAGAAAAGTAAACTAAGAAGATTCACAAAAAAAAAGAAGTTAACTAATAATAACATAAATAATGTAGTTATTAATAATTAGAATTGGAGAATAATAATTGATAATAAGACAATGAACTTGTATATCTTTTAAAATGAAATATTATCTACAAATTAATAAGATTTTTGAATTATTTATACTCAATAATTAATAATATTTTATATGCTTAAAATAATGATGGACTTCAGTGAACTTATCTCAGGATCAATCCTGCATTTTCTTAGAAAAATACATCTGTCAAGGTGATTATTAATTACACATTTCTTGCATATATATATATATATATATATATATATATATATATATATATATATATATATATATTGCTTTTAACTATATTCGACTGATCTAAGAAAATTTTCTTGCAAATAACTAACTTATCATAAATATCTAAAAAAATCATTTAAAGAATCTTAAGTGTTAGTTTTTAACCACAAAATTAATCGTTATGACGGTGAAATAATGGTTGTTATAGAACCAATTCTTCATATTAAATGTAATTTATAAAATTACTAAAAACAAGTTAAGAATTGAAAATGAGTTGTATAATTGGAATAAAGATTTATAAGTGGCAATAGATTCTTTAAAAAAGAAGTGACAATACATTACTCACAAAAAAAAAAAAAAAAAAAACAAGAACTCATAAATAAATTTTTCTTTGTAAACAATATATGGGGACATGAATAAATTGTATGATGTTAAATCTTTGTTACTAAAAGTCATGGATCAAGAAAAGAAAATTTTAACAAAAAGTAGTTACAGAAAAAAAAGAGAGAAAATGAATAAAACTGAAAAAATAAATATTACTCAAATGAGTAACTCAAATTTTATATAGTGTAATATGACTTATATAGAAAATTCTATACCTCTATATTACTCTCTATCTCTAATATTCCCCCGAAAGTTGGAAGTGTTATTTGGTAAGACAATACATAAAAAGAGGACCTATAGTTCAACTTGAAAGAAAAATACATAAAAAACAAAATCAAGAGAATCTCAATTACAAATGCAAAAAGATGATGATTCTGCAGAAGATCCAGTCCTCTTCATGGTGACTACCAATCCTGAACAGGGATATCTTAACATGTGGTACTTGGATTCTGGCTGTTTGAATCACATGACAGGACATAAAGAATGGGTTGTCAATCTTGATGAAAGTAAAAAGAGCAAAGTTCAGTTTGCTGATAACCAAACCATCTCTGTAGAAGGCATTGGTGATGTATTGATTAGGAGAAAGGATGGTCAACATGCACTAATTTCCGACGTATTGTTCGTGCCAAAATATGAAGACCAATCTTCTCAGCATTGGACAGTTGCTTGAAAGAGGATTCATCATGCACATGCAGCAAAATTACTTGGAAGTATTAGACCAAGCTCGAAGAAAAATTCCAAAGGCCCCTTTTGCTCAAAACAGGACCTTTCAAGTTCATGTAAATGCAATTGAAAACCAGTGTCAGACCACTGGTGTACTAAATGAAGACTCATGGCTATGGCACTTCAGGTTTGGTCATCTTAACTTTCAAAGTTTAAACCAGCTGCAATCCAAAGAAATGGTGTTAGGACTCCCAACAATCAAGACCCCTGAGAAGGTATGTGAAAATTTCTTGATAAGTAAGCAACCTAGAAAACCCTTTAGCTCTTATACCACACCTAGAACCTCTAATCTACTTAGAGTAGTATATTCAGACATGTGTGGACTTTTCGAGGTGCCATCCCTAGGTGGAAACAAATATTTTGTATCTTTTGTTGATGAATTTTCAGTAGGAAAGTTTGGATTTATCTCATCAAGACCAAAGTAGAGGCTCTCTCAGTCTTCAAAACCTTTAAAACTCTTGTTGAGAAACAATCAAAGAGGTCAATTAAGGTACTCAGGACAGACGGTGCAGGGGAATACACTTCCTTTGATTTTAAGGAATTCTGCAAGACACGTGGGATACAACATGAAGTAAAAACCCCTTATACTCCCCAACATAATGGACTAGCAGAAAGAAGAAATAGAACAATACTCAATATGGTAAGAAGCATGCTCAAAGGAAAGAACCTTCTTAAGGCCCTATGGGGAGAAGCAGTCACAACAACAACATATGTTCTCAATAGATTTCCAACTAAAAGACTAGAGATGAAAGTACCCGAGGAAGTTTGGAGTGGCAAGAAACCATCTGTGAAACACTTGAGAGTTTTTGGATCTCTCAGTTTCAGACATGTCCCTGATCAGAAGAGAAAAAAGCTAGATGATAAAAGTGAACCTATGATTTTTTTGGGCTATCATCCCACTGGATCATACAGGCTGTACAACCCCAAACTGAGAAAATTATGTTCAGTAGAGATGTTTTCGTAGATGAAAACAACAGCTGGAATGACAAGAAGTCCATAAGTGAAGCCACAACAAGACTACCCATGACACTTGAAAGAGAATCAAGGCCTAATAATGGTACAACACAACAGGAAGAAGGAAAACCTCAACGAACAAGAAACCCGCCAGCTAGACTGAGCAACTACCACAGTTTCCCTGATAACCTTGTTGCAGAAGATGGAGACTTGGTCTATTTAGCCTTACTAACAGATGCTGAATCAATAAGTCTTGAGGAAGCAATTGCTAATGAAGTATGGAAGAAGGCAATGGAGGAGGAGTTAAAAGCCATAGACA
This sequence comes from Psophocarpus tetragonolobus, assembly GCA_037954015.1. Taxonomy (NCBI): domain Eukaryota; kingdom Viridiplantae; phylum Streptophyta; class Magnoliopsida; order Fabales; family Fabaceae; genus Psophocarpus; species Psophocarpus tetragonolobus. Next base: position 25,475,730 of record CM075690.1, read on the forward strand.
AGAACCAGACATGGGAATTGGTAACACTTCTCTTGCATAATATGACAATCAATTTTTATATGCTTAATTAGTTCATTCATGAAAAATAAGCAGCAATGTGTAAAGCTAAATGGATGTCACAATAGAGTAAAGTAGGTTGGTTAAAGTGAATGCCAAAATCATGTAGGAGGAAAGTAAGTCATTGAAGCTCACAAGCAACATTAACCATTGCTATATATTCAGCTTCAAAAGAACTTTTCAAAACAATGGCTTGTTTCTTGGACTTCCAAGAAACCAAAGCAGAACCAAAATAGATAGAGAACCCAATAATAGACATCCTTGTATCCATACAACCAACCCAATGTGAATCACTAAATGCTTTTAATTGAGAAACACAAGTAGCAAAAAAGAATAGATCTGTTCAGCAGACTTTTTCTGATATTTGAAAACATGATGGGCAACTTGTTAATGAGTAGTAGTAGGTCTAGAAATTTACTAACTCAGATTCTAAACATCGAAACTTATGTATAGTTGAGAATTGGTCAAGTAGATGAGGTGTCCTATCAATCTTTTAAAAGTAGAAGCATTTGTTTTTTAGAGGGGATTGCCAAATTTTAATGAAGTCTTTTGCTATAGTCTACAGCAATAGAAACAAGTTTGCAACTAACGCTTTCGACATCTGTTAAGATATTTGGAACATATACCACTACCTGTTGGTTTGCTTGAGACCATAGAAGGACCTCTGAAGCTTTCAAACTTTTCTTGGATTAAGGGATTCCATGACAAGAGGAAGAATCATATATGCTTCTTCATTCAAGTCTCTATGTAGAAAGGCGCAAGGACAACTTTTATTAATATGTTATTCGTGGAAGGAAATTAAATATTATGGAAATTAAATATTTAATAATATTTAATTTATTATAGTGAAGGAAATTAAATTGAAGTTTTTACTTAAATTATCAATTGAATTAAGGTGTGATGAATTTATTATTGATATTAATGCTTTGTGCTGATATTTGGTTGATATTAGAAGAGTAGAGAGGTGAGAAATAATTATTATTCTTCCATTTTGGAAGATTTTAGTTGAGTTTTGGGAAGTTTTCGGAAAATCTGCTATCAGAAGGGGGGGTTGCATTTAGCCATACTAAATACACCCCTATGATATATATATATATATATATATACATACTTTTTTTCTTCCTTTTTTTCTTTCAATCCTTCATTTTCTTCTTCTCTGGCCATGACTTCTCTTCCTGCAGTTCGATTCTTTTGTTGCTTGCATGGTGACATTTGAGTCGAAGAAATTCGACGCGATCTCTTCTATTACTCTTGATTCTGAGGTAAGTATTAGATATGTCTAATTATAGTTTTATAAAACTTTTTTCCGTTCATTTTTCGATCCTGTCATTCCCATTGAAAAAGGGGTTTTCTTTGAAGATTCTAATTTCTTAGGTTCGTGTTGAAATTGAGATTTCTGTCAGGTTCTAAGAGAATTCTTCTATTGATCCTTCCCTTTTTGTTTGAGTTCGATTTTAAAGAGATAAATAGTTAAGGTGAGCCAAATCTTTGATTTTAATTTGAGAAATTATGATTTAATAGTTGAGAATTTAATTGATTTTGAGCAACGAGCTTTTGATTACGATTTGAGTGTTATGCAAAATTGAGTCGTTTAGTGTGATTGAATATTTGATTTTTGTTCTTAAAATGAGTTGTGATTGAATTGATTGATTTGTAGTATTGATTAATTTGAGATATATGATGTGTTGCATAGTTGATAATTATTATAGAAGTCATGTTTGATCTTGAATTGGACGATTTACTGAATATTTTGGATGTGACGGTTATAGTAGGGTAACTTAACTCTGGTTGAATTGACTCTTTGTGATTAAAATTGAATTTTTTGAAATGATGATGATATATTTGGTTACCAAGAAGTTCTGAAGATTGTTGATTTTGGATTGCAAGAACTCACCGAGGGAGCCACTGATGCGCAGAAAGCTGCTTACAAAGAAAACGAGAGGAAATATTGTAAAGAACTATTCTTGATTCACCAATGTGCTAACACAACCAACTTTGAGAAGATAACGACTGTTGTATCATCAATACATGCATGGGAAATACTTGAGAAATGTTACAAAGGAGCTGACAAACTAAAGAAAGTCAGATTGTAGACAATGAGACACCAATATGAACTACTACAGATGGAAAACAATGAGAAAATTGCAGACTACTTCACCCGAATCATCAGCTTGACAAATTTGATGAAGGTAAGTGGGGAGGAGATAACAAAAGTGATGATTGTAAAAAAAATCCTTCGAATGCTTACCCTAGGTTTGATCATATTGTTGTGGCGATAGAGGAATCAAAGGATCTTGAGATACTAAAGGTTGAAGAGCTTCAAGGCCCACTAGAGGCTCATGAGTAAAGACTGAATAAGAGATCAGCGGTGAAACCGATGGATGAAGCCCTAGAGGCTCAAGTTTACAAAAATGGGGGTGCTGATAGGGGAAGAAGTAAAAGATACCGTGGAAGGGGAAGAAACCTCAAAAATGGCTTCAAAGGAAACTTTCGTGATCAAGATCAGTCCAAACATGATCAAGATCAAACAAAGTATTCATCAAAGAAGAGAAGTTTTAACCAAAGCAGAGGTGGAAAAAGGAGAATTGATAAGAAAAAGGTGAAATGCTTCAACTGCAACCAAGCTTCTCAGCATTGGACAGTTGCTTGAAAGAGGATTCATCATGCAAATGTAGCAAAATTACTTGGAAGTATTAGACCAAGCTCGAAGAAAAATTCTAAAGGCCCCTCTTGCTCAAAACAGGACCTTTCAAGTTCATGTAAATGCAATCGAAAACTAGTGTCTGACCACTGGTGTACTAAATGAAGACTCATGGCTATGGCACTTCAGGTTTGGTCATCTTAACTTTCAAAGTTTAAACCAGCTACAATCCAAAGAAATGGTGCTAGGACTTCCAACAATCAAGACCCCTGAGAAGGTATGTGAAAATTTCTTGATAAGTAAGCAACCTAGAAAACCCTTTAGCTCTTATACCCCGCATAGAACCTCTAATCTACTTAGAGTAGTATATTCAGACATGTGTGTACTTTTCGAGGTGCCATCCCTAGGTGGAAACAAATATTTTGAATCTTTTGTTGATGAATTCAGTAGGAAAGTTTGGATTTATCTCATCAAGACAAAAGTAGAGGCTCTCTCAGTCTTCAAAACCTTTAAGACTCTTGTTGAGAAACAATCAGAGAGGTCAATTAAAGTGCTCAGGACAGACGGTGGAGGGGAATACACTTCCTTTGATTTTAAGGAATTCTGCAAGACACGTGGGATACAACATGAAGTAACAACCCCTTATACTCCCCAACATAATGGACTAGCAGAAAGAAGAAATAGAACAATACTCAATATGGTAAGAAGCATGCTCAAAGGAAAGAACCTTCTTAAGGCCCTATGCGGAGAAGCAGTCACAACAACAACATATGTTCTCAATAGATTTCCAACTAAAAGACTAGAGATGAAAGTACCCGAGGAAGTTTGGAGTGGCAAGAAACCATCTGTGAAACACTTGAGAGTTTTTGGATCTCTCAGTTTCAGACATGTCCCTGATCAGAAGAGAAAAAAGCTAGATGATAAAAGTGAACCTATGATTTTTGTGGGCTATCATCCCACTGGATCATACAGGCTGTACAACCCCAAACTGAGAAAATTATGTTCAGTAGAGATGTTTTCATAGATGAAAACAACAGCTGGAATGACAAGGATTCCATAAGTGAAGTCACAACAAGACTACCCATGACACTTGAAGCAGAATCAAGGCCTAATAATGGTACAACACAACAGGAAGAAGGAAAACCTCAACGAACAAGAAACCCGCCAGCTAGACTGAGCAACTACCACAGTTTCCTTGATAACCTTATTGCAGAAGATGGAGACTTGGTGATGCAATCTCACCTAGCATGCATCATGGCTAGGAGGACTCAAGGAAGGCATGGCATTGACAAAAGCTCATTGAAGATTTGAAGCCATAGTCTTCGTTATTTTTAGCTTGTAAATATTTTATTTTAATTAGATAAATAGGAAAGTATTTTTAATTCCCTTAAGGCCATGTATTTCCGGCCATCTTCTTAGTTTATAAGGTATAGGTGTCTTTAGTTAAAAAGGAGGAGTAAGCTTATAATGGGTGCATAAGTTAAGACATGATTTTGGGCTAGCCCATTCACATTAAGATATGCTAATTGCACCCATAGGGGGTGAACTTAGGTGCCTCACTTAAGGCCTAAGACTTGGGTTAATTAGTTTTAATCCTAATTAAGCCCAAGTCCCACATTGCCTAAAAAAGTGTGCCCAAGCTCTCCCATTGGGCTATATATACTCATTCCCCCTCATTGTAAAATTTCACCTTTGAAGTTGAATGAAAATAGTCTCTTTGTGAGCACATTCTTAGTAAAAGGTCTTGAGGAACCTCTTCCTAGTTGGTTTTTATCAAGGGTTCCTTCCCTTGTGGCAAACCTAAACACTTTGGCTTATCTCTCTTTGAGAGTGGCGCCCCACCTCCATTTTCTTTCCCCTCCATCATCCATTTCATGATGCTTGGAACCTCAAGGAAAAAGATCAAGGGAGGCATGCATCACTTGGTCCACTTAGCCTTACTAACAGATGCTGAATCAATAAGTCTTGAGGAAGCAATTGCTAATGAAGTATGGAATAAGGCAATGAAGGAGGAGTTAAAAGCCATAGACAAGAACCAGACATGGGAATTGGTAAAACTTCCAACTGCCAAGAAAACAACTCCTGTAAAGTGGGTGTTCAAGGCAAAGTATAAACCGGATGGGTCAATAGCTAGGCATAAAGCCAGGCTAGTAGCAAAGGGATTTTTACAGAAGGAAGGAATAGACTATAAAGAGGTATTTGCACCCGTAGCCAGACTCAAAACCGTAAGATTAGTGGTAGCATTAGCAAACTCAAGACATTGGAAACTGTGGCAACTTGACGTAAAATCAGCATTCCTAAATGGACCACTTAAGGAAGAAGTATATGTAACTCAACCACCTGGTTTTGCAGTAGAAGGAGATAAAGACAAGGTGTACAAGCTCAACAAGGCCTTATATGGCCTAAAACAAGCTCCACAAGCTTGGAACAAGAGAATTGATGCATTTTTGCTGCAGTTAGGCTTAATAAATTTTCGATTGAGCATGAAATTTACATAAAATAAAAAATAGATGATGACTTGGTGCTTATATGCCTATACGTGGATGATCTTCTAATCACTGGCAGTAATCAAGAGAAGATCCAAGAGGTTAAAAGGTGGATAAAGGCTAAGTTTAAAATGAAAGACCTGGGTGAATTGACTTACTTCCCTGGAATTGAGTTTGTGCAAACTAATAAAGGTATCATTATGCATCAAAGGAGGTACATCATGGAACTTCTGAAAAGGTTTAATATGTTGCGCTGTAACTCAGCACTTACACCAATAGAGACAAACCTGAAATTGGTGCAGGATGAGAAGAAGAATTTTGTTGATAGCACCCTGTATAAACAAATAGTTGGATCTCTAAGATATGTGTGCAACGCTAGACTAGATATTGCATATGGATTTAGGCTATCAGATGATGTCCTGTAGTTAATGGTGGACAACAAATCAGCTATTAACCTAGCCAAAAATCTTGTGACTCATGAAAGGAGCAAGCACATTGAAACCAAGTATCACTTCCTGTGCAACCAAGTCAACAAAGGAAGGCTGCAGCTAAATTTCTGCAGATTAGAATTTCAAGTTGCAGACATAATGACTAAAGCCATTAAGATTGATAGATTTGAGAAGTTGAGGAATATGTTAAATGTTGTCTCTATAGAAACTTTGAATTAAGGAAGAATGTTGTAGTGTAATTCCTAGTTTCTAATATGTTAGTTAGTTAGCTGCAGTTTATTTTAAAAAATAATTGACCCTTTGTGTAACAATCACTGCACATGAGCTCTGTTGTATAAATACATATTCTCTTCTTCAATAATATAGAATCTTATCTCTCCACTTCTCATTTTGTTTCTCTGTAATTCCCTTCTCTAGTTTGTGTGCATTTTTTCCAATAGAAATAACAACTCATTCTTCTTGTGAAAGTGAATGTATTTAGTAAGGTATGTAGAATTTGAGTGTTATTCAGATTTTTGGGTATATAAACCATGATGTATTCCTTGTTAATGGATTTTCTCATTTAAATGAAATCCATTTTTCAATTTTGTTACTTCCTATTTGGAGCATAAATACTATCAGTGTTAACAATAGAAACGCATTAAATTCATCGGTGGAAAACAGAATTATCTCTTGAATTATTTATATATAGTATATTAAATATCACTATTATACTCTTTTATGGATGTTTTTAAAATAAAATTTAAATTTATCATATTTATAATTAAAGCTAACTGATTTATCAATTTTTATTCGTCAGAATGAATTAAATATTTGTTTCTTATATAAACACCCGAAAAAAGTATTTATTATTTTCATTATAAATTAAAAATCATAAATACATGTAACATAAAGATCTATATTAGGTGAGAAAATAGATTAAAATCATAAATAGATATAACATAAAGATCCTATATTAGGCGCAAAATAAATTTTAGATGGTCCATGGTTGCTTAATTTTTACCCTTTGACATGAGAGGAGGTATGCTTTGTTCGTTTCTGAAAAAGTTTAGAGGATCAACTTTGGCCTTCACTCTTACCAATCTGTTGAAGTTATTTTTGAAATACTTATGACCCCAAATGCTAGCTTGTTTGTAACTAGTGTAGCCATGGTTATTTACTCCAATGTCAAGGTCCCTGTAATTCTGATATGCAACTCTAGGAGACTTCGAAACATAAGGTTCCATATATTTGTACAATCTTCTGATCCAGTTGATGTACCTTTGAGCTTCTTCTTCTCCTTCCTCTTCCCAGGAGACTGCGTAGTGAATATGGAATATGTTGCCAGATCTGTGTGGGAAAGGAATTTCAGATTCTGAAATGCTATCCATTCTACCTCCATAGGGAGCAAATTGAACCACCGCATCTCGACCATCATTCTCATAAAACAAGCTCCATAGTCCTCGTAACCCAGCAAGAGTAATGGGTTTTGTCACATAATCAGATTTTCCTTTGTATGTGAACAAACCACTTATTTTAGTTCTGTTCAGTAAAACTTCAAGGGTCTCATTGCTTGTATATCCAATTAACCCACCTGCCATGTAGAGAACTGAACCTATCCAATTCGTCTCAATACAATCTTCCTTAACTAAACCCAACTCTGGGAATCTCTTTTGCATCAAAGGAATAAGTTGATTTACACGTCCAAGATACAAGGACTCAAATCTGGCTTGAACATAGTTGAGAATATTCATTATTTATTAATAATTTTTTGAAGTGGTCATTTCTAATTTATGCAACAAAAAATAGTTGAAATATAAGAAAGAAAAGCGCTAAATTTAGTAAATAAACTATTGTTTATAATAATTATAATGCTTATTAAGAGAGTAGGGGAAAGAAATTTCTACATGAAAATATTTTGATAATACAAACAATCAAAACATAACATTAATTTATTTTTAATAACTTCTACAGTTAAAATTATTAATGCAATTAATTGTTTTTATTCCACGGTTAAAACATATTTAATTGTATTCTATTGTTCAATTTCCACTACTAATGGTGTTTCCCTTTTTCTCTTTTGATAAAAAATTTGATATTATGCTTTTACTTTTAATAACTTTTAGTCATCCGCCTCAACTTTCTTCTTCTTTATCAAACATTTTTTCGTTTCCTTTTCTTTCTCAAGTTTATTTTTCTTCTCTATTATTCATACTAAAAAACTCTTTCCTTGTAAGAATATAATAAAAGTAATTAGATAATTAATTGTTTAAAAAACTAATAATTAACAAATTAATAAATTTTTATTTAATTTATTTTAAATTTATAATTAACAATATAATATATATTACAAATGCAAAAAGATGATGATTCTGCAGAAGATCCAGTCCTCTTCATGGTGACTACCAATCCTGAACAAGGATATCTTAACATGTGGTACTTGGATTCTGGCTGTTTGAATCACATGACAGGACATAAAGAATGGGTTGTCAATCTTGATGAAAGTAAAAAGAGCAAAGTTCAGTTTGCTGATAACCAAACCATCTCTGTAGAAGGCATTGGTGATGTATTGATTAGGAGAAAGGATGGTCAACATGCACTAATTTCCGACGTATTGTTCGTGCCAAAATATGAAGACCAATCTTCTCAGCATTGGACAGTTGCTTGAAAGAGGATTCATCATGCACATGCAGCAAAATTACTTGGAAGTATTAGACCAAGCTCGAAGAAAAATTCCAAAGGCCCCTTTTGCTCAAAACAGGACCTTTCAAGTTCATGTAAATGCAATTGAAAACCAGTGTCAGACCACTGGTGTACTAAATGAAGACTCATGGCTATGGCACTTCAGGTTTGGTCATCTTAACTTTCAAAGTTTAAACCAGCTGCAATCCAAAGAAATGGTGTTAGGACTCCCAACAATCAAGACCCCTGAGAAGGTATGTGAAAATTTCTTGATAAGTAAGCAACCTAGAAAACCCTTTAGCTCTTATACCACACCTAGAACCTCTAATCTACTTAGAGTAGTATATTCAGACATGTGTGGACTTTTCGAGGTGCCATCCCTAGGTGGAAACAAATATTTTGTATCTTTTGTTGATGAATTTTCAGTAGGAAAGTTTGGATTTATCTCATCAAGACCAAAGTAGAGGCTCTCTCAGTCTTCAAAACCTTTAAAACTCTTGTTGAGAAACAATCAAAGAGGTCAATTAAGGTACTCAGGACAGACGGTGCAGGGGAATACACTTCCTTTGATTTTAAGGAATTCTGCAAGACACGTGGGATACAACATGAAGTAAAAACCCCTTATACTCCCCAACATAATGGACTAGCAGAAAGAAGAAATAGAACAATACTCAATATGGTAAGAAGCATGCTCAAAGGAAAGAACCTTCTTAAGGCCCTATGGGGAGAAGCAGTCACAACAACAACATATGTTCTCAATAGATTTCCAACTAAAAGACTAGAGATGAAAGTACCCGAGGAAGTTTGGAGTGGCAAGAAACCATCTGTGAAACACTTGAGAGTTTTTGGATCTCTCAGTTTCAGACATGTCCCTGATCAGAAGAGAAAAAAGCTAGATGATAAAAGTGAACCTATGATTTTTTTGGGCTATCATCCCACTGGATCATACAGGCTGTACAACCCCAAACTGAGAAAATTATGTTCAGTAGAGATGTTTTCGTAGATGAAAACAACAGCTGGAATGACAAGAAGTCCATAAGTGAAGCCACAACAAGACTACCCATGACACTTGAAAGAGAATCAAGGCCTAATAATGGTACAACACAACAGGAAGAAGGAAAACCTCAACGAACAAGAAACCCGCCAGCTAGACTGAGCAACTACCACAGTTTCCCTGATAACCTTGTTGCAGAAGATGGAGACTTGGTCTATTTAGCCTTACTAACAGATGCTGAATCAATAAGTCTTGAGGAAGCAATTGCTAATGAAGTATGGAAGAAGGCAATGGAGGAGGAGTTAAAAGCCATAGACAAGAACCAGACATGGGAATTGGTAACACTTCTCTTGCATAATATGACAATCAATTTTTATATGCTTAATTAGTTCATTCATGAAAAATAAGCAGCAATGTGTAAAGCTAAATGGATGTCACAATAGAGTAAAGTAGGTTGGTTAAAGTGAATGCCAAAATCATGTAGGAGGAAAGTAAGTCATTGAAGCTCACAAGCAACATTAACCATTGCTATATATTCAGCTTCAAAAGAACTTTTCAAAACAATGGCTTGTTTCTTGGACTTCCAAGAAACCAAAGCAGAACCAAAATAGATAGAGAACCCAATAATAGACATCCTTGTATCCATACAACCAACCCAATGTGAATCACTAAATGCTTTTAATTGAGAAACACAAGTAGCAAAAAAGAATAGATCTGTTCAGCAGACTTTTTCTGATATTTGAAAACATGATGGGCAACTTGTTAATGAGTAGTAGTAGGTCTAGAAATTTACTAACTCAGATTCTAAACATCGAAACTTATGTATAGTTGAGAATTGGTCAAGTAGATGAGGTGTCCTATCAATCTTTTAAAAGTAGAAGCATTTGTTTTTTAGAGGGGATTGCCAAATTTTAATGAAGTCTATTGCTATAGTCTACAGCAGTAGAAACAAGTTTGCAACTAACCCTTTCGACATTTGTTAAGATATTCGGAACATATACCACTACCTGCTGGTTTGCTTGAGACCATAGAAGGACCTCTGAAGCTTGCAAACTTTTCTTGGATTAAGGGATTCCATGACAAGAGGAAGAATCATATATGCTTCTTCATTCAAGTCTCTATGTAGAAAGGCGAAAGGACAACTTTTATTAATATTTTATTCGTCGAAGGAAATTAAATATTATGGAAATTAAATATTTAATAATATTTAATTTATTATAGTGAAGGAAATTAAATTGAAGTTTTTACTTAAATTATCAATTGAATTAAGGTGTGATGAATTTATTATTGATATTAATGCTTTGTGCTGATATTTGGTCGATAGTAGAAAGTAGAGAGGTGAGAAATAATTATTATTCTTCCATTTTGGAAGGTTTTAGTTGAGTTTTGGGAAGTTTTCGGAAAATCTGCTATCAGAAGGGGGGGTTGCATTTAGCCATACTAAATACACCCCTATGATATATATATATATATATATATATATATATATATATATATATATATATATATATATATATATATATATATATATACATACTTTTTTTCTTCCCTTTTTTCTTTCAATCCTTCATTTTCTTCTTCTCTGGCCATGACTTCTCTTCCTGCAGTTCGATTCTTTTGTTGCTTGCATGGTGACATTTGAGTCGAAGAAATTCGACGCGATCTCTTCTATTACTCTTGATTCTGAGATAAGTATAGATATGTCTAATCATAGTTTTATAAACTTTTTTTCCGTTCATTTTTCGATCCTGTCGTTCCCATTGAAAAAGGGGTTTTCTTTGAAGATTCTAATTTCTTAGGTTCGTGTTGAAATTGAGATTTCTGTCAGGTTCTAAGAGAATTCTTCTATTGATCCTTCCCTTTTTGTTTGAGTTCGATTTTAAAGAGATAAATAGTTAAGGTGAGCCAAATCTTTGATTTTAATTTGAGAAATTATGATTTAATAGTTGAGAATTTAATTGATTTTGAGCAACGAGCTTTTGATTACGATTTGAATGTTATGCAAAATTGAGTCGTTTAGTGTGATTGAATATTTGATTTTTGTTCTTAAAATGAGTTGTGATTGAATTGATTGATTTGTAATATTGATTAATTTGAGATATATGATGTGTTGCATAGTTGATAATTATTATAGAAGTGATGTTTGATCTTGAATTGGACGATTTACTGGATATTTTGGATGTGACAGTTATAGTAGGGTAACTTAACTCTGGTTGAATTGACTCTTTGTGATTAAAATTGAATTTTTTGAAATGATGATGATATATTTGGATTTTTTATATAATGAATATTGTTGAAATGCATAATGAAGAATATATCTATTGATGTTGTTGGTTCCAGGCAATTATAGTCGAGTAACTTAGCCTTGGATGATATGTTTGATGGGGTACATTGATGTTAAAGATACAGCTGGTGATGCAACCTCTAGGATTGTTAGGCATACTCTGTCCATCATCATCAACACATTATACACCCGATTTTAATCAACCTCAATATCATATAGTGGGACAAATCCCCAATCCATCCACCTCAAACAACTTTGAAACATTTAATCTGATGCATTCCTCCCCAAGCCATGGTTGCACAATTCTTAGAGAAGGAGATTCCGTTAGGATCCACTCTTAGGGGTCCTTGAAGAGCCTTGAAATAGAGGTGAAAGACTAGAAGATAAATGTGGAGGAGGCGTCACTTCTACTACATAGATCATAAGTCAAGAGTGAAGTTAGTCACAAGGGAAGGAACTCTTGATAATAGCATGAAGAACTATCACAAGAATGAGAGAACATGAACACTCTCTCTAAGAGAAGAAGGTACTCTCAAAAGTAAAGAAGAAATTTATCTTTCAATTAAAATGAGTGTTAAAAGATTACATGAGGTGTAAAGCTCTATTTATAAAGCAAGCAAGGATCATGGGCCTAATACTCTAATGTGAACGTCCAAAATGCTTAAACAAAGGTTAGTTGGCTTAATTTAGTGTTAATTTAGCATGTGCTCAATTAACACTAATTTAATCTAACTATAGATCCAAGCATGGCCCTAAAAATATAGATCTATGTTCCTTTTAGTTTGAATTTGAATTTTGGAGGGAAATGACATGGCACCTCCAAAATGCAAATTAAAATAAAAATCAGTCATGTAGGAGTGAGAAAACACCTATGGAGTGAAACAAGGGGACAAAAGGGCCTACATGTCTCCTACATGCTTCATGTGTTGGTTAGAAGAGTGTGAAGAGGAATTCGGGATGTAGAAACTAAATTCCATACATCCAAACCCTCATAGACCAAGCCCAACTAATTAACACACTCCACAAGGAGACTAATTACACCTTCTAAAAAAAATAGAACCTATAGGCCAAAATACAAGGCCAAAAATTAAATTAGCTATGCCTAAAATCCTAATGACTTAAGGGTGCTTATACAAGCCTAAAAATGGTTAAATGAATATAATTAAATGGAACATGTCCTAAACTAAGCTCCTTGAAGCTTCATCCAAGTCATGCTCCTTTCTTATTGGTTCTAGCTCAAGTCCATCCTAGGCATGCATGCATCATAATCATTCATCGCATTCATAATTATAAAATACATCATAATATTTCACATGACAACAATCAACACAATTATAAGTCACAAACTATCCCTTCTTATCTTACTCCTTTATTTTATCATGTAGTCTAAATATAATATCTATAGTTGTATTAATGATATGAGAATGATATAAATTTTATTAAAAATATAATAGAATTACCTAAAACTTTTATGTTTATGCCTAGAGTTGATTTGATAATCCATTACTTTTAAAAATTACAAACCCACAACAATTAACTCAAAATCTGATAGCTTGACCTTTATTCACTATTTTATTCATAACTTGAGTTATCTATATCCGTTTTTTAGTTACTCCAACTCCATTAGAAATATAACATATAAGGCTACAACTTTAATGAGAACACGAAACCGAATGAGGTAGTTTAGGTCATGTCATAGGGCTTACAACACACAAACATATGTTCTGTGCACTGGATTGGAAACTCAATTTCTAACTCACATAATTCAGTCAATGCTTAACATGTTTATTTGATTCTAGAGCCTAAATCGTAGCCCCAGATGTCTACTTCCTAAACAACGAATGAAACTTGATTTGCTTAACCATACAAAAAGATATTACAAAAATAATTAGATATGTTCATACAAAATTTTTAGATAACAAGTATTCACTTATATAGGGTTCCTAAAATATAATTATAACTTAAAACTCTCAAGCATTCTATTTCTCAAATGCTTAATTATCAGCACATCCTACAATTTCAATAATAATCATCAATTCTTCCATCAATGCCCTCTATGGAAGCAAACCCCCAACACCTAACACTTAATTCTTTTTATATAGAGAGCAGTTCTTCGATATCACATTAATTGATCATATAATTAAAGTTCTTCGTCGTTTAACAATCAATAGCATTCAGAGAAACAAAAACTAATCAATCGCATAAAAGACATGAAACTTTAATCCCTAGGAAGACTTAGGATTCACCTTCATTATCCTATTTCTTATATATGTCTATGTATAACCACTCCCCCTTACAATCTAACAAAATAAATTAATAAAAACATCATTAACTATTTAGGGCACCAAATACATTGATCCTAGTTTGTCAATACTTCTCATCATTTAAACGCAAAACTTCAATTACATAAAAAATATATTCATACAATTATGCTTGTTTTATCAGAATTCATTGCAGGTATTCATAACCTTTCAATGACATATATAAAACCTATTGAAGCTTAGAGATTTCTTCATTATCCATTTCCCCTACACATGTTACATGAGAAATAATTTTTCACCTTTTACCTCGAATGATGATCTTGGATACGAAGAGTGTGTCATCAAGTTCCCAAATAATGTACTCCTTCGCCTTACCTGACAATGTTCCCTATGTAGCTTTCTCTCAAGACAAAAGCACCATACCCCAATCCCTCTTAATTGCTCTATGTTAATAGTTGGATTGAGCTTTCTAACACCAGACTCAAACTTAACCTTAAGACTATCTTATTATTTACACTTACGTTTATTTTATAAAATCAAATTCTTAATTTATTTTATAAAGATAGATGGAAGTAAGGCAACACATCTGGAAATAATGTGGACTTTTCTATTAGAGAAGCTTATAAGACAATCCATAGCTATAGCCAGGTCCAAAATTCTGCCTTTCTAAAAGTGATGTAGAGAGTAAAAGTTCCTTAAAAGGTAGCCGTCTTTGCCTAGAGGGTAGTTCAAAATTAGATTCCAACAAAGGTAGAGTTGATAAAAAGGAATGTCTAGGCCATTGATAGTGAGGTATGCCTATTTGCCTTTTTGAGCCTGAAACCGTTTCACATCTGTTGTTTTCTTGTTCATTAAGTTATCAAGTATGGATGAATTGTTATGGTCGGTTGGGGAACTTGGTAGTGATGCCCTCTAATTGCCTTACACATTTGTGGCTCCACCTTTGGATGGGGAATGTAAAGATAAATACTATGGTCATGAGTATTGTTTGGATGACAACCTTATGGTTTATCTGGCTGGCTAGAAATGCAACTATATTCAAAGGAAGACCATTTCATGTCATGTCACTAGGGTAAGAAGTGCCGCAAAAATCTTGGACATGGGTTAGAGGCTTTTACAAAAAAAAACTCCTTCTCTTTCTATGATTGGTCTATGCAACTAGGCTATTGTATTAATTGTGTAGTAAAGAGGATGGGGCCTTAACTCTTGGTGGGTTGCAAGCATTGGAGTAGGGCTTAATAAGCTAGGATAGTATGGTAGTTTGACTTGTTTGTAATGCATGGGGAGAGACTCTTTTGTATTATCTAGGCTAATCTCATCTTACATTGTAAGTTCTGTAAACTGTCTTAAGAGTCACTGTTTTAAATTCTTTTGATCATGCCTTGTGATCAAAAGAGTTATTATTTACTGAATAAAATTAGTTTAATAAAAACATTAAATTAATTTACGCATTTAATATAAATTACACTTTTTTATTAATATTTTATTTTTTTAAAAAAAGAAATATTACGAGTGCATAAATATTAAACTCATATTAAGATGAGTGTTAATTTTGTTCTCTATACTTGAATTTAATTTAATTGTTTAATATCTGTTATTAATTATGTTTTCTTTTCTAATTTCTATTAAAAATTCTCTATTACTTATCATTTAATTAATCTTATAATTGTTTTGTTTTCTATCCATTATTATTACTCATCATTTAATTAAAAAATTAAATCAATTGCGACTAATGAAAAAAAAAATCAATAAATAGCTATAAATAATTTAAATTTTCAAATAAAATCAACAACCACGATAAAATGAAAAATTCAATCAAAGAAAAACTATCTTTCTTTATGTATAATAACTAGATAGTTTCTAATTAGGAGTTATAAGGTTGTTCAGGTGATAATGTTCACATGTGGAGAAAAGATGGAATGGAAGAAGTTATGGGTTTGAATCTTCCACGGATAAAACTAACATATTAACAATTAACATTTACCTATAAAAAAAATAGTCTCTAATTACGTTCAAAACCAAGTACCTAGAAAAAGCACTATAACATTTTTTTAGGCGACGTTTCAGTATAGTCCATGGTCGATTTTTTTCTTAAAATATATTGGGAGAATGTGTCCTACTTCTAACTAGAAAAAAAACTTTCATGTTCACTTAGAAAAGAATAATTCTGGTCAATTTTCAAAGTTTGATTTTCAATATATAAGTATATGAAATAATGTTTCTCTTATTATCACTATCAAATAGTAAATTATGGATGTTACTAACACCTATAAAATAATAAAAAACAATTGTAACTAGAATTGTCACTATCAATTCAACTATGAATTTTTTTAATGAACATTAAATCTTATATAAATCCATATTTAAAATGAAAAAATACCATAGATGTTTTTAATTAGTATTTAATTTAATGCACACAAAAAAGATAAAAATAAAATAATTTTAATTTTTTTACTATTTTTTTTAATTTTAATGTTACTAAAAATTAAAAATAAAATATCAAAACATTAAGAATATAAAGTAAACATGTAAAAATTATTTTATTTTAATTTATTTTTAATTTTTAGTAGCATTAAAATAATAAATAAATAGTAAAGTAACGTTAAAGTTATTTTATTTTTAATTTTTTAAACTTTTTTGTACATCAAATATAATATTGATGAATATTTTTTTCATTTAAATAAAATAAATACACATTCATAACTATTCCAATAAGAATTTATTTAATAAAACAATAAATGATTAACTTTTGTAAAATTCAATTTTATTAATTATCTTTAACAAGTTAGCAAGACACAATTATACTTTTTAATTCGTATACATGACCAGTGTAAAAATGTTTTATACTTTCAGTCATAATATTTTATTTATGGTAAGTTTATTGATTTTACGAATTAATATTTTAAAATTCATATAAATAAAAAATTGTTATAGAATGTTAGTATAAAATATTTTTACATGGTCAGTATATACTAATTAAAGTCTATATTATGCAATATTTCACTTTTGTTATTTGTGGTTGTAAAATCGTTTCTGAAATATAGAATGATCAAATTTTAATAGTTAAGAATAAACGTTTAATTATTAATCTTTTACTCTGAATTAAAATTTATTCCTCAAGGCTATAAATTACGAGAGAGAAAAACATTTATACACAGACAGTGTAAAAGTTTCCAATGTAAATGAAATTATAACTCTTTATATATGGTAAGTTGTTGACTTTAATCATTAATACTTTAAAAGTCATTTAAATGAAATATTGTGATTAACCGTCAGGGTAAAACTTTTCTAGACTAACAATGTATAGATGTTAAATTCATAATGATTAAAGTATTAATCAAGGCTATAAATTATGAGAAAAAACACTTATACACAGACAGTGTAAAAGTTTTACACTGACAGGTAATTATAATCCTTTATATATGACAAGTTTGTTAACTTTAATAATTAATACTTTAAAAGTCATGCAAATGAAAGATTGTGATTAACTGTCAATGTAAAACGCTTTTACACTAACAGTGTATAAGTGTTAAACTCATAAATTACTACATAACATTTATTATTATTATTATTATTATTATTAACAAATCGTTCATCAACAGGCTATAAGATTATTCTTTAAGCATAGAAAATAAAATGACTAATTTAAAAATGTCATTTTTTACAAGTAATATTTTTTTTCTTAAAATGCATAGTATATATACAATGTTTTGAAGCAGAATAAGTAATTATTTTACATATATATATATATATATATATATATATATATATTTATTTATTAAGTTTAAAAGTAATTTATTAAGTAGTGAAATAATATTATACTCTCATCCAATAATAAATTATATATTTTAAAATAATTTTTACAATCATTATTATAAAATATAAAAAAATTATCTTACATAATGATTTAATAATATAAAATGATTTTACTTAAATTTCATAATAATATTATCGTAAAAATCATTTAAATAATAATTTATAATTGGATGCCAACTTGTCATTTGCGCTATCAATGAATTACTTTTTTTTATTATTCTATTTGCATTGGATTAGTGAGAGAAGTTTTTTTGGTATTTTTCGTATACAATAGTTAAAATCACTTTAAAATATAAGAGGGAACAATTTTGTCCGTGTCTTTTTTTTATTTATTTGTATTGGAAAAAATACTTGCATCTATATATTTATATTTCTATTGATATATTATAACAATTTTACAGTTTTAATTTAATATGTTTTGTAATATTATAATAGAATATAAATAATATTTACTTTATAATTTTGTGTATAATAATTTTAGTTTAGCCTGTTTTAAAATATATTTTCTTAATTTTTATATTTCTTTGTTTATTGTAACAATATAGAAACATGTAAAGTCATAAAACAAATGGGACAAATTTACAATGAATTTTAGAAAATTGGAAGAGAAAAGAATTTTTGAATAAAATTCAAAATGTTGTTGTGTATGTGTATTTGCATTTTTATTAAAAATATTAATGAAAAAAGCTATACATATATTAACAGTGAAGATATTCATTTATTAATATCATAAAACTTATATTTGTGAGAGTTCGAGAAGTCATAAAATGTTTAGAACGGTAAAATAGTTATAAAATATGGACAAAAAAGATCGTGTATTCTCATAATATAATATAATATAAAATATAACATTATAGATTATTGATTGTATATAGATTAGAGATAGTAGGAAAATTGTATATAAAGGATTTATAATAATCTCTTTTCTTAAGGTTATAAGGTTGATCTAGTGAAAAAGTTTATATTTGGGGAGAATGATAGTAGGTTTCAATCTCTCCTTTGACATAGTGATTTATTTTTGAATTTAACTTATTTTTTAAATTTTAACTATATAAAAGGATAACATAAATACTTTAAAAAATGAATAAAAAAAGTATTTCTTTTATTAATAATATAGATAACCACAATTAAAAATTGTTGTTTATTTATGCGTCATAAACTACAGATGAATATTGTTGTCAATTTTTTTTTTTATGATTAAAGCATAATAATGTATCATAAAATTTATCACGTGCTAAAAACATTTTCTTGCACGACTCAACAAAATATTTAAAAAATAATTTTTAAAGTATTTTCTTGCACGACTTAATAAAATATTTTCTTGCACAATCTAATTAACAAAGTAATGATTTCATAAGACGTTGAACTCAAATTAAAAATTGTTGGACGTACAAATTATTGAAAACGACTAGTAAAATTGTTTGAATTTGAAAAAATTTAATAGTGTGAATTGGAACGTTTTTTCAGCTCACATGTGATCCATCCCGGGCAATAATCATAAAAAATTCCATCTGCTCATTAATTAACTTTGGAATTATCTTTTGTTCATCTCTTATGAGAAGCTAACGAGTGTATCGATTGGTTACCAAGTACGAAACATCACTCCCCACAAGAAAACGCCAAATTAAATTTGTCGGAAATGCGAAAAATCCATCGGTAAATAAGAATTTGCAACAAACAAGAATTCATCGAAACAAATTAAAAATCAATATTATTTCCCACATTCTCCCACTTGGATGATATTAATCAATAATACAAAGACAAATAATTAAGCTAGAATGACAATTATAGACAAATCTTATATTAGATAATGAGAAATTTGAGCTACAAAATAATACCCAATAGCGATATATATCATGTACATTAACAAATATTTCTCATAAAATATATATAGAATATGTACTTCAATAAAATGATACTACATGGTCCCAAGCATAAGAAATGCTAAGAGATATGTTACTAAAATGATATTACTTCACACATAGCTCATAAGAGAATTTTTTAAACTCCCATTGATCTAAGACATCAAAACTTAATCAAATCATATGAGTTATAAAACTCCAATAGTTAAGTATTTGATCAGTGAATAAAAAAATGAGTCTGAAAAATTATAAAGGCGAGAAAGCATATTTCACATCTATCTAAGTACTCATCATAGCCCAACAGCAAATGTAATTACATATAGGCTACATAAATGCTCTACAATATTTGACATTTAACTAATCCGAGTTTCAGAAAATAAGTTACTATGTAAGAATCTGAAGACAAGTAGAAAATCAATAACTTCCCTACTAGGACCACATAGACACCTAGTTTTTATAAAACAACACTCAGATTATTGTGGCCACAAAATGTAAATTGAGCAAACACTTGGAGAATTGGTCCAAACAAAAAATTCATAAATACTTCAATAGTGCAAAATTGTACTCAATAAGACATAATAAGCACCTTTACTAAGTAGAAAATCATACTCAATAGGAGTATTGCATCTACAATATACTTATAGACTTTTGACCAAACAAAATGTGAAATTTTGGGTAAAAGAAATGCACAATACTTAATTGTATACCAAAAGAATTAATGTTCAATGCCCAACAAAATGCTTTTAACATCCATTAAAGATGTCTATTAAGATACAATGAATTATAGGACAAAAATAAATAGTCAAATCCTATAGAGTATGTCATATCATAATTAAATGTACACAAGAATATATGACAATATAGATAGATAAGTCTCAAGACATGATACAAAATTATATACTTCTAAAATTTTGATCAATTGAAATATGAAATTTGGGTAAAGGAGATGCACAATGCATAATTGTATGTCAAAAAGATTAATGTGCAGTACCCAACAGAATGACCCTAACATCAGTTAAAGATGACTACAAAGATACAATGAATTTTATGTTTCTTAATAAAAATAGGACAAAAATAAATAGAGAAGTCCTATAGAATATGTCATATCATAATTAAATGTTCACAAGAATACATGACAATATAAATAGATAAGTATCGATACATGATACAAAATTATATATACTCTCATTAATCCTTAATATACCAAAAAAAATATTAGGATTATCATTACGGTACACTAGTATTAAAAGTTCTAGTGATTGTGTGATGATGACTTTATAAGATAATAATAAAAGTGAAATAAAATTCACTATTTTTCTACTTAAGGAATTAGAAAGTAGTATAATAACAAATGATTAATGGGAGAAGTGGTTAAAATAACAAGAATATGAAACTTACAAATTCATCCATAAGAATAAATAATTCTCACAAACGGTTTCTTAATTAACCACATATTAGTCAATCCTTTAAAAAAATTGACCCCTATGAGGATCTTGAAAAAATAATTACATAAGTGAGAAAATAGATCTTTTGATAATTTTACATAGAATATGAGATCATAAGCAAGTTCTCAAGTAATCATAAAAAAAAATCAAGTGCTACAATAAACAATATTCACACCCACTTGAGAATAAAATATGATTACACGTAATGGAAGAATATGAGACTTATTCTTACAAATATTAAGGATATAATAATAAATAGTTTCTAACTCTCATCACAATTTATAGTGGACATAGGTTTATTTATATATCCAAAATAAAGCATATAATGTTGGAAATAATAGTGGATTGGTATTAATCAATTATATTTTACATTATCTGGCAATTTAAGATATGGTGATAATCATATCTTATAATATCTTTATGATATTTGAATGAGATTATAGTAAGATTGACTCTGTGATGGGTTGAGTCAATCATAAAAAGCCCATTTGAGGGGTCTCTGCCTACCCTGGGGGATTATAAATTTGTCATCCCATTAAGCAAATTACAACAACAATACACATTCTCTAAAATAATCCCCTAGAAAGTAGGTAGTAAAATCCTCAAGAGTTCTTATTGAACTCATATCTCTACAATAATCATTCCTAGGGTTTTTTGTTCTTGAAAATGAAGAATTTCAATTCAATATATTTGAGGTACACAAATATCTCTTTACTCTATCTTTTTATATTTAATTCTCTATACATACTACAATTTTGTATCTATTGATTTAAGGTTTCCTTTTATTTCCATCAATTAGTATCAGAGCTAAATTAGATATATATTATGGTTGTTTTCTATTAGAGAATTATGGTTGTTTTCGATTAGAAAATTAAATTTGAATTGAAGATTTTTTGTGTTATTAGTGAAATTTTATAATATAGTTCACTATTATCTTTTTCACAAAAAAAAATTAGGGTTTATGCTACTTGTTATTGTTAAAATAATATGTTAAAGTTTCATTCCCTTACTCTTACATGGGTAAATTATATATTGAAACTTCTTTTTAAGTGCTACCCCTTTAAAACCTAGTTTTCTTTTAAATAATTATGGGGTAAATTGTTTTTAAAATTACTTAATGGTTTTCCTTTTTTTATGTTTGACCAATATGAGTCATTTGTGTGGGCAACATAATATATTTGTGTTAACTTTATTTTGGAAAGTGTTAATGGGGTTGCATGAACTCATTTTTATACCCATATTTTTGTGATTTGGTCAAGGGAGAACTTTGTCGTTTTGATACGATCATGTATGATGATTCGTCTGTTAAATTCATTCTCAGAAGCATTAAATGTGGTTGCTAATTTTTTATATTCTTATTTTTTCAAAAATACCATATTTATTTAATATTTTTATATTATTGGTATTTTTTAGTATAAAAAAATTTGATTAATTCAAGATTAAATTAAAATTTTTTTATAATTATATTCTTGAATTTTTTTCCTATTTTCATTGTGATAATTCTTTACAGTATTTGTATTCTCCAATTATACTGTACTCTCTATAATATTGAATTATCATTTATAAATTGAGTTTAGGTTATTTTATTAATTATGCACAATCTTAATTGTCCTTCTCTTATGAGCATAATTTTCTTTATTAATTTGCATTATTATTACTTGTCTATCATGGGTATAATAATGTGAATTTTGTATATTGGTCATATAATATATATGATTACAATTATACAAATTTATTGGACAATATGCATAATTTATTTTTTCATTTACATAATTATAATTTCACTATTTTGGATGCATTTATGTGAATTTTGTGATATAATTATTTTTTTTATTGCATTGATGATAACTATACTCTATCGATGTATTGTTATTAATGTAATTTGGCGTTATACAATGTACTTTTCTTGGCTTATGTTAATGATTTTTTTATACCCTATCAGTATTAGGATTTTATTGATATAAGTTATAGTGCATTGTAATTTCCTTAGGGATTCTCTTTTAACTGAACTTTTAGAATTACATAATGTTTCCCTATTTTTATAATGTTCAGTTTATTTCCCTCATTTGATCATGGTTAGTTATATTTATATGGAACCAAAATTTACACTCTCATTTTCTTTTTGTTCCATAATGACTTATAACTTTTAATTGGACATTTTTCCTTCAAAACAAAAAAAAAATGTTGCATTTTTTGTGGTGCAAATTTTCTATATATATATATATATATATATATTGATAAAGAAATAGTCGAATTTTATTTAGCACTCTGGGTATTTTTTTGTTATGTCAACTTATTTTTTCTTTATCAAGTGGAAGGATTTTGTATATTATAATTTTAATTAATATCTTATAAAATAAATTTTCGTGATATAATATTTTTACCTTAAATGTCCAATTAATCATACATGTGCAAAAAAATAAATGTTCTTGATAAAATTATTTTTTTCTTATCACATTATTTGTGATCACATTGTTGGGATCTATATTAAGGATTTTATATTGGTCTCTTGTAAAATATTTTCTTGTATAACAAACCCTCTATTAATTTGCATAATTAGTATTCAATTCTTGTAAGGACAATATAGGAATTCCAAATTTGAAGAGATTAATTTCTCCATACCATATTTTATAATATTGTTAATGGTATTCTTGTAAAAGGTAGAGGCTTTATTTTGGGATATATAAATAAACCTATGTCCATTATAAATTGTGATGAGAGTTAGAGACTATTTATTATTATATCCTCAATATTTGTAAGAATAGGTCTCATTCTTCCCCTGCGTGTAATCATGTTTTATTCTCAAATGTGTGTAAATATTGTTTATTGTAGCACTTGATTTTTGTTTATGATTACTTGAGAACTTGCTTATGATCTCATATTCCACGTAAAATTATCAAGTGATCCATTTTCTCACTCATGTAATTTTTTTTCAAGATCCTCATAGGGGTCAATATTTTTGTAAAGATTGATTAATATGTGGTTAATTATGAAACCATTTGTGAGAATTATTTATTCTTATGGATGAATTTGTAGGTTTCATATTCTTGTTATTTTAACCACTTCTCTCATTAATCATTTGTTATTCTACTACTTTCTAATTCCTTAAGTAGAATAATAATGAATTTTAATTCAGTTTTATTATTATCTTATAAAGTCATCATCCCACTATCACTAGAACTTTTAATACTAGTGTACCCTAATGATAATCCTAATATTTTTTTGGTATATTAAGGATTAGTGAGAGTATATATAATCTTGTATTATCTCTCAAAACTTATATATTTTTTATTGTCATATAATCGTGTGCATATTTAATTATGATATGATATATTCTATAGGGCTTCTCTATTTATTTTTGTCCTATTTTTATTGAGATATATAAAATTCATTGTATCTTTGTAGACATATTTAACTGATGTTAAGGTCATTCTGTTGGGTACTGCACATTAATCCTTTTGGCATATAATTATGCATTGTGCATCTCTTTTACCCAAATTTCATATTTTAATTGATCAAAATTTTAGAAGTATATAATTGTGTATCATGTCTCGAGACTTATCTATCTGTATTGTCATATATTCTTGTGCACATTTAATTATGATATGACATACTTTATAGGACTTGACTATGCATTGCACATTAATTCTTTTGGTATGCAATTAAGTATTGTGCATTTCTTTACCCAAAATTTCACATGTTGTTTGGTCAAAATTCTATAAGTACATTGTAGATGCAATACTCCTATCGAGTATGATTTTCTACATTGTAAAAAAGTTCTTATTATGATAGTACTCCTATTGAGTACAATTTTGCACTATTGAAGTGCTTATGAAGTTTTTTGTTTGGACCAATTATCTAAGTGTTTGCTCAATTGACATTTTGTGGCCACAATAATCTGAGTGTCATTTTATATAAACTAGGTGTCTGTGAGGTTTTAGTAGGAAATTTATGGATTTCCTACTTATCTTTGGATTCTTACATAGTCACTCATTTTTGAAACTCGGATTAGTTAGATGTCAAATATTATAGAACATTTATGTAGCCTATATGTAATTACATATGTTATTAGGCTATGATGAATAATTAGATGCATGTAAATTATGCTTTCTCACCTATATAATTTTTTGGACTCTAGTAAAAAAAAAATTAATTAAACATTTTTTTATTCACTGATCAAATACTTAACTTTGGAGTTTTATAACTCATATGGTTTGGTTAAGTTTTGATGTCTTAGATCAGTGGGAGTCTGAAAACTCTCTTATGAGATATGTGTGAAGTAATATCATTTGTAACATATCTCTTAGCACTTTTGGATGCTTGAGACAATGTAGTATAATTTTATTGAACTACATTATTCTATATACTTTTTGAGAAATATTTGTTAACATGCATGATATATATCCCTATCGGATATTATTTTGTAGCTCAAATTTCTCATTGTCTAATATAAGATTTGTCTATAATTATCATTCTAGCTTAATGATTTATCTTTGTATTATTGATTAATACCATCCAAGTGGCAGAATGTTGGAAATAATAGTGGATTGATATTAATCAATTATATTTTACATTATCTGGCAATTTAAGATATGGTGATAATCATATCTTATAACATCTTTATGATTATTTGAATGAGATTATAGTATGATTGACTCTGTGATAGGTTGAGTAAATCATAAAAAAGCCCATTTGATGGGTCTCTGCATACCCTGGGGGATTATAAATTTGTCATCCCATTAAGGAAATTACAACAACAATACACATTCTCTAAAATTATCCCCTAGAAAGTAGGTAGTAAAATCCTCAAGAGTTCTTATTGAACTCATATCTCTACAATAATCATTCCTAGGGTTTTTTGTTCTTGAAAATGAAGAACTTCAATTCAATATATTTGAGGTACACAAATATCTCTTTCCTCTATCTTTTTATATTTAATTCTCTATACATACTATAATTTTGTATCTATTGATTTAAGGTTTCTTTTTATTTCCATCATATAACTTTTACAAGAATATCATCAACAATATGGAGAAATAATCTCTTCAAATTTGTGATTCCTATATTGTCCTTACAAGAATTGCATACTAATACTAAATATCAATAGAGAGTTTGTTATACAAGAAAATATTCTACAAGAGACCAATACAAAATCCTTAATATAAATCTCAACAAGGTGATCACAAATAATGTGATAAGAAGGAAATAATTTTATCAAGAAAATTTGTTTGTGCACATGTATAATTAATTGGACATTTAAGGTGAAATTCTTATACCAACATAATCTATTTTATAAGATATTAATTAAAATTCTAATATACAAAATTCTTCCACTTGTTAAAGAAGAAAAAATAGTTGACATAACAAAAATAATACCCAAAGGGCTAGATAAAATTCAACTATTTCTTTATCTCACTAGAATTATATCAAGTAATGTGGTACTGATAAGGTGAGTCCACTACCTACATAATAGTAGTATATAATATATATAGAAAATTTGCACCACAAGAAAAAAGTGCAACAAATTTTTTTTTTGTTTGGAAGGAAAAATGTTCAATTAAAGGTTATAAGTCCTTATGGAACAAAAAGAAAGTGATAGTATAAATTTTAGTTCCATATAAATATAACTAAATATGATAAAATTAGGGAATAAACTGAACATTACAAAAATAGGGAAATGTTATGTAATTCTAAAAGTTCAGTTAAAAGAAAATCCCTAAGCAAATTACAATGCACTATAACTTATATCAATAAAATTCTAATACTGATAGGGTATCAAAAAATCATTAACATAAGCAAAGAGAAGTACATAGTACAACACCAACTTACATTGATAACAATACACTGATAGGGTATAATTATCATCAATGCAATAAATAAAAAAATAATTATATCACAAAATTCACATAAAGACATCCACGATACGTGAAATTACAATTATGTAAATGAAAAGAGAAATTATGCCTATTGTCCAATAAATTTGCATAATTTGAATCATATATATATATATATATATATATATCATATGAAAAAAATACAAAATTCACAATACTATACTCAAGATGGACAAGTAATAATAATGCAAATCAATAAAGAAAATTATGCGCATAAGAGAAGGACAATTAAGATTTGACATAATTAATAAAATGACCTAAAATTAATTTATAAATGATAATTCAATATTAAAGAGAGTATAGTATAATTGGAGAATACAAATACTATAAAGAATTATCACAATGAAATTAGGTCCAAAATTCAAGATTATAATAGTAAAAAATTTTAATTTAATCTTGAATTAATCAAATATTTTTTTATACTAAAAAATACCTATAATATTAAAATATTAAATAAATATGGTATTTGTGAAAAAATAAGAATACAAAAAATAAGCAATCTTGTTCAATGCTTCTAAGAGTGAATTTATCATATTAAAACGACAAGATTCCTATTTGACCAAAGAACAAAAATATGGGTATAAGAAAATGAGTCCATGTAATTCCATTAACACTTCATAAAGTAAAGTTAACAATCTTATGTTGCCCACACAAATGACTCATATAGGTTAAATATAAAAAGGAAAACCTTAAATGTTATTTTAAGGTTAACAATGCATTTAAAGAGAAGTTTCAATATATAATTTACCTATGTAAGAGCAATTGAATGAAACTATAATATGTTATTTTAACAATAACAAGTAGCGTAAACCCTCAATTTTTCTGTGGAATAGATAATAGTGAACTATATTATAAAATTTCAATAAAAACACAAAAAAACTTCAAGTCAAATTTAATTCCCTGATAAGGAAAACAACCATAATATGTATCTAACTTGACTCTGATACGAATTGATGGAAATAAAAGAAAACCTTAAATCAATAGATACAAGATTATAATATGTATAGAGAATAAATGTAAAAGATAAAGGAAAGAAAATATGTGTACCTCAAATATATTGAATTGGAATTCTTGATCTTCATGAACAAAACTCTATGAATGATTATTGTAGAGATATGAGTTCAATAAGAACTCTTGAAGGTTTTACTGCCTACTTTCTAGGGGATTATTTTAGAAAATATGTGTTGTAATTTGCTTAATGGGATGACAAATTTATAATCCCCGAGATAGGCAAGGATCCCTCAAGTGGGCTTTTTATTATGATTGACTCAACCCTTCACAGAGTCAATATTACTATAGTCGCCATTCAAATAATCATAAAGATATGATAAGATATGATTATCACCATATCTTAAATTCAGATAATAATAAAAGATAATTGATTAATATCAATCCAATATTATTTCCAACAATAATGTTACCCGTTAAGATTTAATTTGTAGCATTGTCCCTCCGAGTTGCAATACTCACTTTTAGCTGATGCCTTTGGGACCAGCGTTAATTATATATGCCAATTCTCTTCGTATTTGTTTGTTGTATTTTCTCATGATGAGAAAATAAAGAAGCAAAAAATTTTTTACTGGCCCTTTGGGAGGAAGGACGTTGAAGTGGAATGTGTATCGAAGAAGAAATTTTTTAACTTTAGGAAAGTGATCTTTTAAATTTTCATCAATTTGCAACAAATATCTTAAAAGTGATTTTTTATTCTGACTATATATGATTGTCGTATATATAATTGGAGTTCATTTTTACTGTTAGATCACCCAAAATTATTTTGAAAAGTTTTTTTATGGTAATAGATCAACAGATAGAAAGAAAATAATTTTAGCACATGTTATTCATGCGAGTATGTATAGCAAATTATGTTTATTGGTGATAAATGAAAGTCAGTACTTCCCTGGAGGAAGACTATTTTAATCTCTTTTATTTTCTTCCACTATATATGATTGTTATTTATTTGTATGTCTTTTATTTTTAACAACGATTAGGAATATTAATGAAAAATAATTAATATTATATTAAAAATTAAATGTGATATTTATTTTAAAACATTAATTGAAATGTAAGTTTTATTTTGGAAGGGAAGTATTATTTTCCAAAAATATATATTGATGGCGAATTAGCCAGTGGTGTTTAAAATTTGTATGTGGCAGTTTGGGCATGTGCGTTAACGTTTGTGATTAGGACAAGGTGACAATTTTGTTGTAGTGCGGATGTGGAAACGTATTTGCCGTCAAGTTGGGCGGGATATATATCATCCAGTAACTATTGCTTGTCAAAATAGTTATGCTTTGAATTTGAACATTACTTGTAGTTTTATGAATGTATTAATTGTAGACAACTAAGGAGGTTATCTTGAATCTTGATGATGATGACGTTCAAGTTACGAACGCATGCTGTCAATATTATTCATGTTATACAAATAAACAAATGGTCAATAAATTGTTAGTTTCCCTAACCATACATCTTGTAATTCGGATATTATATAAAAGACGACTTAATATATCTACCTTTCAAACTGTCATAAAAAACAATCTAGAGTTGAAACAAATTTTACGGTTATATATATCATTTGAAAATAATTAAAATCATTATAGTTTTATTAAATCTTACCCATAACTTGGGATAAAATTACTTATTAAATTATTTTAACTAATTTTATTTAGCATGTTTAATTGATAATATATAAAATCATTATTATTATCATTTATTTAACATATTTAGTTTCAATTGTTAAAAACTTTTTAATTATCTACAAAAGCTTCAGTTATTAGAAATTATATCATCATTATTTTGTAATTGATTCATGTATTTGGTATAAAAAAAGGTCTTCTTATGTAATTTAAGGGATAAAAAGGTTTTCTTAATGTAATCTTTTTTCAAACAGACAATTATAGAAATATTGAAATTATATATATAATATTTGAAAAGCATATATCGGTGATTAAGTTTAAGGTAATAGATCTGGTGGCTCTAATAAATTTAAATACTGTAGATTTGAATAGAAGATATGTATTTTAGATGAGAAAAGTAAACTAAGAAGATTCACAAAAAAAAAAAAAGTTAACTAATAATAATATAAATAATGTAGTTATTAATAATTAGAATTGGAGAATAATAATTGATAATAAGACTATGAACTTGTATATCTTTTAAAATGAAATATTATCTACAAATTAATAAGATTTTTGAATTATTTATACTCAATAATTAATAATATTTTATATGCTTAAAATAATGATGGACTTCAGTGAACTTATCTCAGGATCAATCCTGCATTTTCTTAGAAAAATACATCTATCAAGGTGATTATTAATTACACATTTCTTGCATATATATATATATATATATATATATATATATATATTGCTTTTAACTATATTCGACTGATCTAAGAAAATTTTCTTGCAAATAACTAACTTATCATAAATATCTAAAAAAATCATTTAAAGAATCTTAACTGTTAGTTTTTAACCACAAAATTAATCGTTATGACGGTGAAATAATGGTTGTTATAGAACCAATTCTTCATATTAAATGTAATTTATAAAATTACTAAAAACAAGTTAAGAATTCAAAATGAGTTGTATAATTGGAATAAAGATTTATAAGTGACAATAGATTCTTTAAAAAAGAAGTGACAATACATTACTAAAAAAAAAATAAAAATAAAAATACAAGAACTCATGAATTTTGTAAACGATATCTGAGGACATGAATAAATTGTATGATGTTAAATCTTTGTTACTAAAAGTCATGGATTAAGAGAAAAAAATTTTAACAAAAAGTAGTTACAGAAAAAAAAAGAGAAAATGAATAAAACTGAAAAATAAATATTACTCAAATGAGTAACTCAAATTTTATATAGTGTAATATGACTTATATAGAAAATTATATACCTCTATATTACTCTCTATCTCTAATATTCCCCCGGAAGTTGGAAGTGCTATTTGGTAAGACAATACAAAAAAAAGAGGACATATAGTTCAACTTGAAAGAAAAATACATATAAAACAAAATCAAGAGAATCTCAATTACAAATGCAAAAAATAAAAAACTAAAACTTAACCACAAAGCAGAAACAATTCCGTAAAGTTTAACATTTGATAAGAAACACAAGTCAATGAAATATTTAACCACCATAGGCAGAAGCTAACAATTCAGAAAAATGTTTAATCATCCACAACAAAAGCTCAATACAACGTTTAACCACAATGGACAAAAGCAAAGAGGATTAAGACCAAACACTTGTGAGCATTGACTGAAATAATTATTATCAACCAAATTCCAAGAAAATTTGTGCCAAACCAAAATACTTCCCAAATCAATAATGAAACAAATCATCAAATAGTTGGTGGGTAAAAGAAAACATCGAAGAACTAAACAAGGATATGAAAAATTCGCTTGTGGAGCCTCTCAATCGATATGGCGAGTCTAGAATGAAGGCACTATCAATCACTATTCCCTGGATGGCAACAACAACACTAAATGTTGGGGGGTGTTGGAGTGCAAGTGTGAGTTGAAATCCCACATTGGTTAGAGATTGGAAAGTTGAGTAATATATAAGTGAGAAAGACCCATAACCTAATGCCTTAAGGTTTTGGGTTGAAGGTGGTGTCATGTTCTCTTATATATGGGCTCGTGTCCCATGGTTGTACATCTCTCCGGTGTTTAGCCCCCTCGGTTGAAGGCGGTGAATTCTCTTCATCGAATGTCCTCCTGACAAAGGGTTTCAGGAGGTGTGTCCTCTTATGATTAAGGCGACAACGGTGTATACTTCTATTCGAGTCGAGGTCAATGCTCACCGTGAAAAATAGATATTACTCAAATGAGTAATTCAAATTTTACATAGTGTAAACTACGTAATAAGGCCTAACAATAATAAACTGCTAAGATATACTAATATTATATTAGAAATGATGAAATAGGTCTAACTCAATCTTAGAAAACTAATTTGTAAGATAAGTTTACATCTCATTATATATTTTTATTTAATTATATCAATAGAAAATGTGAGATCTCTATTAACACTCTCGCGTTTATGTTTGCATGCTTGCTTCACATTATTATGTTTACGCGAGAGTTAAAGTATTTTTTAGTCCCAATTCCCACCACGGTCGTTGTTGATTCACCGACAACATTGTTGTGTTGGGTATAACAGGAGATCAACTTGAGAGGACAGATAAGCATAGACGTACAATTGTTCCGCAATACTAACATCATTGGAAATGCAGCAACAGCTGACTGAATGTACAGGATAAAAAACTAAAAGAGTGATCATATGTATTATTTAATTTTACACCTCGTTAACATTTCTAATTTCTTTTTATCTCTATTATATTGTATCATAAATCCTATTTTATTTATGTATTTTTTTTTCTTTCACTAGATATAAAATAACATATGAATGTTATCTATCATTTTTCAAACTAAAAATTACATCGCCGGAGAGACGTACGTTGAGAGTAAAAGTCTCAAGAGTCACATGAAGCAAGTTTGAATCAATGTCGTATTTTAACATAAAAGGAAACTTCAACAAACCAATCTAGCAATTTAATATCTCATCCTTGAGGAAATCAGCATCTGTCCCTCCATCTTCTATTTCTTTACAACTTTATAATTACCCTTTTCTTTTTTTTTTTTTCTGTTACAAAACAGGTTGGGTAAAAGCCCAAACTAAAAATTTCTTTACCCTTTTCTATCAACCATAAATTATATGATCAAGAGTTGACCTAATAATTTTATTTTTTATTGTTTTTTTATATGTAATTTCACACACATACATATATATATATATATATATATATATATTAATATTTATATCAGTGTTGGTGTTCAAGTTTAATAAAATGTATATATATCATTGACTGTCAACCTTTTTCATTTTCTCTTTTGATTGGACCATAAGTAATTTTATAAAATCACGTTATAGGGATGATGGAAATTGCGTGCTATTTACCCTGGGAATTTTTTAATTAATTACATTATTCTGACCTTCGACTTTAATTTCAACCTATCCCGTAGGGAAAATGTCAATCGTTTCAAAGGTCATTAAATATATTTTTTTTTATAAGTTAAATTTTAGAGTACCAAGGTAATCTAACCCAAGTAAACACTCTAATCTACATGCCTAAATACAAGATATACTTATCGTAGTAATTCAAATGATTTGGCCCACTTAAATCTCCGTCGATGTCACAACAAATACTTACTCATTTGATGCAGTCATTTTCAACATCTTTTAGCTGAAAGGCATTGCCCATGTTAGGATATAAGATGTGTGTTTTTTCTGTTTTTTATTAGCACAATAAAATTTTTGTAACTTATAAGCACTAAACATAAATTAAATTTGGAGAACGCTAAGCAAGACCAATTAATTACTAAAGTCCTTAGCTTACGTATAAATTCATATTATAAGAAAATATATCAAGACGTAAAACCTGTATTTTAAGTGATAAAAGACTTGGTTCTTAAAAATAATCTCAAACTTTTTACCAGCTATATGCAGCACTAAGTCTCAACCTATTTTCGTTGATAAATAAATAAAGCTTATGGAAACATCTCATATTTAAATACATGTACGTACAAGCAAATTAGCTTATCTGAAAAACTGGGTCCCACTATATTTTTTTAATGTTATTGTATATGTGAGATAAAAAAGAGAGGATGAAACGGGTGGTTTATTCCGGAAACGACATATATATGAAAAGCTGAGTATGAAGATAAGGTTGCTCTGAATATAGAAGGTTTAAGAAAAAACCAAATAAGAAAGATAATTAATCAATTCTACAAAAGATTTTCAAAATGAAGCCGTCAAAATTCCATTGCATACAACTGCGTGCATATATGTATGCATGAAATGCAAGTTGGGTCCGTGCTCGTATCGTACTTCTTTTGTACGTTGAAGTTTCTGCATTTATAATTGGTAGAATAGTCTTATATTAATTTACGTGCTTAAATTGTCTCCCACATGGCAGCCACCATAAGGCGTGCGTTGATAAATCTATCGTCTACACTTAGGAATCTTAATTATCCTTAAACTTCTGACTACTATAAATTAGAGATTTCGCATTTCTCTTTTTCAAATTGCACTTCTCATCAGTATACATCACAGCACACTATCAACAAAAATGATGGCTCTAAACTCATGTTTTACCATTGTTGCCATTGCTCTTTTATTTTCAACTACGTTTTCTTTAGCTGATACTCATGAAAACTTTGTTCAATGCCTTTATAATTATCCCTATAACACTAACTCATCAATCTCCAATGTTGTTTATACCCGAACCAACTCTTCATACTCATCAATATTAGATTTTTCCATTCAAAATCTTAGATTTGCAACCGATACAAGCCCAAAACCCCTTGTCATTGTGACACCTCTGGTTGTTTCCCACATTCAAGCCACCATAATCTGTTCCCAACGCTATGGCTTGCAGATTCGAACTCGAAGTGGAGGCCATGATTACGAGGGTCTCTCGTACGTTGCCGAGGTTCCATTTGTCGTCCTGGACCTCATAAACCTTCGAAAAATCAATGTAGACGCAGAAAACAGAACTGCATGGGTTCAAGCTGGGGCAACAATCGGAGAACTCTACTACAGTATTAGCCAGAAAAGCAAAACACTTGGGTTCCCAGCAGGTGTGTGCCCCCCTGTGGGTACTGGTGGCCATTTTAGTGGTGGTGGCTATGGATTCTTGATGCGTAAGTACGGTCTTGCTGCCGATAATGTAATTGATGCTCAAATAATCGATGTAAAGGGTAACCTTCTTGACAGAAAAACCATGGGTGAGGATCTGTTTTGGGCCATTAGAGGAGGTGGGGGTGCAAGCTTTGGAGTCATCATGGCTTGGAAGATAAAACTAGTTTCAGTTCCATCAACTGTGACAGTATTCCGAGTTCCTAGGACATTGGAACAGAATGCAACTAAGATTATTCAAAAGTGGCAGCTTGTGGCAAATAAACTTGATGAGGGCCTAACCATTAGGATCAACATGGGAAGGGCCACAACTCAAAATGGGAACCTAACAGTACAAGCTCAGTTTGAGTCCTTGTATCTTGGAGGTGTACATCAACTCATTTCCTTGATGCAAAAGAGTTTCCCAGAATTGGGTTTGGTCAGAGAAGACTGCACTGAGATGAGTTGGATAGATTCAATTCTCTACATGGCTGGATTTACAAACGGTCAATCCACTGATGTTTTGTTGAACAGAACGCAAGCAAGTGGTGTGTCGTTCTTCAAAAATAAAGCTGATTATGTGAGAGATCCCATTCCTGTAGTTGGGTTACAAGGTTTATGGCCCTTCTTTTTTGAAGATGAGGCTCAATCTGCCTTTGTTCAATTCACTCCTTATGGAGGTAGAATGGATGAAATTTCAGAATCTGAAACTCCATTCCCACACAGAGCTGGAAACATATTCCATATTCAGTATGGAGTGTCATGGCAAGAGGAAGGAGATGAGGCATCACAAAGGAACATTAACTGGATTAGAAGATTGTACAATTATTTGGAAACATATGTTTCAAAGTCTCCTAGAGCTGCATATCTGAACTATAGAGACCTTGACATTGGAGTAAACAATAATGGGTACACAAGCTACAGGCAAGCCAGCATTTGGGGTCGTAAGTATTTCAACAACAACTTTCACAGATTGGCAAGAGTGAAAACAAAGGTCGATCCCAAAAACTTTTTCAGAAACGAACAAAGCATACCTTCTCTCGTGTCAAAGGGACGCAAATAGAATTTCTGTGTAGGAAATGTTATTATAAAATAAGCTGCCTGGTTATTTTACTTTATGTGTATAAAATGCAGCATTCATCAATATTCCTTAATTAGTTCTCCATTCATTTCAGTGTGTTATAAGAAAATAAATGTGTTTTTAATTTTTTAATGTGATATTATTTTGTTTCAACAGCATTTCTCATGAGTATCATTTAAATTTTTCAAAAGTATCTCAAGCCTCATCACTTTAATACAATAGTCAATCTACACATGTAAAAGATAAATAAAATAGAAGTTTCGTCATCTTGTAAGGACAGATACATATGCGATATTGCAAGTGTACTATATATTTGGGTACTAAAATTTATTGTTCAATAAACTGCATGTTTTTCAATGCAAAAATCAGATGTATTCTTATAGTTGGACGGACACGTTAACATGTTGAGCTGAAAGCCTACTTATGGATACCCAGAGTTGGAGTCCTACGATTTGACTCAGCATTTAAGTTGTTCTCTGTCTGACATTGTTGGACACTCACTATATGACTCGGGTGATGTCCTTCGAATATTATGCACCTTCGTCAATGTGCTGACAGTTTCTAAAACCATTTCTCGAGCGTATTTGTGAGGAATCAATAATCGTAGTTTAAGAAAAAGGATGAAACATAAAGTAAATATTATTCAAAATAAAAACAAATTTATATTATTATAACTAGCGAAAACACAGGCATAACAGCGCCTGTGTATTCGCATTTCTATTTTAATATGTTAGAACAATTATAGAGTTTTAATTTAATATCTTTTATAATTTTTTATATTTTGAAACATAAATTGTTATGTGACACGTTTTGAAATATATTTTGTTAATTTTATATTTTTTTTGTTTATGATAACATGATAAAAACATGTCAGATCATCAATGGATATGTCAAATATGTAATAAATATGAAAAAATGGAAAGACTAGGGTTTAAATAGAACTCAAAATAATGTCGCACCTGTATATTCGCATGTTTATTAAAAATATTTATCATGAAATGTATGCATATATTAAGGGAGAAATTATATTTGTGAAAGTGGGAACCATCATAAAATGTTTAAAAGGTAAAATAGTCATAAAATATGGACACCAAAAGGTCATATTCTCATTATATAATATATAGTATATATAGTATATAATATAATATGACATATTATATATTGTAGATATAATTGGACAATTATGTATATTGGATATCAATATTTTAAAGTAAATTTTTACTTAAAGTTATAAGGTTTGTCTAGTGTTAAAGTATATATTGGGAAATAAGAGGTTATGAGTTAAAGTCCCTCTTATGACAAATTAGTTCATTTTTTAAATTTAAAAATAGGTGTAAGGGTAGAATAGGTATTTTGAAAATTAGACATCAAAAGGGGATATTCCCTTTATTAATAGTATAGATATATAGTATATAATATAATATCATATATTATACATTATAAATATAATTCAACAATTATGTGTGTTGGATATCAATATTTTAAAGTAATTTTTTGCTTAAAGTTATGAGGTTGATCTAGTGGTAAAGTATAAAATTGGAAATAAGAGGTTATGGGTATGACAAATTAGTTTATTTTTAATTTTAAAATGGTGTAAGGGTATAATAGGTATTTTGAAAAGTAGACATCAAAAAGGGGTATTTTTTTTATTAATAGTATAGATATAGTATATAATATAATAATCATATATTATAAATATAATTGAACAATTATGTATGTTGGATATAAATATTTTAAAGTAATTTTTTTATTATTTTTATAAGGTTGGTTTAGTGGTAAAATATATGTTTGGGAAATATGAGGTTATGGGTTCAAGTCCCTCTTACGACAAATAGTTTATTTTTTTAATTTTAACATAGGTGTAAGGGTAGAATAGATATTTTAAAAAGTAGACATCAAAAGGGGGTATTCCCTTTATTAATAGTATAGATATAGTATATAATATAATATCAGATTTTAAAGTAATTTTTTTATTACATTTATAGGGTTGGTCTAGTGGTAAAGTAAATGTTTGGAAAATAAGAGGTTATGAGTTTAAGTTCCCCTTATTGCAAATTAGTTTATTTTTTAATTTTAAAATAGGTGTAAGGGTAGAATAGGTATTTTGAAAAGTAGACATCAAAAGAGTGTATTTTTATTAATAGTATAGATATAGTATATAATATAATATCATATATTATATATGATAGATATAATTGGACAATTATGTATGTTGGATATGAATATTTTAAAGTAATTTTTTGCATATGTTATAAGGTTGGTCTAGTGTTAAAATATATGTTTGGAAAATAAGAGGTTATGGGTTTAAGTCTCTCTTATAACAAATTAGTTTATTTTTTTAATTTTAAAATATGTGTAAGGGTAAAATAGATATTTTAAAAAATAGACATCAAAATGAGATATTTCTTTTATTAATAGTATAAATGTAATTTATATAGAAAATTCTAATAGTCGTAATATTCTATATATCTAATATCCCTGACAAAGTAGAAGTACTATTTAGCGTTTCGAGTTTTGGATGATTAATGTAATACAAATAGAAAAAATAAAAATGTAATAAATAATGAAAAACACAACAAAAAATATAAGTCATAATCTTATCTATTAAACAAGAAAATGGTAACAACTAAAGTATATATATAACTCTTAGAAGTCTTCAATTTACTTTTAGGCTTCTTCCAAGTTCTTCCCGTGTCTCTACAACACTCGCTTCATTCTAATCAATAATCTCAATCTTAAAAATTAACAATGTCAAATTATAAAGTAGGAAATCAAAACTTAACCACCAACCAAAAACTATACCTCAAAGTTTAACCACTTAACAGAAGAACAAATTAATGAATGCTTATATAACCACCATAAGGTAGAAAATGACAATCAACTAAATGATTCACCATCCATAATAGAAGTTTATCACAATTCTTAACCACAATGGACATAAGCTTATATGAGAGAAAAAGAAAAAAAAATCACGTATGTCTTCAAAGAGGATTAAACTCTAATACCTTATGAGCAATCTTAAAATGGTGGACTAGTGCTTGAACCTATATAGAAATTGCAGCTAGTAACAAATTCTGAATCAAATTCGAAACTAAAAAACCAACGAGGTGCAACCAGCAAGATTTTTGAGATGAAAGACTCATGGTTGTGAGAATTAGATGCGAAAAAGCATTGTCAATGCTTGTGGACACAAAGGAGAAAAAGCTCAAGTTCAATTTGAAAGTGAACACAATAGAGTTGGGGCTACTGTCACGAACTTTTGTTCCCACTCTCCACCAGCTTCGTACCTGAAACCCTAACTCCACCATGATCAAACTACATATTCACATTAGTAAAAAGAGTCGTGCAATTACATTAGAAAAGAAAATTAAAAACTAATAGGAATGGTGGGTTACGATGCAAATCAAGAAACCAAAGCAAAGAAGACAAATAAACAAAACAAAGCAGAAGAAGAAATGGAATATCCAACTGAGATAGAAATTTAGATATTTTTCTTGAAAAAATGAACTAAAGAAAAATCGATGAAGAGAAAAATATGGATAAAGGTGCTTTGATACTAATATTAAGAATCAATAATCGTAGTTAATTGAAAAGAAAAAGAAGAGAGAAAAAGTATGAAATAAAAATTGGATATTACTTAAATAAATAAATCAAATTTATATAATTATAATGTGATTTATATAGAAAATTCTAATAACCTTAATATTCTATATTTCTAAAACATGTACTACTAATACATGTACTATTGAGTTTATTTAAATAATACTCCAAAAACTTGTATGTATGCTTTCATAAAATAGTAATTACGAGACTAAATTATGTAGATTATCTAAAATTTTAATTTTACCTATTTTTATATAAAAATTAATATCTTAAATGAAAAGAATTAAGTTAATTTCTATTATTTGTCCATAAAAAAAAAGAGAAGCTAACGACACAATTATCACCGGTTAATATTAGGATTTTGGTTTATAAATGTAAGGTCCCAGGCTAGGTGTAGGAACTCTCTAAGCTTCGTGCAAGATCCCAAAATGGGGAGTAGATATTAGTGGCTCTAAGATAAGGTTGGAAATTCCCCAGACTTAGCACGAGACTTCCAAAAATAGGGATTAATCGGGACTAAGAATAAGGATTTAATTGGAGTATATACATGTTTATATCACTATATTTTCTACTTATGATCTTTGTATATTTGGCACCTAATTAACCCAACTGAAAATTACTGCATCTTAATGCATCTTCAAACATAAAGGGTAAAATTAAGGAGATTATTGATCAATTCAACCAGCACATCCTCAAATGGAGAACAAATAGTTAGTTTCACAACATCTAACATTGCACTCATGATCACGGAACCTATTGGATGCAAATTACTATAAATAACAGAAAATTTATATGATATAGGACCAATTCCATTTTATACATTCATATATATTTTCCTATCTGACATTAGACTCTTCAAAGTCTAACTAGAATCTGCACACGAAATTGCACAATAGAAGCATATATAGTAAAATTATTCAACAAGCTCAAAATAAAATTTCTACACTTGATTCAGTGACAGCAATTGCTACCTTTTCCTTAATGAATTATGAATGGAAACATAATCATTAAACACTTATATTGTGATCTTACAAATCTTAAAATAAGATACATTAATAGCAAACCCCCAATTATAAAATCACACAAAACAAATTGCAATACAATCACATTTCACGTATTAACTCCATTCAACAATTGGTTATATATGCTAGCTAACATTGATTCACACATGTAATATTACAATGGTTGATTAATCTAAAATACACATACCATACATTTAACAACATAAGATTCATATACCACCAAAATAACTTCAAATCACAACAACTTGTCCTATATAGGGCAACTCACTAGGTTACCATAAACTATAGCAGCAAATATCCTCTTGTATACACGAAGCCCGTTGCGAGTGCTTCTCTTCTCCAATCCGGAAGTTCATGCATGCGCACACGCAGGTGCACCTTCCGGAAGTTAACTTATTAGAAAAACAAAGGTGCTTTCTTTTTGGGAGGATTTGCTTGATCAATTCAGTTCTTACATTCCTTTGTTCTTTTTTTTTTTTCAAAAAAAAAAAGTTCAAAATATTTATATACTACATGTGTAAAAATGTTTTACACAAACATTTAATTACAACCTTTCATGTATCATAAGTTTGTTAATTTTATCAATCAATACTTTAAAAGTCATATACATGAAGGGTTATAATTAAATGACAGTATAAAACTCTTTTATACTGTCAGGGCATGAACCTTTTGTTGGAAATAATTGTATATTGGTATTAATCAATTATCTTTTATCATTATCCGGTAATTTAAGATATGATGATAATCATATCTTATAATTTATGATTATTTGAATCAACTATAGTAAGATTGACTTTGTGAATATAAATTTGCTATCCCATCAAACAAATTAATATACATATTATCTATCATAATCTTCTAAAAAGTAGGTAGTAAAACTCTCAAGAGTTCTTATTGAATTTATATTTTTACAATAATCATTCATAGAGTTTCTATTCATAAAGATTAAGAACTCCAATTCAATATATATGAGATGCAAATATTATCTTTCTTCTATCTTTTATATTTATTCTTTATAATATTATAATCTTGTATCTATTTATTTAAGGTTTTTTTTATTCCGTCAATTGGTATCAGAGCCAAATTAGATACATATTATGGTTACTTTCCTATTAGAGAATTAAATTTGAATTGAAGTTTTTTGTGTTTTTAGAAAAATTTTATAATATAGTTCACTATTATCTTTTGTACACAAAAAACAATTGAGAGTTTACGCTAGTTATTTTTAAAATAACATATTAAAGTTTCATTCAATTACTCTTATGTGGGTAAATTATATATTGAAACTTCTTTTTAAGTGTTACTCATTTAAAACTTAGTTTTCTTTTGAATTCGATTACTGGGTAAATTATTTTTAAAATTACTTAGAGTTTTCCTTTTATGTTTGACTAGCAATGATTTGTGTTAACTTCACTATCAGAAGTGTTAATAGCATTGCATGTACTATTTTTATATCCATATTTTTTGTGGTTGTTTGGTCATGTAAGAACCATGTCATTTTTTTAAACGATCATGTAGGATGATTTGTATGTTAAATTTTCACTCTCAGGAGTTTTCTCATTTTTCAGACACATATTTTTTCACAAATACCATATTTATTTAATATTTTAATATTTTTTAGTGTAAAAAAATTTATTTGATTAATTCAAGATTAAATTAAAATTTTTTACTATTATAATCTTGAATTTTGAACCTATTTTTATTGTGATGTTATAGTATTTGTATTCTCCAATTATATTGTGCTCTCTTATTTATAAATTAATTTTAGGTTATTTTTATTAATTATGTACAATCTTGATTGTCTTTCTCTTATGCACATAATTTTCTTTATTAATTTGTATTATTATTACTCGCCTATCATGTGTATAGTAATGTGAATTTTGTATGTTGATCATATACTATATGATTAAATTTACGCAAATTTATTGAACAATAGACATAATTTCTGTTTTCATTATATAATTGTAATTTCACCTATCTTAGATGTAATTATGTGAATTTTGTGATATAATTATTTTTTTTATTGCATTGATGATAATTATACCCTATCGGTGTATTGTTACTAATGTAATTTGGTATTGTACAATGTACTTCTCTTTGCTTATGTTAATGATTTT
The DNA here is from genome assembly GCA_037954015.1 of Psophocarpus tetragonolobus. Classification (NCBI taxonomy): domain Eukaryota; kingdom Viridiplantae; phylum Streptophyta; class Magnoliopsida; order Fabales; family Fabaceae; genus Psophocarpus; species Psophocarpus tetragonolobus. Next base: position 25,518,081 of record CM075690.1, read on the forward strand.
TTTATACCCTATCGATATTAGAATTTTATTTATATAAGTTATAGTATATTGTAATTTGCTTAGGGATTTTCTTTTAATTGAACTTTTAGAATTACATAATGTTTTCCTATTTTTGTAATGTTCAGTTTATTTCCCTAATTCTATCATGTTTAGTTATATTTATATGGAACCAAAATTTATACTATCATTTTTCTTTTGTTCTATAATGACTTATAACCTTTAATTGGATATTTTTCCTTAAAAAAAGTGTTGCATTTTTTTTCTTATGGTGCAAATTATCCATATATATATATATATATATATATATATATATATATATATTTTACAATTCTGTAGGTAGTGGACTTATCCTATCGATATGACATTACTTGACATAATTCTAGTGTAATAAAGAAATAGTTGGATTTTATTTAGACCTCTACGTATTTTTTTTTTGTTATGTCAACTATTTTTTTCTTTATCAAGTGGAATAATTTTGTATATTAGAATTTTAATTAATATCTTATAAAATAAATTGTCTTGATATAAGATTTTTACCTTAAATGTCCAATTAACCATACATGTGCAAAAAAACAAATTTTCTTGATAAAATCATTTTTTTTCTTGTCATATTATTTGTGATCACGTTGTTCACATTTATATTAAGGATTTTGTATTAGTCTCTTGTAGAATATTTTCTTGTATAATAAACTCTCTATTGATATACAATATTAATATACAATTCTTGTAAGGACAATATAAGAATCCAAAATTTGAAAAGATTAATTTCTCCATATCATATTTTACAATGTGGTTGATGGTATTCTTGTAAAAGCTATATGCTTTATTTGGGATATATAAATAAACTTATGTCCATTATAAATTATGATAAGGGTTAGAAACTATTTATTATTATATCCTTAATATTTGTAAGAATATGTCTCATATTCTTTCGCTGCGTGTAATCACATTTTATTCTCAAGTTTGTGTGAATATTGTTTACTTTAGTACTTAATTTTTTTATGATTACTTGACAACTTGCTTATGATATCATATTCTACATAAAATTATGAAGAGATCCCTTTTTTCACTCATGTAATTACTTTTTCAAGATCCTCATAGGGATCAATATTTTTAAAGATTGATTAATATGTGGTTAATTATGAAACTATTTAGTGAGAATTATTTATGCTTATGGATGGATTTGTAGGTTTCATATTCTCATTTTTTAACCACTTCTCTACTTTCTAATTCCTTAAGTAGAAAAATGGTGAATTTTTATTCACTTTTATTAGAACTTTTAATATCAGTGTACCCTAATGATAATCCTAACATTTTTTTGGTATATTAAGGATCAGTGGGAATATATATAATCTTGTATTATCTCTCGAGACTTATATATTTTTATTATCATATATCCATGTGTATATTTAATTATGATATGATATATTTTATAAGACTTTTCTATTTAATTTTGTCTTATTTTTTATTGAGATACATAAAATTCATTATATATATCTTTATAGACATCTTTAACAGATGTTAAGGTTAATTTGTTGGGTACTGTACATTAATTCTTTTGGCATACAATTATGAATTGTACATCTCTTTTACCCAAATTTCATATTTTAAATTGATCAAAATTTTACAAGTATATAATTTTGTATTATGTCTCGAGACTTATCTATCTGTATTGTCATATATTCTTGTGCATATTTAATTATGATATGACATGCTCTATAGGATTTGACTATTTATTTTTATCCTATTTTAATTGAGATACATAAAATTCATTGTATTTTAATAGACATCTTAAATGGATGTTAAGAGCATTTTGTTGGGTATTACAAATTAATCCTTTGGGCATGCAATTATGTATTGTGTATTTTTTTACCTAAAATTTCACATTTTGTTTGGTCAAAATTTTATAAGTATATTGTAAATACAATACTCCTATCGAGTATGATTTTATACTTTGTAAAACTGCTTATTATGATAGTACTCCTATCGATTATAATTTTGCACTATTGAAGTACTTATGATTTTTTTTTTTGACCAATTATCTAAGTGTTTGCTCAATTGACATTTTGCGGACACAATAATCTGAGTATCATTTTAGATAAACTAGGTGTCTATGTGGTCCTAGTAGGGAATTTATGAATTTCCAACTTGCTTTGGATTCTTACATACTCACTCATTTTCTGAAACTCAGATTAGTTGAATGTCAAATATTATAGAGCATTTATGTAGCCTATATGCAATTACATTTGTTCTTGGGCTATAATAAGTACTTAGATGCATGAGAATTATGCTTTCTCGCCTTTATAATTTTTCAAACTAAAGTAATAATGATATTAATAGAACTTTTTTTATTCACTGATCAAATACTTAACTATTGGAGTTCTATAACTCATATGTTTGGTTAAATTTTGATGTCTTAGATCAGTAGGAGTTTAAAAACTCTTTTATGAGATATTTGTGAAGTAATATCATTTTAGTAACATATCTTTTAGCATTTTTTGGATACCTGGACCATGTAGTATCATTTTATTGAAGTACATTATTCTATATACTTTATGAGAAATATTTGTTAATGTGCATGATATATATCCCTATAGGATATTATTTTGTAGCTCAAATTTCTCATATTGTTGTCTAATATAAGATTTGTCTATAATTGTCATTCTAACTTAATGATTTGTCTTTGTATTAGTATTAATACCATCCAAGTGAGAGAATGTTGGAAATAATTGTGGATTGATATTAATCAATTATATTTTATCATGATCTGACAATTTAAGATAAAATGATAATCATATCTTATCATATCTTAATATTATTTGAATGGATCACAGTAAGATTAACTTTTTTATGGGTTGAGTCTATCATAAAAACCCATTTGAGGGTCCTTGCCTACCCTGGAGGATTATAAATTTTCGATCCCATTAAGGAAATTAATATACACAATATCTACCATAATCTCTTAGAAGGTAGGTAGTAAAACCCTAAAGAGTTCTTATTAAACTTATATCTCTATAATAATTATGCAAAGAGTTTCTGTTCATAAAAATTAAGAACTTCAATTCATATATATGAGGTACACAAATTCTCTTTCCTCTATCTTTTATATTTATTTTTTATACATACTATAATCTTGTATCTATTGATTTAAGGATTTTTTTATTTATTTCTATCACCTTTTTCTATTTTCAAAATGTTGCTGAGGGTGGTGTAGCTTCTACTTTTTCATATGTGAGCATGTCCTAATTGAGGGAATCATGTTTTTTTTATAAGCGGGACAACCATTATCTTTTATTGAAGGAATTAGGTTCTTGTGATTGAGTTTTCTCTATGCCACATCATTGTGGATGATGTGGATTTTACTACAAATATGTGATGAGTGCATATATGTTTTAGTTCAGCTAAATTGACAACAAAGTATGTGATTTGGTACAACAATGTGACACACATTTATGTAGTTGGTCTTTTTGTCTTGATGTGTTTGCCACAACAGTATTGTGGGTATTTACCAGTATAGTAAGACCTATGTTAGGATTTTTCTATTTTCCTTGTTGAATTTATCACAAAGATGTGGAGTTTGGAACAACTGTGTGGTTCGTATCTTGCAGTTGATCTTTGTTCTTGCTGAGCTGCCCACAAATCCTTGAATATTCCTATTCAGGTGTGTTAGTGCTATTTTTGAATTCGTTTTCTCCCTATTATGTTGACCAGAAAGGTGTGGATTTTGCACAACTCAATGGTAAGTGTCCTACAATTGGTTTTTCATCGTCTAGTCCATAGTGATATGGATATTAGCACACAAATATAAGCACTATATCAAAATTTGTCTTTTTCCTACCATACCAACCATAGTAATGTGAGTTTTGGCACAATTTATTTCTTCTTCCTCCAATGTCTTCTACAATGACGTGGATATTCTCACACAAGCTTGTAAGTGCTTTCCACGTAATTGCAGTTCCAAAAAGGATGGAGACCAAACAATTTATTTCTTCTTCCTCCAATGTCTTCTACAATGACGTGGATATTCTCACACAAGCTTGTAAGTGCTTTCCACGTAATTGCAGTTCCAAAAAGGATGGAGACCAAACTTTCTTCTAGTGTAAAACTAAGAAGTATATTTGTTTTCATTTGTCGGTTGTTGGCAGAATCTAAGCATTTATGGTAAACTTCACCTTAATATTTGTTTAGAATCTAAACATATATTCTTCTATAGTATTTCTGGTACCTTTTCATATATATACTGAATATTTTGGCGACCAAAAATAAATCATAAACTGTAACTCTAGTGCTTTAACGAACCATTTAGAACCTTGAGATTCTACGTGCATATACGTAAAAACTATCTCATTAATTGCGACAATTAATTATACGACACTCATAATCAATTTTAACTATTATACATAAATGTCAATTTTCATATATTTTTTCATATTTTAATTCAGTTTTACTGCTCTTGGATTTTTCTGAGTTCTTTTTATGTTTATGTGTGAATAGATCTTTTTTAGGATTAGGGTCTAGTCGTTGATAATTATTGTTGGATTTTTTCATTGAATTGTTCGCGTTTGTTCTATTATCAATTTTATATATGTAAAGTCATAGGTTAATTATTATTTTGCATAATTTTAAATGGCTAAGAAAGAAATGAAAGGTACGTACGTGAACCTAATCAATTAACCATGTGAATCATAACAAAAAGAAATTAGGCTTTAAATCATAAAAAGAAGTTTGATTCTTGAATGAATGAATATTATGAAATAGTACTTTTTATAGAAATTATGAAATATTATATATAATGAGTTTAATTAAATATAACTAAAAAAAATAGAATGAATTCAATTAAGATTTTTGAAAGTCAACAAATTAAATGTTACCTTATATTAATTTTCCTTCAAAGAAAACTATACAAGACCAATAAGTTAAGGAAATTAGTCCAATTTGCCAACTCCAATCTTAAAGGTTTTCTCACCCATGGAGAACGATAAATTTTATTGTTTGATGATGAGGCCAAAGTAGAGAAACTCTATTCTTTTTTTTTTTATCTTATTCTAATAAATATTAATTATTGTATAAATGTGATAAGACGAAGAGGAGTGTTAAAGAAAACTAAAATGCACCTGTAACTTATCAAAATTATTAGAAATTATTAATTTTAAAAGAGATAATATAATGCATGTAATCCATAAAAAAATATAATTTTTAATTAATTTTAACCAAAATGACGTAGGAAAAAGTTTCCTTTAACACTAAAATATTAATAAAAAACTAAAATGACTCTTATGAGAAATATTAATAAAAAACAATTAATTAGCATAAAAAACTAAATAACGAATATTAAGAAATTTATATATTTCTTTTTTACAACACAATGGAGGAATGAAATACAAACTATTATTCATGAAGAATGCTACAATATTTTATACACGTACAAGTAAAATAACAAAGCAGCTTATTTTATAATGACTTTCCCTAACTAGGTATTGGAATTCTCTATTTGCGTCCCTTTAACATCAAAGGAGGTATACTCTGCTCATTTCTTAAAAAGTTTAGAGGATCAACCTTGGTTTTCACTCTTGTCAATCTATTGAAATTGTTCTTGAAATACTTACGGCCCCAAATGCTGGCTTGGTTGTAGCTTGTGTAGCCATTGCTATTTACTCCGATGTCAAGGTCTCTATAGTTCAAATATGCAGCTCTAGGAGACTTTGAAACATATGTTTCCATATAACTGTACAATCTTCTAATCCAGTTGATGTGCCTTTGTGCTTCTTCTTCTCCTGCGTCTCGCCATGATACTCCATACTGAATATGGAATATGTTTCCAGATCTATGTGGGAATGGAGTTTCAGATTCTGAAATCTCATCCATCCTGGCTCCATAAGGAGTAAATTGAACAAAAGCAGATTGAGCCTCATCTTCAAAAAAGAAGGGCCATAACCCTTCCAACCCAACATTGGGAATGGGATCTCTCACATAATCTGATTTTCCTTTGTTGAATGACAAACCATTTAATTGTGTTCTGTTCAGCAAAACATCAGTGGATTGATTGTCGGTAAATCCAGCCATGTAGAGGATTGAATCTATCCAACTCATCTCAGAACAGTCTTCTCTCACCAAACCCAATTCTGGGAAGCTCTTCTGCATCAAGGGAATGAGTTGATCTATACGACCAAGATACAAGGACTCAAACTGGGCTTGTACAGTTAGGTTCCCATTTTGAGTTGTGGCCCTTCCCATGTTGATCCTAATGGTTAGGTCCTCGTCAAGTTTATTTGCCACAAGCTGCCACTTTTCAATAATCTCAGTAGCATTTTGTTCCAATATTCTTTCAACTCGGAACACAGTCACAGTTGATGGAACTGGAACTAGTTTTAGTTTCCAAGCCACGATGACACCAAAGCTTGCTCCACCACCTCCTCTAATGGCCCAAAACAGATCCTCTCCCATGGTTTCTCTATCAAGGAGATTACCATTCACGTCAATTATGTGAGCATCGACTATATTATCAGCAGAAAGACCGTACTTACGCATCAAGAATCCATAACCACCACCACTGAAGTGGCCACCAGTACCCACAGGAGGGCACACACCTGCTGGGAACCCAAGTGTTTTGCTTTTCTGGCTAATACTGTAGTAGAGTTCTCCAATAGTTGCCCCAGCTTGAACCCATGCAGTTCTATTTTCTACGTCCATGTTGATTTCTCGAAGGTTTATGAGATCAATGACGACAAATGGAACCTCGGCTACGTACGAGAGACCCTCGTAATCATGACCACCACTTCGAGTTCGAATCTGCATGCCATGACGTTGGGAACAGAAAACTGTGGCTTGAATGTGGGAAACTTCGAGCGGTGTCACAATGACAAGGGGTTTTGAGCTTATGTTGGAAAATCTAAGATTTTGAATGGAAAAATCTAATATAGAAGAGTATGAAGAATTGGCTTGAGTATAAACAGCACTTGAGATTGATGAGCTGGTGTTATGGGGATAACTGTAAAGACATTGAACAAAGTTTTCATGAGTATCAGCTATCGAAAATGTAGATACAAATAAAAGAACAATGGGAACAATAGTAAAATATGTTTTTAGAAACATCTTTTCCTTAGATGGTCTGTTGTATATGTGAGTGGGAGAGATGCAACTTGTGAAAAACAGAAATGTGAAGCTCTCTAATTTATAGTACTTGGGAGGTTAGTGGTAATTAAGATTCTAAGTGTAGACACGGGATTTATCAACGCATACCTTATTCTTCCATATAATAGGTGACAATTCAAGCACGCAAACTAGTATGAGACTATTCAACATGGAGAAGCGTTTACGTGCATAAAGTACGATACCATGACCAAAGTTGCATTTCATGCATATACATAATGCACGAAGTTGTACCATCAAATCTTGACTAGTTCATTTTGAAAGTCCTTCATGAAAAATATTTTATTTTATTTTTATCTTAAACCTTCGATATCGATATTCAAAAAAGTCTCATAATCATACTGTCTTTTTTCTACGTCGATTTTGGAAAGAAGTTATTACGAGAGTATCCAGTATCTTTCTTAATATGAGGTATTGATATTTTTTTTTAATCAATCAGATTGTATATTTTGTTCAAATCATTTTTTAATAAATTAAAATAAGTTTTATTTATTTATTTGTAAATAAGTAAATATATAAGATTTATAGTAAAATGATTTTATTTTAAATATTTATTTATAAAAATTATTTTAAATAATTTTATGAAATTATTTTATGGTAAATCCTATAACTATTTACTTATTTATAAATAAATAAATAAAATTTATTTAATTTATAAGTGCATCCCACAATTGTGTCATCAATATTTTGACAATAACCTTATAGGTACATCCAATCAATTATATAGGATAGTAATCATTGATGGTTTATGGAGAGAAAATTTTTAGAATGAGGATAACAAATTATTTTATTTTAAAGACTCATTTATAAAAATTATTTTAAATAATTTTATAAAATTATGTTATTGTAAATCCTATAAATATTCACTTATTTATAAATAAATACATAAAACTTATTTAATTTATAGGTGCATCCCACAATCATGTCACCAATACTTTGGCAATAACCTTATAGGTGCATCCAATCAATGATATAGGATAGTAATAACTAATCGTTCATGAAGAGAAAATTTTTAGAATGAGAATAATAAAAGAACTATTCGACTTTTTCACTAGCTTGTCATTAACATGAAACTCCATAAATTAAAGAATTCCATTAATCCCCTTTTATCAATTGCCAAAAACATTTTATAAACCAAAATATCAAGCCATTAGTTCATGAAATCTTGTTATATCACATTCCTATATAGCCTTTATCACTTCTTCCTCTAAGGACAACTTTTCAAATATGTTTCAGCTTCACTAGCGAATTCAAGTTCAAGCATATACAATATCAATGTATTAAATAAATACACATATTCAAAAATTGTTTTTTTTTTAAAAAAAAAAAAAAACTCTTATCAAAATTGATTGAGATTTACTTATAATTTGCCATGCAGTCGAGTGAAAATTTCTAATATATTATAGTCAACAGCAGTGTTGTTATACTTGGCAATAAATAAATAAATATATATATATATATATATATATATAGTGTTGTTATACTTGGCAATAAATATATATATATATATATATATATATATATATATATAATATGTCAGAATTGAGTTTTCTTAGGCAAAAGCAATTGCAGCTCCCAATATATTGCATCAAATCAAAGTTGATTTTTCCATATATAGCAGATGAATATAAAATAAACTTGGGAAGGGGTTATGGAAAAAATACAAAAAAGGCTAGCTAGGTGGCATAAAAAATACTTGTCCTTTTGAGGGGAAATGAGTGTCATTAAATATGTGCTAACATTCATACCATTGTTCTTTTTTTATTTCTACATAGCTCCTAAAAAAGTGTCGACAAAGATTAAATCCTTACAAAGGAATTTCTTGTAGGGAAAAAAAAGAGGAAAATAGGACAACTAATTGGGTGAAATGGGAGCAAGTGTGCAAAATTAATTGGAGAAGGGATTGGTTCACCTATGAGAAACCACATGTGGAGGCTTTCAACACAAAGCTAAACGTAGCAAAACTCAACAAAGAACACAAATGATATATAGGTTCGGAAACCTCAACCAACACTTGGATACATAGTCAGCAATGCATATAATATTTACCAAAAGTTTGATGAACAACCAATCAATCAATTTCTCCAACAATTATGGAAGTGAGGGCACCATTAAAATGCATAACCTTTGTATGGAAAACATCACTAAATAAAATTTAGACCAAGGAAAACATTACGCCAAAAAGAGCTATAGATAACGCTAATTTGATAGCGCTTAAGATATAAACATTATCTATAGAAGAAAGTGGAGCATATATATAATACTTATTGAGACAAGCGCTATTTATGTGTTTTGTCTTTCTATGTAAATATCGCTTATTAAGACAAGCGCTATCTATGTACTCCTTCTTTTTACATAGATAACGCTTGTCTAAAAAAGTGATATCTATAATATACCATAGATAGTATTTATATCTTAAGCGCTATCTCAATTTTATTTTATTTTTTTTACTTGAGGAACAATCTTCCAAGGTTGGAAGTAGTGGCGAAAATCTTATCAACAGCAATGGTGCACTCCTCATGATGCTAAGCTAAAGATCTCTTCAAGAGGTTGCTCCATAGAAGAAGGTGAAGGATGGGAGCCAAAGGAGATGAAGTTGGAGGTGCCACCTTAGAAGGATAAGCCCAAGGAAGACTTGCCACAAGGGAAGGAGCCCTTGATGAAAGCCATTGAAGGTTCTCTCAAATGGAGAAGGAAGAAGACACTCAAAAGTGAAGAACTCTCTAGTTTATTTCAAAATTCAAGTGTAAAAATGATACAAGAGGAGGAGGTGCATATTTATAGGAGAGGGAGCCTAAGACTAAGGTTTGAGTTGGACGGCCAACTCAAAGAGGATTAGGGAGAGGTTAGTTGAATTAATTAGGTGTTAATTGAGCTTTTGGCTTATTAACACTTAATTAACTCAACAAGATCCAAACAAGGCCCTAAGATCAAGGATCTTTGTTCCCTCCAAATTTGAATTTGAATTTGGAGAGTGCCATATCATCCCCCTCCAAAATTCAAATTCAAATATGAAGTAACAAACTAGGCCATGTAGGAAAGAGAAAGGGCATAGACGGAACATGAGGGAACAAGAAGGGGCCTACTTGTCTCTCATGCTTCATGTGTGACTTAGAAGGGTGTGGGAAAAGCTAGAGGGGTGTGGTTATCAAAAACCATACGTCCACATGGTCCCAAAAGCCCACTAATGCACACAGTCCACATAGAAGACTAGTTACTCCTCCCTTTAACTAAGAGCAACGAAAAAAGGCCAAAATACACGGCCAAATAAATACTAAATACACCTCCACAATCATGAATAAAAAAAATAAGACTAAGGTGCCCAATAGAAGGGAAAAGGTGAAGACTATGGCCTAATATTGATGCCCAAAAGAAGGTGAGGTCTTCCTTCCTCTCCTCTAGCCATGTCTTCCTCAATCCTCCTAGCTATGACCCTTGTGATGGGACCCTTGCTAGGGAGGATTGCACTAAGCAAGTCTGTGCTGTCTCTCCCATATTTCTTCATGCTTGTAAGCATCTTAACAAAATTCACTCTTATTTTGAAAGACCTTTCTATCTAGTGTAAATTGATTTTAAAATTAAAGTTGATCATGATAGAGTTCATATTTATTTTTTGGTTAAATATTAACATTATTGTGACTATTTTAGAATATAAAATTACATAATTATCCTTAAATATTTCTTGGTAAACTTTTTGTCATAAAAAATTACATAAATGATACAAATTATCTTATATTGACTAAAATCTTTGAAATCCTTTATCTTTTGAATTTTGAAATTTTATTGTGATATAATATATTTATATTTTTTCTTAAATTTAATATCTAGATTATAGTGACATTTTACAAAATATCAAATTACAAAATTATTTATGAAAGTAATGAGATAAAATGTTCTGCTAGGTATATGTTCCTTTAAGTTATAAATTTTTTTATTATATATATATATATATATATATTCAAATTTAAATTATTGAAATAATTTAATAATCTTTGAATTTTAAATTTTACTATCATTATATTTATTATTTAAGTTATTTTCCTAATCAAATAATATGAAATTTAAGATTAGCCTCCCTAAAATTTTGGAAGATTTTTTTTTATATCTCTTTAAAGATAACATATGTTATTCAAATTTAAATAACATATTTTTCAGTCAAAATTATTCAAATACTTCAATAATATTTTAAATTTAAATTACATAATATCTTTTAAATCTTGAAATTATTTAATATTTTGAATTTTAAATTTGATTATCACGAAATTTAAATTTAAAAATTTATGATTATATTTATTATTTAAATTATTGTCATGTTCAAATAATATGAAACAAAATTAATTAGTATCCTAAAATTTTGGAAGAAAATTTTTTTTTCATATCTTTTTAAAGATAACATATATTATTTAACTTTAAATTATATATCTTTTTCCTCTTAAAATTGTTGAAAGACTTCAATAATATTTTTAATTTAAATTTAAATTACATCTTGTTTTTAGATCATTGAACTAATTTAATAGTAATTTAGATTTTAAATTTGACTATCATGGGATAGAAATTTTAAAATTTATTCTTATATCTATTAAAACTTAAATATTTTAGATCTTTTTCTGTTAAAATCATTGAAATACTTGAATAATATTTTAAATGTAAATTACATCGTATTTTAAATTATTGAAATAATTTAATAGTATTTTGAACTTTAAATTTGATATATATTTAAAATAATACTCTTTATTTTTTAAATCATTTAAATTTATTAGTATTCATTATTGTATATATAGTTAAAATTGAAGCAAGTTAGGAAATCTCTGCACGTTATCATTCTGTTTTCTGGTCTTTCTCTTACTTAAATTTTGATTTTGCAAGTAAGATAAGTTAAATTTTGATTTTGTAACTACTTCTCTGCACGTTATCATTCTATTCTGCGTTCCGTTCGGTTCTTTGCTGCTCTCTTATGTCTGTGCATTCTCTGAGTGTCGAGTATCATTCTCTTTCTCCTCTTGTTTTGCTGCCTTACATAATTTTCTTTCTCTTCTTCCAATTAAATTTTGTAACCGATTTTTCTTTTATTATTTTTCTTTTATTAGTATTCATTATTGTATATATAGTTAAAATTGAAGCAAGTTAGGAAATCTCTGCACGTTATCATTCTGTTTTCTGGTCTTTCTCTTACTTAAATTTTGATTTTGCAACTAAGATAAGTTAAATTTTGATTTTGTAACTACTTGTCTGCACGTTATCATTCTATTCTGCGTTCCGTTCGGTTCTTTGCTGCTGTCTTATGTCTGTGCATTCTCTGAGTGTGTCGAGTATTGTGAAATGACATTCTAAGATATATTTTTTTATGATTACAGTCCAATCCCTATAATTAAGCTAATCTCTCTAACTAATCCTGGAAATTAGCTAATGCAATAAATAACCTATATTTGGTAATTTACTATACCGTGAATCAATTAGAAATCTCTTTGGTAATTTACTATACAGTGAATCAATTAGAAATCTCAACATTCTCTCTCAAGTTGGTGCATAAATGTCAGTCAGACCCAACTTGCTTAGAAATTTGGAGAACACTGGTTTTAGAACTTCTTTAGTGAGAATATCAGCCAATTGATCTTCTATTCTGATCTTAGGCAACTGATGCATGCCTCCCTTGATCTTTTTCTAGAGGTTTTCTTCTTTGGTGAAATGGTTTATGGAAAGGTAAGAAGTGAGGTGGTTTTTAGGCGCCACTTAAGGTAAGATAAGCGTAAGAGGGAAAGTTTGCCACAAGGGATGGAACCCTTGATAAAAACCTAAGGAATTCTCGAAGAGAGAAGGGTGGACAAGGGTGGACAAGGGTGGACACTAAGAGAATTTTGGCCAACTCAAGGTTTTTCCATTCAATAAAGTGTGAAAAATACAAGAGTGTGAAGGAGCACCTTTTTATAGAGGGAGCTAACCTCTTGGACAAGTCATGAAGGAAATGAAGGGCTAGAATTAAAAGGAGTCATCCAAGGGAGGAGGATTAAAGCCCAAAGTCCAATCAATACCCTCCTTTATATGAGAATTGGTGCCCAAGCTACCTCATCCAAGGGCCAAGATTACTCCTTTATTAGTTTTGGGTTTTATTTAGCAAAAGAGGGTGTAGTTATCAAACCACCCCCTTATTTCTTAAATAAAGGCCCAAAAGCTAATCTTACCCCTTCTTATTACTAAGACACCTCCTAGAAAATTAAATGGACTAATACATGTCCAAAATAAAAACCTAGGCTCCTAAAATAAAAATTACAAGTAAATAAGTCATGGCTTGCATAACTTGATGGTCATATGGAGGTGAGATCTTCCTCCCTCTACTCTAGCCATGTCTTCTTCTATTCTCCTAGCCATGGTCCTAGTGATAGGGCCCTTGCTTGGGGAGAATGCATCATCCCCTCCCCCTTGGGAAGGATTTGACCTCAAATCTGATAGGTCCTCCTCTTCTTCATTAGTACCTACAAAAGGGGTCAAATCACAAACATTAAAGATAGTACTAACACCATAGTCCTCAGGGAGATCTAATATGTATTCATTGTTGTTCACTCTCTTGAGGACTTCAAAGGGACCATCTCCTCGGGGCCTAAGCTTGGACTTCCTCTGAGTAGGGAAGCGATCCTTCCTCAAATGAAGCCATACCCAATCCCCTTCATTGAAGATAATTTCTTTCCTGCCCCTATTGGCTTTACTAGCATACTCCTTTGAATGATGTTCAATGTTGGCCTTTACCCTTTTATGTAATTTTTTAACAAAATCCGCTCTTACTATTCCTTCTTTGTGAACAGAAGAAGGGAATGGTAAGGGCAAGATATCAAGAGGAGTAAGGGGGTTGAAGCCATAAACAACTTCAAAGGGAAAATGCTTGGTGGTCCTTTGAACCACCCGGTTGTATGCAAACTCAATATAGGGTAGGTATTCATCCCAAGACTTGTGATTTCCTCAAAGAAGTGTCCTAAGCATAGTAGATAGAGATCTATTTACTACCTCAGTCTGCCCATCAGTTTGGGGGTGACATGTGGTAGAAAATAAGAGTTTAGTTCCTAGCCTTGCCCACAATGTTTTCCAAAAGTGGCTAAGGAACTTCACATCTCTATCAGAGACTATGGATTGGGGAATTCCATGTAAACGGACAACTTCTTTAAAGAAAAGTCTCGCAATGTTGCTCGCATCATCTATCTTGTGGCATGTATAAAGTGAGCCATTTTTGAAAATCTATCTACCACCACAAAGATAGAGTCTGCACCTCATTGGGTTCGATGCAGGCCAAGGATGAAATCCATACTAATATCCAGCCAAGGTGCAGAAGGAGCAGGTAAGGGTGTGTACAATCCATAAGCCATTGTCTTAGACTTAGCTTGCAAGCAAGCAATGCATCTACGACAATGTCTGTAGACGTCTTTCTTCATATGGGGCCAAAAGAAATTTTCTTGTAAAAGCAGAAGAGTTTTGTTAATTCTAAAATGCCCCATGAGCCCACCTCATGGCTCTCTTTTGTCAACAGATTTCTCATAGATCCTTGGGGTACACAAAGTCTGCTACCTTTGAAAAGGTACCCCTCACTCACAAAGAACCCATTTTGGGTTTTACATGCAAATGTAGAGGCAGCATAAATGGATCCAAAATCCTTATCAGAAAGATAAATTTCTCTAATATTATCAAATCCAAGAATCTTTGCACTTAAGGTGGTGTAAAGGGTATGTCTATGAGACAAAGCATCAGCCACCACATTATGTTTTCCTTTCTTGTATTTGAGGATATAAGAGAAAGTCTCAAGAAATTCTACCCATTTAGCATGCCTTTTATTAAGCTTGCCTTGACCCTTCAAATACTTAAGTGACTCATGGTCACTATGAATGATGAACTCCCTGGGTACAAGATAATGTTCCCAAGTTTGAAGGGCCCTTATCAAAGAGTAAAACTCTTTATCATAGGTGGGGTAGTTTAAGGCGGCTCCATTTAGTTTTTCACTAAAATAAGCCACGGGATGACCACCTTGTAACAACACAGCTCCCACACCCACTCCCGATGCATCACACTCTAGCTCAAAAGTTTTAGAAAAGTCAGGAAGAGCTAAAATTGGTGCATGGGTCAGTTTCTCTTTGATAAGTTCAAAGGCTTTTTGTTGTTTTTCACCCCAAAGGAAAGGAATATCCTTCTTCACCAAATCATTGATTGGTGAGAAAAGTGTGGAGAAGTTATGCACAAAGCGCCTGTAAAAGCTCGCGAGACCATGAAAACTCTTGATCTCAGTCACACTTTTTGGGGTGGACCATTCTTGGATGACTTTGATTTTGTCGGGGTCCACTTGAACCCCATTTTTATTAACTATAAAACCTAAGAACACCACACTCTCCACACAAAAATTACATTTTTCAAGATTTCTATAGAGTTGGTGTGACCTAAGAATGCAAAAGACGCGCCTTAGATGGCCTACATGTTCATCTAGGCTCTTGCTATACACTAAGATGTCATCAAAATAAAAAACACAAAATTTTCCTAAGCAATCCCTAAGGACATGATTCATAAGCCTCATGAAGGTGCTTGGGGCATTGGTAAGCCCAAAAGGCATTACCAACCACTCATACAGCCCAAACTTGGTCTTAAAAGCGGTTTTCCACTCATCACCTTCCTTGATACGGATTTGGTGATAACCACTCTTAAGATCAATTTTTGAAAATAATTGGGCCCCATGCAATTCATCAAGCATGTCATCAAGCCTAGGGATAGGGTGCCTATATTTGATGGTGATGTTATTGATTGCTCGACAATCAATGCACATCCTCCATTGGCCATTCTTCTTAGGCACCAACAAAACTGGCACAGCACAAGGGCTTAGGCTCTCTTGAACCCAACCCTTCTCCAATAGTTCTTGGACTTGAGATTCAATCTCCTTGGTCTCCATGGGATTAGTCCTATAAGCAGGCCTATTAGGCAGGCTAGCCCCAGGTACCAAGTCTATTTGGTGTTCTATACCCCTAATTGGAAGAAGTCCTTTGGGAACTTCATTAGGGAATATATCACCAAACTCCTTTAAAAGCTCTTGAACCTCTTGAGGTAGGTTCTCATGTCCAAGTTCTATGGCAGTTCTAGAATTAGAAGGGAAAAAAGTGGAGGGGGAAGAAATGGGGGATGCCTCTTTGCAAAGGAGGAGATAGAAAGGTCTGTTAGTTAAGGGGGCTTCCTTTAAATCCAATTTTGTCGCAAATAAACTCCCTTTACTAATGACTTTCTTGGAAGGGGCACCAACTTCCAACTCAACCTCCTTACCCCTTTCAAGCTTTAGGGGTAAAGCTTTGCTTTTTTTTTTCTCCTCATCTCTCTTATGTTTCATGATGAGTTAGTCCTCCGCCACTTGTGAAAGTGTTAGAGGACACAACTTAATGTGCTTATCCTTATGAGTAAGGATGATGTTATTGGAATGACCATGGTGTATGGCTTTCTTATCAAATTGCCATGGTCTTCCTAGCAAGATATGACCAGCTTCCATTGGGACTATGTCACATAGGATCTCATCTTTATAAGACCCAATGGAAATTGGAACCTTGACTTGCTCATTGACCTCCATTTCCCCTTGCTCATTGAGCCATTGAAGCTTGTAAGGCTTAGGGTGGGGAAGTGGGGTCAAGGCTAGCTTTTCCACCAACCTTGAGCTACAAAAATTGCAGCATGACCCACTATCCACAATGAGAGAACATATTTTGTCATTCACCTTACAGCAAGTGTGGAATATGTTCTCTCTTTGAGATGAGGACACTTTCAAAGGTTGATTTCCAAGAAGTCTTTTTATCATTAAGAGGTCTCCCTCACATGCATAAGTGGTTTCATCACAATCAGATTGGTATGCATGAACCCCTTCTCCTTCGCTCTCACTAGAGGAGTGTGAGCTAGACTCACTACTATAAACATCTTGGGCCCTCATGATGATGTTTCTCTTAGTAGGGCATTGAGAGGCAATGTGACCTCTCCCAAGACATTTAAAGCATTTGATACTACTAACTTTCTCATGAGAGTTAGTAGTAGGGGTTTTTCTCTCTACATGTGATGTTTTATGCTCTTTGAAGTGCTTGGAATGTTCTTCTTTGGGGTAACTCTTGAAAGAGTTCCCCTTAGGTTGGTCCCTCTTTACATAAGGTGGGTTATCCTTTTTAAAAGTTTTCCTTCTAAGTTGATTTTCCACCTTGATGCAAAGTTGAACTAACTCATCAAGGGAGTTATATGAGAAGAGCTCCACCTTATCACAAATTTCGGGGCTCAACCCACACAAAAACCTTGCCATAGTGGCCTTGGGTTCCTCAATGATACCCGCCCTCAAGATAAGAAGTTCCATCTTTTGTCTATACTCTTCTATACTAAGGTTGGTTTGCCTTAGCCTTTGGAGTCTATCCAAAATATCTCTTTCATACCAAGAGGGAATATGTCTTCTTCTTAGAGCACTTCTAAGATCATTCCAATATCTTATGGAAGGCATATTGGTGCTGATTCTCTCATTGGTTAACCCAATCCACCAATGCATGGCATGCCCTTGGAAGCTAAGGGTTGTCATTGGAACCTTTCTTTCTTCTCTTACCACATGGCAAGTGAAGAGTTGTTCTACCTTGATTTTCCAATCAATGTAGGCTTCCACATCTTCCCTCCCATGAAATGGGGGGAGATCAATTTTGGGCTCCCTTGGAGGGGCCCCATTATTATGCATGGATGAATGGGAGTTTCTCCTAGGATGATTGTAGTATTCTTCCTCACTTTCACTCCTATGGGTATGTTTAGATGGGGAACCTAAGACTATCCCTTTCATTTTGTAATTCTCATCATTCCCATGCTTTCTTTTTTCTTCTTCTTTCTCTTTTCTTCTTTCTCTTTCTTTTCTTTCTCTCCTTTCTTCATTTTCTCTCCTTTGTCTTATTCTTCTCTCTTCATTCTCTCTTTTTTCTCTCTTTTCTTCCTCTTTTTCTTTTATTTTTCTTTTCTCCTTGGACTCTTTTTCTCTCATTTTTTCTTCTCTTCTCTCTTGTTTTTTTACCATCCACTCCCTAAAGTCCATGTTTAAGTTTTCTAGAGTGTAATATTTAGAAATATTTCTTTTGTTTACACTCTTGTTTGATGAATAACTATGAGCACTAGAGTGGGTGTGTGATGTCATTGTTCTTGAATTTCTAAGAGGAAAAAGGTGGCTAAAAAATTTTCACAAACAAACACTCCTCTCTTTTTGTGTTTTCTTGCCTAAAATGGTTTGATGAGTCTTTGGAACTTTTTAGCCTTCTAAGCGCTTTGAATAAGAAAAATAAAGCAAGAATTTTAAAGCAAAAATTCAAAAGAGAAGGGATCTAAGGCGAGCTCCTAAAGCGAGCTCCTTCTTCACCTAATTTTCGAGAAACTAAAAAATTGATTAAATTTTATTACAACCAAAGGGAGGGCCTTAAGGGCACTCAAACTCCCAACTACAAAATTAATACACCCAAATTAAAGAAAAAGTAAAGTCTTCAAAAAATGATTCTCTAAATGCTCCCTCAAATCAAAGTCCTCACGGCTAGGTGTGTTTCCTTTTGAGGTGATCCCTTAGGCTCTTAGTCCAACCTTCCAAAATATGCTACCCTTGTGGTAAGCTCCTTTTTCAAGCTTTCTCCCAAAAGTGGCACTAACACACAAACCAAAGAAACCAAAAGTAGCAAGGGAAGGTGCGAATATAAACTCAAAAAGCAATAAAAGATAACACAATCAAAAGGACAGTTAACCAAATGGTAAGAGTATATAAGACAATTAGAAAGATGATTTAAAATACAAGCAACAACTAAAAGGTAAACAAAAGAAAGAGAGCACACAATGGAATACCTAAGAATGGCACTAGATTAAAGAGTAGAAGAACAAAAATATCAAGTTCTAGTGTACCAAAAGTAATAAAATTTCTTTTAAGGTTCCAAGTTCAAAGTTGAAGCACTTGCTAATTTTAGGTTAGGTACATCAAATGAATTTTTTCAAACTTTCTTTTCTTTTGTTTGTTCTCTTTTTTTTTTTTTTTGAATCCTTTGTTGTTTTTTTTGTATTTTATTTTAGACTTTGTTCTCTTGTTTTTTTTTTTGAATATTTACTAGATGCACCTAAATTGATTGTGAATTTAGTGCTTGATAACAAAGAGTTATGCGCTTGGAACAATAAAGAAAATTAAAAGCAACAATTTAGGTACTACTAGAAATGACTTCAAAATGCAAAGTAGCTATAGATGTGTTAATGGTTTAGTAGTTTGGGGTGCCACTGGACTCAAGCTTTGTTAAGTTTTTAGTAATTTGTTGAACACAAATACCAAACTTATAGCTTAAGTTAAAGCACCCACAAACAAGAACTACCTTTACCACACAAATGAGCTACTAATTATACGTATAAGGAAAATAAAGACAAAGGAAATTGAGCAACTATTTTTGAATTTTTTTAAAGAATATGCTTGAAACTAAAAGCACATGAACTTCTAAAGAGACTTAGACATGAGGTATGACCCTCTATGTTGCTCAATTTAATAAGTTTCAAAAGTTTTTTTATAAAAACAAAAGAGGCTAAACTTAAAAGGAATTAATAGACAAAATGGAAAACTATAAAATGACTTATAGACAACTACACAAAAGTATAAAAGTGAAAAATAAAAGCTAAAAATAAGTCAAAAATAAGGCAACTAGGTACAAGGAAACACAAGAATTTGGTCTAAATTTCTTGACCATAAGGTTGTGGAATTCACCACAACGGCATGGATTTTTAGCAAGAAATTCTCAAAACCAAAATTCAAGCAAGAAAGCACCCAACTCAAAGCTTAAGCGGAAATTAATGAATATGGGAGAGACGTAGATGCAAAGAAAAGAACAACATAAATTGCAGCAAGCAAAAAATAAATGGTGCAAATAAGCTATAACTCAAAACAATAAACTCAAGACATAAATGGAAATGATAAACAACAATGGAAAGCTAGAAAAAATTGCGGAAATTAAAGATAAAATAAAATAGGAAAACGGAGAGAAAAAATAAATGAGATAGGAAGAGAGTTTAGACCTTTAGAACCAATGCTCTAGATACGAAATGATGCATGTCTCCCTTGATATTTTTCTAGAGGTTTTCTTCTTTGGTGAAATGGTTTGTGGAGAGGTAAGAAGTGAGGTGGTTTTAGGCACCACTTAAGGTAAGATAAGCCTAAGAGGGAAAGTTTGCCACAAGGGATGGAACCCTTGATAAAAACCTAAGGAATTCTCAAAGAGAGAAGGGTGGACACTAAGAGAATTTTGGCCAACTCAAGGTTTTTCCATTCAATCAAGTGTAAAAAATACAAGAGTGTGAAGGAGCACCTTTTTATAGAGGGAGCTAACCTCTTGGACAAGTCATGAAGGAAATGAAGGGCTAGGATTAAAAGGAGTCATCCAAGGGAGGAGGATTGAAGCCCAAAGTCCAATCAATACCCTCCTTCAGATGAGAATTGGTGCCCAAGCTACCTCATCCAAGGGCCAAGATTACTCCTTTATTCATTTTGGGTTTTATTTAGCAAAAGAGGGTGTAGTTATCAAACTACCCCCTTATTTCCTAAATAAAGGCCCAAAAGCTAATCTTACCCCTTATTATTACTAAGACACCTCCTAGAAAATTAAATGGACTAATACATGTCCAAAATAAAAACCTAGGTTCCTAAAATAAAAATTACAAGTAAATAAGTCATGACTTGCATAACTTGATGGTCATATGGAGGTGAGATCTTCCTCCCTCTACTCTAGCCATGTCTTCTTCTATTCTCCTAGCCATGGCCCTAGTGATAGGACCCTTGCTTGGGGAGAATGCATCAGGATAGGTTCTTGAATTAAAATAGATGGCCAACCACAAAATTGCATCAAAAAGTGCAAACCAAAGAAAGCAAAGTATTTCAAGATGCACTAGTAAATTTAGGTGAACAAAGATGACACTAAATGAGATACTTAATGAGCCTAGGCCAACTTAATTTCTCAAGGATTATAGCTCAAATACATGCCCAAATGATTCCAAAACAGCCAGCAAAAGCAATTCAACAAAGACTAGCACAAAACTTTAAACTACTAACACTACAAAAAAAAAACACTCTAGGAAGAATTGAACAAATTTTGAGAAAATATTTTTTGGAAACATGCTATGATCTAAAGCATGTGGGACTCAAGGACACAAATTCAAGAGGCATGCCCCTTTGATGCTCAATTCCAAGAGACAAACACACTTTTTTTATGGTAAAAATAAAAGGCAAAACTATGTAGAATTAAGAGATAATGAAAGAAATACAACATGACCAACTAAGACACAACTTGGAAGATTAAAAACTCAAATTAAATGACTCAAAATACCCAGAAATATGCACCCAAAACAGAGAACAAGGGGCTGGAAAAATAGAATAATAGGTGCAGGAAAAAAGAATTAAAAACTCAAACAAGAAGAACAATGTGCATCCAAAGATCAAGACCACAATGTGTGGCTTCCTTCACAAATTTTGTGAAGTCATTACAATGACCTTCTTAGGATTTGCACAAGAATAAGGAAAAAATAAAAAGCTGGGTAGAAAATTAAAGAAACAATCCTAAAGGAAAGATATAAAGATTCAATGGAAAAGAACAAGATACATTGAATCTAGAAAGCAATAAAAACTAGGAAATAAATTGCATAAAATGAAAACTACTAAAACATAAACTAACAAGACATAAAAGGAATTAAATGAAAAGAATCAAAGGCTGGAAAAAATAAAGAAAACAGCAAGAACACTAAGAAGAAAAGCTGGAAAAAATTAAAGAAAATTAAGACTAGAAAAGAACTTCATGGAGTTGGCTCTTGATACCAAATGATGCAAAAAGCTTTTGCACTCCCCTTGATCTTTATCCTTGAGGTTCCAACCACCATGAAATAGATGATTATGGGGAAATAAAATGGAGGTGGTGCGCCACTCTCAAAGAGAGATAAGCCAAAGTGTTTAGGTTTACCACAAGGGAAGGAATCATTGATAAAAACCAACTAGGAAGAGGTTCTTCAAGAGAAAGGATCCTCAAGACCTTTTACTAATAATGTGCTCACAAAGCGACTATTTTCATTCAACTTCAAAGGTAAAATTTACAATGAGGGGGAATGAGTATATATAGCCCAAAGGGAGAGCTTGGGCACACTTTTCTAGGCAATATGGGACTTGGGCTTAATTAGGATTAAGACTAATTAACCCAAGTCTTAGGCCTTAAGTGAGGCACCTAAGTTCACCCGCTATGGGTGCAATTAGCATCTCCTAATGTGAATGGGCTAGCCCAAAATCATGTCTTGACTTATGCACCCATTCTAAGCTTACTCCTCCTTTTTAACTAAAGACACTTATACCTTATAAACTAAGAAGATGGCAAAAAATACATGGCCTCAAGGGAATTAAAAATGCTCTCCTATTTAGCTAATTAAAATAAAATATTTACAAGCTAAAAATAATGAAGACTATGGCTTCGAATCTTCAATGAGCTTTCATCCATGCCATGCCTTCTTTGAGTCCTCCTAGCCATTATGCATGCTAGGTGGGATTGCATCAGCACCTCTTGGCAGAAGCAGTGTGGTTGTGTTTTGTTTTTCTCTCTCTGATGGATTCTTGAAAATGAAAACCGCTTCGGTTTATTTGTGCATTTTTCGCTTAAGTCTCTATTTCTAAAAATTGAAAAGAGTGTCCATGTGATGTCATCCTCTTTAGCACGAGCTTGAGCTAGGACCAATAAGAAAGGAGCAATGACTTGGATGAAGCTTGAAGGAGCTTAGTTTAGGACATGTCCCATTTAATTGTATTAATTTGACACTTTCTAGGCTTGTATAAGCACCCTTAAGTCATTAGGATTCATTTTACCTTTAGGCTTGTATAGCTAGTGTAATTTCCGGCCTTGTATTTTGGCCTTTAGGTTCATTTTACCTTAGGAGATATGTTAGTCTCTTTGTGGAGTGTGTTAATTAGTTAGGCTTGGTCCTAGATGGTTTGGACGTGTCGAATCTTATTTCTACACCCCTAATTCCTCTTTGCACCCTTCTAACCAACACATGCAGCATGTAGGAGGCATGCGGGCCCCTTTGTCCCCTTGGTTGATGCCACCTAGGTTATTCTCTCTCCTACGTGGTTAATTCTAGTTGCTTCTTATTTTAATTTGAATTTTGGAGGTGCCATGTCATTTTCCTCCAAAATTCAAATTCAAACAAAAGGGAACATAGATCCATAATTTTATGATCTAGATCCATATTTACAGGGCCATGTTTGGATCTTTAATTGGATTAGCTTAGTGTTAATTGAGCACCTGCTAAATTAACACTAGATTAAGCCAGTTAAACCCTCGTTACCTTAGTTAGACGTTCACATTAGAGTATTAGGCCTATGATCCATGCTTGCTCTATAAATAGATCTCTACACCTCATGTAATCCTTTAAAACTCATTTTGAATGAAAATACTTGTCTAAAATTGAGGGCTTTTTCTTCTTAGGGGGCGTTCATGTTCTCTCTATTTTAGTGAGATTTCTTCATGCTATTATCAAGGGTGTTCCTTCCCTTATGGCTAGCTTCACTCTTGGCTTATCTTCTTCATGAGAAATAACCCCTACATTCAACCTCATGTTCTAGTCTTCCATCTCCATTTCAAGACTCTCCAAAGGACCTTTAAAAGAAGATCCTAGGCAGTGCTCTTTCTCCAACAATTTTTCAAGCATGACTTGGGGGGATTTCATCACCATGTGTTTCTGATAAAGGCCTAACTTGAGTCAAGAAACTTGATAAAAACATTAAAGAAAGAAAACTAGTTCTAAAATAAAGATAGGCTTTCTTGCTATGTAACAATATTTGACATTTTTTGCAATAGACAAGGTTGGACCTATTTCCTCACTAACAAGGGTAAAAACTAAGCATGAGAAGTAATAGGTTAGGCATTTTATATGTCTTTAGTTAGCCAAGCCCAAATCATTTTTCTAAATTCCAAAGTCTTCACAGTATAATGAATGAATTCAAGTTTATTCAATTATGTCTACAAACTATGTTTTTAAACACTCTTTAGTTTTCCAAACACCATTAAGCTATGTGCTAAAACAATTCTTATTTAATGCAGATGGTCTTCCAAAAAATTAAAGAAAGAAATATAATTCTAGAATGAAGATGGGCTTCCAATGCTTTGTAATAAGATTTGAAATTTTCTGTAATAGACAAGGTTGGACATATTTTCCTCAGTAACAAGGGAGTTTGGGTAAACACTAAGCGTGAGAAGTAATGCTCTACGTTTCTGAAGCAAAAATTCAATTTAATTGTGTTTGGTTTATTTTTTTGCTTAGATGGCTAATGAAAGTTAGTTATATTTAGTCAAATCGAAAATATAACAACTGAGTTATCAAGGTAGTTAATACAAAATGGAAATCATTAGTAATGTCTTCTTGTCACCCAATGCCTCTTGGGCAGTCTGAACCACATCATGGATAACACCTTCTGTATAGTAGTCAAAATCCTATTCAATTAGGATTGCTTTCTGTTCATCTTCTGCCTTAAAGTCACACTTTCTGGATGATGTTATCTTAAGTAGTAGGACTTTATAACTATAGACATCCAATGTAGCCGTGATTTTTTTCTCGATTCTAATAAAATAAGGATAGTGTAATTTTTTACCTTTTTATTTTGAACCTTTTGGTAGAAGCAGTGTGGTTATGTTTGTGTTTCTCTCTCTCTCTGATGGATTGTTGAAAATGTGTTTGTGTTTCTCTTCTTTGTGATGGATTCTTGAAAATGCAAACCACTTTTGTTTATTTTGATAAGAGTGCCATGTGTTTATGATAAAGCCATAAATTGAGACATGCAACTTGACAAAAAAATTAAAGAAATTAAACTAGTTCTAGAATAAATATGGGCTTCCAATGCTCTGTAGGAAGATTTGACATTTTCCGTAATAGACAAAGTGTGACCTATTTCCTCACTAATAATGGAGTTGGGTAAAAACTAAGCATGAGAAATAATAGGTTAGACAAATAGGTTAGACATTTTTTCTTTCTTTAGTTAGCAAACCGAAATCATTTTTCTAATTCCAAAGTCTTCTAATTTAATTGTGTCTGCTTTATTTTTTTGTGTAGATAGGTAATTAAAATTAATTATATTTACTCAAATCCAAAATATAACAACTGAGTTATCAAGGCAGTTAATACAAAATGACAACCATTAGTAATTTCTTCAAGGTCTTCTTGTCATCAATGCTCTTGGTCATTCTCAACCAAGTCATGAATCGAACCTTCAGTGTAGTAGTCATAAGCCCATTCGGTTAGCATTGCTTTGTATTCATCTTCTGCCTCAAAGTGTACTCTTTTTCTACATGAAGTTATCTCAAGTAGGAGTACTCCATAGCTATAAACATCCATTTTAGTTGTGATTTCCCCCCATATTGATAAGATAAGGAAAATGTAATTTTACCTTTTTTATTTTGCATCTCTTGGTAGAAACAATTTGTTTGTGTTTCTCTCTCTTTTTTATGGATTCTTGAAAACCCAAACCACTTCAATTTATTTGCGCATTTTGTGCCTAAGTATTTCTTTCTAAAAACGAGAAGAGTGTCCATGTTTTTCTGATAAAAGCATAACTTGAGTCAAGAAACCTAACAAAAAAATTAAAGAAAGGAAACTAGTTCTGGAATAAAGATGAGTTTCAAATGCTCCGTAACAAGATTTGACATTTTCTACACTAACCAGGGAGTTTGGGTAAAAACTAAGCGTGAGAAGTAAAATGTTAGGAATTTTATCTTTCTTTAGTTAGGCAAGCCCAAATCATTTTTCTAATTCCAAAGTCGTCACAGTATAATGAATGAATTCATGTTTGTTCAATTATGTCTACAAATTACGTCTTTAAACACTCCCTAGTTTTCCAAACACCCATAAGCAATGTGCTAAAACAACTCTTATTTAATGCTCTATGTTTCTCAAGCAAGTATTCAATTTAAGTGAGTTTGCTTTATTTTTTTTGTTTTTGCATAGATGGCTAATTAAAATTACTTACATTTACTCAAATCCAAAATATAACAACTCAACTATCAAGGTAGTTAATATAAAAGGGAAATCATTACTAATTTCTCCAACGTCTTCTTGTTGTCATCCAATGCCTCTTGGTCATTCTCAACCAAGTCATGAATAACACCTTCTATGTAGTACTCATAAGCTAATTCGGTTTGGATGTCTTTCTATTCATCTTCTGCCTTAAAGTCTACTCTTTTTCTACATGAAGTTATCTCAACTAGTGGCACTCCATAGCTATAGACATCCACTTTAGCCGTGATTTTTTCCCTATCTGATAAGATAAGGATAGTGTAATTTTACTTTTTTTATTTTGAACCTCTAGGTAGAAGCAATGTGGTTGTGTTTGTGTTTCTCTCTATTTGATGGATTCTTGAAAACCCAAACTGGTTCGGTTTATTTGCACATTTTGCGCTTTAGTATCTATTTCTGAAAATGAAAAGAATGTCTATGTTTCTGATAAAAGCATAACTTGAGTCAAGAAACCTGACAAAAAAATTAAAGAAAGAAAAATAATTCTGGAATGAACATGGGCTTCCTTGCTGTGTAACAAGATTTGACTTTTTCTGCAATAGACAAGGTTGGACCTATTTCCCCACTAACAAACAGAGTTTGGGAAAAAACTACGTCAAAGTAATAAGTTAGGCATTTTACCTTTCTTTACATAGCCAAGCCCAAATCATTTTTCCAAAGTCTTCACAGTATAATGAACAAATTCATGTTTATTCAATTATTTCTACAAACTGGATTTTAAACACTCCCTAGTTTTCACAATATCCCTAACCTATGTGCTAAAATAACTTTTATTTAATGCTCTATGTTTCTCAAGCAAGAATTCAATTTAAGTGTGTCTGGTTTATTTTTTTGTTTTGATGCCTAATTAAAATTACTTACATTTACTCAAATCCAAATAACTATTGAGTTATAAATGTGGTAAATACAAAAGAGCAATAATTACTAACTTCTCGCAGGTCTTCTGGTGATCCAATGCCTCTTCTCCATTCTCAACAAAGTCATGAATAGCACCTTCAGTGTGGTAGTCATAAGCCAATTCAGTTAGGATTGCTTTCTATTCCTCTTCTACCTCAAAGTCTATAGTTTTTCTACATGAAGTTATCTTAAGTAATAGAACTCCATAACTATAGACATCCACTTTAGCCGTAATTTTTTCTCCATTTTGATAAAATGAGAACAATGTAATTTTCCTTTTTTATTTTGCACCTCTTAGTAGAAACAGTGTGGTTGCATTGTGTTTCTCTCTCTTTGTGATGGATTGTTGAAAACGCAAACCGCTTCGATTTATTTCTGCATTTTACGCATAGGTCTCTAAAACCTAAAAAAGGGTGTCCATCTGTTTCTGATAAAGGCATAACTTAAGTCAAGAAACTTGACAACAAAATTAAAGAAATAAAACTAGTACGGGAATGAAGATGAGGTTCCAATGCTTTGTAAAAAGATTTGACATTTTATGCAATATATAAGGTGTGACCTAGTTCGTGCAAAAATTAAGTGTAAGAAGTAATAGGTTAGGCATTTTATCTTTCTTTAGTTAGTCAAGCACAAATATTTTTTTAAATTCCAAAGCCTTCATAGTATAATGAATGAATTCATGTTTATTCAATTATGTCAACAAACTATGTTTGTAAACAGTCCCTACTTTTCCATAGACCGCTATGTTATGTGCTAAAACAACTCTTATTTAAGGCTCTATCTTTCTCAAGCAAGAATTCAATTTAAGTGTTTCTGGTTTATTTTTTTCTTTAATGACTAATTAAAATTACTTACACTTTAGCATCCACTTATTTTTTTCATTTGATAACTCTTATTTTTTTCTGCAAGAAGTAATCTCAAGTAGTAGCACTCCATAACTATAGCATCTACTTTAGCCATGACTTTTCCCCCATTCTGATAAGATAATGATACTGTAATTTTATCTTTTTTTATTTTTCACCTCTTGGTAGAAGCAGTGTGGTTGTGTCTTTTGTTTCTTTATCTTTGTGATGGATTATTGAAAACGCAAATCGGTCGGTTTATTTGTGCATTTTGCGCTTGGGTTTCTATTTCTAAAAATTGAAGAGAGTGTGCATGTGTTTCTGATAAAGACATAACTTGAGTTAAGAAACCTCACAAAAAAATTAAAAAAGAAAACTAGTTCTGGAATGAAGATGGGTTTCCAATGCTATATAAAAAGTTGACATTTTCTGCAACAAACAAGGTTGGACAAATTTTCTCACTAACAAGGGTGTTTCGATAAAAACTAACCATGAGAATTAATAGGTTAGGCTTTTTATCTCTCATTGTGTGTCTCGCTCTTTGTGATGGATTCTTGAAAACACAAACCACTTCGGTTTGTTTGTGCATTGTGCGCTTGAGTCTTTATGTCTGAAAACTTAAAAAAGTGTGCATGTGTTTTTGATAAAGGCATAACTTGAGTCAACCAACCTGACAAAAAAACTAAAGAATGAAAACTAGTCTGCAATGAAGATGCATTCCAATGCTCTTTAACAAGATTTGACATTTTATGCAATAGACAAGGTTGGAAGTATTTCCTCACTAACCAGGGAGTTTGGGTGAAAACTAAGTGTGAAAAGTAATACATTAGGCTATTTATCTTTCTTTAATGACCCAAGCCTAAATATTTTTTCTAACTTCCAAAGTCTTCAGAGTATAATGAGTCAATTCATGTTTATTCAATTATGTCTACAAGCTATGATGCATGCCTCCCTTGATATTTTTCTAGAGGTTTTCTTCTTTGGTGAAATGGTTTGTGGAGAGGTAAGAAGTGAGGTGGTTTTAGGCGCCACTTAAGGTAAGATAAGCCTAAGAGGGAAAGTTTGCCACAAGGGATGGAACCCTTGATAAAAACCTAAGGAATTCTCAAAGAGAGAAGGGTGGACACTAAGAGAATTTTGGCCAACTCAAGGTTTTTCCATTCAATCCAGTGTAAAAAATCCAAGAGTGTAAAGGAGCATCTTTTTATAGAGGGAGCTAACCTCTTGGACAAGTCATGAAGGAAATGAAGGGCTAGGATTAAAAGGAGTCATCCAAGGGAGGAGGATTGAAGCCCAAAGTTCAATCAATACCCTCCTTTAGATGAGAATTGGTGCCCAAGCTACCTCATCCAAGGTTCAAGATTACTCCTTTATTAGTTTTGGGTTTTATTTAGCAAAAGAGGGTGTAGTTATCAAACTACCCCTTTATTTCCTAAATAAAGGCCCAAAAGTTAATCTTACCCTTTCTTATTACTAAGACACCTCCTAGAAAATTAAATGGACTAATACATGTCCAAAATAAAATCTTAGGTTCCTAAAATAAAAATTACAAGTAAATAAGTCAGGGCTTGCATAACTTGATGGTCATATGGAGGTGAGATCTTCCTCCCTCTACTCTAGCCATGTCTTCTTCTATTCTCCTAGTCATGGCCCTAGTGATAGGGCCCTTGCTTGGGGAGAATGCATCAAGCTATATTGCTAAAACCTCCCTAGTCGTCCAAACAACCCTAAGCTATGTGCTAAAAAACCTCTCATTTAATGCTCTATATTTCTTAAACAAGAATGCAATTTAAGTGTGTTTACTTTATTTTTTTGCTTAGACAGCTAATTAAAATTAATTACATTTAATAATATTTAAAATATAACAACTGATTTATAAGTGACTCGAAATGACCAAGACCAAGACCCAAAAATAGAGAAATAGGTGCAGAAAAACATAATTAAAAACTCAAACAATAAGAACAATGTGCATCCAAAGATCAAGACCACAATTGTGTAGCTTGCTTCACAAATTTTGTGAAGTCATTACAATGACCTTCTTAGGATTTTCACAATAATGAGGGAAAAAATAAAAAGTTGGGCAGAAATTAAAGAATTCAAGGTAAAGAAAACACACAAAGATTCAATGGAAAAAACAAGATAAATTGAATCTAGAAAGCAATAAAGACTAGGAAATAAATTGCATAAAATGAAAACTATTAAAACATAAACTAACAAGACTTGAAAGGAATTAAATGACAAGAACTAAAGGATGGAAAAAATAAAGAAAACAGCAAGAACAATAAGAAGAAAAGCTGGAAAAAATTAAAGAAAAATAAGACTAGAAAAGAACCTCATGGAGTTGGCTCTTGATACCAAATGATGCAAAAAGCTTTTTCACTCCCCTTGATCTTTCTCCTTGAGGTTCCAAGCACCATGAAATGGATGATGGAGGGGAAAGAAAATGGAGGTGGGGCACCACTCTCAAAGAGAGATAAGCCAAAGTGTTTAGGTTTGTCACAAGGGAATGAACCCTTGATAAAAACCAACTAGGAAGAGGTTCCTCAAGAAAGAGGATCCTCAAGACCTTTTACTAAGAATGTTCTCACAAAGAGACTATTTTCATTCAACTTCAAAGGTAAGATTTACAATGAGGGGGAATAAGTATATATATCCTAATAGGAGAGCTTGGGCACACTTTTCTAAGCAATGTGGGACTTGGGCTTAATTAGGATTAAGACTAATTAACCCAAATGTTAGGCTTTAAGTGAGGCACCTAAGTTCACCCCTATAGGTTCAATTAGCAACTCCTAAAGTGAATGGGCTAGCCCAAAATCATGTCTTGACTTATGCACCCATTCTAAGCTTACTCCTACTTTTTAACTAAAGACACCTATACCTTCTAAACTAAAATGAAGATGGCCGAAAATACATGGCCTTAAGGGAATTAAAATTACGCTCC
Source organism: Psophocarpus tetragonolobus (assembly GCA_037954015.1). Taxonomy (NCBI): domain Eukaryota; kingdom Viridiplantae; phylum Streptophyta; class Magnoliopsida; order Fabales; family Fabaceae; genus Psophocarpus; species Psophocarpus tetragonolobus. The sequence continues at coordinate 25,548,972 of CM075690.1, forward strand.
TATTTATCTAATTAAAATGAAATATTTACAAGTTAAAAATAATGAAAACTATGGCTTCAAATCTTCAATGAGCTTTCATCCATGCCATGCCTTGTTTGAATCCTCCTAGTCATGATGCATGCTAGGTGGGATTGCATTATCTCCTCTCCCTTGGAGAGGATTTGACCTAAAATCCTGTGGTGTTTCTTCCTCTTCTGCCAGTCCTATAGGAAAATAAGCATAGGAATGAGTAAGTGATTATATACACAAATGTTAAGAGTGTGAGGTCTATAAGGAGACCTCATAGACTTGGGGTGGTGGGGGTATGCACTAAGGTTTAAAATTTCTTTGCTGTGCTTATACCCCCACATAGTAGTTCCCCAAGTGACTCCAATTTTACTAAAGGCTAGTCGCATCTGGGTAGGAAGTGAGACAAGCTTTGGTTCCTTAGAGCATTCATCCAAGAAAACCTGAAAGGCTTTATCTTGTTGTTCACCCCACAAAATGATGTTGGGCCTAGAGGTGGACCTTTCTTTCAAGGTCTCTTTAAAATAATTGGACACAACCTCTTCTTGCCTTTTTCCTAAGAAAGAAGTTTCTTTAATAAGATCCCTCTTTGGACTTAAGGAGTAATCTTCTTGAAGACTTTCTTCCCTCTTACTTTGGACCAAGTTTTGAACTTGAGAATTTTGGTTGAACCTTAAAAAAGGAGACTCAAGTTCAAAACTTGGTGAAGTGTTCACCAGGACTTCACTTTCACCTTTCTTCAAGAGAGAAGCTTCTTGAGTAAGGTCTTCCTTGGAAACTAAAGAGAAACCTTCTTTAAGCTTGACTTCTCTCTCAGCCTTTTCCAAATATTGGACTTGAGATACTTGCTTTTCAAAATGCTTTGATACAAGTCCAACATTTGTTAAGGTGTTTCAAGAAGAATCTAATTCAAGTTAAATTTGAGATTGTGAGTCAATGTCCTCAAAAGATATTTGCACAATCTCAAATTCCACTTGTGTTTTGATGGATTGGTTAGAAGGTTGACCTAAGCTAGAGTTTAAAGCTACATTTTTGCTAGAGTCACTCTTCTTACCAATCTCTTTTTCTAATTTTATAATTTTTGAATTTTCAAGAATGTATGTGTGCTCTCTATCTTCTTTCCCTATTTCTCTCTTTTTCTTTTCTCTTTCCCTCTTGAGTTTTCTTTCTTTTTTCTCTTTTTCCCTTTTCCTTATTGCCCATTCTTCTCTCTCTTTATCCTTTCTTTTACATCTCTCCCCTCTCTTGTCTTTTCTATATAATTTTATTAACCTTGAATATAAAGCCAAAATATGTTTACACAAGCTATATTATAGAAATAAGTTCATTGTTTGTAAGAAAGATATTAGACTAATTATTTTTAAAATAAGGTATCGGCTGAAGTCTTGTATATAAAAACATGTGATTAGAATGACAAACTATATTTAAAGTAATCTTTTTAACATATATTAGTTATTAATAAAACTAGTATGTACTAATGTTGTCATGGTATGGATGCAAAAAATATTATTATTATTATTATTATTATTATTATTATTATATATATATTTCCAATCCTAATTTAATAGGAACAATTTATTTAAAAAATAAAATTATTAATATATATAAAAATATAAAGACAAAAATATCAAAATTAAATGTAGTAAGTTAAAGAAAAGGAAGGATGCATTCAAATGAAGTGTGAAAATATTTATTGAGTTAAAGACAACAAAACTTAAGGGGAAAAAAGCTAGTTAGGAAAACATAAAATTTGTCTATGACTAAAAAATTGATAAATGTGTGTTGGGGTGAAAAAATAAATTCGATAATTTGGAAATTTTTATCCTAACTTAATGTATCTAGAAATACCAAAACGATAAAATCAAGAAAAGCATATCTAATGTTTCAGAAGACTAGGCATCAAGATCGAAGAAGCCAAGGAAATGAGTCATGGAAAATATGTTTTGGTCAAGACTACTACTCGAGAAAACTCTAAGGCATTTCTCAATAAGAACATGTCTACAAGATGAATGAGAAGAGATGCCTTCTTGAGATCTAGACCAAAAATACCTTAAAACAACATTTCCTCAAGAAGAAGAAAGTAAAAAATCAAGGCGGTCGAGCAACGCTGTGAAGAAAAGGAAATCTATAATCAAACTGACATTTAGAAGAACAAAACATCTCTAAGTATATAACCTTAAAAGAAAGATCAAGAGTCAACAAGCCAAAAGGATAAGTGATGTTGATGTGATCCTCCCTAGCAAGGGACCTATTACTAGGGCCATGCTAGGAGGATAGAGGAGGACATAGCTAGGGTGGATGGAGGAAGACCTCTCCTCCTCATGTGCATCAAAATTATAATTTATAATGCAATCCTACCAACCAAGGTGATGTGACCATGCCTAGCCAAAGACCTATCACTAGGGCCATGGCTAGAAGAATTGAAGAAGACCTAGCCCTTGCAGACAAAGGAAGACTTCACCTCCTGTAGAGAGTGAAGATATTAGGTTAGGGACTTTAGTTAATAAAATTCAATTTTCCTTTATTTTAATTTTGAGGAGCATTAGGAATTTAATTTGGGACATGTATTTAGTCCATTTTTATTTTAGGAGGTGTCTTAGGATTTTAGAGGGTGAATTTAGCTTTTTGGGTCTTTATGAAGGAAATAAGGGGTACCCTTGATATCTACACCCCTCTTTTCCTGCATAAAACCCCTAATCTAATAAGAAGGAATCTTGGCCCTTGGTTTGAGAAACTTGGGCACCAAGTTTGATGATATAAGGAGGGAATTGTTTCTCAATCCTCCTCCCTTAGATGTCTCCTTTTAATCCTAGCCCTTCTTTTTTAGGTTATCTTGTTCAAGAGGTTAACTACCTCTATAAATAGGAGCTCCTCCCCTCACTTGTATTTTTTACACTTGAATTTAATCCTAGAGACCATATTGGTTGTGAGGTTCTTACCTTTAAGTGTCCCCCTTTCTCCTTTGTGAGAGCTTTTACGAGTTATCAAGGGACCCCTTCCTTGTGGCCTCTCCCTTTTGGCTTATCAAACCTAGATTTTGTGGTTCTCACCTCATTTCTTTCCTCTCCATAAATCTATTTTCCTTCCAAGTGACCTTAGAAAGGATCCTTTGGGTACGTGATCATCAAAGATCAGATCAAGTGGTATCTAGAGCCACTTTCTAAAGGTCACGTTGTTTGTCAAATTTTTTTTGCTTTGTTGTTTATCTCTTTAATCTCTTTATTTTAAAGTCCTTCATTTTTTTTCATCTTTATTTCCTTTATTGTCTAGTAGTATAGCTTTTTATTCTTGCTATTATATGCGCTTTTGTTTCCTATCTATGCGTATATGTTCCATTTAATTTGATGCAATTTTATTTGTCCCTTGCTTTGCATCTTATTTCTGTGTTCAAATTGTTTAGTTTTCCTTTATTTTTTATGTTAAAGTGTGCCTAATAAGTTGTGACCATTAAACCCACATGGTTGAGGATTTGTCCACACAATTGTGGTGATCAACTTTGGCCACTTTGTTGCGCCTTTTGTTTTGAGTCTCTTGCTGAAATTTTTGCTCTATTTTTTGGTGTGTTATTTTTTTCTTAATCTTGTGTTTTGTCAAATACTAGTCATGTTAGTTTCCTATTTTGTCTCATTTAAATTCCTTAGGTTTTAGCCTCTTGAAATTTTTACAAAAAGCCTTAAAAAACATTTTGAATTGAGCTCCTAAGAGGTGAACCTCTTGTTGAGTCTCTTATGTCTTTTATGCTTTTAGTTCAAGTATAGTAATATCTTTGTTGTTCTTAAAAATTTGCTCAATTTAATCTTTATATGCTTCTATTTTTTATGTTGAATTATTAGTAGCTTTCTACTTGGTTTACCTTCACTATTGGTTCCTCTTTATGGAATTTTAGCTTGAGCGAATTGTGTTAGTAATTTGAGCAATCAATTTACTTCAAAATCAACCCTAAATCATTCCTTAAGCACCATTATTTCAGTGGTATTTGGAACTACTAAGTTGTTTTGCCTTTAGTTGCATGCATTGCTTGAAAATTATGTGATCTTACTTTGTGCTTATTCACTCAAGCATTATTATTTCAAGCGTCCTTATTAAAATTTCAATTCAACAAGCTATTAGGTGCAGAAAAAATGATTAGAAAAAGTTAAAAAAAATATATATTAGAAAAAAGTTCAAGTTTAAAAAAAAAAAAGATAAAGAATTCCAAAGAAAGACAATTTGGAATTTATGTACCTAATAGTAGAAACATTTGATATGAGGAACCATTTGTGATTAAAAAAAAATTACTTGAGTAAGCTTTTTAGCTTTTGGTCACTTAAATTTTATTAAGTGTGCAACTATTGGTTTCATTTTTTTTTGTTTGAGTCTTTTTTCATCTCCACTCTTAGAGCTAATCTAGGAAAGTTATTTGTGTGCTACCTTCCTTTGTGAGCCGTATTTTTTCTTGCTTGTCTTATTTACTTCTTTGAGTTTGTCATTGTTTAATCTATCCACTTGGATTTGTGAACCTTGTTTGGTTATTCACCTTTAGTTTTTGTCTTGTGTTGTATTCGGCCTTGGTAAGTAAAGGTTGGGAAAGGTGCCATACACAAGATTTTGGCAAGTCCAAACAAGAGGAAACAAGGGTAGCATTCTTGGGGTGGGGTGGGTTGATGCAACTCAAAGGGGCTTGATCAAAAGGAGCCAAACACCAACAAGCTTGGAGTGAAGACTTTGTTTTATATTTTTTATTCTTTCTATTGTGTAAACTTAATTTTAGATTGGGAGTTTGAGTGCCCTTAAGGCCCTCCCTTGGTTTCTAATAATTTTTGTTAATTTTAGCGTAGTTCCTCGTTAATTAGGTGAAGAAGGGAGAAGTGGTACACTTCCTTCAACACCTTTAAGAGCACGATTAGAGCCCTTTCTCTTTTACATTCTTGAACTTTTATTTTATTTTATTTTATTTTGCAAAAATGTGAGAGGCTAAGAGTTCTAAAGACTCATCAAGCCACCTTAGGTGAGAAAACAAAAAAAAAAGAGAGGAGTGTTGCTTAAAAAAAAACGTTTTTGGCCTACCCTTTAGTTTTTAGCATCCAACCATGACTTCCCACACACATTCTAGTGCACATAGTTATTCATCAAGTAAGAGTGTCAACCAAAGAAAACCTTCTAAGGGAGACACTCTTGAAAACCTTAACTTAGAATTTACGGAATGGATGGCTAAAGAACAAGAAAAGAGAGAAGAAAAAGAGAGAAACAAAGAAATAAAAGAAAAGGAAAAACAAAAAGAGAAGGAAGAGTTAAAAAAAGATATGTTGGAAATGAGAAAAGAGAAAAAAGAGCGAGAAGAGAGAAGACAGGGTGAAGAAAGGAGAAGAAGGAAAGAACGAAAGAACTAGAAAGAAAAAGAGAAAAAGAGGAAGAAGAGAGAAGGAGAGGAGAAGAGCGTAAGAGGAGCGATGGGAGAGAGAGTGATAGAAAAAAGAAAGGAATTCTTATAAGATCCCCATCTAGGAATTTTAGCTCTAGTGAAGAAAAATACTATAGAAATCAACATAAGCATCACTCTCATTCATCATAGAATCATAATTCTCCTCAAGAGAACACAAATCATGCTAGGGAGCCAAAGGTAGACCTACCCCATTTTCATGGTAGGGAAGATGTTGAGACTTACCTAGATTAGGAATTCAAAGTGGAACAACTCTTTTGATGCTATGAAATAAGGGATGAAAGGGAAGTACCTTTGGCCTCCCTTAGTTTTCAAGGTCCTGCTTTGCATTGGTGGGATGGGTTAGTCAAGGATAGAGGCCGTAAACAAATGCCTGACATTCGCTACTGGAATGATTTAAAAACTTGTTTACGAATAAGGCACATTCCTTCATATTATGAGAGGGGTCTTTTGGATAGGTTCCAAAGACTTAGGCAACATAACCTAAGTATTGAGGAGTATAGACAAAAGATGGAGCTTTCCATACTAAGGGCCAATATCATTGAGGAACCCAATGCCACCCTTGCTAGGTTTTTGTGTGGATTAAGCTCTGACATTAGAGATAAGGTAGAGCTTCTTTCATACTCAAACCTTGATGAGTTGGTAGAACTTTGTGTAAAAGCTGAGAATCAACTCAAGAGAAAAAGCTTTAAAAAAGATTCTCCCTCTTACTGAAAGAGAGACCAACTTAAGGAAAACTCTTTCAAGGGTTTTCCCAAAGAGGAACCCAAGCACTTTCAAGATACAAAAGCACCTCATGTAGAGAGAAAACCCCCTACTACTAAGTCTACTGAAAGGCAAAGTAGTATCAAATGCTTCAAATGTTTGGGAGAGGCCACATTTCCTCTCAATGCCCCAACAAGAAAACCATGATCATGAGGGGACAAGACATTTGTAGTGAGAATAACTCATCTTCCTCCTCTAGTGAGAGTGAAGAAGAAGGGGGACATACTTTTGAACAAGAGTGTGAGAAAGCTTTTCCTTATGAGGGGGACCTCCTTATGGTTCAAAGGCTTCTTGGAAGCCAACCTTTAGAGCTTGGCCAGTCATAAAGAGATAACATCTTCCATACAATATGTAAAGTAAATGACAAATTATGTTCTCTCCTTGTTGATAGTGGCTCCTTTTGTAACTGTTGTAGCTCTAGGTTGGTTGAAAAGCTAGCCTTGACTACCATGCCCCATCCCAAACGTTACAAATTGCAATGGCTCAATGAGCAAGGGGAGATGGTAATCAATGAACAAGTTATGGTTCCAATTTCCATAGGATCTTATAATGATGAGATTCTTTGTGACATAGTTCCTATGGAGGTTAGCCATATCCTATTGGGGAGACCATGGCAATTTGACAAGAAAGCTATTCACCATGGTCACTCCAACCAAATAATTCTCACCCATAATGAAAAGCGCTTCAAATTGTACCCTTTGTCACCTTCTCAAGTGGCTGAGGATCAATTTGTGATGAAAAAGAAAAGAGTTGAGGAAAAACAAAAACAAAAAAGCACAACAAGTTTCACCCTTAAAGCTTGAAAAGGGTAAAGAGGGAGAGTTGGAAGGTGATGCCCCTTCGAAAGGGAATATTAGTAAAAGGAGCCTATTTGTTACCAAACGTGATTTAGAATAAGCTCCTTTGACTAACAAGCCTTTTTATCTCCTCTTTTGCAAAGAGACATCAAATCCTTCTCCCATTCTGCATTCTTCTACTAAGAACACTGCCACAACCCATGCACATGAGCACCTTCCTCAAGGTGTTCAAGATATTTCAAACGAATTTGATGATATATTCCCTAATGAGGTTCCGAAAAGACTTCTTCCCATTAGAGGTATAGAACATCAAATTGATTTGGTGCCTAGCGCAAGTCTACCTAATAGACCTGCCTATAGGACCAACCCATGGAGACCCAACAGATTGAGTCTCAAGTGAATGAGCTGTTGGAAAAAGGTTGGGTTCAAAAGAGCCTAAGCCCTTGTGTTGTGCCAATCTTGTTGGTGCCCAAGAAAAATGGCCAATGGAGGATGTGTGTTGATTGTCGTGCAATCAACAACATCACAATCAAATATAGGCACCCAATCCCTCATCTTGATGACATGTTGGATGAATTGCATGGAGCAAAAATATTTTCAAAAATAGATCTTAGAAGTGGTTACCACCAAATAAGGATCAAAGAGGGTGATGAGTGGAAAACTGCTTTTAAGACTAAATTTGGTCTTTATGAGCGGTTGGTTATGCCCTTTGGGATGACCAATGCCCCAAGTATTTTCATGCACTTAATGAATCATGTACTGAGGGATTTCCTTGGTAAATTTTGTGTAGTTTACTTTGATGACATTTTAGTTTACTCTAGTAACCTAGATGATCATTTAGGACATCTAAGGCATGTTTTTTCTCTTCTTAGGAGTAATCATCTTTTTGGTAACTTAGAAAAATGCACCTTTTATGTAGATAGTGTAGTTTTCCTAGGTTTTGTAGTTAGCACAAAAAGAGTTCATGTTGACCCCAAAAAGATAAAAGCTATTCAAGAATGGCCCACCCCAAAGAGTGTGCCTAACTTCTCCACACTCTTCGCACCAATAAATGATTTGGTGAAAAAGGAAGTTCTTTCCTTTGGGGTGAGAAACAAGAGAAAGCCTTCCAACTAATTAAGCATAAACTGACTGATGTGATCTTTGATGATCACTTGGCCAAAGGATTCTTTCTAAAGTCACTTGGAAGGGAAATGGATTTATGGAGCAGAAAGGAATGGGGTGACGTGTTACAAATACTAGATTTGATAAGCCAAAGGGGAGAGGCCACAAGGGAAGGGTCCCTTGATAACTCTTAGAAGCTCTCACAAAGGAGAAGGGAGGACACTCAAAGGTAAGAACCTCACAACCAATATGGTCTCTAGGATTAAATTCAAGTGTAAAAAATACAAGTGAGGGGAGGGGCTCCTATTTATAGAGGTAGCTAACCTCTTGTACAAGATAACCTAAAAAAGAAGGGCTAGGATTAAAAGGAGAGATCTAAGGGAGGAGGATTGAGAAACAATTCCCTCCTTAGATCATCAAACTTGGTGCCCAAGTTTCTCAAACCTAGGGCCAAGATTCCTTTTTATTAGCTTAGGGGGTTTATGTAGGAAAAGAGGGGTGTAGATATCAAGGGTACCCCTTATTTCCTTCATAAAGACCCAAAAAGCTAAATCCACCCTCTAAATTCCTAAGACACCTCCTAAAATAAAAAATGGACTAAATACATGTCCCAAATTAAATTCCTAATGCTCCTCAAAATTAAAATAAAGAAAAATTACATTTTATTAACTAAAGTCCCTAGCCTAATATCTTCACTCTCCATAGGAGGTGAAGTCTTCCTTTGTCTGCAAGGGCTAGGTCTTCTTCAATCCTTCTAGCCATGGCCCTAATGATATGTCATTGGCTAGGCATGGTCACATAACTGACCCATGCACCAGTCTTGGCATTACCTGACTTTTCTAAAACATTTGAACTTGAATGTGATGCCTCTAATGTAGGTGTGGGAGCTGTCTTGTGTCAAGGAGGGCACCCCATTGCGTATTTTAGTGAAAAACTCAATGGTGCCCCCCTCAACTACCCCCACCTATGATAAGGAGTTTTATGCTCTAATTAGGGCCCTTCAAACTTGGGAGCATTACCTTGCTCCCAAGGAGTTTGTCATTCATAGGGACCATGAGTCACTGAAATATTTGAGGGGTCAAGGTAAATTGAACAAAAGGCATGCAACGTGGGTGGAATATCTTGAATCATTCCCTTAGGTCATCAAGTACAAGAAAGGAAAACAAAATGTGGTGGCTGATGCTTTTTCTAAGCGTCATGCCCTTTATTCATCCTTGAGTGCAAAAATCTTGGGATTTGATGACATTCGGGCTATGTATCCTTCTGACAAGGATTTCGGCCCATCTTTGCTGCCTCTACATCTGTATTCACATTAAAGGCGCATGATGGGTACTTCATTAGTAAGGGGTATCTCTACAAAGGGAGTAAGCTTTGTATACCCCAAGGATCAATTAGGAACTTACTCACAAAAGAGAGCCATGAAGATGGGCTCATGGGGCATTTTGGGATTTCAAAAACCCTCCTGCTTTTACAAGAGAAATTCTTTTGGCCCCATATGTGTAGAGATGTCCATAGACATTGCTCTAGATGTATAACTTGCTTGCAAGCAAAGTCTAAAGCAATGCCTCATGGACTATACACACCTTTACCTGCTCCTTCTACACCTTGGGGGATATTAGCATGGATTTCATCCTTGGGCTCCCAAGAACCCAACGAGATGCAGACTTTATATTTGTAGTGGTGGACCGATTTTCAAAAATGGCCCATTTTATTCCCTGCCACAAAGTGGATAATGAGCAACATCGCAAGACTTTTCTTTAAAGAGGTTGTCCGATTGCATGGCATACCCTATTCAATAGTGTTAGATAGGGATGTGAAGTTCCTTAGCCATTTTTGGAAAACTTTTTGGGCTAAGATGGGAACTAAACTTCTTTTTTCCACTACCTGTCACGCTCAAACTGATGGGCAAACAGAAGTGTTGAATAGATCTTTATCCAGTATACTGAGGGCTCTCCTTAAAGGTAACCATAAGTCTTGGGATGAGTACCTTCCCCACATTGAATTTGCTTATAACTGGGTGATTCATAGAACCACCAAGCATTCTCCATTTAAGGTGGTCTATGGCTTTAATCCTCATACTCCTCTAGATCTTTTACCTCTTCCTCTTTCTATTGTTGTGCATAAAGAATGAGAGGCAAAAGCCATTTTTGTAAAACAATTACATGAGAAGGTTAAAGCTAACACAGAGCGCCAATCCTTGAGAGATGCTACTTTCGCCAATAAGGGGAGGAAAGAGGTCATCTTTGAAAAGGGCGACTAGGTATGGCTTCACTTGAGAAATGATAGATTTCCTTCGCAAAGGAAGTCCAAAGTTAGCCCTAGAAGAGATGGACCATTCCAAATCCTTGAGTGGATCGATAATAATGCCTATGTTTTAGATCTGCCTGAGGATTATAGGGTAAGCACCAGTTTTAATGTTTCTGATTTGTCTTCATTTATAGGTGCTGAAAATGATGCAGACCCCATGGATTTGAGGTCAAATCCTCTCCAAGGGGGAGGATATGATGTGACCATGCCTAGCCAAGGACTTATCACTAGGGCCATGGCTAGAAGGATTGAAGAAGACCTAGCCCTTGCAGACAAAGGAAGACTTCACCTCCTGTGGAGAGTGAAGATATTAGGCTAGGGACTTTAGTTAATAAAATTTAATTTTCCTTTATTTTAATTTTGAGGAGCATTAGGAATTTAATTTGGGACACGTATTTAGTCCATTTTTATTTTAGGAGGTGTCTTAGGATTTTAGAGGGTGGATTTAGCTTTTTGAGTCTTTGTGAAGGTAATAAGGGGTAGCTTTGATATCTACACCCCTCTTTTCCTACATAAACCCCCTAAGCTAATAAGAAAGAATCTCGGCCCTTGGTTTGAAAAACTTGGGCACCAAGTTTGATGATCTAAGGAGGGAATTGTTTCTCAATCCTCCTTCCTTAGATCTTTCCTTTTAATCCTAACCCTTCTTTTTTAGGTTATCTTGTTCAAGAGGTTAACTACCTCTATAAATAGAAGCTCCTCCCCTCACTTGTATTTTTTACACTTGAATTTAATCCTAGAGACCATATTGGTTGTGAGGTTCTTACCTTTGAGTGTCCCTCCTTCTCCTTTGTGAGAGCTTCTAAGAGTTATCAAAAGACCCCTCCCTTGTGGCCTCTCCTTTGGCTTATCAAACCTAGTATTTGTGGCGCCTCACCCCATTCCTTTCATCTCCATAAATCCATTTCCCTTCCAAGTGACCTTAGAAAGGATCCTTTGGGCACATGATCATCAAAGATCATATCACAAGGGCCCTCTCACTGGGGAAATGGCTACGAGGATTGAAGAAGAGTTGGTCCAGAAATAGTCATCAAGACCCCAGCTCATGATGGAGATAAATATTTTAGGCCATAATCATTAGTTTTCCTCTTATAAATATTAATTAGCTTTTAATTCCCTTGTAGGCCATGTATTTCTGCCATTTATGCTAGTTTCTAGAGTTTAGGGTGTAATTAGCTTAGGAAGGTAGGTGAGGGAAGTAAAGGGCCTAATAACCCAAAGGAGTGTGAATCTTTTTCCACACCCCCTTGATTAGGTCGTGCCACTCACTAGCTTAAGGTTAGGTGCCACTTTTAGTGGACCTAAGAGGGATTAGTGCTCCTAATCCTAATTAGGCCCAAGTCCCACATTGCCCAATTTTGAGTGCCTTGCTCTCTCTTTAGGCCATAAATGCACCTAGTCCCCCTTGTACAAATTGAACTTGATTGAATGAATTAAGACTCTTTTTGAGAAATTTATTCTTGAGTGTCATTGAGAATCTTTTCTCTTGAGGAATCTCTCCCTTAAAGCTTTTATCAAGGGACCTCTCCCTTGTGGCAAGCAACATAAAATTTTTTACTCATCTTTCTTCTAGAAAATGGCGTCAACCTTCCCCCATTTCTAACCTCTCCATCCTCCATTTTCTTAGAGGAAGGAACCTTGGTTGAAGAGATCAAGTGAGTTCATCATTTGGTATCAGAGCCATCTTCATGAAGGTTCATTCTTCTTCCTTCTTCACTTAGTTTAGACATCTTCTTCTTTTTATTTTTCTGCAGTTTCTTTTTTCCATTTTATTGCTTTCTTTTATTGTATTTTAATTCCTTTATTGTCTTGTTAGTTTAGCTTTACTTTGTTTCAATTTAAATTCCTTTCACTTTTCTTCTTTATGGTTCAATTATCTTATTCTTTTCATTGAATCATTTTGTCAATCTTTAGGATTCTTTTCTTGCCATTTTTTTCCTTGTTCTTGCTCTTGTCACTTCCTAAGAGAGCTTTGATGATGACTTCACAATATTTGTGAAAGAAGCCACCAAAGTTTGGTCTAAGCTCTTGGAATTACATAGATGTTTTTGCTTGTTCGTTTCATTCATTGTTAGGCGTTTTATTTCTTGTTTTGAGTGTGAGTTTTATTTTATTTTTTTTTTTGCATTTATTTTCCAGCCTTTTAATTCTTCCATGTTGTGTCCATTAGTTGTTATGTTTAGTCCTTTTATTGTCACATAACTTCCTTTGCTTAGCTTTTTATTTTTTTCCATAAAATAGTGTGTTATTGCTTCTTGAAATTGAGCATCTAAGAGGTTAATCCTCTTGAGTAAGTCTTATAAGAAGTTCTATATGCTATTAGATCTAGCATGCTCTTAAATTTATTTCACAAAAGTTTTATGCTCAATCTCTTCCTAATTCTTGTTCATTTTCATAAGACGTTCCACCCTCTATATAGACTCTCCACCTCTTGTAATTTTTATACTTGAGTTCATAAAATTTGAGAGCCATTTCTTCTTCTTAAATGTCCCTTTCATCTCACTTTGAGAGCATCCTTTAGTGTTTCTATCATGGGTTCCTTCCCTTGTGGCAAACGCCTCTCTTATAGTCTTATCAAATTAATTTGTGGCATCTCCATCTCCTTATCAAGTCTCATCCATCACACGTTTTCTTTGTGACCTTCCAAGTAATGGATCTTAGGGAGCAATTAACCAAGAAGGGTTGCATCATATGCAATCCTAGATTGCTCCTCCCATGATCTTGCTCCAAATAAGTTTCTAAGGTGAAGATGGAGGTGGAGAGGTTTATAAAATGGAAGTGAATTGACGCTACTATTGTGTGACCCCTTAGGATTGGGGTGGTGGAAGTTTACACTAAGGTATGAAAATGTTTAACGTACATGTGCCTCCATACAAAGGCCCCCCATCCTACTTCTAATGCACTAAGTACTAGTCTCATACGGATAGAAGTGGGTGGTAAGACTAGTCTTGGTGCATTAGAGCATTCATCCAAATATACTAAGTAAGCCTTGTCTTGTTGTTCATCCTAAGAAAAAGTGATGGGCCTAGGGGTGGACCATTCTTACATGTCTCTTGGATTTGAACTTGAGATTGGCTATGTTTTTGTAAAAGGTAGTGCTCAATATCTTGCTCAAATTTGGCCTCATCAACAAGTAGAATTTGAGGTTTTGGTGCATTGTGTTCAAAGGATATGGACACAACCTTAACTTCCCTTTGTTCAATGGAAGAGTTATCTTCAATAAGATTCTCCTTAGAATCGGGTAATCTTCTTGAAGAGAAACTTCCCTCTCAACTTCATCTAAGTCTTGAACTTGAGACTCTTGTTTGAGTTCCATGGATGATGGCTCAAGTTCAACACTTGGTGAAATGTTCAATGGTATCTCATTTATAAGTAGAACTTGAGGTTGTGTGATGTGATCTTTGATTATCAGGTTCCCAAAGGATCCTTTCTAAGGTCACTTGGAAGGGAAATAGATTTACGGAGAGGAAAGGAATGGGGTGAGGCACCACAAATACTAGGTTTGATAAGCCAAAGGGGAGAGGCCACAAAGGAGAGGTCCCTTGATAACTCTTAGAAGTTCTCACAAAGGAGAAAAGGGGACACTCAAAGGTAAGAACCTCACAACCAATATGGTCTCTAGGATTAAATTCAAGTGTAAAAAATACAAGTAAGGGAGGAGCTCCTATTTATAGAGGTAGCTAACCTCTTGAACAAGATAACCTAAAAAAGAAGGGCTAGGATTAAAAGGAGAGATCTAAGGCAGGAGGATTGAGAAACAATTCCCTCCTTAGATCATCAAACTTGGTTCCCAAGTTTCTCAAACCAAGGGCCAAGATTCCTTCTTATTAGCTTAGGGGGTTTATGTAGGAAAAGAAGGTGTAGATATCAAGGCTACCCCTTATTTCCTTCATAAAGACCCAAAAAGCTAAATTCACCCTCTAAATTCCTAAGACACCTCCTAAAAATAAAAAATGGACTAAATACATGTCCCAAATTAAATTTTTAATGCTCCTCAAAATTAAAATAAAGGAAAATTACATTTTATTAACTAAAGTCCCTAGCCTAATATCTTCACTCTCCATAGGAGGTGAAGTCTTCCTTTGTCTGCAAGGGCTAGGTCTTCTTCAATCCTTCTAGCCATGGCCCTAGTGATAGGTCCTTGGCTAGGCATGGTCACATCATTATGGTTTGATGCAATCTTGCCTACCAAGGGCCCTTTCACTAGGGCAATGGTTAGGAGGATTGAAGAAGACTCGTCAAGACCCCAGCTCATGATGGAGATAGATATTTTAGGCCATAGTCCTCAGTTTTCCTCTTGTAAATATTAATTAGCTTTTAATTCTCTTTTAGGCCATGTATTTTTGGTTTAGGGTTTGTAAGTTTTTAGAGTTTATGGTTTAATTAGCTTAGGAAGGGAGGTGAGGGGAATAGAGGGCCTGATAACCCAAAGGAGTGTAGACCTCTTTCCACACCCCTTGATTAGGCCGTGACACTCCCAAGGCTTAAGGCTATGCGCCACTTTTAGTGGGCCTAAGAGAGATTAGTGCTCCTAATCCTAAATTAGGCCCAAGTCCCACATTGCCTAGTTTTTAATGCCTTGCTATTTCTTTGGGCTATAAATACACCTAGTCTCCCTTGTACAAATTACACTTGATTGAATTAAGTTAGACTCCATTGAGTTATTATTATTAAGTGTCATTTTTTGGAAACCTCTCTTTTGAGGATTATCTTCCTTAAAGCTTTTATCAAGGGACCTATCCCTTGTGGCAAGCATCATAAAATTTTTTACTCATCTTTCTCCTAGAAAGTGGTGTCAACCCTCCCCCATTCCTAGCCTTTCCATCCTCCATCTTCTTAGAGGAAGGAACCTTGGTTGAAGAGATCAAAGGAGTGCATCATGGTTAATTATGCTTAAATAGTGTGCACACAACCTCAACTCCTACTTTTCTAAGAGGGAAGTTTCTTTTATAAGACCCACCTTGGAATCCAAGGAATAGTCTCCTTGAAAGTTCACTTCTCTCTTAACTTCTTTCAAGTGTTGGACTTGAGATTCTTCTTTAATCTCAAAGGCAATGACTCAAGTCCAACACTTGTGGAAGTGTTCCGTGTAACCTTATGCTCAAGTTGAACTTGAGATTGTGGTTCAATGTGCTCAAAAGTTTTTGGCACAATCTCAACCTCAACTTGATCATGTTTAAGTGAAAATAGAGGTTGTGGATTAATATGTTCAAAGATTTTTGGCACAACCTTATATTTTATTTACTCGAAGAGAGAAGTTTCTTTAATAAGATTCTCCTTGGAATCCAAGGAGTAATCTTCTTAAAGGATCACTTCTCTCTCACTTTTTTGCCAAGCTTTTAACTTAAGACTCTTACTTGAACTCCATAGATGTTGGATCCAGTTCAAAACATAGTGAAGTTTTGAATAGAACCTCATTTTTCACTTCCTCCAAGAGAGAAGTCTCTTGAATAAGATCCTCCTTGGAATCCAAGGAGTAATCTTCTTGAAGCTTCACTTCCCTCTCAACTTTTTCCAAGTGTTGGACTTAGGATTCTTCTTTTTTCTCAATAGGTAATGACTCAAGTCCAATACTCGTTAAAATGCTTAATGGAGAATCATGTTCAAGTTGAACTTGAGATTATGGTTCAATGTGCTCAAAAGTTTTTGGCACAATCTCAATTTCAACTTGTGCTCTTAAGGATTGGTTGGAAGGTTTTTCTATGCTAAGATCCTCCTTTGAATTCAAAGTTGAATCTTCTCTAATAATTTTCTTCCTCCCAATCTCTTTTTCTTACTTTATTTATTTTTCTTCTTTTTTTAATTTTTGAAAGGTAAGTGCCCGTTCTCTCTCCTTTTCCTCCCACACTTTCTCTCTTTCTTTCCAATATTCCTCTCTTTTTTTCTTTTCTCCCTCCCAATACTCATTTTTTTTTCAATATTCTTTCCTTTCTTTTTCTTTTTTTCTCTATTTTGTTTTTTTTTTCTCTTTCTTTTTTTTCTTTTTCTTCTCTTTCTCTTTTTTCTTTTTCTTCTCTTTCTTTCCTCTCTTTTCCCCTTTCTTTTCTTTCTCTTCTTTCTTTTTCTCTTCTCCTTTCTTTTTCTTGTTTCTATCCTTTCTCTCTTCTCTATCTATTTATTTCCTCTCTTTATTTCAATATCTCTCGTTTGGTTCTCTTTCTCTATCACAAATTTTTTCTCTTTCTTTTACTTTTCTCTCCCCATCATGTAAGTAGGAATACAAAGTTGAGTTTGGATTGTAGAAATAACAATGATATACTCACGCTAAGTGCGCGTTCTTTCTTTCCTCCCTAATAGTGTAAGAGTCTTTAAAACTCAATACACTAATCTAAAACTCAAAAGCAAGTAAATGAAAAATAAAAACAAGAGTAAGGACCTAAAAGTTCTCTGAAGGTATGAAGAGGTGTACCACTTCCACCTTCACACCTAAAACAAGAAAATAAAAGCTATTACACATAAAAAGAGGTGACCCTTAGGAACATCCAACACCTCTTAGAAAAAAGGCCTTTTATACAAGGAATTATGTAAAAATAAAAAGAAAAGTCTTTAAGTATTTCTCTCTCATGCTTTCCTCACCAAGTGTATCTCTCCCTATATGTCTTGCTCCTCCTTTTGATCAACTACTCCTTGAATATTTCAACTCTTCCTTAATATGCTACCCTTATGGAAGGCTCCCAATCCAATGGCTTCTCTTCACAAAGTGACACACAACACAAGCAACCAAGTATGCAAGAGTAGAAGAAAAAATAAAGCAAGAAAAGCACAAAACAAAGAAGAGTACACTTTCTAATTGGAATGAGTAAAGAGAAAACGCTCAAAGATTAAGATGAAGACAAACTAAAATTCAAGGCTAATGATGGAAGTAGGCACAACTAAGGAAAATCCTAGAAAGATAGTAAAGTAGAATAGATACTAAAATGCAAAATGACTCAAAATATTTTTAAAAATTGCATGAATTGAAAGAACTATGGTCGGGCCTTCAAGAGACAATTTTCAAGAAATTTCAATCCATTTAGAGCACTCTTTCATAATTTAATTTGCTATTAGGTGCACCAAATTTTTACCATTTATTTTACTTTGTATATTTTTTTGTACTATTGTTTTTCTTTTATTTTATTTCACTTTTTTTTATACTTTCAGCTGCACCTAATTCCTTTTTTAAATTTAATTTTGAGAGCAAAATAATGATAAGAAATGCTTGAATCAACTCACAAAATTTTAATAAAAGTGCAACTCAAGAAAATGAAAAGCCACTCAAAATGCACTAAAATTGCAAGTGACTTATGGTATGAATAAAAGTGTTAGTTTTGTGTATAAGATAGCTTGTCTTGTACAAGATCCTTATGGGAAAATAAACTTCCCAAATAGCTCAAACAACCAAGCACAAGATCACTTCAAAATAGTACAAGAAGAACTACTAAAATTCAAGACTAGACAAAATTAAGTAAAAGAGAAATTGAGCTATAATTTCTTTTTGAATTTTTTTTAAGAACATTCTAAGAATAAGAGCATGTGAGACTCATTGACCAAAGGCTTACTGAAGAGGATGAACCTAATAAATGCTCAATTTCACAAGAAAGTTTCAACACACTTTTAGGCAAAATAAAAGAAGCTAAAACTAGGAAATAATTTGACAAAATTAAGGACTAAACATGACTAACTAAAACAAAACATGAAGATTATAAAATCAAAATTAGAAAGTGCAGACTAGACTTGGAAAAACAGAGAAACAATTCGCAAAAACGGAAAAACACAATTGTGAAGCCAAGGATAACACTATTGTTCCCACAAAGGTGTGGCATCACTACTAGGTTCCTTTTTTGGTTCATAAAAGAGAATTTCACAAAATAAAAGCACAAGGACAAAAATGAGCATCCTAAAATAGAGAAATACACAATGCTCAATAAGAGAACAACAAAAATTGAATCAAGAAAAGGTGACCAGAACATAGCATATAGAAATTTAAAATTCAAACTACAAGACATAACAGCAAGACAATTGAATAAATTACATGACAACATGGATTCAAGATGAAAAAAATTAAGAACAAGATGAATAAGACCAGAACACAACATGCAGAAATAAAGAACAAGTAAAGGAGAAGAACTTCTTGGAGTAGGCTCTTGATACCACTTGATGCAATCCTAGATTGCTCCTCCTATGATCTTGCTCGAAAAAGGTTCCAAGGTTGAAGATTGAGGTGGAGAGACTAGAAATGAAGTGTGATTAGGTGTCACTCTTAGAGAGATAAGCCATGGTTTGTAAAAACTTACCATAAGGGAAGAACCCTTGATAAAAGCCATAGAAGAACTCTCACAAAGATAGAGAGAATATGAAAACTCTAAGAAGAAACTATCACATATGGGTCTAGTTTTCATTCATAAAAGTGTCGAATCATTACATGAAGAGGTGAGTTTTACTTACAAAGAACTAACTAGCTTTGGACGTGCAATTTAAGCTAGAATATCTATTCTCAAAATTAAATCCAAAACAAGGCCCTAGATTAGTAGATCTATGTTTGATCATAGAGAGAAAAAGTAAATGGCACCACATGAAGGGAACATAAAGGTCCCACTTGTTACTCATGCACATGTGGAAATCAAACAAGAGGTGTAGAAATTAAACCACCACCCACTTTTTAAAAAAACTCACCTTCTAGCATACACTCTACATGAATAACTAATGGCACCCCATGCTCCTAAAATAAAGGAAAATAGGTTGAAATACAAAGGTCCTACAAAATACTAAATGCGCCCACCAAAATACTAAACACAATACAAAATATTTACAAGTAATTTCTAAGACTATGGCCTAAAATATCTTTACTATGCTCCATCCTTTCCATGTCTTCTCTTTATTTTTCCTAGCTCAATTCCATGCTAGGTAGGATTGCATCAATAAGGATCAAAGATAAAAGGAAAGAAGATACTATTTGTTGGAGTATTTATTGGAAGTTAGAAAGATTTTAGTAGTTTATTTCCACTGGAATAAAATACTATTTTCTTTTAAAACATAGGGACAAATGTTCGTTGTAGAAAACTCTATAAATATTTTTCACTTATGTCGAATTTAGAGGTCGAACACTTACATAAGATCTTACTAAACTTAGTATGCCCGAGGAATGATAAGGAGTGAAGAGATTGAGATGTATGTTGTTACCATAATTGAGGAAAGTTTATGTTTTCTGCAATTTCTTTTGTTGTTCTTTCATTTACATTCACGCCTTTTCTTGTATTTAATCTTTAAGTCCTTTACATTTTGATGCATGCCTCCCTTGATCTTTTCTAGAGGTTTTCTTCTTTGGTGAAATGGTTTGTGGAGAGGTAAGAAGTGAGGTGGTTTTAGGCACCACTTAAGATAAGATAAGCCTAAGAGGGAAAGTTTGCCACAAGGGATGGAACCCTTGATAAAAACCTAAGGAATTCTCAAAGAGAGAATGGTGGACACTAAGAGAATTTTGGCCAACTCAAGGCTTTTCCATTCAATAAAGTGTAAAAAATACAAGAGTTTGAAGGAACACCTTTTTATAGAGGGAGTTAAGCTCTTGGACAAGTCATGAAGGGCTAGGATTAAAAGGAGTCATCCAAGGGAGGAGGATTGAAGCCCAAAGTCCAATCAATACCCTCCTTTAGATGATAATTGGTGCCCAAGCTACCTCATCCAAGGGCCAAGATTACTCCTTTATTAGTTTTGGGTTTTATTTAGGAAAAGAGGGTGTATTTATCAAACTATCCCCTTATTTCCTAAATAAAGGCCCAAAAGCTAATCTTACCCCTTCTTATTACTAAGACACCTCCTAGAAAATTAAATGGACTAATACATATCCAAAATAAAATCCTAGGTTCCTAAAAGAAAAATTACAAGTAAATAAGTCATGGCTTGCATAACTTGATGGTCATATGGAGGTGAGATCTTCCTCCTTCTACTTTAGCCATGTCTTCTTCTATTCTCCTAGCCATGGCCCTAGTGATAGGGCCTTGCTTGGGGAGAATGCATCACATTTTGAATTTATCGTTTTATTAGAATTGAATCTTTGAGGTTTTATTTTGAGGATTTTGATGCATTCCCCCCTAGCAAAGGTCCTATCACAAGGGCCATAGCTAGGAGGAATGAGGAAGACATCGCAAGAAAGGAGGGAAGAAGACCTCACCTTCTCATGAAGATCAAGATGATAGAAAATAGGCCATAGTCTTCTTTTTAGTCCTTCATGTATACGTTTTTCCTTAGGAGTTTGGAGGTCGTTTTATTTTTATTTTTGGCCTTGTATTTTGGCTTTTATGTCCTTTTTAATTTAGGGGGTGTGATTAGTCTCTTTTGTGGAGTGTGTTGAGTAGTTTGGGATCTTTTCGAAAAGCTTAGGAGTGTGGTTTCTGTGAACCACACCCCCTAAGTTAGTTCCACACCCCTCCAACTCACACATGAAGCATGAGAGACATGTGGGACTTCTTGGTTCCCCTCCACTTGGATGGAACTTTCTCTCTCCTCAAAGGTGGCTTCCACATGTTTTTTATGTGCTCTCATTTTTTAATTTGAATTTTGAAGATGCCATGTGGCTTCCCTCCAAAATTCAAATTCAAATTGAGAGGGGACCAAGATCTTAAAGTTAGGGGCATGTTTGGATCTTGCTAGAGATTAATCAAGTGCTAATTGGCTCTAGCTAAATTAACACTTGATTAAACTCTCCTAATCTCCCCTAGCTTGCACATCACTCTTCTCCCCCCTTAGCCTATTTTTTTTCTTAAATAGATGCCTCCCCTTCCTATGTTCATTTTACACTTAATATTGAATACAAACCTCTTGTGAGTTCATTTGAGTCTCTCCTTTCTCTCCCTAGTTTTGATAGCTTCTATGGCTTTTATCAAGGGCTTCTTCCCTTATGGCAAGCTTCTTCCATGGCTTATCTCACCATGAGTGGCGCCTACATCACCATTCCTTCCCTTTCAACCATGCATTTCGCCAAAGGAACCAAGCTAGAAGGTGATTTTGGGAAAGGCATCAACAAGAATGCATCAGATTTACTTTGTAATTAATTTACTTTTTCTTTGCATTAATTTACTTTTAAAAAAACTTTTCATGAACAATTTCAAATACAACCCACTTGGGATTTCTTTTACTTTTAATTTGAACTTATCAATGACCAATAATGTTTCATCAAATCTCAAACTTCTAAATCATTATTCATGTTAATGCAATCTCACCTAGCATGCATCATGGCTAGGAGGATTCAAGGAAGGCATTGTTGGAACCAAAGGAACTCATTGAAGACTTGTGGAGTTTTGGTTTTGATTTTCTCTCTTTGTTTTTGCTCTTAAATCATTTTTATGGTACCAAACACATTTATAGGTGTGGTACTTGTATTGTGTGTTTTAGATAGGCTTGAGAATGTATTTGGGATAGTTTTGGATAGATTACATAGGTTGGATTGTGCTGGAAAAGCTTCAAAAATGGATTTTTAGGTAATCGATTACCCTGCGAGAATTTTTTAGAACTGAAATTGATGCTCTCTGTGGTAATCGATGACCTGATTTCAATAATCGATTACTCTCAAGAATAAGCACTTTGGTCCAGTTTTGTGCAGGATATCAGGTAATCAAGTGGGTAATCGATTACCCTGCATAAGAACTGATATAAAAGCATTTTGAAAACAGATTAAAACCTTTTGAATAGTCCAATCAAGTGTTTGCTTCTCACATACGATTTCTAAGAATTCTCTCCAAGATTCATACCCATTTTTTATGGTTTGAAAGTGCTTCCAATTCAAGATTCAAGGAATAGACTCTATTGAGTTCTAATCTTTCAATTTGGGTATTCTTCACATCAGGTTATATTGTTTTGTACCCTATTTGTGTTTTTGCACTAGGTTTACAATGTCTTAAGGTGTTCTTGAGATTTTGGGAAAATCTTGCAGCGGGGTGTTGCAAGTGAGGCATTGTGAATGGTGGGGTGTCACAGTATAGCAAACTCTTGTGGTCTGCAAGAGGACGCCTCCTATTTTGTGATTTAAATCTTTATGGGATTAAAATTTGTATGTGTGGTGTGCATGTACTGATATTTTAATGGAAAACAGATTAGCGGAAGACGAAGTCTGTAAACTAGATGTAGGTCAGTTGGACCAAACTAGTATAAATCATTGTGCAAATTCTCTCTTTCTTATACTCTTTAAATTTAGTCTTTATTGAATTCTTGGAGGACTAACATTTGGGTTTTGCAGTTGAATTTGATTCATTACGATTTCTTGCTGTAAATCAAATTCTTGATATATAATTACTTGACATTAAATTTGGGTTTTTAATCCATATTTTGGTGGTTTGATTTTTTACTCTTTCTACTCCCCTCTTTTGATTCTGAACTATTTGATTAAGCATTCTTGTTAAGTTTCTCAGCTACTTTGTTTGAAATCATCATTGAAGTAATTGATTTAATTGGTGTTTTGCTTTAAGGGTTGAATTCTTGAAAACCCACTTTTACAAAACAAGGTAGATTTTGAAAATTTCCAAAAGGTGCTACTTTTTTTTTTAAAATAGTCTAATACTGTTGAATATAAATTTTTGAAAAATAATTTGGTGAATCTATTCAAACCCCCTTCTAGATTCCCCCCTGTGACCAACAGGCATGACATGGATGAAGCTTGATTGAAGAATTAAAGCATTTGTCTTCATTGTATTTAGTTTGTATATATTTTTAATATTTTTAGGAAATTGAGGGCATGACCTAATTCCTTTAAGGCCATTGTATTTAGGCCATTTCCCTTTAGCTTAAGAAGAGAGGTGCCTTTAGTTAGTTTAAGGAGTGTGTGTATTAGAGGGCCTATGGCCTAGGACGTGTCTGGGCTTCTTCCCACACCACTAGGATTATTTCGTGCACCCCTTTGGTCTTAATTGGGGTGTTAATTTAAGGTCATGCTAAAACTAGGATTAATTAGCTTTAATGCTAATTAAGATCAAGTACCACATTACCTTGGATCATGTGCCCAAGCCCTCCCATTGGGCTATATATACTCTCTCCCCCTCTCTTTTTTTCTTCACCTTTGAAATTGAATGAAAATAGTCTCTTTATAAGCACATTCTTAGTAAAGGTCTCGAGGATCATCTCTCTTGAGGATCTCTCTCTTGAGGAATCTCTTCCTAGTTGGTTTTTATCAAGGGTTTCTTCCCTTGTGACAAACCTAAACATTTTTTGCTTATCTCTTTCAAGAGTGGCGTCCCATCTCCATTTTCTTTCCCCCTTCATCCTCCATTTCATGGTGCTTGAACCTCAAAGAGAAACATCAAGGGGAGCAAACTTTGGTTTGCATCACATGTCTTCTAGTCCAAATGTTAATTAAAACTAGTTTGAATAAAAAGAACTCGTACACATGTACACATTTATATTTTAAAGTTACTCAAATAAATATATATTTATTTTGTTTTATTTTAGAATTTGGATGAAAATTTGTTGATTTTAAATATTTATTTTATTAAAAACAAATTTCACCACAAACAATGTGGTTAAAATATATTATAAAAATAGGAAGAAAAGGGTATTTTCATGTCCAAGGAATAAAAAATGCATCTCCGATCCTTCAATAGTGGTTTTTTAATTTATATATATATATATATATATATATATATATATATATATGTGTGTGAGAGAGAGACTAGATTAAGATATATGAGCAATTGTTCCTATAAATTAACATGTATCTTTATATTTTTTGTCTCCGTAAAAGTAAGTGTTAGGCTACCAAAATAATTATCTCATCATCAATATTAAAAATAATAACTAATGACACTACTTTCATCACATTACTTTTGAAATTTTTTCTTCTCCCAAACATTAAGATGATTTATTTCATTTATGGATTATTTTTTATTAATTTAATTAGTATGTAATTGTTGATGAATAACAACTCTTTATTTATATAATTTTTAAAGTATTAATTAGTAAAACCAACAAACATACCATAAATGAAGAATTGTGATTGAATATCCATATAAAATTTTTAAACTAATCATTCATACTATTTAAACTTATTTTTTATTTCTAAGAATACGGTGAGGTTGGAAAATTTTATTTCTTTATTGTTTGTTATAAGGTAATAAAACAATGACCCTAGAGAAATAGTTGCGAAACAAATACGGCACCTAAAGAAATATATAGTAACACAAAAAGTAATAAACACATATTCGTAAGAGCGATGAATGCAACGAAGATCAAAATTTAAGATCTTACATATATTATCTATCTAAATCTGTCGCTATCAGGTCCACTCATAATATTATAATTTATGGAGAGAGGACACAGAAGGTTATTTCCTCGAGGATGAGAAGTTCTCCATGATTAATTTGTAGAAGAGTGAGTTGAAGTTGAAGTGTGCGTCATACATTATATTAAATTACTTTATTTGCTAGCTAGACTGGTTTGTTATTGGAGCTTATGTGTATGTTAAAATTCGACGTACATTGATTTAAACTTCTTTCATGTGTATGTTAAATTACTTTATTGACAGCTTCCACCACATATCTCAGTTGATTTTTTTTTTATTTATTTTTCTTCCGGACTTATATTTAGTCAGTTTTGCTGCGTCTCCAATGATGTTAGTATTGTAGATCGATCTCATGTTACGAACAACGTTGCCGTACATACCGTGTGCGTTTGGATTTTTTTCTTGAAAAGCTAAGCATATATTCAATAGAAGAAACAAATTGTTTTTTAAAATACAACTTGATTACTAGATGCTCGGTATGCTAATAAAACATATTATGGCATATTCATCTATCTCATATTTAATAGACACAATCTAGGGTTAGCATATCAATCAGAAAATACACACCCCCTATTAAAACCAATGGCATATGAAAGCCATCTCCACGATAGTGTCTTTATGAGCATCAAAATGTCAACAGAATCCTTCGGTACGCTATAAAAAACAATCTGATTTCTAGTAATCCAAATTCCTCAACACCCAGCCAGCCAGAACACATACCTACACTTCTTCTTCCGCTTCCCAACCACCCATGCTGATGACGAAAGGAACAGTTGATACAAATCTCCGGAATAGGTCCTTGAATCCCCAGCCATCTAATAATACTGTGCCATACTGATTGAGCCTTGGCACACGTTAGGAATAAATGATTTCTTTCCTCAGTAGCACTGTTGCAAAAGACGCACAATGTATCCTGGCCAGGGATGTCCACACCTCTCTTCAAGAGATTATCTATGGTAGGTAATCTATCCAACAATAATCTCCATGAAAAAGCAATCACCTTGGATGACAGACAATCTTTCCACATTCGTCTCAGATCTCTAGCTTCCACCTCAATTAATCCGGGTGTGGACTGTTGAGAGCGCAAAACCGAATAGGCCTCCGCCACTGTGAAACCCCCATCTGTGCTAGACGACCAACTCCATCTATCAGACCTATGCTCCACCGTTACCACTGACTGCACCATACTTTGTAAAATAGTGAGCTGATCCTGTTCCCATACAAATAAGTGTCTTCTCCAGACCCATATCCACCCTCCTGATACTCCCTTTTTGTCGCTAATGGTGGTGCCTTTATCTACCGCTAGTCCATATAACCTGGGAAACTTAAGACTGAGCGGTCTATCTCCTAGCCAATTCTGCTCCCAAAAGAAAGTATCGTTGCCGGTCCCTACTATTCTGCTGACATTATTCCCAAACCAGCCTGGTATCCGCGCATTCGGTCCGTCTATAGCCCCTACATCCCTCCACCACTGTGTGCGTGTGAATGATCAACGAGTATAAAAAATATGCCTTGACTTCCCTTACGTGAACGTACGGGTTGCTGCATGTGTATAAAAATATATAGTAATTAAATGATACTGGACAAACATAATTATTATGGGAAAAACCCTCGGTTTTTTTTTAGGTAAATAAGAAATGGGCTGTTTAATTTCTTAACATAATGCAAAAAAAGCATACAGAACGAATAAGGAAAATCGGAAAGTGGTTATTCACAATCCGTGCCTCCTTTTGATTTTTGGGTAATTTTGCTGGTTACCGCCCAAAATAGTTAAAAACCAATACGCATGAAAATTGTACAATATCCTCTTCTTCTTTTTTTTTTTTGTATAGAAACAGATTTTTTCATTTTAATTCTTGTGCAAGAAAAATTATGTCTAGACATGTAATATATATTCACCCCGAAAGATATATTTTTCCAAGAAAATGTATAAATGATCCTGAGATAATTAAGTTTACGAAAGTCCTTACATTAAGCATAAAAATATTATTAATAATAATTTAACTTTTTAATGGAAATAATTTAAAATTATTAATAATATATCTATTGATTATTAATAATTTAAAATTTTTTTAATAATTTAAAAATTATTCATAATCAATAGATATACAATATTCAGAATAAGTAAATATTGTTTTAAAAGATAGGGCTTCTTGTCGTATTATGATACTCTTATTTTAATTATTAACTTCATTATATATTTACCTTATTAGTTAAGTTTTTTTTTCATTTTAAAATACATATCTATTATTATAAATGTGTAAATAAATGTTTTTTTTAAATACCTAAAACTTAAATCATGTTTTAATAATATTAAACGATAAATTGGTAAATTGGTTTTATTCTCAATTAAAAATGTGAAATATAATTAATTACAATAGTTTAATGCTAACTTTAACCTATAGATATATTTAAAAATTATAATGATTTTAATAACTTATTTTTATTATTTTCAAATGATGTCATCATATAATTTGTTTGAATTCTAGATATATATTATATTGACTTGCCTTTCATAATATCCGAATTATTGATTTAAGCTAATAAAAAAAAAGAAAAATGTATGGTTTTTCTTGTGTAAGTCATTCAACATTTTCTGAATAAGATATCAATATTATTGAAGTCAAAGGTCAGCACCTACATTAATTCCAGGAAAAGGAACTATTTCTTCACTATTTGTTTATTTGCATAACACTATAATTGACAACATGCGTTCGTAACCTCAACGCCATCAAGACAAACTTCATAGTCTACCTTCATCGATAACCAGGAAACTTGTGGTCACAATCGACACTCCAAGCAAATCTGTTGCGAAAAAATCAGATTATACGTGTTATATACCGCCGAACTTGAACGGCGATAGACATTTTCAAATCATATCCACCTGTGTTTACGTGAGTCTGATAATTGTACAATTATACCAGTGCAAATGTGATAAATTATGACTTTTCCCCCCTTTTAATATAGGTGGTCAAATCAGAAGAAAATGATACAAATGATATACAATTTGGTTTAAATATTATTGGAAACTGGTTTAGGGACCGAAAAATAATATGGATAAAAGTCATCCCAAACTACGTGATTGAATGGTTACAATTTCGTCGGTCACTAACTTAACTTCTAAATCAAGTTTTTGAAAGGAAGCTACTAAATCATTCTTTATAATATTAAACCTTCCTATAAAAAAAATAAAAATAAAACCTTCATATGTGTGTGCAGCCGGCGTGGGTATATGTAATTGAGTTTAATGGTTAGATATTGGAAAAGAGTTATAAGGTTGAGGGGTTGAGGAAAAAATTGTGGATTTGAATTCCTTTGTGTTTGTTTTTGAGACATTTATTTATAAATTTACAATACATAATTAATTGGTTGTAATTTGATGATAGTATAAAAATATTTATATTATTAGTGTATGACCATTTTTTCTTTATTTGTATATATAGTAAAAACATGAAAAATTTAATAAAAATATATAAATAAAAATAGAATTTAATTGGTATATACTGTCAGTTTAAAGATTTTTATATTGACATTCAATCACAACTCTTCATTCATGATAAATTTGTTGACTTCATTCATTACTGCTTTAAAAGTCACATAAATGAAAAGTCATGATTGCATGTTAGTGTAAAAATCTTTTATACCGATAGTGTACACCAATTAAACTCATAAAAATAACACACCTAAATAAACTTAAAAATCATTTTATAGATTAACTTACCACTAAATTGTAATTATTAATTAGTAGATTATAGGTGAAAAAACAAGAAGTCTAGTTAAATTTAATACTCAAACAATATTTTGTAAAAGTTTTTATGCCTAAATTATTAGAGAGGAATACTCAAACAAAACCTAATCAATATTTTATGGGTGGAATCAGGCTGGAAATTGTTTGGTTTTATTACTTCCAATTTGGTGTGGGACGTGCTATGCAACAGTAACAGTGGACCTAAGTTTGGAAATCATACCTAAAAGATCAGATCTAGTTCTCAAATAATTAAATTCGGGCAATAAAAGAACAATTTATAAAAAACAATAATGACCTATATGGGTGTTCGATGACTCAGACTCAGAGTAGTAGAAAAAAAGTAAAAGTTTGGAATTCAATGGATTAAGACATATGGTTATGATTTTACTGCAATGTTTTTACTCCCTATTTACTAATCCTTTATTATTCATTGGTTACCAATATTTTATCAAAATTATTGTGGTGCGTTTGACCATTCACACCACATTATAACCCTAAAGTGTTTTCCAATTTGGCCATGCAAGAATTCAATTTCAAGATCGGTTCCTTATCTAATCAATTAGAGGTACTCCCAATGAATATGGTTAATCCTATAAGAGTGATGACCTACTTGCTTCTCGTAACATCCCATAATTTTTAATACTTACATAACACTATATTGACTTCTTATAATTATTTTTCAAACAAATGAACTCAGAATAAATTTTCGTTTTAACTTCCCAAATATACACTCAAAAACTCATATATTATACACATCACTCCAATATTGCTAACCAACAAACATCTATGAGTAATGAAATTTTAAACAAATAAAACATAGTATACATTGCCTCAGCTCTCTAAGTGAACCAAGTCACCTAGCAAGACACAGGGTAGCTCGCCTAACGACCATCATCGTTCAACGAGGACCTTGATATACATTATCCCAGTAAAGGGACTTCGCTCAGCGAGATACTTCATTGGGTGCAAACGCAATTAAAATCTAACTCAAGAACACTTTGTACTAAGCGAGACACCACGCCAGGCACAAAGCCTTAAAATCTCCCTGATAGAGACAAACTCTCGCTAGGTGAGACCCTTCATCCAACAAGGTCATGTAGAGTCCATGCTGGTCCCAGGGGGAATCTAGAAGGGGGATTGAATAGATTCACCAAATTATTTTTCAAAACTTTATTATTCAACAATATCAGAGTATTTTCAAAACATCCCCTTTTAGAAATTTTCAAAATCTACCTTCTTTTACAAAAATGGGTTTTTCAAGAATTCAACCCTTAAGGCAAAACACCAATCAATTCAATTCCTCCAATAGTGATTTCAAATAAAATAAAAGAGAAACTTAGCAAGAATTTTAAATAAAGTAATTCTGAATCAAAAGGAAAGGGTAGGAAGAACAAAAATCAAACCCACAAAATATTAGTCGAAACCCAAATTCAAACTCAAGCAAATGATTAACAATAATATGATCTGCAACAAGAAAACTTAAAGAATCAATTATAGCTACAAAAACCCAGTTGTTAGTGCTCCAAGAATTCAATAAAGACTAAAAGTAAAGAGTATAAGGGAAGAGAGAATTTGCACAATGATTTATAATGGTTCGATCCAACTAACTTACATTTAGTTTATAGACATAGTCTTCCGCTAATCTGCTTTCTACTAAAATCTTAGTACATGCACACCACACATAGAGATTTTAATCCTAGAAAGATTTAAACCACAAAAAAAGGCTTCCTCTTGCATCCCACAAAAGTTTGTTAAATCGTGACACCCCGTCACTCACAATGCCTCACTTGAACCACCTTGCTGCAAGATTTCCCAACAATCTCAAGAACACATCAAGAGATTGTTAACCTTGTGTAAAAACACAAAGAAGGGTATACAACAATATCACCTGAAATGAAGAATACCCAAACAGAAATATTAAAACTCAATCAAGTCCCTTCCTTAAATCTTGAAAATGAAGCACTTTCAAACCATAAAAAAATGAGTATCAATCTTGGAGAGAATTCTAAGAAAATGTTCAAGAGAAGAAGCACTTGATTGGATTGATCAAAAGTTGTAAAATTTGTTTTCAAAATGCTTTTATATCAGTTTTGATGCAGGGTAATCAATTACCTACTTGATTACCTGATATCCTGCACAAAACTGGTCCAAAGTAATTGTTCTCGGGAGTAATCGATTACTAAATACCACAGAGAGCATAAATTCCTGTTTTCAAAAATCTCGCAAGATAATCGATTACTGTTTTTAGGTAATCGATTACCTTACTTAAAAATCTATTTTTGAAGCTTTTTTAGCATAACCTAGCTTATGAAATCTATTCAAAATATCCCAAACACATTCTCAAGTCTATCTAAAACACACAATACATGTACCACACCTATAAACATGTTTGGTATCATAAAATTGATTTAAGAGCAAAAACAAAGAGAAAACCCCAAATTTCAATGTAGTTTTTTGGTTCCAACAATCTCCCATTTTTTGGTTTTGATAAGCCAAACCACTCTTAAGTTGAGCTTCATTCTTCTAGTAACATTGCTGTTGAATCAATACACTTGAGAAATGTAGAAATATCTTCACCATGACTTCTCCAAGTCTTCTATAAGGCTTCTACAAGTCTTTTCCCCCTTTTGGCACTTCAAACAAAAAAGTGAAAAAGACAAGTTGCATATAAATTAAAATGAAATGTTATGGAAAAAGAAATAGCTGGGAGAGCTAAATTTCAAGGTAGGAAATTCTGCAAAATTATGCAGAAAAATGCTGCATAATCAGTCCAAAAATAACTGCAGAAATTGAATTGCAAGGTCCTGCATATATAAGAAGTATATATCTACCTTTGTTCCTTATCATACATGGCTCAAGTTAGCTTAAATAAAATCAAATTTGCAGATAGTGAAGCAATAAAGAAATCAGACAAGCACAAATTCAGAATCAAGAATTAAGCTTTCATTGATGATTTAAGTAATATTACATTATGCACGGTCAATACAAGAGTACAAGCTTAATTAAGGTACATTCACTAATTCTGAATTTGGAGATAGAAAGATAAACATGCAAAAGGCTAAGTAAACTAGTAAACATGAAAACAAATGCAAAGAAGATAAGTTGAAGGGCAATACAAACAATGCAAGTCCTAAGATGCCTAGTCCTAAGATGAAGATGCATAGACAAATCCTAGTACTGCAGTCCAAGGAAAGGGACATCCAACAAATCTAATCTCTCTGAGATCGATTCCAACACATAGTTAACCTTGATACTAAAAGAGATTTGGAGATTGTGATGAAAGAAATTGAAGGATTGAAAGGATCTGGGTTGATGGAGAACCCTAGCTTCTTTGGGAATTTTCACACTTGAGATTTCTCTTGGAATCAATTTGGAGATTTTGGAATAAGTTGGATTCACGCCCTTTTGATATTTAAGCAAAGAATTGAAAATCTGATGTAGGTAATATATTACTGTTTCAGGGTAATCGATTACAACGAGGTATGGGACTGATTTCTAAAAGATCTAGCCTCTGAGGTAATCGATTACCTGTAGTGGTAATCGATTACTACAGAACAAAAATCCATGATTATGCAAATTATGTCATATCATTCCATTCTTACATCAGGCTATGCTTCTAATGCATGGATAATGATCGAATGCATTCAATTATGATCAATTCATGCAATGAGTTATCTAAAAACAACTAATCCATACAAATTATGCATTCTAGGATCAATCAGTCATAATCAAATTCACAGTTCATGAATGTTTACTATACCAAGCTCTCTTCTAAGCTTGTAAAACCTTTCTCTTGGTAGTGGTTTTGGAAATATGTTAGCTAGCTAGAACTCTATTTCTATGTATTGGACTTCTCAATCTTCTTTTTCTACATGATCTCTTAAGAAGTGATGACGAATCTATATATGTTTTGTCATTAAGTGAAGTACAGGATTCTTCATCAAATTTATTACACTTATATTGTCACACTTGAGAGGTATTTTGTTTATTATGATGCCAAAGTCTTCAAGTTACTGCTTTAGCCATAAGGATTGAGTACAACAGCTCCCAACCGCTATGTATTTAGCTTCAGCATTAGATAACAGTTGGTTCCATTGGAATGTTGGAGACTTTGCACTTTTCCATGTCTAATTTCTTAAGTAGCTCCTTTGTATATTTAGTTTGATGAAGGAAAATTTCTTTCTCTATTTGCTTGACTTGCAAGCCTAAGAAGAAATTTAGTTCTCCCATCATTGACATATCAAACTCTCCCTGCATTTTGGAAACAAAGCCCTTATAGAGAGATGTGTTAGCGAAACCAAATATAATATCATCTATGTATACCTGAACAAACAGAGTATCTTCAGAAGATCTCATAATGAATAATAAGGTTTTGTCTACCTTTCCTCTTTCAAAGTTCTAAGATAAGAGAAATTTACTTAACTTTTCATACCATTACCTCATAGCTTGCTTAAGACCATAAAGATCTTTCTTAAGCTTATTCACATGATGAGGAAACCTATGATCTACAAAACCAGGAGGTTGTGGAACAAGCACTTCTTCATCAAGTAAATCATTCAAAAAAGAATTTTTCACATCCATCTGATATAGCTTAAAGTCAAACACACATGCAAAAGCGAGAAGGAGACTAACAGCTTCTAATCTAGCTACTGGAGTATATGTTTCACCAAAATATATAACTTCTTGTTGATTATAGCCCTTAGCAACTAATCTAGCCTTCTTTCTGATTAT
The DNA here is from genome assembly GCA_037954015.1 of Psophocarpus tetragonolobus. Lineage (NCBI taxonomy): Eukaryota > Viridiplantae > Streptophyta > Magnoliopsida > Fabales > Fabaceae > Psophocarpus > Psophocarpus tetragonolobus. The sequence goes on from CM075690.1 coordinate 25,582,094, forward strand.
GGTTCCTATTTTGTCTAGTTTGTTTCTAAACATCCATTTAGTTCCTATGACATTCATACAGCTCTTATATGGCATTAGTTACCAAACATAATTTCTTTTAAATTGATTCAGTTCATCATGCATGGCTAACAACCAAAATTCATCATTCAAGGCATCGTCCACATAAGATGGTTCAATTTGAGAAACAAAAGTCATATGTTCACAAAAAAGAAATGTCTAGTAGTAACTCCCTTCTCAATATCACCAAGTATGCTTTCAAGGGAGAGATCTCTGGGTGTCCTCCATTATTTGGGTAGAGGTTGAGCTTCAACTTCAACTTCAACTTCATTTGAGACTTCTTTTTCCTCCAAGTTAATGGTGTCTTTTGACTTTTCAGGAGGAATATCAATTGTACCTGCATCATAATCATCTACCAAGGAAACTCCCTTTTTTTAGGGGTTAGATTCATCAAATACAACATGAACTGATTCTTCAACACTCAAGGATCTTTTATTGAATAATCTATCTGTTTTACTACATACAGAATATCATAAAAATATTGCTTCGTCCGCTTTTGCATCAAACTTGCCAAGACTATCTTTATTGTTCAAATAAAACTTTTATATCCAAATACCCTTAGATGAGAGATATTTGGTTTTCTACCCTTGAACAATTCATATGGTGTTAAATTCACCACCATTGTCACTTCTCAAAGACTTAATTTTCAAATCTTTTTCATTTTGAATCCTTTTGACAAATTTAAGGAAAGCACAAAATGCATTATTTTTGGAAAATAAGAAAGCTACCTATGTGAATCTAGAATAATCATCGATTATAATCAACCCATATAAGTTTCCACCTAGACTTATAGTTCTAGAAGGATCCAAGTGTAAAAGTTCAAGTGGTCTAGTGGTAGAAACTGAATTAATGGGTTTAAAAGATTTTCTAGACTGTTTTCCCTTTTGACATGCATCACAAAGGTCATTTTTAGAGAACTTTAAGTTAGGTAGGCGTACTACAAGATTTTTAGATGCAAGTCTATTCAATTGACCTACATTAATGTGTGCAATGCGTCTATGCCAAAGTATTGATAAATTTCTCTAAAAGATAAGCATCTTATGTTTGATGCAGAATGATCAATATCAAGCACATAGATATTATTCACTTTCATGCCAACAAACAAAAAATGATTTGATGCATCACTAATAGTGCAACACTCATGATCAAACTTGATTTTAAAACTATTGTCACATAATTGACTTATACTAAGCAGCTTGAATTTGAGATCATCAACAAGTAAAACATCATCAATCTGAATAAAGTCTTTTTTACAATGATTCCAATACCGAGGATTTAACCTTTGTTGTTGTCTCCATAAGTGACAAAACCACCTATTTTTGGTTGTAGGTATATAAACTTGCTTCTATCTCTTGTCATGTTCCTTGAGCATCCACTGTTTAGGTACCATAGGGACTTATTTGCTTTAAAGGCACACCTGAAAAACAAGTTAATTACTCATTTTTGTACCCAAATGAAGTTGGGTTCATTGGGTTAGTAACAAGTTTGGATCCTTTGGGAATCCATACGTATTTCCCACTTGGAACTCCAATCCTCCTGATAAGGCAATTATAGGTAGTATGTGATGCAATCCTAGCTACCAAAGGCCCTCTCACTAGGGCCATGGATAAGAGCATAGAAGAAGACTTAGCCCAGGAGGACTCATCAAGACCTCAACTCATGATAGAGATAGATTTCATTAGGCCAAAGACATTATTTGGCCTTGTAAATATTAATTAGCTTTCTCTTTTCCTTTGTGGGCCATGTATTCAACCATTTTTTTTATTATAGGTAGAAGAGGTGTTATTAGCTTGTGAGAGGAGGTGAAGGGAGTAAAAGGCTTCTTGACCCAAGGTGTGATGGACCTTCTTCATAAACCCTTGAAATTAGTCCATGCACTAGCTTAGGGGGCCTAAGTATGGGTTAGTGTTTTTTATCCTAATTACCCCCAATGTCCCACATTGCATAGTTTTGAATGCCTAGCCTTCTCTTTGGGTTATAAATACACCTAGCCTCTCTTGTAATGATTACACTTGAATTAATGAAGTAAGAATCTATTTGAGCTATTATTCTTAAGTGTCATTTTGAGAAACCTCTCTCTTGAGAATTCTTTTTCTTAAAGCTTTTATCAAGAGTGCTCTCCTTTGTGGCAAGCCTCATAAAATTTTCTTGCCTTATCTTCTCCTTCAAGAGAATTGGTGCCTAGCTCCCTTCCTACTCCTAGCCTTTTCCATCCCCCATCTTCTTTGAGGAAGGACCTTGGTGAAGAAGATCCAAGGGAGTGCATCAAGTGGTATCATGATCATCTTCATGAAGTTTCATTCCTCATTCTTTCTTCCTAATTATAGGTGTCATTTTTGGCTTATTTTTGCAGTTTTTTATTTCATTTTCTTACTCTTTATTTTTCATTTTAATTCCTTTTTATGGCTTGTTAGTTTATCCTTATAGTTTATATTCTTGCCATTTAATTTCCTTGTAATTTTATGGTTCAATTATTTAGTTCTTTACATTGAATCATTTGTCATACTATTGCTTTCTTTTCTTGCCTTTTATTTTTCTTGTTCCTATTCTTGTGATCTTCCTAAGAGAGTCTTTGCAATGATTTCACAACATTTGTGAAAGAAGCCACCCAAGGTGGTCTAGACTCTTGGAATCACTTTTTTCCTTGCCTTGCCTTGCCATTTGTTTTAAGCATTTCTTCTTGGTGTTGTTGGGCATGAGTTTTCATTTTTTGCAATTTATTTTTACCTTTTATTCTTCCTAGTTTTTTCATTTAGATTTTCATGTTTAGTCCATGTATTGTCATCTAAATTCCTTGTTTAAATTTTTCATTTTTTCCCATAAAAGTGTTTTTGATTGCTTCTTGAAATTGAGAATCTATGAAATTTCTTTTTAAAAAAAAAGTTGTGCTCAATTTCTTCCTAATATCTCCTATTCATTATAGTAGCTTAATATTATACTAGTCTATTTGGTGAATTAATTTGGCTAATTTGAGAACAATTTGGGCACATGTTTTGGGCTTTAAAACATGAGCACTCTAGCTTGCCTAGAACCCATAAACCTCTCATTGAATGCTTTCTATTAAACACCTAAAATCTAGTGAATGCTAAGTTGCTTTATTTTCTTTGGTTTGCACATTTTCTATCAACTTTTGGTGGTTGTTTTTACCTCTTTATTTCAAGCGCCTATTGACTCTACACTCCCCATCATATTTCACTTCAAAATTGTTTGAGAGGTGTGGCAAAAATTATTTTATAGAAAAAAAGAGGAAAACAAAATAATATATATAAATCAAAACAGTTAAATACATCAAAAGCAAGAATTAGCAAAGTGATGAAAAGTAAAAAAAAAGGGAGGAAATATATGTAGTGCACCTCTACTTTTTTTAAGGAACGTTCAAATATTGATGTATCTTGCTTGAAATTAGTTTTGATCAATATGACCATCCACACTTTGTTTGTGCAAACCATAGAAATTTTTTAGTCTTTTGCTTTGTTAGTCCAAAATCTAGTCTAGTGCCTTTCTAAGTTCCTTTTGGGTTCTAACCTTCATTTAATAGCCTTTACTTGTTGTTTGTGTTGTTTCTCAAATCTTTGCGTTTGTTAAAAAAATATATTCTATCCATTTGGATGTGTTCTTTCTTTGTTTAAGTTTTTCTTGCTTTTGCTTCTTTTTGGACTCTCTTGCTCTTACTCTGTGTGCGAATTTGTAGGGAAAAAGAGGCCAAGAAATAGCTTTCCACAAGGGTAGCACTTTTGAGGAGAGTTGAACTAAGCTAAGGAAGAAATCATTCAAGGGAAAGCAGCAAAACTTTGTAAGGCAAACACTAAGAATTGGATCAAAGACTTCAACAACCCCAACACTTTAGTCTTTTAAGCTTTTTCAATTGGGTGTATTTGCTTAAAGGCCATTTTAATTGAGGTGTTGGATGCCCATAAGGGTCACTTTTTTTTATCGTCATAGCTTTTAGTTTCTCGTTTAGGTGGGAGAAGGAAGTGGTACCTCATATCTCCACCTTAGGTGCACGCCTTTAGAACCTTTTACCTTGCCTTATTTTCTTTAATTTTTTGTTCTCTGCATCTTAGTGTGAAGCACTTTTTACTTCTAAAGACTCTTAAGTAATTCACTTAGGGAGAAAACAACAAAAGAGTAAGGAGTGATGCCTTTAGGATCTTCCCCCCAAACACTTTTCAAAATGAGTTCACACACATCTAGTAAAGTTAGTGTAAATCAACAAAGGTCTCATAAAACAACAATATGGATAAATTTGTGTGTGAATTTAGGGAGTGGAGGGTAGAAGATAGAAAAAAAAGAAAAAAAAGGGAGAAGAGAGAATAAAGGAGACATGAGGAGAAAGAAAAGGAAAAAAGGGAAAGAGAGTTAAGAGAAGAGAAAGGTAGAGAAGAAAAGGAACACGAAAAAAGAGAGAAAGAGAATAAAAATAGAGAAAAGAGAAAGAAAGAGAAAGAATAGAAAGAGAAGAAGAGAGAGAGATAGAGAGAAAGGGAAGAAATGAGAGAAAGAGAAGAGCAAGAGAGAGAAGAAAGAAGAGAAAGAGGGAGACAGATAAGAGAAAGAGAGAGGCATAGGTATAGGTCTACCTCTAGTGAAGTAAGTAGAAGTGACGGGTATGAAAGACCTAGGGTGAGGAGAGTGCATCAATATCATAATCAACCCCAAAACCTTTATAGGGAACAAAAAATAGATCTCCCTCATTTTCATGGCAAAGAAGATGTAGAAACCTACCTTGATTAGGAAATGAAGGTAGAGCAACTATTTGCTTGTTATAACATTAGTGAAGAAAGAAAAGTTTGCTAGAAACTCTTAGCTTCCAAGGGCATGCTATGTATTAGTGGAACTCCTTGGTCAATAAGAGACGCCGCCTTCATAACCCTCTTGTGGATTATTAGAATGATCTCAAGGGGGCTATGAGGTGGAGACACATCCCCTCTTATTATAAAAGAGAGCTCTTGGATAAACTCCAAAGATTAAAACAATACAACGCAAGTGTTGAGGGGTACAAACAAACCATAGAGCTTTTCATGATGAGAGCAGACGTCACTGAGGAACCAAGGGCCATCGAAGCTAGATTCTTAAGTGGCTTGAGCTCTAACATAAGAGACAAAGTTGAGCTCTTGCCATATAATAATCTAGATTACCTAGTCCAACATTGCATAAAGGTAGAGAATCAATTAAAAAGAAAGGGTGGTACAAAAAGAGAATTTTCATCGTACAGTTATGCAAAGAGGGACCTAAGCAAGGGAAGCTCTTCTAAGAGCTCTCCCAAAGAGGAACCATCCAAACATATGCATAAAGAACATAAACTCATGCATCATAGAGAAAACCCCCTGCTAGTTCTAGCAATAGACTAGTAGTATTAAATGTTTTAAATATCTTGGGAGAGGCCACATTGCCTCTCAGTGCCACAATAAAAAAAACCATGATCATGAAGAGCCAAGATATTTTTAATGAGAGTAACTCATCTTCCTCCTCTAGTAAGAGTGAGGAAGAAGGGGTTCATGAGCATCATGAGCATGACATTGTTGAAAACCCTTGTGATGAAGACCTCTTAATGGTTAGACGCCTTCTTGGAAGCTAACAACTTGAGCTTGACCACTAAAAAAAAAAGAACATATTTGATACAAGGTATAAAGTTTTAGACAAAACATGTTCTCTTATTGTGGATAGTGTGTCCTGTTGCAATTGTTGTAGCTCAAGGTTGGTAGAGAAGCTAGCCTTACAACCAATTCCTCATCCTAAACCTTACAAGCTACAATGGCTTAATGAAGAAGGGGAAATGGTTGTAAACCAACAAGTGAAAGTATCCTTCTCTATTGAAAATTATCAAGATAAGATATTATGTGATATAGTTCCAATGGAGGCTGATCATATCTTGTTAGAAAGGCCTTGGCAATTTGACAAACAAGTCATTCACCATGCCTACTCTAATGAGATAATCCTCACTCATAGGGGCAAGAAAATAAAGTTGACTCCTCTGACACCTTCTCAAGTGGTTGAGGATCAACTTATCATGAAACATAAAAGATATGAGAAAAAAAAACTCAAAAAAAAAATAGCTTCCACTCCTAAAGCTTGAAAGGGGTAAAGACGGAGAGTTGGAAAAAGGTACCCCTTCCAAGGAGGTTATTAGGAAAGAGAGTCATTTTGCAACAAAAATGGACATTAAAGAAACTTAATTACTTGATCGACCTTTCTATCTCCCTTTTTTAAATAGGTACCTTCTGGCACTGCCACAAGTCATGCAATTGAGTCTCCTCTAAAAGGGGTTCAAAACCTTCTAAAAGAATTATCTCTTCCCTTAAGAGGTTCTAAGAGGATAATAACCTCTAAGAGGAATTGAACACCAAATTGACCTTGTTCCTAGTGCGAGTCTACCTAATAGGCCCGCATATAGCATAAACCTCGTTTAGACCAAAGAGGTTGAGTCTCAAGTTCAATAGTGGTTGGAGAAGGGTTGGGTTCAAAAGAGCCTTAGCCCTTGTGCAGTTCCTATTTTATTGGTGCTAAAAAGGATGGTAAATGGCAGATGTATATGGACTATCGTGCCATCAACAACATCATCATTAAGTATAGGCACCCAATCCCTAGGCTAAATGATATGCTTGATAATTGGATAGAGCCCAAATATTTTCAAAAATTGATCTTAGAAGTGGTTATCATCAAATTAGAATCAAAGAGGGAGATGAATGAAAAATCGCTTTAAGACTAAATTCGGTCTTTATGAATGGTTGGTGATGCCTTTTGAGCTCACCAATGCTCCAAGCACTTTCATGCGCCTCATGAATCATGTACGTAGGGATTGCATTAGTAGGTTTTTAGTCATTTATTTTTATGACATTTTAGTTTATAGTAGGTCCTTATATGAACATATAGGACATCTTAGGGAAGTTTTATCTATCGTTAGAATAAATAAACTTTTTGCAAACTTAGAAAAATGCACTTTTTGTATTCCTAGCGTAGTTTTCTTAGGCTTTGTCATTAGTGTGCAAGGGATCTAAGTGGACCCCCAAAAAATCAAGGTCATCTAAGAATGGCCCACCCCTACTAGCGTGATTGAGATTAAGAGCTTTCATGGTCTCGCGGGCGTTTATAGGCACTTTGTGCCTAATTTCTTCACACTAGTTTCACCACTCAATGACTTGGTGAATAAGGAAGTTCCTTTCTTATGGGGTGAAAAACATGAAGAAGCTTTTCAACTACTCAAGGATAAACTCACTAATGCACCCGTTCTAGTTCTCCCCAACTTTTCAAAAACTATTGAGCTAGCATGTGATGCATTAGGAGTAGGTTTGGAAGCTGTGTTGTTGTAAAAGGGGCATCCTATTGCCTATTTTAGTGAAAAACTTTATGGTGCCTACCTCAAATACCCCACCTACGATAAGGAGTTTTATGCCTTGATTCCTGCCCTCCAAACTTGGGAACATTATCTTGTTTCCAAGGAGTTTGTCATTCACAGTGACCATGAATCACTTAAGTACTTAAAGGGGCAAGGAAAGTTGAACAAGGCATGCTAAATGGGTTGAATTTCTTGAAACTTTTTCTTATGTCATCAAATATAAAAAAGGAAAAACAATTGTGGTGGTTGATGCTCTTTCAAAGAGGCATTCTCTCCTTGCCACCCTTAGTGCTCAAATTTTGCGATTTGATGACATAAAGGAAATGCACCCTTCTAACCAAGACTTTGGAACCATTTATGCTGCCTCATCTTCCAAAGCCAAAGATGGAGTACTTGAACAAGGGGGCAAACTTTGTGTACCCCGAGGATCAATTAGAAAATTTCTAACAAAAGACAGTCATAAGGGTAGGCTTATGGGGCATTTTGGAATTGATAAAACCTTAATGCTTTTGAAAGAAAAATAATTTTGACCTCATATGTAGGGTGTGATTATAGTGTTATATTATAGATAGTGAAGCAGAATGTTTGAGGGTTTGAAGTTAGAATTATATTTTGAGAACATTATATATGTTAAATGCTTGTTATTTGGAAATTTTTTTATGAGCATACCTCAGTGTTTCTGTCATCTCTTTCTATGTGGTTAACAAAATCAAGTTATGTTTTTTGTTTTAGAAAGTAGACATTTGGGGCTATAGTTTAGACTCAAGAATCATGTGAAGATGTTAAGAATATACTGAGTTATGTGAATTGGAAGTTAAGTCTCCAATCCAATGCGTGAAACATAATCTATGTGTTGTCAACCCTGCGAGGTAACCTATATGACCTTCATGAAAGTTGTATCCCTTGATGTTAGCTTTCCAATAGAGTTGGAATCACTTAAAAATTATACATATATATATATATATATATATATATAACTCAAGTTATGAATAAAATAATGAGTAAAGGTCAAACTATCAGATTTGGGTTTAGTGGCTAGAGTTTGTAATTTTAAAATTTTAGGTAATTGTACTATCTTTATAATAAAATTTATATGACCCCTATATCATTAGCATAACTACAAATATGGTATGTAGGCTACACAATGTAATAGAAGGGTAAGACAAGAATAAATGTTTATGAATTCTGATGATTTGGGTTGTTGAGGTGTGAAATATTGTGATGTACCTTATAAATTGTGTTGGTTGTGAATGATTATAAGTTATTGAGGTGTAAGATAAGAATAAATAGTTGTGAATTTTGATGACTTTAATTGTTGTGGTATGAAATATTGTGTAATATACCTTGTAAATTGTGTTGGTGGTGATTGAATGCATGCTTATAAGTTATTGAGGTTCCTGAATTGAGGATTTGTATATGAAAGTGGTGTGAATTATATATAATTGGATGCATGGTGTGTTAATAATAATGGTCAAGGTGTGCTTGACGAGACGTCATCCCAGCTATGGTTGGGGGTGGATGCATGGTGTGTTGCATTGTACAGTTGTACCTACATGATATTGGCATAGAAGAGGATTTACTTCACTTGGACCTATAGTAAAATCGTTGTACCTACGTGTTACTAGCGTAAAAGAGGACCATTTCGGGTGTGTACCAAAAAGAGCATACATGAGTTGCAATTGCATGAACATCATTAACATGTCTTGAATTTAATATGGTTGTGTGGTTTCATGTGATATATTGTGGGTGGTAATATTTGTTATTTATGCCTCTTAATTATGTATAGTAAATGTGATGTGACCATGCCTAGCCAAGGACCTATCACTAGGGCCATGGCTAGAAGGATTGAAGAAGACCTAGCCCTTGCAGACAAAGGAAGACTTCACCTCCTATGGAGAGTGAAGATATTAGGCTAGGGACTTTAGTTAATAAAATATAATTTTCCTTTATTTTAATTTTAAGGAGCATTAGGAATTTAATTTGGGACATGTATTTAGTCCATTTTTTATTTTAGGAGGTGTCTTAGGAATTTAGAGGGTGGATTTTTCTTTTTGGGTCTTTATGAAGGAAATAAAGGGTAGCCTTGATATCTACACCCTTTTTTTCCTACATAAACCCCCTAAGCTAATAAGAAGGAATCTTGACCCTTGGTTTGAGAAACTTGGGCACCAAGTTTGATGATCTAAGGAGGGAATTGTTTCTCAATCCTCCTCTCTTAGATCTCTCCTTTTAATACTAGCCCTTCTTTTTTAGGTTATCTTGTTCAAGAGGTTAACTACGTCTATAAATAGGAGCTCCTCCTCTCACTTGTATTTTTTACACTTGAATTTAATCCTAGAGACCATATTGGTTGTGAGGTTCTTACCTTTGAGTGTCCCCCTTTCTCTTTTGTGAGAGCTTCTAAGATTTATCAAGGGACCCCTACCTTGTGGCCTCTCCCCTTTGGCTTATCAAACTTAGTATTTGTGGCGCCTCACCCCATTCCTTTCCTCTCCATAAATCCATTTCCCTTCCAAGTGACCTTAGAAAGGATCCTTTGGGAAAGTGATCATCAAAGATCACATCAAGTGGTATCTAGAGCCACTTTCTAAAGGTCACATTGTTTCTCAATTTTTTTTTTGGTTTGTTGTTTATCTCTTTAATCTCTTTATTTTAAAGTCCTTCATTTTTTGTCATCTTTATTTCCTTTATTGTCTAGTAGTATAACTTTTTATTCTTGCTAGTATATGCACTTTTGTTTCCTATCTATGCACATATGTTCCATTTAATTTAATGCAATTTTATTTGTCCCTTTCTTTGCATCTTATTTCTGTGTTCAAATTGCTTAGTTTCCCCTTGTTTTTTATGTTAAAGTGTGCCTAATAAGTTGTGACCATTAAACCCACATGGTTGAGTATTTTTCCACACCATTGTGGTGACCAACTTTGGCCACTTTGTTGTGCCTTTTGTTTTTAGTCTCTTGCTGAAATTTTTGCTCTATTTTTAGGTGTGTTATTTTTTTTCTTAATCTTGTTTTTTGTCAAATACTAGTCATGTTAGTTTCCTATTTTGTCTCATTTAAATTCCTTAGGTTTTAGCCTCTTAAATTTTTTACAAAAAAGCCTTCAAAACCATTTTGAATTGAACTCTTAAGAGGTGAACCTCTTGTTGAGTCTCTTAAGTCTTTTATGCTTTTAGTTCAAGCATAGTAATATCTTTGTTGTTCTTAAATATTTGCTCAATTCAATCTTTGTATTCTTCTTTTTTTATGTTGAATTATCAGTAGTTTTCCACTTGGTTTACCTTCACTATTGGTGCCTCTTTATGGAATTTTAGCTTGGGTGAATTGTGTTAGTAATTTGAGCAATCAATTTACTTCAAAATCAACCCTAAATCATTCCTTAAGCACCATTAGTTCAGTGGTATTTGGAACTACTAAGTTGTTTTGCCTTTATTTGCATGCATTGCTTGAAAATTGTGTGACCTTACTTTGTGCTTATTCACTCAAGCATTATTATTTCAAGCATCCTCATTAAAATTTCAATTAAACAAGCTATTAGGTACAACAAAAATGATTAGAAAAAGTTAAAAAAATATATATATTACAAAAAAGTTCAAGTTAAAAAAAAAAGAAGATAAAGAACTCAAAAGAAAGACAATTTTGAAGTTGTGTACCTAATAGTAGAAACATTTGATATAAGGAACCATTTGTGATTAAAAAAAATTACTTGAGTAAGTTTTTGGTCACTTAAATTTTATTAAGTGTGCAACTATTGGTTTCATTTTTTTTGTTTAAGTCTTTTTTCATCTCCACTCTTAGAGCTAATCTAGGAAAGTTATTTGTGTGCTACCTTCCTTTGTGGGCCTTATGTTTTCTTGCTTGTCTTATTTACTTCTTTGAGTTTGTCATTGTTTAATCTATCTACTTGGATTTGTGAACCTTGTTTTGTTATTAACCTTTATTTTTTGTCTTGTTTTGTATTCGGCCTTGGTAAGTAAAGCTTAGGAAAGGTGCCATACATAAGATTTTGGCAAGTCCAAACAAGAGGAAACAAGGGTAGCATTCTTGGGGTGGGTTGATGCAACTCAAAGGGGCTTGATCAAAAGGAGCCAAACACGAACAAGCTTGGAGTGAAGACTTTGTTTTATTTTTTTATTCTTTGTATTGTGTAAACTTAATCTTAGATTGGGAGGTTGAGGGCCCTTAAGGTCCTCCCCTGGTTTGTAATAATTTTGGTTAATTTTAGCGTAGTTCCTCGTTAATTAGGTGAAGAAGGGAGAAATGGTACACTTCCTTCAACACTTTAGGAGCACGATTAGAGCCCTTTCTCTTTTACATTCTTGCAATTTATTTTATTTTAGGTTATTTTGAAAAAATATGTAGAGGCTAAGAGTTCCAAGGACTCATCAAGCCACCTTAGGTGAGAAAAAAAAAAAAAAAGAGAGGAGTGTTGCTTGAAAAAAAAAGTTTTTGGCCTACCTTTTAGTTTTTAGCATCCAAGCACCATGACTTCCCACACATATTCTAGTGCACATAGTTGTTCATCAAGTAAGAGTGTCAACCAAAGAAAACCTTCTAAGGGATACACTCTTGAAAACGTTAACTTAGAATTTAGGGAATGGATGGCTAAAGAACAAGAAAAGAGAGAAGAAAAAAAGAGAAAAAAAGAAATAAAAGAAAAGGAAAAACAAAAAGAGAAGGAAGAGTTAAAAAAAGAGATGTTGGAAATGAGAAAAGAGAATAAAGAGCGAGAAGAGATAAGAGAGGGTGAAGAAAGGAGAAGAAGGAAAGAACTAGAAAGAAAAAGAGAAAAAGAGGAAGAAGAGAGAAAGAGAGGAGAAGAGAGTAAGAGGAGAGATGGGAGGGAGAGTGATAGAAAAATGAAAGGAATTCTCATAAGATCCCTTATCTAGGCATTTTAGCTCTAGCGAAGAAGAATACTATAGAAATCAACATAAGCATCACTCTCATTCATCATACAATCATAATTGTCCTCAAGAGCACACAAATCATGGTAGGGAGCCAAAGGTAGACCTACCCCATTTTCATGGTAGGGAAGATGTTGAGATTTACCTAGATTGGGAAGTCAAAGTGGAACAACTCTTCCGATGCTATGAAATAAAGGAAGAAAGGAAAGTACCTTTGGCCTCCCTTAGTTTTCAAGGTTCTTCTTTGCATTGGTGGGATGGGTTAGTCAAGGCTAGGGCCCGTAAACAAATGCTTGACATTCGTTACTGGAATGATTTAAAAACTTATTTGCGAAGAAGGCACATTCCTTCATATTATGAGAGGGATCTTTTGGATAGGCTCCAAAGACTTAGGCAACATAACCTAAGTATTGAGGAGTATAGACAAAAATGGAGCTTCTCATACTAAGGGCCAATATCATTGAGGAACCCAATGCCACCCTTGCTAGGTTTTTGTGTGGATTAAGCTGTGACATTAGAGATAAGGTAGAGCTTCTTTCATACTCAAACCTTGATGAGTTGGTAGAACTTTGTGTAAGAGCTGAGAATCAACTCAAGAGAAAAAGCTTTAAAAAAGATTCTCCCTCTTACTCAAAGAGAGACCAACTTAAGGGAAACTCTTTCAAGGGTTTTCCCAAAGAGGAACCCAAGCATTTTCAAGATACAAAAGCACCTTATGTAGAGAGAAGACCCTTGCTACTAAGCCTACTGAGAGGAAAAGTAGTATCAAATGCTTCAAATATCTTAGGAGAGGCCACATTGCCTCTTAATTCCCAACAAGAAAACCATGATCATGAGGGGACAAGACATTTGTAGTGAGAATAGCTCATCTTCCTCCTCTAGTGAGAGTGAGGAAGAAGGGGGACATACTTTTGAACAAGAGTGTGAGGAAGTTTTTCCTTATGAGGGGGACCTCCTTATAGTTCAAAGGCTTCTTGGAAGCCAACCTCTAGAGCTTAGCCAGTCACAAAGAGAGAACATCTTCCATACAAGATGTAAAGTAAATGACAAAGTATGTTCTCTCCTTATTGATAGTGGCTCCTGTTGTAACTGTTGTAGCTCTAGGTTGGTTGAAAAGCTAGCCTTGACTATCATGCCCCATACCAAACCTTACAAATTACAATGGCTCAATGAGCAAGGGGAGATGGTAGTCAATGAATAAGTTATGGTTCCAATTTCCATAGGATCTTATAATGATGATGATGCATTCTCCCCAAGCAAGGGCCCTATCACTAGGGCCATGGCTAGGAGAATAGAAGAAGACATGGCTAGAGTAGAAGGAGGAAGATCTCACCTCCATATGACCATCAAGTTATGCAAGTCATGACTTATTTACTTGTAATTTATCTTTTAGGAACCTAGGATTTTATTTTGGACATGCATTAGTCCATTTAATTTTCTAGGAGGTGTCTTAGTAATAAGAAGGGGTAAGATTAGTTTTTGGGCCTTTATTTAGGAAATAAGGGGGTAGTTTGATAACTACACCCTTTTTTCCCTAAATAAAACCTAAAACTAATAAAGGAGTATGCAGTAGCTTGGGCACCAATTCTCATCTAAAGGAGGGTATTGATTGGACTTTGGGCTTCAATCCTCCTCCCTTGGATGACTCCTTTTAATCCTAACCTTTCATGTCCTTCATGACTTGTCCAAGAGGTTCGCTCCCTCTATCAAAAGGTGCTCCTTCACACTCTTGTATTTTTTACACTTTATTGAATGGAAAAACCTTGAGTTGGCCAAAATTTTCTTAGTGTCCACCCTTCTCTCTTTGAGAATTCCTTAGGTTTTTATCAAGGGTTCCATCCCTTATGGCAAACTTTCCCTCTTAGGCTTATTTATCTTAAGTGGCGCCTAAAACCACCTCACTTCTTACCTCTCCACAAACCATTTCACCAAAGAAGAAAACCTCTAGAAAAAGATCAAGGAAGGCATGCATCATTCTTTGTGACATAGTTCCTATGGAGGCTGGTCATATCCTGTTGGGGAGACTATGGCAATTTGACAAAAAAGTTATTCACCATGGTCACTCCAACCAAATAATTATCACCCATAATGAAAAGCGCTTCAAATTGTATCCTTTGTCACCTTCTCAAGTGGTTGAGGATCAATTTGCGATGAAAAAGAAAAGAGTTAAGGAAAAACAAAAACAAAAAAAACACAACATGCTTCACCCTTAAAGCTTGAAAAGGGTAAAGAGAGAGAGTCAAAAGGTGATGCCCCTTCGAAAGGGAATATTAGTAAAAGGAGCCTATTTGTTACTAAACATGATTTAAAATAAGCTCATTTGACTAACAAGCCCTTTTATCTCCTCTTTTGCAAAGAGGCATCAAATCCTTCTTCCATTTTGCATTCTTTTGCTGAGAGCACTGCCACAGCCCATGCACATGAGCACCTTCCTTAAAGGGTTCAAGATATTTTAAAACAATTTGATGATATATTCCCTAATGAGGTTCCGAAAGGACTTCCTCCCATTAGGGGTATAGAACATCAAATTGATTTGGTGTCTGGCGCAAGTCTACCTAATAGACCTGCCTATAGGACCAACCCCATGGAGACCCAAGAGATTAAGTCTCAAGTGAATGAGCTGTTAGAGAAGGGTTGGGTTCAAAAGAGCCTAAGCCCTTGTGTTGTGCCAGTCTTGTTGGTGCCCAAGAAGAATGGCCAATGGAGGATGTGTGTTGATTATCGTGCAATCAACAACATCACCATCAAATATAGGAACCCAATCCCCCGTCTTGATGACATGTTGGATGAATTACATGGGGCAAAAATATTTTCAAAAATAGATCTTAGAAGTGGTTACCACCAAATAAGGATCAAAGAGGGTGATGAGTGGAAAACTGCTTTTAAGGCTAAATTTGGTCTTTATGAGTGGTTGGTTATGCCCTTTGGGCTAACCAATGCCCCAAACACATTCATGCGCTTAATGAATCATGTACTGAGGGATTGCCTTGGTAAATTTTGTGTAGTTTACTTTGATGACATTTTAGTTTACTCTAGGAACCTAGATGATCATTTAGGACATCTAAGGCATGTTTTTTCTCTTCTTAGGAGTAATCATCTTTTTGGTAACTTAGAAAAATGCACCTTTTGTGTAGATAGTGTAGTTTTCCTAGGTTTTGTAGTTAGCACAAAAGGGGTCCATGTTGACCCCAAAAAGATAAAGCTATTCAAGAATGGCCCAGCCCAAAGAGTGTGACAGAGATCAAAAGCTTTCATGGTCTCGCTGGATTTTATAGGCGCTTTGTGCCTAATTTCTCCACACTCTTCGTACCAATAAATGATTTGGTGAAAAAGGAAACTCCTTTCCTTTAGGGTGAGAAACAAGAGAAAGTCTTCCAACTAATTAAGCATAAACTGACCCATGCATCAGTCTTGGCATTACCTGACTTTTCTAAAACATTTGAACTTGAATGTGATGCCTCTGGTGTAGGTGTGAGAGCTGTCTTGTTGCAAGGAGGGCACCCCATTGCGTATTTCAGTGAAAAACTCAATGGTGCCCCCCTCAACTACCCCACCTATGATAAAGAGTTTTATGCTCTAATTAGGGCCCTTCAAACTTGGGAGCATTACCTTGCTCCCAAGGAGTTTGTCATACATAGTTCCATGAGTCACTAAACTATTTGAGGGGTCAAGGTAAATTGAACAAAAGGCATGCAACGTGGGTGGAATATCTTGAATCCTTCCCTTATGTCATCAAGTACAAGAAAGGAAAACAAAATGTGGTGGCTGATGCTCTTTCTAGGCGTCATGCCCTTTATTCATCCTTGAGTGCAAAAATCTTGGGATTTAATGACATTCGGGCTATGTATCCTTCTGACAAGGATTTTAGCCCCATCTTTGCTGCCTCTGCATCTGCATTCACATTAAAGGCCCATGATGGGTACTTCATTAGTGAAGGGTATCTCTACAAAGGGAGTAAGCTTTGTATACCCCAAGGATCAATTAGGAACTTACTCACAAAAGAGAGCCATGAAGGTGGGCTCATGGGGCATTTTGGGATTTCAAAAACCCTCCTGCTTTTATAAGAGAAATTCTTTTGGCCCCATATGCGTAGAGATGTCCATAGACATTGCGCTAGATGTATAGCTTGCTTGCAAGCAAAGTCTAAAGAAATGTCTCATGGACTATACACACCTTTACCTGCTCCTTCTGCACCTTGGGAGGATATTAACATGGATTTCATCCTTGGGCTCCCAAGAATCCAATGAGGTGCAGACTCCATATTTGTGGTGGTTGACCGATTTTCAAAAATGATCCATTTTATTCCCTGCCACAAAGTGGATGATGCGAGCAACATCGCAAGACTTTTCTTTAAAGAGGTTGTCTGATTGCATGGCATACCCTCTTCAATAGTGTCAGATAGGGATGTGAATTTCCTTAGCCATTTTTGGAAAACTCTTTGGGCTAAGCTGGGAACTAAACTTCTTTTTTCCACTACCTGTCACCCTCAAACTGATGGGCAAACAGAAGTGGTGAATAGATCTTTATCCACTATGTTGAGGGCTCTCCTTAAAGGCAACCATAAGTCTTGGCATGAGTACCTTCCCCACATTGAATTTGCTTATAACCGGGTGGTTCATAGAACCACCAAGCATTCTCCATTTGAGGTGGTCTATGGCTTTAATCCTGTACTCCTCTAGATCTTTTACCTCTTCCTCTTTCTGTTGTTGTGCATAAAGAAGGAGAGGCAAAAGCCATTTTTGTAAAACAATTACATGAGAGGGTTAAAGCTAACATAGAGTGCCTATCCTTGAGAGATGCTACTTTCGCAAATAGGGGGAAGAAAGAGGTCATCTTTGAAAAGGGCGACTGGGTATGGCTTCACTTGAGAAAGGATATATTTCCTTCTCAAAGGACGTCCAAACTTAGCCCTAGAGGAGATGGACCTTTCCAAATCCTTGAGCGGATCGGTAATAATGCCTATGTTTTAAATCTGCCTGAGGATTATGGGGTAAGCACTAGTTTTAATGTTTCGAATTTGTCTCTATTTGTAGGTGCTGAAAATGATGAAGACCCCATGAATTTGAGGTCAAATCCTCTCCAAGGGGGAGAAGATGATGTGACCATGCCTAGCCAAGGACCTATCACTAGGGTTGTGGCTAGAAGGATTGAAGAAGACCTAGCCCTTGCCGACAAAGAAAAACTTCACCTCCTATGGAGAGTAAAGATATTAGGCTAGGGACTTTAGTTAATAAAATTTAATTTTCCTTTATTTTAATTTTGAGGAACATTAGAAATTTAATTTGGGACATGCATTTAGTCCATTGTTTATTTTAGGAGGTGTCTTAGGAATTTAGAGGGTGGATTTAGCTTTTTGGGTCTTTATGAAGGAAATAAGAGGTAGCCTTGATATCTACACCCCTCTTTTCCTACATAAACCCCCTAAGCTAATAAGAAGGAATTTTGGCCCTTGGTTTGAGAAACTTGGGCACCAAGTTTGATGATCTAAGGAGGGAATTGTTTCTTAATCCTCGTCCCTTAGATCTCTCCTTTTAATCCTAACCCTTCTTTTTTAGGTTATCTTGTTCAAGAGGTTAGCTACCTCTATAAATAGGAGCTCCTCCCCCCACTTGTATTTTTTACACTTGAATTTAATCCTAGAAACCATATTGGTTATGAGGTTCTTAACTTTGAGTGTCCCCCTTTCTCCTTTGAGAGAGCTTCTAAGAGTTATCAAGGAACCCCTCCCTTGTGGCCTCTCCCCTTTGGCTTATTAAACTTAGTATTTGTGGCGCCTCACCCCATTCCTTTCCTCTCCATAAATTCATTTCCCTTCCAAGTGACTTTAGAAAGGATCTTTTGGGCAAGTGATCATCAAAGATCACATAAAAATGTCTCACTATATTTATGTGTGTGTTGCTTGAGGCAATGCCCATAAGTCAGAAAGATGCTAAAGAGGTAGAGGTTAGTAATGCATAAGATTGATGTGGATTTCATGCTCCAATAGATATGGCATTGGAGTTTTGCGACTATATTAGGATGTGCAAATTATTTCCTTGTTTTAGAAATTATATCAATAACATCTCAAGTTCTTTTCTTTCTTTTAAGTTTTCAATTATAAAGACTTATCATTTGATCAAAGATAAAATTTTGTTGGAAGGATTTTTGTGAATTAACTAATAGATCATTTTGAGGTAGAAAGGTGTCACGTCTTGAGGGAAAAGCCTGTGCTCAACGCAGCAACAAGTGTTGGTTCCTTGGTTGATGTTTGTAATGGTGAACGTAGGAAAAAGATATGACAATAGTGGTGTTGAAACCTCCCTAAGAAAGGTTCCAAGACCCTCAAATGCTCTAAAAAAAACTCTTCTAAAAACTTCTCCCCAAGACCTCTCAAAACTCTCTTAAAATAGCTTTCAAAGCTTCCCCGGAATAGCTCTCAAGTCTCTCATGAACGAGCTTCTAAGACTCTCCAAAAGCCACCCGCAAAAGTTCTCTCCAAGCTCTCTCAAAACTCATTCTAAATCTCTCTCCCAAAACCTCTCCCAAAAGCTCTCTCTCAAAAGCTTCACCAAGCTCTCAAGAATAACCCTTGTAAGAGCCTTTCAATCCTCCCCCAAACTCTTGAAAAATTCTTTCTAAAAGCCTTCCAAAACATCCTCCAAAAAATGAAATCGCACCTCTATTTATAGCCTTCGCAAAAGAAAATCCGCTGAACGAATTTCTCAATTCCGCTGAGTGAAAATAAATCAACTGAGCAAATTTTTGAATATTTAGTTATTTCTTGGGGCTTATCATAGCGAAAATTGTTTCACTAAGCGACCTTTGGGCGTGAATTTGTCGTGGCTTAAAGAATTTAGGAACAACGACTCTTCTTGGTCCAGAGTTGTTGTTGGTTGGCATTTGACTCGTGGCCTTGTAAATTACATGAACCAATGCTTTCCTTTAGTCTAATAGTATCTTTAGTTGAGGTTTGGCTCTTGTAAAAAACTAATATTTACAAAGTAGCTTAAATAGAAAATAGTAGTTCAAAAAAGTTTTTGTTAATGCAGAAGTAATGTTTTAAAATTTTAGAATTTTCAATGTAAATGATAAAATAAAAAGAAGTTTAAATAAGTAGGAAATTAAATTAAAAGATTAGTTGATGAAAAAAATTATTTTATAAAAAATAAAATAAATTTAATGTAAAAAATATTTTTAAAAAAATAAAAAAAAGAAGTTATTTTGAGTAGAAAAATGAATTAAAATATTAGCTGATGAAAAAACATATTGTATTAAAAAGGGAAATAATTTTCATATAAAAAATAAATTTAAAAAATAACTTCTAATGTGTAAAATACAAATAAAAAATTTAAATAAAGCAAAAATAGAACTGGAAAAAAATGCAAAAGTTGAAGAAGTTTGTATAAACTTCTTTTTTATACAAACTTTATATTGGTAAAGATTAATGTTTTAAAATTTTATAATTTCCAATGTAAAACATAAAATAAAAAAGAAGTTTAAATAAGTAGAAAAATAAATTAAAAGATTATTTGTTGAAAAAAATTATTTTATAGAAAGGAATAATTTTAATGTAAAAAATAAAATAAAAAAAGTTTAAATGAGTAGAAAAATGAATTAAAATATTAGCTGATGAAAAAACATATTGATGTCTTCCCTAGCAAGAGACCTATCACTAGAGTCATGACTAGGAGGATAGAGGAGGACATAGCTAGAGCAGATGGAGGAAAACCTCACCTTCTTATGCACATAAAGATCACACCATAGTCCTTATGTTTCTTTTAGCACTTATTTTTTATCTTCTTTTTATGTAGAGTGACCTATTATTCCCTTGTCTTTCCTTGTCCTTGTATTTCGGCATTATTTTTCATGAGGTTTAAGGCCTTTAGGGTGTGATTAGTTCTTTTGTGAAGTGTATTAGCTAATTGGGCCATTTAGGGGTGTGGATAAGAATTTTTATTAACCACACTCCTCTTTTTTTCTAATTAAACTCAATTAGTTAGCACATGAAGCAAATAGGAAGCAAGATGGGTCCCCTTTTCCCCTTGAGAGGCGCTAAATTTGAGTTAATGCCACATGGCATCTTACACGGCACTTAGTTAGTTCTAAGATCCATGATTTTAGGAGCATGTGCTCATTAACTCAAATTTTAATTTCCCTTCTTTCTTCCTTGAAATCTCACGGCCTAAACCCCTTCCCCATCCCATATATAAACCTCTCCACCCCTTGTAATTTTACACTTGATTGAATGAAAATTTGAGAGATTTTTCTTATTCTTTTAGTGTCCTTTCTTTCCTTCTAGAGAGAAAATTCCTTAGAGCTTTTATCATAGGATCCTTCTCTTGTGACAAACTCCTCCACGTTAGGCTTATCTCCTCATGAGTGGCGTCTCCACCATCCCTCCTTGCCTTTCCATCCTCTATTGTTTGGTGACTTGCAGACCTTTTAGGGAAAATCCAAGGGAAGCAATCGTAGAGGTTGCATCATATGTTGTATTAAAAAGGGAAATAACTTTAAAGTAAAAAAATAATGTTAAAAAAATAACTTTTAATGTGTAAAATACAAATAAATAAACTTAAGTAATGCAAAAATGGAAGTCGAAGAAAATGCAAAACTTTGTCATGTTGAAGTTTATATAAACTTCATTTTTATGCAAACTTTATATTGGTAAAGTATAAAAGAAGTAATGTTTCAAAGTTTTAGCATTTTCGATGTAAAAGATAAAATAAAAAAGAAGTTTAAATAAGTAGAAAAATAAATTAAAAGATTAGTTCATGAAAAAAAATTATTTTATAAAATAGGAAATAAGTTTAATGCAAAAAGATATTTTTAAAAAATAAAATATAAAAGACGTTTAAATGAGTAGAAAAATGAACAAAATATCTAACATTAGCCGATGAAAATACATATTATAGTAAAAACGGAAATAACTTTAATGTAAAAAAATAGTGTTAAAAAATAACTTCTAATATGTAAAATACAAATAGAAAAGTTTAGATGATGCAAAAATGGAAGAAGAAAAGAATGCAAAAGTTCATTATGAAAAACTATTGAAAAAGTTTAAATTTTTTCAAAGTTTTGAAAAACTTTAATGGGAAACAATAGTATTTTAAAATTTATTTTGGAAAAAATCTGAAAATATTCAATGTGAGAAAAAAAAGTTCAGAAAATATTTTTTTTAAAAAAAAATTAGAAAGCTTTAGAAGTTACAAAAAGAATTTTAAAATGAACTTTGTATTGGTAGATGAACAATTTAAAAGCTGACATGAGAAAAATATGAATTTGAATGTAAAAAATAATGTTGCAAAATAACTTTGATGTGTAAAATATTAAAAAGTTTAAATAGTTCAAAAAAGATATTTAAAAAATATGTAAAAGTTCACTATGAAAAATAATGTTGAAAGACTTTAAATGTTAGACAATATATTCAAAAATAAATGTTTAAAAAGAGGACAAAACTTGAAAGTGAAAAACATTTTTCAAATAATATGTTGAAATGCATAAAAAATAAACTTTAGATATTGCAAAAAAGAGTAACCTTTAAAACATTAAAAAAAATCAATGCAAGTAACTAATGTTTAAAAAGTAGCTTAAACCAGTAAAAAATTAGTAGAAAAATGTCCGTTAACACAAAAGAAGTAATGTTTCAAAATTTTAGAATTTTCAATGTAAAAGATAAAATAAAAAAGAAGTTTAAATAAGTAGAAAAATAAATTAAAAGATTAGTTCATGAAAAAAATTATTTTATAAAATTGGAAATAAGTTTAATGCAAAAAAAAAAATTAAAAAAAAAAATAAAAAAAAAGTTTAAATGAGTAGAAAAATAAATTAAAATATTACCTGATGAAAAAAACGCACCTATTAAAAAGGGAAATAACTTTATTGTAAAAAACTAATGTTAGAAAATAACTTCTATTGTGTAAAATACAAATAAAAAAGTTTAGATAATGTAAAAATGGAACTTAAAAAAATGCAAAATTTCAATATGAAAAACTAGTGAAGAGGTTTAAATGTGTTTAAAGTTTTGAAAAATTTTAATGGGAAAAAATAATATTTTAAAATTTATTTTGGAAAAATCTGAATTTATGAAATATGAGAAAAAAAGTTCAGAAAATATATTGAAATGTGTAAAAAAAATTAGAAAACTTTAGAAGTTGCAAAAAAGAATAACATTTAAAATTTTAAAAATGTTCAACACAAAACAAAATGTGAAAAAAAAAGTTCAAATGACACAAAAGTAAAGTTTAAAAATTTTACAATTTTTAATGTAAAAAATTAATTTTGAAAATGAACTTTATATTTGTAGATAAATAATTTAAAAGCTCACATGATAAAAATATGAATTGTATAAAAGAAATTAAAAAATTTGAATGCAAAAAAATAATGTTGCAAAATAACTTTTGATGTGTTAAGTATTAAAAAGTTTAAATAATTTAAAAAAGCTATTCCAAAAAAATGCAAAAGTTCACTAAAACAAAGATAATGTTGAGAAACTTTAAATGTTTGACAAAATATTAAAAATAAATGTTTAAAAGATGAGAAGAGTTGAATATGAAAAAAATAATTATTCAAAAAATATGTTCAAATGCATAAAAAATAATTTTGAAAACTTTAGATATTAAACAAAAGAAGTAGTGTTTAAAACATTAAAAAAAAATCAATACAAAAAACTAATGTTTAAAAAGTAGCTTAAAACAATGAAAACATAGTAGAGAAATGTTCGATAAGGCAAAAGAAGTAGTGTTTCAAAATTTTCGGATTTTCAATATAAAAGAAAAAATAAAAAAACAAGGTTAAATTGAATTTAAAAAAGATGTAAAATTTCACTATGAAAAATTTTGAAGAGCTTTAAATGTGTTCAGAGTTTTTAATAATTTTAATGTGAAACAATAATATTTAAAATTAATTTTGGAAAAAATCAGAAAAATATGCAACATGAGGAAAAAAGTTTGGAAAATATATTTACATATGTAAAAAAATTAGAAAACTTGAGACATTGAAAAAAAAGAATAACGTTCAAAATTATAAAAAATTTAATACAAAAAACTAATGCAAAAAAAGAAGTTTAAATGACAAAGAAGTAAAGTTAATTTACAATTTTCAACGTAAAAAAATTTTGAAAATCAACTTTATATTGGTAGATAAATGATTTAAAAGGACACTTAGAGAAAAATATGAATTATACAAAAGAAATTAAAAAATTCGAATGTAAAAAAATAATATTGCAAAAGAACTTCTAATGGATAAAAAGTTCACATAGTTCAAAAAGATTTTAAAAAATCAGCAAAAAGATCGATATGAAATATAACGTTAAAAAGTTTAAAATGTGAGAAAAAATTATTAGAAAATAAATGTTTAAAACGATGTTGAAAAAAATAATTTTGAAAACTTTAGATATTGCAAAAAAAAAAGTAGCGTTTAAAACATTAAAAAAATCAATACAAAAAACTAATGTTTAAAAAGTGGTTTAAAATAGTCAAAACATAGTAAATAAATGTTCCATAAGACAAAAGAAGTAATGCTTCAAAATTTTACGATTTTCAATATAAAAGATAAAATAAAAAACAAGGTTAAATTAAATTTAAAAAAGATGTAAAATTTCACTATGAAAAAATTTTAAAGAGCTTTAAATGTGTTCAAAGCTTTTAATAATTTTAATGTGAAACAACAATATTTTAAAATTAACGTTGGAAAAAATCAGAAAAAATATGCAACATGAGAAAAAAAGTTTGGAAAATATATTTAGATATGTAAAAAAATTAGAAAACTTGAGACGTTGAAAAAAAGAATAACGTTTAAAACTATAAAAAATTTAATACAGAAAACTAATGCAGAAAAAAAGTTTAAATGACAAAGAAGTAAAGTTTAAAAAATTTACAATTTTCGATGTAAAAAAATAATTTTGAAAATCAACTTTATATTGGTAGATAAATGATTTAAAAGGACACTTAGAGAAAAATATGAATTGTATAAAAGAAATTAAAAAATTTGAATATAAAAAATAATGTTGTAAACTAACTTTTGATGGGTAAAAAGTTTAAATAGTTCAAAAACATTTTAAAAAATATGCAAAAAAATCAATATGAAATATAACGTTAAAAAGTTTAAAATTTGAGAAAAAATTATTAGAAAATAAATTTTTAAAACGATGTTGAAAGACATAAAAAATAATTTTGAAAACTTTTGATATTGCAAAAAAAAAAAACAAGTAGAGTTTAAGACATTAAAAAAATCAATACAAAAAACTAATGTTTAAAAAGTAGCTGAAAACAGTCAAAACATAGTACAAAAATGTTCGATAAAGCAAAAGAAGTAATGTTTCAAAATTTTAGGATTTTCAATATAAAAAATAAAATAAAAAACAAGTTTAAATTGAATTTAAAAAAGATGTAAAATTTCACTATGAAAAAATTTTAAAGAGCTTTAAATGTGTTCAGAGTTTTTAATAATTTTAATCTGAAACAACAATATTTTAAAATTAATTTTGGAAAAAATCAGAAAAATATGCAACATGTGGAAAAAAGTTTGGAAAATATATTTAGATATATAAAAAAATTATAAAACTTGAGAAGTTGCAAAAAAGAATAACGTTTAAAATTATAAAAAATTTAATACAAAAAACTAATGAAAAAAAGAAGTTTAAATGACAAAAAAAGTAAAGTTTAAAAAATTTACAATTTTTTACGTAAAAATATAATTTTGAAAATCAACTTTATATTCATAGATAAATGATTTAAAAGGACACTTAGAGAAAAATGTGAATTGTATAAAAGAAATTAAAAATTTTGAATGTAAAAAATAATGTTGTAAAATAACTTTTGATGCATAAAAAGTTTAAATAGTTCAAAAACATTTTAAAAAATATGCAAAAAGATCAATATGAAATATAACGTTAAAAAGTTTAAAATTTGAGAAAAAATTATTAGAAAATAAATGTTTAAAACGACGTTGAAATGCATAAAAAATAATTTTGAAAACTTTTGACATTGCAAAAAAAAAAAAAGTACAGTTTAAGACATTAAAAAAATCAATACAAAAAACTAATGCAGAAAAAAAGTTTAAATGACAAAGAAGTAAAGTTTAAAAAATTTAAAATTTTTTACGTAAAAAAATAATTTTCGAAATCAACTTTATATTGGTAGATAAATGATTTAAAAGGGCACTTAGAGAAAAATATGAATTGTATAAAAGAAATTAAAAATTTCAATGTAAAAAATAATGTTGTAAAATAACTTTTGATGGGTAAAAAGTTTAAATAGTTCAAAAACATTTTAAAAAATATGCAAAAAGATCAATATGAAATATAACGTTAAAAAGTTTAAAATGTGAGAAAAAATTATTAGAAAATAAATTTTTAAAATGATGATTAAATACATAAAAAATAATTTTGAAAACTTTTGATATTGCAAAAATAAAAGTAGAGTTTAAGACATTAAAAAAATCAATACAAAAAACTAATGTTTAAAAAGTAGCTGAAAACAGTCAAAACATAGTACAAAAATGTTTGATAAGGCAAAACAAGTAATGTTTCAAACTTTTAGGATTTTCAATATAAAAAATAAAATAAAAAACAAGTTTAAATTGAATTTAAAAAAGATGTAAAATTTCACTATGAAAAAATTTTAAAGAGCTTTAAATGTGTTCAGAGTTTTTAATAATTTTAATCTGAAACAACAATATTATAAAATTAATTTTGGAAAAAATCAGAAAAATATGCAACATGAGGAAAAAAGTTTGGAAAATATATTTAGATATGTAAAAAAATTAGAAAACTTGAGAAGTTGCAAAAAAGAATAACATTTAAAGTTATAAAAAATTTAATAAAAAAAACTAATGCAAAAAAATAGGTTTAGATTACAAAAAAGTAAAGTTTAAAAAATTTACCATTTTCAATGTAAATAAATAATTTTGAAAATCAAATTTATATTGGTAGATAAATGATTTAAAAGGATACTTAGAGGAAAATATGAATGGTATAAAAGAAATTAAAAATTTTGAATGTATGTGTAAAATATTAAAAACATGCTAAAGTAGACTATGAAAAAATAATGTTAAAAAATTTTAAATGAGAAAAAAAATATTCAAAAATAAATGTGTTGAAATGCATAAAAAATAATTGTGAAAACTTTAAATATTGTAAAACAAATAACGTTTAAAACATTAAAAAAGTCATTGCAAAAAACTAATGTTGAAAAAGGGAAGATGAAGAAAAATATGAATTGTATATGTTACAAAATAATACAAAAGTAACTTCTGATGTGTCAAATATTAACAATTTTAAATAATTTGAAAAAGGTATTTAAAAAAAATCTAAAAGTACAGTATTAAAAATGATGTTGAAGAAATTTAAATATAAAAAAAAAATATTCAATAGTAAATGTTCAGAAAAATGAGACAACTTCAATGTAAAAAAATAAATTTGTAAAAAATATGTTGAAATACATAAAAAATAATTTTGAAAACTTTAGATATTGTAAAAAGAGTAATGTTTAAATCATTAAAAATGCGAAAAACTAATATTTAGAAAGCAGCTTAACCTAAAACTAGTAAAAAAGTAGTTTAAAATTTTTTTGTTAATGCAAAAAAAGTAATGTTTTAAAATTTTAGAATTTTGAATGTAAATAATAAAATAAAAAGAAGTTTAAATAAGTAAAAATATAAAGTAAAAGATTAGTTGAATAGGTTTAATGTAAAAAATAATTTTTTTTTAAAAAAAATAAATTTAAATGAGTAGAAGCGTGACTTAAAATATTAGCTGATTAAAGAAGTTAAATGTGAAAAAGTAATATTCAAAAACTAATGTTTAAAAACATAAAAAATCTTCGATTTGAAAAAAATAATTTCCAAAATATATTGAAATATGAAAAAAATAATTTAGAAAACTTGAGATATTGCAAAAAAGAGTAACATTGAAAACATTAAAAAAGTTCAATGCAAAAAACTAACTTAGAAAAAGAAGCTTAAATGAGTTAAAAAGTAATTAAAAAATTTTGGATGATACAAAAAAGGCAATGTTTTAAAAGTTTCCAATTTTGAATCTAAAAAATAATATAAAAAAAGTAATTAAAAAATTTTGGATGATACAGCAATGTTTTAAAAGTTTCCAATTTTGAATCTAAAAAATAATATAAAAAAAGTTTAACTGAGTAGAAAAGTAAATCAAAAGTTTAGATGATGAAAAAGTTTTTCATAAAAAATGAAAAATAAGTTAAAGGTAAAAATAATTTTGAAAAATAACTTCTAATGTGTAATATATAAATAAAAAAATTAGATATTACAAAAATGGTAACTTCAAAATATTTTAAAGTTCAATATGGAAAAAGTGTCCAAGAAGTTCAATGTAAAAGACTTGTGGAAAAAGAAATTTAAACGTGTAAAAAGATAATTTAAAAAATTTTGATTAATGCATAAATAAAGCAATGTGTATTAGATGTGTGTGAAGTTATTGCAATGGGTTGGGGAAGAACTTAAGGACACACTCCTCACTTCTCAATAAGCAAAAAATAAAAGCAAGTGTAGGGGACTAAAGTTGTGCTCCTAAAATGTGAAAGATGATGTACTGCTTCCTTCCTCCACACCAAAAACGAGAAACTAAGAACTATTACAAGCAAAAGAGATGACCCTTATGGGCATCCAACACCTCTAAAAAGGCCTTTGAATTACAAGAAATTTAAAAAGAAAAATTAAAACTAGTTAGTGAAGCCTCCTCTCTAAGTGTTTCCTCTCCAAGAATTTCTTCTCCTCCTAAAGTGAACCCTTCCTTAGTCTTTTCAATCAACTTTTGGTTCATCTGCATAAGGGTAGTTTAAAATTTTAAAAAAGTTCAATAATAAAAAAACTAATGTGGAAAAAGAAGGTTAAATGAGTAAAAAAAATCATGTTTGAAAATTTTACATTTTTCAACGTGAAAAAATAATTTAGAAAAAGGATGTTTATATAGAAAAAAACTAATTTAAAAGCTTAGATGATGAAAAATTGAATTGTATAAAATAAAGGAAAATAAGTTGAATGTAAAAAACTATTCTTGCAAAATATAAAAGAAAATTATAGATGATTAAAAAATGATAGTTTAAAAAGATGCAAAAGTTCAGTATGATATATTGGAATTTTGGGTATTTCATGCATCTCTCTAATAAACTCTATAGATGTGAACAATATAGAAAATTACTCAAGCATGGAATATTGGAATGTATTTCATTCAACACTGTATAGGACTCATGGGTATTGCTTTTTAAAGTAACATGTGTTTGGCATAATTAAAGATGAAAAGAAACTAATTAGTGTCTCTTATTCTTCAAACACAAAAGAATATTAATCATAAATTAAACACAATAGAATTTAGCATTGGCAAAGCAAACACAGACGAAAACAAAATAATATCACGCAAGCGGAGGGGGAAATATGGGCAAAGATTTTATTTACATAACATTGAAATAAACGGGCATTGGCTCTATTTTGAATTTTATAAAAACAAAAAATGTTTACAGCACTGAAAACACAAAAGAATATGCACAGAAAACATTGGCTCTAAAATTTTTATCTTGAAAGTTTAGAGCCCTAAAATTGCAATCTGGCAACATTTATTTGAAAACAATAATAAAATATGGCCTTCAAATTATAATTGAATGTCAACAATTATCGATATTGAAATTATGATATGCATAAGCTCCTACAATGAAGAAGTTCGTAGAAAGTAATTCATAGAATTAGAATATCCAATAACATTTTCATAGAAAGAAACTGTGTATACTTACCTCAACCATGACCTGTCTTCTTTGATTTAGAATCATCGACATTCTTTTCATGTTTCTTTGAAGCTAAAGTCATTTTTCCTCTTCGTTCTACTCAGATCAACTGCCTCTTCATCATCAGTGCTCCCATCAGCATTAAAGCTTCATCATATGTTTGCTTTTCAAATGCGACTTTTTCCAGATTGATGAACGAAGAGTCCTCCTTAACATGAAAGACTCAAGTTCAACAAATAATGAAATAATCAGACACATAACACAGTCATCAAGCATTTCTATTTCAATACAACCCATGCAGAAATGAGCATTGTATATAACAATGTTTCTGGTGGGGGGAAGAGTGGAAATTTTTTATCATTACAAAATTGGTTGTATAAATTATTAGATTAGATTAGATTATAACAATTTGAAATTAATCAGAACTCAGAAGACACGTGATTGTAGATCATTAAACATTGTTTTAAATATTTTTCCTTTCATCATCATAATTACCACAAATTTATTATTAAAGATGAAAAAACTAGGAAGATCTGATTATAGTATCAAATCTAGAAGAATGAAGACAGGAGAAATGGCTAAAGTAATTATGCATCCAACAAAATTTTCATTAACATTTTTAACACTTCAAGTTGAAACTAAACTGACGATATTATACTATCTATTGTGTATGTGTATTACCTAGCTTAGTGCAGAACATGGATAGCATTGACGATATTATACTCTCTTAATCAGAATCCTTGAAGCAGGGTTTCAAGCAGGAAAAAGCATATTCTTTGCCCAGAAAACAAATATTAAAACAAAAATGAGAACACAATCCATTATTTCATCAAATAAAAATTGCCATCCATGTATATTTTAAATATGAAAAAATACTCACGTTGCACAGCTTCAAAATCTAAATTAAGTGTTACCATTTTCATCATCATCGTCGTCAAAATCATTGAGAGACTTATTATTGGTGAAACCACAACAATCCTTCATGTTTCTTCCTCTTCAAGTTCATCATAACCTTCTACATATTCTACCTCTGGTTCCTGATCAATCCAAAAATAAAATTAACAAATTGAATAGACTAAACACATTAAAAAGATAAAATCCAAATAGTTTTAATTGAAATGTAATCAACAACATATAAAAAGAATGGAATAGAAGAAACATACCTCTTCATCTTCTTCAGTGTATTGAAATTTCTCCATGTCAAGAACTTTATTGTATTCTTCAAGTGGATAATTATAGACTAAGTAATATAGAAAAGCACCAATGAGTAACTGAAAACAATGTACAATTTAATATTTTAATGTGTATGGGTAAAATTAGGATTAACCATTAACCTTTTCTAACAAGGCTGCTCTTTCAGCCTTCTTTCTCTTCGAGCTTCTCTTTTCATCTCTTTCCTTGGAGTTGTCATTAGTTTCTCGCTGTACAACAGAAACCATAATAGTAATATGATAAACTATAATGGAGAAAAACTGCTACGACATTTTAATCGAGACAACGAACTAAAGTATAGACTAAGGATATGAAGAATTTCCATACAAAATTTAAACACTATGCAAGATCTAACCTCAGATATAAAATCATATTCAAAATAATATATACACATGTAAAAATAACAGACAGAAAAATGCCTATACAGTAAAAACATTCAAGTAAATTCTAATTTTGAATAAGAAAAAAATGTTCACATAGAAACAATGGAACATGATGTTCACAAGCATTTGCGTCATGCCAAATGCTTTTAAGTTGGGATAGATCCTTTTATTAAGACATTTCTCTTCTTTCCCATATGCCAAATTGTTCATGTGGGGTTTCTCACCCCATATCCGGTTCGGTTCCACCCTTCCATTGCCTGCACACAAAATCTCTTTCTTTTTTTTAAAAATCAAATCGAATTCAAATTCTCTCTCTTTCTTAACACATGCATATATATATATATATATATATATATATATATATATATATATATATATTGTTAATATTTAGGTGGTTATTTTATTATTTATTTATTTATAAAAAACATTCACATAACTAAGAAAAATTAATTCATCCAAACCAAACCAATATCCAAAGGCTCCAAATTAGCAACTTTCTAGTTCAACTTGGGTGAAAAGCCAATTATTTGAAAGCTAGTACAAGCTAGCCCCACATTATTTTCAACCCTAGTGAAGTGAAAAAGAAAGTAATGGGTGAAAGAAAAATTCAAAAATGAAAATTATGGTAAAAATGAAAACATTGAAGAGAAAAATAAATAAAATTTTACCTTATTTTTGTAACTTTTTCTGATTCCTACTCAGCTAAACAACAAAAATACATACAAAGAATGATTAAAAGATTCCTATGGATCTATGTGATCTATTAAAACATGGCATAAAATTGACGCTGTTGAAAGAAACAAAAAAGATCCCGCGATACATTGATTGCACGATCTTGAGCAGCTGCT
Source organism: Psophocarpus tetragonolobus (assembly GCA_037954015.1). NCBI lineage: Eukaryota > Viridiplantae > Streptophyta > Magnoliopsida > Fabales > Fabaceae > Psophocarpus > Psophocarpus tetragonolobus. The sequence goes on from CM075690.1 coordinate 25,613,559, forward strand.
CCCCTTTCAGAGAAACCATACAAAGAAATACGGAGAAGGCATAATCTAAGAAAACAAGATAAAGGGGGCAACAACCTCAAAAAACAAACATAGTTCTCACAAGAAATCAATGATTAAAAGGATTTACCACTACTAAGATGTTTAAGACGGGGTCTAGGGTTCTGGTTCATTTCTCAAGGCGACAAGGTGACTATGGTTCCCGTTGGATTTCCAGCACTTGAACTTCAAAACGCGATTAATGTTAAGCACAAGGTCAAAACAATAATTAAAGAAATTATTAGCATACAAATTGAGAAAAAGAAAGAGTGGATATTGTGTGTGAAGGAAAGTCACCTGTTAAAACGGCAAAGAGTGCGAGGGAGATTAAGGCGATTCCAAAGAGATGAAGAGATAGACAGGGGTGGCAGAGAGGGAGCTTTTCTTCTTTATTCAATTTGTTCCTTTGGTTTGGTTTAGTAACGGTAACTCTCATAGCTTTATATATTAGTTCGTTTCGTTTCGTTTGCCGCTATTTTTTTTTTCTTAATTTTTTATTTTAAATATTAAAGTAGATTTAAACTTTTTAAAAAATTATGTTCCAAATGTAATTTTAAAAATTTTTTAAAGTTTAATTAGAAGTAAAAGTTGAATATTTAAAATTCAATTGTACATGTAAGAAATTATAAAGAATATAAATCTAAAAATTGTAAAGAAAAAAATAGTATAATAAAAAGTATAATTAAATAAGTTTTTTATCTCTAAAGTTTCACCAAAAATCACTTTTAGTCCTTAAAATTAAAAAATAATTTTTTTAGTCTCTTCAGTTTTAGTCTTTCTTTTTCAGTTAACGTCGTTAAAAGTTGTTAACAGAGAACATGTTTTACTTAGAACACAAATACGCTGAAACTTATAAATGCATAACCTTAATACAAAAAAATTAATATTCAATTATTAAAAAAATAATAAATATTAAATAAGATTTATATTTTTTAAAAAATTATCTTCCAAATTTAATTTTAAAAAATTGTAAAATTTAATTAGAAGTAAAAGTCGAATACAAAATATTTTAAAAATTCAATTGTAAAAAACATGTAAAAATTTATAAAGAATACAAGTTTAAAAAATGTAAAAAAAAATAGTATAATAAAAATTATATTTCAAATTTGTCTATATAGAGAATAGAAGTTTGAAAATATGTAAAAAAATAGTAAATGTAAAAAATAGATTTAAATTTATTTTTTTTAAAAAAAATAGCTTTGAAATATAATATTGAAAAATTTTAAAAACTTAATTAAAAATAAATTTTGAATTTTTTTAAAAAAATTCACTTGTAAAAAACATATAAGAAGGAATAAAAAAGTGATAATGAATATAAGTTTGAAAAATATAAAATAAAAAAGTAATTTTTGTTCTAAATAGTTGTTTTGAAAAAGATAATAGAAATCTATAGAGAATATAAGTTTGGAAATATGTAAAAAAATAGTAAATATAAAAAGTAGATTTAAAAGTTTTAGAAAAATTTAAATTTAAAAAATAATATTTAAAATGTTAAAAATTTAATTAAAATATAAGTTGAATCATTTTTATTAAAATATCACCATCAATATTAATATCCAAATTAGATTCCTATAACACTATAGTGTTGATAAGTTATGACACAATGTTAATATCACCATCACAACTAAAATATACCTAACACTTATTATGTGTTACATTTGGAGAAACAAAGCTAGCACATATCCAAATAAAAATGATTTAGAAAAGAACCAAGTTCTTAAGTTCATTTCTATGTGCATTGCTCAAGCTTTAAAAATGTCCAAGGATTTTTTTTTTGGTGTACAACGGAGGCATTGAGGATCAAACCTAAGTTTTCATGCATCTATCCCAACTTTCCATCATTAAGCCAAACCTAGAGGTTCATAAAGGAATTTTTTTACCACACATCAAGAAATATTGGTGCATACAAAATTTGCATAGCCAATAATGTGACTACCACTTGAAGTCTACCATAAACCCTATATTGCAACTCTTCATTTCATAGTAAAGGGAACTAAATTTAAGTTTTTACTTAAATTATTAATTAAATTGAGGCATGATGGGTTCATTATTGATGTTAATGTTCTATGGTGATATTCGATTCATAGTAGAAAGGTGGAGATGTGAGAAATAATTATTATTCTTATCAGAGAATTTTGGTTAAGTTTCAAGGAATTTTCAAAAATCTGTTTAGGAGGGGGTGCAAATGGCAAGATAAACTTACTAAATACACCCTCATGCCTTAATATTTCTTTTTCCTCCAATTCCCTTCGTCTTCTCCATTTATCTTTGTTTTCTCCATGAACTGTTTCTCTCTCTCTTTGCATGGTGGTCTAAACATTTACGAACTTAGACGTGGTCTTCCATAGCTCTTATTGCTGAGTCATCGCTATTATAGGTAAGTCTGACCATGAATCAGTGAACCTTTTTCAAATTATTTTCGATCCTGTTGTTCCTGTTAAAAGAGAATTTCTTTGAAAATCCTAATTTCTAAGGTTCCTATTTAATTTGGGATTTTTGCAATGTTCATGTGAGTTTTCTTTAGGTGGATTTCCTTTTTTTCTGCTCAGTTAACTTTGGAAAGGAGAAATAGGTAAGGGAAGCAAAATATTTGATTTTAATTTGAGAAATTATGATTTAACAGCTAAGAAGTTAATTGATTTGAGCAAATAACCTTTGGTGGAATTTATGATTTGGAATGTCTACTCTTTGAAATTGATGTTTAGTGATGATATGTGATTGAAATTGTGATAAAATGCATGTTGGAGGTTGTGAGGTTATTGGAAAATAATTTATTAAACTTTTTAATTGAATACTATGATTTTGTGAAATTGGTTATGTTGAAAATATTGATGTTTGAAATGTTTCTATTCACAAATGTTGAGAGATAGTTATTGTGATGTTGATTTTGATGAAATGGATGAATTGAAGTATTGTTGTGTATTATGAGAATTTAATGTTGGTTATTAATATGACATTAATCATAGTTTTATTGTAATGCATATGTTGAAATGCATGATGATGTTGGTTATTGATATGATGTTGGTCATAGTTATGTTGTAATAGATATCTTGTAATGCATGATGATGATGAGATGTTGTTGAACCTGTTGAATGCAGATGGTTACAAGTGGTAACTTAGCCTTGTTGTGGCACATATGTTGATAATATGGATGTTGAGCAGTGAGTTAGTGACACTAATGAGGTCAAAGTATGTACTCTCTATTGGAGAGTACACTTGTAGTCTTGCATTGTAGTTCTGGCACTCCAATGTAAGTATTCCATCATTGGGAAGTACACCTATAGTCTTGCATTAGAGGTACCTAAGAAATATGTTTGTACAACAGTTGTGTGTCATAAAGGTCAAACAAACTCTAGGTAACAATGTTGGATGAGTATGCTACTGACTTTGGTTGGTTGTTAGAAAGGTCATATAAACTCTAGACTCTAATTGTGAGAGATCTTTAGTCGCCTTGGTGTCCTACTCAATTAAGTATTTCTGAAAAGTTTTAGCTAAATGTTGTGAATCATGTTTAGGTGGAGCATAAGTGTGATTAATTGGTTGTGAATGCTTATGTTCAAGTGGAGCATAAGTGTGATTTATTGGTTGTGAGTGTTTATGTTCAGGTGAAGCATAGAAGTGATTGATTGGTTGTTTACTATCAATGAATGTGTGTTGATGGTACTAAATATAAATGTTGTGTAACTTTCATGTTTCATGACTGATGTAATGGTATATTGCATATTATGTAAGCTTATCCTTGCAATGTTTGTGTTTTTTTGTATGACTGTGATGATTATGTTGGCATAGAAGTAGATAATAGTGATAATGCAAAGAGACAAGATGCTTTGGAGTGAAGTATGTTGGATTGTGGCTGAAAGTCTCAGAGGATGTTATTTTATTGTTGAATATATATAAAAGAGTTGTGTATAAATACTGTTATTTGAATTTACAAACATTGTTATTTAGTTTATGTGACCATTATGTTTTATATGGAAGTTGTATGAACATTGTGTAAAGTGATAGATGAATTATGATATGCATGCTATAACAATGTAGTTATATATCAACAGGTGATGAACTTTAGCCTTTGTCAACCTATTTTGCAGTTTTGCTCCTGGTGAGAGATCTCGCCCAACACAAATTACACACTATTTTAGAAATAAATAGGTTTTCACCCAGTTATATGTCTCGCTAAGTGAAGTCCCTATTACTGGGCAGTTGATACAGGATCCTCGTTTGGCGAGCTACCTTAGGTCTCACTAAGCGATGAGATCATTGGGCAATATGATTGTGTGTACTATATTATATTTTATTTTGAACTTTGAAATTATTGAGATGTATGTTGTAAGATTGAGTGTAATGTAATGAAAATTTTATATCCCTAATTTTTTTGGAACCACAATTGCATGAGAAACTAATTGGATTAGATGAATTATTGGTATTAATAATATTATAATCCCAATATTTTACAGTTCAATTGATTTAGATATAAAACAATTTATCATTTTTTTAGTGTTTGTGGAGAAATTCATCTAAATAAGTCTAATGTTCATTATTATTACTAGTTAGCTTTATAATAATAGCTAATAGTTTATATTTTAAAACATAATTAACTAACAGTTTGTGTTAAACTTATTCCATAGCTAACTACAACTAACTACCAGGCTATACTCCTAACAATATGGAAAATTATTTTCTATTACTTAGCAAAAAACGAAGGAAAAAAATCGTTCCAGAGGGTAATTATTGGGAATATGATCCTTGGAAAATATTTTGCTTAAATATTTGAATAGAATCACAGAATTAGAAATCAAAGAACTACTTCTATAGATAAATACAATGCAATCGCTAACAAAGAATGTACTACGACCCCACAAATATGACATTCTCATCCAAACACCACGCACCAATCCATCTTTGCAGAGATTCTACCAACTTGATGAATTTTTAGCAAGCACAAACATTTGAGAAATCAAGTAATCATAGATAAAAAGCTTCTTCATTTTTCTACTCAAATAGAACAACCATTTCTTTCAAGATAAAATGTATGACCCTATGGTGTAGTTGAGATACCAATTTTCGAGAATTTGATGTAAGATTCTCTTGGGTCTTTGTTGCAGCTTTGCCTACAATAAAAATATACAAGTTTATAGCATTGTTAACCAATTTTTGGAGGTGGGAGTAGCAAAACAAAAACAACAACCCAAAATGTGGGGGACATAATAGCAATATTAATCCTACAAATATTGACCTTCATATTTTCCTGTTTTCCTTCTGCGACGGAAAAACTTGCATTTGAGCGGAGTTGCTTCTCCATATAGTGTTGGTAAGTTTCAAGGAAAATTTTTGCATAATCAACGAAGTGGATCCAATTAAATTCCTATAGTTTGATAGAAAATAAATATCACCATCAATGTTAATATCCAAATTAGATTCATATATCACTATAGTGCTGGTGAGTTATGATACAATGTTAATATCACCATTACCACTAAAATATACCTGACACTTATTACGTGCTGCATTTTGATAAACAAAGCTAGCCAATATCCAAATAAAAATCATTTAGAAACAAACCAAGTTCTCAGGTACATTTCTATGTGCATTGTTCAAGCTCTAGAAATGTCCAAGAATTTTTTTTTTGTTATATGGTGCAGGCATTGAGGATCGAACCTAAGTCCTCATGCATCTATCCCAAATCCCTACTATTAGGCCAAACCTAGAGGTTCACCAAGGATTTTTTTTACCAAGCATCAAGAAATACTAATGCATAAAAAATTTGCAAAGCCAATAATATGACTACCACTTGAAGTCTACCATAACCCCTACATTGCAACTCTTCATTTCAACAAAATATATAAAGCATCCCTTCATGATGCAAATTAAGTTTGCACTCTCCTTGGTCTTTCTCCTTAAGGTTCCAAGTGCCAAGAAGATGGATATGGAAGGGAAAGAAATGGAGGATGGGGCGCCACTCTAAACGAGATAAACCAAAATTTTACGAAGCTTGCCACAAGAGAAGGAATGATAAAAGGCAACTAGGAAAAGTTTCCTCTAGACTAAGGATACTCAAGACTCTTTACTATGAAAATGGCTTGATTGAGACCTTAACATTCAATTCAAAAGTCAAGAATACATGGAATGAAGGGGGTATTTATAGGTGGAGAGATGGGAGTGAGTGGTAAGGTTAGGATGAATTAACCAAGGTTAATTCTCCTAATCTTGGACCATCCAACAAGACTCGTCTTAAGCTAGATTAAGCTAATTAACCAAGGGAATCTTCCCCTAAATTAGCGCTAAAATGGAGGAGAAATGGGAGCATGTGGGCCCTTACATTTGTCATGCTTTGTGTGTTAGAAAGAGGGGTGGAAAAATGAGCTAAGAAGTGTGGAAATGACCTACACTCCCAAATATGGGTTGCACCTTTTTCTACACACGCTGCGCATAATTACTTAAGGTACCTTATTCCCTTTACAACGAAAATCGCCAAGATACAAGGCCTTAAAGAAAGGTAATCCCACACTCATAATTCCTATGACTACTAAAAATATTTACAAGCTAAATATAATCAAGACAATAGCTTAATCTTTAATGAACTCCCATTCTTGCCATGTCTTCCTCTAATCCTCCTAGCCATGGCCTATGCTAGGTGGGATTGCATAATCTCTTCCCCCTTAGAGAGCATTTGACCTCAAATTCTAAGGTCCTTCTTCTTCCTTTTCCAATCCTGCATGAAAATAAGTAAAGCAATAAGTAAATGCAGATAGATATACATAAGGGGAGTAATAGGTCTATGGTGGGACCTCTTAGAAGTGAGGTAGTGAAGGTTTGCACTAAGAGTTTTCCTCCACATCCCAACTCTTCATCCTACTCTTAATGCACTAAGGGTTAGTCTCAAAGGATTAAAAATGGGTGGTGAAACTATCCTTGGTGAATTGGAGCACTCACCCAAGAAGGCTAGATAAGCATTATACTGTTGTTCACCACATGAAAGGGTGACGGGCCTAGGGGAGGATCATTCTTGCATGGCATCTTGACTTTGAACTTGAGATTGGTTATGGTTTTGCAAAGGGTGGTGCTCAATCTCATGCTCAAATTTAGTCTCGTCATCAAGTAAAACTTGAGGTTGTGGTGCATTGTGCTCAAAGGGTATGGGCATAACCTCAATTTCCACTTGGTTAAGGGAAGAATTTTCTTCAACAAGATCCTCTTAAAGGCCAAGGGACAACCCTTTTGAAGATTATCTTCCTCCTCAACTTCATGCAAGCCTTGAACTAGAGGCTCTTGCTTAAACTCAAAGGGAAATGGTTCAAGCTCAACACTTGGAGAAGTGTTTAATGGCGCCTCTATGAGTTGAAGGTAGAGTTATTGTTCAAGTAGGAGGCTTCTTTTAAAGTCCACTTTAGTTACAAAATGGGACTCTTTTTGCACAACCTTCTTGGAAGAGGCATTTCCTTCCAACCTATCAACTATCAATACATGTTTTTTTTTTCTCTTCCTCATCCCTCTTCTTTTTCAAAAGAAGTTGATCCTTCACCACTTGAGATGGTAAAATAGGATGCAACTTAATTTTCATGTCCATGTGGGTGAGGATGATCTCATTAGAGTGACCATCATGAATAACTTTCTCATCATATTGTCACGGCCTCCCTAACAAGATGTGGGTCGCTTCCATTGGTACTATGTCACAAAGGGTTTCATCATTATAATTACCAATGGAGAAAGGAACATTTACTTGTTGGTTGACTACCAATTCCTAACTCTCATTCAACCATTAAAGCTTGCAAGGCTTATGGCGAGGAATTGGAGTCAAAGACAACTTTTCTACCAACCTTGTGCTACAACAGTTGCAACATAAGCCACTATCTACAATTAAAGAACATGTTTTATAAAAAAAAATTATATCTTGTATGAAAGATGTTCTCTCTTGGAGAAGGGCTAAGATTGCAAGGTTGGCTTCCAAGAAGTCTTATAACCATTAGCAAGTCCTCATCACAAGGATAAGAATCCTCAATATGATGCACGCTACCCCCTTCTTCCTCATTCTTACTAGAAGAGAAAAATAATTCACTTTCAATGTCTTGGCCCCTCATGATCCTGGTTTTTTTAGTGGGGCATTGAGAGGCAATATGGCCTCTCCCAAGACATTTAAAGCATTTAATACTACTAGTCTTGGATGAATGATGTGATCTTTGATGATCACGTGCCCAAAGGATCCTTTCTAATCATTTTGCTGCACCTAATAGCTTGTTGAATTGAAATTTTAATGAGGATTCTTGAAATAATAACACTTGAGTGAATAAGCACAAAGTAAGGTCACACAATTTTTAAGCAATGCATGCAACTAAAGGCAAAACAACTTAGTAGTTCCAAATACCACTGAACTAATGGTGCTTAAGGAATGATTTAGGGCTGATTTTGAAGTAAATTGATTGCTCAAATTACTAACACAATTCACCCAAGCTAAAATTCCATAAAGAGGCACCAATAGTGAAGGTAAACCAAGTGGAAAGCTACTAATAATTCAACATAAAACAAGAAACATATAAAGATTGAATTGAGCAAATATTTAAGAACAACAAAGAGATTAATATGCTTGAACTAAAAGCATAAAAGACTTAAGAGACTCAACAAGAGGTTCACCTCTTAGGAGCTCAATTCAAACTGTTTTTTAGGGCTTTTTTGTAAAAAATTTAAGAGGCTAAAACCTATGGAATTTAAATGAGACAAAATAGGAAACTAACATGACTAGTATTTGACAAAACACAAGATTAAGAAAAAATAACACACCTAAAAATAGAGCAAAAATTTCAGCAAGAGACTTAAAACAAAAGGCACAACAAAGTGGCCAAAGTTGATCACCACAATGGTGTGGAAAAATCCTCAACCATGTGGGTTTAATGGTCACAACTTCTTAGGCACACTTTAACATAAAAAACCAAGGGAAAATTAAGCAACTTGAACACAAAAATAAGATGCAAAGAAAGGGACAAATAAAATCGCATCAAATTAAATGGAACATAGGCGCGTAGATAGAAAACAAAAGCGCATATAATAGCAAGAATAAAAAGCTATACTACTAGACAATAAAGGAAATAGAGATGACAAAAAAATGAAGGACTTTAAAATAAAGAGATCAAAGAAATAAACAACAAAGCAAAAAAAAATTGAGAAAGAACGTGACTTTAGAAAGTGGCTCTGATACCACTTGATGTGATCTTTGATGATCACGTGCCCAAAGGATCCTTTCTAATCATTTTGCTGCACCTAATAGCTTGTTGAATTGAAATTTTAATGAGGATTCTTGAAATAATAACACTTGAATTTAATCCTAGAGACCATATTGGTTGAGGTTCTTACCTTTGAGTGTCCCCCTTTCTCCTTTGTGAGAGCTTCTAAGAGTTATCAAGGGACCCCTCCCTTGTGGCCTCTCCCCTTTGGCTTATCAAACATAGCATTTGTGGCACCTCACCCCATTCCTTTCCTCTCCATAAATCCATTTCCCTTCCAAGTGACCTTAGAAAGGATCCTTTGGGCACGTGATCATCAAAGATCACATCAATGAAGATCTAGTAAAGGGCTTCTTTAAGATGCACAAGATTAGACTTTTCATGCATGCTTGTGGTAGGTTCTTCTTTGGGGTGGCTCTTGGAAGAGCTCCCCATGATTTGGTCCCTATTGGTATAAGAGCGGGAAAAATGATTAGAGTACTCCTTATTTAAAGAAGTCTTCTCTTGAATTGTTGTTCTACTTTTATATAAGTTTGAACCAAATAATCTAGATTTCTAAGTGGCAAGAGTTCAACTTTATCTCTAATTTCAATATTCAAGCAACTTAGAAATCTAGCAAGGGTGGTCCTAGACTCTTTATTAATTCCCGCTCTCATCATGAAAAGCTCCATGTTTTGCCTATATTTTTCAACACTCAAATTGTGTTGTTTTAACGTTGAAGCTTATTAAGGAGTTATCTTTCATAATAAGAGGGGATGTGCTTCATCTCATAGCCTCCTTTAGATCATTCCAATAAGAAATTAGAGGGTTATGATGACACTCATTAACTAGAGTGGTCCACCAATGCATAACATACCTTTGGAAGCTTAGGGTTGCTAAGGGCACTTTTTTGTCTTCACTCACTTGGAAGCAAAAAAAGTGTTGCTCTACCTTCATCTCCTAATGAAGGTAGACTTCCACATCATCTTTTCAAAGGAAAGGTGGAAGATCTATTTTCTGGTAATTTTGATTTTGGTCTCTCCTCCCTCTAGGTCTCTTCCTTCTATCATGTTCCTCAAAATAATCACTTTCACTACTCACTCTTGATTTCTGGGACTAGACCTATAACCTCTCTTTATTTTTTTATCTCTTTCTTCTCTCTCTCCTTTTTCTTTTTCTCTTCTCTTTTTCTTTCTTCTCTCTCTTCTCTTTCTCTTTTCTCTCTTTCTTTCTTTTCTCTTCTTCTCTCTTTTTTTCATCTCTTTCTTTTCGTTCTCACTCTTTTTCTTCACGTTGTTTCTCTTCTCTTAGTTCCCTCTATTTTCTTTCTTTTTCTTTTTTCATCTCTTTTTCTCTCCTCTCTTGCATCCCGCTTTTCTTTATTTCACTCTTTTCTACCCTCCACTCTCTAAATTCATTCACAAATTTATCTAGAGTGTCTAACTTGGGGGAACCTTCTTCGTTGACACTGCTATTGCTAGATGTGTGTCAAGTCATTTTGAAAGTGTAAGGTTCAAGACTAGGATGAAAAGAACATTCCTCTCTTTTAAAATTTTTTCTCCTAAAGTGTTAAGAGCCTTTGGAATTCAAAACACTTAGCTAAAAACATGAAAGCAAGAAATGAAATTTAAAGTAAAGTTGAAGGGACTAAACCATGCACCTAAAATATGAGTTAGGGGTACCAATTCTTCATTCACACTTAAACAAGAAACTACAATTATTACTAGCAAAATAGGTGAACCTTATAGGTATCCAACACCTCTATTAAAAAATGCCTAAAAATACACCAAGAATAATGCAAGAAAAGTAAAAGAAATCTTGAAGTTGTTCCTTTTCCAAGTGCTTCCTCACAAGTGTTTGATCTCAATTGTCTTGGCCTCCTTTTCAAGTAATTCTTCCTTGGCTTAGACTAACACTTACTAAGATGCTATCGTCCTTGTGGAAGTTCAAGCAAAATAGGCACCTACTAAAGGAGAAAAACGCCCAACAAGAGACCAAGGAGAATGCAAGAACTAAACCAAGAAAAGCACTTAAGAAGAAAAGGTAAACATCCAAGTGGAAAGAATAATACAAGACAAACTCAAAGATGGCAAAAGAAAGACAAACAACAATTAAGGTGTAGAAAGAAAGTAAGGACACAAAAAGAACCTAAAATAGGTCTAGAATAGAATGGACTAAAACAAAGAAAAGGACTTAAAAGTTTCAATTATTTGCACCACTAATACAAGCAAGGCCATGACAAATTTATGATCATTCAAGCAAGATTTAAACAATTTGAGCACTCCTTTCAACACTTTAAACAACTTGAGGTGCACTAAAATTTTCTTTGTTTTTTTTATTTCTTTTAGCTCTTTTTACTAACACTTTTTTTAATTATTTTCTTTTGATTTTTCCTTTTTTTTTTGAAGAATTTTGCTACATATCTTTATTAAATTCAAAAGCAAATTTGATTAGGAGTGGAGGTAATATAAACACTTGAATTAAGTTTAACAAGAACTAGCCACAAAATTGAAATAAAAGGGCAAATCAAAGAACCAAAGTAACTTAAATGGACTAGGATTTTAGGTGATCAAAAGAATGTACCCAAATGAGAGTTTAATGGTGTTTAGGCAAGCTTAATTACTCAAGGAATTCAGCCCAATTACACACCAAACATGATCTCTCAAAGCCAAGCACACATTCACCAAAATAAACTAGTACCAATTTAAGCTACTACTAAAATTGAACAAATGAATACTAAGAAAGAATTGAGCAATATTTTTAGAAATTTTTTTTTGAAACATGCTATAATCTAAAGCATGTGGGAATCAAAGGACATAGGATCAAGAGTACTAAGTCTCTTTGATGCTCAATTCCATAAGAGGAGACACACTTTTTATGGTGAAAAATAAAAGGCACAACTAAGGAATTAATATGACAACTTGCAAGATTAAAAACTAAAAATAAATGACCCAAAATGAGCAAGAAAGTCACACCCAAAAAAGTGTAAACGCTGCTGGAAAAAACAGAATTAAAAGCACAAGAACACAATGAAAGAAGAACAAAGTGCATCCAAAGATCAACAATACAATCGTATGACTTCTTTCACAAATTTTGTGAAGTCATAACCATGATCTTCTTAGGAATACAAATGAATATTAAAGAAAATAAAAAGTTGGAAGAATTTAAAATAAATCCTAAAGAAGAACAGACAATTATTCAATAGAAAGAAGCAAAAGAAATTGAATCAACAAAATAACATAGACCAGGAAAATAAATTACAAGAAAGTAAAGGAATTAAATAGCACAAAGGAAAAGTTGGAAAAATAAATGAAGAACACTAAAAACGTTAAAAGAAAAATGACGCACAAAATAGAAGAATTAGGAAAGAAAAATTGGTTATGATACCACTTGATGCAAACCAAGTTTGCACTCCTCTTGATCTTTCTTCTTGAGGTTTCAAGCACCAAGAAGATGGATACAAAATGGAAAGAAATGGAACATGGGACGTCACTTCAAAGGAGATAAGCCAAAATTTTATGAAGTTTGCCACAAGGGAAGGAACCCTCGATAAAAGTCAATTAGCAAGAGTTTCCTCTAGAGTTAGGATACTTAAGAGTCAAGAATACATGGAATAAGGGGGGATATTTATAGGTGGAGAGGGGGGAGTGGGTGGCCCTTTTTATTTGTCATGCTTTGTGTGGCAGAAAGAAGGGTGCAAAAATGAGCTAGAAAGTGTGAAAATGACACACACTCCCAAATATGGGTTGCACCTTTTTCTACACACACTCCATATAATCACTTAAGATACCTCATGCTCTTTCAAGGGAAATGTCCGAAATACAAGACCTTAAAGAAAGGTAATCCCATGCCCCTAATTTGATGCATCCATCCCCAAGCCATGGTTTCTTAATTGTTGGAGAAGAAGGTGTCGCCTAGGATCATACTCATAGAGGTCCTTGAGGTTGAAGAAATGGAGATGGAGACTAGGAGATGTTGGTGATAAGCGCCACTTCTAGGAGAAGATAAGCCATTATAGAAGGAGGTTAGTCACAAGGGAAGAAACCCTTGATAATAACATGAAGAACTCTCACTAAAATGGAGAAAACATGAACACTCTCTAAAAATAAGATCTCTCAATTTTAGAGAAAAGTATTTTCATTCAAAATGAGTGTTAAAAAGATACATGAGGTGGAAAAATCAATCACTCTTATTCTCCACCTGAACATAAGCATTCATAACCAATCAATCACATTTATGCTCCACCTGAACATAAGCATTCACAACCAATCAATCATATTTATGCTCCACCTAAACATAAGCATTAACAACATTCAATTGACACTTCCCTCACATTGGTATCTGGTGTCTACCTGACGCATCCGATAACTAGTTAAGTTTAAGCATACTCATTGAATAGCCAATTGATGTCTGGTGTATCATCGCCTGAAATAAGGCCTTAACACTACATCATGTTGTTATCTGAGTATATCCTATGGTGTATCATCACTCAAAATAGGGCCCTAACACCAGTGTATCATCACTCGACACAAGGCCCTAACACTGCATGATCACTCGAAACAAGGCCTTAGTACTAAGATCACTTAAATATATCTACCTCCTAATTCAATATATCACCTCAAAGGCTATGTTACCTCTTTGTAATAACCCACAACACAATTCATTAATATTCCTTATTAATGAATTACAATCATCAATCATCCATAAACACAATTTCAATAACTCACAATATCAACATAGCATTTCATATGCATGTATCTCATTTCACACACATCACCACAACATGGATCATAATATAATCTATTAGCAATTATTTGCCAATTCTTGAAACAACTCAACACATCACCTATTTATTCAAAATATCCAATCACATTTCCAACAAACCATCAAATCAACATCTTTACAAAAAGTAACATTTCAAATCATCAATTTAACCAAAATTAACACCAGAATATCAATCTCTCAACATTTACAAAGAACAATCAATACATTCAACAATCATTCAAGAATAACACTTCCAAAAATATACTTCATCTCAATTACACAAAACATTCAATTTCATAAAATACTCAATCAAAGCCAAAAGTATAATCACTCAGAATCAATTAACATCACAACCTTCAACTCTTAATTTTCCAAAATAAAAGCAAAGATTTAGCTTCCCTTGCTTATTTCTCCCTTTAAAAGTTGAATTAAATAGAAATAGGAGAATTAACTCGAAGAGATATCTCAAAACCTAACAAAAATCCCAATTTTAACAAAAACCTAAGAAATTAGAATTTCCAAAGGAATTCTCCTTTTTAACGAGAACGAAAGGATTAAAAACAAATGGAAAAAGGTTTAGACAACTATGATCATACATACCTATATTGATCACCTGTCAGAATCAGGAATAATAGAAGAGATCATGTTAGATTCTGTCAACCAGAAGTTGACCATGCGAAGGAGAGAAGAAATGACCATGAGAGAGAAAATGACGGAGACAGAACACACTAAGGAAGAAGAAGCTTTCGAAGGAGAGAGAAAGATTTTGTATATATATAACACTGGAGGTCTATTTAATAAAACTAGTTTGCTAAATATAACCCCCTCCAATAACAAACTTTCTGAAAACTTTTCGAAACTCAACTAAAACTTTATGGAACAAAAGAATAATAATTATTCTTATTTTCCCATCATTCTACCATCAACCGAATGCAATAATCAAATTCATCACATCTCAATCAATTAGTAATTTAAGTAAAAACTTAAATTTAATTTCTTTCACTATTTATTCTACAAATTTATAATTTATTAAATAAACACGTCCTTACATTATTCACCACTTGAGCTACAAGTTCATACTTGTTTATAAATACAAATGCTTATGAATGGAGAAATTGTTTTAAAGAGAAAATTGGAGTAATTCAAAGAATGGAATTAACATGCTATGTAGCATAAATGCATGAATAATTTTTCAGATAAAACATACTAGTCAACATTGTGGCCAGCTCTAGCATTAGAATAAACAATTGGAGCCCAGTGAGCAAAGTTTCTCCCTAGCATCTTTCTCATAGTATAATGCAGTCTTTTTTTTTTTTTTTTTGAAGAGCAGTATAATGCAGTCTGTTGGTTTTTATTCGGATTGTATCCCACTTGTTTGCAACTATCACACAACCTTTGCAAAATATACGTGGAAATGTATAAAAAATCATCCTCAAAACTTTAGATATTGCAATAAAGAACAACGTTTAAAGCATAAAATAAATCAATGCAAAAATCTAATGTGTAAAAAGAAGTTTATGTGAGTAAGAAAGTAGTTTAAAAAATTTTGGTTGATGAAAAAAAAAAGTAATGTTTTAACATTTTGAATGTAAAACATAAAATAAAAAAAAAAGGAGTTTGAATGAGTAGAAAAATAGACTAAAAGATTAGTTGACGAAAAAAAATATTGTATAAAAAAGGAAATAAGTTTAATGTAAAAAATAATTTTGAAAATAAAATAAACAAAGAAGTTTAAATGAGTAGAAAAATAAATTAAAATATTAGCTTATGAAAAACATATTGAATTAGAAAAGGAAATAAGTTTAATGTTCAAAAAAAAAAAGTTTACATAATGCAAAAATGGAAGTTTAAAAAAATACAAAAGTTCATTATGAAAAAATATTGAAGAAGTTTAAACATGTTTAGAGTGTTAAGAAATTTTAGTGAAACAATAATATTTGAAAATTAATTTTACAAAAAATCAGAAAAATATTCAATGTGAGAAAAGAAATTCGCAAAATATATTGAAATGTGTAAAAAAATTACAAAACATTAGAACTTGAAAAAAGAATAATGTTTAAAATTTTAAAAAAATTCAATACAAAAAAAATAATGTGAAAAAAGAAGTTTAAATGAGTAAAAAAGTAAAATTTAAAAATTTTACAATTTTCAACGTAAAAAAATAATTTTGAAAGTAGATAAATAATTTAAAAGCTTACATAAATAAAAATATGAATTGTATAAAAGAAATTAAAAATTTTGAATGTACAAAAATAATGTTACAAAATAACTTTTGATGTGTAAAATATTAAAAATTTTAGATAATTAAAAAATGGTAGTTCAAAAAAATACAAAAGTTCACTATAAAAATGTTAAAGAAGTTTAAATGTGAAAAAATAATTTTTAAAAAATATTTGAAAAGATGAGAAAATTTCAATGTAAAAAAAATAATTTTTCAAAAAATATGTTGAAATGTATAAAAAATAATCTAAAAAACTTTAGATGTAAAAAAAAATTTAACATTTAAAACATTAAAAAATATCAATGCAAAAAACTAATATGGAAAAAGAAGTTTAAATGAGTAAAAAAAGTAGTTTAAAAAAATTTGGTTGATGCAAAAAAAATAATGTTTTAAAATTTTAAAATTTTCAATGTAAAAGATAAAATATAAAAAGAAGTTTAAATAAGTACAACAATAAATTAAAAGATTAGTTGATAAATAAATATATAGTATAAAAAAAGAAATAAGTTTAATATAATAAAATAAAAAAAAGGAGTTTAAATGAGTAGAAAAATAAATTAAAATATTATTTGCATTCAATGTAACAAGTTGGGTTTTTAATTTTTGAACCCAACCCAGACCCATGATAGGTCAAGTTAACCCATGGGTCTGAAACTATTTTAATAGTTCTACCTTGAATCAGTGGCGGATCTAGGATCCGAGATTAGTAAGAGAAATTTATTTTTAAAAAAATAAATCTAATAATTATATATATATATATATATATATTTATTGGAGAAAATATAAAAATAGACTTTCAAATCAGATATAAATAAAATAATAATAAATATATAAAAAATAATGAGTTAACACACATAAATAATAACTATAAATATTAAAATAGAAGATACAATTATTTATCTTTATATAAAAATATGGAAGGAGATTTAAACATATAAAATCCGAGCGCAAAATATAAAATTTTAACTAATTTTTAAATTGAGGAGATTCATGTGACTTTATTAAATTGAGGAGGTGAATTTGTCCATCCTCAAATATATAGGTCCACATATGATTGAAATAATTACATAATTATTATGGAAGATGTCATAATATTAATTACTGATTTTTAACTTTTTTTTTTCAATTACACTTAAACTAATAACAGTTAAAAAAATTATTTAATAGACTTTTTAGCAAAAAAATAGATACTTTTGAAATGCTCGCGAAATACAATAACCAATGAAACTCTAAAAGTTTTACCATTAAAAAAAAAAACTAAATATACGAGAAAGAACTAATAAATTGAATTCCACAACGACCACAATTTAGTAAAATCAAACAAAAGATATTAATTGAAGTTTGCTTTCCTCCCAATTCTTCCCAAAAGAGAAGTTAAAATTAAGTGAGATGAGTTTTAATCCTCCATTTCCTCATCTTATTTCTTAAAAATTAAATTAAATAACATTTTCTTTTTTTTAAGTTGCTCCCTCTATTGATCGATAGATCAAAGGCCTCTCCCGTAGAATCAGTGACTCTTCTAATATTAGTTATTGAGATGGTCGCCATCTCTCTCACGACTGGAATGATTATCCCCTATCTCCCTCTCTTCATATGTCTCTCCTACCATTAAGATGTGAAATAATAACAGGCCACTTCTTCATTCATAACATATATACGCTATTGAACATATATATGAAGCTACCGAAAAGGTCAAATGGGATAAGTCAACTTATTAGGCAGCCAAATAGCTTGTTACATATGATAATTATAATTATAGACTGCTGAATGCCACCCTGAAATTTCTAATTGCGTCCCTTAGACAGCAGAGAAGGTATGCTCTGTTCATTCCTGAAGAAGTTAAGAGGGTCGACCTTAGTCTTGACATATGCCAATCTATTGAAGTTGTTCTTGAAATACTTAAAACCCCAAATACTGGCTTTCTTATAACTTGTGTATCCTTTATTATTTATCCCAATGTCAAGGTCTCTATAATTGACATATGCAGCCCTAGGAGACTTTGAAACGAAAGGTTCCATATAACTGTAAAGTCTTCTTATCCAACTCATGTGTTTTTGTGCTATCTCATACCCCTCTTGTAGCCATGGCACCGAGTACCGAATTATGTATAAGTTTCCTGATCTGTGGGGAAATGGAGTTTCGGAGTCTGGAATCTTATCCATTATGCCCCCAAAAGGAAAAAGTTCCATCAGTGCACCTTCAGCCCCATCTTCATAAAACATATGCCATAACCCTTCTAAGCCAAATTCAGGAATGGGATTCATCACAAAATCAGATTTTGCCTTGAAAGAATCCGTTATAGGTTGACTTCTGTTCAACAAAGCTTCACGGCTTGAGAATCCCAAAAAATAAAGAACTGATTCTATCCAGGCCATCTCTATACAGTCTTCTCTCTTCAAATCAAGTTCTGGAAAGTTCTCTTGCATCAAGTGAATGAGCTGATCAATACCTCCAAAAAACGTGGATTGGAATAAGGCTTCTATTGTTGACTCATCCTTTTTACTGGAATTTACACGGTGTAATAAAATACCAAGGCCTATGTTCTCATCAAGTTTACTTGCCACGAGTTGCCACTTATGAACAATTTTGGTTGCGTTTTGTTCCAATGTTTTGGAAACCCTGAATACCGTCACAGTTGGTGGAACTGGAACTAATTTTATCTTCCATGCAAGGATGACTCCAAAGCTTGCACCTCCACCCCCTCTAATAGCCCAGAACAAATCCTCGCCCATGGCTTCTCTGTCAAAGAGCCTACCTTTCACATCAATTATGTGAGCATCAATTACATTATCAGCAGAGAGGCCATATTTACGCAGCATGAATCCATAGCCACCACCACTTAATAGCCCACCAATTCCTACAGTGGGGCAGAAACCTGCTGGAAAGCCAAGAGTTTTACTTTTCTCACTAATCATATAATAAAGTTCACCAATATTTGCTCCTGATTGAATCCATGCGCTGCCTTTTTTAACATCTATCTCAATTTCTCTGAAGTTTATTAGATCAACAACTACAAATGGAACTTTAGAAACATAGGAGAGACCCTCAAAATCGTGGCCAGCACTTCTAATTCGAATTTGCAAGCCATGGTGCTGGGAACAGATTATGGCTGCTTGAATGTGGCAAACTTCCTTAGGTGTAATAATGGCAAAGGGTTTTGGAGTTGAGTTGGATGCAAATCTGAGGTTTTGAATGGAAAATTTAAGTATAGACGAGTAGGAGGAGTTGGTTTTAATGTACACAACCTTAGAGATTGAACTGGAGTTGTTGGAATAACTATAAAGACATTGAACAAAGTTTTCGTCAGTTTTAACTGCAGAAGATGTAAACGAAGAAACAAGGGCAATTACAACAACAGAAAAAAATGAGCTTAGTGGCATCATTTTTTTTTGTTGGTGGGTATTGGAGGTGGCTATGGGAGGATTATTGGTCCCGTATTTATATTATGATAACATAAGAATGTAAACTGAAGATTAGTTGTTATTAAATATTTGAGTAAAGTAAAATAACATTTAATATTATTTGTATTTCTACTATTTTAACTATTATTTTCGAATTTATAAATAAGTGTTGTGTTAGTGTAAAGTTGGATATGAACATAGATATAACTTTTTAAATATATATAAAAAGTGTTAACGTATTGTTTTTAAATTTAAAAAAATATTAATAAAAATAAATAAAATTATATATAATTTAATAGAAATCGAGGGACATATCTAAATATTGTGAAGAAGTCAATCACCTTGAATCGCCATGAAGAACGGAGTACCTAAACATAAAATGATAAAATAACTAACATTACTTTCAATGTCCGGCTGCGCGGTGACCATTAATTGTAAAATAATTAAATAAAACGTGTTTATTTTCAAAGATAAAGCATTTAAAATAAAAAGAGTTGCATTTAAAATAAAAAGAGTTATATTTACATAGTAGGAATGGAACCGGCGGATTTTGAAAAATAAATAAAATTAAAGAGTTAAAGAAATAACAAATGAAGTTAAAAATATAAAATGCGAAACACACGTTGACATGTGACAATATTTATAACGACTACCAAACAGTTTATATATATATATATATATATTACACAAGGTATTATTATAATAACTTTTACAGTATTATCTATTTGTTTTCATTACATGATTCATTTTATATCACTCCTCTATCTTCTTTGGCTGTATATCTCTCCACAATTATATATATATATATATATATATATATATATATATATATATATATCAGTTTTGATGTACTGATAATTTCTCCACAAAAGCGTATCATCCACTTTACTGCTAATATAAGTTAGTCTGTTGTCAGATGTAGAAAACATTGCTAAATATGTACGCTAAGTAGGTAGAGCTTTTCAACATTATTAAAACATTTTTGTTTACATTTATATAAAAGAAAACGAGTGTCGAATTATCGTCAATAGGAGGTAATTAGGTAAAAAGGTTTGATGATATATGTTACATAGAACAAAAGATTTTGATAAGAGTGAAAAATAACAACATATAAGAAGTGCTTTCTTGATCTGATACGACTAAACAAAGAAAAACATAAAAATAACTCATGCTACAAAATATAAAACATAAAAGAGTGAGATGTTAACGGTATATACGACATCATTTATATGAATTCAATTGAACCGCTTTGATAATCTTAACTTTGATAATCACCTAAAAATATTATTTTAAGTCTTTCATGTGTGATACATATTAACAAATAATATAAAGGATCACATTTGACACATTTTTTTTGCTTCACTGGCTAAGTCTAAGAATTAATGATAATGTACTCACACCTTATTGTGGAAGGTCATATACAACTCCCACCAAGTACATAATGTCTATCAAACTTGAGAGAAGCAGGACGAGTGTTTGGTGGATCTAATGCGTGCTCTCCAAGAAAGGCTCCTATCACTAGGGTCATGATTAGGAGAATAGAAGAAGATATGATTAGAGTAAAGGGTGGAAGATCTCACCTCCATATGACCATCAAGTTATGCAAGTCATGATTTATTTACTTGTAATTTTTCTTTTAGGAACCTAGGATTTTATTTTGGACATGTATTAGTTCATTTAATTTTCTAGGAGGTGTCTTTGTAATAAGAAGGAGTAAGATTAGCTTTTGGGTCTTTATTTAGGAAATAAGAGGGTAGTTTGATAATTACATCCTCTTTTCCTAAATAAAACCCAAAACTAATAAAGGAGTAATCTTGGCCCTTGGATGAGGTAGCTTGAATTCTCATCTAAAGGAAGGGATTGATTGGACTTTGGGTTTCAATCCTCCTCCCTTGGATGACTCCTTTTAATCGTAGCCCTTCCTTTTCTTCTTGACTTGTCCAAGAGGTTAGCTCCCCCAATAAAAAGGTGCTCCTTCACACTCCTGTATTTTTTACACTTTGTTGAATGAAAGCACCCTAGTTGACTGAATTTCTCTCTTAGTGTCCCTCCCCCTCTCTTTGAGAATTCCTTAGGTTTTTATCAAGGGTTCCATCCCTTGTGGCAAACCTTCCCCATTAGGCTTATCTTATCCTTAAGTGGCGCCTATCACCCTCACTTCTTACCTCTCCATAAACCATTTCACCAAAGAAGAAAACCTCTAGAAAAAGATCAAGGGAGGCATGCATCATTTGGTATCTAGAGCATTGGTTCTAGAGGTCTAAATTTTCTTCCTACCTCATTTATTCTTTGCGTTTTTTTTTATTGTTCTTGCCTTTAATTTCCACAATTTCTTTCTAGCTTTCATTGTTGTTTATTATTTCCACTTATGTCTTGAGTTTATTGTTTTTATTTGCAGTTTTCTTTGTTTCTCCTTGCGCCATTTATTTTTTGCTTGATGCAATTTATATTGTTCTTTTCTTTGCATCTACGTCTCTCCCATATTCATTAATTTCCGCTTAAGCTTTGAGTTGGGTGCTTTCTTGCTTGAATTTTGGTTTTGAGAATTTCTTGCTAAAAATCCGTGCCGTTGTGGTGAATTCCACAATCTTGTGGTCAAGAAATTTAGACCAAATTCTTGTGTTTCCTTGCGCCTAGTTGCCTTGTTTTTGCCTTATTTTTAGCTTTTATTTTTCACTTTTATACTCTTGTGTAGTTGTCTATAAGTCATGTTTATAGTTTCCCATTTTGTCTATTAATTCCTTTTAAGTTTAGCCTCTTTTGTTTTTACAAAAAAAACTTTTGAAACTTCTTAAATTGAGCATCATAGAGGGTCATACCTCATGTCTAAGTCTCTTTAGAGGTTCATGTGCTTCTAGTTTTAAGCATATTCTTAAAAAAAAATTCCAAAATAGTTGCTCAATTCCCTTTGTCTTTATTTTCCTTATACGCATAATTAGTAGCTCATTTGTGTTGTAAAAGTAGTTCTTATTTGTGGATGCTTTCACCTAAGCTATAAGTTTGGTATTTGTGTTCAACAAATTACTAAAAATTTAACAAAGTTTGAGTCCAGTGGCACACCGAACTACTAAACCATTAACACATCTATAGCTACTTTGCATTTTGAAGTCATTTTTAGTAGTACCTAAATTGTTGCTTTTAATTTTCTTTATTGTTCCAAGCACATAACTCTTTGTTATTAAGCACTAAATTCACAATCAAGTTAGGTTCATCTAGTAAATATTCAAAAAAAAAAAAAAAACAAGAGAACAAAGTCTAAAATAAAATACAAAAAAAACAACGAAGGATTAAAAAAAAAAGAAGAAGAGAACAAACAAAAGAAAAGAAAGTTTGAAAAATTCATTTGATGTACCTAACCTAAAATTAGCAAGTGCTTCAACTTTGAACTTGGAACCTTAAAAGAAATTTTATTACTTTTGGTATACTATAACTTAATATTTGTGTCTTTCTACTCTTTAATCTAGTGTCATTCTTAGGTATTCTATTGTGTGCTTTCTTTCTTTTGTTTACTTTTTAGTTGTTGCTTGTATTTTAAATCATCTTTCTACTTTGTCTTATATACTTTTACCATTTGGTTAAGTATCCTTTTGATTGTATTATCTTTTATTGGTTTTTGAGTTTCTATTCGCACCTCCTCTTGCTACTTCTGGTTTTTTTGGTTTGTGTGTTAGTGTCACTTTTGGGGGAAAGCTTAAATAAGGAGCTTACCACAAGGGTAGCATATTTTGGAAGGTTGGACTAAGAGCCTAAGGGATCAACTCAAAAGGAAACACACCTAGCCGTGAAGACTTTGATTTGAGGGAGCATTTGGACATTCATTTTTTGAAGACTTTACTTTTTCTTTAATTTGGGTGTATTAATTTTGTAGTTGGGAGTTTGAGTGCCCATAAGGCCCTCCATTTGATTGTAATAAGATTTAGTCAATTTTTTTTAGTTTCTCAAAAATTAGGTGAAGAAGGAAGAAGTGGTACACTTCCTTCAACACCTTAGGAGCTCGCTTTAGATCCCATCTCTTTTGAATTTTTGCTTTAAAATTCTTGCTTTATTTTTCTTGTTCAAAGAACTTAGAAGGCTAAAGATTTCCAAAGACTCATCAAGCCATTTTAGGTAAGAAAACACAAAAAGAGAGAAATGTTTGTTTGGAAAAAGTTTTTTGGCCTACCTTAGTCTCTTAGCATTCAAGCACAATGACATCACACACTCACTCTAGTGCTCGTGATAGCCAATCATCAAACAAGAGTGTAAACCAAAGAAAAGTTTCTAAGGATTACACTCTAGAAAACTTAAACATGGATTTTAGAGAGTGGATGGCAAAAGAGTAAAAGAGGAAAGAAGAAAAAAGGAGAGAAAAGGAAGCCAAGGAGAAAATAAAAGCAAAAGAAAGAGAAGGAGAGAAAAGAAAAAAAAAAAGATAAAGAAGAGAGAAGATTAAGAGAAAGGAGAGAAGACCAAGAAAGAAAGGAAAGAGAAAGAAAAAAGAAAGAGAAGAGGAAAAAAGGAAGCATGAGAGTGGTGAGGATTATAAAATGAAAGGAATAGTCATAGGTTCATCCTCAAGATGCAATAATAAGAGTGAAAGTGAGGAAGAATATTATAACCATTCTAGAAGACATTCCCATTCATCCATGCACAATAATGGGGCCCCTCCAAGGGAGCCCAAAGTTTATCTCCCCCCATTTCATGGGAGGGAGGATGTGGAAGCCTACCTTGATTGGAAAATCAAGGTAGAACAACTCTTTACCTGCCATGAGGTAAGAGAAGAAAGGAAAGTTCCTATGGCAACCCTTAGCTTCCAAGGGCATGCAATGCATTGGTGGGTTGGGTTAACCAATGAAAGAATTTGCACTAATATACCTTCAATAAAATATTGGAATGATCTTAGAAGTGCTTTAAGGAGAAGGCATACACCCTCTTGGTATGAAAGAGATCTTTTGGAAAGACTCCAAAGACTAAGGCAAACCAACCTTAGTGTAGAGGAGTATAGACAAAGGATGGAACTTCTTATCTTGAGACGGGTATCATTGAAGAACTCAAGGCCACTATAGCAAGATTTTTGTGTGGGTTGAGCACCGAAATTCGTGACAAAGTTGAGCTCTTCTCATACAATAACCTTAATGAGTTGGTCCAACTTTGCATCAAGGTGGAAAATCAATTGCAAAGAAAAAGCTTTAAAAAAGACCATCCTCCTTATGTAAAGAGGGACCAACCAAAGGGGAGTTCTTCCAAGAGCTACCCCAAAGAGGGACACTCGAAGCATCACAAAGAGCATCAAGCATCACATTTAGAAAGAACGCCCCTACTGCTAACTCTCAAGAGAAAGTTAGTAGTATCAAATGCTTTAAGTATCTTGGGAGAGACCACATTGCCTCTCAATGCCCTACTAAGAGAAACATCATCATGAGGGCCCAAGATGTTTATAGTAGTGAGTCTAGCTCACCTTTCTCCTCTAGTGAGAGTGAGGAAGAGGGGGTCCATGCATACAATTCTAACTGTGATGAGACTACTTATGCATATGAGGGAGACCTCTTGATGATATGAAGGCTTCTTGGAAGCTAACCTTTGAAATATCCTCATCTCAAAGGGAGAAAATATTTCACACCAATTGCAAGGTGAATGATAAAATATGCTCTCTCATTGTAGATAGTGGGTCATGCTGCAACTGTTATAGCTTAAGGTTGGTAGAAAACCTAGCCTTGACCCCACTTCCCCACCCTAAGCCTTACAAGCTTCAATGGCTCAATGAGCAAGGGGAAATGGAGGTCAATGAGCAAGTAAAGGTTCCAATTTCCATTAAGTCTTATAAAGATGAGATCCTATGTGACATAGTCCTAATGGAAGCTGGTCATATCTTGCTAGGAAGACCATGGCAATTTGATAAACAAGTCATACACCATGGTCATTCCAATAATATCATCCTCACTCATAAGGATAAGCGTATTAAATTGTGTCCTCTCACACCTTCCCAAGTGGTGGAGGACCAATTCATCACGAGGCATAAGAGAGATGAAGAAAAAAAAATAGGAAAAACAAAGAAAAAGCTTTACCCTTAAAGCGTGAAAGGGGTAAGGAGGATGAGTTGGAAGTTGGTGCCCCTTCCAAAAAGGTAATTAGCAAAGGGAGTCTATTTGCTACAAAATTGGATTTAAAGGAAGCTCCCTTGACTAATAAATCTTTCTATCTCCTCCTTTGCAAAGAGGCATCCCCCGTTTCTTCCCCCTTTACTTCTTCCCCCTCTAGTTATAGCACTGCCATAGAACTTGGACATGAGAACCTACCTCAAGAGGTTCAAGAGCTTTTAAAAGAATTTGGTGATATATTCCCTAATGAAGTTCCCAAAGGTCTTCCTTCTATTAGGGGTATAAAACACCAAATAGATTCAGTACCCGGGGCTAGCCTGCCTAATAGGCCTGCTTATAGGACTAACCCGTGGAAACCAAAGAAATTGAGTCTCAAGTCCAAGAACTATTGAAGAAGGGTTGGGTTCAAGAGAGCCTCATCCTTTGTGCTGTACCAGTCTTGTTGGTGCCTAAGAAGAATGGACAATGGAGGATGTGCATTAATTGCCAAGCAATCAATAACATCACCATCAAATATAAGCACGCTATCCCTAGACTTGATGACATGCTTGATGAGTTGCATGGGGCTCAATGTTTTTCAAAAATTGACCTTAGAAGTGGTTATCACCAAATCCACATCAAGGAGGGTGATGAGTGGAAAACGCTTTTAAGACCAAATTTGGGCTTTATGAGTGGTTAGTAATGCCCTTTGGGCTTACTAATGCCCCAAGCACCTTCATGAGGCTTATAAATCATGTCCTTAGGGATTGCATAGGTAGGTTTTGTGTTGTTTATTTTGATGACATCTTAGTGTATAGCAAGAGCCTAGATGAACATATAGGTCATCTTAGGCGCGTCTTTTGCATTCTTAGGTCACACCAACTCTATGGAAATCTTGAAAAATATTTTGTGTGGAGAGTGTGGTGTTCTTAGGATTTATAGTTAATAAAAATGGGGTTCAAGTTGACCCCGACAAATTCAAAGCCATCGAAGAATGGCCTACCCCAAAAAGTGTGAAAGAGATCAAGAGTTTTCATGGTCTTGCGAGCTTTTACAGGCGCTTTGTGCCTAACTTCTCCACACTTTTCTCACCAATCAATGATTTGGTGAAGAAGGATATTCCTTTCCTTTGGGGTGAAAAACAATAAAAAGCTTTTGAACTTATTAAAGAGAAACTGACCCATGCACCAGTTTTAGCTCTTCCTGACTTTTCTAAAACTTTTGAGCTAGAGTGTGATGCATCGGGAGTGGGTGTGGGACCTGTGTTGTTACAAGGTGGTCATCCCGTGGCTTATTTTAGTGAAAAACTAAATGGAGCCACCTTGAACTACCCCACCTATGATAAAGAGTTTTACTCTTTGATAAGGGCCCTTCAAACTTGGGAACATTATCCTATACCCAAGGAGTTCGTCATTCATAGTGACCATGAATCACTTAAGTATTTGAAGGGTCAAGGCAAGCTTAATAACAGGCATGCTAAATGGGTAGAATTTCTTGAGACTTTCCCTTATATCATAAAATACAAGAAAGGAAAACATAATGTGATGGCTGATGCTTTGTCTCGTAGACATACCCTTTACACCACCTTGAGTGCAAAGATTCTTGGATTTGATAATATTAGAGAAATGTACCTTTCTGATAAGGATTTTGGATCCATTTATACTGTCTATACATCTGCATGTAAAACCCAAAATGGGTTCTTTATGAGTGAGGGGTACCTTTTCAGACTTTGTGTACCCCAAGGATCTATGAGAAATCTGCTGACAAAAAAGAGCCATGAGGCTGGGTTCGTGGGGCATTTTGGAATTAACAAAACTCTTCTGCTTTTACAAGAAAAATTCTTTTAGCCCCATATGAAGAAAGACATCTATAAACATTGTCGTAGATGCATTGCTTGCTTGCAAGCTAAGTCTAAGACAGTGGCTCATGGATTGTACACACCCTTACCTGCTCCTTCTGCACCTTGGTTGGATATTAGTATGGATTTCATCCTTGGCCTGCCTTGAACCCAACAAGGTGCAGACTCTATCTTTATGGTGGTAGATAGATTTTCAAAAATGGCTCACTTTATACCATGCCACAAGATAGATGATGC
The DNA here is from genome assembly GCA_037954015.1 of Psophocarpus tetragonolobus. Lineage (NCBI taxonomy): Eukaryota > Viridiplantae > Streptophyta > Magnoliopsida > Fabales > Fabaceae > Psophocarpus > Psophocarpus tetragonolobus. The sequence continues at coordinate 25,641,323 of CM075690.1, forward strand.
GAGCAACATCGCGAGACTTTTCTTTAAAAAAGTTGTTTGTTTACATAGAATTCCCCAGTCTATAGTCTCTGATAGAGATGTGAAGTTCCTTAGCCACTTCTGGAAAACATTGTGGGCAAGGCTAGGAACTAAACTCTTATTTTCTACCACATGTCACCCCCAAACTGATGGGCAGACTGAGGTAGTAAATAGATCTCTATCTACTATGCTTAGGGCACTTATTCGAGGAAATCACAAGTCTTGGGATGAATACCTACCCCATATTGAGTTTGCATACAACGGGTGGTTCAAATGACCACCAAGCATTCTCCCTTTGAAGTTTTTTATGGCTTCAACCCCCTCACTCCTCTTGATATCTTACCTTTACTACCATTCCCTTCTTCTGTTCACAAAGAAGGAATAGCAAGAATGGACTTTGTTAAAAAATTACATGAGAGGGAAAAGGCCAACATTGAACATCATTCGAAGGAGTATGCTAGTAAAGCCAATAGGAGCAAGAAAGAAATTATCTTCAATGAAGAGGATTGAGTATGGCTTCATTTGAGGAAGGATCGCTTCCCTACTCAAAGGAAGTCCAAGCTTAGCCCCTGAGGAGATGGTCCCTTTCAAGTCCTCAAGAGAGTGAACAACAATGCATACATATTATATCTCCTTGAGGACTATGGTGTCAGTACTACCTTTAATGTTTGTGATTTGATCCCTTTTATAGGTACTGATGAAGAAGAGGAGGACCTATCAGATTTGAGGTTAAATCCTTCCCAAGAGGGAGGAGATGGTCCTTTTCAAGTCTTCAAGAGAGTGAACAACAATGCATACATATTAGATCTCCTTGAGGATTATGGTGTCAGTACTACCTTTAATGTTTGTGATTTGATCCCTTTTGTAGGTACTGATGAAGAAGAGGAGAACTTATCAGATTTGAGGTCAAATCCTTCCCAAGAGGGAGGAGATGATGCATGCTCTCCAAGAAAGGACCCTATCACTAGGGTCATGGCTAGAAGAATAGAAGAATACATGACTAGAGTAGAGGGAGGAAGATCTCACCTCCATATGACCATCAAGTTATGCAAGCCATGATTTATTTACTTGTAATTTTTCTTTTAGGAACCTAGAATTTTATTTTGGACATGTATTAGTCCATTTAATTTTCTAGAAGGTATCTTAGTAATAAGAAGGAGTAAGATTAAATTTTGGGCCTTTATTTAGGAAATAAGGGGGTAGTTTGATAATTACATCCTTTTTTCCTACATAAAACCCGAAACTAATAAAGGAGTAATCTTGGCCCTTGAATGAGGCTGCTTGGGCACCAATTCTCATCTAAAGGAGGGGATTGATTAGACTTTGGGCTTCAATCCTCCTCCCTTGGATGACTCCTTTTAATCCTAGCCCTTCCTTTCCTTCTTGACTTGTCCAAGAGGTTAGCTCTCTCTATAAAAAGGTACTCCTTCACACTCTTGTATTTTTTACACTTTGTTGAATGAAAACACCCTAGTTGGCCAATTTCTCTCTTAGTGTCCCTCCCCTTCTCTTTGAGAATTCCTTAGGTTTTTATCAAGGGTTTCATCCCTTGTGGCAAACCTTCCCCATTAGGCGTATCTTACCCTTAAGTGGCGCCTATCACCCTCACTTCTTACCTCTTCATAAACCATTTCACCAAAGAAGAAAACCTCTAGAAAAAGATCAAGGGAGGTATGCATTACAATCCTTTCTCTAAAACACAACCTTCATCTTGGCATTGTAATATATAGCAGCTCATTATGATTTTATTTTAAACTTATTATTTCTTTGTATCTTTTAAGGGTAAAATATTGAAAAACGACACCATAATTTTGTTGCTAATTTAATCCTATATAAAATTAAAGAAAAATGTTAAAAATTTCATTAGCTTTTTATTAGACACTATCTTTGTAAAAATTTCTTGAAAATTATTAACTTTATTGTATTTTAAATAAATAAAAAAGAAAGTAAGATAAACTACCGTTGATTATTTTTAAAAAAAATATTGTCAATTATATAGAAAGAGTTTCTTAATAAAAATTTGCTATCAGTCCTCAAAATCTAAATTCCCAATTCAAATATATATCTATTAGTTTTATAGGTTATTATTATTTACACCCAATTCAAATATATATCTAACATGTAATCATGACTTTCTATTTATGTGACTTTTAAAGTAATAATAAGTAAAGTCAACAAATGTAAGATGAATCAAGAGTTAGAATTAAATGTCAATATAAAATTTTTACACTAACAGTATATCAATTAAACTCTTTTATATATATATAGTCTATAAAGAGGCGCAAAAATTAATATGACAAAAATATAGGCTTCCCATACTAAACTACTTCAACAACATAATAATACAAAATAAAATAAATGAATAATTAATAAAGAACCACTTCTATTTTATTGTTGTCGCACATGTGAGAATGAAGAATCTTTCAAAGTTTGAAACAAAAAATTAATTAATATGAATTATAATAAGTTGAATCTTTAATAAACAAATTAAGACTTACGTTCCTTAATTTTTATCATTTCAAATAAATATCAATTTAATTTATGTGTAAAACAACCGGTCAATATTTTGTAAAAGTGATTATTATTAAATAATTATTTGTTAAAATATAGATATTTAAAAACTAAACAAACATTATGTCTGTATAATAATGTACTGGTTTAATTAAATGTACTATATGAAATCATTTATACTGGATTGAATAATTGTTAAAACTATTTATAATTTTAAACTGCACAACTTTTTTTTTCTGATAATCTCAAGAATGGTTTGTATTTGGAGAGAAACTTATTAGAAAACATTTCTAAATATGCACGGATAATAAAATAGTCCATAATATTTTCATAAAAAAATTTATGTTTTTTGAAAAAATATAATAATCTCTTAACAAAAAAATTCAAAATACCCAAAGTTTCTATAAATTATGACTACTTTCTACCTAGGCCAATCTATTATCTCTTTAATTTCTTATAACTTTTTATCTTCAGTTTATGAAAAATAAATTGTCTTTTGTGTGTGATTATATTTCTACTAAAAATTAGTTTTAAAAAACACTACCATTAAAATTTGAACAAAGATCTTTATATTTCTAGAAGAGTTTAATTAATATGCATTAATAGTATAAAATTTTATACGGTCATTAAATTATAATCATTCGTTTATGATAAGTTTATTGGCTTTATTTATTCATATTTTAAAATTCATATAAATATAAATATATATATATATATATATATATATATATATATTTCACAAAGAAGGGCAGAAATTAATATAACAAAAATATAGGCTTCACATGGGAAACTACTTCAACAACATCATAATATAAAATAAAACAAATGAATAATTAACAAAGAACCACTTTTATTTGATTGTTGTTTCACATGTGAGAATGAATAATCTTTCAAAGTTTGAAAAAAAAAATTAATTAATATGAATTATAATAAGTTGAGTCTTTAACAAACAAATTAAGACTTACGTTCCTTAATTTTTATCATTTGAAATAAATATCAATTTAATTTATGTGTAAAACAACCTATAAATATTTTGTAAAAGTGATTATTATTAAATAATTATTTGTTAAAATATAGATATTTAAAAATTAAACAAACATTATGTGTGTATTATAATATACGGATTGATTTGGTTTTGTTTTTTAATTTTTTATAGCTTCACCTTTTCCATGGTGTCACCAACTCTTCTCCAAGATGAAATGTTGAAATGGATCTTCTTCAAGGGCTGAAATAGGTGTGAAAATGGAGCTTATGATGGGTGAAAGTGGTTCATGAAAAATGGAGACAAAAGAATGGTGTTTTGGGTGGTGGTGGTTGGATGATGTCTCTTTGGCTAGCTCACTTCACTTAGAGAGGGTGAAGGTCAATCCTAGGGAGACCCAAGCTCCTTCTAAGGTAGAGAGGAGAGGAAGGGGGCCACGAGATCCCTAAATGACTAAGGAAGAGGAATGATGAGGAAAACTCTCTCAAATATCCAATATATCCAAAGTGACTACATGTAGTCTAACCTAGGGTATTTAAAGAAAGGGTGGGAGGCCTCTAGGCTATTTGTACGAAAATTTGAGAGCTAAATGCCTCTCAAATGAACCCTAAATGAACCTCAAATGAAATGTAGGTCCCTCCCCCCTAAATGACTAAAATACCCTTGTGTCTAGAAAATGAAAGAAATGGACTTTTGACCTCACAAGTCAAGGTTTAAGTCCCAAAATAAATCCTAAACTAATTTGCCCCATAATACAAAGGCTAAGTAAAAATACACAATGAAATCCTAAGTGATTAAGGTTCCCCAAAATGCAAGGGAAAAATAAGGAAAACAAGCAAAACACTAGGTAGATGCACCAAAGTCTGCACATGTGATCATCAATGCTCTTGGTGTAGTATGACCTTCCTCTTCTTCTATTTTTCTTGCCATTGACCTTGTGATGGGTCCTATTTGATGCCTCAAGGATGGTCCTTCATCAATTTTTGAAAAGAGTTTTTAAAAATAGTTTTCAAAAACTATTTTCTGTAAAAAGAGAAAAAAAATCCTGGTTGGTAAGTGTTATTTAAAAACCATTTTTAAAATATAAAATGAAAAACTTTTTTATATTTATTGAAATATCATTAATGAAAAACAAAAAATAACATATTTTCATTGTATTTTGAGTTTTCAAAACAAAAACAGAAAACTGAAAAACAAAACTACTTAAAGTTGTTCCTGTTTTTTAGTTTTTAAAAACTAAAAACCATAACTATTTTCGAAAACTGTTTTAAGAAAACAGTAACCAAAAGAGTTTTTTAATTTTTAAAAACTAAAATACCAAAAACAGTTTATAAAACTGTTGCCAAACAAGTAATTATTCTGTTCTTCATTCTATAGAAGGCTTTAAGGCACCAAGCCTTAATGGTTTTCAGGCTATGTTTTATCAGACTCAATGGCAATATGTGGGGGATGATTTGGTTAATCTTGGGTAGAAGATATTTAGGAATCCCAAGTTTATTATATAATTGAATGACACCTTGATAGGATGAAATATAATGTTGAATGATAGAAAAAATAAACTAGAACGTTCACTAAACTAAGATAAAGAAGATTAGGATTTTTTGGAAAATAACTCTATATTGACAATCATCTTCTGAGGTAAGTAAAGGGTTTTGTCCCTTGGGTAAAGGAAAGGGCAGACATTTATCCAATGGGTGTTCACTAGGTGCCTCTTTTGTGCCCTATAGCGATTCAAATTGCACGTTGGGTAAGGAGCTATCTCACATGGACGATCCTAGAGTGTGGATTTGGCCATTGATCAACGTTGTAGATCTATCCGAAGTCTTTGAATTAGAAGGAGAAATTAAAGGGGTTTGAACTACCCCTTTACTCGAGTTCAAAGATTCACTCGAGTTTTTTGGGAGAGGGAGATGCACGTTCTCTGGTGGAGTCACAGGTCCTACTTGTCTAGCGGCAGAAGGTCACAACTCTTGGACAGTGGCGATGAGTCATGGTATGCGCGTAACAGCGATACATGGACAATTGGGCTGATTTTGGAGTCTGGTAGGAGACAGAGTTCATAGGAAACCTTGCCCACTTTTCATTTGATCTTAAATGGACCAAAGTACCATTTTAAGAGTTTCGCAAAGGGACGGTGAGCCACGGTTGATTTTCAATACAGAGTTAGATGAAGCCACACAAACTCACCCTCCATGAAGGTAATGTTAGGACCTAGCAACATGGTCTGCAATGCTTAGAGGGGCTCACCCATACAAGGCCAGAAAAGGGGACATATCGATGGTCGACTGATGCGCCGTATTGAACCCATATTCAGCGAGATGGAGGAATTTAAACCATTGCTTTGGATGTTCACTGCAAAAGAATTGAGGGTAAGCCTCTATGCTTCTGTTGACGACTTTTGTTTGATCATCTAGTTCTAGGTGATAAGCGGTGCTATATTGTAACTTGGTCCCCTGTAATTTGAACAACATTTTCCAAAATTTTCTTAGGAACAAAGGGTCGCGATCGAGGTGATGGTCTTTGGAAGGTCATGGAGATGGCAAATCTCAACTGAAAAGCAAGCCGCTAGGTCTTCTGCCATAAAGTGAGATGGAAGGGTGACGAGCTGGACTAACTTGGAAAGACGGTCGCAAATCACCCGCATTACTGAGTGGACGAATGAGCCTAGTAAATGAGTTATGAAATCCATAGTCAATTCCTCCCATACTCGTTTTGGTATTTCCAAAGGCTGAAGTAACCCCTGTTTTTTCTTGGGCATGTATTTATTCTATTGGCATGTCAAGAAAGCTTTGATAAACTGTTGCACATCCTTGTATTGCCCCGACTAAATGAAAGACACTTCCAACCTAGCCAAAGTTGGTTTTAGGCTTGAGTGCTCTCTCGGCGGGGTGCTATCGTATTCTAGATGAGAGCTGAACGAAGGTCAATGATAAGAAAATTATTTTTCTAGCAAATTGCACTTTCATGCAACTAAAGTGCACTCCAAGTGCAAATTTCATGAAATTCATAATTATTTTTCCAAAGAGTTGTACTCCCGTGCAACTGAAGTGCACTCTGAGTGCAAAAAAAAAATCTTGAATTCTAAAAATTTATTTTACAGAAACTTACACTCTCGTGCAACAGTGCACTCTGAGTATGATTTTTTTTATTCCAATCTTATTTTAAAGAGAGTTACACTCCCATGCAATTATTTTGCACTTCTGGTACAATTTAAAATAATTCTCTCTTATTTACTATGCGCCAATATTTAACTCTTTTTCTTTATTTCTTCAATCTTTGTGATATATTTTATTTTATTTGTGTTTCAAATCTTATATTTTTCCTTTCTTCTTGTGCTAAGCTTTCCTTTTATTTTCATATCAATGTTTTTATTTTCTTCAAATTTTATCAATATTTTTTTTCTCTCTTTCTTCTTTATTGAGATGTTCAACACCACACATTCTTATGGGAGAAGCTTTATAATATTCATATTTATGACTCTCCTAGTGGTCATCCTCACTCTTGCCAGGTTCTATTTTTCCTTTTTTTTATTTCATTCCCTAACTCTTAGAATTAGCGTTGTTCTTTCTAAGATCATGTCTGAGATGAATTTAACACTATATGTGAGTTTTGAGCCAACATAGGTGTACATCGTAACCCCAAAAAATCTTTCTAGAGTGTGATTAATTCCTCTAAATTGCATTTTCTAGAACTTGTTTTGAAATCATGGTTGAAACTTGCTCGCTTTCAAACCACTAACCTAGTAAAACACTTTGCCCATTAGTTGCCCCATTGAGTCAAACACTTTAAAATTTCTTGGTGCTCATATATCAATATTTCAATTTATTTTAGTGTCTTATTATAAGTACATGTGGCAATTTGTGTGTGAAATGCTAATATGTAATAATTGTTTTTCATGATGCTTAATAATATGTAAGCATTGTTATTTGAAAAAAAAAAGAATAAAAAAACAATGAAAAAAATATAAATAAGAAAAAAATAAAAGAAAATTTAAATAATAGAAAAGAAGAGGAAGCAAAGGATATAAAAATATATAAAATAAAGAAAGGGAGAAAAGAAAATGAAAGGGTATGCCCTAGTGGATATAGTAGCAGATTCAAAGAATTAACACTTCTTTCTTGTTGCATGAAGTCTTTTATAATGGGAACTAAGATTGATTTGTAGCCAAACTGTGTACTTCCCTTTTCTTTCTTGTTTCCCACCTACAATTTCACCTTGGTCACATTACATCCAGATAAAAGATCTTATTATTTATCTTAGTTGAAAGAGCATAAAAGTGGAGATAAGGTTTCTCACCAAGCCTATGGTAAAATGTTTTTCTTTGAGGAAAATGAGAGAAATTGTATTTACCCTAAACAGTTGAGATTTGTAAGTTGAGTGAATCCATCATTTCGAGCATACTTTTGGGAGAATTGCCTCTAATTGGACTTGATTAAGATTTCATCCACATGACTATTTTCTATTAGCTTTGATTATGATTCTCTAGTGTCGTGTTATGGTGATCTCCATTTTATTATGAGCCATAGTTATTGCTTGAGGACAAGCAAAATTCTAAGTTTGGGGTTGTTTGATGCATTACATTTTTATCTATTTTTAGTTTATGACATAATTTGGTAGATATTGATGTGTTTTTGGATTGATTTGGAGCATAGGAGTGAAGCTTGGAGCTCTAAAGGAAATTTAGAAGAAAAAAATGAAATATGAGTTAATTAATGAAAGATTGTACTCCCGTGCAAAAATATGCACTCCCTTGTGTAATCAGTTTAAAAGCTCTATTTTATGACATTTTTGGGTTTAGTTTGACCAGCCCGTTAGTTTAAATAGGGGGTTTCTATGTGAACCAAGTCCAAAAATTTTCTGATCAAAGACGACATAGAGAACAAGATTTAGAGTTTCTCATTTCCCTTTTTTCACTCTTTATTCTGGGTTTGATGAATTTTATTTCTTTATTTTCTATAGTCATGAACATGTGTGAGTAAACTTTTTATTCTAGGATTGAGGTTTAACCCTTGACTTTATTGATGATGAATTAAGTATTTTTATTGTTCTTATTATATTGGTTTCTCTTGATTTCTTCTCTATTGATTTTACCGATGCAATACGCTTGATCACTGTTTTTGTAGTCATAGATAATTAGGGAAGGACTGAAAGGTGAACTTAATTATCGGAACCCTATGGAAGGAACTTAGGAATTAAATCACAAAAGTAGGTTTAACCCTTTAAGGACTCAATAAATTAGCAAGGAACTTAATGGGTTTAATTGAACATAACTACTACGAAAGTAGGGGTCAATTCAATTCAATTAGATACATCTTCGTACCTTGAAAGAGCAGGATGAAGGTTACCTTAGGTTCATTCACCTTCACATAGAACCAATAAGAGCATAAAAGATAAACAATCTTGGAAGTTTTCTAAAATTTGAATTTGAAATACTGGAATTATTTTCTCCTATATTTTATTAGATATTTATATTTCAAATATATTGAAAATTTAAAAAAATCTACATTTTATTTTAGTTACAGTTTTCCAATCTTTAATATTATATTATTTAAAACTACCATCTTATTTTAATTTTAGAATTTACTATTACTTTATTTATATTTTTATCAATTAGAGAACTTTTATTTTTTTTATTTAAATTATAAAAGAAATTAAAATTATAAGCAATTATTTTTTTTCCAAACTTACAGTCCTTGTGGAAGAATGATTATTTTTATTAGTTGACGACACCATATACTTGTGATTTTCACACATAATGTCATGAAACATAACGATTTCGGACCAATAGGATTGTGCAATGTGTCATACAAGGTGGTCTCTAATGTGCTTGCACATAAAATAATGTACTTATGAGAAACTAGTGAATCCAATTGTCAAACTAGCTTCATCTTGAATGGACAAAGAGGAGATAATATCATAATTGCTCAAGATCTCTTCTATTCCATGTGGAACAAAAAAGGAGAAAAAAAGGTTGGATGACGATGAAAGTGGACCTAGCTAAGGTGTATGACCAGCTAAAATGGAATTTTTTCGAGTGAAACCATCGCTAACATAGATTGCCCCAAAAATTCTACAAGTCTTATTTGGAATTGTATTTCTACTGTCAAAATAAAAATGTTGCGGAATAGGGAGGTATTAGAGGAGTTTTTACCTAGGATGTCAAGCAAGGGGGCCTATATCTTCATACCTCTTTGTTTTAAGTTTCAAAAAAAAATTCATCTAGTAAAGATGATAATTCACAATGATTTTTAGATGTCAATCTGCTTAAATAAAGGTGAGTCAACTTATTTATAAGTGACATTTTTATTTGAAAATATTTATCATTATAATATTTATTTAATTATAAATTAAAGAAAATTATTTGTAAAATCCAACTTCAATTTAGAAAAACATAAATCTTGGTGGGTGAAGAAAATAAATTTAAAAACAAATATGGGAAATTGTTCATACTTATTGGGTCTCAAAATATTATGTTATTGGGCTAAAAAGGCAGAAATATTCAAGTAGTGTCTCATGAAATGAGCAATACCAAAAGTTAAAATTAAAACTGATTTTGAAAAGCTAATCGAATAAAAAGAAAGAAAGCCATACAACTGCAAGAAAATTCTTGAGGTTTATGCAACCGGCTCTCGAGGAGAAAAAAACAAGGAAGTCAAGTACCCAAGTCAAACTCGAGTATTTCTCAGAGACAACAGTACTCGAGAGAAGGACAATAAAACCAATTAGTTAAGTGATAGGTTAAGAGAGGGATCGAGATTGAGATCTCGAACACATATGCCATAAGTGAAAAGATACAGAAGACAAAAGCAATAGAAGAAGTTCGAGATTCAAACAACTCAATTGAAGGTTAAAAGTCAAAAAGTGAAAGTTCCTATTTGTCCAAGGTAGTTATTGAAGGTTTTTAGGAGACGAATGATGACGGTTAGGGATAAATAAATATTTGTAGGGGGAACTGTCCCTTAGAGATTCTTTCTATAAATAATCTTTACTCTTGCTAGAAAAAGGGGTCAAAATATTTCATAACATCTTGTTAAACTTAGTACCTCTAGGACATAACAAGGAGTAAAGAGATAAACATGTATGTTCTTATCCCACTTTGAGAGCAATTCATTCTGCAAATTTCCTTTATTTTTCTTCCTTTACATTTCATGCAATTTATTGTTTTTTTTTTTACATTTCACACATTTAATTCTTTTCATTAAATAGAATTCTAAAATTCCTTCTTAGAGGCTTACTCTGACTTTATTTAACTTCATACATTTATCACTTCTAATTAGAACCAAGTTTGAGATACTCTATTGGGACATCACTTTATAATTTTTCATTCTAGGGTCACATTGTCATTCAAACTATTTTGGCTAAAGTTAATATTTCATATACTAAAGATGAAGAAAAAAAATCCACACACGTATATCTTTGATATTTTTAAAATTTCTCTAATAAATATTTTGACTTTTTAAGTTAAAAGTAATAATTTGTTTATTTTTAATATTTTTCTTTATTAAAAAACAAATATCACCAAAAACACTTGTAAATAGAACTAGAGAAGTTACAATACAGATGATGAATCCTTGATATAATTAAGAGATACCATGTCAATATACCTTTTGCAGAAGCATTGAAACGAATGTTAGATCTACAGATAAGGAGGATATGAAACAATTGAACTAGAAGCAAGTTGCAGTGTCATTATTCAAAAATCCCCATCTTAAAAATCTAGAGATAAGAGTTTTAGTCGTCCTGTAACTATAGGAGGTCTTTCTGTTAATAAGGCAATGTTAGCTCTTGAGCTAGTGTCAATCAGAATGACTTAATTTGCAACTAACAAACAAATCAATAAATGGAATTGTTGAAGATATTTTGGTGAAAGTTGATTAATTCATGTTCCTATTTGACTTTGTTGTGATGGATATGGGAGAAGATTAAAAAATTCCTCTCACTATGGCTCGTCCTTCCAAGAAAACAGATTAAGTTATTATTGATGTTGATGATAGAAAGTTGAAAGTTCAAGTTCAGGATGATGAAGCAGACTGATGTCTTTAAAGCAATGAAACATCCTAATGATAAAAAGGATTGTTTCAAGATTAATGTAATTGATGAAGTTAGTTTGGAAGTTCAGAAGCAATTTTCTTCTACCAATCCACTTAAAAAAGCCTGGAACTATGATATTTAATATGCAGGTTAGCCTTGAAGAAAATTTTGTGAGAAAAACAGCTTTGTGAGTAATTTGCTTCTTTTTTATGTCAAATGTTGTTTTTCGAATGGTTGCAGATAGCACTATAGCATATGAGTAAGCCAGTAAGGGCTAGAAGACTTGTTGTCCAACCACTGTAGTTAACACTTGTTCGCGTCTAAATTAAACAAAGAAGATCGAAACTAAACTTTTTCCATTACAGGAACTCATATTAAAGTGATCAAACAAATAAATGAGTATGTATACTTGTCATAAATTCAAAACAAACAAACTAAAGAACTAAAATTACTCATGTTGCTGATCTAAATGGAACCCATAGTTTTTGGCATGTTCGAGGAAAGTACTATATTTAAAAGTTATAAACACTATTACTTAGATTTTATAAAATAATTATGCAAATTAGTTTCTTATATAATTTTATCTTAAAATATTTTAGATAACACTTTAAAATATTTAAAAAAATTATTTAAATATAAATTTAAAATTAATTTATACATAGAAAGAAATAATAGAAATTAATTTTAAAAAATTGTTGGAATAACATTAAATTTTCACTTCATTCTACACGATCACCTCGTGTGCCGAAGTCAGTAAAAGCTCCAGGAGTCAGCACTATGTTGAGACACATGATACTCAAAACCTTTCATATGAAGCTTTGCATGCATGAAACAATCGGGAATGTACTACTCATTGATTCTCCTTCAAGCACGTGCCAAATCCCAATTCGGTGGACAAAATTCCAAAATTAAAGGTCTTCTGCAGGAGATAACAATAATCTAGTAAACACCTCCTTGCCTAGGAATCTATGCCAAAGATAAGACTTATCATAGATGAAGATAATCTATACGAATAAGAATTCTGAAAATTATAAATATTTATATACAGTTATGACTGCAGTTATAAATTTGAAAGTGTGAATTATGCTTTTGATATATGATTTTTTTTTAAATTTATAGTTTTAGTATATAATTTTCTTTTTTTTAATTAGCTAAAATATATAAAAAAAAATTATCTAATATTTTAGTTATTCTATTTATTTTAGTTATTAAGCGGTGACATCATCAAAATATTTAATTAATCATATAAACATAAATTATGATTTTGATATATGAACTTTTTAAATTTAAGGTTTTAGTACAAAAATATTTTGTTGATTAGTTAAATTATATAAACATTTTTTTCATCAACATCTTAGTTTTTTTATTTATTTTTGTTGTTAAAAGATGTCGTGCTTTATTCATTATTATTTTTTTGCAGTTTTTATTACATTTTTGTGCAACTTTTAGTCGTCAAAAAATTAAAAAAAAAATATTTATCTTTTTTTCCGCACTCCACATCCCCTTTCCCATGTTTACCTCCACTATCCTATCTCACAGTTTCCCCTGCTCTCATCTCATATAAAGCCCTCCTCCTCGCTTCCTTACCCAGTACCAGACCCCCGTCCCTTTCCTGCCCGATGCCCCTTCTCTCTCCACCTCCCCATACATCTATTCATAATAGTTTTTAGACAATGCATGAAATTATATTTCTCAATTTTTTTTTTCATAATATTTTTTAAACACGTTATTTTTTAATGAACTTTAAAACATATTTTTTGAAGATTATTAAGAGATATATATTTTTTCTCAAATATTTTCAAACAAAAAAATATGTGTAACTTGACCTGTCAATAAAAAGTTTCTGCACCAAAATTTGAAAAATTTCATGTATAAAAAACATAGGTTACACATAAAATAATATTAACACAGTGACATGTCACTACTTAACAACTAAAGTAAACGGAAATACTAAAATATTAGACAGAAAATATTTGTATACCTTAATCAGTCAATAAAAATTTTATGTACCAAAACTATAAATTTGAAAAAGTTTATGTACCAAAAGCATAGTCTACCCAATATATATATATATATATATATATATATATATATATATATATATATATATATACACATAAAGAGAGAAAGAGAGTTTAATTAGTATGCACTATCAGTGTAAAAAATTTTACACTAACATTCAATGACAACCCTTATTTATGATAATTTTGTTGACTTTACTCATTAATATTTTACACTATTAATGCATACTAATTAAACTCATATCATATCTATCTATTTATCTATCTATATATATAATTATTAGTTAATTTTTAATCTTTACTGTTCATGTTAACTAATTTAAAAATATATTTCACAAAACTAGTTAAAAACTAAAAAGTTAATTAAAAACTGAAAGCTGTAAAATTAGTTGAAAGTTGAAAAAATAGTTATGAATGTTTGTATTTAGATTAAGTATTATAATTACATATTTAAATTATAAATTTTAAAATTAAATATTTAAATTGTAAATTACTATAATTATATATTTAAGTTATAAATTTCTGTAATTACATATTTAATTTATAAATTACTATAATATATATTTAAATCCTAATTTTTTATAATTATATGAATAAAGGAGAAAACTCATGTCATGTGAGAATAGAGAATTGGTGAAAGACAATTGATAATTAATGAAAGATAAAGTAAAAAAAAACAATTAATAGCTGAAAACAAAAAATTTTCCTAAAAAACTAATTGAAATAGCTTTTCAGATAAAGCTAAAAACTACCTAAGAAAGTTAATAACCTTATGCTAACAAAAGAGAGTTAAAACTATTTCACCTAACTTTTCAACTTTTAACTAGTTAAAATAGTAAACCAAACAAATTCTAATTCTACTCATCCATATATATATATATATATATATATATATATATAACTTGTATTTATAATATTCATATTTTTCCAATTGAAAGAGTTCTTGATTACTCATAGATATCCTTACATATATGTAAATATATAATATCGGAGACAAGATGGATAAGATCCCAACTCATAATTCCCAAGTAGATTTCCTTCGACTCAAATTTAAACTCCTGTATATCAGGAGACTGTTACAGCTTTGTATCTATATATACATACATCACCATTATCTGAGTAAAAGAACTGCATTGAATAAAAGTCAAGTTCATCCCGTTCTTTCCCTCAACTTACACAAGAACAACTGAACAACTGAGAGACAAATGGCTTCGCCTTTGAACCAGAGAAGGGAACCAGAATGGAAGAAAGCATGGACAGGGAACACATTGTTATCTGTTCCTCCTCTGCCACTACTCGCCATAGTTGGCATCGTAGTATTCTTGCTATGGGTTTCATCATACTTAAACAACTACTCATCCATGCAAATAGCCACAACCAACGTGAACTTGTTCCTCTTGTTTTTGCCTCTTGTGTTGACTCTCATCGCCCAAGGAGCACGCTTTGTGCTTCCCGCACCAAGTGTGACGCGTTTGCATGATGGAGATGCAGAGTCAGAGTCATCATCACTGCCATGGGGATTGTTTGTCTCTGTTGTGATGCTTTTGGTTTTGATATCCTACCGACTTCACCCTATTTTTGTAACTGCAATAGTTTTTCTGTATGTGTATCTTTTATCAGCCTAAGGCGGTTTTTTCTTGTACTTTATTGGGTGGTTTTAGGATGCACATGTTTGTCAATCCATCTTGCTTCATTATCTTTGCTTTATATCCCTTTTTATGTGTACACAATAGATTTTTAGTTCCTCATAGATGATATCAATAATGAAATGGATGCACATGATTTGTAGTAATTTACGTCCTTACCTAAAAAAGATGGGTATCTCAATTTGCAAACCAATTTCAAACAGGTTCGTTAGAAGAATTGACCAGCTACACCAAACTTACAAATAATTCAAGTGTAAAAAGTGTATATCATACAGAAGCCAAGTAGGCTATATAGCAAAACAAGTTTGCCAACATATGTATCCTTCAATTTCCATCCAAGGTTTAATGTTGTGACTTTATGCGAATATCCAGTTTCAGTTGTCGAGCACCAAAAAAACCAGACGGAATCAAAAGGAACCCATTTGAAGGAGCATCAGCATATTGACCTTGAACAATCTTTGTAAAAGACTGCAATATCAGTGTGTTTCCTCGATACCTAGCCAAAATTTCATACTGGAACTCTGCCAGGGACCTGTGGCCAATGCAACTAATTCGAACCATGTTCCCTAGATGTTCATGGTTACTGTGAACAATAAACAGATTAGCATCATTTTTCTCTTGGAGAACAATCGTTTTTTGGTCAGTGCTGAAGATGACAGTGAAAAATTTATCATATATAAACTGGGTTCCAGAGCCTACATGTCTATGACTGAAGTGAAGGGATAACTCCTTGGATGATGCAATAAGATCACAACCAGCATGTGGGCATGAGCATGGAAGATAGATGCAATCTTTCTCGTGCTCGTTTTTCTTGCTGTAACAAAACGTCTCTTTGCAGCCATAATTTGCATTCGGGCATGACATTTTAATAGAGTCCAGGACTTTCTCAATAGCCCGGCAACGATTATACCCAATGGGCATTAAGCACATGGGACACTTGTTCCTGATTCTAACACAGCAACTAGAGCAAGCAATATGTCCATTCTCACACTGAATTGTCGTTTAATCACAAAGAAAGTCATCAAATTAGATTTTTCATTACATAAAACAACCAACAAAACTAACAGCAAATGGAAACAAAAAACACATACACAACAGAGGGAACAACGTAGTATTAGCCTGCTAGCATAACCCCTGTCAAGCTCATTGTTATAAGTTTCCAAGGAATTCCCCTTCTTTTACATTAACCAATGAAATCTTTTCAATAAACTCAAGTCCATGGTCCTTCACTTCATCAGAACATTAAGCTCATGGACCCTCCCTTCGTCCATTCCTTTTAACACTGAACTTCTTCACCAATATCTCCACCCACACCAGTAAGTCACTACCCATTACCCAAAGGCAGGACCTTTATTCCAACATAAAAACCTTAAAACCCTATTTTTTTCTTTAAATTTCAAAATTACACACAATCCAACGACATCCCTCAAGCAGGGAGAACCGCAAGTGAATTTTCCAAGCTTGCAACAACAATTAATTTGCCAAAAAGAAGGAAAAGAGCATTCACAAACAATCACCAAAAGAAAAAAAAAAGGAAAAAATTGAGAGACAAAACTTAGAGATCTGAAAAAATAAAGAGGTTCACGATGGGAAATTAACCTGGAAGACGGGGGCACACAAGGGTTCATAGCAAATGCAACAATCGAGGACATCGGGGTCAGAAACGAAGATAGGAATTGACCTATCCCTGCTACTGGTTGCAGCCCCATTTGTGTTAGCATTCGGTGGAGCATGATCTTCATGCTCTTGAGTTCCAATTGAAGGGTCCACAATTTCAAAGGTTCGTTGCGTTTGTTGGTCTTCTTCTTCTTCTTCATCATCCCTGCGTCGCTTTGGGATTCTGTTGCTGGGTCCTTCTCCCTCATCGTATCCACCAACTGATATCTTCACCATTTTTCTTTCTGTGATTTTTTCTTTTTTTAATTTGTAGAAATAGAACAAAGGTGTCGGAGTTTACCTTGATTCTGCTTCTTGTGAATTCTCCAAACCTTTTATGAAAGAAATTATATGCATCGGACCAGGTTGCATAATTATAACATTCTTATTTTCATATTTATTTTTAAAATTTGTTTATTTTTGTCTTTATATTTGACAGCTACTTATATCTGTACTCGTTTCATATAAAAAGAAATTATAATGATATTTGTAATTTTTTTAATAACATTAATCTTTCTTTTTTTTAAACAAATAAATATTTTATTGATTAAGATAATAACAGGATGAGACGAGTTTGCGATCAGGTATAAGAAAGATATGTATATTTTCATCTGATCCCATTTTAACAAATTAAGCATTTCTCATATTGAATACAGGTTTATTTATTATCTTAATTGCAAATTTATCCCATCTATATATAACCCAACCGGATCCTATTGATGAAGATCGAACGGCTGATTTTTATCCAAAATATATATACACATTTAAGAAAGGTCCTCTGATGCAATAATAAAACGTTACAAAATACCAATTTATGGGTAGGGGTATCTATAATCTATTATCGTCAGTGAATCAGAACCATCATCAGATTTTTTAACATGATTATTTTTCTTAAACTTTTCTTAACTATATCACAAATTAATATCGTAAAAAATTTATCGGAAACCTTAAACGTACAAAAACTAAATATATGGTTTATAATATATTCTGCTTTATATTTAGAAAACAATTTTTTAGCCAAATATATTAAATATATATACTAAATATTTTTTATAATAGCATATATTAAAAAATTCTTTTATTTGTTAATTAAAAAAAATAAATTGGGGTACCGCTCACTTCCAATAAGCCTATTAAGGATAATTCATTATAGAGAGAAATAATTAAAAACATGCATTAATATTTTTATTATCACACAATTTTAAGTTTTCTCCTTAAAAGGAAAAATTGAAATATATATCGATTTAACTTAGTTAATTTTTACTTTTTTTAATTATAATCTTGTTTTAAAGTGTTGTACGCTTTAATAAAGTTATTTTTATTATCACACAATTTTAAGTTTTCTCTTTAAAAGGAAAAATTGAAACATATATCCATTTAACTTAGTTAACTTTTACTTTTTTAATTATAATCTTGTTTTAAAGTGTTGTAAGTTTTAATAAAGTTGTTTGCTTTTGAAAAGTGTGACGTAATAGAGTTTAAAAGTATTTTTAAAACTTTTAGTGTTATTTTTTAGTTATCATTAGATAATTACATTTTTTTACCCAACAAATTCAACCACACTCCTCACAAAACAAGCATCCCAAAATTGCCAACTAAAAATTTCAATCTTCTAACAACAATTATTATTAGCAAAAAGTCCTTCACAAACAATAAGAAAAGTAAATTTTTTTAAAAAAAACACAAAATTAAAGTTGGAGATCAGAAAAAATGAAAAGAGAAGCATGGCAATGGAGGGAAACTAGCTAACTTGGAAGATAGGGGCACACAAGGGTTCACAACAAAATACAACAATGAAGGACATTAAGGTTAGAAATGAAGATAGGAATGGACCTATCTCTAATACCAATGATAGTAGATCCATTTGCATTAGCTTTCGGTAGAGCTTGATTTTCCAATTAAAGTGTCTGTGTTTTTTTTAATAAGTCAAACAATATTATTAAAATCAAACAATGTGCAAGTTGTGCCTTGATCACAAGTACATGAAAACCGAAATCTAAGAAACTGAAAAATAATAAAGATCAACTCATTTCATACACATAAACTAGGGTTTATAAGTCATTCCACAAATAAGTGAGAAGCTAATTTCGCTACATTACACCAGGTCCATGAACTCAATTGAACCGCCAGAGTTATCCCACCAACATTCTGGCTTGGACCCCCTGAAGATTATAGTATTGTGTCTTCCAAATGTGCCATAACCCAGCAAACCACACAAAAGACCATGCTTGACAAATTTGCTTTACCCTACTGACTAAGCCATGAAATGTTGACAATGTTCGTGAAAATCGTAGTACAATCCTAATTGAATTCCCCACCATGAGCATAATGCTGCCCATACCTGAGTAGTCACTGGAAAAAATAAGTGTTGTGAAGTTTCACTATCTAAATTACAAAACACACAACTGACTCCTTCTCTAGTAATTATTCCTCTCTTGTGTAAGTTGAGTCTTGTCGCAAACCGATCTGCTTTTGTTTCCAAGCTAGACATTCAATCTTAGGTAGGAGTAGCACCCACAATGTAATCCCCCTAATCCTTAATTAAAAGTATTTATAAAAATGAGAGAATTTCAAAATTTGGTCTTACATAAAGAACCATGATCTTCTAATAAACATTGTGAGCCAAATGTAGTTATTATAAAACCTTGTTGTATAAAATACTTAAAATATAAAATACATTAACTATTGCCACTACTCTTCTTAAACGGTCCTAATTCAGAGCAGTGAACTTCTTAAAAATCTAACATTAATTGAACATCAAAGAGTAACTTGTTTCTGAATGCAACATATTTAGAGGAAATCCTATGAATTCTTTTACTTATCCTGTTGATCAGGTCCATTTTCTATTCGTACCACAAACATATATGAAAAGAAACACATGAAAGAAAACACACAAAAAGGAGTGAGATTTTTACAAACAATAATGTAAAACAATAGAGGCCTAAAGTTTGACCTATTACTCATTCTCACTTGACTCAACATATATATTCAACCTTACTCATCTCAATGATTGACTTACTCTAACTTGACTCTATTTATAGATCCATAAGCAATTCGTGATGATTCACCTTAATCATCAAGGATATGTTTGGGAAATGATTGGTAACTGTATATCATTCTCTAGTTTGGAAAAATAATTTTCTTAAGAAAGCAAGTCATTTGCCCATAACATAATTTTGGCTATCTTGCCAATCACAACATTCTAGCCCCCAACCAGTCACAACATTTTGGCTTCCGACTAGTCACAACATTTTGGCTCTCGACCATTCGAGCACTTTTTCAGTCCAAGAAGGGTATACCCTACCAATCTTGAGATGCTGAACATTTATAAAAGGTTTTAGATCTATGAATATTCTAGCCAAAGTGTCAACAGTGACCAACCTGAATATTCATCTATTTAAAACCATCATAGGACTCAACCCGATCCTTGTCTTTCATCTCACAGTGTACAAAGTTATGACTTCCCAAAACATGACACCCATGAACCTATATGGTACTCTTATAAGGGAACCTAAGACTTTGCTAAGTTCATCTCACAGCATCTCAACCCAATTTCAAAAGTCACTAGACTTGGCAATCACTTATCACATAGTACTTATATTTCAATCATCATTCACAAAATCATTTATGAATCATCCTCAAAGAATTGAAAGATCATAATGGATATATAAATTAATTTCTCATCTTCAATGTCTATTTCATGGATAATAATCAATAATAACAATAGTCATAACATTAATACATTTAATACTAAAAGACATCTTTCTCATGTGTAAGATCAATTTAGACTGCAACCACATAACATACTTAGATTGTCTTTTATGATTTTAAGAATTATCATATTTATAATGAAATTTTATTAACTAAACTTTAGATAACATCCTTTGAATATTTTAAAAGATATAAATATATTTTTCCATGAATATTCAACATATAACTAATGATCTTTTGAATATAATATACACATAAAATTTATCATATTTAATTTGTGATGGAGAGTGATAAAATAAGATTCAAAGCAAAACTTGAAATAAGTAATATCAAAGAACTAGAATATTTTACATGAAATAGTACGGTGGAATAGTTTTATAAAAATTATCAAAATATAACTTCTGAAAAAGTAACTTGAATGATAGAACAATTGATAGATATAATAAAGAACCATACTATGATATTTCGAAAATAACTTAAATAATAATAGCAATAATCAAACTCTAATATCTGAAATAATATTATAGGACCAAAAGTAATATATGGAAATAATAAATAAAGGACCAGAAGTAGTATCTGAAAATAATAAATAAAGGACTAGAAGTAGTATCCAGAAATAATATTATAGGACCAAAATTAATATATGGAAATAATAAATAAATAACCAAAAGGTAATATCTAGAGAATAGTAATAATAAAGGATCAAAAGCAATATCTAGAGAATAATAATAAATGAACAAAAACAATATCTGGAGAATAATAATAAAGGACCACAAGCAACATCTGGAGAATAATAATAAAAGACTAAAAATAATATCTGGAGAATAATGGACCAAAAGCAATATTTGAAGAATAATAATGAAGGACCACAAATAATATCTAGAGATAATAATAAATGACCAGAAGCAATATCTGAAGAATAATAATAAATGACCATAAATAATATCTGGCAAATAAAAATTATAGTAGTTAGATATTACTGAGCAATCAACTAAACATATGAAAATGGAGGTAAGAACAATTAGTATATTTAGTTTTAGACATAATAATAATCATAAGAGTAGTAAAAATATATAAGTTTATTAAGATTAACACCACAAAATTTTATAAATCTCACTCCCCTCTACCTTAGTAAGAGCTCGATGAACAATGAACAATCTTTGAATGCTTAAGAACCTTATTTCTTCCTCCCATTTCATAAATAACTTCCCCTTATATATAGCCAAAATATGAACTTGATGCTTGAGCAAAAGTATTGTCGTGGAGTGAATTTTGTTAAACATAATACCAAAAGTAACATATATAAAATATTAATAAAAGACTTAGAAGTAATAGTTGGAGAATATTAAATAAAGGACCAAAAGTAGTATGTGGAAAATATTAATAAAGGACTAGAAGTAATATTTGGAGAACGTTAAATAAAGGACCAAAAGTAATATGTAGAAAATATTTAATAAAGGATCATAAGTAATATTTAGAAAACATTAAATAAAGGACCAAAAGTAATATATGGAAAATATTTAATAAAGGACTAGAAGTAATATTTGAAGAGCATTAAATAAAGGACCAAAAGTAATATGTGAAAAATATTAACAAAAGACTAAAAGTAATATTTGGAGAACATTAAATAAATGACCAAAAGTAATACGTGAAAAATATTTAATAAAGATCAAAAGTAATATCTCTAGAGAATAAAAGTTAGAATATTTAGATATTATTGAACTATCAGCTAAGCATCTGTTAAAAAAATCCTTAGAATTGTAATAATAATTTTTGTAGTTTCTATTTTGTAATTTAACAATATATTATATTTTTATTTTACCACATTATACTATAATTCTGAGATGAATAGAACTTCCCAATACTTATTTCTAATTTCAATTTTGATTTCAAATAATTTAGTTATATAAAAAATAGAAGTTGAGAGATAATACCTTTTGGGGCTTTAAAAAATAACAAAAAATAGGTCGGTTGATGTGATCTTTGATGATCACGTGCCCAAAGGATCCTTTCTAAGGTCACTTGGAAGGGAAATGGATTTATGGAGAGGAAAAGAATGGGGTGAGGCGCCACAAATACTAGGTTTGATAAGCCAAAGGGGAAAGGCCACAAGGGAGGGGTCCCTTGATAACTCTTAGAAGCTCTCACAAAGGAGAAAGGGGGACACTCAAAGGTAAAAACCTCAACCAATATGGTCTCTAGGATTAAATTCAAGTGTAAAAAATACAAGTGAGGGAGGACCTCCTATTTATAGAGGTAGCTAATCTCTTGAACAAGATAACCTAAAAAAGAAGGGCTAGGATTAAAAGGAGAGATCTAAGGGAGGAGAATTGAGAAACAATTCCCTCCTTAGATCATCAAACTTGGTGCCCAAGTTTCTCAAACCAAGGGCCAAGATTCCTTCTTATTAGCTTAGGGGGTTTATGTAGGAAAAGAGGGGTGTAGATATCAAGGCTACCCCTTATTTCCTTCATAAAGACCCAAAAAGCTAAATCCACCCTAGAAATTCCTAAGACACCTCCTAAAAATAAAAAATGGACTAAATACATGTCCCAAATTAAATTCTTAATGCTCCTCAAAATTAAAATAAAGGAAAATTACATTTTATTAACTAAAGTCCCTAGCCTAATATCTTCACTCTCCATAGGAGGTGAAGTCTTCCTTTGTTTGCAAGGGCTAGGTCTTCTTCAATCCTTCTAGCCATGGCCCTAGTGATAGGTCCTTGGCTAGGCATGGTCACATCATCGGTAGTGTAGACAAAACTGACTTGATAAGGACAACCCTTCCAACCATCAAAATATACTTATAATCCCATGCGGACAAGTTGTTGTAGAACTTATCCTTAGGGTGATCTGATGCCTTCTCCAGAAGCCTATAAGCAGATCTAATAAAGTATGTTTGTGACACATCTACTTCCCAAACCTAAGTATTATTTTTCCTTTCACTCAACTCAACAGACTCCAACCTAAGGCTTAGCTCTGCCAATATCCTATTCTCCCAGACAAATAAATGTCTCCTCCATTGTCACCTCCATCTGAAGTCTCTCTACCCTCATCACCTTCACTGTTGAATTTGTATCTATCACTAATTCGAACAATCGACTAAACTCAACACCAAAGATTGAGCCCCTACTCATATCCATCCAAAACTTCACCTAACTTCCATCTCCCATACTCTTTCTAACATTTTTAGACCACCACCCCAAATGCTGCTAGCCCTAATTCTCGATAGAGTTTAAATACTTCCACTACTGAGAGCATCGATGCCCTTGATCCTCCCAAACCCATATGAATTTTCATATTTGGATCGTAGAATAGTAGCTCATGAACTGTTAGCCTTTATCTTAATTCTCCATTTTCCCTTCCCTAGTAGAGCCATATTGAACTTATAAACATCTCTCACCCCCAACCTTTCTTCCTCCTTTCCGCTACATATTTTATCCATGTGAACCAATTAATTCTACTATGTCAATATTTCCCACCCCATAGAAAATTTCTAGAAATGGCATCAAGTTGAGAGATAATACCTTTTGGGGCTTTGAAAAATGACAAAAAATAGGTCGATAATGTAGAAAAAACTGGAACAGTAATAAAAAAAATCCAAAAATGGAGGAAGGTGAGGACGGAGAATGGAGGGAGGTAAGGAGAAGAAACGACGCAAGCAAGTGGAATGGTAAGGGAGGAAGTCAAACAACGAGAAATGCAGGGGTAAAATGGGGCAAATAACATCGGTATTTTTTACACATTTCTTTAAGGAATATTCAGCAAAGGAAATGTGGGAGATTTTTGGGCAATATGAAAATATTCAAGACGTGGTTATACCAAACAAGAGAGATAGGAAGGGGCAGAGGTTCGGTTTTGCTAGATTTGCGGTGGTAGAAGATGTGAAAATGCTAGTAGTGAAGTTGGACAACATCTTCATTGGCAAGGAAAAGTTGTGGGTCAATCTTCCACGATATGGATAGAGGGATGAACAACATAATAGGAAGATACGAACAATGAGCGGGCAACCAGCAATAAAGGATCAGTACAGAGGCCAGTTGAAGAGTGTTCAGCAAACAAGAAGTACTGAAAGCCAAAGACAATCTTATGCAAGAATAGTGAGTAATCCTCGGGGAGGTTTGAACTTCAAAGCCCGAAAGAAGAATGCAGAAACAAAATTCAAAGAAATGAATATGGATTATAAAGCACTAGGTAAGAGGTGTCACGACTCCGAAAGGCTTTTGTGGGAGAGGTTTTAAGCAAAGGGAGTACTTTTAGGACGAAAAAATTCCTAGTGGCTCATGGTATTAATGGGGTTCACACAACGCCAATGGGTGTTAACAAGGTATTGTTGGAAGTGGACCATGGTGAGACATTCCAGGAGATCATAAAGGGCAAACAACCTTGGATGGAATAATGGTTCACCGAGATATACAAGTGGGAACCTAGCTCTGTTGACACAGAGAGGAGGGTGAAGGTGAACTGTTATGGTATTCCTTTACATGCGTGGGCGGAAAATTTCTTCAACACTCTTGTGGCACCATTTGGGGAGTTGGTACATGTGGAGGACATGACCTTAAAGAAAAACAGGTATGATGTGGCACAGCTTGTGATATCTCGGAAGGCCTTACACTAGATAAACTCGATCATTACAGTGAATATTGATGAGAGGAGGTACCATATCAAAGTGGTAGAGGTTGGAGATGTAAATGGACCACAGCAAAGCAGGGCTGACATACCATTGATGGATCCGAAATAAGCTTTTTCCAGGGGGAGAAAGATTTTGATGAGTCATTTGAGGCTGAGAAAAGGTTGGCTGAGTTGAAGGAGGAGTTGTTCGGGGGGGAAGGGGAAGGACACCGGAGTGGAGGATGAAAGGAGTGTGAGCTCCGGTGGACAGACATCCAGGAGTGGCGGAGACACGACAATTTAGGAAACCAATGGGTTAATCTCCGGGCTGGAACGGTCAGAGGAAGGAAAGCTGGAAATAGGACTGTGGGAAGTCATAGCGAAAATGAAAATGGGTAGTATTCTCAAAATGGGAAGGAAGGAGAGAGGGGATGGGAAAACACAAAAAGGCTAAAAAGGAATGTGCAGGAACAAGTTTTACATGTTGAGCTATGGAGGGAAAGGAAAGGGTGCAGGAAGGAGAGGAGGAGTGGGCTAGCATAAGAAGGCCAAATAGGGATAGAGGAGACCAACTTTCACTCATGGAGCATAGTAGAGAAAAGGAAAGGGTATAGGCTGGGAAAGACAGACTTGAAAGCATGGAGCACGGCCCAAGGCTGACAGCACGAGACTCAAGAGGTAAGCTATTAATGTTGGATGTTGAAAATAGGGAAGAGGCTCGAGTTGCGTGAAGTGATAAGGAAAGGTCACATTTAAGTTTAAAGTGCAATCAAAGACATAATTTAAGTGTAGGCCAGGGGAGAGGAAGAAGTGTCTAACACATCCAACACGGGTCTGAGGGTGATTTAAATGCCAATTGGGCTTCATGCAATGGAAACTTTTGGGCCAAGAGTGCCGATTTGGACGGGTCAGAAATGGAGGTCAACACTCATATGTTTGGAGAAGACGAGGGTGTTGAGTTAGAGAATGATAAAGGGGTATATAAAGAAAAGGAAATGAGGGATTCTACCTCTACACAACCATATGATGTTAAGAAATGGGTGTTGGTTGGGGGTGAAGAGGTGTCTGGAGGTAGGAATGGGCAAAAGAGGCTGGTGTCTATATGGAAGCAAGCAAGAAGAAATAGTATTGATATAAGTGAATTGATAAGCCGAAGGCAAATGGAAGGATTTTTTAGGAAAATATGGGAAAGGAAGAAGAGGTGGATGAAATGGGTAAGATTTGGAAGGCTATGAAGGATATAGGAATTTTCGATAAACATCCAGACGAGGATTATACAGAAGAATTGAGAAACATGGAAGCAAGGGATAAGGCAGAGAATGAAAGGAGGGAAAGAAGCATATCTCAAAACAGGTACATGAAGATTTTTTCACTAAATGTGAGGGGGTTCCAGGACCAGGCAAAACGAAGAAGAATTAGGAGAATTTTGGCTGAGTACAAGACAGACATTTGTCTACTACAGGAGACAAAATGTAGGCACGTGAATGAATAGGAGATAAAAGAGGTGTGGGGTTTGACGGGGTATGCATGGAGAATACTTCCATCGACAGGGTTGAGCGGAGGGTGTATAAAAATATGGAAGAAAAAATTGTTGGAGGAGGCATGGTATATCCAAGGGCAGGGTTTCCTAGGAGTTGGATTCAGGGGAAATAATTCAAATGAAGTAAATTGTGTGGTAAATGTGTATGCTCCGTGTTACTTAGAGGGTAAAAGGAAGGTATGGGCGGATTTGATGATGACAATGCGCAGTTTCCCGGAGGTCAATTAGGTAATTGGCGGAGATTTTAAACCCATGGTGGATAAACATGAGTGTAAAGGGAGATCAAATTACCACTCTAGAGCTGAGATGGAAGATTTCAAATTTTTCATTCAGCAAATGGGACTTCTGGATATTCCAGTGATTGGGAAATGAGTTACGTGGAGAGCACCGAATGGAGAATCTTCTAGCAGGTTATATCCATTTTTGTTTTCTCTGGACCTGATGGAGGAGTAGGGAGTTATAGCACAAAGGGTGGGTACCAGAGAGTTTTTGAATTATTGTTGGATCTTAACAAAGGACAACAAATAGAGTTGGGGTCTAAAATCATTTAAGTTTTTTTACCACTAGTTGCATGAGCCAGATTTTGTGAAAATGGTGAGAGAGTTTTAGATCTCGAATCAGAGTCAAGGATGGAAAATGTATCAGTTGACAAGTAAATTAAAAGACTTAAAGAGGATGATTAAAAAGTGGAATAAGGACATTTGGAGTAAGGATGAGAAATTTCTGTCAGAGAAGGTAGTAAAATTGGAGAGGGTGGATCAACAGATGGGTGAAGGGGTTCAGTTAAATAGTAATGTGAGGCAGGACATTTTGTCAGAGTATTGGGGGCAAGCAAGGAGGATGGAACAATCCATTCTACAGAAATCCAGGGTAAAGTGGGCGTTAAATGGAGATAATAACGCCAAGTATTTCCATTCATGCTTCAAGGCGAGATGTTATGAAAATTCCATAATGGCAATCGAATCAGAGGTGGGTTGGATGGAGGAAATCCAAGACATTCGAGACCATGTACTGAACCATTTCTCAGAGTTCTTCAATGAGAAGGAGGCGATACAACCAAGAATGGACGGGGTACAATTTAATCAACTAAATGATCAACAGAGACTAATGCTAGAGGAGCCTTTTTCAGCGGCAGAGATAAAAGAGGCGGTTTGGGCATGCGAAGCAGGGAAAAGTCTACGATCGGATGGCTTTGGTTTCAATTTCTACAAGTCATATTGGGAAATTATAGGGGAGGATGTGGTGAATGCAGTGCAAGAATTCCATTAATCATGCACATTACCAAGAGGGGTCACTTCCTCCTTCTTACATTGATTCCGAAGGTGGCACGGCTTGAGAGGTTTGTACAGTACAGACCAATTTCCTTAATTTCAAGCATTCATAAGATTATTTCAAAATTGTTATCTTTAAGGATGAAGAGAGTAATGGGGGGATTAATCTCTAAATGCTAGACAACTTTTCTCCTAGGAAGATCGATTTTGGATGGGGTTGTGATGGCGAATGAAATAGTTGATTGGGCACATAGAAAAAAAACATCCTGCTTTCTATTTAAGGTGGATTTCCAGAAGACATATGATTAGGTCAACTAGAATTTTCTAGATGACATGTTGGCCAGGATGGGGTTTGGGAGTAGATGGAGAAGGTGGATGACCAGCATCGTCAGGAATAGTCATATTTTATTCTAGTTAATGGGAGCCCTACCGCTGAATTCAAACCAGGGAGGGGATTGAAGCAGGGCAATCCGCTTTCTCCATTTTTGTTTCTAGTGGTAGTAGAAGCCCTATCAAGCTTGTTTAAATCTGCCATTTATAAAGGGTTGTACAAAGAGATCATGGTAAGTGACAAGGCAAAATTCTCAATTTTGCAATACGCAAATGATGTGATTATGATGGGGGGAAATAAATTTGGAGACAGTATGGTACTTGAAGGTAATTCTCCGTGGTTTCGAGATGACATCTGGGTTGAAGGTAAATTTTAGCAAGAGTCAATTCTTTGGTTTAAATATGGAAGACTCATTCAAGTACAAAGTGAATAGTCTCTTGAATTGTTTGATGTCCTTACCGACATTTAAATTATTGGGGTTACCGGTGGGACTTAATCCAATGAGGGCAGAAATGTGGAGTCCAGTTATCGATCAATTTAAGATGAAATTATCAGGGTGGAAGGTAACCAATCTGTCTTTTTCAGGAATATTAGTCCCGTAAATTCAGTCTTGTCAAGCCTTCCATTATATTTCTTGTCCTTTTATAAGGCACCCAAGAAGGTTCTGAAAGTTATTGCGAGACTGCAACATTCTTTTCTGTGGGGTGGAAAGGATCAACAGACCAAAATTGTGTGGGTTAGTTGGGATAAAGTGTGTCGACCTAAGGAGGAGGGGGGGACTAGGGGTAAAGTGCCTGTGGAAATTTAATTTGAGTCTGCTAGCAAAGTGGAGGTGGAGGATGTTAATAGAGGACAATGCAATATGGGTGCCAATGTTGAGAAGTAGGTATGGGGAGCCCTATAAATTCCCTCACAGACCTGGTACATTTTCTCAAACTTCTCAGTTGATGCACTCCCTTGATCTCTTCAACCAAGGTTCCTTCCTCTAAGAAAATGGAGGATGGAGAGGTTGGAAATGGAAGAGGGTTGATGCCACTTTTTAGGAGAAAGATGAGTCAAAAAAATTTTATGTTGCTTGCCACAAGGGAGATGTCCCTTGATAAAAGCTTTAAGAGAGAGATTCCTTAAGAGAGAGGATTCTCAAAAACAATCAAGAATAAATTGCTCAAAAAGAGTCTTACTTCATTCAATCAAGTGTGATTTGTACAAGAGAGACTAGGTGTATTTATAGCCCAAAAAGGGAGCAAGGCACTCAAAACTAGGCAATGTGGGACTTGGGCCTAATTAGTATTAGGAGCACTAATCCCTCTTAGGCCCACTAAAAGTGGTGCCTAGCCTTAAGCTAGGGAGTGCCACGGCCTAATCAAGGGGGTGTGGAAAGAGATCCACACTCCTTTGTGTTATTAGGCCCTTTACTCCCCTCACCTCCCTTCCTAAGCTAATTACACCCTAAGCTCTAGAAACTAAAATAAATGGCCAAAATACAAGGCCTAAAAGGGAATTAAAAGCTAATTAATATTTACAAGAGGAAAACTAAGGACTATGGCCTAAAATATCTATCTCCATCATTAGCTGGGGTCTTGATGAGTCTTTCTGGGCTAAGTCCTCTTCAATCCTCCTAGCCATTGCCCTAGTGAGAGGGCCCTTGATAGGTAGGATTGCATCATCTCTTCCCCCATCGAAAGGATTTGTCCTCAAATCTGAAGGGTCGTCATCTTCCATGTCAGCACCTAAAAAAGGGGTAAGATCACAAACATTAAAGGTGGTGCTAACTCCATAATCCTCGGGAAGGTCTAACCTATATGCATTATTATTTACCTTCTCAAGGATTTGGAAGGGACCATCTCCTCGAGGGCTAAGTTTGGACTTCCTCTTAGAAGGGAAACGATCCTTTCTTAGGTGAAGCCAAACCCAATCGCCTTTTTCGAAGATGACTTCCTTCTTCCCCTTGTTGCTAGATGAAGCATACCCCTTAGATTGGGTTTCAATATTAGTTTTGACCCTCTCATGTAATTTTTTGACAAAATCAGCCTTAGTTTTCCCTTCTTTATGAAAAATTCGGGTGTTAGGGAGTGGTAACAAGTCCAGAGGGGTGAGAGGATTAAAACCATATACAACCTCAAAAGGGGAGTGCTTAGTGGTTCGATGAACCACCCTATTATATGCAAATTCAATGTGGGGGAGATATTCATCCCAAGACTTGTGGTTGCCTTTCAAGAGTGCCCTCAACATAGTGGATAGGGATCTATTTACTACCTCAGTTTGTCCATCTGTTTGAGGATGACAAGTGGTAGAAAATAAGAGCTTAGTTCCTAGCCTTGCCCAAAGAGTTTCCAAAAATGGCCAAGGAACTTAGCATCCTTATCAGAGACTATGGTTGAAGGTATTCCGTGCAAATGGACAAACTCACGAAAGAAAAACCTTGCGATGTGACTCGCATCATCCACTTTGTGGCAGGGAATGAAATGTGCCATTTTACTAAAGCGGTCCACTACCACAAAGATGGAGTCTACACCTCGTTGGGTTCTTGGGAGCCCAAGGATAAAATCCATGCTAATATCTACCCAAGGTGTAGAAGGAGTGGGTAAAGGTGTGTAAAGTCCATGAGGCATTACTCGGGACTTAGCTTGTAAACAAGCTATGCATCGCAAGCAATGTCTTTGGACATCTTTTTTCATATGGGGCCAAAAGAATTTTTCTTTTAAAAGCATTAAGGTTTTATCAATTCCAAAATGCTCCATGAGCCCACCTTTATGGCTCTCTTTTGTTAGCAATTTCCTAATGGATCCTTGGGGTACACAAAGTTTGCCCTCTTTGAATAAGTACCCCTCACACATGTAGAAGCCATCTTTGGCTTTGGAAGATAAGGCAGTATAAATGGTTCCAAAGTCTTGGTCAGAATGATACATTTCTTTTATGTCATTAAATCCAAAAATTTGAGCACTGAGGGTGGCAAGGAGAGAATGCCTCCTTGAAAGAGCATCGGCCACCACATTTTTTTTTCCCTTTTTATATTTGATGACATAAGGAAAAGTTTCAAGAAATTCAACCCATTTATCATGCCTCTTGTTCAACTTTCCTTGCCCCCTCAAATACTTAAGTGACTCATGGTCACTATGAATGACAAATTCCTTGGAAACAAGATAATGTTCCCAAGTTTGGAGGGCACGGATCAAAGCATAAAACTTCTTGTCGTAGGTGGGGTAGTTGAGGTGGGCATCATTGAGTTTTTCACTAAAATAAACAATGGGGTGCCCCCCTTGCAACAGCACAGCTTCTACACCTACTCCCGATACATCACATTCTAGCTCAAAAGTTTTTGAAAAGTCGGGGAGAGCTAGAACGGGTGCATTAGTGAGTTTATCCTTGAGCAGTTGAAAAGCTTCTTTTTGTTTTTCACCCCACAAGAAAGGAACTTCCTTTTTCACCAAGTAATTGAATGGTGAAGCTAGTGTGGAGAAGTTAGGCACAAAGCGCCTATAAAATCCTGCGAGACCATGAAAGCTCTTGATCTCAGTCACACTAGTAGAGGTGGGCCATTCTTGAATGGCCTTGATTTTTTGGGGGTCCACTTGGACCCCTTGGGCACTAATGACAAAGCCCAAGAAAACCACACTAGGAACACAAAAAGTGCATTTTTCTAAGTTTGCAAATAGTTTATTCATTCTAAGGATAGATAAGACCTCCCTAAGGTGTCCTATATGTTCTTCTAAAGACCTACTATAGACTAAAATATCATCAAAATAAACAACTACAAACCTACCAATGCAATCCCTAAGTACATGATTCATGAGACGCATGAAAGTGCTTGGAGCATTGGTGAGCCCAAAAGGCATCACCAACCATTCATAAAGACCGAATTTGGTCTTAAAAGTGGTTTTCCATTCATCTCCTTCTTTGATTCTTATTTGATGGTAACCACTTTTAAGATCAATTTTTGAAAATATTTTGGCTCCATGCAATTCATCAAGCACATCGTCTAGCCTAGGGATTTGGTGCCTATACTTAATGGTGATGTTATTGATGGCACGACAGTCCATACACATCCGCCATTTTCCATCCTTTTTGGGCACCAACAAAACAGGAACCGCACAAGGGCTAAGGATCTTTTGAACCCAACCCTTCTCCAACAAGTCTTGAACTTGAGACTCAATCTCTTTGGTCTCAACGGGGTTTGTCCTATACGAGGGTCTATTGGGCACACTTGCGCCAGGAACAAGGTCAAGTTGGTGTTCTATTCCCCTTAGAGGTGGTAATCCCCTCGAAACCTCTTGAGGGAAAAGATCATCAAATTCTTTTAAAAGATTTTGCACCCCTTTTGGAAGAGACTCAATTTCATGACTTGTGGCAGTGCCAGAAGGTACCTCTTTACAAAGAATGAGATAAAAAGGTCGATCAAGCAAGAGAGCTTCTTTAATATCCATTTTTGTTGCAAAATGACTCTCTTTCTTAATTACCTCTTTGGAAGGGGTACCTCCTTCCAACTCTCCCTCTTTACCCTTTTCAAGCTTTAGGGATGAAAGCTTTTTTTTTTTTTTACTTTGAAGTTTTTTTTTCCTCATCTCTTTTATGTTTCATGATGAGTTGATCCTCAGCCACTTGTGAAGGTGTGAGAGGAGTCAACTTTATTCTTTTACCCTTATGAGTGAGGATTATCTCATTAGAGTAGCCATGGTGAATGACTTGTTTGTCAAACTGCCAAGGCCTCCCTAACAAGATATGGTCAGCCTCCATTGGAATCATATCACATAAGATCTCATCTTGATACTTTCCAATAGAGAACGGCACCTTCACTTGTTGGTTTACAACCATTTACCCTTCCTCATTAAGCCATTGGAGCTTGTAAGGTCTAGGATGAGGAATTGGGTGTAAGGCTAGCTTCTCTACCAACCTTGAGCTACAACAATTGCAACAGGATCCACTATCCACAATGAGAGAACAGGTTTTGTCTAAAACTTTACAACGTGTATGAAAAATGTTCTCTCTTTGGGAGTGGTTAAGCTCAAGGGGTTGGCTTCCAAGAAGGCGCCTAACCATTAAGAGGTCTCCATCACAAGGATTTTCAACAATGTCATGCTCATGATGCTCATAACCCCCTTCTTCCTCACTCTCACTAGAGGAGGAAGATGAGCTACTCTCACTAAAAATCTCTTGGCCCCTCATGATCATGGTTTTCTTATTGGGGCACTGAGAGGCAATGTGGCCTCTCCCAAGACATTTAAAGCATTTAATACTACTAGTCATATTGTTAGAACTAGTAGGGGGGTTGTCTCTATGATGCATGGGTTTATGTTCTTTATGCACATGTTTGGATGGTTCCTCTTTAGGAGAGCTCTTGGAAGAGCTTCCCTTGCCTAGGTCCCTCTTTGCATAATTGTAGGATGGAAATTCTCTTTTTGCTCCACCTTTTCTTTTTAATTGATTTTCCACTCTTATGCAAAGTTGGACTAGGTCATCTAGATTATTATATGGTAAGAGCTCAACTTTGTCTCTTATGTCAGAGTTCAAACCACTTAAAAATCTAGCTTCAGTGGCCCTTGGTTCTTTGGTGACGTCCGCTCTCATCATGAAAAGCTCCATGGTTTGTCTGTACTCCTCAATACTTGAGTTGTACTGTTTTAATCTTTGGAGTTTATCCAAGAGCTCGCTTTCATAATAAGAAGGGACGTGTCTCTGCCTCATAGCCCCCTTGAGATCATTCCAATAATCCACTGGAGGGTTACGAAGGCGGCGCCTCTCATTGACCAAGGAGGTCCACCAATACATGGCATGCCCTTGGAAGCTAAGGGTTGCCAGCGGAACTTTTCTTTCTTCACTTATGTTATAACAAACAAAGAGTTGCTCTACCTTCATTTCCCAATCAAGGTAGGCTTCCACATCCTCTTTGCCATGAAAATGAGGGAGGTCAACTTTTTGTTCCCTAGGTTGGGCTTGGGGTTGGTTATGATGTTGTTGTGCTCTCCTTACCCTAAGTCTTTCATATCCCTCACTTTCACTTACTTCACTAGAGGCAGACCTATACCTATGCCTTCTCTAACTCGTCTTTCTCTTCTTTCTTCTCTTTCACGTTCTTCTCTTCTCTCTTCCCTCTCTCTCTCTTCTCTTTCCTTTTTTTCTTCTCTTTCTCTTCGTTCTCTTTCTTTCTCTTCTCTCCGTCTTTCTTCTCTTTCTTCTCGTTCTTGTCTCTCTCTTTTCTCCTCGCTTTCTTTCTCTCTTTTCTCACGCTCTTTTTCCTCTCTTCGTCTTTCTTCTCTTAACTCTCTTTCTCTCTTTTCTTTTTCTTTCTCTTCACGCCTCTTTTCTTCTCTTTTCTCCCTTTCTTTTCTTTCTTTTCTCTCTTCTACCCTCCATTCCCTAAATCACTCACAAACTTATCCATGTTGTTGGTTTTTTGAGAACCTTGTTGATTTACACTACCTTTACTAGATGTGTGTGAGCTCATTTTGAAAGTGATTGGGAAGAACCTATGGGCAACACTCCTTACTCTTTAGTTTTGTTTTCTCCCTAAGTGAATTGCTTAAGAGTCTTTGGAACTCAAAAGCCTTTCACACTAAGATGCAAAGCAAATAAAAGAAATTTAAAGCAAAGGTAAGGATCTAAAGGCGTGCACCTAAGGTGGAGAGATGGGGTACCAATTCCTTCTCCCACCTAAACGAGAAACTAAAAAATTATTACAATCAAAGAGGTGACCCTTATGGGTATCCAACACCTCAATTAAAATGGTCTTAATAAAATTTACACCCAATTAAACAAAAAGAAACAAAAGGCTTGATGTTTGAAGTTGCTCTTTACTCCAAGTGGTGTTGCTCCCTTGAATAAACCTCTTCCTTAGCTTGCTTCAACACACCTCAAGATGCTTCCCTTGTGAAAATATTGGTTTGACCTTTCTTTTCCTTCAACAAAGTGGCGCACCCAAGGAGGAACCAAGAGAGTGCAATGCAATAAAAAAAAAAACAAGAAAAGAAAACTCAAGGAAGGGAGATAAACATCCAAGGGGAAAGAATTATTTAGACAAACACAAAGATAACCAAAGAACACAAGCAAGTAAAAATGGTGTAGATAGAAAGATGGTAAAAAAAAGAAATTCCTAGAATGGGCCTAGAATAGAATGGACTACAAAAATAAAAAAAAAATGACTCAAAAGTTTCAATCATTTGCATCATTTAAAATCAATATGGCCAAAATATGCAAGTATGTTCAAGCAAGATTCATTAATTTTTTTTTAAATCACTCCTTTTAGTCATTGGGACAATATGAGGTGCACTAAAGATATTTTGTTCTTTTCACTTCTTTTTTTTTAACAATTTTTTTTTACTAACACGTTTTTTTTTCCACTTGTTTTCTTTTTAATTTCTATTTTTTATACAATTTTGCTACACCTCTTCACAAAATTTTGAAGCAAATACGGTGAGGAGTCAAAGAATCATAAATGTTTGAACAAAGGATAGGAAATGGCCACCATAATTGATATACAAAAGTGCAAAATTAAGAAACAGAGCAACCTAATATGAACTAGTAATTTTAGGTGATAAAAAATAAATGGCACAAGGAGAGTTTTATGGAAGTTGAGGCCAACTTGATTACTCAATAATCAGCCTAATTACATACCCAACATGCCAATAAAAAAATCACCACAAAAACTAGCACAAAATTAAGATACTAAAATTATTGAACAAGTGAATGAAATTTGGAAGAAATTGAGCATTCATTTTTTGAAGATTTTTTTTTTAAAGAACATGCTAAGATCTAAATAGCATGTGAGACTCTAAGGACATGGGATCAAGAGTAAGCCTCTTTGATGCTCAATTTTGAATAGAGAAATAACACACTTTTATGGTAAAATAAAAGAGCTAAACAATGAATTTTAAGTGACAATTAAAAGGACTAAACAATACCAAAATAAGACACAACGTATGAGGATTAAAACTGAAAATAAATGACTCAAAATGACCAAGAATGTGACACAAAAACAGAGAAATAGGAGCTGGAAAAAATAGAGAAATAGGTGCAGGAAAAAAATAGAGAAAAAGGTGCAGGAAAATAGAATTAAAATGCAAGAACTCTAAATGAAAGAAGCAAAAGTGCATCCAAGGATCAAAACCACAATTGTGTGGCTTCCTTCACAAAGTTTGTTAAGTCATTACTATGATCCTCTTAGGGTAAGCACTAGAATAAGGAAAAATTAAAAAGATGGGCA
The DNA here is from genome assembly GCA_037954015.1 of Psophocarpus tetragonolobus. Lineage (NCBI taxonomy): Eukaryota > Viridiplantae > Streptophyta > Magnoliopsida > Fabales > Fabaceae > Psophocarpus > Psophocarpus tetragonolobus. The sequence continues at coordinate 25,677,848 of CM075690.1, forward strand.
GAAATTTAAAGAAACAAACCTAAAGGAAACATACAAAGATTCAATAGAAATGAACAAAATAAATTGAATCTAGAAAGTAATAAAGACATGGAAATAAAAATTGCAAGAACTAAGACATAAACTTCAAGACAATAAGGAATTTAAATGACAATAAAGGAAGCAAGAAATAAAGTATAAAAAACTGCAGAAAAAAGAAACTAAAGAAAGACACATAAACTAAGGAGAAGGAGGAGGAATGAACCTTCATGAAGATGGCTCTGATACCAAATGATGCACTCTCTTGATCTCTTCAACCAAGGTTCCTTCCTCTAAGAAAATGGAGGATGGAGAGGTTAGAAATGGGAGAGGGTTGACGCCACTTTCTAGGAGAAAGATGAGTCAAAAAAAATTTTATGTTGCTTGCCACAAGGGAGAGGTCCCTTGATAAAAGCTTTAAGAGAGAGATTCCTCAAGAAAGAGGATTCTCAAAGACACTCAAGAATAAATTGATCAAAAAGAGTCTTACTTCATTCAATCAAGTGTGATTTGTACAAGAGAGACTAGGTGTATTTATAGCCCAAAGAGGGAGCAAGGCACTCAAAACTAGGCAATGTGGGACTTGAGCCTAATTAGTATTAGGAGCACTAATCCCTCTTAGGCCCACTAAAAGTGGTGTCTAGCCGTAAGCTAGGGAGTGTCACGGCCTAATCAAGGGGGTGTGGAAAGAGATCCACACTCCTTTGTATTATTAGGCCCTTTACTCCCCTCACCTCCCTTCCTAAGCTAATTACACCCTAAGCTCTAGAAACTAAAATAAATGGCCAAAATACAAGGCCTAAAAGGGAATTAAAAGCTAATTAATATTTACAAGAGGAAAATTAAGGACTATGGCCTAAAATATCTATCTCCATCATTAGCTGGGGTCTTCATGAGTCTTTCCGGGCTAAGTCCTCTTCAATCCTCCTAGCCATTGCCCTAGTGAGAGGGCCCTTGATAGGTAGGATTGCATCATCAATGGTGGAGGGATATATGGGCTATTAATGGACCAAAGGTGGCGACACCAGGGTGATTTGACGGTAGTGTAAGGAAAATTGTAGATGGTAAGAACACCTTATTTTGAGAACATAATTGGCTAGGGAGTGGACCGATTGCTTCAATGCTCCCCAGGTTGTATGGGATATCGACAGACAAGTTCATCATGATTAGGGATAAAAAGGAGTATTTACCAGCAACATTGGGGTGGAAATGGGTCTGGCGGAGGGAGTTATTTGTATGGAGGAAAAGCAACTATGCTATCTGAAAAGCTTGTTGTAGAGCGTGGTGATTCATGAGTAGGTTTCGGATGGATGGGGGTGGAGGTCAAATCAAGAAGGGGGTTTTTCTGTGGCAGAGGTATACAAGGTTCTAGGTGGACAAGAGAGCCCCCCAAGATTAATTGAGGTTGAACCAAAAGAGTTATGACGAATATGGAAGGATAAATTGTCATTTAAGGCAATAGCTTTTTCGTGGAGGATACTATTAGATAGATTACCAACCATGGATAATCTACGGAAGAGAGGAATGGAGAATCCCTTAAGTGAAGCTCAGTGCGTGCTCTGCAGGGGGGCATAGAAAGCAGAAATCATCTGCTTTTAATGTGTCCTTATACTCAATTAGTGTGGAAGAATATGATGACATGGTTGGGGTTTCAAGAACCACCTCCGGGAGATTTGATACAGCTTTTCCTTTCATCTAGTGCATGGGTGGTAGGGAAGCAAAAGTAGAAATGTAGGTACGTTTTTTGGCTCGCTGGGTGTTGGGGTATTTGGATAGCTAGAAATCAGATAGTTTTTTATGGTTTAACGGTGGATTCTATGGATATTATGATGACTATAAAAGTAATCTCGTGGAAATGGTTACTTTACTCTTTTGGTTTCAATATGGGGTGTGTATTTTCTTATTGGTTTGAAAATCCTAAGATGTGTATGTTAAACATGAAATAGAATTTCTAGTGGATCTAGGGGAATCAGTAGAACCTAGGGGAAGGCTTAATTGTGTCTTTGTAATGTTGAAACACTTTGTTTCTCTACTTACTCGTACTTAATAGATTATTTCGCCATTCAAAAAACAAAGTGTAGACAAAACTGACTTGATAAAGACAACCCTTCCGGCCATCAAAATATACTTTGTACTCCCATGAGGACAAACGTTTCTTTACAACATCCACAATTGGTTCCACATAGCAAGCTTTGTTGGATCAAATAGGTAGTCCCAAGTACTTGAAAGGAATAGTGTCGACCCTGCAGTTCAACAAAACAGTTGCCTAACTCAGCCATTGTTTATCTACATGTACACCATATATGTGACTCTTGTGAAAGTTACCTTCAGCCCTTATATTAGCTTAAATTTTGGTAACACTATTTTGATTAACCATAGTAAAATCCTTATCCCTTTTAGATAAAGGTAGTGTGTCATCCACAAATTGCAAATGAGATACAGATAAATTGTGTTTCCTATACCATAACCCTTCCAGATACCCAATCATATTACTTCCTTTATCATTTAAGTTTGGCCATCTACTGCTATGAGGAACAAAAAAGGTGACAACAGATTGCCTTGCCAAAGACCTGTTTCTATACCAAATTCCTCTGTAGGGTTGCCATTTAATAGCACATACAATTTTGCAGAACTCACACATTCCTTCATCTACCTTATTCATCTCCCACCAAACCCCATCCTCTCCATCATGTCCTATCCTCTTCATCTACCTTATTCTTGCCCAATCGTCTGGTATCCTCCATTACCTCATTGACTATCAGAATATCATCCAGAATTTTTCTACCTTCCAGAAATGCAGATTGTGTTTTAGATACAATTGAACTCATAGCCCATTTTAGTCTCCTAACCAACATTTTCGTTAGTACCTTATACATGCAACCAATAAGGGAAATAGGTTGACAATGACCTAGATGAATAAGATTGCTAGTTTTTTATATTAACATGATAGAAGAATTGTTAGACCCTTTTGTGAGCTTACTATAACAATGATATTCATAAAAAAATGCCAAGAAATCCTATTTCAAGAACTGCCAAAATTCCTTTAGGAACATAAAGTTAATACCACTAGGGCCCAACTTTGTTGCTATCATACTCCCAAATTGCCTCCTTGATCTCCACTTTTGAAAGGAAATGTTCTCCATTTTGGGTCTTGACCCCTGCCTCTCCTTATAATGAATTTGAAAGTGCTCCTTCATATTTTATTTTATGTGTCTACCTCCACTACCTCCTCTCCCTCAAAATTTGGACTCTGAATTTCATTCTGCTTCCTCCTTCTCACCATAGATCTATGGAAGTACTTAGAATTTGCTTCTCCTTCTGTAAGCCATTGAACATGAGATTTTTGTCTCAAGAAAGAGCATTTCCAACCCACCCATTTCCTCAAATTCCCCATATGAGAGTTCTTCTTGTTCTTCTCTGTCTCCTCTAAACCCTAATCCTCCTCCTTTATATCTAACTCATCAAATGTCTTCCTTTCCTCTTCAATTCACTTGACGATGTCACCAAACACCTCCTTGTTCCACTCTTTTAGCTTAAATATAATTTGCTTCAATTTCTCCTTCAATACATACCCACTCCTTCCACAAAAAGGCGGAATCTCTTGTCATTGAACCAGGAATTTAGGACCCTAAAAGATTTAGGTCCCCAATTTACCTTTTCCTTTATCAACATGACCAGACAATGATCAAACACACCCGTCAGAATAACACGTTGATCCATGTTAGGCTAGTCCAAAAGAAACTCCTTGGGCACCAAGAATTGATCCAGTCAACTCATTGTGTTGCCTTCATTTCTATACTATGTAAATTTCTTTCCACTTAGAGGTAAATCAATTAATGATGCATTCTCCCCAAGCAAGGGCCCTATCACTAGGGCCATGGCTAGGAGAATAGAAGAAGACATGGCTAGAGTAGAAGGAGGAAGATCTCACCTCCATATGACCATCAAGTTATGCAAGCCATGACTTATTTACTTGTAATTTTTATTTTAGGAACCTAGGATTTTATTTTGGACATGTATTAGTCCATTTAATTTTCTAGGAGGTGTCTTAGTAATAAGAAGGGGTAACATTAGCTTTTGGGCCTTTATTTAGGAAATAAGGGGGTACTTTGATAACTACACCCTCTTTTGCTAAATAAAACCCAAAACTAATAAAGGAGTAATCTTGTCCCTTGGATGAGGTAGCTTGGGCACCAATTCTCATCTAAAGAAGGGTATTGATTGGACTTTGGGCTTCAATCCTCCTTCTTTGAATGACTCCTTTTAATCTTAGCCCTTCATTTCCTTCATGACTTGTCTAAGAGGTTAACTCCCTTTATAAAAAGATGCTCCTTCACACTCTTGTATTTTTTACACTTTATTGAATGGAAAAACCTTGAGTTGGCCAAAATTCTCTTAGTGTCCACCCTTCTCTCTTTGAGAATTCCTTAGGTTTTTATCAAGGGTTCCATCCCTTGTGGCAAACTTTCCCTCTTAGGCTTATCTTACCTTAAGTGGCGCCTAAAACCACCTCACTTCTTACCTCTCCACAAACCATTTCACCAAAGAAGAAAACCTCTAGAAAAAGATCAAGGGAGGCCTGCATCAATTAACCCTTCTTCTTCAATAAAATCATTAAACATGCTCATATCCACTTCTCCGTTGTTATTAACAACCCCTTTTCACTCGTCAACACCTCGAATAAAATTAAAATCCCTCATCAAGCACCACCTATCGCCTCCCATTACCTCCCGACACTGCTTGATATCCTCCCAACACTCTTGTTTGCCCTCTAACCCACAAGGTGAGTAGAAATTTACCATTATGGATTATGTGAGTTAGCCAGCCCACGTCCCTACAAGCCCCACCATATGATTTCTCACAAAAGAAACTATCTTTTTGAACTTAATCAAATCCCACAAAACCAACAAACTTTTTAAGCTTCCTATTAATGGCTTGAAACATCACCTAAATTTAGAACTTCCCCACAAATATTCGCACAAAGCTTCTTCAATGACCTCCATTTTTGTCTCCTGTAAAAACACATCCCAAGTTGCTATGATTGAATAATCTTTTTCACCCCTACTTCTTAATCTTTTCCTTCAACCCTCAAATGTTGAATGATATGACCTTCATTAAAGCTTTGTGGGACTCCACCCATCACCTCTACCCTATCTCTTTCCTCCATGATTGCTAACTTGAGAATCACGTGTTCCCCATTTTCATGAAACACCCTTAAAGCACATCTTACCCTTCAAACATCTTCAGTGACCTCCTGATGCAATCTGGCTCAAGGCCCTTGAAAGATATATGAAGAAGCTTTATTCCATTGTATAAATTAGAATTTAGGACTTTTTATAATTTTGTTGACTTTGACTTTTTAGTAGGTTGACTCCTAAAGTCAACCTTCCCTTTTGACCATTGTATTTAGGTTACCCTTTTAGGTCATCTTTTATTTTTCTAAAAGGTACTATAGTCATCATGTTAGAGTTTGCTAAGATGGGCTAGCTTTTAGGGAAGATGAGCATGTGTTATGTTTACCCTTCTCATTATGGGCACACCCCTCTAAGCATGCTTAAGGCATGACTACTATTCTTACCTCTTAGTTGCTAGATGCCATACCCCCTAGTCATGCCTTAAGCATGACTACTTTTTACCACTTCTTTCTACTATTTACACCTTTTTGTATCTAGACTAGATTAGGGATAAATTCATTAGTTGGTTATACATGACCATAGTTAGCTAATCATGGTTAGATATGACTCAACTAGAGTTAGCCTAATCTTGGTTAAATTAACTATGGTCTAGTTAGCCTAACCTATCCCTTCTAGCCTATAAATAAGACCTTTCACCTACATGTAATCATCTTTTGGATCATTGAATATAATTTGAGCATTTTAGCTTGAGTGTGAGCCTTGAGTGAGTGTGAGAGAGAGTTCTCTTCCTCCTTGGCCGTGAGCCTCTCTCCCTTGAGAGAGAGTTCTTCTAGTTTTTATCAAGGATCTCTCCTTGTGGCAAGCATCCTAAACTCATCTTTCACCTTTAAGAGTGGCATTTTCCCCTCCATTCCTCTTCTATCCAAACTCTATTTCTCATTAATCCAACTTCTTTATGGAAGTAGATCTTAGGGAGAAGTTGAGTCTTCATCACCTTCCTTTGTTCCTAACCCCTAAGAAGGATTATCAATATGGACCACACTCTCTACCTCTTCGACCATTTTTTTCTTGCCACACGACCCATCTTTTTTTTTATCTCCCCTCTCTTCATTTCCCCGTCTTTGTTCCTCTTCCCTCCATTGTTAGTACACCCCCCTTTAGAATTAATTAAGATTTGAATTCTACTGCAACGTTGACTTACCTTTCATCGATGAGACCACCTCCACTACATTTTCTACACACCCCTCCACTTTGGTGTTGTTCACCAACTTATCCTTACTTTCTTTCTACACGTAAACATGTGCCATATTTACTCTTCATTTCACTACAATTGGCATGCACTTAATATGATTCCCCTTCCCCTGCATGAAACATGTGTCTTCATTGAGTTATCCTCTTCCACATTGCATGAGTCATCCATAATGAGTGAAGGTACGCATCAAATCATGTTCCTACAACACATCCCTAACCGCGTCCACTAAATTTTTGCATGAGATATATACACTTCCACTGCCGAATCGTGCTACATTATCGCTAGGAGATACTTCCAAATATGCATCACAAGGAATGCTTTCTTCATCCAGCATAGATTCACTATCATTGTGCCATGACCACCTTCCAACCTTCCTAGCTTCATGCGGTAAGCCACCCTCTATCTCAGCTTGTGTGTAGGCCCATACCGCGTCCACTAAATTTTTGCATGAGATATATACACTTCCACTGCCGAATCGTGCTACATTATCGCTAGGAGATACTTCCAAATATGCATCACAAGGAATGCTTTCTTCATCCAGCATAGATTCACTATCATTGTGCCATGACCACCTTCCAACCTTCCTACTTCATGCGGTAAGCCACCCTCCATCTCAGCTTGTGTGTAGGCCCATACTGCACTGGTTGGGCCTGCTAAGATTGAAGGTTGGAAAGAAACTTTGGTGAAGCATTTCAAATTCTTAGTGTTTTGGTTTTGTAGATTTAATTTTGTTCTTATTAATTCATTTTATGGTATTAAACACATTTGATAGGTGCGACACATGTATTGATTTAGTTAGGCATGGATGTGTGTATGAGTAGTTTGAGTGTTGTTTCCTATCAATTTCATGATTGATTCTTGATGTTTTATTGTTTCGATAACAAAAGAATCAAAATTACTAAGTTAAGAGTTGAATTACCTCATGGGTAATAGATTACTTAAGTTGGTAATAGATTACCTAAATTTTATCAAGCAAGAAACTCATAAAATTTGAATTTTTCGAATGTTAATCGATTATCCTATTTAGATAATCGATTACAGCAGAAAAATTTAGTTTCTCAATTGCAAGCTCTTGGGAATAATCAATTATCTAATTATTTTAATTTATTATTACAAATAACATGCATTTTTGGGTCTGTTTTGAAGAGAACTACTAGCAAATTAAGTGGTTGCGAATAGTAACCGATTACCTTAGTCTGTTATGCATATAAAATCATTTTGAATAAGTTTTTCATAAGAAAAGAAGAGAATAAAGGGATTTTAGGTTTTAAAAGAAAGAAAAAGTGTTTTTACAAGAAAGAAACCTTTGAAATCAAAGAAAAACTGAGAAATCTATTATTTGATATTCAAGAATTGTTATTGGAAAAGAAAGGATCAAAGTGTAGTGTTTTTATGTATTGGGTATTCATAACAAATATGTGATATTGTTTTTTACCTATTTCTTTGTATTTTTGCACATGTTTTTTATAATCTCTTGATGTGTTTCTTGAGGTTATTGTGAAATATTGCAATAAGGTGTTGTGAGTGAGGCGTTGTGAGTGACAGAGTGTCATGTGTAGCAAGCTCTTGTGGGGTGAAAGCCTCTTGTTTTATAAGTTGTTTTGAATCTTTCTATAAAAATATGTATGTGTGGTGTGCATGTATGTGATTTCTAGTGGAAAGCAGATAAGCGGAAGGTTGTATTTGGAATTAGATGTAGGTGTTATTGATTGGACTAATATAAAACAACTTGTGCAAATTTTCTCTATCCTTTAACTCTTTATGTTTGATTGAATTTTAGTCTTGGATGAATTGTACATTGTAAGTTGAACAAGTATTGTATTGAAAATCATTATTGAAGGAATTGTCATTAGTCAAGCTTGGTTTTAAATCTTGAAAAGAATTGACTCTCAAACAGCGTTTCAAGTTTTATTTGAAATTAGTTTTTGAAAATGCTTAAGGTAGATTTTGAAAATTTCAAAAGGAGTGATTTTTTGAAAACTCTAATATTATATTTAGAAAAAGAAAATTTGTGAAAATATTTTGGAATCTATTCAATCCCCCCTTCTAGATTCTCCTTAAGACCAACAGGGTTAGCCCCACAACCCCAACCCCTCACTACATACATAACGTCAATCTCGTCCACCTTTGCTGAATGTACCCCCAACCACATGATTTGGCCCAAAACAACCCTGAGACATGGCTTGGGCAATTTGAGATAATTGTGGTGTGATAGATTTATTATTTTCAATGCAGACCAAATCAGGCACAATAACTATCGTCATATCAATAGGATTCTTGACTACTTTAAGAGAGATATTATTCTTGTTCCAGTATATTCAGAGTCCCACGTTGCTTAGAAATCGAGGCTATGAGTAATTTATAAACACCCTTCTCCCTTAACCTGCTAAGATGCCTTTTAGCACAAAATTATGATGAAGCCACCGAGTTTCCACATGTAGTGACCACCCTAATAATGTTATGGGACTGGTGGTAGGAACATTGGCAGCCACTATGGGGTTCAACCTCCACTTTCATGCCCCTTAGCCATGACTGGGGGCTTGTTCCGGTACAACCAAGGTCTTATATCACTTAGGAATCAAGGCTAATGGTGTAAACACCTTCCTCCCTTAACCCAACAAGATGTCTTTTAAGGACAAAACCACGATGGAGCCACCAAGCTCCAAAGCAAACAATACCTCGAATACGGTGACTCACCCTAACGATGTCCCAAGTAGCAAAAATTCTCAACATATTCCATAAAGCATATCTCATTATCTTCCATTAAGCACTTCTCAATATCTTCCGTTATGCAAATATTATTCTCAATCATTAAATCCTCTATTATCATATCTTCTAGATTTTTCGTCCAAAATTCAAAATTCAAATTTGTCATCCTCTTCGACCACCACTTCAAGGCTTCATTAGATGACTCTTAACTAGTCCCCTCCTTGAACTGAGCTTGGTAATCAGTAGAAAGACTAGACATTAGAGTAAAAATCTCTTTTTCAATTCGAACTTCGAAGATCACCTTATTCATTTTGACCTTTTTCACCCTGGTAATTGTATTCCAACCAAAAGTGCTTACTAAAACTCTTGCAATGTCTAGTCTCTTTTGTCATTGAATATCCTCATCAACAATTAAAATTGTACCCACAACATCCACCATATACTAAAAAGAATTAGCAGACCAAGCATGTACGGACACTCCTTTTAGTCTCACCTATGCATATCTTTCTCGCGCCATATTCGTCAACTTCCACTGAGAAAAATTGTGAAAATAATTTGACAATACCACATTCGCATCCTTCAATAACTTTGCCAAAACTTCACCTTGGACCGATTTTAGCAACGCCATATCCCCTCCCACAAGGATAACCATTAATGAAGTTAACCCTTCCCGACATAACTGTTCTTGGAGCATAAAAGTTATTTCAAGGGATCTAACATAACAATAAAACATTTCGCAAGATCATTTGACTCTCCTTCTCCACTGAAAAGCTCAATCTGGTCCATTGATCAACAACCATACCTCACTTTCCTTGCTTGTTTAACCTTCCACACCTTTTTCATCTTTAGTTGCCCTCTGTTTGTCGTACCTTCACTTTCCTTTATATTTTTTGGCTGAAACTAAGGGTTTCAATGACCTGTACAAAATCTCAAGAAATCAACAATTTACCAAGACAATTGTCATGAAGCCTAAAAAAAACCAATAACTATAGCAGACCCATCATCTCTACACAAAAACTATGGCTTGCATACATGTCAAAGGGTTACTAAACGAATCAGAAAACCCACAACCCCTATTAAAACTAAAAGAATACAACAATCATTTCCACGACATAATTTTGACCAACATCAAAATATCCAAGGACTCCACAGTATTACCATTACAGACAATGAAGTTCCTAGATATTCAGATACACCAACAAACAATATTCTAGAATACAAATCTACATTTATACCTATATTGCATACTACCCAAGAGCTAGACAATAAAGTCAATTGAGCCAAATCATTAGTAATAGGTGAAAAGATACCAAGCCAATTTTTAAGACCTTATACCACAAGGCCTGAAAAAAAAAGGCATGATAAAAAGAGATGCTTACAGTCCTCAAGAAGTTTGTTACATAGAACACAAGCATAGCTACGTAGCTTATGCATTAAATTATCAATCGTTGAGAGCTTGTTAAGGATTAGCCTCCACTAGAACGCTAAGACTTTTGATGGTAACTTATCATTCCACAACCGCTTAAAAACATAGGACTCCACCACTATCGGACTTCCATGAGGAGGACCACTACACGTTATAAGATAGGCTTCAGATACTGAGAAGGTTCCATTTCCACCTACATCTAAACCCATGTATCCAAAATATCGGTATGTAGAACCATGTTCATCAACATCCTTCCAATGATAGAAGGGGCCTCTTCCTCCCACGTAAAAAGATTCTTCCGCCATAACTACCTCCACTCGTATGTATTGACCCAGGAACCAATTTGTCACCTACTCTGGTATCTTTATCCAACGCTAAGCCATACAATCTAGGGTAGAGAGTTGCTAAGGAACCTTTTTCTAACCAATTATGCTTCTAGAACCATGTACCCATTTCATCCCTTTGCTTCCTTCTAATATTATTAGAGAACCAACTGGGCATTCTACCTTTGGATCATTAATAGACCAAATGTCCTTCCACCACATAGATGATTTGGCATAAGATAAGATGATTGGGAAAATCTTGAACCTCGCCATATCTACTTCTAAGCAAAGGGCCCCAAATCACATTATTATCATTTAAAATTTTGCACCACTACTTAGAAAGCAAACTCAAATTAAACTTCAACAAATACTTAACCCCCAAACTGCCTTCCGCCTTTGGTAAGTATACTTTCTCCCAACTTACCCAAACAATTTTTATTTTTAGGCATTCCCCCCCCCCCATAAAAATTTACGTTGCATCCTTAAGACAGAATTCAAAACCTTCTTAGGAGCTTTATAGAAGGAAAAGTAATACAATGACAAGCTAGACAAAACCAAATTTAGCATAACCAATCTTCCAGCAAAAGGCATGTTCTTCACCTTCCATCCTGAAAACCTCTTTTCAAATTGTTGTACCACCAATATCCACACTTTCTTTACCCTATGATTGACACCAAACGAAACACCCAAAAATTTAAAAGGCGATGATCTAACAGAACAGTTCAGAAGATAGCCCGCCACATGAATAAATTCCTGACGCACGTTGAGACCATAAAACCGATTTTTATAAAAGTTTACCTTCAGTCCAGAAGACATCTCAAAGCTTCTTAGAATAAATTTAAGATAACACACTGTATGGAAATCTGCTTCCCCCATCATAATTGCGTCGTCAGCATATTGTAGCAAAGAGAAATTTGCTTGTCCTCCCACCTTTATTTCTTTATAAACATCTTTTTGGATAGCTAATCTAAATAGACCCGAAAGAGCCTCAACAACCACCAAAGAAAAGAACGGAGATAGCAGATCACCTTGCTTGATGCCCTTCCCCAAACGGAACTCCTCTTTCGGACTACCATTGACCAAAATGGAGATATGACTATTACTTATTATGCTTTGAATCCACAACTTCCATCTTTTTCTAAACCTCATCCTATGTAGCATATAATCTAGGAACTACCAATTGATCGAGTCGTAAGCCTTTTCAAAATACACCTTAAACATGAAGCAAGGTTTTTTGGATCTGTGTACCCAATCAATTAGTTCATTAGCAATAAGAACCCTATCAAGGATTGATCACCCTGGCAAGAAAGTTGTTTGACAATCGGAGATGATTCCATCCAATACTCTTTTAAGCCTCATTGATAGCAATTTGGAAATTATCTTTTAGAGGCTCGAGATAAGGGTGATGGGTGGTATTGTGAAAGATTCATAGGACGTGCCACCTTTGGTATCAACGTTATAAAAGAGGATGTCACCCCTTTGAGAAGCCTACTTGACCCATGAAACTCTTGTACCACCTTCACTACATCTGTCCCTATTACCTCCCAGCAAGATTTGTAAGTTCATTCCAAATCCATCAGGGCCCGGGCTTCTACCACCTTCACAGAACCACACCGCTTCCTTGATTTCCTCTGCTGAAAAAGGGGCTTCTAGAACTTCTTTATCCATCTCAAACAATTGATTGAAAATTACCCCATCCAAAAAAGGTCTAGATTGACATTTATCGTGAAACAATGCCTTAAAATGCTATGTCACCTTACCTTTAATTTCATGTACAGACTCTAACCATCTTCCATCAGACTTTCAGCTGAGATGGCATTCCTAGAGCATATCGCCTTAAAGCAATTATGAAAAAAATTCGTATTATTATCACCTTGAATAATCCACCGCACCCTAGATTTCTAGAGAACAACATTTTCCATTATCCTAGCTTTTCCTCACTACTCCGATAGGATGGCACTCCTCGAATGTGATAAAGAAATTGGCCCTTTCCACCAAATTCTGATCCACCACTTCTAGTTCCATAACCTTTCTTGCCAAAAAGATCTCATCCTTCCTCAAAGTATCTTCATTCCATTTTTTAATCTCCATCTTTAGCCCTTTCAGCTTGTTAGAAAATTGTAGAGCTTGCCACCTCGATCCTGTATAAAAAGTCTAATAAGATTTCACCATCTCAAGGAAATAGGGATGACAAACTCAATGATCAAAGAACTTAAATGGTTCCCTCAATTCAATTGATTATCTTTAGTAATAATCCAAAAATAGTCTAAAAAGTCCCTAGACCCCATCCACTAGGAGGTAATACTCTACTCCTCAATTAAAGCTAGCGATGCTATGAATCTGTCTAGTCTGCTAGACGCTACTTCATCGGGAGAAATCCAAATAACCTGCTTACCAAAAATTGGTAAATCAATCAAACCCATCTACTCAATAATATCTTTAAATTCATGCATCTCTATTCTTGTGTGGTAGTTTGATCTCCCCATGACTTCTTTTGCATTAGCCACCGCATTAAAATCACTACCTAAACACTAAGTAACATTCAGAAATCCCATCTTTATCAATTCCAAATCAACCCACATCTTCCTTTTTCCAACCAGAGGACATGGTGCATAAATGTTGACTAGATAATTTATTGAACCCGACATCCGACCTTTGAAAACCAACCCCAAGAAACCTTGTCCTTGAATCTTCCAAAGAATCTCCAACAAACCTTTCCTCTATATAGTTAAAAGGCCTCTACTTAGACCCACATATGGAAGGAACCTTCATTCACATTGTGCAATCCCCCATACCTCCTGAACTTCCCAAGCATCAATATTACTACATTTAGTTTCCTGCAGTAAACAAATATCAGTTTTTTCCAGCTGTAACTTTCTCCTAATTTTGCACTTTTTTGCTCTATCCAAAAACCCCTCACATTCAAAAAGAATATCTGCATTAAGAAAAGTACAAACTCCCTTTTATCCCTGTATACCTTCTCTGCTTTATCCCTATTATCCATTTGTTTCAGCTCGTCTAAATATACCACTTCTAGCTCCTTTCCACTTACCCAAATTTCCTTCATAGCACTCCACATTTTTCTACATTCATGTTGACCATCACCAGAACACCTTTGCCTGAATCCTGTACTGATTGATGATGCAAGACCAAAACCGAAGAAGTTAGATATAAAGGTTGAGGAGAATTTACGTGACCACCAATGGGGTTGAGGCTGTTCAAGATCCTCTAACTGCCATCAACATTGCGTCGGCAGGCTTCCTTCCAAATACTAAGCAAATGACCTTGCACTTCATCTCTTTCGACTCCACCAAATACCCATATTTTACTATCAATTGGTTGTGTCGAAGTAGATGTCCATGCTTTATCAACATTTCCCCTCCCTTGTTGCTTAGTTCATCACCCAAAAATGGATAAGTGAGCTTTTTCCATGACAGAGCCACTCCAACTTTCGGCCACACGCCTCCTTAGGGCATTCATGTCCACTTTCCTCATTGAAGTAAAATGTTGGCATTTGTGGATGGATTAATCGAAGTGCCTATATCCCACCTCTTTGTTGCCTACAAGCGTGATTATAGCAACAATTATTTTGCGATTCTGAGCCTTTAGGGAATTTTGGTTGGGCTATGTCCAAAACGATACACCTCTCCTCCTTTCTCCACAATTGAGCTTAAGCCCAACTTTTTGTTACCCACGTGCATACCTAGCTTTTGTCTAGATGGGTACATATCTTCTTGCCTGCCCTGCGCAGATTTCTCGGGCCGTTTAGTGAAAAATCAACATCAATAACCCTGTCCTTGTCAGATGGAATACAACCTTTGCAGTTTGAATTTTGAAATGATTTATCTCCACTCATTAAAGCTTTGTCGCCGAGCATCTTCGCCTTGAGCACTGCCAACCTCTACTCCACTTCAAAGGACTCATCAAACTCCTCCACTGGTTGACAAAAGCTGTTTTTCGTACACGGGTTGGACACCTACGAGAGTACCTCCTCCTTTTCATCTAACGCCCTATCTTCTTAGATTTTAATCTCATATAACAAATCATCATTTTTCATCTACGATGGCGTAGGCATCACCAATCTAGAGACATCATACCTCTCCCTTCTTTTCGTTGACTCGTCCATACGCATAAACTCGCCAAATGGAAAAATTAGCATCTGGAAGAAGTTTGCACCCCATGTATGGGCCGGAGAAGTGTGTTTTTGGAGTTCAAAGAGGAAAGTTTCTTGGCTTTATGCTCAACAACCGAACATCGAAGCAAATCCAAAAAAATGCCAAACAGTGTTGAATATGAAGAGCTCCACTAATTTGAAAGAGGCACAAAGATTGATGGGAAGACTAGCATTTCTGGCTAGATTTTTTCCTCGAACAGTGAAAAAGCAAAACTAATAATCGCTCTTTTCTGAAGACTAAGAACTTCACATGGAAAGAAGAGTGTTAGGGGGCCTTCGTATCCCTAATAAAATCCATTGCATCTCCCTTTATTTTAACAAAACTCGACCCCGATAAACCCCTGATCCTGTGTTTTTCAGTTTTTGAAGAAGCCATCAGCACCGTCATAGTACAAGACACTTTGGAAGGGCAACTACCGATATATTACATTAGTTGAATGCTTTAGGATGTCGAAACCAGGTACCAACTGGTAGAAAAAACGGCTCTAGATTTGGTAAATTCCGCAAGACAACTCCAACCTTATTTCCAAAGTCATTAGATATTGGTCAAGACAGATTGTCCAATTTCAAAAGTCTTAAGAAAGCAAGAACTAACAAGAAGGATGGTAACATGGTTCATCGAATTATCAAGTTTTGACACATGATATAAACCCATAAGACCAGTCAAAGTCTAGTGTTTGATGGACTTTTTAAACGAATTTCATCCAATACCAGAGGCTCATCCCCCTTATTGGACTTTACATATAGATGACTCTTCCAATAGTAGGGGAAGTGGCGTAGAAGTCATCTTGGAAGGACCAAATGACATTGCAATTGAGAAATCTTTATTGTTTGGCTTTAAGGCATCCAATAACTAGGATGAGTATGAAGCCTTGTTAGCAGCACTTAAACTCGTCGAAGACATGGGTGCAACCTAAATCAAATGCCTCGCAAATTTCAAAATTGTAGTCGAACAGGAAATGACTCTTTCTAAGTAAATGACCCTAAACTTCTACAATATTACCATGCCTTTACATATGCAAAAATGGAATTTGATCAAGTTGAAGTCATTCATATACTAAGAGAACAAAACGTTAGAGCAGATTAGTTGGTGAAGTTGGCAAGCTCTTGGAAGCTAGGTCAACTACGTACTTTCTTGCAATCGGAGTTACCCCTGCCTAGCATTTTGGTATGTTTTGTCTCTTCTTCGGCTATCAAAGATTGGTGCACCGAAATCATGGATTACATACAAAATGGAGCAACCCTTATATATCCCACAAATGCCAAAAAATTAATACCAAAAGCGACACACGTTATGATTATCGCAAGAGAACTTTACAAAAGAGGCTTTTTGGCCTCACTGTTGAAGTACATGAATAGTGAAGAAGCTGACTATGTACTTAGAGAAATTCACCAGGGCATATGCAAACTACATTTAGGTGCTCGGTCCATCGCAACTAGGGTATTGCACGTCAGATACTACTGACTGATACAATGTCAAAAGCATAGGAACTTAATTCATCAACCTGTTGACGAGTTAAAAGTAGTAGTCACCCATGGCCCTTCTGCACATGTGCAATGGACATTCTCGACCCATTCCCTATTACACATAGACATTTTTTGTTGTTGTAGACTATTTTACTAAATGGATAGAAACTGAACCACTCGCTACAGTTTCAGCTCAAAACGTGTAGAAATTTGTATGGAGAAATATTGTAACTTGTTTCAGCATCCCTCAATCTGGACCTTCAATTGACAGACAGAAGATTTTATACTTTCTTGGATAAACTTTGCATCAGGCATGGGGTGGCATTAGTAGAGCACCGTCTAGCCAATGGTCAAGCAGAAGCAGCCAACAAGGTCATACTGACTTAATTAAAAAAGTGACTCGAAGGAGCGAAAGAGGGATAGCCGACCAATTGGCTGAAGTTTTTTGGGCATACCGGTGCATGCCACAATCCTCAAATCAGAAACAATGTTTTAACTGGCCTATGGGACGAATGTCATGCTACCAGTTGAAGTAGGCGAACCTTCGTTCAGAAGATAACATTTTTTAGCTAATGATAATTCAGAAGCACTTCAGGGAAACTTGTATTATGCGGAAGAAATCAGAGTCCAAGCCTTAGTAGTAGCAGAAGCATGCAAACAGAGGATATCTCAATGCTTTAACTCCCAAGTTTGGCCACAAAGCTTTAATCATGGTGACTTAGTGTGGAGAGCAACAGGAGAAACAAGAAAAGCGAAGACTGAAGGAAAACTAGCAACTAACTGGGAAAAGCCTTTCTGGATTCACTAAGATCTCAAAAATGGAGCATACAAACTCGAAGATTGTCGAGAAAACTAATTCCCATGACATGGAATTTCAGTCATCTCAAGCTATATTATAGTTAATATGCATGTATTTCTTAAGGGTACTTTTTTCCTTATTCGATTTTTTACCCCTACCAAGGGTTTTTTTCCAAAAAGGTTTTTAATGAGGCACACATTTATTAAGGAAGTATATGTCGGTTGAACTATGACTTCTTACATTTTGTTTCTTAAGGTACCTTCGCAAATTTTCCAATTTGGTCAAGACCATACTAAGAGTACCCTCCTAAATCTCTTAATTTGGCATAGGCAGTACTTGTCCAAATTAGAGTACCTCCTGAACTCTACAGTTTTGCCAAGGCAATACTCGTTAATACACAAACAATAGTTCGATTTTCTCAGTTCGAGTGAACAACATTTCGCATCAAATTAAACACCAACAAAAAATTAGCAAAAGGAAAATTATATTGATATATATATATATATATATATATATATATATATATATATATATATATATATAAGTGGTGTGTGGGTAACCACTGGACAAAATGATATTTTACAAAAACAATTATAGGCACAAGTATATTTTGGCCCACAAAAAGGTCAGGTTTCCTTAATACAAAAAAAAGAGAAGGAAAAGATAAAGCATCCTAAGAAGTAGTCTCATTATCTTCATCACTTCGGCCTTGTGCTTCTTCGAATCACCCCACATAGGCGGTTTCCTCAACCTAAGTTTCTTCATTTTGCGATGGAGGACAAGTTTCACCATCAAGAGCCAAATCATCGGGGACATCATCCAAATGCTTGTACTCTTCCCCGAAGACATCATGATCTTCAGAAAATTCAAAACCATTTAGAATGGTGCAAAAAAGACGTGTTTGCCAAACTGCTTGGCGAAACCCAGCTGAATGTTCGGTCATCACATCCTTTTCTGCTTGGGTCTTATACGTCAACTCTCCAGCATATAGCCTTCTCGGCTGATCTCACTTTGTTGGCACATCGCTTCTAAACTCTTAATCTGATCTCAGGCTCCCTCCAGCAGCGTATCCTTCACCAACAACACCTTCTCATGCAACTCATCTTTAGCCTTAAAGTATGCTTCATGATTTTCTACCAAAACCATGGAGCTCACACTCTTCTTCAACTTCTTGAATTGAGAAAAAATAATAAGGAAAGCATTTTCGGCTTACCTTTGGCATTGCTTCGCCTGCACCAACTCATTGGCAAACATGTGCTTGCCTAAAGTTTGAGCTCGAGCCAACAACTCACCGTAGTTTTATCAAATAAGGGATAACTCCATTCCTTCTACAGCTTTTTGGCCCTCCTTAGAAATGGAGTTGTCAGCTTTCCCCATAAAAAATAAGGTGTCAAAATCTTTACAGAAGATGCCACGAGGTAGAAGGGGTGCGCTCACGACCTAATAAGGAGAAGGATTATTCAAAAAGGCACAAAGCCTGGAAAGCCTCATATAGCCCCAAACATTTGGAGGAAGTTGAGTAGGGGCATAGTTTAAAACACATAAAACCTCCATGACAAAGTTTTCAAATGGCAAACAAACATGAAAACTGAACATATAGTCATGAACATAGAAAAAGTCTCGTATGTCTTCCTCAAACTTGCCTAAGAATATAAAATTTGGTCGTGCAACCGATAAATCTTTGCACCACCAAATAAGGAAAGGAAAGTATTTGGTGTCGTCAAAGTGACACACATTAACTTTATTTACTAAATGTGACAGCATTGCCCTATTATTATAACACGATGAAAAGGTCGCTACTTCCTCATCCACCCATTAGTAGTTGAGATCAAGAATATGAGGATAATTCTTTTTTGGACTACCTTTAAATTTATGTCTAGATGCGACCTTTGTAACATCCCAAATTAAAATGTACTATTTATACCATAAATTTGCTTAATAATTATTTAAATTACTATTATCTATATTTGCAAATACTGAGATATAAAATTTCCATTATATTATACTCAATATTAAAGCATACATTACAACACTTTCAAAATTCAAAATAAAATATAACATAGTACATATAGTTTAGGTCGCTCAACAAACCTCATCACCTAAAAAGACCTAGAGTAGCTTGCCCAATGATAGCCATCGCTTAGCGAGACCTTGCAAATACCATAACCTTTGGTACCAAAATTAACCAACATGCTGACATATAATTCTACATTCTTATGGCATGCATATCATAATTCATCTATCTCTTTACACCATGTTCACCCAACTTCCATAATAGACATAATAATCACATAACTTAATAACAATGTCTCTAAATTCAAATATCGCTATTTCTATACAACTTTCTTAGATACATATTCAACAATAGAGTTACATCCTTTTAGACTTTCAACCACAATCTGACATACTTCATTTTAGAGCATCCTATCTCTCTACATCGTCACTATTATCTACTCCTGTACAAAGCACGATCATCACAGTAATAATACAAAAAAACACAAACATTGCAAGGGTAAGCTTATATAATATGCAACATACCATTACATCCATCATAAAGCATGAAAGTTGCACAACATTTATATTTAGTACTATCAATACACATTCTCTAATAGTAAATAACCAAGCAATCATTCTTATGTTCCGCCTGAACATAAGCACTCACAACCAATCAATAAAATATTAATTAAATATCATAATCAATTAAATCAAACACACTTATATTCCCTTGAATACAAGTTTTTGACACAACAACATATTCAAACACGACATATTCCGGAATATCTATATTGAGTTCGGACACCGATGCGGCTTAAGACCCCTTCCAATTGGCGACATGCATCCAATCTGCCTATGTTACCATCAATTTAAGTCTAAGCAATACTCATATGACACCACAAACTGGTGTCTAGTGTCTACCTGATAGCCTGTGACACATAATTGTTGTCTGAGTATATCCTTTAGGTACCCCCTTGCATATCTGGTACCAGGGCCACAATGTAAATAAAAAAAATATCCCCTTGCATATATGATATTTTGGATTACATTGACCCTAGCCAGTGTCCCTAACATCAATGTACCCCACCAAACATATCATCCAAGGCTAAGTTACCCAATTGTAACTACCCACAACCAACAACATCAATAAATATATTCTCATCATGCATTCCAATCATATGCTTTACATCACAATTCCAAATAATACATTGTCATTCCAATAATTCAATTTCAATCACAGAAAATCAATTCAACCAAAACTAAGTTACCCTACCATAATTGCGACATCCAAGCTATCCAATAATTATCCAATTCAAGATTAAACATCTCTCCCATAATAATCATCAACTACATAACACATCATATATCTCTCAACTATGAAATCCTAATATACATTAACTCAATTAGCTCACATCATTATTAACAAATACACTAACTCAATTAGCTCACATCATAATTAACAAATATGCTAACTCAATTAGTTCAAATCACAATCAAACATGCACTATATTAAATAGCTCAAAACACAATTAAAATAAATGTTATCTTAAATAGCTCAAAATATAGTCAAAATACTCGCTATTTCAAATAGCTCAAATCTCTCAACTATCAAATCACTTTTCCATTAACAAAAATCAACAAAAGAGTTTCCCTTACCTATTTCTCCATCCAAAAGCTGATTAAAACATAAGGAGAAGAATCAACTGAAGAAATTATATAGGAACCTAAGAGGAATCCCAAATTAAACAGGAACCTTAGAAATCAAGATTTTCAAAGAAATTTCATCTTGAACGACAATGAAAGGATAAAAAACGATTGGAAAAAAGGTTTAGAAAATTACGATCAGACATACCTATACTGATCACCTCTCAGAGTCAGGAGCAATGGAAGAGACCGCATCGAATTCCGTCAATGTTTCGACTGCCATGCAAGAGACCAAAAGATTGTAGCGAGGAAGAGAAAACAGACAATCGCACGAGAAGAGAAAATAAGAAAATTAAAAGGAAAAGAATTTAGATAGCATTGGGTTCTATTTAAGTAAATTTAGTTTGCTATATGCAATCCATCCATTTCGATAACGGAATCTCGAAGAACTTCCCAAAACTCAATTAAAACCCTCTGAAGAAAAAAAATAATAATTATTCTCTTCTCCCACATCTTTCTATCATCAACCTAGTACAACCATATGGTATTATCAAACTAATAAATTCATCACATCTCAAATCAATTAGTAATTTAAGTAAAAACTTAAATTTAATCATTTTCACTATTTATTCTTTGAATTTATAACCTATTAAATAAACAGGTCCTTACAACCTTTACTAAGATCATAGCCTTCTAATACGCTTTGGCTCTAAAGAGACTTCCCTAAATACTTCAAGAGTTACCAAGGCAATCTCCTGAAGAGCTGCTGAATCGGCATTACTATATGTTCTAGAGGGAACAACTTCAGAAGAATTCGAAGTGCTCCCTCTAATAGAATGAGACCCATAAAGTATCTCGGAAGAATGAGAGGAAGAAGACATTGGCTAAAAATAAAACGAAGTAAGATGAAAGGCATACCTAACAAACGAGGACGAGAAAATTTTAAGATTAGGGGGGTTTTTGACAAAGAGAAGCTAAAAATTTGGCAAAGAGTAATTGAACTCTCACTTCTACCTCTCTTATAAGAATTTTGCACAGATACACTACAGAATTTCATCTGTCTAGATCTTGCCAATCAACTAGTCAGATCTTGCGACTGTTCATTTAACAAGAAACCTACTAGGGTTTACTATTCAATTCTACCCTCGATGACTCTTGGCAGGAAATGCTTTTTTGTAAGCCCAAAATCCACTTTTATATTTCAGTTACAAGCTGCTCATAAAGTATAACTCTAGTTACATGGATCTTAGCTTTTGGCATGAATGAATTCTCCTACCTTTACTTTGGTTTTTCTTCTTTCGAGGCTTCACCTTTGCATTTCACACCAATGGTCAAGCCTGGGGGCAAATGTACGGGTAAAAGGTTTCGACCATTGGAAAAGACCGAGATACCTTTATCACTCATAGGCAAACACGAACAAGACATTTTGGATTTCAGCAAGGTCGAAGTTTGAAATGCATTGCATCATAAAAAAGGATTAATTAAAAGTTAAATACTGATTATTAGACAAAACCCTACATCATCATGATGTTCAAAAAAACCAAAACCCGATAGGAAATAGTAATATCCAACAGATAAAGGTAATATCTCTCTATATACGGGTAATTTCTAACAAGTAAAAATCTAATTGCTTACTATAAATAGGAAGCGACACCAAGGCCAAGGTACGTGTCAAATCCCACTCATTTCTATAAACAGTGCTCTTCTATACAACTCCGGATACTCTCTAACTTAAGTGTCTGAGTCATTTTTCCAGATACTCTCACAATTGGAATCAGGATAATGGATATTTTTTCGACAACATCAATAAATAACCAACAATGTTCGGCCATTCTAGGCAGTAACAAATTCTATAATAATAATTATTGTATTCAATTGCATTTAAAGGATTCCATAAATTGGTGTATAACTGACTGTCTTAAGGATAACCGATTCAAAATATAGATCTGCCAATATAGTTTGTTATTTTATGAAGGGTGGTGGGTGTTTACATTGATTATGCGTGAATATATGCTTGTAATTTATGAATTGATCTATGGTTCCATAAAATAAAGTGTGCACTATTGCAGGTTGTTAGGAGCTGCGGAAGTGCGTAATTGAAGCTTTGATTGCGCATTAATATTAGTTTCATCAGTAATTGCCGATAGAAGAATGTAGAAAGTGAAAGTGTGCACATGTCATTATATGAAAATATAAATAACATGAGTCAACTTTTTAGAGTCAAATTTAACTTAGTTTATTAGAAAAATGAGTTAGACACTCAAGTTTGAAAATAAATGTAGGTTTGAAAACAAATTCAAATTGAAAATTTGAATTAATATCTACTTTTTAAGAAATTTTGCTTAAATTTTCATTTTATCCCTTATTACCACTCTCTTTTGTTCTTTCCATCATTTTTTCCATCCTCACTCTCTCTTCTTTCTTCTCTCACCTTATTTTTTGCCCTTGTCCTCTATGTCCTCTCTCATCACCTCTTAGTTAGTGTATACATGTAGTATACCTATTTAATTTCTTATTTTTTATAGTGTAATAATTTGATTTCTTATTTTTTAGTATAGTAATTTAATTATTTTTTAGTGTACTTAATTTATTATTTTTAATATATTTATTTAATTTATTCTGATAAGTGAGGTATGGAATCTTAAATTTTAGGGTATGGAATCTGATAACTTAAATTTTGAGTAATTGTTTACACAATCTTCTTTTATCCAAAGAAATTATTCATCAAAATAAACATAACAAGTTACTATTGATATTGACACATATGAGATCGTTAAATGTTTTTATTAAAATAATTACATGTTTATTCTATTAATTTACTCAATGAATTACGTGTTTAGTATAGTTATTTAATTAAATATTTGGTTAGTGTAGTATAGTATAGTTATATAATTTATTTTTTTTAGTAAATTTAATTTTTTTAGTATAATAATTTAATTTCTTAATGAATTACGTTTTTAGGATAAATATTATTGAATAATTAATTATCTATAATGATATTTAAATTGATAAATTTCAAATACACTATTCAAAGACAAAATAAAGTCAATATTAAAGAAAACAAAAAAAAATATCATAAATAAATATTTCAAACATGTTTATTTGAACTGAGAAAAAAAAAACACAAACAAATGACAACTTATTTTTGTACTTCTTTTTCCTTTTTTAGTTGCAACTTCCATTTAAAAAAATGTTAGAACATATCTCAATTTGTTTTGCAAATTGTAAATTAAAATAATTAAAATTTTAAATAACTTTAACTATAAAATTTAAAACAATATTTATTTCAAATTTCATATTTAAAATAATAATTAAAACAATATTTATTTCAAATTTCAAATTTAAAACAATAACTAAAACAATATTTATTTCAAATTTTAAAATAAATTCTACACATAAAAAAGAAAATATTAAATATATTTATATATTAATATTTTCAAAGAAATATAAATATATTTATATATTAATAAATTATAAAGATAAAAAATTCATTAACTACTAGTTAAGTTTTTCTTTAAACTTGTATTTTTTAGGAGTTATAATAGTATTTATTTGAAACAATCGTGTATTTTAGAACTCAATTTCAAAATTAATAATCAAACTGAGATAATTCCACACAGATTCACACCTATTTTTGTACTTATTTTCCCTTTTTTAATTGTGTCTTCCATTTAAAAAACACAGTTTAGAACATATCTCAATTTATTTTGCAAATTATAAATTAAAATTAATTAAAATTTTAAATAACTTTGACTATAAAATTTAAAACAATATTTATTTCAAATTTCAATTTTGTTTAGTTATTTAAAAAAATATTTATTTAAAATTTAAAATTTCAAATTTTAATACAAATTTCACACATAAACAAGGAAATATTAAATATATTTATATATTAATTTTTTAAGGAATATTAAATATATATATATATTAATAAATTATAAAGATAAAAGATTTATTAACTACTAATTAATTTTTTTTCTTTAAACTTGTATTTTTTAGAAGTTATAATAATATTTATTTAAAACAATCAGACTAAATCTCAAAATTAATAATAAAAGAAAAACAATTGTACACTAACAAAACACTTTTTAATTTTCTTTAAATAAATAATAAAAAACATAAAAAAAATTATTCTTCAAGGGGATCTTGCCAGAGTAAAAACATTGAGGGTATATTAGTTTTTTCTACTAATAGATGGAAATTGAAATTAAAGTAGGTGAGAATTGAAATTAACCATCTACTCAAGATAAATATTTTTCTTTTATTTTAAAAGGAAAATCGCATCCATACTTAATAGAAAACTATTTAGTGCTTATTTAAAACAAAAAAGTTTAAATTTAAATAAACCAGTCCTTTAACTTTTATATACAATAGTCAGAACGAGCATGTGCAGAGCTAAATGAAGTTGCTCTTTCCAGGCATGATTCCTATCTCATTTTTTTTTTCTTCAGGTATATAGTGCTTCCTTTCAAATCTTTTATGTGAAAAATTCTAATAGAGTTAATATGGAAGTATGTAGCAAGGAAAATCAAGATGGACAAAAATTCTTTACTTAATGGGATCTACACTAATACGCCTGCACTGACACTTCCTCTGCACTAGGCCTTTAATGCCTCTGTAAGTTCTGTTCCATGTATTGTACAACATATAATTTAAGAAAATAATTTCAGAAACTCATTCATGGGAAGCTTGCATATGATTTCTACTTGCAAGTTGCAACTCATCTTCCCCTAATCACTTGACTTGACCCTCATTTCTTTTTAGAACTGACAGAAGTACCTGACGGGTGATTCAATGCCTATACAGCCTCTGGAATCTCTTCGTAGTAAAAGAAATTAAGGATATGATATGGGTAAGAAAGGATATGCACTCAGCTACGGCCATCAAAATAATTGAAAGCTGATTTATTAAAAAAATAAAAAATACACGGATGGCACACCATTTTGCAAAGACATTTCTGTTTCAATGAGATGTCATTAAAACATTTAACCAGCAACCAAACCTAGCTAATTTCGTCCCAAATCCTCAAATAATGATATATACAAAGCTGTGCATACACCTAATTGCATCGTCTTCTCATCGCATCTATATTTTCTCTCTTTACTATTTCTATGAGCACAGGGGGTTCATGAACCATTTTTGGTACTTATAACATTAATCTGACATTCAACTATGGCAACATTAGCTCCAATAATACCAAATATGACAACAAAGAGAGATAACACATTACAACATTGATGAGGAAGCGAATTAACAGAGCAAACCATGATTTCAGAACTACAAGGAAGCAACAACACTTTCCCGAAACCAGAATCCACAAAGTTTGGTTCAGAGTCACAAAACAAGGAACACAGCCAGAAGCTGAGTTTCCTAATTAAAAGCTAATAACACAATAACCGATTAAGATGTCATTTTGTTGAGGGACCCTAAATGCGACCATCCCACAAGGGCTGAGTCTGAACTTTCCCACTCTTCAAGAGGGTCTCGATTTCCGGCGGAGGGTTCAAACCGAGCCTCTGAGCACGCTCCCACCGTGCGAGCCGCGTCATCCCGAGGCAGGGCCCATACACGGCGTTCAGGTCGAATTGCCGCAACGCCACCTCGCTCTCCTTGTACTCATCTGCATATGAAATTTCAGGTTTTAGTTAAAGAGGAATGCGATTGGGCTGAGAAAAGAAAACCCTAGCGGTTAGATGGACCTTCTAGATCGGGTTTTCCGCCGTGGGAGACGAGGGCCGGTGTTTGGGCCGCATTGGAGCCCAAAGATGTGGCGTGAGTCGGAGATTTTTTGGAAGATTTTTTTGTGGCGGTGGTTTTCCTCTGTCTGTAGAAACCCTTCATGTTTCCAGACACTGAAGCCATATTCTCTTCCCTTTCGCTGCTTTCAAATTTGAATTTTGAAACTGTCTAAACTCTGAACTCAGGAGTCACGACAGCCAAGTTGCCTTATAATTTATTTACTTTATAAAGCCTCTAGGTGGACCCTCATATATTATAGTATTTTTTATATAGAAATATGAAACGACTTAGAGTTTTATTTTTCTCCCTTAATTTAAATTTAAAACTGTTTAAAAATAAGTTTAACTTGAAATTAAAATTTCAGACAGATGCTCTTCTGGTCAAAATTTCATTTTGACCACTTAGACATTTTCATTTAAGTTTTTAACATTATGAAGCAACATTTCAATCTAATTAAAAAATAAATTTAATTACTTATTTGATAGTATAAGCATAAAAGAATTACTTATTTTAATTCTTAGAAGTACACTTTTTAATTATAGAAACTAAAATTGATTACATTATATGTGTAAGAACTAGAATGAATTAAAAATATATGCACAAGGACTAAAAAATAATTTCTAAATAAAAAGATTGAAATGTAAAGGTTATATAGAAAAGTTACCAAATGAGTAATTAAATAAAAATATCTATTTCCAAATCTGATGTTGGATTTATTAAGAGTTTAATTATTTTTAGAACGTATATTTATAACTCGTGATTTTAGTATTTTTATTATTATTACTTTACTAAATTTAGCAAATCTTAGTCTAAATCAGGAAAGAGTAATTAAATTAATTATATGTGAGATTTACTCAACTTTATTACTTTCAATAATTTTCCATAAATAATAGACTGCAGATAACATACTTCTACTTATTTAACTCTATAAATAAAAGTATAACTTCTCCTTTTAGCGTCATATAAACAAGTTTATTTATTTTTCCTAAAAAGAAAATTTTAATTATTTATGTAGTTTTTATACGCGCATAATTATTACATTTTAATTTTTATACTTAAAAATTATTTATTTTAATTTCGAAGCATCTACTGTTGAATTTGTTCAAATTCATGCAATTACTTAAAAACTATTGTATGATAATTTTTTATGGATAATAAATTTTAATGGCATACATCTTTTTTAAATGTTATGTTACAATTTTAAATACTAAAATATTATGTTATTTATTGTCGATTTAATTGGATATATCCGTATTTTGGCTAGCCAACTTTTGGGCCAATCACAATTTATCATATTACATTTTCCATAATAAATGTTTATTTATATAACTGAAATTTACAATAACTAATTATTTTTTATTTATAAAATAATATTAAAATTAAAATTTATAATGTATTTAATCATATAAAATATATTTTAGATAAATAATAAATAATATAAATTATATTATAAAATTATTTTCAATAATTAATAGTATATTCTAAAAAATAATTGGAATATAATTTATAATTAGAGATAAAAAAGAATATGGATTAAAATGGACGTCGGAAATATATAGCTGAAAGAAAATACTAATGTCACAATTTATAACTAATAAGTAGTAACTAGTAAGAGTAGAAAAAATATTCTTGAACTATAATAAGTGGATATAATTTTTCTTTCGTAGGCTTAGGTTATAAATTCTTTTTATGATTATTTTTTCGTTCAATATATTGGAGAGAAAGGATTTTAAATACATATATGTTTCGTGTAATGGTAGAGAATGAAAAATAACTTTATTTTTATTTAGTTTATTTTTGTTTAATTCATAATAAAAGGAAAGAGATTTTAAAGTTAATTAAATGTATTTATATTATGGGTCTGTTTAACAAACTAGCTAAAAGCTGAAAACTAGTTAAAAACTAAAAAATCATTTATAAGTGTTTGGTAAAACTAGTTGATTAATTAGTTAAAAAGTGAAAAATGACAAATAAGAGTATCATTAATTATTAAATCAACAATAAGGTATTTAAATTAATGAGGTATTTAAAATAATTATAACATATTTTAATAATATAAATTAATTATAAATTTTTACAAAAATATATTTAATTTTAATTACATATTTAAATTATAAATTTATGTAATTACATATTTAAATAATAAATTACTATAATTAATATTTAAATTATAATTTCTATAATTAAATATATAAATTTTAAATAGTATATTTAAATTATAATTTTCTATAATTATATATTTATATTATAAATTACTATAATTATATTAATAAAAAAGAAAGAAATGAATTAGAGATTGTATAATGTGATAAGAGAGAATTAGTGGAAACAATGCATGAATTAACAAAGGGTAAACATGTAAAAATAAAACAAGTTACTAACTGAAAATAGATAATTTTTTAGTATATCTCTCACACTTTACTTGGTATTTTCCACATTTTACTCATGTGAATTAATTCTTATACAAATATTCTTTTTACATATCTCTCACACTTTTGTTGGTTATTTCAGGTATGAGAATACTTTAATAAAATGTATTAATTAACCTTTTTCTACCATTCAAATTCTTCCGATATTTGATTGAAAGTAAAATATGATGAAGAGGAATTTTGTTTTTCTCCTCTCTCCTCTTAAAAATTAAACCAAACACTTTTTAAAATCATTTCCCTCTCTCTAGAAGCAGAAATGTGTTAAAAGACAGTCACACATACAGGTTTAAGAAAATGATTGCACAAATGTCTATTTGCTAATTTATTTATTTTTTTCCCTTGAGTTGGTTTGTAACGTGACAAGGAGGGCAGTTGATGCAAAACAGGCGACACTGCAAGTTTAAATTAGTTTCCTTTACCAACTGCAAATCCATATGTTGAGTGCTTGTTATCCTCAAATATGTGGTCAAAATTAACACAGTCATGATCATGGCTACCATTTCTTCAACTTGGCGCGTGTTTCTTCTCATAATTTTATCGTTATGTCCCATAACACTATCTGCAACAGTGGTAGAAGACCTCAAAAACTTACATCCGCCACCACATTTTAACTCTACAATTTTATCTAACTGTCTCAAGAACCCCTCTCTTAGGTACTGCAGTTCCTCTCCCATGATGGACTTTGATGAAATATTCAAATTCACTATTGTTGCAAGCCATCTCTGCAATGAGTCAAAGAATCCTACTTGTGTGGAGACATTCCCCAATGTTGATCTAAAAAACCGCCCAAATATTGCACCTCTTTATTTGTCCTTTGATTTCTTTTGGAAGTATTGCCCTTTAAGCATTATGTCCATTGATTTGTCCAACAATTCTATGAAGGGAGGTTTTCCAACTGATGTTCTGTATTGCACCCAAATCCAGTCTCTTGATTTAAGTATCAATGCATTTTCTGGTGACCTTCCAATTCAAAGTTTTTCTCCCTTGACCAATCTCACTTTTCTCAACCTCTCCTATAATTTCTTTTCTGAGATTAAACTGTCTGATTCTCAATTCTTCAAAAGGTTTAACTCTTCTAGTTTTCTTCATTCTGGCGCTCTCTTGGATGAGAAGAAGTTTACATTAAAGGCAGTTATTCTATTGGTTGGCTTTCCTATCCTTGTAATTTTGGTGGTAGTTTGCTGGGTATGGCTTTGTTTCCAAAGGCCTGATTTTCTACCAAGAAAACTTCAAAGAACCAGGAGGTTTACACCAGCAATTTTAAAGGCAGCAACTGCTGGCTTTTCAAATAACAATTTGGTTGGGATGAGTGACGTTGTTCACATCTACAAAGGGATCTTGAGAGATGGTACTGAAGTAAAAATTGAAATGTACTGGGATGATATACCAAGGGATAGTTACCGTAGATTTGTTGAAGAATGCAAGGTTCTGTCTAGGCTACACCACAAAAACCTTGTTAGAGTTCTGGGGTGGTGTAGGAGCAGAAAATTCAGGGCCATTATAACAGAATGGACAGAAGAAGAAAATGTTGAAATGTGGTTATCAAGGTCAGGTCCATCATGGAATCATAGGCTGAAAGTATTAAAGGGAGTTGTTGAATGCATGCGTTATCTGCAGGAGGAATGGCCTGAAGTTAATTATGAACTCAAAACAAATACTATTTTATTGTCTGACTACATGGAACCATTAATTTCCAGGTTCAAAGTTGGGGATCAAACCAGCAATCGGAAAAGTAAGAATAATTGACAATTAGCACACAAACAATATTTATTCCCTTGTATTGTCTTTTCCTTTTTATTGCTTTATGGTTTGTTTTGTTCATTGGTATTTTCTTTTATATTGTAGAGATATATAGGTTTGGAGTATTCCTGCTAGAGATGATACAAAATAAGAAGGGTCAAGAGGAGTTTGACAGAAGTTATGGCGAATTCATTAAGTACATTACAACCCTTGATCCTGCAGATTTGCACAAGATGATTGATCATAGAATGGAAGTAACAGAAACAAATTTTCATCAAGTTAAACAGGTTCTATCTCTAGGATTTATGTGCATAGACCAATCAAATAATGAGAGGCCAAGCTTGGCCACGATCTTTAACATTATAGCAAGAGCCTATAAAGTTAGCCTTGTTTTGCCATCTACAAATCATAGAATATTTCACGGAGAGAGATTCAAGGGGCACATGCCTGTTCAAATCAAATAAGTCATATCGGTATTCTTCAGAAATAATTCTGAGAACTAGTGTTGTCTCTGTTCTGACTTCTGAGCTGTTATTTTGATAGTTTGATACTTAAACTGGGTTACGATTGTTTGTAATTTTAAATATAAACTAGTATAGAACCCCTGTTATTCACAGGGATTGGACATTTTACTTAAAAAATATTTTCAGAATTAAATATTATGTATTTTAAAATTAAAAGAAAAGATAAAACAAAGTTAACAATTATTTTCCGAATTACATATTATATTATGTATTTAAAAATAAAAAGAAAACCATATGCCGTAAAATTTACAAAGATTAAAACCATATTTTACCATAAATAAATTTGTAAATTATGTTTAAGATAGTTAAAAAGGTCGAACCCTAAAGAGTAAACCTCATCACATTATTATACACCAATGCATGTATACTTATAAATAAGCATGAAAATAACAATAATAAATAAAGTTAATTAGTATTTTAGTGCACATGGAAGAAACATAATACATAGAGTTTATTATGTATAAAATATGAAATACATAATTGAATCATTTTAATATCTTAAACATTAATGGTGAAAAATATTATGAATTTAATAGAGAATGTTTTATCCAAATAATTAAAATTAATTATTTATGACTTAATGATAATACATAAATTTATGTATCAAATAATAATAGTTATACATATTGCAAATATGATATCAATATTAGTTGTATTTTATATATTAACTACTAATGTAATTTATGGTATTTGTCATTATTGAGTTATTTATATAAAATTAAATTATTATTATATAAATATAATAAATATCAATTAAAGAATTTAGTATAAATTTTTAAATATAAATTCAATTATATTTTATAATAAATATATTATCCAATTATTATTATTTAATTATTTAATTTTATAAAGTCAATATCTAATATGTAAAATATCTAATTTATAAGGAATAACATGATGAGTTTGATTAGAATGCCCTATCGCATAAAATAGTTTTACACTAATTTTCAATTACAACTCTTTATTTATATAATTTTTAAAGTATTAATGAGTAAATTTAATAAACTTATTATAAAAAAATTTGTAATTGAATAACAATATAAAACTTTTTATACTTGCCATGCACATTTTTTTTTTCCTAAAATGATATTTACAGGAACTTAATATCGGGAAATTGTTTTAAGTTTTGTATTTGAAATTGATTTAATAGTTAATCCTAATATATCTCATATTTAAAGTATGAATTTATCATATATACAATGTGAGTGTAAAAGAGTTTTATATTTACGATTAATCATAACTTTTCGTTTACATGATTTTTAAAGTATTAATTGATAAAGTCAACAAACTTACTACATATAAAAAGAGTTGTGATTAACTGAAAACTTTTTAGACTGAAAGTATATAAATATTTTTCTCTAAAAATATAAACCTCAATCCACTTTTTAAAATTGTTTTGGTGTCATTTAGTTAATGGATAGAATATAATTTAACATAACTTTTATGTTTTAAATAATTTAAAAATATTAATTATTTATTTAAATAAATTTTTAAATTTTTTTATAACAAAATAATTTTTTAAATTAATAATTTTTATGTCATAATTTATGTGTTTTATGATGAATTGCAATTTATATAAAATAAAATATCTAAGCAAAATTAGATAAAATTAATAGACTAGATCATTATTATTACCATAATAAAAAATATTTAAATTTTTATGGGAATTTATATAGATCTAAATTTTATTTTTATTATATAATTTTTGTATAAAATTATATATATATATATAAAACGATATAAAAAATCGTTTGTTTGTGATAACACATAAAATTTACCATTTTTAATACCTTCGCATACAAGGTTTTAATAAATGGTTACTATAAATAATGTTATATTATTAATTAAAATATAAAAATCAATATTTTTAAATTAATTTATTCACACTAGAATACTGTCTGAGTTATTTTTTTCCTCTTACATTTTTGTTTTAATTTTTATTTTATTTTCAATGCTGAAGAATAGCGAGACACAGGAAGAATTTGGGTTGTTACTATGCTGTGTTATTCTTATTCCCTTTCTCTTTATTCTCCATTGAGCGCTTCCACTCTTACTTGGGGACTCATTGCGTCTGCTTCTGCACCGCACTTTTTTTCTTTCTCTTTCACTCCGAACCGGAAAGTAGTCTGCATGGACGCTGCCGGCTTAGATTCCGATGGCCGTGAATTTAAGACAGCCGAGGATATGTGGAGGGAACAGACCGGTGACTCTACCAAGAAGACCCAGTGGTATCGTGAGGGCGTCTCCTACTGGGAGGTATCTCTGTCTCTCTTTCAGCTTTCTCGTTTACAAAGAAAAGACAAAAAAAAATTGGATATTTATTTCTGGAATTGGTCGCTTTCAGTTTCAGGTTTCAAACTTTCAATTAATGTGTAAAGGTAGCTTTTGTTGTTTGTAAGAACAGGGTGTTAAGGCCACTGTGGATGGTGTATTGGGAGGGTTTGCAAATGTGAATGAGCCTGACATAAGCTGCAGTGAGGATTTCTTGACTATTCTCTTGTCTGAACTTTTCCCTGCTGGTACCAGATGCCAACCACTTGTTGCTCTTGGTAATCACTATTTGCCCCTTTGTTATTGAAACAAGTGTGGTGATATTGGTTAACCTCTTGAACCTCAGTTGTGAGAATAAATGTGGTTCTTAATGATGTTTCATAGATTTTCAAATCCAATTGGATTTTAGCTGGGGTTTTATTTGCTTGTTTCCTATTGTGTTTTAGTAATTTAGTTTGACTTTCCCGTGTTTTTGGGAGATATGCTATTTGCTACCTCATTTTGTTGAATACAATACACAAATTGCTTTGAATATATATTTTTTAAGCATGGAAGATCTAATGAGCAAACTCTTGAATTCCAGATTGTGGTTCTGGCATTGGCAGAGTCACCAAAAATCTGTTAATAAGATACTTCAATGAGGTTTGTCAGATTTACCTTCCTTACATATATTTTGTTTGAGTCATTCTATTGGCTTGGTCATCCACCATGTGTCTTTTGTTCTTTTATAGTTCTGTACTGATGATGCTTATTTTGAGTAATTGTTATTGGTGCTACATATCTGTTGTTTCAAAGTTTACACTGCCAATAATATTTTGGTGCTTTTCTCATTTAGGATTGTGCTTGGCATGTTTGAGAAACTGCTGACTAAATGGAGAAATTAGTGATAATGATAATGTGTTGTTCCTTTCTATTTTTTTATAGGATAATGATACTTTTGTTAGTGGAGGGATTCGTATGCACGACCTGTCCCTCCTCCCACATGTGGACTTTGCCACTAGGCCAACCATATAACCCATGTTGTTCCTATATGATGCTAGTGTAAAGAGAAATATAGTGAAATTTGCAAGCAATTTGTTTTCAGGTGTTTGATTGAATTTGTTTTTAACTAGTCATTGCACTTTGGTTGCACTACCCTTGTTATAGTTAAAGCCTTCTTTAAGTTATCACATACCCTAGTTTGGAACTCAAACAGCTAGTAGGGAATTCTCAAGCTATTAAGCTATTTATTGTCGAAACCATAGTAGTGAGTGACTAGCCTCTATTTCTATATATTTGAAGATTACTGCTGTGTATAATCCTACCCAGTTCTGCTTGTGTTGGCTGTTGGTTCTCATACAATTGATTTTTTATTTGTACATAACTAACAATTAATTCTATTTAGTTAGTTCAGTTAGGTATTTTGAATAGTCCTTCTATTCTCTTATAAAAGGGCCTAGGGTACAGAATTAAAATGTGTAATAGAGAAGTGATAATTCTTTATTCTTGTAAAAAGGCTGTGAATGAGTAAAGGTTCCCAATTCTTTGTTTTTGTTAGATACCACACATCCTGTTCTTCCTTCCTCTCCCTTTTGCCTTATCTCTGTTCTGCCAATACGTTTTGGAACCTGTTGTGAGTGATACACTGAGTGAGTGTGTGTGTTCCTGCCTTGGGTCTTTGGCTCAACAATTGGTGCGGTGTGTGTGGATTGGCTCTGAATGGGCTCAGCCAAGTATGAGGTGGAAAAATTTACGGGTCAAAACGATTTTGGGCTGTGGCAGGTGAAGATGAGTGCCCTTCTTGTCTAGCAAGGGTTGATCGATGCACTTGCTGGTGAAGCCAAGCTAGAGAATGTCATGGCAAAGGAGGAGAGAAGCGCGATGGTTCAGAAGGCTCACCGTGCTATTGTCCTGAGTATTGCTGATAGGGTTCTTAGGCAAGTGTCTAAGGAAAAGACGACTGTTGGGGTCTTGTCTAAAGTTGAAGGTTTGTAGTTGACCAAGTCTCTTGTAAATTGACTTTACATGAAGCAATCTTTGTAGTTTTTTTAAAAGAATGAGGATAAGCCAATGGGTGAACAATTAGACCACTTTAATAAGTTGATACTGGATCTTGAGAATATTGATGTTACCATTGATGACGAAGATCAAACATTGTTATTGTTGTGTTCTTTGCCAAAGAATTACTCCTACTTCAAAGAAACCATGCTGTTTGGAAGAGATTTAGTATCTCTTGATGAAGTGTAGGCTGTCTTGTGCTCGAAAGAGCTGAATGAAAGAAAGGAGAAGAGGTCCCTAGTGAGCGGTGAAGGGCTGACAACAAAAAGGCAATGGTCCAGCAAGAACCCCAAGAAAGACAAAATATCTGACAAGAAGAAGCCTAAGTCAGAGAGAAAGAAGGATGGTGGAGGATTAAACTTCATCACCAGGTGCTGCCATTGCAATAAAGAAAGCCACAGTAGGAAGGCC
Source organism: Psophocarpus tetragonolobus (assembly GCA_037954015.1). NCBI lineage: Eukaryota > Viridiplantae > Streptophyta > Magnoliopsida > Fabales > Fabaceae > Psophocarpus > Psophocarpus tetragonolobus. The sequence continues at coordinate 25,713,938 of CM075690.1, forward strand.
TACCCTAAAAGGAAAGCTAATTGTAGTAACAAGGAGAAAGGGAAGCATTCTGGAAATGCAGCTATTGTTCAAGATGAAGGCTATGAATTGGCTGAAGCTTTGTTTGTGTCTAAAAACAACTTATAATCTGAGTGGATAATGGATTCAGGGTGTTCATGGCATATGACACCACATAGATCATGTTTTGAGAAGTTTTCTAATTAAGCTTATGGTCTAGTTCTTCTTGGAGATAACAAGCCCTGTAAAATTAAAGGCATTAAATCAATCAGATTTAAGCTTCATGATGGAGTTGAAAGGGTTCTCATTGATGTTAGATATGTACTTGACCTAAAGAGGAACCTGATATCCCTTGGTGAATTTGACAAGAAAGGATATGTGTTCCAAGGCCAAAAGGGGGTCCTAAATGTTGTCAAAGGTTTTGTGATTGTAATGAGGGGAATTATGCAAAATGGCTTGTATTTTAATGATGGTGGAGTAGTCACTCGCTCAACTGCTACTGCTTCTGAAAAGGCTCTATCCAAGATTGAATTGTGGCACATGAGACTGGGGCAAGTGAGTGAGAAAGGGTTGATTGAACTTGGCAAACAAGACTTATTATGTGGAGACAAAGTGGAAAAGCTAAAGTTCTGTGAACACTGTGTATGGTAAATCATACAGGGCCAGGTTTAGCACTAGACAGCAAAGAGCAAGAGGAATTATAGATTATGTCCATGCTAACCTATGGGGACCAACCAAGGCCTCCTCTCATTTTGGTGCTAGATACTTTTTAAGCATAGTGGATGACTATTCAAGGAAGCTTTGGATATTCATCCAGAAAACCAAGGATGAAGCATTTGAAAACTTCAAAAGCTGGAAGATGTTGGTTGAAAATCAAAATGGAAAGAAGGTTAAGTGATTTCGAACTGACAATGGCCTTGAATTTTTCTCAAAGAACTTCAACAAATTTTGCACTGAAAATGGAATTGGAAGGCACAAGACAATTGTTGGTACCCCTCATCAAAATGGCCTGGCTGAACGTTTCAACAGAACCATATTGGAAAAGAGTAAGGTGCATGTTGCTAAGTGCAGGATTGCCCAAGGTGTTTTGGGAAAGAGCTGCCATGACTGTTGTACTCTACACCATTAAATTTCAAAACCTTTGAGCAAGTTTGATCTGGTCACGCCCCAAACCTTAAACACTTGAAAGTGTTTGGCTGTGTTGCATATGCACACATTAAGCAAGATAAGTTGGAATCTAGAACTGTTAAATGCATTTTCTTAGGCTATCCAGAAGGAGTAAAAGGAATAGATTGTGGTGTTTGGAGGCTGGATTTAGAAAGTGCCTTGTGAGTCGTCATGTCACCTTCAATGAAGGAGAGATGGCCTACAAACCCAGTCAAAATATTACCATACTTGAGATGACAAGCCACCAAAATCTCAACCTTAAGGTGGAGCCTCAAATCAAGGCCTCTAAAACTCAAGAATCTGTCGCACCCTCAGATGAAGAGGAATTTGAAGATGATCACATAGAGGATCATGGTTATCTCCTGGTCGGAGATAGAACAAGAAGGCAGATCAAACCACCTGAGAGGTTGTTATGATGAGCTAACTACCTTTGCCTTGATTATTGCCACCGAAGTTCTATAGGAAGACCCTAAGGATTTTAATTCAGTTCTAGTCAGTAAGGAAAAAGAAAATTGGCTAAGCGCTATAGAGGAAGAGATGAAGTCTCTACATGATAATAATACATGGAAGCTGATCAAGAAGTCTCTTGGTTCTTGAGTGGTCAACTGCTGATGGCTCTTCAAGAAGAAGAAAGGCATCCAGGGTTTTGAACTAGCTAGATTTAAGGCCAAACTTGTAGCCCGAGGGTTCACCCAAAAGGAAGAAGTCGATTTTGATGAAGTATTTTCATCAGTTGTGAAACTCAGGTCTATAAGAATTCTATTATCAGTGGTGGTAGTCTTAGATCTAGAGCTAGAACAAATGGATGTTAAAACAACCTTCCTTTATGGGAAGCTAGATGAAATCATATTAATGCAGCAACCTGAAGGTTTTATTGAAAAAGGCAAAGAGAATCATGTTCGTAAGCTGAATAGATCTTTGTATAGATTGAAACAATGTCTAAGACAATAGAATAGAGTTTGATGAATTCATGATGAAGATAAGCTTCAACAGGAGTCACTATGATCACTGTGTCTACTTTAAATTCCTGGACAATGAAGTGTTTGTTGTACTCTTGCTATATGTTGATGACATCTTGATAGCAAGCAACAACAAAGAGGAAACAATTAAAGTCAAGTTTGACTTGTGCAAGGAGTTTGAAATAAATGATTTAGCGCCTGCAAAGAAGATCTTGAGGATTGAAATCGATAGAAACAGAGGAAGAAAGTGTTATACAAGTCTCAAGAAGCTTATCTAAGGAAGGTGCTTGAAAAATTTGAAATGTCGAATTCCAAACCTGTGGTCACTCCTATCTCACAGCAGTTCAAACTCAGTTCAAAACAATCACCAAAGACTCATGATGAGGTGGCTTATGTGGAAAAGATTCCATATGCAAGTGTGGTAGGATCGCTCATGTATGCTATGGTCTGTACCAGGCCTGACATAGCATATGCAGTCAGCCTTGTTAGCAGGTTTATGGCTAAACCAGACATGGCACATTGGCAGGCAACTAAATGGATACTGAGATACATAAGGGGTTCAGTTGGGAGAGATCTGATTTATAGTGGAGGCAAATGTCGTAACAAGGTAGAAGAAATTGAAGGATTTGTTGACTCTGATTATGCTGGCTATATAGACTCTAGAAATTCTCTCACAAGTTTTGTGTTCACTGCATTGCCTTTGGGACTACAATCAGTTGGAAAACCAGTCTACAAAAGGTGGTAGCTCTTTTAACAACTGAAGCTGAATACATTGCCTTAACAAACAGAAGCTATGAAGGAATCAATGTAGCTTGAAGGCATTGCTAAAGAGCTGAGATTGCAGGACAAGGTGATTACAGTTCACAGTGACAGTCAAAGGGCCATCCACTTGTCCAAAAATTTTGTGCATCATTAGAGGACAAAACATTGACATCAAGCTGCATTTTGTCAGAGAAGCAGTAGAGGGTTTATTATTGTGAAGAAAATTCACACTGATCATAATCCTACTGACATGATCACAGAAGTTGTCCCTAGTACAAAGTTTTACCACTGCATTAATCTGATTCGGTTGCAAGGAGATTAAGATGAAGCTGTTCTTCTTAAAATTGTAGTTTGAACCATGGTGGAGAATTGTTGGCTGTTGGTTCTCATACAGTTGGTTATTTTTATTTTTTATTTTTTTGTATATAACTAACAGTTAATTTTGTTTAGTTAGTTCAGTTAGGTATTTTGAATAGTCCTTCTATTCTGTTATAAAAGGGCCTAGGGTACAGTATTAAAATGTGTAACAGAGAAGTGATAATTCTTGTAAAAAGGCTGTGAAAGTATAAAGGTTCCCAATTCTTTGTTCTTGTTAGATACCACTCATTTTGTTCTTCCTTCCTCTCCCTTTTGCCTTATCTCTGTTCTACCAGTACATTTTGGAACCTGTGAGTGATACACTGAGTGAGTCTGTGTGTATGTGTGTGTTCCTACCTTGGTTCTTTGGCTCAACAGCTTGGGTGGGATCAACTCCACCCAATGTGTTATGTGTATCAATACAGGTTTAATTGCTTCCAGGGTAGCAAGCTATTATCCTATTCAAAAGATTAAGGAAAAGAAGTAGGGACGTGATATAGTGCAGGATCTAAAATGGGTGGTTGTTATTTTCTACCTGACAGTTTATATGGATTTGTTGTATTTTTTGTATCACAATGGAGATTAACCTGACTTATAAACAGGTTATGTTGTGTTAGTCTGTTTAGTCCAGCTATATAACTATCGTGGCTGAGTTCTGGACTCAGGTTGAGCATTTGAGTCCCATGGCCTTATTCTAACAACGAAAATGTACCAAGTTAAACATGCTCCATTTAAATTTTTATTAAGCATTTTGCATAGTGCATTTTAAGTCCTGGATTTTATTGACTATATAATATATAACATTAATAGTTACCTTTTATTGTTGATTGCTTTTGAGTTTTGATATTGGTGGCCTTACCGAATGTCAATGTCTGCACCTTTTTCATTCTTTACTTCTCTCTTTCTGTTTTTTTTCTTCTCTAATTTATATTCTTCTTACGTATGGCTTGTTAGAGATGGCATCTATATTTATTTTGTTATCGTTGTGGTGCCCCTCATGTGTATTAGCTTTTCTTACATTTTTTTTCTTTAAATTCAAACTGGATCTCTTTCATCCATGATATTTTGGAGATTTTATATATCATCTTTAATTTTCTAATTTTCTTGTTTGTTGTACAATTCAGGTTGATCTTCTGGAACCAGTATCCCATTTCTTAGAGACTGCACGAGAAACTTTGGCCTCAGGATATCAGACAAATTTGGATATGCACAAAGCAGTTAATTTTTACTGTGTTCCTCTTCAGGTGTGTACCTCATCTCGATATAAATAACAGCATCTTTCTTTCATTAAGTTAGATAATTGATATGAGCCTTTGGCATGTGAATAGTGTGGAATTCACGTCTAAGCATGTTACCTCCTCCTGCTTTGTATTCCCCATAGAATGTTCTTTTCTTAAAAAAACAATTATTTCTTCCCATATTTTCTGACTGTTGTGAGAATACGGAAGTTTTCACAGGCAATATTTGTTGTGCCTTTTACTTTTTATGAACATTTAACAAGTAAATACATAGAGGAGTGCTAGGGAAACTCTCATAAACTCTTTTTCAATAACTCTCCTTATGCCTCTTTACTAAAATTGGTAATTTCCAATAAATTCTAACTTATCATAGAGAGAGTTTTATAAAAGAAGTTTCTGAAAGAGTTTCCTTAGCATTCCTTGAACAAATATTGAGGAAACTTGCATTTATCTTCATAAAGATGTAGGCATTGAAGCAGCTACATATTAGTTTACATGCTTTAAGAGACTTTCTACATTTTTATTTTTAATAATACAATTTCAATGGCTGGTCCCTCTACCTACATGACTACATCCTCCTTTGTTCCCAAAATAAATAAATATTATTTTGTAGCTATTTGTTAGAATCTGTTTTATTACCTGGTTTATTCCTGTCAGGATCTATGTTTTATTAGTTGTATTGTTTTCTTATTTAGGAGATTACAATTATAATGTATGATAGGAATATCCCTGAATCATAGGGATATGGTGATTATTGTTATTCTTCCCTATTAGCTTCAGTCTTGTATATATATGAATTGTATTCTCAACATAATAATAAGGACAATGATTTCACCCTAAATTTTGAGATGGTATCAGAGCTCTCAAATTCTGGGAGCCACCTCTAATTGCGCAAACCAAAACCCTAGACGGCAACCTTCATTCCTGGCCAGTCTTCATTGCTGTCAATCATTTTTTTAGGATAGCCAGCCTTCATTGCTGCTATGATTTGCAGTGTTGTTTCTTAGTTGTCGTCATAACAATCAAATACATATTCACTGCATTAGGGTCATTGTACTACGGTGGACATGGCAAACCCAATTACTGAAATGGTGAAGACTAAGTCTCAGAACACTTAGGAACAACTGCAGAACCTCAACACTGCCTACCGATTAAATGGGAAGAATTATTTGAAATGGGCCCAGTTTGTTCGTAGAACTTTGAAAGGTAAAGGGCCAAGCTAACCACTTGACTGAAGATGCTCCTGAAGAAGAAGATCTCAAATTTACAAAATGGGATGAAGAGGACTCTATGATCATGGCATGGCTATGGAACTCCATGATCCCAGAAATCACTGATACTTTCATGTTTCTTAATTCTGCAAAGGAGATCTGGAATGCCATGGAGCAGACATACTCCAAAGCTAAAGATGCTGCTCAAATATATGATGTGAAGGTGAAGACTGTGGATGCAAAACAGGGAAACAAGACTGTTACAGAGTACACCAATCAACTCAAATCACTGTGGATGGAGTTAGACCATTACAGGGTCATAAAAGCCAAGTGCTCAGATGATTCAGCAATGCTTAAAGAGTATATTGAGCAAGATAGAGTCTATGATTTCTTGGTAGAGCTTAACTCTGAATTTGATAAAGTGAGAGTCTAGATCCTTGGAAAAGAAAAAATTCCAGGAATTAATGAAGTAGTAGCTATGGTCAAAAGTGAAGAAAGCAGAAGGGGAATAATGCTAGAAACCCCAGCCATGGAAAATTCAGCCATGGTAGCTTCAGGATCGATCATGATGATAGACCAGAAAAAGAGGGGAATAGCTAATATGAAGAAGAAAGGTGAAGGAGTGTGGTGTACCTTTTGTAACAAGCCTCGCCACACTAGTGAAAAATGCTGGAAGCTGCATGGAAAGCCACCTAGTAAGGATTGGGGGGCTCAAAACCGAGAGAAGGAGTGGGGAAAAAAAGGAGATAACACCAGAAAGGGAGGACAAGCACACATAGGTGCTGCCACCAGTGAAGAAAACAGAGGAGGAGTGATTCAATTTAACCAGGATGAAGTAGAGCAGATGAGATCATTCCTCAACAAGTTGGATAAGTCAACAGGTACTTGTTCTCTGGCACATTTAGGTATATTTTCTTCTTCTTTTGGACTTAAGGCCTCATATAAAAACTATAACCCATATTGGATACTAGATTCTGGGGCTACCGACCACATGACACCCCTACCTAAACATTTCTCTTCTTACACCCCTTGCCCTAGCAACAAGAAAATATCCACAGCAGATGGCTCTTTGATGACTGCAGCAGGTCAAGGAGAAGTTCAAATACGCTCATCTATAACCCTTAAAAATGTCCTTCATATTCCTAAATTGTCTGTCAGTTTGATTTCCATAAAAAAACTCATAAAAGACCTATCATGTAATGCCATTTTTTATGATGATGTTTGTACTGCAGAACAAGTATTCGGGGAAGACGATTGGACATGCTAGAGAATGGAATACCCTTTATTACTTGGATAATCCGGATTTGCCACCAGACTTGGAAAACAACAATTTTTTTTCTCTGAGTCAATAAAGACCAACAGGGAGAAGGTCTTCCTACATCACTGTCGTCTTGGACATCGTTCCTTTGTGAAGTGTGTGACCTTGCTAAGCACAAGCATGTACCTTTTCTAGTTAGTAATAATATGAACACTTTTCCCTTCTATTTAATTCATACTGATGTGTGGGGTCCCTCAATTGTCCCAAATGTTTCTGGTGACCGTTGGTTCCTCACCTTTATAGATGATTGTACTCGTGTCACATGGGTTTTCTTACTAAAACAAAAATCTGAAGTCAGCTCTGTGGTTCAACGTTTTTTCTCCATGGTAAAAAATAAGTTTGGAGTTAACATTAAGAGGATTAGATCCGATAATGCCAAAGATTACTTTAATCATGGGCTTATTTCCTTTTGTCAACAGGAAGGTATCATTCATGAGTTATCCTGTGTCAAAATACCTCAGCAAAATGGGATTGCTGAGAGAAAAAATGGTCACCTACTAGACCAAACTCAAGCTTTTCTTTTTCAACATGAGGTTCCTAAAAGGTTTTGGGGGGAGGTTGTTCTTACTGCATGTTAACTAATTAATAGACTACCTTCTAGTATTCTAGCCTCAAAAAGCCCTATGGAGGTTCTGTCCTCCTTTTATCCTAATGTTTCCACATCCAATCAACTTGTTCCAAAAATATGTGGGTGTGTGTCTTTTGTCCATGTCCATAGTGGTAATAGAGGTAAATTTGATCCTAAAGCCTTAAAATGTGTTTTCATAGGATACTCATCCACACAAAAGGGATATAAATGTTATCACCCACCATCACAAAAATTCTTCGTGTCCAGAGATGTCACCTTTTTTTAGCACAAAAACTACTTCCACCAAGATCATCCTCGGGGGAGACTGCAAGAAAGGAAGAGGATCTTCTTATGCTCCCTAACTTAAACTTGGGACCAGAAATAGGGACTAAAAGTGTAACAACTGAGAAGGAACCCACCAAATCCATTCAAGATGGAGCTAATGTAAGATTTGGAAAAGGATTGATTTATACAAGGAAGACAAAGGTCATTCCAGAATCTGTCCATGTCCAATAATCCAACCCAACATTACATGAGGTAACTACCCCTGTTCCTTTAATCTCCACTAAATCAACCTCTGATTTCCCAACTGTACAGGAACCTGAAACCAGTCCAACACCACTTTATGAGGACCTAGGTATTCCAATTGCCCTTAGGAAAAAAACCAGGAAATGAACCACTAAACCACTGTACCTTCTAGCCAATTATCTATCCTTTAGAAACTTCTCACCTACCCATAAAGCCTTCCTTACAAGCCTAAACACTACAACAACACGTACCTCTTTATCTAAGGCATTGAGTAATAAAAAATGGAAACAAGCCATGGATGTGGAAATGGAAGCATTAGAGAAGAATAGTACCTGGGATTTGGTTGCTCTCCCAAATGGAAAAAAACCAGTAGGATGCAAGTGGGTATATACTATAAAATACAAGGCTGATGGATCCATTTAGAGGTACAAAGCAAAGTTAGTAACTAAGGAATTCACTCAAACCTATAGAGTGGATTACATGGAAACATTTGCTCCAGTTGCAAAAATGAATACAATTAGGGTGATATTGTCCCTAGCGGCTAATTATGGTTGGAACTTGCAACAATTTGATGTTAAAAATGCCTTCCTTCATGAGGAAATTGAAGAGGAGATTTACATGGAATTGCCTCCTGGATATGGTAAAAAAACAGCTGCCAACATTGTTTGCAAGCTAAAAAAGGCATTGTATGGGCTGAAACAATCACCACGAGCATGGTTTGGAAGGTTTACTAAAGTTATGATAAGTTTAGGCTTTAAAGAAAGTCAAGGAGACCACACTCTGTTCATTAAACACTTTAAGTCAAGGGGAGTAACAGTGTCACTGGTTTATGTGGATGATATTATATTGACAGGTGATGATGAGGAAGAACAACGATTGTTAGGCCAACATTTAGCCAAGGAATTTGAAATTAAGACCTTGGGAAAATTGAAGTATTTTTTGGGAATTGAAGTGACCCATTCTAAAAAGGGGATATTCATATCTCAACAGAAATACATCACTGATTTGTTGAAAGAGACTGGTAAGACAGCATGCAAGCCTGCAAGTACACCAATTGACCCAAACCTGAAATTGGGAAACGCAGAAGAAGATATTGCAGTTGACAAGGAAATGTATCAAAGGCTAGTTGGTAGACTGATATATTTATCTCACACTAGAACTGATGTTGCATTCGCTGTGAGTCTAGTCAGCCAGTTCATGCACCAGCCGAAAGAGGTTCACTTACAAGTTGCACTAAGAATTGCACAATATTTGAAAGGGACTTCAGGCAGGGGAATTTTGTTCAAACGAACGAAATGGGAATGTAAATCTGGAAGCATATACAGATGCAGACTATGCAGGGTCAGTTGTGGATAGGAGGTCAACTACGGGATATTGCACTTTCCTTGGAGGAAATCTAGTGACTTGGAAGAGTAAAAAACAAAGTGTGGTAGCCAGATCTAGTGCTGAAGCAGAGTTCAGGGCAATGACACAAGGGATATGCGAACTACTCTGGCTGAAGATTATCTTGGAAGACTTAAGGATAAAATCGAATGAACCAATAAGACTTTATTGTGATAACAAATTTGTTATTAGCATAGCTCATAATCCAGTGCAACATGATAGAACCAAACATATTGAGGTTGACAAACATTTTATCAAAGAAAAATTAGATAGTGATCTGATATGCACTCCATATGTCTCCTCACAAGACAACCTTGCAGATATTCTAACAAAGGGGCTGAACAGCAACATCTTTGAGAAGATTGTTTCCAAATTGGGAATTGAGAATATCTATTCACCAGCTTGAGGAAGAATGTTAGAATCTGTTTTATTCCTGTTAGGATCTATGTTTTATTAGTTGTATTGTTTCCTTTTTTAGGAGATTACAATTATAATGTATGATAGGAATATCCCATAGGGATATCATGGTTATTGTTATTCTTCCCTATTAGCTTCAGTCTTGTACATATATGAATTGTATTCTCAGCATATTAATAAGGAAAATGATTTCACCCTAAATTTTGAGACTATTTGTACATGTGATAGTCTTTAGTAGAAATATTTTAGTTAATGTGATATGTCAATCTCAACACTTGATATATGTCTGGGCTTACACTTTGGTCTATCCGTCAGTAATATAATTGAGTGCCTCTTGCTTTCCTTATTTTAGGATTTTACACCTGATACTGGAAAATATGATGTAATATGGATTCAATGGTGTATTGGTCATCTGACAGATGAGGATTTTGTTTCATTTTTCAAGAGAGCAAAGGTATTTATCCTTTATTTGTTTAATGTTCTCAACAGGTCAGGGTATTTATAATTGGGAGTCAAGGAATTCATTTAAATCAAGTAATTTTGGATAAGGGAAGGTTCCCCATAATTAAGTATTTACTTGAGACTTCAGCTTTATCTACCAATTCTTTAGACTTAAAAAGATGTGTAGTTGCACACTTGATAAAGTAATCTTGTTTATTATTTCTCCTCACCTATGATTGAAATTGTTCATTTTGGTTCGCATTTGCCATATATTGGTAAATATGATTTCCCTAGGTGCTGGATAGTAATTTGCAGCTTGCAAGTCTTGCTGTGAATGAGATTATATAGTAGGAAATCAGTTACCATGGTCCTTTTCTAAAAATATGTATAATATATATAGCTAATCGTTTTGAAGGAATCGTTATTTCTATGCTACAAAAAAAAAAAATTGCTTACACTAAAAATTTAAATGCATTTAATCATATAGGAGAAACTGTCTCCTTTTGCAATTTGGTTATGAAGAAATATTTGATAATCTGGAAGTTTGTATATAATTTATCTTATCACAATTAAAGATTGATGATTGTAGCTTTTGTTGGTTATGCTTAAAAGATGGTTTAGTTGGATTCTAGCTATTATACCTTCTCAATTGATTAGTGGAGTCAAGGATCTGTGTGTTTTATTTAGTTAGGCACAGGGTTAATTGTATGCAGTGTTGCCTGTCAATCATTACATTACTTTTGTACCTAACTTTAATTGAAGCCATAAGATTTTATCACTTTCATACCTGTACTCTTTCTGATGGCATTGACATATTACTATAGGTTGGCCTCAAACCAGGTGGAATTTTTGTCCTGAAGGAGAATATTGCCAGATCTGGTAAACTTTCATCTTTGTAGCATATCTGTCTTTCTAATGATACGGATTGATTTATTTCCTACATTTTACTAAACTAATAAAATTGGCTTGGGCAGCTTTTCTGAAACCTATATCTTTAACTTGACTGTATTTTTAGTATTTGAGCATACATTGAACTTCTCCTAGCTTCCTATGGTTCCCAAAACATGGAGAGTGCCAAGCAGGGATATGTAGCATAATGCTTTAATAGATAGGAAATGGAGCAACAAATTTGAGTTTGTAAATCACTTTTAAGATGTTAGGGCAGAACCACAAAAACTTCCTTGGGGTAACTAGTTAAGGAGAAACTACACATGGAGAACTAATCATATTATTAGTGTGTTTGATTTTAATTAAAATTGTGGGGGAAAATCACTTCCCTTTAAAGCTTTTGTTTTGATTGTTAGCAGTTTTGAGCACAAAATGAATTAATTTTAACACATGGAAGCTTTTTCTACGTGTTTCAAGCATAGTAGAGGATAGTTTTGTCGAGCCAAGATTATGTTTATTTTTTTCTCCTTCGAAAGAGTTTGGTACCTCATTTGGTAATGTAAGATATAATGATTATATGGCAAGAATAATTTAGAGTATCTTAGATGATCTCCCAAGAATTATCTCCTCATATTTTTGTATTACATATTTTGTTTTCCGTGTTTAATCAGGTTAAGAATCTTCTATTTTTAATAGAAACAAAAAGGTTACTGGTTTTGCTCCTGTATCACATCATTAATACTGATATCATTAAAATTTTATTGGAGTATTCCTATTCCTCCCAATATAGCTATTCTCAATAATTTCAACGATAAACGTTTCATATTATATTTTGATTTGGCTAATAAAAGATATAAACTACAATTTGACCATGTAAAATAAAAATTATAAGAATGTGTAGGTAATTCCTGGGCAAGAGATTTTTGGGTCTAAAAGATGGTGATGATAATTAGCAATGAAGTAAGAAGCAAAAATTTAAAGGCTGGTACCCTGGGTGTGAAATTTGTAATTCATGTGTTAGTGAAATGGGCCCAATGCATCAGGATAGGCCCAGTAGAAGGATCCAGAAGCCAAGCAAATATCAAGATTATGTTTGATATTCTTCTAGCCGTTGGAGACAGCTGAATCTTTTGATGATTTTGTTTGTTTTTTTTTTTCCATTCCAAGAAGTTTCTAGTGGTGGGCCTTTGTTTTTGGCCCAAGGTATTCCTAGGGTTTTTTACTTGTATTTAACTCATGGAATTATCAATGAGGAGGTAGAGATGAAATTTTCTAGTAATTATAGCCTTGATTTCCTTTTTTGAGAGACACATCTCTTTCTCGAACTAGGATACTATCAATTGATGCTTTCATTTCAAACCATGGCCACTAGATCAGCCAAAGAAATGGAAGATGCTCTCGTAGCTATGGCTCAAGATATTGACAATTTACAATCTACAGTGGATGCTTGTAATGAATCCATCTAGGCATTTTACATACTATCAATGCTAAAATAGAAAATCTACCTCTATCATTGTCCCCTACCACCCCTTTTGGACCTACCACCATCTACGTGAAACCACCCTACACTTTTGACACACCATTTTCATGCCAAACACCAACCTTCACAAAACCCTTTGCCTCATCTTCAAACACCACATGTTTCTCCACCAACCCTTTCGTAATCCAACAAAATATGCTTCCTTTCAACCCTCAAACTCCATCACCAAACCATATTAGCCTTTCAACCACAGGTTTTCCTCCCCCTCAAAACCCACGAACTCTAAAAATTACCCTCCTTCTCTTTGATGGCAATGAACCACTGAATTGGATTTTTCAAGCAGAGCACTTCTTTGGTTTCTACCGAACCCCTATGGACCAACACATAAATCTAGTCTCTTGTTACATGAAAGGGGGTGCTTTGAGCTGGTTTAAATGGATGCATAAAACCAATCAACTTACTGATTGACCCTCTTTTGTACACAGTCTTGACGTTCTCTTTGGACCCTCATATTTTGAAAACCATCAAGCAGCTCTTTTTAAGCTTCATCAATGTGGGTCGGTGGCTGATTACCAATTTCAATTGAAAAGTTGTGTAATAGGGTTCATGGCCTTAATGCAGAAGCTATGCTCAACTGTTTCTTGTTTGATCTAGCACTAAATATCCAGAGGGAACTAACCATCCTATGACCCACTACCATGACTTACGACATAGGGCTTGCTAAATTAGTCGAAGCTAGGATCTGTGACTCCAAGGCTAAACCTATTTTTAAGGCATTTCCCAGTAACACCCTTGCTAATGCACCTCCATCTAATAACCTCCAAGGCATCCAGTTCGCTCCATGACTACCAATCTACTTCAGGAAAGGCAAGCGAAAGGTTTATGCTTCCATTGTGATGAAAAATATCACCCTGGCCACCACTGTAAGCAAAACCAATTCCTCATTATATTAATGAACAATGAGGACATAGAAAACCAATTGAAGTCTCATCCGGTCCTTGAAGAGATTCAAGACAACTCTTCTACTGAAGATATGGAGCTCGCAATTCATTTGCATTTATCTCCTCAAGCTCTTAATGGTTCAACTTCTCCTCTAACTCTGGGTTTCAAAGGAAGCATTTTGGGTCATACAATAACATTTTTTGTGACAATCGAAGCTCCCATAATATCATTCAACCATATTTGGCTAATAATTTAAACCTAGTTGTTGAATCCACACCCAAATTCCTTGTCATGGTGGGAGATGGTAACTTCATTTATTGTGTGGGATGTTGCTTGCAGGTCCTTCTTCAAATTTCCACCCATTAATTTGTTCTTCCCTTCTATCTTCTACCTATCCAAGGGGCAGCTATCGTGTTGGGAATAGAATGCTTAGGCTCTTTGGGACCTGTTGTCTTTGATTTTTCAGTCCCTTACATGTCCTTTAAACATGGGCCAGATAACATAACCCTAATGGGAGGTGCGATACCTGCGACAGAGGTTGTGTCCTTCCAACAAATTCACCATATGCTTCAACAAGAGTCTATAGCCATTTTTCATCTTTTAAACCTACAATGCTTGATACCAAATGAACCTCCCGATAGCCACAACCTATTACCTTTTTCCCCTACATGGCCACCTAACCTTAAAACCCTTCTCTCAACCTACATTGTTGTTTTTTCCCACCCTCATTCCTTGCCACCCACTAGACCACATGACCACAAAATAACCTTACAACCAAATCACCCACCGATAAGCTTCAAATCTTTCCCTCGTGCCCACAAAGACATCATGACCAATCTTATTTTCGAACTCCTACAAGATGTATTCATTAGCCAAACCCTTACTCATTCCCAGTACTCTTGGTAAAAAAAGAAAGATAGAAATTGGCATTTGTGTTGATTACCACGCCTTAAATTCTACTATAGTCAAACACAAGCTTCCTATACCAACCATTGATGAGTTGATTGATGAATTGGGAGGAGTAAAAATATTTTCAAAGATAGAGTTACGCAGTGGCTACCACCAAATCAGAGTTAAATCAGAGTTAAAGCAGAAGATACACACAAAACCGTTTTTCGCACTATGGATGGACATTATGAATTCATGGTCATGCCTTTTGGCTTAACCAACGCGCTAGCCACCTTCCAAGCGGCTATGAATGATTTATTAAGGCCTTATCTGTGCTGTTTCGTGCTGGTATTTTTTTATGATATCCTAATCTATAATGCAGATTCTGCTACTCATTTACACCACTTAAGCATTATTCTGGAGTTATTATGTACTGATTCCTTTTATGCTAAGTTGACTAAATGCAGTTTTGCAATTCTATCCATTGATTATCTGGGCAACATCATTAAATCCCAAAGGGTACTCCCAGACCCAAGCAAAATTGATGTTATCCTATATTGGCCTCAGCCATTCAACATCTCTTCTCTCTACGATTTTTTGGGCCTAATTGGTCTTTATCACAAGTTCATTCGTAATTATGCAGTCATAGCCTCGCCTTTCATGGACCTCTTACGATCTACAATTCCTTTCATTTGGAATTCAGAGACATTACAAGCATTCACAAATTTCAAACAAGCAATTACAATAGTCCCAGTGCTGCAACCCCCAAACTTTTCCATTCCTTTTGACATAGGAATTAATGCCTCTGTTGTAGCTATTCAGCGTTGTTCTAATGCAAGACATACGACCCATTGCTTTCTTCAGCAAGAGACTCTGCAACAGAATGGCACATGAATTAGCTTATATGAGGGAGATATACATAATCACCAAGGCAGTAAAGAAATAGAGACAATACCTTATCGGGCATTAATTTCCATCCATAGTGATCAGTAGAATCTCAAGCACATGCTCACTCAAATTCTCCAAACGCCTGAGCAAGTGAAATGGCTCTCCAAACTACATGGATATTTGTATGAGTTGCTTTATAGACCCGGTGCAAACAATAGGGTGGCAGATGCCTTTTTAAGGTGAGAAGAATTGCCGCAAGTCCTTTTCATGACTTCCTTTCCAATCCTAAACCTCTGGGAAGAATTAAGGACATTGTATCAAAACGATCAAGAATTGCATAAGTTCTATTTACAAGGTGTAGAAGAAGGGGAGTTGCAAAAGCATGATGTTGTTAAACAAGGACTTATCTTTTTTCATGATCGGATATTTGTGCTAGACATTCAACAATTTCGCCCCCCAACTGTTTGCAGAATTACACAGCACTCCTACAATAGGACATTTGGGCTCAAAACCCACATTGGCGAGACTAACATCATTCTTCTATTTGCCTTGCATAGTAAAAGAAATCAAGAAATTTGTTGTAGCTTGCGAAATATGCCCAAAAAGTAAGTAATTACTGGTTAAGCCTCAAGGCCTACTCCAACCCTTGCCTCAGCCTAAGCAGATATGGAAAGTCATTTCCATGGATTTCCTTACTAATCTTCCTTGACCACATGGTCACACTGTCATTTGGGTGGTAGTCGATAGACTATCTAAATACGCTCACTTCATAGCCCTTCCATTGAAATTCAGCAGTCAAAGTCTTGCAGCCAAATTCTTCTTCGAGACACGGTAGTTAATAGCGGCACTATTGTGCGCTTTAGCAGTGGTGCAGAGCGGAGTAGCGAGTGTTTGCTTCGGAGGTCTCTGTAGTGTCGCGCCTGGGAGAAGCAGTTATCACGCTGCATTTTGCAGCCGTTCTAGCTGGAATTCGCGGTCTCACGCAGTGCTTCAGACCTGCGAATTAAGGTTTTGTGTCTAGGGCAATAAAGATGCTATAAACGACGCCGTTTTTACAATTTTTTTTTTAAAAAAAACATAAGTGAAACTGTGTTTTAGAGACTGTTGTTTTTAAAAGAAGGATAAAAAGGGAAAAACCTACTTTTTTACCCTAAAACGTTTCAACTCTTTCTAAATGCATTCTTCTTCCTCGTGTTCCCCCTTCTTCCTCCTATTTCCTCCTACTCCTCCAATGCATCCCAACAGCACCCACTGGTGGGATTTTTCGACAACCCTCCCATAAACATCTAGTGAGTTCGAATGGTTCTAACAAACCATCCCTGCACTTTTTTCTTCTTCCTCTTCAGTCCAGCTTTCTTCTCTCCTTTACCATGACTTTACATCTAACTTCTACTGGCTTAGTGAAGCTTATTGTGGCTTGCAATGGAACATTACACTCTTTTCTATTTTAAACAATAGAAATACATGTTTTATCTTTTTCTCAAACAATATTTATATAAATTATATATTTTTTTGCAATAAATTCTTTATATTCTGGCACATATGTTATATACATCTAATAATATAAATTTACATGGAGTTCTAAATAATGGTCATCTTGCTCCAGCTATAGCATTTTTGGAGAGTAGCCATTTTAGGCCACTATTCGCTATTAACTACTATGCTCTGAGATATGCTGCTTGCATGGGGTACCTAAGTCCATTGTCTTAGACAAAGACAAAACATTCATTAATAAATTTTGGAAAGAATTATTTTAGATGCAAGACACCCAATTGAAGTTTTCTACGACATACCATCCTGAAACAGATGGACAATAAAAAATCATTAATCGAGTGATTGGAGCTTACTTGCATTGTTTTTCGTTGATTGTCCAAACAATTGGTATAAGTTCTTGCTCCTGGCGGAGTATTGGTACAATACCCCTTATCACTCAACTATCGACATGTCCCATTTTCAAGCAGTTTACAGCAGGGCACCTCCATTTGTCATCGACTATGAACAGTGGCTTCCCACAACAAAAGTGCATAACACTCTGTTCACACGAGCCTAAATCAACAAGCAATCGAAGGAAACCCCTCGCAGAACCAGACAACGTATGACTCAACAGGCAAATAAGCATAGAAGGGATGTTAATTTTGAAAAGGGAGATTGGGTCGTACTCAAGCTTAGGCCGTTTCGTTAGGTTGTTCTCGCCCAAGGTCCTTCACGTAAGCTCTTGCGTCGCTATCACAACCCTTTCCAAGTGGTACAACAAATCGGCAAGGTTGCTTATCATCTCAGACTTCCGCCAGAGTCTCAGTTGCACCCAGCTTTCACGTATCCCTCCTTAGGCATTTTATCAGAGAACTGTCGTTGACTCTTGTAAGCTTACCCACAACTTTATTCCCTGAAGAACAATTGGAGGAAAAAGGAGAATGTTACGATCATGATGACGAAACTGGGGCTCTTGGAACTCAACCCTTGTGCTTTAGACTTACCTAAGTCCCATCGCTTCTAGGAACCAACCAACAGTAGGCCACGTGTGCTCAGCATTAACTCCTGTCGGCCACTTCTTGCGTGTGTGATCTGCACCGTCCATTTTAGAGGTGATTCATTTCAACAAGCAATTCGGGCCTTTAAGAGAAAACACACCTGCAAGCGCTGAAGAGAAATGTTAGATGTAGTTCAATATATGGGCCTAAGCCTATTTCCTTGTATTTGCTTTTTTGTACAGTATATATATATATATATATATATATATAACATCTCCTTGGTTGTGTAACACACAAAATGATTCATGCATGTTCACCTCTTTCTACAAGAACTATTCTGGCTTTGAGGACAAAGCCCATTTTGATGGAGAGGGTGATGTTAGTGAAATGGGTGCAATGCATTACGATAGGCCTAGTAGAAGGATCCAGAAGTCAAGCAAATATCAAGATTACATTTGATATTCTTCTAACTGTTGGAGACAGCTGAATCTTTTGATGATTTCCATTCAAAGAAGCTTCTAGTGTTGGCCCTTTGTTTTTGGCCCAAGGTATTCCTATGTTAGATGTATTTCAACATATGGGCCTAAGCTCATCTCTTTGTATTAGCTCTTTTGTACAACATATATATAATATTCTCCTTGGTTGTGCTAGACACACAAGGATTCATGCAAATTCATCTCCATCTACATGGTATTTGGAGTGTATTAGATCTTTTTACTTAAGTTTTTTGTTTGTTTTTTTTTTCGAAAATCATGCTTCTTTTCGATTTCCGGCCATTTTTTGCTGTTGGCGCCGTCCTTTGCCACTGGCCGCCATTATCGACCCCACCACCCTCGTGTGCCACCTGAATCTCCCAGATCAGAGATCCCGCACGCACTTCTCAGTGTGACTATCTTCTCATCTTTTCCCTTCGGCCACTGCGCGTGGCGGCGTGTCCAGTTATCGTTTCAATAGTGAATACCGACGCTTGACTCGCCTGATCGTGCTTTTGTCTGATCTGGTCTCGGATCTTCCATTCTTGCTTTCAGTCTTCTCTCTTCTTTGGGACGTTCTTTTTCTTTCTCTTGCAGCTTTCTCTCTCATATATGTGCTTCTATGGCTTCTGTTAGGACTGACTTGTCCTTGTTTACTATGTTAATGTCCTTTTCTCCATTGACAAGTTAGATGGCACGAACTACGACATTTGAGCCTCTAACATCAAACTTTGGATTAAGGGGTAGGACTATGTTGATCACCTCACTCAGACAGCTACCTCAATTGATGAGAAAGATTGTCAACGATGGTCGAAAGTTGATGCTCAAGTTTCCAGTGTTCTGAAGTCGACTATTCATCCTTTTTTGAAGCAAATACTTCGAGCCCACGACACCTATGCTGGAGTTTGGGAACAATCTTGATTATTGTACACTAATGATACTCAATGTCCCTCACTGCCTTGACAGTCCCATGCTGAATATTTGGGTAAGGTTCATAGTTTTCTTCATGACTTCAATAAACTATTGCCCCCTACTTCCACTCCTGCCCAAGAACTAAAGTAACGCTAAACATTCTTTATGTTAATTACCTTATATGGGCTTCTTGATGATTATTCATCCGTTCTTATCAAATTTTGGGGTTTTTGACTATGCCCACTTTGAACTTTGCTTGGTCCACCCTATTGCGTGTGCCATGCAAGTTATCACCAAACATACCTGCTTCTGTTTCTCCTGATAACTCCCATGGTGACTCCTCCGCCTTGGTATCTTAGCGTGATGATTGTAACCACTCTCGCAAACCTGGCCGAAGTCGTCCCAAATATGATCATTGTCACAAACTTGGGCACACCATTGACTGATGTTATGCTTTGCATGGTCGTCTTCCACGGTCGGCTATTATTGCTACTGCTCAAGCTACACCCCCTGCTCCTATTGATTTTGGTGCCATTTCTTTTGGTAGTTTTGGACTTCTAGTTTTATTCAACGACTTTCTCAAATGGTACGAGGAACTTTAGGTTTTCAGCTCCATTACTTCTATTGTGCACACTAGCACTTCATTTGCTGGTCTCACTCATTCTGCCACTGTTGACTCTTGGGTTCTTGACTCTGGCGCTACCGATCATATATCTACTGATAAGTTTCTTTTCTCCCCTCTTTCAACTTCTAGTCTTTTACCCTCCGTCATTATGGCTAATGGCTCTCGACCCCCCTTTCATGGTGTTAATACTGTTCTTATTTGCTCTTCTCTCTTCGTTGACAATATACTTTATGTCCCTTAGTATTCCTTTAATTTATTATTCCTTAGTCGACTCACTCATTCTCTTAATTGTTTTGTTACTTTTAATAAAAATTTTGTTTTCTTACAAGACTGAAGTTTGAGACAGATAATTGGGACTAGATGTGAGTCAAATCGCCTTTATCACCTACGAATGTCTGCTTATGTTGGCTTTGTTATGGATTCCCCTACTCTCATTCATGCTCAATTAGGTCATCCTAGTCTTGCCAAGCTTCAATGCCTTGTACAACGTCTGTCTAAGTTGTCTATTTTGTCATGTTAATTGTGTCAATTAGGAAAACATAGTCATAGTTCTTTTTTTAAGAGTATCCCCAAACAAGCAGTGTCTCCTTTTGCTTTAGTTCACTCGGATATTTGGAGCCCGAGTTGTGTTCAGTCTAGCTTAGATTTAGTATTTTGTAACTTTCATTGATGGTTGTTCTCGTTGTACTTGGTTATTTTCAATGAAAAATCCTTTTGAGTTGTTTTCCATATTTCAAACCTTTTATAATGAAATTAAAACTCAATTTAGTATATCTATTCATACCTTTCATAGTAATAATGCTTGTGAATACCTTAGGCTTTTCAGATCTTCATGTCTTTTCATGGTATTCTTCATCAAACTTCCTATGCCTATATCTCTCAACAAAATGGGATTGCAGAACTTAAGAATAGACACTTTATTGAAACAATTCGAACTCTTTTACTTCATGGTCATGTTCCTCAACAATTTTGGGGAGATATTATTCTCATTGCATGTTACCTTATCAATTGCATGTCTTCTTCTATCCTCAATAACCAAATAGCTCATTCTATTTTGTTTCCTCATGACTCACTCCATCTGTTACCCCCGTAAGTTTTTTGCCTCCACTTGTTTTGTTCATAACCTTAGTCTTAGTCTTGTTAAATTGTTCTGCTCGATCTCACAAGTGTCTTTTTAGGTTATCTTAGGTCTCAAAAAGGGTATAAGTGTTTCTAACCTTTCCTTCTTTGATACTTATCTCCGCTGATGTCACCTTCTTTGAGTCTTCTCTTTACTTCTTGTTCAATTCCTCTTCTTCTGAGCCTATTCTTGCCTCCACCACCTTCTCTTTTGTCTTTCATCCCATAGATACGTCTGTTGTACCCACCAATCCAACACCTCCACCTCCTCTCCAGGCTAGCCATTGACTCTACTCTGATACCACCTACTCTGTCTGCTTTGGCTCTTCCCTATGTCTGATCTACCAATTGCTCTTTGTAAAGGTATCAGTTCCACTCGTAATCCCTCCCTTCACTATGTTAATTTAAGTTATCACAAGTTGTTTCCATCTTTCTATGTTTTTCCTTCTTCCATTTCCTCTGTGTCCATTCCTAAAATTGTAGGTGATGCCTTATCCTATCCTGGTTGGAGACAGATCATGCTTGATGAACTGTGTGCTCTTCAGAACAATAGTACTTGGGATCTTGTTCCTTTGCCTCCTGGAAAGTCTGTGGTTGGTTGTCGGTGGATCTTTACTACAAAAGTTAGCCCTGATGGCACTGTTGATCGCCTTAAAGCTCGTTTAGTCATCAACGATTATACTCAGATCTTTGGGTTAGACTATAGTGACACATTCTCTCCTGTTGCCGAGATGACTTCTGTTAGACTATTTTTAACCATGACTGTACTTCGACATTGACCCCTCTATCATTTGGATATTAAAAATGTCTTTCTTCATGGTGATTTGCTCGAGGAGATTTATATGGAACAACTTCTTGGTTTTGTTGCTTAGAGGAGCCTTCCGGATTGGTATGCTGTCTTTGCAAATATTTATATGGTCTTAAACAGTCTCCCATGGCATGGTTTGGTAGATTTAGTGAAGTAGTCCAACAATTTGGTATGAATCGTAGTGAAGCTGATCATTCTGTGTTCTATCGTGATTCGGGAGGTGGGTGCATCTACATAGTAATGTATGTTGATAACATTGTTATTCCTGGTAGTGATACCCATGGAATTTCACAGATAAAACAACATCTCTGTCATCACTTTGAGATGAAAAACCTTAACAAACTTAGATACTTCTTGGACATTGAGATAGCAAAATTTGACAATGGGATTGTGATTTTCTAGAGGAAGTATGCATTGGACATTTTAGAGAAGGCTGGGCTAACAAATTCCAAGCCCAATGACACATCTATGGATTCATATGCTATACTCTTGCCAAGTCAGAGGGAGCCACTTTTAGATCTTGAGAAGTATAGGAGACGGGTTGAGAAACTAAACTACCTCACAGTCACTTGTCCTGACATCTCCTTTGCTGTCAGTGTGGTAAGTCAATTCCTTAATTCACGTTGTACAGGACCTTGGGATGTTGCCCTCCGCATTCTAAAATACATTAAAGGAGTCCTGGGAAAAAGTTTGTTGTATGAGCACAATAATCATACTCAAGTTGTGGGATACTAAAATGCAGGTTGTGCAAGTTCTAACTGATAGGAAATCTACTTCTGGATATTGTCTTTATTGGTGACAACTTGATTTCTTAGAAAAGTAAAAAGCAGGATGTAGTGGTAAGATCTAGTGTAGAAGTAGAGTATGGATCTATGGCTTTAACAACTTGTGAAGTTATTTGGCTCAAATAGCTCCTTCATAAATTGAGATTTGAAGAGGTTACACAGATGAATCTAATCTGTGATAACAAAACTACCCTTCATATTGTCTCAAATTCAATATTTCATGAGAGGACAAACCACATTGAGGTAGATTACCATTTCATTCGTGAGAAAATTGTATCTAGAGTCATTTCTACCTAATTTTTTAGCTCCTATGATCAGTTAGCCGATTTCTTAAAAGAATCATTGTGGGGTCCTAGAATTATTATATTCGTAACAAGCTTGGTGCATATGATTTATATGCACCAGCTTGAGGGGGAGTATTAAATGTATTTCAATATATGGGCTTAAGCCTATATCTTTGTATTAGTTCTTTTGTACAACATATATATAATATTCTTCTTGGTTATGCTAGATACAAAAGGATTCATGCATATTCATCTCCATCTACACTAGGGTTTTCTACTTGTATTTAACTGATAGAATTATCAATGAAGAGGCAGAGATGAAATTTTCTAGTAATTAATAGCCTTTATTTCCTTTTATGGGAGACCCATCCCTTTCTCGCATGCCATTGCAGCATTTATAATATTGGTTTCCAAACAGGGAAGGGACTCCCCCTTCGTTTCCATCTTCTTGTAGACTCCCAAATATTGCCTTGAATGATGTAATGCAATTTAATTTTCTTTACTGTCGTCACTCGTGAGTTAATTTATACGTGTACCTTATGGTTGAAGTGGGGGTTTGCTTTATGCTTATAATTTTGAATCTGTTTTCATGCTGTAGGATTTGTGCTTGATAACGAAGATCGGAGTGTTACAAGATCTGATTTATACTTCAAAGATCTATTTTCTAGATGTGGATTGCATGTTTACAAATCAAAGGTAAATTCCATTATGTTAGTTTTGTAGTTTGATTTTTAGTCCCACATTGCTTAGTATTGTGAGATGGTGTTCTTCACTTTGCTATATAAACAAGCTTATGTAAGGTTTACAAATGCACCAAACCAAATACTTAGTGTTGTTTATTTTTCTCTTCTCTCCTTTAGTGCCTTGTTCCCAACAAGTGGTATCAGAGCCCATTTCTTAGTATGCTTTGTGGTTGCAGCAGTGTCTGATCTTCCGCATTAGAAAAGATTTTGTTAGAGTCAATTTTCTTAGTATGCTCTGTGGCTGCAGCTGTGTCTGATCTTCCACATCAGAAAAAAAAATTTCTCTTGTTCTTGGGGATCTCAGTCTAGAGAACTAGTGGGGGCTTTTCTTCAAAAGTAGTAGGAGCAATGACAATGGACGAAGGTAAGATGAAGATTGAAAAGTTCGATGGTGCGGATTTTGGCTTTTGGAAAATGCAGATAGAAGATTATCTGTATCAGAAGAATATGTATCAACCACTCACAAGAAAGAAGCCAGAGTGTATAAAGGAGGAAGATTGGAGTCTCCTTGATAGACAAGCCATTGGAGTCATTACACTGATGTTATCCCGTAATGTTGCTTTCAACATTGCAAAAGAAAGGACGACAGTAGGTCTCATGAAGGCTCTTTCCAACTTGTACGACAAACCATCAGCCTCAAACAAAGTTCACTTGATGAGACGATTGTTCAATTTGCGGATGTCTAAAGGTGCTTCGGTGGCACATCATCTCAATGAACTAAACACTGTTACAACCCAGTTGAGTTCAGTTGAGATTGAGTTTGATGAGGAAGTACGGGCTTTAATATTTTTGTCTTCCCTGCCAAAAAGTTGGAATGCTCTGGTCATGGCTGTGAGTAGCTCATCGGGAAGCAATAAGTTAAGATTTGATGATGTTCAAAATTTGGTTCTCAGTGAAAAGATCCGGCGGAGAGAGTTGGGTGAACCATCCACCTCAGGAAAAGATGAGGTGTTGATATGCTCTCTTGAAGATAAAGATGAGTCTTGAGTATTAGACTCTGGAGCATCTTTTCACGCTACCTCACAAACGGAACTATTCGAGAATTATGTTCCTGGAAACCTTGGTAAGGTTTACCTTCGTAATGAGCAGTCGTGTGAGATTGTAGGTAAAGGTGCAATAAAGATTAAGTTAAACGGGTCTGTATGGGAATTGAAAAATGTCAGACATATTCTTGACCTGACTAAACGGGCCAGTTAGCCAGTGAAGGCTACACGACAATCTTCCACGGTGATGATTGAAAGATTTCAAAGAGTGCGATGACAATTGCTCGAGGCAAAAAGAGTGGTACTCTTTACAAGACAGCAGGAGCATGTCATTTGATTGCAGTTGCAACAAATGAAAGTCCCAATCTATGGCACCAAAGACTTAGGCATATGAGTGAGAAAGGGATGAAGGTCATGCACTCAAAAGGAAAATTACCAGGTCTTCAGTCAGTAGAAATTGACATGTGTGAATACTGTATACTTGGAAAGCAGAAGAGAGTCAGCTTTCAGACAAGTAGAAAAACCCCAAAGAAAGAGAGGCTTGAGCTCATCCACTCTGATGTTTGGGGACCAACGACTGTCCCTTCCATTGGTGGGAAGCAATACTTCGTAACTTTTATTGATGATCACTCCAGAAAGGTATGGATTTACTTTCTGAAACACAAGTCTGAAGTATTTGAAGCTTTCAAGATTTGGAAATGTATGGTAGAAAATAAGACAGGATTGAAGATTAAAAAGCTCAGATCCGACAACGGTGGTGAATATGTAGACACCAGATTCAAGAAGTTTTGCTATGAGCACGGAATCAGAATGGAGAGAACCGTGCCAGGTATGCCTCAACACAATGGTGTAGCAAAACGTATGAATTGAACATTGACTGAAAGAGGCAGAAGCATGCGTGTGCAGTCAGGCTTATCGAAGCAATTATGGGCAGAAGCAGTTAATACAACAGCTTACTTGATCAACCGAGGTCCATCAATACCATTGGAGCATAAAATACCAGAAGAGGTATGGAGCGGAAAAGAAGTAAAACTCTCACATCTTAGAGTTTTTAGGTGTACAGCTTATGTGCACATTAGCGATCAAGGAAGGAACAAACTTGATCCCAAATAAAAAAGGTGCACTTTCATCGGTTATGGTGAAGATGAGTTTGGCTACCGTATGTGGATGATGAAAACAAAAAGATGATTCGCAGTAGAGACATGATCTTCAACGAAGAAGTCATGTACAAGGATAAGCATAATACAAGTGCTAGCAACTCAAAACCGAGTGGGCCAACTTATGTAAAGGTGGATGATGCTGTAGAAAGTCCATCAGTTGAGAGTTCTTAATCAGAGGAAGTAATTGAATCAGGCAGAGAGCAACAATTTACTTCAACTCCTGAATTGAGAAGGTCTTCTTGAGTTCCTGTGCCTAACAGGAGATACATGAACTACATGGTATTAACAGATGGAGGAAAACAACAGATGCGAGCAAGTGGGAGCTTGCCATGAAAGATGAAATGAAGTCTTTAATCTCAAATCAAACATGGGAACTAGCAAAGTTACCTATGGGAAAGAAGACACTCACAACAAATGGGTGTATCGCGTGAAGGAGAAACACAATGGCTCCAAAAGATATAAAGTTCGACTAGTTGTAAAAGGATTCCAACAAAAGGAAGGAGTAGATTACACCGAGATATTTGCTCTAGTTGTGAAGCTCAATACTATTAGATCCGTGTTAAGTATTGTTGCTAGTAAAGAAGATCCTAGGAATGCAAATCATGCGAGATAAGCAAAAGGGAACCTTGCAGTTATCTCAGATAGAGTACATCAACCGTGTTTTGCAAAAATTCAACATGGGCAATGCCAAACCAGTTGGCACACCTTTGGCTACTCATTGTTGTCTCTCAAAAGACCAATTTCCTAAGATGGAGGAAGAAAAAGAATTAATGGCTAAAATTCCATATGCTTCAGCCATTGGAAGTCTGATGTACGCAATGGTATGCACAAGACCAGACATTGGTTATGCAGTGGGAGTTGTAAGCAAGTTTATGTCAAATCCAGGTAAAGCTCACTAGGAAGCTGTGAAATGGATTTTGAGATATCTACGAGGCACTAAGGAGAAGTGTTTGTACTTTAGTAAAGGTGAATCAAAAGTACAAGACTACGTAGATGCAGACTTTGCTGGAGAAATTGATCATCGAAGAAGTACCGTGCTATATTTACTGTTGGAACTACAATTGTTAGTTGGATGCCACAGATACAAAAGATCGTTGCTCTATCTATTACAGAGTCTGAGTATGTAGCAGTAATAGAAGCTAGCAAAGAATTGATATGGCTTCAAGGATTGTTAACAAAGTTGGGATTTATCCAGGAAAAGAGTGTTTTGCACAGTGATAGTCAAAGTGCAATACATCTGGCTAAGAATTCAACATTTCACTCCAGAACGAAGCACATTGATCTCCGTTATCACTTCATCAGATCTCTACTTGAGAATGAAGTACTAAGGGTGAAGAAGATGCTAGGAAGTAAGAACCCAACGGATATGTTGACAAAGGTTGTCACAACAAAGAAGTTGAGGCTTTGCAGTGTCTTAATTGGCCTTCAAGAATGATTGATGATGAAGGCAACTACAATAAGTGATAATCAAACTCCAAGTGGGAGAATTGTTAGTTTTGTAGTTTGATTAAGTTTTGTATTTTGATTTTTAGTCTCACATTGCTTAGTATTGTGAGATGGTGTTCTTCATTTTGGTATATAGCAAACTTATGTAAGGTTTACAAATGTACTAAAACAAATACTTCTTAGTGTTGTTTATTTTTCTCTTCTCTCCTTTAGTGCATTGTTCCCAACACATATTAGAATTCTTTATGATATCTTACATTCTAATTTTCTTTATTAGAAGCTAGAGATAAACTTGGGCACGGTTTCGTGGAGAGTAGACAGTATTTTCAATAGACAGTATTTTCAATAGACTTCTTTGGATGAGGAAGATTCGGCTATGGTGATTAATGAATCGTATCTTATGTTGCCATAAAGGTTACATTTTTTTTTTATTAAGCATGTCCTCAGTCCACACTAGTGTTGCTTTTTAAAGATATTTTCTACTTGCTAAAGTTATTCGTTTATGTACTTTTAGTATGGGATACCTTTGATGTCCTACGTCTTACCTACTTAAACGCTTATTTTTCCTTTCAGAAGTCAGAACAATATATATACGAAATGTCCCTCATATATTGGGAGTATCTTTGGTCTTGCTACATGTTTTTTACCAATCCTTTTCAGTTTACTACTGTTTTCTAAGCTGCTTTCGTGTTTAATCAGGATCAGAAAGGATTCCCTGCAGAATTATTTGCTGTGAAGATGTATGCTTTGACTACAGAGCCTCCAAAAAGGGCTTCCCGCGCAAAATCCAAAACATCAACCAATAGACCTAGAACCATTATGTGATTAGTTTTTCTTGTGCACTTGAATATTCGTCCTAACTCCTAAGTCATGTTTTCTTTTTTAATTGGGACCTCCGTGTTGTATAGTAGGTATTAATTTGGTTGAGTCATAAGCCAGTACTCGCTTTGCACTTCAAATGCAATTTTCCTCTATATCAGCTACCCAAGATTTATCAAAAGGTGAATTTTGAAATTTTTATGATATTGATGGGTTATTGTTGATCTATATTACCATTTTTTTAGGAGAGAAAATATAAAAAAAAAAAATTAATAACAATATGAATACGGTGAAATCAACAATAATTTCATTTTCCAACACTAGTTTCTATTTTTTTTTTCAAATTCAATTTTAGTCCTGAATAAAAAAAAGTAAGACGGGTTAAATTTTAGTCCTTTTATTAACAAAAGCTTGACTAGCAATCTTTTTAAATTTTTGTGAAATTTAATTTTTCACCCTTAACAAAAGTTTGAAGCCCATTTTTTTATTAAAAAAATTCAGTTTACCAGTCAAATTTTTGTTTAGAAACTAAAAACATTAACAAAATAAAATTAATAAATCTTCGACCAATTAAACTAAATTTTGGAAGCTAAATTAAATTTTAAAAAATTTAGGAACAAAATTATATTAACTCTATCTGGGAGCATTTGCTTGTTCATTATAAAACGTAAAATAATTTATTATGTTACAAGTATATTAGTTTATGTTTAAACATATAAAATAATGTTCATAAGAAACTATGTTCATTGTAGCATAATTTCTTTTTTTAAAATTGTCTGATTAAATTATGACAAGGATACAAATATTTTTCATTTAATATTAGTATTTTATTTATCAAAAAAATTAATCAAATAATTTTATTTAATTTATCTTCGATCAATTTTTTTTCTTATTTCCTACCTATTTTTCTTTTATATTCTCACATTCAAAGTGCAAAAACCGAACCTGAATATCTGAATATTAAAAAAGTGCTAAATATAAATTAAATATTATATAAAATCATGTCTAATGTTTTCGCTTTGAAAAGCACAATCTAAATTCTAAAACCAAGTAATTGGTTAAAAAAAAAAAAAAACTCTAAAACCTATAGTGGTACAACAATGTGCGTCATTGCCTAGGAAAGCCATAAGCTTGATTACTTTACGTGATCTTTTATCGGTGACTGAGGGGTCTCTTTTATAAAATTTTAACTTAAATGATTTTTTTAAAAATATTTATTTAAATAGATCTATTTTAAATGTGGACTAAAATAAACTATAGTTCAAAGTTGCAAATTTACCTCAAGTCAATTTTTAGATAAAGTGGCTGTCACATAAAAATTGCATGTAAGATTTGTGGTTTTATGTGACAGAAAGTGCCTAAATCACATGTAGTTAACTTAGTGTCTAAAAAATAAGTCATACTTGCGGTTTTAAGATTCTGTCACCTTAACTCAGGAGGATGAGATATATAAACGAAAAAATAGAAGTTAAAAAATAGAAATAAAGTCTGAATATATTTTGTTGAGTTAGTGTTCACAACTATGTTCTTTTTATTAATTCCAGAAAATTTTTTATCTTGATTGATTAAGTCAAATAAAATGAATTCATGTAGTAAGATATACATACACTTTACGCACACAAATAGCATGAATTTTTAGTAACTAAAGTTAGAAAAAAAGAGCAAAGTTATGAACATTAACACACCAAAATATATTCAGACTTTTGTTTTTATCTTTTAACCTCTATTATGTTATATGTCAGCATGTTGATTTGAGGCGACAGAATCCTAAAATCGCAAGTCAAACTTGCGGTTTAAACATTAAGTGAATAAACTGCATATGATTTAAGCATTGGGTGGCCACATGTAGTTTAGGTAATTTTTACCACATAAAGTAGTAGGTATGACATGAGGTTTTATGTGATAGTAACTTTTGTTCAACAACTAAGATAGAAATAAAACCACAATATTTAAAAAAAAAAACACATTTAAGTGAATATTTTGTAGAAAAAACTCAATTTAGTCAATTACCCACCTTTTACATAGTCCATTTTATTTTGCCTTTACACATCACAAGATAAGTACTAAATCACATCTTTCACATATTTTTTATTGTGTTAAAAAATATTTTAAATAATTTTGAGTTC
This sequence comes from Psophocarpus tetragonolobus, assembly GCA_037954015.1. NCBI lineage: Eukaryota > Viridiplantae > Streptophyta > Magnoliopsida > Fabales > Fabaceae > Psophocarpus > Psophocarpus tetragonolobus. The sequence continues at coordinate 25,744,124 of CM075690.1, forward strand.
GGAATGAATTTGTGAGTTAAACTAATTTGTATTTGGATAAATGTTGATAAAATTAATTTTAAATAAATTATTTTTTAGATGTTTTTATTATAACCAAATTTAGAGTAAAATCTAAAATAATTTTTTTTATTATAAAAAATTACTTTTAAGTTGCTTCAATTCAAAAATCAAAATCAATTCTAAATTTTTCTTCAAAGTAAAACTCACATGTCATATCTCAGATTAGTTGAGTCTATAATAAATTCACAAATGTGAAATCAAACATGCCATTAAAATAGCTTTTGTGTTAGATAAAAATTTTATGAAATTTGTCTGTGAACTTGCTTTTATAATAAAAAAGTTCAACCATAACTCACATATTAAAATCAATTTTAATCATAATTAATTATACAAAATAAATTTCATTCAAAATTAGTTTTGTTAGATATCCTCCGCATTATTATAATATTTCTTGGAGGCTAATTCATTTCCACCATTTATATTTATAAGAAATCCAATTATCTAATTTCTTAAAATTAAAAATTTAATTTATAATAATAAATATGTCCTAAGTTTTTTTATAATTAATAGTATTTTAATACTTATTTTTCTTTCTTTTCTAATTATTTGTTACTATAATTTTTATTTAATTACAAATATATAAATTAGAAAATAATTAATGCAACATATATGATAAATAAGAGGTTTTTATTGTATGGGTTCTCTCTCATAATGCTTCTTTATAAAGTTTTGTTTTTACACGTAAAATATATTTTTGAATGGCTGAAATCGTTGAAATTGAACTAGCAACTTCTTTCTAAAAAAATAAATCCTGTTTGTTTCACATTAGAATAGGTATTGTTATTATTAGCATTAAAACATACGTTAAACGTGGATCAATTACAGCGTAAACCAAGTGTAAGTTAAAGGACAAAGGCATTAGCATAATACCTATTTTGCTCAACGTGTAAACTGATTAATTAAGTGCATAGGGGAAGAGGAGAACCGCACAAGCACTTGTTATGAGCATAGGAAGACTCATAAAATCTCTGCAAGTTGCCACCTTGCGGAATCTCACCACAAAGATTATTGTAACTCACGTTAAACCACCTCAGATACTTAAGCGCTACAAGATCCTTGGGAAGCGTCCCGTAGATACGGTTGTTCCTAAGATCCAACCCCTGCAAGTCCTTCGACTCCGACAACCTCACTTTCCCAAAATCAAAAGCCAGCATGTTATTGGCCAAGATTATATTCTGCACTTTTTCTTGTTCAACCCAAACAGCATGGACGCGTCTCCTTCAAGCATGTTGTGGGAGAAGTTCAGGACCGCGAGGTCCAGCTTGGCCAGCGTCGGCGGAATCTTCCCTGTGAGGTGGTTGCGGGAGAGCGTCAACACCGTGAAGGGGTTGGAGAAGGAGCCGTGGGAGTCTGGGATGGTGCCGGAGATGGAGTTGTAGGAGAAGTCAACGGTCAAAAGGGGTTTCATTTGGGACAAGAAACGGGGTATTGCACCGGAGACGTTGGTGTGAGTGATGTAGAGATAACGGAGTTTGGTGAGTTTTGCAATGGCTTGGGGGATTGTGCCGACGAGGTTGTTGGTGCGACCAATGTAGAGAAATTCGAGGTAGGCTAAGGTTCACGAGGACGAGGCCGTTGACGCGGTATGTTTTGGTGTTTATGACGCAGGAGACACCTTCCATTTGGGTTTGCAACAGTCGGTGTTTGGGAGCCATGAGGACAGGGTGGTTGGGTTGCCGAGGTCTTTCTTCATCCGAAGAAGGGCTTGTTTGTCTTGTGGGTTGCATAGTTCTGAGAGGGCTGGAGTGAAGGGTAGGGCTATGAGTAGCTGGATGATTAAACGTGCCATGGTTGCAGCGCAGGGATTTTGATTGTGTTTGCTACTGATCACCACATATATAGGAAAATGTCAACAAAAAAGACAGAGATTGAAAGAACAAAAAAAACAAAAAAGGACCAAAGAAAAAAAAATATAAATAAGTGATAAAAAAAGTTAATTATTACTGTTGGTTTATTATTTTTATTTTTTGATACATTTCGATATCTATGTTTTCAAAATTTCATTTTAATTCTTTTTATTATTTCCCTTTTTATAAAGATTATTTTGCATAGCAAAGGTTCATGACTTATTTTATTAATAACATTTATAGACTTTAATGATTCCACTTATATTTACTTACCTTCTTATATTATTATGATAACGGAGACTTCTACAAAAATCAAGATACATTTACTATATCTTACCTTGGATAGCTTCATTTTTTGGGTCAAATATGATGTTGTTTTTGTAATATTAGCGAATTTTGTTTTATATTTTTTTTAATTAAAATGTTTCTATAAATTTTTTGTTTACAAATAGTTATTTCTCCAAATGACTATGTCTAGAGTCGATTTGACATAATATTTATCTTAGTCGTTGTTCATATGTAGATTACATTATTTTATAAAAAGTGTAATTATATTTAAATATCAAATAATTAGTTTAATCACATAATTAAAACACTATTATAAAAGGGGAATTTTCCGGTTTCTTCATCAGTTAACTTTTGTCATTGTAACTTTGTCACCTTTCTATTCAACTTCTTTAATTTTATCTTCATAAAACTGCTAATTTTCATACCAAGGTTGTTGCAAGTCAAATATTTCTACATCAGCTTACTTAAAGAAATTGCAAGTCATTTGTTTTTGGAAGCCCAGAAAAAAATTTCAGAAAACAAGGATCACAAAATAGTTCAACCCTAAAACTAGAATAAAGAAAAAATTAGGACATCTCCAAAACATTCTTCCTAGATTATGTAACATTCCAAAATACTAATACTATTTATTTATATTATTCACAATTAATTCATTTCTCTTGCAATTTAAACCTATAATTTGAACCATTAATCACAATACAATCATCTCAATACCAATAAATACTTAGTAAAATAAAATTTCAAACAAGAGATTCAAAATCTACACTGCACTAGCTCTCCAAGCGAAACAAGTCGCCTAGCGAAACATTGGGTAGCTCGCCCAATGAGTATTATCGCTCAACCAGGATCCTGGGGTACACTATCCCAGTAAAGGGACTTCACTCAACAAGATGCGTTGCTAGGTGAAAAACCAATCAAATTCTTAATAGAGAGAAATTTGCGTTGAGTGTGACATCTCTCACTGGACTCAAATCATTATATTCCAACCTGAGACAACTTTGCGTTGGGTCAAGCCTTTCATTGGGAGAAAAGCCTAAAATTTCCTTGACAGAGATGAACTTTCACTAGGCAAGACTCGCCTTCCAGCAAGATCATGTAGACGGTAGAACTTACTTGCATAACTATCTGCAAATTCAACACATTTAATCTATTTTCTACACCATTTGAACTTCAACATTCATATAAGCATATACATCATACTAAGTCCATTTCATTACAACATATTCAGATAAACTCCCATATAAAACATAACCAAACTTTCATAAGCTTAAACAACAATGCTTCTAACATGATTATCATATATACATATTGACTAACAGTAACATAATCAAAACTTCTAGGCATAGTTTGATGTCTTTCATTCCAATGCATCCTACCTCTTAGCATCATCACCACTATTTTCTCTATGCAAGGCACAAGCATCATAGTCATACATAAAACAAACACAATGTTAGGACAAACTCATAAACTAGAAAATCAACATAAGTATAATCACAGTATACATTTCATTTACATTAAATCATAATCACTTTGGTAATCACTCAATCACCTTTAGTTCTCCTTGAACATAACTAATCAACCTATACTTTGACGCTTTTTGGAAAGACTATTCAATTCAGATACTTGACAATCTATCCAACTTCTCCCCACACTGATATCTGGCGTCTACCTAATTCATTATTATAAGTAGTTGAAGTCTAAGCATACTTATTTGATACCTAAATATTGTCTAGCATCCCTTTGACCCAATTTGACAACCAATTGCTATCTAATTTTATCCTTTAGGTACATGTTTTCCTTTATTCGACCTTGGTACCGATATTTTCTTCCCCCTGATTCGGCCTTAATATCAAGATTACTATAGCTACTATGTATCTCTAATTCAATATACCACAATCAATACTTTGTACCTACTAGTAACAATTCATATCATACCTCATTTCTCATTAATTCAATCATTCACCAATCTCAAAATATTCATAAACTCCACACCATAGTTATACTCAAAGTGTTCAAATCATCATTCAATCACAATTTCTTCACAATCATAACCAGACAAATCACTCATAAAAGTCACATAACATAATCAAACTCAAAACACTAATCAAAATCTCAATCATCCATATGTAAATAGATTTACACTATTAAATTATTTTTTTATCAAATTAAAAGAAATATCGAACTTCCCTTACGTATTTTTACTTTTTCAAAAGCTAGCCCAAATAGAAATAGGAGAATTCACCCAAAGAGATTACTCAAAAACCTGACAAGTATTTCATATCAAATAAGAACCTTAAAAATCAAAATTTTTAAGAAATTATCTTTTTTCAAAGAGAATAATAGGATCAGAAATGAATAGAAAAAGATTCGAGGAATTATGATCAAACTTACCTATATTAATCACCCCTCAGAATCAGGAACAATAAAAGATGTTTCATTTGATTCTGTCAGCGTTTCTACAACATGCAAGGGGGAGAAATTTGATGATTAAAAGAGAGAGAGAGCAAAAGAGGGGAATATGATGGTTAATAAGAAAATGGAAAAGAAAGAAAAGTGAAGGAGGAGGAAGAAGATGAGGGGTGTCCTTAGTAACTTTAACTTGCTATTTACATCCCTCCTCATAAACAGATTTCTGAAAACTTCTCGAAACTCAACCAAAACTTTTGAAACAAAGAAATAAAAATTATATCTCTCTTTGTACCTCCCAACCATTCTCTTAAAATTAATTAGCTATTATTGATATTATTAATAAAATCAATTATTCCTCTATTACTATACTAATCTCAGTATAGCTATTCTCAATACTATTTATTTCACTCTCACTAATAACCTATTAATAAAATAGGTTCTTAAAGATTGTGCATGGATTGACATCCTCACTGCATGAACATAGCATCCTTTGCACGATGGAGGTTGAAGAAAAAGACTTGCAAAAAGCACTTTCACTTGTCTCAAATAGAATAAATCTTTTTCCCTTTCATGCCATTCAACAAAACAATGGTTTTAAGGTTTACCTTAGTTTTATCACATATGAATTCTAAAGTAGTATAAAAAAGATTATGATATAAGGGAAGATTATCACATGAGAGAGTAGGTGTGATGCAATCCCACCTAGCATGCATCATGGCTAGGAGGATTCAAGGAAGGCATGGCATGAATGAAAACTCATTGAAGATTTGAAGTCATAGTCTTCATTATCTTTTGTAAATATTTTATTTTAGTTAGCTAAATAGGAGCATATTTTTAATTCCTTTAAGGTCATGTATTTTCGGTCATCTTCATTTTAGTTTAGAAGGTATAAGTGTCTTTAGTTAAAAAGGAGGAGTAAGCTTAGAATGGGTGCATAAGTCAAGACATGATTTTGGGCTAGCCTATTCACTTTAGGAGTTGCTAATTGCACCCATGGGGGGTGAACTTAGGTGTCTCACTTAAGTCACACATTGCCTCAAAAAGTGTGCCCAAGCTATTCCATTGAGCTATATATACTCATTCCCCCTAATTGTAAATTTCACCTTTTGAAGTTGAATGAAAATAGTCTCTTTGTGAGCACATTCTTCGTAAAAGGTCTTGAGGATCCTCTCTCTTGAGGAATCTCTTCCTAGTTGGTTTTTATCAAGGGTTCCTTCCCTTGTGGTAAACCTAAACACTTTGGCTAATCTCTCTTTGAGAGTGGCACCCCACCTCCATTTTCTTTCCCCTCCATCATCCATTTCATGGTGCTTGGAACCCCAAGAAGAAGATCAAGGGGAATGCAAAAGCTTTTTTGCATCAAGGTAGAGGTTTAAAATTTAAAATTTTCAATTCCACGTCTAAAAATTTAATTCCATGTAGGATTGTATTGATTTGGAGATAAGGGTGGCATGTTAGCTAATTAAGCATACTAGTTATATAGAGAGATGTTAAACAAGCAAAACATTTACAGAGACATTTTAATTAAAAAAATTATTGGAACAAAACACAAAATCCGCTAATTTTATAGGGACAAAAAACATATTTAACCCTATTTTCATTAATTAGAATCTTTAAAAAATTATGTAATATGGATTTAGCAATACCTTAGAGTAACATAACACTAATAACTTATCTCAAAGGTAGATTTTTGGTCCAAGATTTGATATTACCAAGATAAGTTATTAGAGTAGAATGTTTGATCTCTACATTAAAGATATATTCTTGTATAAGATAATCTAATTATCACATATTTAAAAAATGAAACATTTTTACTCTCATTCGTCAATGAAGATGCATAAAGTAACAACAAGACACCAACAACAAAAAAAAGAAAACAAAATGAGAGGGGAAGAAGAGGAAAAGATTAGGGCAACCGGTTTCATCAACAACAAAATCAAATTAAAACTAATAATGCCCAAAATATCAAATAAAAAAAATTGCAATAGAAATCCAAATATGATACAAGGAAACTTGTCCAAAGTTGTAGTGGACAACACAAGAATTGTGACAGAAAATAGGGTTCTAGTTAGGGGAGGTATATGGACCTACGTGTGCAAACTTCTCAAGCCCTGGCAAATTTTGGAGCCTTTTCTTTTGAAGCATCAAATTAAAGAAAAAATGTGAGTCTAGTTTGTGAAGCTCATGAACTTTGCGAGTTAAATAATGGGCTCAGGGGCTTGACCCATAGCCTGTTTAAAGGGATAAGTTTTTCATTTGGAATATTAGTTTGTGTTAATGTTGTGACTTGTTTGTTGGGAAATATGATATTTTAACATTTTAGTACTGAAAATAATTAGTGTTTTAGATTATTATAAATGATAATATAATTTTTTAGTATGATATAAGTAGAGTTTAGTTAGTTTAAAAGATGAATTTTTTTTTTAAATATTAATATATGCACGCCCATGAACCAACTCATTAAGTCTACGAGCTTTGCCGGCCAATATGAATTCTTAAACAAATATTTTATTTTTGACAGATCAGTCCATTTATCCACCCTAGTTCTAATCGTTGGAGGTGAAGGAAGGAAGAAAAGATGGTGTGGAAGGAAAGGGACAAAGGAAGTGGGTGTGGAGGGGGATAGGAGAAGGAGGAGGCCAAACAATCTAAAAAGCTTTTGTTTAATAATAATTTCTTTTACTTTACACTGAATTCTATAAAATTTTGATCAAAATGTTTCATTCTCCTTTTTACTTAAATTAATTGCTCAATGTCACTATTTGTATATTTTTTTACAAGATATATGTATTTTTTCATTTAATATTATGTTTTATCATACACGTAAAATATTTTGTATGGATAAATAGTTTAATTATTCATATATTTTTAAATTTTTTCTGTTAAGTTTGTTTTTTGTAATTACAATATATAGTTAATTAATTTTCAATATTTGAAAAAAATATAAATAAATATTAGAATGGTGGATCCATTATAGAGCCTTAAAAAAATAGTTTAAAATCACAAAACTTATCTTCTATTTTTGAAGCAATAAATGAAAGATTTTTAAAATGATGTGGCATTACATGTCAACAAAAAAGTTAGCGAAAACAAAAAAATGTGATTTTTATTTGAATTGTTCTTAGTCAGGTTACATATGAAGATTTTTTTTTTCAAGATTACAAAATGAAAGTTGCCCTTTCTTTAGTTAATATTTTATGTATTATTTTTTTTTTAAAGAAAATTCTTACCAATTTCCATCTATAATCTTAATTATTAGGGGATGAGATTGTTGATCTGGAGAAGGAAAATAAATGCTATGAAGGGAGTGGAAATTAATGGGAATTGGTGCGAAAAGCAAAGCCAAGTGAAGGAAGCAATAAAATAATTCTTCCAACATGGATTTACATTGGAGTCTAGTGAAGTAAATATCAATCTTGACATTGTAGATTGATAACTCATTTTATATGTTCACATTTATATTCTTGCTATATCTTTTAAGATGTTCTTTCTTGTTTATTTTATGCATTTAGAGAATTTTTGTTGAGAGAAGATTTTCTCTCTTGGAGTTCAATTTCAGTTTTCAATTCCAGTTTTTAGTTTGCTTCGAGTTTGTGTTCTTCCCTTGCCTCTCTATTATGCATAATTCTTGATCAAGAATTACCATTTCCTTGTAATTGATAGATTGCATGCTAGGCTAGGTTTAGGAGCAATTTCGGATTTCAATTCTGCCATCATTCTTAGATTCTTATTTCAATTCTTGTTTCAATTATGCAATTTTTTATTCTACAATTTTCTGTTCTTGCGAATTCATTTCATTTTCAAAATATATTTCTTTTAGTTTCTGCAATTTTTCCTTTCCTGCAATTTTTCCTTTTCCTACGAATCTATTTATAGTTTCTTGCGAATTTTCTTTTTTTCTTTCTTGCTTGCTCATTTCCTTTCTGCTATTAAAACCCCTATTGTTAATCTAAAAAAATATTAGAACTAGCCTGAGCAATCTTTGCTTGCATGTTTCCTTGTGATTCGATCTGAGGTCAACCTTATAGTACATTAAGGGGACTTTTGTATATTTTTGCAAAACCTAAGGCTACTAGGGTTTTGTCATAGAGTTCAAAACTATTGATGACAGAGATAACATAGGCTTGATAAAATTGTTCTTTGAGGATAAAATAAAGGAGGTGATATGGGAATGTGATGGTGATAAATGCATTGGACCTGATGGATATAATTTCCACTTCATAATGAGGTTTTGGTATCTTCTATAGGGAAATATATGTCAACAATATATGAATTTCAATGTAAATGCTGCTTGCCAACGGGAACCAATGCATTATTTGTGGCCCTTATGCTTATGAAAGAATTCCCAAAAGATCTTTGAGAGTACAAACAAATTTTTCATTTTGGTTCAGTGTACAAAATTATATCAAAACTATTAACCAATAGGCTGAAACAAGTGATGGGGAAGATTATAGATGAAAGATAGAATGCTTTTGTGGGTGGTAGGAATATGTTTTATGGGATGCTCATTGCAAAGAAGTTATACATAAAGCAAAAGCTGAGAAGAAAAAGGGTTTATTTTCAAGGTAGACTTTGCTAGAGCATATAATTCTATTAAATAGAACTTCTTGTTCTACATGATGAAATGCATGTGACTTAATGATAAATGGTTAAGTTGGATTAAGGTGTACTTGAAATCATCGACAATCTCTATAATTGTTAATTGAAGCCTAACGAGAGAATTATTAATGCAAAAAGGGATTCGTCAAGGTGACTAATGCAATTCCACCTAACAACCATCATGACTAGAAAGATTCAAGGAAGGCATGACATAGATGGAACTTGATTGAAGAATTAAAGCCTTTGTCTTCATTGTATTTAGTTTGTAAATATTTTTAATTACCTTAGTAAATAGGGGCATGAGATATCCATGAAGTAAAGCCTTGTATTTTGGCCATTTTCCTTGTAAAAGCTAAGTGGTACCTTGAGTAATTATGTGGAGTGTGTGTAGAAAGAGGTGCATCCCATATTTGGGAGTGTGGGTTATTTTCACACCTCCTAGTTCATTTTTGCACCCCACTTTCTAACACACAAAGCATGACAAACACAAAGGCTCACTTTCCTTTATTATAGGCACCTATTTAGGGGAGGGAATATTGGTTAGTTAGCTTGAGCTTACTTAGGTGTTGGGCCTTGTTGATAGGTCCATGATTAGGCCACTAATCCTAACCTCCCATTCCCTACAAATAGGCCCTCTCACTTCATGTATTTCTTACCTTTGAATTGAATGAAAAATTGTCTCTCTTAAAGCATATTCATTAGTAAAATGTCTTGAGGATCCTCTCTCTTAAGGAACCTCTTCCTAGTTGGTTTTTATCAAAGGTTTCTTCCCTTGTGGCAAAGCTAAACCTTTTTGGCTTATCTCTTTCAAGAGTGGTATCCTACCTCCGTTTTCTTTTCCTTCTATCCTCCATTTCATGGTGCTTGGAATCTCAAGGAGAAAGATCAAGGGGGTGCAAACTTGCTTGCATCAAATGGTATCAAATGCCAACTCCTAGAGGTTTTTTTCTAGTCTTAATTCTCTCTTTTTTCCAGTTTTTTCTTAAGTGTTCTTGTTGTTCTTCATTTATTTTTCCAGTTTTCCTTTCATGTAATACTTCCTTATTGTGTTGTTATTTTATGTTTTAGTAGTTTTCATTTTGTGCAATTTATTTCCTAGTCTTTATTGCTTTCTAGATTCAATTTATTTTGTTTTTTTCAATTAAATCTTGTGTCTGCTTCTTTAGGATTTATTTTTAATTTCTGCTCAAATTTTATTTCTTTTATTATTCTTGTGCATTTCTTAAGAATATCATTGTAATGACTTCACAAAATTTTTTAAGGAAACCACACAATTATGGTCTTGATCTTTGAATGCACATTGTTCTTCTTGTTTGAGTTTTTTATTCTGTTTTCCTGCACCTATTATCCTGTTTTTCCAACCCTTTGTTCTCTATTTTGGGCATATATTTCTTGGTATTTTTAGTCATTTAATTTGCCAGGTTTTTTTCTAGAGGTTTTTTTTAGTCTTAATTCTCTCTTTTTTCCAATTTTTTCTTAAGTGTTCTTGTTGTTCTTTATTTATTTTGCCAACTTTCCTTTCATGTCATTTTAATTCCTTATTGTGTTGTTAGTTTATGTTTTAGTAGTTTTCATTTTGTGCAATTTATTTCCTAGTCTTTATTACTTTCTAGATTCAATTTATTTTGTTCTTTTCAATTAAATCTTGTGTGTGCTTTTTTAGGATTTATTTTTAATTTCTGCTCAGATTTTATTTCTTTTATTATTCTTGTGCATTTTCTAAGAAGATCATTGTAATAACTTCACAAAAGTTTTTAAGGAAGCCACACAATTGTGATCTTGATCTTTGAATGCACATTGTTCTTCTTGTTTGAGTTTTTAATTCTGTTTTCCTGCACCTATTATCCTGTTTTTCCAGCCCCTTGTTCTCTGTTTTGGGCATATATTTCTTGGTATTTTGAGTCATTTAATTTCAATTTTTAATCTTCCAAGTTATGTCTTAGTTGATCATATTGTAGTCCTTTTATCGTCTCTTAATTCTACATTCTTTTGCCTTTTTAATTTTCACAAAGAAAATGTGTCACACTTCTTGAAAAAGTGTGTGTTTCTCTCTTGGAATTGAGTATCAAATGTTCTTAGAGTCTCACATGCTTTAGATCATAGAATGTTTCAAAAAAAAATTCTAAAAATTGTTCAATTCTTTCTTAGAGTCCATTTAGTTCATTAGTAGTATAGCTTAATTTTGTGCTAGTTTTTTTTTGTGGTTTTTTTTCTTGGCACTTGAGAGGTATGATGCACATTTAATTGGGCTGATTTACATGAGTAATCAAGCTTGCCTAAAATAATCCTAAAACTCTCATTTGGTGTTTTACATTGATCACCTAAAGTTACTGGTCCATAAGTTTGTTTCTTTGGTTTGCACCTTTATACCTCTAAAATTTGGTGGCTATACCTTTATTTTGATTCAAGCATTTATTATTTTCACACTCCTCATCATATTTGCTTTTACATTTGTTAACAGGTGTAGCAATATTGTTTAAAAAAAAGAAATAAAAGAAGAAAAGAAATCAAAATAAGTAAAAAAAAATGTTAGTAAAAAGTAATAAAAAGAGCATAAAAATTTAGTGCACCTCAAATTATTTAAATAAATTAAAGGAGTCTTAAAAGTTCACGAAAATTTCTTGAATAAGCCTCTTCATGATTCAGCCATAGTCTTTAAGTTAGTGCAAATCTTAGAAAATTTTGTGAGTCTTTTTTGTTTTAAGTTCAATTCTATTCTAGTGTCAACCTAGGTTTCATTTTGTTGTCCTAACGTTCTTTCCACACCTTTAATTTTTGCTTGTCTTCATTGAGTTTGTATTTCTTAAATTCTTTCCACTTTAATGTGTGTATTTTCTTGTTAGTGTTTTTCTTGCTTTTTTCTTTCACTTTCTTGCATTCTCTTGGCTCTTTTTTTTGGAAAGGGCCAAATTGGTAAAGTTTCCACAAAAGGTAGCATCCTAGGAACAGTTGATCAAAAGCCCATTTTCCTTGATTATAGGCACCTATTTAGGGGAGGGAATCTTGGTTACTTAGCTTGAGCTTATTTAGGTGTTAGGCCTTGTTGGGAGGTCCATGATTAGGCCACTAATCCTAACCTCTCACTCCCTATAAATAGGCCTTCTCACTCGGTGCATTTCTCACCTTTGAATTGAATGAAAAATTGTCTCTCTTTGAGCACATTCATTAGTAAAAGGTCTTGAGGATCCTCTCTCTTGAGGAGCCTCTTCCTAGTTAGTTTTTATCAAGTGTTCCTTCCCTTGTGGCAAACTTAAACCTTTTTTCTTATCTCTTTCAAGAGTGGCGCCCCACCTCCATTTTCTTTCCCTTCGATCCTCAACTTCACGGTGATGGAAACCTTAAGGAGAAAGATCAATGGAGTGCAAAGTTGGTTTGCATTAGTAACCCTATGGCACCATTCTTTTTCTTGATTCTGGTTGAGGGGTTAATAGGTTTAATGAGGGAAGTTGTGAAGAAGGGACTATATCAAGGATTTAAGGTGGGCAAGGATAATGTTGACATCTTAATTCTTCAATTTGCTGATGATACATTATTTGTTGGTCAACCGACCATAGAGAATATCTTGGTCCTAATAGGTTTGTTGGGATGCATTGATGTGGCTGTTGGATTGAGGGTAAATTTTCACAAGAGTAAATTGATGTCGTTAAATTTAAATTTTGGACATGGTGAAAGATTGTTTGCAATTCTTAATTGCTTAATAAAGGCCTCATCCTTCTCTTATCTAGGCATTGTAATTGGTTCCAACCCGAGAAAACAACAAACCTAGGAAGCAGTACTGGAAAAAATATAAAAAAGGCTAGTTAGGGTTGCAGAAAAAATACTTGTCCTTTGGAGGGAAAATGAGTGTGATTAAATATGTGCTAAAATCCATACCATTGTTCTTTTTTTCTTTCTACAGAGTTCCTAAAATAGTGGCAACAAAGATTAAATCTTTATAAAGGGATTTCTTGTGGGGAAAAGAATAGGAAAAGAGGACAATAAATTGGGTGAAATGGGAGCAAGTGTGCAAACCACTAAAAAAAGGAGGTTTAGGAATAAAGGACATTCAAGGATTCCATGTTGCATTGTTGGAAAAGTGGAAGTGGAGGATTCTCACATAAACATATAGTTTGTGAGTTAAAGTTCTCAAATCTAAATAAAATATTGATATAAAGGCAACACCAAGTCCTAAGGATTCTAGGTGGTGGAAGGATTTATGTGAAGTGGTGGACTCAGTAAACAAGGAGAGCTGGTTCTATAAATGAATTACAAAACAAGTGGTGAATGGAGAAAACACAAGCTTTTGGACTAATCCATGGCTCACTGGGAAGGAATTAAAAACCAGGTTTGGTAAGATATACAATAACTCAGATAAAAAAGAACATCTAGTTTCATAGGGGAGGTGGGATGGATCACAATAGGTCTGGGAGTTAAGTTGGAGAAGGGATTGGTTCACTTATGAATAACCAAAAGTGGAGGCTTTTAACATAGAGCTCAACGTAGCAAAACTGGCAAAGAACACAAATGATAGATGGGTTTGGAAACTTCAACCAACACTTAGATACACAGTTAGCAATGCATATAATATTTACCAAAAGTTTGACGAACAACTAGCCAAACAATTTTTCCAACAGTTATGGAAAGTGAAGGCACCATCAAAATGTATAGCCTTTGTATGGAAAGAATCACTAAATAAAATTTAGACCAAGACAAACATTCACAGGAGAACTATTAGACAACAACAACAAATGGAACAACAACAACAATTATTATGCATGTTTTGCCAACAACAGGTAGAAGAAACTATGCATTTGTTATTAGAATGTGATGTAACACATAAAATTTGGTGCAACATTTATTAATGGGTGGGTGTGTTAACAATCCTAGCATCAAATCTAACTCAACTCTTCTGGCAACATGATTACCTCTGTGATGAAAAAAAGAGGCTACAAGGGTGGATAATGGTATGAATTTGTGTCATTCGGTCTTTGTGGTTACAACGTAACAACTGCATATTTAAAGGGGAAACTATGGATATGATGTCAATGACTGAATTGATTAAGAAGAGATCATGGACATGGTTAAAAGGTAAATTTCCAAATTTCTCTGCAACTTTTTATGGATGGTATCAACCGTCTTTATTATCACTGAAGAACAAAATTACCTCATCTTAAAATCAATTTTTATAAGAGATTTTACAGTGACATTTAATCACAACTTATCATTTATATGACTTTTAAAATATTAATTGGTAAAATCAATAAATTTGTCATATATAAAAAGTTGTAATTGATTGTCAGTGTAAAAAATTTTACACTAACAATATATAAGTGTTTTTCTCTTAAAATAAAATATAATGCACAAATTTTTATCAAACGCAAGAGCTATTTTAGATTACTTTTACTAGAATTAATTTTGATTTTTTTTTTCTAATGTTAAACTAATGGATTTTGAGTCTGGAATATATTTTTTAGTTTATATTTACAAATCAAAGGTAAATTGCATATATACTAGGATTATTTATGATGGCTATTACATTCAAATTGTTTTAATAGAAGTTAGAAAGAAACTTGAACAAGGAGATATTGTTTTCAACGGTCTTTCGAAAATTTTAAATACGTTTTCCCTCTCCGTGCTGCAAGGTAAAAATAATGAATCGACAAATCTGAACTGAAAGTGCCTTTCTCAATTCTTACATCCTATAACTTCATTTTGGGTATTCTATTTTTAGGTAGGTTCTGACATGACATCCTTTAATTATCTACATGGTCCCCTGTAAGCAGATGCTGTTATGAGGACTTTTCCCACGTTATTAATCTTTTTGTTTTTAAAAAATCATTTTTTCACGTGCCAATGCCCTTCGGTTTGATGTACGTACTTTGATGTCCTGTAAATTCACACTTATTTTTCTTGTCAGAATAATCGTGTAGGATATGTCCCTAACATTATATTGGGGGTCTCAGATGTCTTAGTACGTACTTTTTGAAAAATCCTTCTGAAATGCAATTTTCAAAATTGGTTCTGTTATTAAGTTCATGTTAAGTCCATGCCATTCTCAAATACCAATGAACCTTCAACGAAAATGTATACATTTGTCTCTAAGAAAATGTTAGCGTCCACCCATGAACAGAAGTACACAGTTTTAGTGTTTTAGTTTCATTTTAGTAGTAGGCAACTGCATCATAGAAAGCGACAAATAGAAATGGAAAAATGGACTTAGAGCTTACACCCGCTAAATACTCTCATGAAGTAAGTAGTTACCGGCAAAAATTAATTTGGGTAGGAATAAGTGATGGAAATAAAAGGAAACCTTAAATCAATAGATACAAGATTATAATATGTATAGAGAATTAAATATAAAAAGGTCGAGGAAAGAGAATCTGTACCTTAGATATATTGAATTGAAGTTCTTGATCTTCAAAAACAAAAACTCTATGAATGATTATTGTAGAAATATGAGTTCAATAAGAACTCTTGAGGGTTTTACTACCTACTTTCTAGGGGATTATTTTAGAGAATGTATATTGCTGTTGTTGTAATTTGCTTAATGGGATGACAAATTTATAATCCCCAGGGTAGGCAGAGACCCCTCAAATGGGCTTTTTATGACTGACTCAACCCATCGCAGAGTCAATCTTACTACAATCTCATTCAAATAATCATAAAGATATTATAAGATATGATTATCACCATATCTTAAATTGCCAGATAATGATAAAATATAATTGATTAATACCAATCCACTATTATTTCCAACAATAAGTTCAGATCCACAAAAAAGGGTTTTTTTCTTAACTAAGTGTGTGTGAATTAAAACATTACAGAAATAGAGTGGTTTTGTAAAAAATTCCTAGAATGATGTAGTTTATGTCCAACCCACTACATGAATTGACAGTTTGTAAAATTGTTGATGGAAATCGGCAAGTTGCCGGTTTCGGAAAGACGCAACAGAAATCGGCAACTCAGTTGCCGATTTCGGCCCACGCACAAAATCTCGCAGAAACCGACAAGTGATATGGTGGTTTGGATGTCAGGAATCGAGATTCCTGTCTCCATACTGCCAACTGATATGGCGGGTTGAGCTTTCATGCAATTCCTGTTTCAAGTCGCCAACTGACATGATGGGTTGGGCTTTCATGCAGTTCCCGTCCCAAATCGCCAACTAACATAGCAGGTTGAGCTTACTATTCATGCAACGTAAAGTGTTTTAAAAATGAATGAAAGTGATGAAGAAGAAAAATAAAAAGTTATTGATAAATTAATAATATTAAAAAACTAGTAAAATCATATATGTTTAACAGATTTTACTTTATAAGTTAAAAATTTAAAAAAATAATCATTAATATGTAGAATTTTTAAATTTAAATACAAATATTTAATTTAAGAAAAAGAAAAGAGATAAATTATATTTTAGGACGTAAATAATGCATGAAATAATGTCTAAATACATATTATTTAAAATGTTAATTTAAATATAGTGTATTTGGTGTTCATGTGAAAGTCCGGATAAACAATAATTTATGTAAAAACTAGTTTACTTATTTGTAACAATAAAATTAAAATATATGATTTTATTTAAATAATTCTAATTAGTATTTTTTATATCAATAGCCATTGATTTTGATCATGTATGTCAAATAGAGTAATATATGGTTTAGGGTTTAGATAAAATTTTAAATTTAATGACAGTCTTTGAATATATTTGATATTTTTTTAACAGTTAAATGAAGGATACACTTTTATCAAAACAATTGGAAACCTTTCAAAAGAAAAAAAAAAGAAATGTAACAAGTAAACAACAATATAGAGTTTAGGGTGATGACACTGTATGTATTTAATAAATGCGACAGAAACATAATAAAAATCAGTTGTTAGTCCAAAATGGAAAAATAATTATATTCAAATATTAATGAAAATACAATAAATGTTGTCAAATAGAGGACAAAATATTTGGGATTTAGGGGTTTGCATTGGGACCACGATTCCTTCTATGGCTAGATTGTCTACAAATTGAACATGTAACTCTGGTTCGTGGTTGTGACTCTCTCAAATCTATTTCATTTCTAATTCTGGTTGATTTAAGACGGCCCGACCCTACCCTCAAAGCAACGCTGGATTTGGCACAATGAATGGTCGGCGTCTTAGAGGTACTATCTCTGCATTTCCTCAAGGATTCCATTATGCGGAATAAGTTTGTATTATGTGTTACAGAGAGTATAACCTATCAACAAATTGATAGTGATTGATATCGACATGAGTGCACACTTCTATGAGGTGAGAGTAAGGGTAGTGATATGCTTGGAAAACTCCGCACTCACAGTATTGTTTGTCAAGTAACCTATGTTTGACTGCCTTTTGTGTGGCATGACAGAATGTTTCAGTAACTTCAAGCTTTTTGTTTCGTGTGTCATACCTTTTGACTGTGTGCATTGATGCAGCGACTTTGTTTTCCTCCATGGCATCTATTAATTTTTTGCAGTAATGTCTTCCTTCTCTAAATTGTGCATTTGCTTCCGCAGCTCTTTTAAGAAAGTACTCAACTATCCTTTTGTGAGTAGATTCCACAAGAGCAGTTACAGGCATGCGGATGCAGAACACGTGATAAGCATGCGGCGGTTTCCACATATGTAAAGCCTCACTGCACCTAGGATGCTTTTATGCCAATCTGATATCAGACATAACCCACTTTTTTGAGTTACATGTTTTCAAATTTTTGTCAGAAACCATGCCCAATTACTCAACGTTTCACTGTCAATGACGACAAATGCAACTGGGAGTATAGAACTGTTTCCATCCTGTGTTGTTGTAATTAACAGTGTCCTCTTATACTTTCCATACAAGAAGGTCCCATTTATCTGTAGTATGGGTTTGCACGAGTTAAATGTGTCAACTACAGGTTTGAATGTCCAGAAGACACGATCAAACTGTTAAAGACTTTCTTTAACAACATCATCAACCATAAACTCGGTGGTTTTAAGTTCATAGGCTGACCTAGGACATTTCGTTACCGTCCAATCCAACCACCTGGGCAACATGTCATATTATTTTTCCCAATCACCAAATGGTTCCATTGGTGTGGCATAGAATGTACCTTGAGTTGGTTCATACGTCATCCCAAGAAGGTTAACTTCATTATGCTACACATGACACGTTCGTCTTTGAAGACTAACTCCTTCAACTGAACAAGCTCCTATATCACCAATTTGAGGCGGCTGTGGGTACTAGAGATACTGCTTAAGTGCAACTTCAAATAGTGCCATAAATGCATCTATCTAACCAAATGCTTCCAAACTACTCCCCAGGTCACGTATGATTCCGTCAGCCTGATTATCCATGCTGATATTGTGGTAACACGTTCGACGACATCAACATGAAAAACAACAGAACTAATGAACACAACATATCATACCATGAAAATTAACAATTGAAAATAAAAGAAACAAACGCACTGAAAATTACCTCGTATGCATGTATGTTAGCACACCGACCAATGAACAAGTGTGTATGCTTTCGGTACCACTACATGTACTTAGTATTCTTCGACAAGTATGAATTGTTTGTCGACGAAGTCACGTACACGTTGTTGAACCGGTCATTCCATGTGACCACTAACAAGGCATGTTTATCCAACCAATTCACACCTTCTTTATTTTGTAACCTCAGGTCGTGTAGTCTATTATCTTGGAGTGGAGGGTAGGGTATAGGCTAAACCATACCAAATTGGCACATCACCCTATCCGATTGATGCAACTCCACAATGTGAAAACAAATTATAGGAACTACAGACCTCTATAGCTCACTCGTCAATAATAGGTGCAGAGGGACAACTGTTAAATATTGTTCATATGGTGTCCATAAAATCTACAACAACAATTTTAAACATATAAAATGTTAGATTTAGGTAACATAGTAGTAATATTAATTTAAATATGCTTTTTTATCTTATCAAATATCTCTCATATTTACAAATATCCCAACTTTGACCACAATATTTAAATCTGTTTGTAGGGTCTTCCTAACACGTAGCACTCGATCATCCTCACCATTCAAAACATTTTCTGACACATGCACCGATTACATGGTCAACAACGAGGGATCTCTGGGCCCTGGATGAACAATGCTACCTTCTGCCATTCTTTACTAACCTGCATAGAGATGTTACCGGTTGCCAATAACAAATACACTGATTTCATATATGTTTTTATATATTTTATTAGTGTTCATTGATACTTTAGATTAAAGATTGCATTTCAAATTTTTAAATTTTTAAAATTTCCTACTCTAGGGTTAACTAAATAGAATTTTTTTTTATCAACAAGAGTATATCTAAAAAATAAACCCTAAATAGCAAAACTATTTTCCAATAATTACACATTGTGATGGTGTTTACTTTCTACACATCATAATTTTCATAGTAAATAATAAAAAATTAGACATCAATATAGCTTCATTTTTCATTTTTTTATAACATATACTTTTATAAAAATATAATTGGTCTTTTTATAAGTCATGTTATAATTTGTATAAATTTCCTTTCTCTAAAATTTTAAAATATTAAACATTATTTTATATATCATTTTTCAAATTTATTAAATGGGATAAAATTATTATTTTAATAAAAAAACAAAAAAATAAACTAATATAACTATTTTCATATTTTATACGATTTCTATTCAACTATGTTATCATACAATAAACTGTATCAATTAAACTAAAATTAAGTATTACAAATAACAATCAAACCTATTTATGTTGTCAAGGTTAACTATATGCATAAAGTATTTATATTTATATGATTTTATCACATATAAATCACTAGAAACCCTAAATCCTTAACTCATATAATTATATTTAAACCCTAAACATTATAACTTGTAACTCCTAAACATTATAAAAAAACCTATTTTTAACACTAAATAAATCTAACCCTAAAAATATTCTAATGCAACAGATATTAAATTTCAATTAAAAATCATGTTTAATTAACAAAGTTTATATATATTCTTTTAAAAAAATTAGTATAACTTATAAAAAAAAAATTAGTGTAACACACTCATCATAAGTTATTTAAAAATATACTTAGCAATCAAAATTATAAACGACAATAATATAATCTGAATAATAAAGAAAATAATATAATCGAAATAATAAAACTTACATTTTGTTTTCTTCTGTACCAAAATTTTCCAACACTGCAATACTTTTCTAGAACTCGTAGCAGTTCTTTCTTTCAAACTTCTCTGCAAATTAGAGCTTACACATTTGGAGGATTTTCTTAACGGTGAGGAGGCCGAAACCGCCATCTTGCTTGGTGGGTTGGTGCTAGTTAGCAAAACGCCATTGGCTGAAAGGACGGTGTAATTAAAGCATCTCCAAAACACCATATTACTTGCCGATTTTCACACGTCGTGACAAGTGTCACCTCCCCACTGAACCCACTATTCAGCTTGCTTGTTTCAAAGACATGTCTATGTGCTTACTTGGGAAGGAGCAAAATCTTTGCATCGTTTCCCCAAACCAGCAACTCAGTTACCGATTTCCACCTACTTTAGCCAATCTATTAGATAAAGTGGCGGTTTACCCCAGATTCTGTGGAAAATTATTCTAAACCGCCAGATGAGTTGCCAGTTTGGACAAAAACTACACCATTCAAGGAATTTTATGTGAACCACTCCATTTTTGAAATTTTTTATTATTATTGCACTTTGTAGGTAAAAAGGGCACAAAAAAGATGTGGGTATGGGTATTATTACCCAATATGCCCATTCTGTACCTTTCATATACATATTATTTATATATATATGTATATAAATTTTAATATAATATATTATATAATATTACATAATTATAATTTTAAGTGAAAATATTGTTAAAAATATTATTTGTATTATAATCTAAAATAAATAATATAAGTATAGAATAAAAACAAAGATATAATATATTTAAGTAAGGGTTCGGATTGATTTAGTTTTGGGGGAAAAAGAAAATCGAATCAATTAATTTTAATTGGATTGGTTTGGTTGTCTTGAATTTTTCCCCTGACCGAACCAAACTGAAACAATGATAATTGGGTTGAATCAATTTGCTTTTAGAGAAAATCGATAAAAAAATAAAAAAAATAATTTTTTTATTAAATCGTAAAAACTAATTTATATTTGAAACTAGCCAAATTCATTAGTTTACTAAATTCATAATTTTATAACAAAATATCAAGTCCTTCATATATACTAAATTAGTCCAATTAAACTATTAAAACAACATAATATAGTACGAACTTAACAAGAAATATATAAAATAACAAAAATTTACTAACTTAAAAATATAAAAATAATATAATATATATACTTTTGGTTGGTTCGAATTAAGTGAGAGTTTTGAAATGCAAAAATCGTGAACTGAATTGGATATGATCGGTTTTGGTCGATTTGGGTTAGGTCCAGATCCGATCAAGTGAAAAAACTGAGTCAAACTAATTGGTTCAATTCAGTTTACCAGGTTCGTCAAGTTAACCCAAACTGATGAACACTCCTAGGTATAAGGCTTGGTACTATAAATTTTTTTAAATGCGAGTATGGAAATGAGCACTATAGTACTCTACAAAAATCCTACCTATTGTCATCCCTAGCGACTAACAAGGGAATATAATATTTGGATAAAATAAGGAGAATTGAGTAAAAAAAAATTTAATTTCAGTGCATGATTATACAAGTGTAAGGTGTGCATGCCTTTGCTTTTCCATCCTATGTTTCTTTTTATGAGGCTTGATACAGGTATATTTTTTAAATGCGGGTATGAAAATGGGTACTATAATACTTTACCAAGATCCTATCCATTGTCATCCCTAGCGACTTAAGGGAATATAAATGTCAATAAAAAAAATGTCATTTCATGATTATACAAGTGTAAGGTGTGAATGTCTTTGCTTTTCCATCCTATATTTCCTTTTATGGGCAAAGTTATATATATATATATATATATATATATATATATATATATATATATATACACAAATAAAAGATAAAGCTAAGGAAAGAATACAAGTTGTACAAAAACTCGTACTTAAAATTCATAGTACGTAAGTTCACATTTATAAACATGGTAATATAAATATAAAATAATTAAAGGACAACTTAGTTCAATATTATTTACAAAAAACCCTATCCATTAATTATATATGTATAGTGTAATTTGTCTATAGCACATCCAACACCCTTGTGTCAAATCTACTATTATTATGATTTAATTGATTCAAAATGTTGACCATCTAAAATGCATTACACACTCGTGTATCAAATATCATATTCTATTGATTATTTGATCTTACAACTAATTCAGGATTTTAATATAGTAGAGGCAATAATAATAATAATTTTTTACTTAAATATATTGTTCGTCCTTCATAAATTAGTAAATTTTATTTTTAATTCATAATATTTTTTTTGTGTTTGACCTCTAATAAAATTTTAATTTTGTTTTTAGTTTTAAAGAGCTCTCTAAACTATTTTTTAGAACTTTTTAAAGTGTTGTATGAAAAATTGAGAACAAAAAATAAAATAAAAACTATTTAAGAACCAAATACATAAAGAATAATAAGACCAAAACAAAATTCATAAATTTATTAGCGGCAAAAAACATGCTTAAGGCACAACTTGTTTTTTAAGTTTAATTAAATATATTATTCACTAATTTGATACTTCTTGTGAAGTTAGAATAATCTCCTACTAGTTGATTACTACTCTTGGTGACAATGATTATAATAGTTCATAACCATAAAATATAATATTTTTAAAAATATAAATATATAGTAAAAATAAAATAGATGTGTAAAAATAAATGAGATATAAAATAAAAATGAAAGTATTTGGTGGAAAATAGCTAAATAAAAAATAAATAAGAGTACATATGGATGTGTAAAAATATTTTTTATAATTTTTTTTTTGTAGAGAGGAGATAAATATATAGTTAAAATAAAATAGATGTGTAAAAATAAATGAGATATAAAATAAAAATGAAAGTATTTGGTGGAAAATAGCTAAATAAAAAATAAATAAGAGTACAGATGGATAGATAAGAGAAAATATGTGAGAATAATACAATACTATAATCTTATGTTAAAATATTACAACTTAAAAAGTTAATATGTTTATAAATTAAGAAAATAATAGAATTAAACAAGATGAGATAACTTATCTTTTTATAAAATTAAAATTTATTAATAATAAAATAATATTTTTTATTATAAAATAATATATATTTATATACCATTTTCAAGCAAATAAATAATGCAATGGGGCCAAATCCTCCCACACCACTATAAGCAGATCCATCCCTGTATACAATTAGAAAAATCCACAACCATGTGCCTTACACCATACCAGCGTGCACCAAGCATTGATAGTATGTAAACCTATCACCTTTGAGCCAAATCCCACATTGTTGTGATTGACTCAATCTAAAATATTGTTTGTGCAATATGCAACACATACCCTTTTTCGTCAAATGCCACACTTTTGTGGTCAACTTGTTCATCACAATGCCTAATCCCCACTACAATTTCATATCATTATTAAACAAAGTGGTGTCGAAACGAGGATGAGAGTCAAGAGCGAGAGGATTGAGCAACAAGGGCTGAGGAAAGGAAGGCTAGAGATACACAAAGAGAGGAACAAAACTGAGGATTTATAGGACAAACATCCACACAAAGGAACAAGGTTGACATACAGGAGGGAGAAAAATGCAAGAGTAACATCGTTTTTCTTCTCACATTTTCCTGATTCATACATTGTCAAGGAGCTATGGAAAGTATTCTAGCATTGGGGAAGAGTTTGGGAGTTCTATGTAACGAAGAAGAAGGGTGTTGAAGGCAACAGGTATGGAGTCGTAAGGTTCATGGATGTTTGTGATGCAACGATATTAGAGAAACAACTGAATAACATATATATATATGGAACCAGAAAATGCGGGTTAATACTCCAAAATATACTCAGGGGGTGATTGTTGAGAAAGACACTGGTATGATTCCACATAAAGCAATTGTAGGAATAAATGAATCCAGAGAAGATAGGAGCAACATGGTAGGAGCACACGGTGAAGGGAACAAAATGAGATCTTATACGAAGGTCACTAGGATGGGTAAGTAGTGTATGAAGAAGGCATGGAAACTCAAATGGAAAAATGGGAATGATAGTCAGGATTAATGGTGTAGACAAGTCATCAACATGAATGAGGAACATAAAAAATGGGTTGAGGAAGGCCTAGTGGGATGGTTGAACGATCCCGCCATGTTTGACAAAGTACAAAATGTTGCAGCACTAGCGAAAGAAAATGTGGTAAATCTTTGTTATATGGGAGATGAAATGGTATTAATAACTGGATTGCCAATGGAAAGAGCAGCTGAAGTATGGGAGAGTGAAGATCAGTGAGTGTTATCTATATTATCATGGGTTACTAAATGGAATGCTTGCATTGTATGTGGAAACAAACTAGCTTGGATTCGATGTACTGGAATTCCTCTAAATTCTTGGGGAAAGCAATGTTTCGTTTAGAAAACGATCACCATTGGCGAATTCTTAAAAACGGATGAATGGACCATGAATATGGAGAATATCCAATATGCTAGACTCTTAGTTCGAATTCCCAATTACAATCAAACGTTGTGTGAGAAAAGAGAAGTTAAAATTGATGGCTGGATTTACTAGGTAAGGTTGATTGAGGAAGTAATGATACAAACAAACCACTGCACATGTTGGATGAAGAAGAATGAAGATGGATTAAGTGGAAGATCAAGTGTGGGTAGTCATGAGGGAGACAATGAATGGCTACAAGAGTTAGTCGAAGAGGTCGCTAAGATTGGTTCGGTGGAGTAGGAGGATAATCAAAAGTAAGAACAAGGTGAACGTTGGGGAATTATTATGGAGCCTACAAATTCAAATTCAAGATAAAATCCTAGAAGATAATAGCAGGAACGACTCAAGGAATAGAAGGGAGGTAAAAGTAAAGAAAGGTTACCTACCATATCACCATATCATATACAACAGGAAGTGGGTAAGGATGTGGATAGAACCTTACATGAAAAAGACAAAAAAGATAAAGGTCAAATGGAGTGTTGTTGCATAGTAGGGAAGAGTGTGAAACATAGCACCATAGGAGTATGTGTTAGTAGCAATATAGGAGATATAGAAAGTGAAGTAAATAACAATGAAGAGCCCATCGAGAATGGAGGACCCAATAATAAGGGAAGGGAGAATTAACAATGTACCAAAAATGCAGCAGAATTTGCTCTACCATATGGAGATCATGCACAGGAAAATACTGTGACTCCATACCAATCGGAGAAGCTAAACCACGACATCAAACGTGTGTGTACGAACGGAGGAAAAGGCGTAATCAATTATACAATCATGGATACCGTGCCGGAATCCCAGCTAAATAGCGTGACCGAATGTCTACAAATCGGAACCCCCAACAAAAAATCTCAGTGGGTCATGCCCTATGTTGTAGTCTGAGGGTACGACCCCCACCCTGGCTTCCAATGCGAGCCTTGCTGCCATGGTCATATATATTCCTTAATCGAAGGAAGTGTCGTAACAACCCAACATCGACGTTGAAGTTATGGCCATTGCTAAGAACCCTATAGATGAAAATGAGAAGCAACCACGTAGGGCCACTGAAGGAACCAAAGCTAAATAAAAAACGGGTTCACTATCAGAGAATCAGAACAAAGTTGCTTTGCGGGCAAGAGGTCCCATTAGAGGTCGATCGCTTCTTAGTGAGATCCCAACGGTGAAGACATCAATCAAAGTCTACTCAAAATAGCAAAATGAATAAGGAAGAAACCGCCTCCCGAGATAAGTGCTTTAATATCACCACCGATAATATGCTACTAGATTGTAATATAGCAAACTGCAATAGATTATTTTGGCTGAGGAGAAAAACTTGGGGTAAAGGATCGAGAGAATGAGGAGATAACAAGAAAAATACTAATTGAGTTCGAATTGAGAGATAGACAGGAGAAGCTAGGAGGTAAAAAGAATGAGAAGGGTAAGCAAGAAGGTAATCCTTGAAGTTACTATTATATAACATTAGGGGATGAGGGACGGTAAAATGGAGGAGAATTATATCAATTATAGTGAAGCAAAATATTAATATGGTATGTTTACAGGAAACTAAAAGAGAAAATGTTGATAAAAAGATATGTCAAATAATCTGGAGGGCTCAGAAGTTCAGTGGTTGCAATGACCAATAATCAATAAAGGGGGTGGATTATTATGGTATGGAGTGAAGTCGTGTTCATTCTATATAACTACATCATATGAAATGGGTACATCATGTTACAAGGGAAATGGAAGGAGGAGGATCGTGATGTGGTAATTGGAAATGTGTACATTTCTTACGATATCAACCAAAAGAGAATGATCTGGGATGAATTAAGGCAGCGCAAACAACAATGCTCTGTCTAGTTATAGTAAATAGTAGGGAACTTTAACTCTATCAGAAATAGTTCTAAGAAATGTGGGGAAATGTCGAAAAGCTATGGGAGAAGCGAAAGGGAACGATTTAATGAGTTCATAGTAGACATGGAAATGGAGGAGGCCCCGTGAGGAGGAAAAAAATATACTTGGTTTAAACCGAATGGGGCAGTGAAGAGTTGTATTGAAAGAATACTCTTATCAGACCCATGGTTCCAAAGATAGCCAAATTCAACTCGACAAATTCTAAATTGGGATATCTCGGATCATTGCCCCATTCTTCTCACTTCCAAGGGCGTGGATTGGGGACCTAAATCCTTCCATTCCTTAGAATGTTTGTTTACAAAAAGACATTTTCAAGGATGGTTCAAGAAGTATAGAGAAACCTTAAAGTCAATGGGTGGGGAGCCTATATAGTAAAAGAAACGTTTAAGAGGCTTAAAGAACTTCTAAAGAGATGGAATAAAGAGTTATTTTGTGATATTGGAAAAGAACAAGAATTAATTGTCAAAAGGATAAATGAAATACATAGCAAAGGTGAAAGGGACAATCTTGCAAAGGGTGAAACAGGAGTTATTAAAAGAATTACAACAAATATTTTGGATCATCTCCAATATGATGGAATCTATGACAAGGCAGAAGTTAAGAAATAATTGGCTAAGAGAGGGGGATGGCAATATAAAATATTTCCATAACATGATTAAATGGAGGAGTATAATAAACCATATAAACAGAACCAGAGTAAGTGGTCACTCGGTGTAAGACCTAGTGGAAGTCAAACAGAAAACAAAAGACTACTTTCAATAAAGGTTTGATGAACTTCAGTGGGACAAACCACAATTGAAAGAGATACATTGGGAAAGCGTGATATGGGTAGTAGGAAAATCCATTGGGTGAGTTGGGATAAAGTTTGTGCGGAGAAACATGTTGGGCGTCTAGGAATAAAAAATCTAGCTACATTTAATAGAGCAGTGATGGGAAAATAGATATGGGAGTTGTTTCACTGCAATAATGAGTTATGGGTCTGGGTACTTAAATCTAAATGTGGAGGATGGAAAGGAATAGAGTGGAGAAGGGACAAAATCAATACATCCATATGGTGGAGGGATCTAGGTAGAGTGTGTCAAAGTGATCAACTGGATTGGTGGTTCTAAGACCTGAGGAATGGAAAGTGGGAGAAGGAAATAAAACTAGACTGTGGAAGCATGACTAGGTAGGTGAGAGGTCTCATGTGGAACTTCAAATGGAGGAGACAATGGTTTCAATGGAACTAGATTTTGTGCAAATATTTCAAGTCATAATCTCTAACATAATGTAGAATTCAAATCAAGAAGATGGTTGACAATGGTTAGCAGATTCAACAGGGACATACAGTACCAGAGCAACATACTCAACAATGCAGGAGAGAAACATAAGGGGAATGCAGATTGAGGAGATAAAGATGTTGTGGTTGTCCAAGGCACCACTGAAAGCTATTATATTCACGTGGAGATTACTACTAGATAAATTACCCACCAAAGACAATCTCAGAAAGAGAGACATAGTTCAAAATGGCTTCTCAAATTTGGCACAAATGCTATGCTTGGATTGGAATCCACACAGTGACGTAGCAAGATCCTCAATCTAACTTTATTCAGCATACAGGTTGTGGACCATGAAGTTGCAATAATCACAAGTAAAGGGTAGTCTGGATAGCAATAGCTTGATGCCTGTGGAATAAGAGGAATTCATGTGTGTTGAAAGGAGAAGTCTTTTAAATTGACAACCTAATGCAACAAATTCACTATCACATATGAGCTTGGTTACATTATCTTGACTCATTTTTTTCATACTTATTTTCTTATTGGCTTATGAACCCTCCTTGTTATATTGTTGGGACTAGATATGAAGGGATTTGGTTTTGGGTAAAATTGTATAAATTGATATGATATATTATGTTAAGGTGGGTTAGAGGTGATTTTGGGGCTACTTGATCCTAATGTTGAGATGGATTTAGGTGATCAATATAAGTGATATAGATAAGATCAACTTTATTCAGTTCAGGTTCATTAAATACAAATCATTTTGCTATTTAGGCTTGGAGTTGTAATGATTAACTAATTCTTAATGTTGAGTAGTATTATCCAATTATCTATATTTCTTGTTTTGTAAATAGCTGAATATCCCTTATACCTTTAATGAAATTTTTTTACTTATAAAAAAAAGAAACTTGTTCGTCACAATTGTTCAAGTAGAAAAGATGGAAAGCAGAAGGCCTTACCCCACACATTTGTGTACTGTGCGCGCTCCTTTGTGACAAATCTCACACTCTTATAGTCAATTTGACTCGAAAAAAATAACTATGAATCCCACACCCCTGTGCAACATGCTACACTTCTGTCGTCATATTGATCATCATAATTGTAGATTTGGGATAAAAAAACCCAAAATGATGCGTCTTATCTTACACATGTATATACTATGCGCTGATAGTATGATGTAACCCGACAAATTCCCCTGCAAATGGAAATTACATATGACAAAAACATTTTCGTCCTCATATAAATAAATTATGTTTAGGTAATCTACGCAGAGGCGAAATTTAAGACCATTATTTCAATTAAAAATAAACCCAACAAAATTGATTGTTTATATTTAAAATCCTTTTCAATAAATTAATTAAAATAAACAATCATTTTTTAAATAAACAAACTCTTTGATACTTAATTGATGAGTTGAGTTTAATTACTCTTATATTTCCTAATTTTAAAAATTATCTTGTTGATTTTAAGTTGAAAAGAATTTGTATTTAAAAAATGTTGCTTAAACTTTTGCATGCTGCTGGTTTTTTTCACGTATCTTCCCCTAAATTAAGTGCATATATGTTTAGATTGAAATTGGACGTATATTTTATTTTTTTTATAAAAATAGTTTTACCTGAACCGTACTTTATCATTACATTCTCAAACATTCATTCACTCAGTGTGTGTTGGGAATAGTATTTATAAAGTTCAATTTAAGATTAAGGTGATTTTATAGAATTAATTTTAAGTAAATCTGATTTTAAAGTAATGTGATTTTTGTTTATATACATTTGTTAAAAAATTAATTTTTAGATCAAATGACGTTTGAAAAATTATTATCAAAATTAGCTTTGAATATATAATTACTAAAATAAGTCTTAACTAATTCTTGATATTTTTTGTATTGTATTATTTGTAACTATATTGATATCTACCTATATTATTAATTTAATCATATCTTAAATAATAACTAACTTATCATATAAAAGGGACCTCTTAACAAAATCATATAATAAATTCTCATGGGCTCCTAGTCCCCTTCACAAGATCACTCAATTCTATATATCCTTTTTAAACTTCCAAATATTGCCGTGAACGATGTAGTGGATGTTTGGATACGCAGTTATTTGCACTTAACGTGGTTTTCTTAAGCAACAAATAACTGATTGTATTAATTTCGTCTTATTTTTACACCTATTCGAGTTTTTGTAACAAAACACACTAGTAATGCAATTTAATTTATCCGTGCACTACTAGTTTAAGATTAGGTCTACCATATATGGTTTTGGATCTTTGTTTTCACATGATTTGTTCCGTGCAGGCTTTGTGCTGTTGATTTTCTTTTTCTTTTATCGGCAGGATTTTTGTTTGATATAATGAAAACACCGAAGTGTTACATGATCTGATTTGTACTTCAATGAGCTATTTTATTTTTTTTTTACGTAGATTGCGTGCGTATTTGGATAGATAGATAAAAATTAATTTTGAATAAAATTAATTTTATAATTAATTATTATTAAAATTAATTTTGAGATATGATTATATTTAAACATGTGTATTACAAAATTAAGTTTTAAGTAAAATCTAGTATAAATATTTTTATCCAAGACAAAACTATTTAAATTATTTCAATGTAGTGTGTTTAATTTTTGCATCTTTAATAAAACTGTTGACTTATAAAAAATTGTTTAAATTTAGAATTAATTCTGAATTTTTTAATATGAAATTAAATATATAAAAATTTGTTTAAAATTAAAATTGAGTTCAAAATCAATTTTTTAACACGAAATCACATGTTTACAAATCAAAGGTAATTAATTTTCTTTTTCTCTGGTGGGAATTGAAAAGAGTTAAATTGCATATTTACTAGGATTATTTATGATGGCTATTTGATTCAATTATTTGCACAAGGAGATATTATTTTCAAAGGGCTTTCAAAAATTTTAATACGTTTTCCCTTTCGGTGCTGCAAGTGCCTTTCTTAATTCTTACATATCTACAACTTTGTTTTTGGGTTATTCTATTTTATGTGGGTTCCGACATTACATCTTTAATTATTTACATCTTTTAATTAATCTTTTTGTTTTTAAAAGATATTTTTCATGTGGTAATGTGTAATGTCCTTTGGTTTTTCTACATACTTTTGTCTTTTTACAATTGGATAGAAGGGTTTGGCTTTGATGTTTTGTAAATTCACACACTTATTTTCAGATCAATAGTCGTATATGATATGTCCTCACGTTATTGGAGTCTCGGCTATCTTAGTAAGCACTTACTGAAAAATTCTTTTGAAATACATTTTCCAAAACTGGATTTTTTTAAAAAAAAAAAACAAAATTTTATTAATATAAATGAACAAAAGCTTCCACGGGTCTAAGTGATGACAAGGAGAAATTGTCAATTACAAATACACATTAAAGCAAAATAATTCTCAACTAAAAGTCACCCATATACACTAAGTAATAATTTCCCCCCTCAACTATACAAAACCATTAGGATACATAGAAGAGGAATATTCTATACGAAATCTATGCTTTCCTATTACTAATTCTAGTGAATCAGAATTTTAGATGAGTAGCTCATTCAACAGATGAAACATACGAGACATTAAAGAAATGTTTTATTCACAACCAAACCCTTTGCAGGAATAATTGTCGGACTTCCTCTATAACACAAATGATGCCAGAATCTAAACTCATAATCCAAAAACAAGACAGTCAAATAACCTAATCATCTATAACAATATATCCAAACCAGATAGCTAGACTTACAGATAAACAACAAGTGACTTGCAGATTTGAGGTACACATGCAGATATGACATAGAACATCAGCTGGACATACAATATTTCTCTTTACCAGATCTACCTTTGTAGGAATCTTATTATGAGCCATATTCCATGTGAATGCTACTACCTTAGATGACACCTTTAATTTTCATAGCTTTTTGAAGAACAAAAAATGGTGAACATGAGCTTCTCCACTAGCTGGCCGATATGCTTCCTTCACTGAGTACTGATCAGACAATCTGCCCCTATCTCTCTATCCCCAATCATCCTTTACTTCCCTTCTACTAGTAACTCTAACCAAAGCTCCCTCCATCTCCTAAACTCACTCTTCCTCCCAGCTAAATAAATTCTTCCTCCACCTAAACCTCCAGACCCATCTGTGATTCTGTCAACCTCTTTTTGGCTTCAAAGAGCATAAAGTCTAGGGAATATAGACTTAAGACCTACCAACACCTTCCACTACTCATCCCAAAACCTAAACAGAGATCCATCACCTAGCAAAGGCTTGATCATACCAATGAACCACTCTCCTCTCTCCTTCTACAGAAATTACCTTCAGGATATCATTCCACTATTAGGACCCCCATCTCCTTTACCTCACTACTACATTTCTTCTAATATCTTCTCCATACTTAGCCACCAACAGTTTGATCCAAAGGGATTTTCCCCCTTGAAGAAGCCTCCAATGCCATTTACCAAGAAGAGCTTTGTTGAAACTCACCACATCTTTAATACCTAATCCTCCCAAGCACTTTTCTTTGCATATCTGGTCTCACTTGATCCAAGTTACTTTATGACAGCCTTTTGAGCCTCCCAAAGGAATTGTCTTAGTCACCTTCTTTGGAACCTGTAAAAACACAAAATATACAAAGGTATTATAGAAATGGTGGATTTGATCAGACAAATCCTCTCTCCTAGAATTTTTGTTTTGTTTCCACGGTGATAATTTAGCTCTCAGTTTATCAATTACTGGTCTCCAAACATGTTCACTCCTCACATTAGCCCCCACTAGAACCCCCAAATAGGAAAATGGCATTGGCAATATCTCACAATTTAGGATGGTTGCAAAGGACAACAACTTCTCCGTCTTCACACCTATTCCCTCATATTACTCTTATGAAAGTTAATATTTAAACCTAATGCTTGTTCGTAGCATCTAAAGGCACTCTGCAAATATACATTTTGGAGTTCTAGTGACACCATGAAAATAATGTTGTTCGCATACTGTTGAATCACTACCTGGAGATCATCTTTACCCATCTTAATGCCTGATAAGAGTTTAGCTAATTGTGCTTTCTTGATCATCCCCCAAGCCTTTTTTGCTATAATCAAGAATAAGAATAGAGCCATTAGATCTCCCTTCCTTAAGCCTCTCTACATATAGAGTTCTTGCATAGCACTTTCATTCACAAGTACTAAAACTAACGAAGACTAAAGACACCATTGAATCCAACCAATCCACCTTTCACTGAATCCAAAATGCCTAAGCATATAAAACGAAAAAGGGCAACTAACAGAATCATAGACCTTTTCAAAATCCGCTTTAAACACCAAGAGATGTTTCTTACTATTCTGCCTCCTGAATAACTTCATCAACTATCACAACATTATCAAGAAGTTGTCTTCCTTTGATGAAAGCAGTTTGTGTTTCTTCAATGATACTAGATAACACCATTGGTAATCTACGGGCTAACACCTTGGCAATGATTTTGTATATGACACCAATTGGGCATATAGTCTCCAAGTCCATTTGGGTAATCCTTCGTTGGAAACAAGGAAATAAAGGAGGCATTAGATCCCATAGTAAGCTTCCCTTTATGATGGAAATATGAAAATACCTTAATAATATCTCCCTTTAGCAAATCCCAGAAATGCTTCACAAACTTCATGATGTTATAACCGTCCGGACCCAGAGCTTTTGAGTCTTAACACTCCTAAATAGCACTTTTAATTTCATCAAAGGAGAATTCTCTTTCTAGCTCATTTTTTGTGCTTTTGAAATCCTACTAAAATCCACCCCGTCCAATCTTACCCCTGCATCCCCCTGGGCTTGAAATCTCTCTTGAAAGAATTGTTTGATCTCCTCCTTAACTTGACCTGGATCATCAACCCATTTCCATTAGCCATCAATCCTAATATTCCATTAGTTTTCCTCCTATGGTTAATATTTGCATAAAAGAATCGAGAATTCACATCTCCTTCTTTTAACCATTACCTTTATTCTTAATCGAACCCCCTCTTCCCCCAAGAACCCCTTCTTCTGCTCTTTTATCAAAACCAACAATTTTACACTTTAGCTCATTGATTTTATCTTCCCACTTGCCAATATTCTTTCTACTCCAACCTTTTATGTGCCTTTTGAGAGCTTTTAATTTTTCTTTGAGGACGTAGGCTCCCCACTCTTCAACTTCAACACTGTTGTACTTTTGCTTGACAAATTCCACAAAGCCTTCACACTCTAGCCAACTATTAATAAATTTGAAAGGTTTAACCACTAATTGGTATTTGACTATTTAAAAGGATAGGCAATGATCTGAATAATCTCTACTGAGGTTCAACTGAAAGCTATTAGGTGTAGCATCTAACCATTCTTGGGAAATTAAAAACCTATCCAGGACACTACACCATTTACTTCTAGTATTAAACCATGTGTATCGATGCCCAATCGTAGGAACCTCCAAGAGCTCCATATTATAGACAAATATGAGAATTCAATATCTCTTCTAATAATTGTTCCAATCCCTGTATTTTCTCCTATTCTTTCCTCAGGGGACCTAATTGCGTTGAAATCTCCCGCTACACACCAGGGGCACCAGGAAAACCATTGCCAAAATTCCAATAGAGTTTTCCATAGTTCCCTTTTTCCAGACATATTACAAAGAACATATACATTAACAAAAATCCTATTTGACACCTCTGAATTGAGCTACCTTTAACACCAAGAAACCCCACACTTTGGAAAACCTCAGAAACAGTAAAATCCACTGGACTCTATATACACAAAAGCTCTCCCTGATTGATTGCTCACAGGAACTGCACATCATCCCACATTGGAGTTGCCCTAGATCGCACAACAAATACTTTTATCTATGGTTTCTACCTTGGTTTATTGAATACAAATAAAATTAACCCGATATTTGGCTACCAATTGCCTTATAGACCCCTATTTCTCCCTACCCTTATTTCCTTAATATTATATGATAAAACACTTAACATTTTAATTTGACTTCCCACCCCCACAGAAAGCTCCTATATTTTTTCCAATAGCCCAAGAAATTTTCCATCCCTGGCATTTCTCATTTGCCTCATAGACTTCTATTTCTCCGTATCCCTTATTTCCCTAATATATATGATAAAATACTTTACATTTCTATTTGACTTCCCCACCTGTCATCTATTGTTAGCCAAACTTCTCCTTTTATCTTTAGACTTCAACTCCAACTGACTTTGCATGATAATTTCCACAGGAACAATATAGGAAGCTCCTATATTTTTCCCAATAGTCCACAAAAATTGTCCATGACTTACTTTTCCACTTGAGAAGATGTTGCCAGTCACATCATTATCAACCCTCCATGAACAATCTAGGAACCACTCACTGACAGACCAACCTCCACACCTGCTTGGGCAATCGGAACATCATGCAGATGAACGTGAGACCTAGGAAGTGGCGTTATAAAGAATAAAGGCCCTGACCTTAGTGATACTACAACAAGGTTTGGAGTAAAATAACCCCAAATTGACGGAATATTTACTAATCCCTCCAAACCATGAGGAACGACTGCTTGGAGAGTGCTCCTATGCGCCCGATGCTGATCAGAATACACAAATGGCAAATTTCCTGAAACACCCCTAGTGAGTCATTCTCTATGGCATTCATAAGTATTCCTAGATCGGCTCTCAAGGAAGCACCCTGAACATCATTCATTGGTTCATTATCATTCCAAAATTCCTCCTTATCATACCGGATACCACTAGTAGAATCAATATCAGCGCTTGACCTTGTCTCGAGCACAACTTCAAGGCACCCTAACGCACCCTCCGATTCTGATTGTATAGGTTCCGCAGCACATGAAGCGAACCCCCACCTCGTAGCCCAGCGAGGATGGACGATCGAGTTCACCAATTTGTTAGGTTCAGTCAAAAGAGGTGGGATCACGACATTCACCTGAGACTTGCTACACCCCTACATCGAACTCGTGATCTCTGTTACAGCATCTGGAACCTCACTCAAATGGCATGAAGTGTCTCCAACGCGACACTGCTGGGTCACATGAGAATAACATGCTAAGTTCACCTTCGGAATTACTGGTATACCTGAATAGAACTTACCAACAGTTGGGTTAAGGGCCTCCAACCGGACTGGACCACGTACTACTTCTATACCTCTAATTTGAATTTCGAAATGGGCTGCCTTTTTTTGTATTTCTTGCTACAATTTATCTCCCAATGGGCCACTGATATGAATTGTCAGTACCCCCCGACCCACACCTATTGAGTGCACCACCACATCATTTCTTACAAATTAAAACTCCATACTTTTAAAGAAAATTTTATTTTTCACTTATTGGTTTTTTATTTCTCACTTACTGGTGAGAAAAATATCAATATATCCTCTATTTTTACTCTTCAGCAGTGTACTGCTAGAGAGTAAAAAAATTTGGAAATCAATGATTGTAATGAAAGGCGTAAAGAAAAATGACCTATATGCTTTGAAAGGTATCGTGGTAATAGGGTGAATTTCTACTACAAAGAATGGTAGTGTTTCTAATGAGCTGTCAATAAATTCTAAATTATGGCACAAAAGGTTGGGTCATGTTAGTGAAAAAGGCTTGACTGAATTGCAGAAACAGAGACGGTTGGCTAGTGACAGATTGGAGAAACTAACTTTCTGTGAGCATTGTGTCCTTGGGAAAGCTTGCAAAACAAAATTCATTCCAGGGAAAAAGAGAACCAAAGGTACACTTAATTACGTTCATGCTGATCTGTAGGGTCCCACTAGAACACCATCACACTCTAGTGCCCGATACTTTCTCTCAATAATGCATGATTATTCAAGGAAGTTATGAGTGATCATTCAAAAGAGCAAGGATGAAACATTGAAGAATTTTCAGAATTGGAAGAGCTTAGTTGAAAATCAGACTGGGAGAAAAGTGAAGAGGTTGAGAACAGACAATGGACTTGAGTTCTATTCAGATGAATTCAATAAGTTCTATGTCCAGAATGACATTGCAAGGCATAGAACAGTGGCTGGAACTCCCCAACAAAATGGTCTTGTAGAGAGATTTAATAGGACTATTTTGGAAAGGGTGAGATGTATGATGTTGGGTGTTGGAGTTCTAAAGGTTTTTTAGGCTGTCACAGAAGCTTATCTAATAAATAGGTGCCTGTCAACTGCACTTGAGATGAAGACTCCTTAAGAAGTTTGGACTGGTCATCCTACAAAACTTGAAAATTGGAAAATTTTCAGTTGTTCAGCATATGCATATATCAGACAAGACAAACTGGAAGCTAGGACTGTGAGGTGAATGTTCCTAGGATACCCAGAACGGGTGAAAGCATACATGTTATGGTACCTTGAGCCGAGTTTCAAAAGATGCATAATTAGTCGAGATGTTGTATTCAAAGAGGATGAGATGGCATGTTTGAAGAGTGTGTTTGAAGCTGGAGGAAAGTTGAATTTTCAGCAGGCACAAATTAAGGTGAAGCACGCTGCTCAATTACAGAAGATTAATGAGCCTCTCAGAATGAAGAAACTGAGTCTCATGAAAGAGAGGGACCTAGTGAAGGCCACTCATCAGATGATTCTTACAAGATAGCACGAGATAGAATAATAAGAGCCATTAAACCCCTAGAGAGGTATGAATATGCAAACTTAATTTCATTTTCCTTAGTGGCTGCAAGTGAAGTTTTAGTACAAGAGCCAAAAAGTATAAGGGCTGCCCTAGCCAGTAAAGAGAAAAAGGAATAACTAAGAGCTATAAATGAATAGATGAAGTCACTTCATTATAATCATACCTGGAGCTTGATGAAGAAGCTTGAAAATTCAAGAATTGTCATATGCAAATGGATTTTCAAGTGAAAGGACAGACACTAAATTTGGGCAGTACAACGCAATGTTGATGGCTAAAGGTTTTACACAGAAAGAAGGGATTGACTACAATGATGTTTTCTCCCTAGTTGTGAAGCACAGGTCTATTAGAATTCTTCTAGCAATGGTGGCTAAATATGATCTTAAGCTGGAACAGATGGATGTTACGATTGCCTTCTTGTATGGAGAACTCGAAGAAACAATTTATATGAAGCAGCTTGAAGGTTTTGAAATAGAATGGAAAAAAGACCATGTTTGTAAGCTAAATAGATCATTATATGGTCTGAAACAATCTCTTAGGCAATGGAATAGGATATTTGATGATTTCATAACAAAGATTAGGTTTCTACAAAACAAATATGATAATTGTGTTTACACTCAATTTCATGCAGAAAATTTGTTTGTGATTTTGCTTCTGTATGTGGACATTTTAATCACAAGCAATAGCAAGTTTATTGTTCAAAAGGTGGAGAATGATTTGAGTAGAGAATTTGATATGAAAGACCTGGGTAATGATAAGAAGATTTTGGGGATTGAGCTAATAAAGAGAAGAGATAAAAATCTACTATATTTGTCTCAAGAAAATTACCTCAAGAAGATCCTTGATAAGTTGGGTTTTTCAAACTTGACACTAGTCACCACTCCCTTGGCTCAACACTTCAAGTTGAGTGAGACTTAATCACCACAGACAAGTGAGGATAAAGCCTATATGGAAGGTATCCTATATTCAAACCTTGTTGTCTTTGTGATGTATGCTATAGTTTGAACTCGCCCAAACATAGCCTGTGAAACTTAATCACCATAGACAAGTGAGGATAAAGCCTATATGGAAGGTATCCCATATGCAAACCTTGTTGTCTTTGTGATGTATGCTATAGTTTGCACTCGCCCAAACATAACCTATGTAGTAAGTGTAGTTAGCATATTTATGGCTAACCTTGGTCGAGCTCATTGGCAAGCACTGAAATGGATCCTCATATACATAAAGGGTTCACTTGGCAGGGTACTTGTCTATGGTGGAGGCAAAGACAAGGTCAGGTCAGAACCAGTTGAAGGCTTTGTGGACTCTGATTATGCTCGATGTTTAAATTCTAAGAAATCACTTACAGATTATGTTTCACTATTGTTGGAACTGCAATAAGCTAGAAGGCAAGTCTGTAGAAGGTTGTGGCCCTGTCAACCACTGGAGCCGAATATATAGCAATGGCTAAAGCTGTGAAGGAAGCATTATGGCTCAAAGGGATAGCTGAAGAGTTGCATTTGCAAGATCAGGTTATCACCGTTCATCGTGCTAACAGTAAGGCCATAAAATTGCCAAGGAATCAAGTCCATCATGAAAGGACTAAGCATGTTGATATCAAGTTGCTTTTTGTGAAGGAGGAAATTGTTCAAGGATCTGTTAAAGTTGTGAAGATTTCAGCTTATCATAATCTCTCTAATATGATCACATAGGTGCTTCCAAATAGTAAGTTTTTCCCCTCCCTAGAGCTAATCCAATTGCTTGAAGATTGACTAACTAAGATGGAGAATTGTCATAATTGATTCAACTATTTTTCATTTTTTACTCCTTGTTAACCACTAGTTAGGTAACTAGTTTACCTAGTTAATAATTAGTTAGTTTTAGTAACTAATAGTTAAAAGTATGTATAAGAGAGTAGTTATCTTTTTCTAGATAGATCTCTATGTGCAATATTCATTTTCAGAAATACTCAATAAAATCCTCTGTTTTTGCCATGAGGATTTTCTGTTCCCTCTGAGTATTTTTTTTTTCTATTTATCTTCTTGCTGGTGCCATTTCCGTTTCTGTTTTGCAAAATTCGTTCGGGTGAATTTGGAATTTGTTTCACAGCATGGTTGATATTTGAGACAAGAGAATTCATAACATAACCTATACCGGGGAATACTTAGGACCTAGCATACTTCGGCAACTACCAATCTCGGACAAATGCTTAATACACCTCAAAAATCCTACTGTAAACCTCGTTGGTGCTTCGTCAAGAACTCCCCCCTTCGGAACCATGTGGACTCATTAACATTAATCGGAATCACATTTATTAAGGGATAAATCTTGGTTAATCATACTTTGGTTGTGATTAATAAAACTCATAAACCCAAGAAACCTATAAATAGGAAGTAAGCATAACTTATAACTTATTTGATATAATCTAGAAGCGTCACATCCCCAGGAAAAAGATACCTGGGATTGAGTATGGAGCAGGACCTTGAATTCCTGAAGGGAGATTATCGGAACTGATGTTCACTTACTACTCCCGATTCATGAGACCGGAACATAACCTAATTAACGATCAAATACCATGTCGTTTGTCTCCTAACTTGCTTCTTTTCACTCATTTAATTTCCTGTGGTAGTATTCATTTTTAAAAATAAAAGGCAATATTAGCCTATTTTAGAGTATACTGACAATACCAATTTACACATTTTTTGGATGAGAATTGAAAATAGATTTATAGATTAGAAATAAAAGTTCGTACTAAATTTGTCATGGGGGGCACAACTTTCTAACAGCGGGCCACATTAAGAAATAAACGTTGTATGCTTCCTTTAGATTAGGCATCATCATTGGCATTAAAAGATTAACAGCACATAAAATCACATACGTGTGAGATGAATGACAAACACGTTACGAATTAAGTGCAGGCCGGAAGAGGAGAACCACACAAACACTTGTTGTTAGCATATGAAGAGACGTCAAATCTTTGCAAGTTGCCACCCAGCGGAATCTCACCACACAAATTGTTGAAACTCACATTCAAACTGTGCAAAAACTTAAGCGACGTAAGTGCCTGAGGTAGCGCCCCGTAGATACGATTGTTCCTAAGATCCAAGCCGTTTAAGTTTTTTGACAATCCTACTTTCCCCAAATCAAAAGCAAACAAGTTCTTCGCAAGTTTTATCTTCTGTTTGTTTTTGTCTGACCCAAACAACACGGACGCATCACCCTCCAGCATGTTCCGAGACAAGTCCACAAACGCCAGGTTCAGATTCGCGAACGTCGCCGGGATCTTCCCGGTGAGGCGGTTGCGGGAGAGCGTCATCGCCGTGAACAGCTTCGAGAAGGAGCCGTACGAGTCGGGGATGGCGCCGGAGATGCGGTTGCCGTCGAAGGTGATTCCGACGAGGTTGGGGAGAGAAGAGAGGGATGCTGGGAGGGTGCCGGAGAGAGCGTTGTAGGAGAAGTCGAGGGTGACGAGGGTTTTGATTTGGGACAAGGAATGGGGTATTGCGCCAGAGACATTGGTGTGAGTGATATAGAGATAACGAAGTTGGGTGAGTTTGGCAATGGCAGGGGGGATTGAACCGATTAGGTTTGGGATACTGCGAATGGAAAGAAAATTCAAGTAGGGAAGGTTGGATATGGAGGAGGGAATAGGGTACTGTTTGGGGAGGTTAAGGTTGGAGAGGTCAAGATTGTTGACGCGGTACGTTTGGGTGTCGGTGTCGCAAGAGACACCTTGCCAGGTTCCGTTGCAGCAGTCAGTGGTAGGAATCCAGGAAGAGAGTGTGGCAGGGTTGCCAAGCTGATTCTTGATTTGAAGGAGAACTTGTTTGTCTTGTGGATTGCACAGTTCTTCTGAGAGTGCGGGAGTGAAATATAGGAGTACAACTATGAGAATGCTTGACGTTAACATTTTTTATTGGTTGTGAAAGTGGACGAGGAATGGATATGATATATATGGTTGCAAGTCTCTTTCGAGGGGTCTTTGGTGACAGCTTATAGCTGCAATATTTTACTTGAACAGTCATAAAGGTTGCGCTTGTACGGGCGCCCTCCACTGGGTACGCTTTCTTAGTTCTAACGGATGCAGGTTACAACTGCACAAATCTGTGGATGTAGGTTTCACTACCCTTCTTTTATAAAAATAAAATAAAATAAAATACTTTTTTCACCAAACCCATCCTATCTACATTTGATTAAAATATTTTAGCGGTTTCAAGACTTCCGTTTAATACTGTAATTTACTAAGTAGTGGATATTCTTAACGGCAAATCTGGAAAGTGGAAAAGAAAAAAGAGTTGATCTTTGATGGAGATGTAATTCAATATTAAAAAATTATATTTTAATGTCTTTCTCTTTAATTCAATATACATAAGTAAACATTGTATATGTTTATAAACAGTTTTGTAAGATTATAAAATATAATTTTTCATTTAAGTAAAAAATATAACAAATTTTTATAATGATGTGACACTGTAGAGTCCATTAAAAAATGAATTAAGATAAAAAAAATCTACTACTGAAAATGAGAAAAACATCTTCTCTAATTGTTGGAAATTCTTAACAGGAAAAAGAAAAACACAATGGATATATGAGACTTACATATGTATGTGGGTCCTAGACACCATTATATCTTTCTCTCTCGTACTACAATTTTCCATTACGAGAGAGAACCTAAAGTCCTGAAAATGCTCTAACATATTAGCATTAGAATTCTTCTTTTAATTATAGAAAGTGGAAACAAAGCATCCTAAATAACTCAAAAATTCTAGGTTGTCTTTTTATATTAAAGAATACTAGTATTACTTTTAAACAAATAAATGAAAATCGAATACTTTTTTTATTTATTAATAAGTATATATATATATATAACTTTCATTTTATAAGAAATAATATAGAATATATAATATATTTGTTTCTTGGAAAGGGCAAAATTTATTCATTGAGCATCAGCAAGATCCACACAGATCAGAAGATATGATTGGTGAATCAAAACAAGACAAAATCATAACAGTCCCAGATAGATAGCCTTATACAAAGAGTTACCAACAGACATCGTCCTACAAGAAGAACCTAATAACTAGATATAGAGAACTGAAAAAACTTGCAGATATATAATAAACCCCTTTCAAATACAAACCCACAAATAAGGAACAATTAGGCATAACTCTTTAAATTCCTACCAAAACAAAGTAGTGAATGAGTTGACCATTCAAAGAATGATACTGACAACGTTTTAAAGAACCATTTGATCCATACCCATAACCTTTGTAAAGATTATCGCCATACTTCTTCTATGTTGAAAGACACACCCTTAAACACAACATTATTCCTAGCAAGCTAAATTCTCCACATAATAGCTAACCAAACTACACTAAGTATTTCCTTGGTCAATTTCCCATTTGATTTAAATATATCCAAATGTTTCCAAAAACAAGACTAACACTCAGAAGGTAGAACCATATAACCTAACCATCTGTAGCAGCACATTCACACTTGATACCATATCTCAGCACGATCGTACCAACTTTGCCCGTCTTTCTTTTCAAGATAAGAAGGGATCCATCTTGTTGTTATTCAAATTGTTCACCTTGGTCAGAAATTAGGGTGGTTGAGAGGAATATATCACTAGAAAGCTAGTAGAAGATGTAGCTCTGTAGTCTTGCTTGCTGCTTGCAGCTTTTATAGTCTTAAGGCCTCTACCATTCCAGCCCGGAGACAAGGACAACTCTAACCTATCTTCGAGCCCAGTAGTAGATGTTCTTAGTTATGTTCTAACTCAATTGTTCTATTAGTAGGAGTAGTTCCTGTACTATGTACTATTAGTAGTTGGTATCTTCTATGTAGTAAATTTACATGTAAATAACAAGTGACTTACTAATTCAATTGCATGCAAGAGACAAAGCAAGTGACTCTAGAAGAGAGAAAATTTTTTCTCTTGGCCAATTCAACCTTAGAAGGGATTCTATTATGAGTTATCTTCCAAGAGAATGCCACCACCTTAGCAGATCCCTTGATTTCCATAACCTTGTAAAGAACGAAGATGAACTCCCTTGGGGAACTCCAAAAGTTGAGGCATATCCTTCCTTAACTAAATACTGAAAGGAGTTATCGTCCCTCCAACTCCACCCTCAACCATTTGTCACCTCCCGCCTCACTTGAACCCCTCCCAAAACCGTCTCTAACTCCCTCACCTACTCTTCCTCCCAACTGAATAATGCCCTTCTCCAGCAAAACCTTCATTCCCAACAATGATCCTCCAACCCCCTACCTCTAAGATAGTAGCCACTATTTGATTCAAAAGTTGGAATAATCTGGGGAATAAAGATTTGAACCCACCCAACAACCTCCAATCCCCTTCCCAAAACTTGAACAGTGACTCATTCATAACTAGGGGTTTTACCTTCTCCAAAAACCACTTACCCATCCCCTTATTAGACGTAACCTTCAACATAACATTCCATAACTAGAACCCCTTTTTCCTCTGCTTCACTACCAAATCCCATCTAATGACTACGCCATATTTAGTCTCAAAGACCTTGATCCACAAGGAATTACCCCCTGTGAAATCCTGCAATGCCATTTCCTAAGAAGCACTTTGTTGAATGCCACCACATCTTTAACTCTTAACCCTTCTTGACTTTTGTCTTTGCACACCTCCTTCCATTTGATCCAAGCTACTTTGAGGCACCTATTTGAACTTCCCCACAGAAATTTCCTTTGAATTGACTAAATGGAATGAGTCACCTTCTTCAAAACCATAAAA
This sequence comes from Psophocarpus tetragonolobus, assembly GCA_037954015.1. Classification (NCBI taxonomy): domain Eukaryota; kingdom Viridiplantae; phylum Streptophyta; class Magnoliopsida; order Fabales; family Fabaceae; genus Psophocarpus; species Psophocarpus tetragonolobus. The sequence goes on from CM075690.1 coordinate 25,788,438, forward strand.
AGAGACCAAAAATAGAAAGTAACAGAAGAGAAGGTGAACTTGATCAGACAAATCTGCTCCCCTAAAGACAATTTTTTCCTTTTCTACAATGTTAGTTTATCTCTCATTTTATCTATTAGTGGCTTCTAGACACACTCGCACCTCATATTGGCTCTCACAGGAACCCCCAGATAGGAAAATGGCATCTACAATATCCCGCAATTCAGAATCCGCACAAAAGACAACAACTCCAGCATCTTCACCCCTACACCCCCCAAACTACTTTTATGAAAGTTAATCTTTAATCCTGATGCTAGTTCAAAGCACCTAATTGGAACGCTCTTCAGAGTGTAAATATTCTGAAGCTCTAGAGCAACCATAAGGATAGTGTCATCTGCATACTGCTAGACCACCACTTAAAGATCATGGTCACCCACCTTGATATGAGATAACAGATTTACAAAAACTTCCTTCTTGATCAAACCCCCATGTCTTTCTACTGCAATTAAAAATAGGAAATTGGGTTCCCTTAACGTAACCCTTTTTGGATGCAAAATTCCTCAGATGCACTGTCGTTTGCTAAGACTAACATCGACAACGACTCAAGACACCCTTGAATCCAGTCAGTCCATTTATCTTTGAACCTAAACTGCTTTAAAATATAAAACAAGAAAGGCCAACTGACTGCATCATAGGCCTTTTCAAAATCCGCTTTAAAGACCTACGTAAATGGATTGCACCTCATCAAACACACTCTGAACAACATCATCAACACATTATGTATCCAATTGAAATCAACATCAATATCACACATTGAAACAAACTCTCAAATTATACACCTCAAATAACTTTCAAACATTCAATCATCCACGACATTCATGATTATAAGATACATCACATATCTAAAAACATGACTATACAAAAAAAAACTTAAACACTACTAGCCAAAGTCGAGACTTCACAAATGATCAAGCAATTCAAAATTCACACACTGCTAAGCAACAACTTAGACTTAACTCTAAGCACAAATAAGATCTTCAACACAAATTATCCAAAACACATATTCTCATGCATAAAATATCATTTATAATATTGAATATATTCACTTCTGCACATATACACATAGAATTATTACATTCATAGCTCACCACAACATTTTCTAAGTTTTGAAAATTTTGTCACTCATTTTCTAATAAGTCTCTTAATCCTTGTGGAGTATAAACGTTATATCTCAAGATTTATTAATTCTATGATGTTGTTTTTTATCTACTTTAAAAGTTAGGACATTTATCTACAACTCTTATGTTGATCACAAGGGCTAAAACAAACGTTTACTATGTTAAAAATTGGAGGAAACATGAATCTATCGCTTAATTCTGGCAGTGAAACTTTTAGTCACTAATCTTATCGTAACTTGAGATATAGGTATCGCTTTGGGGGGAAACCAACTTCATTAGTTAGATTTACAACGTTTATGATGACCATTTTTCTTAAATTACATCTTTTTCCTATCGGTTTTCTCGTTCAAAAATCATAAATGCTAATTGTAAAATATGCTTAATTCTGACAGTTCAACCTTTAGTCACTAATGTTATCATAACTTGAGTTCTAGGTAAAAAAATCAACAAAATTAGTTAGATAAATCTAGGCTACAATTTTCTTAAAGACCACTTTCTCAAATTGCATCGTTTTCCTATTGGTTTTCTCATCCGAAGATCATGAACGCTGATAGTAAAATATGTACTACGATTTTCTATTGTTTCTCTTTCCTAAAGTTTCCTTAATCTCTCAAGGAAGCCTCTAAATTATGAAATTGAAATTGAATTATTCTCAATCAACTCTTAAGATAAAACAGATGAAAAATAATGATAAACTAATGGTACCCTCATTCTCAACTAACCAATTGTTATAAATAATTACAAGAAACCGAAAAGGCACTACTCCAACCATCCAATGGATTATTACTATTGCTAATCTTTTAGAGTATAAAAAGGAAAAACCTCAACTCAAATATAATGATAAATGAGATGAACAATATATTCATAAAATCACACACAAAAACATATTAATTATCAATACTCACTATGGGTCTTCATAACCCTTAAATGACATACATAAAACTATTGAAGCTTAGGTATCACTCACTACCCATCTCCCTACACATGCCACATGTGAGACAATTTTCCACCCCTTTACCTCGAAGGATGATCCTGATTGTGAGGGTGTAGCCTCACTCCTCAAATGCTACTCCTCAAACCCCTTAGCAAGGTTTCCTTTAAGGCTTTAACTCCCACCTCCAAAGTTAGAAACATGAACTAAAGTGCAACACTCAAACCCTTAATTTTACCCTTTGTTGGACTTCTAAAATCAAACCCAAACTTAACCTCTCTTATTATTTACATCCATATTTATTTTATTTATGTATTTTATAAAATCAATCTTAATTTAATTATTCTAATATATACAAATATTAAATTAATTTATCTTATTAATATAAAATATATCTTTTTATTAATATTTTATTTTCCTAAAAATGAGATGTTACAATTGAAGTGATGAAGAATGAGAATGAAATTTATTGTGTGTTGTGTGTGAAGAAGTTTAAGAGTGAGAAGCAATAGAATAAACTCTAAATTAGTTTGGGAATTTTTCTAACTCTAAGTAAATGTATCACGTGAGACAACAATAATCACACTTAGCAAGTAAACATCTCAATTTTAATAGTCAACAATTTCAATTTAACAGAAGGACAAAATGTACATAATTTTTAAAATGGAGGATCAAAATGTGCTAAAAAATGAGAGTAAAATGCACACAAGCACCAAAATAGAAGGGTACAAAGAATAATTTAGCTTTTTTTTAAAAAAATATGAATCTACAAATTAGTTTGAATATGATTTCTTTTTGTTAAAGATACTTGTGATTTAAAGAAAAATATTTTTAAAGTGATTATGTATTTTGCAAAATACCTTTTAAAAATTAATAAAATAAATAGATATTAAATATATTTTTAGTCTTTCAATTTTTTTATTTAGTCCCTCATTTAGAATTGTGTTCTTTCTAATGATTCAAAATAAAATGTGTTCTTTCTAATTATCCAAAATTACAATAAGTTTATTTTTAAGAATATGATTGTTTTTGTTAAAGATACTTGTGATTTAAACACAAATATTTTTTAAGTGATTATGTATTTTTTAAAATACTTTTTAAAAAACTAATAAAATAAATAGAACCTAAATATATTTTTAATCTCTCAATTTTTTATTTAGTCCCTCATTTAGAATTGTGTTCTTTCTAACCATCCAAAATAAAATGCATTCTTTCTAATTATCCAAAATTATAACAATCTTATTTTAATCTACCAATTTAAATTTAAAAGACTAAAATTAACAAATTCTATATAGTATCACAACATAAGTGAAGGGGTAAAATAAAATTTTATCAATTTGAAAAACTAAAAAAAAGATATTAAAAATTAAAACTACCTTAAATTTTAGGGATTAAAGAATATATAAGTCAATAAATAATACTTTTTATAAATATAACCTTAAATCATTAGGGAACAAATTACTCCGATTATTAATTAGAAAAAAAAAACTTCGATATGTGCAAATTCTCAGTCCTCATTCATGGACCCACTAATAGAAAACATAATAGCATTAATTAATTTTACTAAGCAGTAAAGAAAATTTGTATTCAGTATGTATAAAAATTATCACTTAAACAGCAGTGATCTCTTTTTTAAAAAGAAAATAACCATTATTCATTCTTATATGTTTTTTTTTATAGTTTTCGTTAATACAGAAATTTAAACACATAAATCTCTCCCTATGGCATCAATTTCCTTTCCTATCACACCTTGGTCATTATTCTTATAGTTAAAAACAAGTAAGTGTACACTTTAATTAAAAGATAGCATAAAAAAAAAAATACTTCAATATGTGCAAATTCTCAGTCCTCATTCGTGGACCCACTAATAGAAAACGTAATGTTATTTAATCAACACACTAATTTAATTTTGCTAAGCGAAAACAGAAAATTTGTATTCATTATGCATAAAAATTTTCAGTTAAATAGCCCTATTTTAAGAAAATAACCATAATTTCTATATGTTTTTTAATGTGTTAGCTTTTCTCTCCTCTAAATAAATTCACTTTACATACACTTTAATTAAAAGATAGCATAAAAGTAAATTAAATAAAAATACGATACACATTTATTAAAATTATATTATTTATTAATTTAAAAATTCCTTTATCATAATAAAGAGATATTATATATAAAATTCTTGGGGAATTCTTAATATTATATAAATTAGCTTAACATTATAAGAACACATGTAGAAGAAGTTCTCTTATTCTTATAGCCTTTCTTGTGGCGTATGATCAGTATTTGCAGCTTGGAAGCGGGGAGCCACACAAGCATTTGTTATGATGATAGGAAGAAATATCAAATTTTTGCAAGCTGCCACCCTGCGGAATCAAACCACAAAGATAATTGTAGCTTACATTCAAACTCTCCAGATACTTAAGCGTGGTGAGTTCCTTAGGAAGGCTTCCGTAGATAAGGTTTTCCCTAAGATCCAAGTTGATCAAGTGCGATGACAACCGCACTTTCCCCAAATCAAAAGCAAGTTTGTTCTCCCCTAGACTTATATCCTCCGTGCTTTTATCCGACCCAAACAACATGGACGCATCACCCTCCAGCATGTTCCCGGACAAGTTCACGATCTGTAGGTCAAGGTTGACGAACGTGGTCGGAATCTTCCCGGTTAGCCGGTTGCGGGAGAGTAAAATCGCCTTCATGTTCTTGGAGAACAACCCGAACGAGTCGGGGATGGTGCCGGTGATACGGTTGTTGAGGAACGAGATTTCAGCAAGGTTAGGGAGAGAGGAGAGGGAGGCGGGGAGGTTGCCGGAGAGGCTGTTGTAGCCCAAGTCCAGGACTTGTAGGGTTTCGAGTTGGGACAAGAAATGGGGTATGTTGCCGGAGACATTGGTGTAGTGGATATAGAGGTTGTGAAGCTTGGTTAGTTTAAGCAAGGTTTTGGGGAATGGGCCCACAAGGTTGGGGATATTGGAAATGAAGATAATGCTAGCACTAACTTGCTTTGAATCTAATATGGTTGATGTTCCTCCAAATTCCTGGTGGTTAGACTCAGGGGCTACTATTCATGTTGTGAATTCTTTACAGGGGTTCACAAGCCTGAGGAAACCAAGTGATGTTGAGACGAAGATTGTTATGGGAGATGGAGCTGGAGTACCCGTTGCTGACATTGGAGTGGTCTCTTTATGTTTATCCTCTGGACATACTTTATTATTACATGATGCTGTTTATGTCCCTTCCATGAGAAGGAATTTGATATCAATTTCTGTTTTAGACAAATGTGGATACAACTTTCATTTTGGTGATGGAAAATTGGTGATTTATTATAATTCAACTGTTGTTGGTTCAGGAGTTTTGCATGACAGACTTTACATGTTAAACGTAACTGATATGTCAGTTAACTCCATTAGTGGGAGTAAACGTAACAGGATTGATGAATCTTCTTCTATGCTATGGCATAGACGTTTGGGGCATATTTCTAGGCCTCAAATTGAAAGACTCATAAAAGAAGGTATTCTGCATGATCTTGACTTCTCAGATTATGACACTTGTGTCAATTGCATCAAGGGGAAGTCCACTGCCAAAACCAAGAATAAAAGTTCAAACAGATGTGACGATGTGCTACAATTAATTCACACTGACATATGAGGACCTATTACACCTACTGCTATAGGTGGATATAGGTATTTTATTACCTTCATAGATGACTTCTCTAGACATGGATGGGTATATCTTCTTCAGGATAAAGCAAGTTCTCTTGAAGCCTTCAAAACCTTTAAAGCCTTTGTTGAGCTGAAAACAGAGAAGAAAGTTAAGTGTGTAAGGTCTGATAGAGGAGGAGAATATTATGCTCGTTATGACGAGACAGGAAGAAATATAGGTCCATTTGCTCGATTCCTTGATGAATACGGAATTGAAGCTCAATACACCATGCCTGGAACTCCTGAACAAAATGGCGTTGCTGAGAGACGAAATCGAACACTCATGGACATGGTGAGATGTATGTTATCACATTCATCTCTGCCAGAATTTCTTTGGGGAGATGCCTTGCGAACTGTTATGTACATTCTTAATCAGGTACCCAGCAAATCTGTGCCCAAAACTCCTTTTGAGCTAATGACTGGTAGAAAGCCGAGTTTGAGACATTTCCATGTATGGGGTTGTAAGGCAGAAGTAAGACCTTATAATCCTAAACAAAAGAAATTTGATCTCAAAACTATTAGCGGTCATTTCATTGGCTACTGCATCGGTTCGAGAGGATGCAGACTTTATTGTCCTTCTCACTCTACACGAGTTATTGAATCTGACCGAGCAGTTTTCTTTGAGGACGATTTGGACAGTGGGAGTTACACACCTCGAATGATGACCTTCAGAGAAGATCGAACCATGCTTCCATTACCATCTTATTTTCTTCCTACAGACATCTCAATCCCAGTGGTTCACACAGATGAACAAATTGTTGAGAGGCAAGATGAACAAATGACAGAGCCACAAGTTGATGAACCACAACTCAATGATCAACAACTTGATGATGTTGATGTGGCTCCATTAAGACGATCTCAGAGAATACGCCGACCTTCTATACCAAATGACTATGTTGTATACCTTCAGGAGCACGAATATGATCCACATGATGATGACGATCCCATCACATATCAGGAAACACTTTCTAGTTCTCATGCTTCTGACTGGCTAAAAGCTATGCATGATGAATTGTCTTCCATGTCTCATAATAATGTTTGGGATCTTGTGGACTTATCAGCAGGTTGTAAGCCTGTTGGATCTAAATGGGTCTTTAAGACAAAACGTACTCCAGATGGAAAGGTTGATAGGTATAAGGCTCGATTGGTGGCTAAAGGTTATAGTCAACGGGAAGGCGTTGACTACAAAGAAACCTTTTCACCAGTTTCAACGAAGGACGCACTCCGAGTTGTCATGACTTTAGTTGCTCATTTTGACCTAGAGCTACACCAGATGGATGTAAAGACAGCTTTTCTGAATGGAGATCTTGCTGAAGATGTCTACATGGTTCAGCCTGATGGTTTTGTTGAAGCAGGCAATGAGCATTTGGTGTGTAAACTTAAAAGGTCCATTTATGGACTGAAACAAGCATCTAGGCAATGGTATTTAAAATTCGACCAGGTTGTCACTACTTACAATTTCAAGGAAAATATTGCAGACCAGTGCATTTACTTGAAGACTAGTGGGAGTAATTTCATCATTCTCGTATTATATGTCGATGACATTCTCCTTGCTAGTAGTTGTATGAACCTATTGGTTGAGACAAAATCAATGTTGTGCAGACATTTTGATATGAAAGACCTTGGTGAAGCTTCTGTTGTTCTAGGCATCCAAATTCTTCGTGATAGGTCACGTGGCATAGTTAGATTGTCTCAAAAGGGATATATCGAGAAGATTCTCAAGAAGTTCAACATGAATGCTTGCTCCCCATGTGCTGCAGCTGTGCAACGTGGTGACAAATTATCTAACAAACAATGTCCTCATAATGATGAAGAAGTGGATGCTATGAAGAAAATTCCATACGCTTCCGCTGTTGGCAGTTTGATGTATGCTCAAGTCTGTACTCGTCCTAACATTGCTTTCATCGTCCATGCCTTAGGCAGATACTTGAGCGACCCAGGTTTGGGTCATTGGAAAGCCGTTAAAAGGGTCATGCGATATTTACAGGGAACCAAGGATCATATGTTGACTTTTATGAAGTCTGATCAACTTCAAGTCACTGGCTATTCTGATTCTGATTTTGCAGGTTGTCCTGATGATCGTAGATCTACTTCTGGCTTTATTTTTATGATGGCAGGAGGAGCTATCTCTTGGAAGAGCGTTAAACAGTCTCTTACAGCTACCTCTACCATGGAAGCAGAGTATGTTGCTTGTTTTGAGGCCACTCGCCAGGCCATGTGGCTTAAGAAATTGATATCTGACTTTCACATAGTTGAAAGCATTTCTAGGCCACTTGTGATTTACTGTGACAATACTGTTGCTGTGAGTTTCTCTCGAAACAACAAAAGCTCTACTCGTTCAAAGCATTTTGATATCAAGTATCAATTTGTTAGAGAGCAAATTCAAAGTTTTCACACTCGGATTGAAAACATTGATTCTGAGGAGATGTTAGCAGATCCACTGACTAAGGCCTTAACTGTTGGAATTTTTCATATTCATGTAACTCACATGGGTTTAGTTAAGGCTTTTTGATGTATTAAGTTAGTGGGAGTCTGATTCTCTATTTTCTTTAAGAGACATGCTCTAGTTGACGTCATTTTGTTCATGTTTCTTATTAGCATTTTATTTATGCTTGGACCATTGTAGTGTCATTTATGGGACTGCATTATGCCATACATCTATGAAAAATATTAGTTACATGCAATTGATTAATATCTCTATCGGATATTTATTTTGTTGCTCATATTTTTCATATTGTTAATTAATATATGATATATCGGCAATTGTCATTTTAGCTTAATGATTTGTATGTTAATTATTGATTGACACTATCCAAGTGGGAGAATGTTGAAATTAATTGTGGATTAGTATCACTCAATATCTAATTATCATTAACCGACAATATTAGATATGATCATAATATCAATATGGTTATTTATCTTTAACCGACAATATCTTAAAATATCAATATGGTTATTTTAACTGGGATTACAGTGAGATTGACTCTGTGATGGGTTAGGTCAAGCAGATAAAAAGCTCAATTAAGAGAGGTCCCTGACTACCCTGGGGGGTTATAAATTTGTCATCCCATTAAGCAAATTTACACATCAGAATTGTTCTCTACAATAACCCCTCAGAAGGTAGCCAGAAGAACCTCTAGAGTTCTGTTCAATAGTGCTCATGGATATGAATACCAATTCAGGTACACCCAGATTGCGGCGGAGATCGCGCTTGATTACCTCGCTTCTCCTCTTTCTTTTTCAGGATAAAGCAATCTTTCACCTTGTGACCACGTTTCTTACAATACTTGCAAGAACCTTTAAAGAATTTCTTCTTGGGTTCTAAATGTCGTTCTGCTTTCTCTGTACCTTTTTTCTTCTTTCCTTTATACCTGTTAGCACCTTTAGCACCTGAACTAGAAGCAACGAACTGAATGCTATTAGGCTTATTTTTCTTCATTGACTCCTCCTCTTGGGTGATTATTGCAATCAATTCATCCACTCCATAGTCATGCTTTTGAATGTTATATGAAGTCTTCATGATGTCAAACTGAGAAGGCAGAGATTCCCAGATGCGATAAATTAAAGTGTCTTCGCCAACTTCAACCTTGAGAGACTTCAGCTTATTATAGAAATGTACTAACTTCATAATGTGTTCACGTACACCGCTGACACCATCATATTTGGTCTTTTCAAATAAGGAAAGATATTGACTTTTCTGTGCCTTATCAAAAGTTGTGAATTTTTCACCGACTGCTTTCAGAAAAACACTGGCATCATCAAGATCTGGAATGCTCTGTCTAATAGATTTCTCCATGGTGAATTTAATCACCTTCAGGCACACTCTGTTAGAGTGTTCCCATTTCTCATGAGAAATTTGCTGAGCTTCAGAAGACTCATCTGTAAGAGGCGCAGGCCTCGTCGTCCTCAATGCTAAATCCAGATTACCAATGGTCAGGTAGAGATCTAATGATTCTTTCCAGTCCTCATAATTTGTTCCGTTTAGAGTTTTGACGGAATTAGGGAAGAAAACTGAACATCACAATAAGGAAAAAAAAAGTGATTTAAAAGTTCAGCTTAAAATAAATCCCTAAGCAAATTAGAATACATTATAACTTAAATTAATAAATCCTAGCACCGATAGGGTACCAAAAAACATTAACATAAGTCAAGAGAAATGCATTGTACAACAACAAATTATACTAATAACAACACACCGATAGGGTATAATTATCACTAATATAATGAATTAATATTTATTCATAAATTTACACAAATGCATCCACGATAGGTGAAATTACAATTATGTAAATTAATAGCATAAATCATGCTTTATTTCATATGATTTTAATTATCTTAAAATATGACAAACAAAATTCACATCATTATGCCCACGATAGATAGGTCATCACAATGCAAATTAACAGAAAAATCATATTGTAAGTAATAATTCAATATTCAAAAAATTTGAGAGTAATATGCTAAAATTAATTCGAAATTACATCTCAAAAATTAAATAAATTTCAAAATTATGAAATTTAAAAAAAATAAATTATTTATTTAATAATTTTAAGAAAAAAAAGGCATATTTTATCGGAGAGAGAGAGAGACGGTTTTGCGTTTCGAAAACGGAAACGGTTCCTACGCAGAACCAGCGCCGGCGGTGTTTCCGCCTTCTCTTCTGGAGCGCCGGCGAACCAGCGCCGACGGGATCTTGGTGAGGGGAAGCCCGCGCGGGACGGCGGTGGAGCAGGCGGCCCTAGAGGCGCCGAAAAGCCAAGATCCGACGGGATCTGGGACGATTCGAAGCGCGGCGGTGGAACTGCTCGAAGGCGACGGAGAGCCGCTGGAACAGGTGGCGCTGAAAGAGCCGAAGGCCCCAAGATCGGCAGGGATCTGGGCGGTCGACCGAAACGCGATCTCCACCGCGATTTGGGTGCGCGAGACGCGATCTCCGCCGCGATCTGGGCGCGCGAGACGCGATCTCCGCCGCGACGCAATCTGGGCGATCGGTGCGATCTCCGCCCCTCTCTGCTTCAGATCGGGACGCAACGGTCCGCTTGGAGCGCGCGCAGCCCAGTGGAACAGCGCGGAAGCGCGTTCTCCGCCGCGATCTGGGTGGGCGGGAGGCGATGCCCGCCGCTATCTGGGCGTCCATTCAAGACACTATCTCCGATCGTGCGGCGCGGCAGGGTCGGGACCACCGGGAGGTTCGCCGGTCCCGGCAGGCGACGCAGCTGCCGGCGGGCGACTCGACTGCCGCCGTGTAACCGCTCAGGTATCATTCGGTCTCTTTGCCTCTCTAAAAAACGCATGTATGTTAATGTTGAAAAATAGGGTTTGTTCAATTGACAACCATAAAATGTATTTAGTATGCTCTGATACCAATTGATGAAAGTATAAAGTAGTTTTTTTTTAATTACACTGTACTAGACACAAATTATAGTATGTCAATCATGCTATTGAATTGATAGAATGAGAATGAATGTGTACCTGAATTGGTATTTATATCCATGAACACTATTGAACAGAACTCTAAAGGTTCTTCTGGCTACCTTCTGAGGGATTATTGTAGAGAACAATTCTGGTTGGATTTCCCAACTCCTTCTTCAATTTCAGAAGGGCCTGCTTGTCCCGTGGGTTGCATAGTTCTGAGATTGCTCCAGTGAAAGCTAGGACTATGATTAGAAGAAAAATGTTTAAACGTGACATTTTTTATGAGATTTTCAATCGTTCTGAAAAATGCACGTGATTCGACGTGTATATATATAGGATTATTCTCGCGCATCTCTCCTTCAATTAATTCACGCTGTGGTCACAAGGTCTTACGAATATATTCGAAATCCGATGGACTTAGTCTCATGAATATAGTTCCAATTGCACAAAACTTATGGGCTAAGGTCTTCGGTTATAGCTGTACAAAACTTGCCCATAGGATTTAGATAATCTATGCATGAAGTGATCATGACTATGCTCGTATTCTTTCTATGGGTCAACAAATACTTTATATATATATACTTTTATTAGAATATATACAAGCAGTAACCATTTAATAACCAATTGCAAACTAAGTATCTATTCCTCCTGCCTAATGCCTATACTACCTGTACAAGATGTTAATTAATTGATTTAGTCCATATTTCCACACATGGCCATGAGACCACGAGAAATATGAAGCAACGTACTGCTTGAAGTACAAAATAATCAACTGTATGTGCTTGTTCCTTTTTTCCTTTTTTGAGAAATATCATGAGGTCATCTATGATTTGGTTCGTAAAATAAGTCGTGTCTAAGATTTAGAAACCCTTCTTAACTAAAGGGCGAGTTATATAGATAGAATTGTGTTACCCTTTCCATCTTTAATTTGTAGGTGGTTCATATATTTGTGATCATGTATGAGTTTCTTCCGGAATACCCGTCAATTGATTAGTATCGTACCCTGCTGTTTTCAAGAGTGTGGAGAGTAGTCCGCAAAATAATTGAATGGCAGTTCACCAAATGTCAATGTTTAGACGCTTATAATTAAGATCAACATCCAAAAAACTGATCGAGTTGGGTCTGCCAGTCTTAGGTCAGGAGTGGTATAGAATGCTCAGTTGCACAGATTAAATTCAACAAAGATGATTTGTTCTTCATAAAGGGTAGACAATCACCCATCTTGAGTGTGTAAAAAGACTACGTCCAAGTCCAACAAGGATGATTCCGAGAATGTACACCCACACGGTTCAAATTTTGACAGATAATCATACAACATATAACAAATTAATCAATTTAATTAAATTTAAAAAAATAAAACTAATCAATTTATGTTGCAAATTAGTAAATCATTTTTAAACAAATATTCCTGCCTTCCCGAATTGTCATCTATTTGTCTACCTACTACAATAATTAAATTCCGTTTCAAGTTGTGTAACTCCTCCGGTCCATTCAACATTTGCCTCGCGCGTTGATAATCAGCAGCAGAATTATTTCTAGTGTTCCAGTCTTCCAGATACACCAGAACATGGGAACCTAAATCACAGTATGAGCATTTATGTTTAATCCTGGGAGGGTGGTATATATTATTGTTTTTAATATTAACAAGACAATGAAAAAGAAATACTTAAACTAATATGAATTTAGTTAATATATATAATTTTTTTATTAGTAAGAAATCATTGTTTTCATATAATTTTCAAAAAGTGCGAAAGGGATCAGAAATTGGTGTAGAAACACCAAACCCCTCTTCAGTTGTGTTAAGTAGGCAAAATAGCCTACTGTCACAAAGCCTTGACAAGTAGTTTGTTACTCTTAAGTTCTAAAATGTGGAAGGTGCGATTTCTTCTTTCGTCACTTGTATTACAATCGTTTATTTTGTGCTGCTAACATTCTGGTTTAGTCAATAACAAAATTTTAAGGTTAAAGTTTTGGAAGGAATGAAATTTTGCCTAATCTACCCCAATATTATTTTGAGCTTTCAAATCTTCTGTTTCAATCCATATATACTTTCTAGATTTTAGAAGTTTGAAATCTTCCAAGAAAGTAATCAATTGATGCTTAATAATTTTTTATTAAAATATTTCTTTATAAATTATAGTAATTAATATCAATTGATATTGTTTCATATAAATAGGTGTCATTCCTAAGACTTAAATCTCAGCATCAAATTAGTGTCTCAATGTATTTCATTTAATAAATTTATTTTTATATCTTATATAATTCTTTAAATAAGTTAATATTTATTGATTGATTGCAATACAAGATTTTCATCTATCACTCCTAATGATAAAAAAACATAAGTGTTACTCTGCAATAAAAAAATTCTAAATAAGCACTAATATTGACTAATTAGTAATAATATATTTTGGATCGCTTCTTTATATACTTACATTTAATATACATACACATATAATTAAATGTATATTTTATATAGAAATATTTCATTTAAATTTTAATTATAAAATAAATAAATTCGTCAAACAGTCGTTCAATATTATATTATATGAAAATGAAAGTTAATGGTAATCAGTATATATAGATTGACTTTACAATATAAAACTCTAAAGTAGTTAATGTTCATGCATTGTTTTAAGGATGGAAGTTTTCGCAGTTAGTGTCTTAATTCATGTTTCAATCTATAAATAAATTTCATATTTATAAATAAATTTTATTATTTGATGAGTAATATAAAAAAATTCATCAAATGATATACATTTAATAATTGCTGCAGTTTTTAAGTTCATTGTTAGATCTCATAAACATAAGAATTATAAAATTAAATTTAAGAGTAATTGTGCTAATTATGTTATAATCCTTAAGTTTGGATGATATACGAATGATTTTTTAATTTAATAATAACAATTTATTTATTTAACACAGTTTATATTGGGTTATTCATTTTAAACTTAAGAAGACAGAAGATCCTCCTCTTATTTCCTAAATTATATCCTTTCTCGGTATGATGCGTTCAGCTATAAGAGTGCCACTGCAGCTTGGAAGCGGGGAACCACACAAGCAGTTGTTATGATCATAGGAAGAAACGTCAAATCTTTGCATGTTGCCACCCTGTGGAATCTCACCACAAAGATTATTGTAGCTAACATTGAAAAAGGTCAGATACTTGCGCGTTGCGAGTTCCTTAGGTAGCCTTCCATAGATACGGTTTAGCCTAAGATCCAAGGCGTACAAGTTGTCTGAGAGCTGCACTTTCTCCAAATCAAAACCAAGTTGGTTCTCCGCCAGATATATTTCCTGCGCCCTTTTATTGGACCCAAACAACATCGAGGCATCACCCTCCAGCAAGTTCCCACTCAAGTCCACCATGGTTAGGTCAAGATTCGCCAACGTCGCCGGAATCTTGCCGGTGAGTCGGTTTCCGGAGAGGCCCATGGCCTGCAAGTTCGAGAACGACCCGAACGAGTCAGGGATGGCGCCTGAGATCCGGTTGCCGCGGAGGGAGATTCCGACGAGGTAGGGGAGAGAGGAGAGGGAGGCAGGGAGCGTGCCAGAGAGGTTGTTGTAGGACAAGTTGATGAAGATGAGGGTTTTGATTTGAGACAAGAAATCGGGTACGTTGCCGGAGATACCGGTGTGGTGGATATCGATGTTGCGAAGGTTGATGAGTTTGGCCATGGTGGGAGGGAGTGGGCCCACGAGGTTGGGATCGTTGGAAATGGTTATATAATTCAAGTAAGGAAGGTTGGCGATGGATGGGGGTATTGGATAAGGTCCGGAGAGGTTAAGTTGGGGGAGTTGGAGGCCATTGACGCGGTATGTTTTGTTGTCAGTTTCGCATAGGACACCTTCCCAGGTTTTGCTGCAGCAGTCGGACTTTGGAATCCATGTGGAGAGACTCGTTGGGTTGCCCAACTCTTTCTTGAATTTGAGAAGAGCTTTCTTGTCTCCTTGGTTGCATAGTTCTGAGATTACTGCAGGTGTCAAGGCTAGGACTACTAATACCAAAATGGTTAAACCTGACATCTTTTCATGAGATTTTCAATCTGTGTGAAAAATGGACATGAATGAATCAATCTGTATATATATATACACATCTATTTGCATTGGCATAATCGGATAATTAGATAAGTTTAGAATAAAATATAAATAAAAAAGTAGAAATACATAGGAGTAAAAATTAATTAATCATCACTTTTTTAAAATAAGACATATTTAAAAATAAACGTAAAAGTCACTGGTCATCCATACTAGAAATAGCTCTATTATTGTTAATAAAGAATATAATAGAGTCTCAATTAAGTGTCAATAATAACATTAATGTCAACATCAACTTTAAATAATAAAATAATAAACTTACAAATAAAAAGAACACAAAAGATAAAAATTCTAAAACACTATTACCATAAGAATTGAAGATTTTTTGACTGCTCTTCAATGATATGAATAGTCAAAATAAAAAAAAATTTCAAACATTTTGTCCAAAAATCAGCTGATCTAATACCGAATGAATATACAGTTATTAGTTTATGATTTTTTGACTGCTCTTCAATGATATGAATAGTCAAAATAAAAAAAAAAGATTTCAAACATTTTGTCCAAAAATCAGCTGATCTGATACCGAATGAATATACAGTTATTAGTTTATGATTGTAAATCTATGTAAAAACAGAAATATTTTTTTTTTCTCTAAAAACAATATGTATTTCACTAACGTCTAAAGTAACTTCTCAACTTAATTTAAATAAAATATCAAATAAACTTCTCGTTTAAGTATTTTCTGCTTGAGTTTATATCTTGGGTAGGTAGTAGTCCACGTAAGGGGTCAAAAGGATAAGGACTGATTGATCCAAGTGGGTTTATTTTTTAAAAAAATTATCAGTATGGGTCTACTTTGAAAAATACTACCAGCATGGGTCTGTTTTGGGTGGTTGACTCGGTCAAACCTAAACTCCGAATTGCGGTTTCATTGTCACGTCAGCAAAGTGATTACGTGGAAGCCAACGTGGAAAAACGACTACGAAATCGCAAGTGGAAATTGCGGTTTGACTGGTCTTTGACCAGCACCGCCTTGTTGTCCAATGGATAAAAAAACACAGAAAATGATGTCTGTAAAACCGCAAGTCAGAGTTGCGGTTTTACTGGGCTTTAACCGACCCCCCTTTTACCCGACGGTTGCAAAAAATATACAAATTTCTACTCACATAAAACCGCAAGTCGCATCTGCGGTTTGAATTAAATATTATTTTTATCATAAACCGCAAGTGCGAACTGCGGTTTATGTTAAATATAATATTTAAATATCATCAAAGTGGTTATAGTTTAATGGTGAGAATTTCATGTTGTAGTTGTGGAGACCTAGGCTCGAATCCCAGCAGCCACACATAAAACCGCAAGTCGCATCTGCGGTTTGAGTTAAATATTATTTTTATCATAAACCGCAAGTGCGAACTGCGGTTTATGTTAAATATAATATTTAAATATCATCAAAGTGATTGTAGTTTAATTGATGTCGGATTTAAATCACATGGCTTACTTTTGCCGTTTATGATAAAAATAATATTTAATTCAAACCGCAGATGCGACTTGCGGTTTTATGTGAATAGAAATTTGTATTTTTTTTGCAACCGTCGGGTAAAAGGGGGGTCAGTTAAAGCCCAGTAAAACCGCAACTCTGATTTGCGGTTTTACAGGCATCGTTTTCTGTGTTTTTTTACCCATTGGATAACAAGGCGGTGTTGGTCAAAGACCAGTCAAACCGCAATTCCCACTTGCAGTTTCGTAGTCGTTTTTTCACGCTGGCTTCCACATAATCACTTTGCTGACGTGACAACGAAACCGCAATTCGAAGTTGCGGTTTAACAAAGTCAACCACCCAAAACAGACCCATACTGGTAATATTTTTCAAAGCAGACCCATACTGGTAATTTTTTTAAAAATAAACTCACTTGGGTCAATCGGCCAAGGATAAGATCATGCATACGCGCATGCACCCTCCAATGGGCTGTGTTATTAAATTTATGCCCTATTATGCTATGCTACACTTTTAGGTTCCAGTTGCACAAAAGTTGCCCTCAGGATTTATGTATCTGGATTTTCTATGGTTGCTTAATGATTAAAACAACATATAATTATAATTTTATAGTTAAAATTTTTAATATTTTATATTTTTTATTATTGTAGTTAAAATTTTATACGATGACTTAACAAATTTATTTCTAGGATTTAGATAAATAATCTACTCATGAAGTGACGGCCCTCAAACTTTTATTTTTATTAATTAGTAATAAAAAAGTTCAAAAAAATTTTGCTTAAATTAATGAGTTTAAAATACTGATCTATAATTATTTTATTCTATTTAATGATATTATTTTTAAAATATTTTTATTTAATTATAATTTTATTTTAAATTACTTTTTATTATATGTATCAAATCTCAATAAAAAATTTCAAAAATAATATTATTTTTTATGCGAGATAAGTAAAATTCAACGTGAATTCCTTCTTAATTAGTGTGAATTAATTAATATTTTTATTTACACATAAAATTTAAAATTATCTATTAATTTTATATTAATAATTAATTAGAAATTATTTTAAGAGGCGTGAGAATCTGAAGGAAAGAGGTGCAATCCTACAAGATGCCAACTGGCAGAAGAATCTGTACAACACTTATTTTTCAATGTAACGAAGTGGTATTACTTTAGAAACCATGTACTAAAAGTGGATGATTACAATTATTTAAAGGAATGTGATGAAAAGTGAAATTAGGATAACAATGAGTAGATACTCTAGTAGATTGATAGTAGTTGTCTTTAGAGCAGCTTTATTATTATTTAGTTTATTCTTTGCAAGTGGTTTAAGGGAGTCTAATATTTAATATATAAATAATTTTTATTTACCTAATTTAAATTACTTTTTTTAGTGATGTATTCTTAAAAAATTTACTTATTTAAGTTAAATAAGTCTTATATTTAACATAATTTTTGTTTATTTTGAAATTAAATAATCTTATTTATCGTGATATGTATGTAAGATATTTCAGATGATCTTTACTAAATGAGCCTCAATTGTTTATTAAAAAAATTATAATAAAAATATCCTTATATCTGTGTTAAAATACTTACGTGATAGGAATTTTAATCTCATTTGCATTATTGATGAATACCTATATATTCATACTGTGACATTCGTAATTTACTTATGGATTTCTGGTTTGCTCAGGTATGTAGATTTCTGGTTTGCTCACTGATTAGATAAGAATGCAAGTCATTTTACTAGTAGTCATAATTTATTTAACTATATATTCCATCAATCTTGTATCGTAGATTATGTTTCTAATTAATTGTTTATATATATAAGAAAGCAAAACAGCACTAATAGGTTTCCACTAAATTAATATATTTAAAACCATGTAGTTTTACAAAAATATTTATTAAAAATAAAAATGTTCCTGCTAAATTAATTATAGATGACGAAATACCCTCATAACTTCTTAATAGAGTCCTAAAAGATATCAAGTCCTAAATAGTAAATACAATACCGAATGGTTATACATTAGCATAGGTATTATTATTGTCATGACTTGCATTAATTAAACGCTACATTAATTAATTAAAATTATGAGTTGAAACACAAACATTTCCATCGATATTTTCCAAAGTGTATGTGTAAAGTGATGGCCAAGCACTTGTTATTACAAGAAGAAGACACATTAAATCTTTCCATATATGTTGTCATCCTGTATATAATATATCATCGCACAGATTATTGAAGGTCATGCTTGATTGCTTGTAGGCACCTCGAATGTCCTGTCGTCTTGAGGGTGTGGGGGCTGTATAGTCATATGGAATGAAGATAAAGAAATGAGTTAAATATTTTCAAAATTGGAGGTAAAGAGCACTTTAGATTTTAGTACAATCGAAATTTAAAATAAATATTAAAGCATTCGGAGGACATGAAGATTAAAGGAATTTTGGATTTCAGCATAACCTGAAAACACCAAATGAAAGGAGGACACAAACACTTCGGATTTCAGCATGATCAAAAACTAAAATGTAAGATGACATCATTCAAAGTGGGAAATAATGTCAATAATACAAGAGATTTCGACCTCGTCGAAAACCTTGTGTCCGTAATAAACTAATTAACCAAATTAATCACAAATTGATTAGTATAATTACTAATTAATGTTATTCCTAATAAAGTGAGTCAAGTAAACAAAATATCCGTTGGATAAAGATAGAGCACAGCAAATAAAGGTAATACCTAATTTAAACAAGTAATACCTATGAGGTAAGAACTCATACTTTTACTATAAATAACAAGTTATAAGGTACATGTCTATCATTGATTCATTAAGTTATCTTTACACTCTATTCCCCATAATTTATATACTTTCTCAATTGAGCGTTGGAGTCTTCTTTTGCAGGTTTTTCCCCATTGTAAACAAAGGACATCTTCGACTAGGCTTGGCAACGGGCCAGGGTAAGGATGGGTATGACATTCTCATCCTCATCCCCATTTCTGAAACTTATCTTTAACCCTGTCTCCATACCTGGTAATATGAGATTTATGATCCCCGTCGGGTATTGGGTATACCTGTAAAAAAATTATAATAATATTTTAGTAGAAAATAATATGTTTGAATAAAATGATATTAATTCAAAAGTTATCTAATAAATACAAATTTTTTAATTTTTTAATTAAATATCAAACTTTTCTCCTTTTTTTTAAGATAAATAAATATTTTAGTCATTAAAATAAGAGTGGGATAAGGAGGGTATGGGTATAGGGTAGGTATGTATATCCACATCCCTATCTCTGACTTAACAAATCGGATATTCCCCATAGCCGTACTCATGCCTGGTCAAACTAATTTTGGGGCGAGTTTGGGGATTACTCATGAGTAGGGGTTTGTTTGTCATCCCTATCTTTGACAGTTCATTGTGAATAGTACCCACGTACATTTCACCAAAAACATTTTGGCACCCACCATAGGGCACAAGTAAAACTAGATCCCACAACCAAGACTTAGAAGACATGGTTGTCACTAGATGTCATGGAGCTGCACCCCGCAACCAACCCCAAAATGATGAAGATACACCTCGACAACCAAAGGTTGTAAACTCGAATAGCACAATCGAAATCCTTAGGTTACTGAGACAAGAAATTGCAGAACTTTGATGTGAGAATGCTAGGTTCTGTAATTGCAGTTTCCGAGAAGACGAGATTAAAAGAAAGAAGAAACAAGAGAATCCCACGAGGGCCAATCAGCTGCCCTATCAAGTAGTGGACCCTCCATGGGACACTCTGCTAAATCATCCCATAACTAACCTTCAAAAGAAATACCCTCAAAGAACCCCCCAAAGAAATACCCTCAAAAGAAATACTTGCTCCATTCCAAACCATACCACCCTTTCACACTTGAAATTATGGATGTGCCTTTACTAGAAAGCTAGAAACATGTTACCTTGGAAAGATATGATTGAATCATAGACCCAAACGCCCATCTGGCCATTTTATGACGCAAGTGGCAATGTATACCAGAGATTAAGCCGTTTTGTGCAAAATTTTCCCTATGTCACTCAAAGGGAAAACTCTGAGTTGATTTATCCAACTCCCACCAAATTCCAACAGCAGTTTCCAGACACTGTCTATGCGATTTGGAACTCAATTAGCCATATCTCAGTCACTCAGCTTCACATCCCCAACTTTGGCCACTGTTAAGAAAGAAAAAATAAGCCTCTGCGAGACTTTATACACCGATTTGGCCAAGCTGGTTTGACCATCAAGAACCTTCAATTGATGTTACACTTCATACCTTCCTGGTTAATCTCCAACTAGGAGAATTTGCTACCAACCTAATTCATTTTTCACCATTAGACATGTATGAACTTCGACGAAGGGTCACACTTTTGATTGAGGTAGAAAAGTTAACTGTTTTTCAAAGAAAAACTTAGACCGAAATAACAGCTAATTCACAAAAGAACAAAGAAAAAGGTCATCTCAGCAAAAAAGAAGGATCAGTATTCGGATAGGCCTCCAAAAGGACTGAGATACACCCAATACACCTCTCTTAACACTAACAAAACTTGAGTTCTAGAACAAGCCTTGGCAATTGAACTACTGACCATGCGAAAAAAGGCACATTTGCTTGAGTGGCTGATACCAGCAAGCATTGCAAGTATCATAGGAATAAGGGTCACTCAACTGAGGAATGCACAACCTTCGAGACAAAATTGAAGACCTAATTAAGCAATGACATCTGAAAGATTTTGTCCACGGGACTAATGATCATTCCCAACCAACAAAACAAGGCTACTATCGGAGAGATTATTCTCGTTCTAGATATCGAGATAACTATCATTCGTAGAATGATAGATGTAGAAGTCAAAGTCATAGCAGGTCAAGAGAAAGAAAAGAGGAAAACTGAAGTAATGACAAGAAGATCATGAATACAATTGTTGGAGGTTTTGCAAGAGGAGGATCCACCTCTTCAGCAAGAAAAAGGCATGCTCGGATAGTTTGGTTTGTCACTTCAATTGCTTCGTATGCTTGACGAAGAATGCCAAGCATTACTTTCACAAATGAATACTTCCAAGCTATTGACCCCAAAAAGTATCATCCCATGGTGATCAGTGTAGAGATTGCCAACTGCATTGTGTGAAAGACATTAGTAGCTCAAGGAAGTTCAATATATGTTCTATATTAGAAAACTTTTAAGGAACTTGGGCCGTCAGAAGACCAACTGATTCCTTACAATGAATTGCTAATAGGATTCTCCAGGGAGAAAGTATCCACAAGAAATTGTATTGACTTATATACAAAGTTCAGATACGAAAACAAGTCCAGCAGTATTCGAATTCAATATATAGTCATACATGCTACCACCTTGTACAACATCTTTTTCGGATGATCCTCATTAAATAAGCTTGGATTCATATCCTCACTTAGCTATGAAGCTCCATTCTTATGAAAAGAAGATAATCACCATACATACAGACCAGCAGGCTGCAAGGGAATGTTACTTGGTCAGTCTAAAAGCACAAATATATGACAGCTAGCTAGATTCAAATAATGTTAACATAGCAGCATATGAAAGGGAGTCAAGTTTAGATCTAGATCCGTAAAGCGAGGAAGCAGATAAGGCCGAACCCAACGAAAAAGTTGAAGTTTTCCAACTTGGAAGAAAACCTGAACATGTGACATATGTAGGCTTTTCGGCCTACGGAAGCTTGAAGAAAGAGATAATTGAAGTCGTTAAGCATAACAATAATCTATTTGCATGGTCCACAACAGATATGCCTAGAATTAACCCATAATGTTTGTGCCATTAACTAGGTGTATGTAAGAAAGCTCGGCCTGTGGCCCCATAGAGAAGAAAAGTAGGAGAAGAAAGAGCAAAAGCTGCTAGGGAGGAGGTTGTCAAACTTGTCACTCCCAAATTTATCCGTGGTGGCCCAAACTTTGAAGAATATGACGTGATCTCTTCCATTGCTCCTGATTCTGAGAGGTGATCAATATAGGTATGTTTGGTCATAGTTTTTAAACCTTTTTCCGTTTGTTTCGATCTTTCCGTTCTCGTTAAAAAAATGAATTCCTTTGGAAATTCTAATTTCTTAAGTTCTTGTTAAAATTGGGATTTCTTTTAGGTTTTGAGAGACCTCTTCAAGTTGATTCTTCCATTTTTGTTTGAGTCAGCTTTTAAATAGAGAAATAGGTAAAGGAAGCTAAACCTTTGATTTTAATTTGGAAAGTTAAGATTTGAGGGTTTAGAAGTTAATTGATTTTGAGTGATTATGCTTTTGACTTTGATTGAGTATTTTATGAAATTGAGTGTTTTGTGTAATTGAGATTAAGTATATTTTTGGAAATGTTGTTCTTGAAATTATTGTTGAATGTATTGGTTGTTCTTTATAAATGTTGAGAAATTGATATTCTAGTGTTAATTTGGTGAAATTTATGATTTAAAATGTTACTTTTTGTAAAGATTTTGATTTGATGATATGTTGGAAATGTGATTGGATATTTTGAATAAACGGTTATGTATTGAGTGTTTCAAGAATTAACAAATCATTGCCAATAGATTATATTGTGATCCATGTTGTGGTAATGTGTGTGAAATGAGATACATGCTAATGAGATGCTATGTTGATATGATAAGTTGTTGAAATTGTGTTTGTGGATGATTGGTGATTTTAATTCATTAATAAGGACTATTAATGAATTGTGTAGTGGATTATTAAGAGGAAGTAATAGAGCCATTGAGGTGATACATTGAATTAGGGAGGTGGATAGGTTTAAGTGATCAGGTGCTAAGATCCTGTTTCAGGTGATGATGCAATGTTAAGGCCTTTGTCGGGTAATGATACACTAGTGTTAAGATCCTATTTCAGGCAATGATACACCATAAGATATACTCGGATAACAACATGATGTAGTATTAGGGCCTGTTTTGGGTGATGATACACAAGCATCAGTTGGTTATTTAATAAGTATGCTCAGACTTCAACTGGTTATCAGATGGGTCATATAGATGCAAGATACTAGTGTAGGGAAAGCCAGATGAGTCGCTACCTTTATATCTAAATTCAATGTAGTGAGTCTTTGCAGAATCGTAAGTTGGATGTTGTTAATGCATAAGCTCAAACTTCAGCTTACTTTTGCATTTATGTATATTTTGTATGACTGTGATGATCGTGCTTTGCACAGGAGTAGATATCAGTGATGATGGTGGAGATAAGAATTAACAGGGTTAGTGGAGGATCAGAGGCAGTAGCGAAAGTTACTTATTTTGTAATGGAATTAGTTTAAGTTTAATGTATGTGTGTGTGTATGTGTGTATATATGTATGTATGTATGTATACATAGTTAGAATCTTTCAAGAAGGTTGAGAGTATGAATTAATTAAGATTGTAAGCTATGTTTTAAGTATATTATAATTATTGAAGATATGCAAGTGTGAGTTATGTAATAGTTATGGTTTAACGAATAAATGACATGTTATACATCTGCGTGATGTGAGTTATGTATTGATTATGTTTTGACTGAGAAAGAGCATGTAATGTATGTCTGAAGATAATATGTTAGGTATTAGATAAGTGAAATAGAGTATTGTTTATATATGATTAGATTGCATTGAGCATGTTTGAGTAATTATGCACTAGAGGTTCTGCCATCTACAGCTACCCTGAGTTTTGTCAGGGGACGAGCTTAGTTAGGCGAGCTATTTTTATATGTATTCTATTATATTTTGTTTTAAATTTTGACAAAATATAGATGTTTATGATGTTAGATTTACTGTGTTGTGCTGAAAATTTTATTCTATAACAGTTTGAGTTATAAATTGCAATAGACAAGAATTAGATTGTAGAATAATTGATGTAGATAATATTAAAATTTAGGATGTTAAACACAAACTTCCAAACTCATGTGGATTTTGGACTTTTTTTGTTTTTAAGAATCAGGATTGTAACAAAATTGAGTTTGATCAGCGAAACCGGCAGACTTTGTGAACTAAGTCCGTGAGCTCATGGGCTAAGTCCGTGACCCGTTTGAAAGGAAAAATTTGTCATTTTGATTATTACTTTGTGTTAGTATTGTGATTTTTTTATTATAAATTATAATATTTTATCTTTAATATTGAAAATATTTATTATGTTATATTATTATCAATAATGATATAATTTTTAGTATTATATATTATAATTTAGTAAATAATAATTTTTTTAAAATTATTTTTAAAAAATATAAATGTATATGCGGATCCATGGACAGATCTATTAAATTTACAGATTTTGCATCTTAAATACAAACTCTTTAAAAAAAATTATTTATTTTAAAACTTATCTAACTATATAAAATGCGAATTTAAGTTATTCTGTCCAGATAAACTCGTATTCCCACCTACTAACTGCTATCGAAGCCGACAACTATTAGTGCCATTACAATTTCTTTATAAGATTAAAGCATTATTATTAATCTGAGCCTAAGATAGGTCTCATCATAAACAGTTGGTCCATAGCAGTGCAAGTATGTATTCTGGCTGGTTGGGGTTTGGAGTATCTGGATTACTAGAAACCAGATAATTTTTTATAAATTACTAGGGAACTTAGTCGATATAGTTATGTCTATAAAGGTATTATCGTAACAATGGCTATCGTACTCCTTTGGTTTCAATAGGAGGTGTAGGTTTTCGGATTGGTATACCAATCCCAGATTATATTTGTTAAATATGACATAGGGGAATAGTTTATGATATGCTCCAATAGAATATAAAGAATAAACAATCTATGTTGTATCCTAAGAAACAATTTGTTTCTTCAATAAATAAATGATTTAGCTTTAAAAAAAAAAAAAAAAAAAGTTGGTCCATAGTACAGTTTGGTCTCATCATAAACTATAGTTCACCGCAGCCGACCACAAGGATCACATTTTCCTCGTTGCTGTTGACGATAATCAAATGGTCCCTACCACCCACCAAGCTTAGCTTCCGTTTTCGGTTTTCACATTCAAAATATCAACACCAATGGATTGCTCGATCCATAAATCACACTATCTAGCCTCTTGCTATCAATGCCTTTTCCCACCACAAATTCGACCATAAAAAATTCCTTTCCAATTCCATTAGTTATATATTAAGTTTAATTAGTATATGTGGATGATGAACTTCAGTATAAAGATTATAATTTTTTATTTATAATTAATTTATTAACTTTATCATTTAATACTTAAAAAATAATATAATTAAGAATTATAATTGAAAGTTAGTAAACTTTTTTATACTCTATCTATGCATACTAATTCAATTCTATATGTTTTCTCATAACTCACCTCTTTTTTAAATAACAATTAAAAATCACAAAAATTTACAATTAGAAAGTAATATTTATGATTTTAATTGTCTAAAATGCGTATATGCATTTTAGAAAATAAATTATAATAATAAGAGTTAATTAAAAAATATATGTTTAAGGTTTATTAAAATAAAATATATATTATAAAATTTAAAATTAATTATAATTTATTATTAATACACTTTATTTTTTAAAATGAATTATCCACGAAGTCTATGTTTGGTTACGTGTAAAATTACTGATGTAAGAAAAAATATGAAAAAAAAAACCCTTCTTCTAATTCGGTATCAAATAAAAGTAATTAAATAAAAAAGAGTAATTATTTTCTTTATTAATAACGAAATATCTTCAAATAAGTGGATTTCACCTATTTTTTTCACTCAAAATAAATATAAAACAAAAAAAGAGTAATTAAATAAAATTAGTATTTTTAAAATTATCCTTATTTTGATTACAATGTAATTAATATATAAGTAATTGTGTAATTAAAATAATTTTTAAATTATAAATTTTCTTTTTTTTCATATAATCTGTTCTCAGCTAAACAAATCTAATCTTACTAATATTTTAATCTTTTCTTTTTCTTTTTATTGATCATACTTTATTTTTTTCTAGAGCTTAAATGTTTGTTTGCTAATAGTTTTATAAAATTGTTTTTAGTATTTGTATTTAAAAATTAAAAACTCATTTGGTTAATTTTTAAAATAGTTTTGTTTTTTAGTTTTTTATTTTAGTTTTGAAAACTAAAAAATACAATAAGAATATGTTATTTTTTTGTTTTTTATTAATAGTATTTTAGTAAATATGAGTAAGCCGTGTTTTTTTCATTTTTACATCTTCAAAATAGTTTTCAAATAACACTTATCAAACAAGTTTAAAAACTATTTTTAAAAAAATATTTTCAAAAACTAAAAAATAAAAAAAAAATCTAAGTGTTTGTATTAAGAATAATTTTATAAAACTGTTTTCAATATTCTAGTATTTAAAAACTAAAAAATTCATTTGTGTAGTGTTTTTTCTTAAACCAATTTTCGAAAACAGTTCTGATTTTTTAACTTTTAAAAACAAAAAAATAAGAAGAGCTATAAGTAGTTTTGATTTTCAGTTTTCTATTTTTATTTTGAAAACTCAAAATACAATAATAATATGTTATTTTTTACTTTTGATTATGACATTTTCATAAATCTGAGCACATTTTTTTTCTTTCCACATCTTCAAATAAGTTTTTTCATTTTCATGTCTTTAAAACGGTTTTCAAATAATACTTAGCAAATAAGTTTTTTTTTCTTCTTCTAAAAAATAGGCTTTTAAAACTATTTTTAATTTTTTTTTTTAAATCTAAAAAACAAAATCAAATCAATTAAGTTCTAACTTGTTTGACAACAATTTTATAAAACTGTTTTCACTGTTTTAATATTTAAAAACTCATTTAGTTAATGTTTCTTAAAAAAGTTTTGATTTTTTTAGTTTTTAAAATCTAAAAACAGAAATAACTATAAATAATTTTACTTCTCAATTTTCTATATTTATTTTGAAAACTCTAAATATAATAAAAATATGTTATTTTTTTCTCATTAATAGAATTTCAGTAATATAAACAAATCTTTTTATTTTTTAATTTTCAAAACAATTTTTAAATAAAGCTCATTAAATAATTTTTTTTCTTCTTCAAAAAACATTTTTTTAAAACTATTTTTTCAGTCTTGTCTTAATTTTTAACAGCTGCTGCCTTTTTTCTTCACGTGCCTCAAGCTAAATTATGATTTGGTACAGTGGTACTCGCTCTGTTGTCATTGGCCCACCTTCCTCACGTGCCTTTTGTCGTAATGCCCACTGTATTTTTCCGGTGATTATGTCAAATATGGAGGACCCAGAATGGAGACTTAAATTTGTCATTTGTGATATAGAGAAAAACAAATATTCAGTGTCAACTTTAAATAAATTCAGAGATCAATTGACGACTGAATATTACTCTCTGGAATTTTATTGTTAATTAGGAATCAATGATTCCAAGCAACTTATCTATGCTGTTGATTTTTTCTAAATTATGCTGGTAACTGGAATTTTATTGTTAATTAGTAAAACCATTCTATTTTCGTTAATTTTTTCTTTCATCTACACTATGTTGTGAAAAACCCCTTTCAATTGCACCACCGGAAACTGATATCCATCTATTAAGAGATTGTCCTGTTGCTAAATATCTGTCGAATATGCTTCTGCCATCTTCCCTGCTTTGTTATTTATAACTGTGATCTATCTTCTTGGATTATATCTAATTTGAAAACTCAGCGACAAAATGTTACTATTGTTGGTAGCTGGTCTATTCTTTTGTGTTTTTTTGTGACTTTATAGCATATATGGTAGGGCAGGAATGATTTTTTTTTTTTTTTTCAAGATATTCAGTTCAATCATAATGTTTTTGATTGTGAAAATTCGAACAATATTAGCTGACATTAATAAAGTAAAAAATCATATGTTTCCTCATAAGAATAAATTGTATTGTTGGATTGATATCATATAGTGTTCTCCTTTTTGTTATGAGTCAAACGGAATATAGACGGCTATGTTATTCACGGTGGAAAAGCTGCTGCTTGTCGAGGAGTACTGCGTACGCATGCTGGTGATTGCTAGGAGAAAGGTTTGCAACATGTTTGTCTGGAAAGTGATTCAAGATTGGTTGTCTAATTGGTCTCCCATAAAAAATACATTGCTAGTCACTATGGTACTATTATTAATAGTATTCAACATCTTCTTAGCTTACCAAGGCACAATAGATGGGTCATGAGCACCTTGAGGTATTGTATGGTTTGATCATTCTCCCATGCTTGTCTTGTGTTCCTAAGGAGATATACTATTGGCATGTCTTTCCTAAGGAAAACTTCAACGTAATTTTCTTTTACTTAACCAAAAAGAAAATTATTCCAGTCTAGAACGAGCACAAATTCCAGCCTAGTTAATTAATTTTTGATAAACCGAAAATGAAATACATTGAATCAAAAGCGTGACATGTAAAATTACGTGACACTTGGTTAAATTGAAAGTAAAGTTGCTCAACGAGAAGAGACACAAGAGTTTCTCTTATTCTTAAACTCTTTATCTAAGCGTGAGCGAAGAGAGGTCTAGAAACGTTTGCAGGGTGGAAGAGGAGAGCCACACAAGCACTTGTTATTTGCATAGGCAGCGGCATCAAATGTTTGCAACATACCACCCTGTGGAATTGGACCACACAAATTATTAAAACTGACATTGAACCAGGTGAGCTTCAGCAACGTTAGTTCCTTAGGCAGCGTGCCGTATATACCATTGTTAGCGATTTCAAATCCCTCCACGGTCTTTGGCACACGTACTTTTCCCAAATCGAAAACAAACTTGTTGTTGGAGAGATAAATTTGGCGCGTGCGTTTCCCGAACAAAAAGGATGCGTCACCCTGGAACATGTTATCATGTAAGTGCAGGGTGACGAGGTTGAGGTTGGCGAGGGAGGGCGGAATCTTGCCGGTGAGACGGTTGGCGGAGAGTGTAAACGTATCAAAGGGCTTGGGGAAGGAGCCGTAGGAGTCGGGAATGGTGCCGGTGAGTTGGTTGCCGTCGAAGGAGAATCCGGTGAGTTTTGGGAGGGAAGGGAGCCAGACAGGGAGGGTGCCAGTGAGTTTGCTGTTGGTGATCTTGAGGTATTCGAGGGTTTTGATTTGGGACAAGAAATCGGGTATGGGACCTGAGATGTTGGTGTCTGTGATGTAGAGATTCTCCAGTTTGAGTTCGGCGAGGGTGGGGGGTAGTGGGCCAACGATGTTGTCCATGAAGGTGATGTAGAAGTATTGTAGATTAACAAGGTTACTGACGGAGGGGGGAACAGGAACCGGTTTGGGAAGATTAAGTTCGTTCAAGTCGAGGCTGTTGACGCGGTACCCTTGGGACTTGGTGCCGCATGTCACACCAAACCAGCCGTTGCAGCAATCACTTCTTGGCTTCCATGAGGAGAGGCTCGTTGGGTTCCCAAGTTCTTTCTTTATTTGAAGGAGGGCTTTTTTGTCTTGTTGGTTGCATTGTTCTGAGAACGCTTGAGCGGTACTCAATAATACAATATTAAGAAAGATGATGGTAATGCTTAAGTGACACATTTTTGCAGGGATAAGATGAGAGTGCTGGACTCAATAAATACTGCGACACGCGCCACTTAGAAGTGACCGGGAAACCGGCAAGGTATGAATCCTATGATGATGGTGCTACTAACACTCAATATAATTGGTTTCTCTTAAGATCAATTTATACTTAATTTTATTCTAATATATGGTTTTTCTAAGATTAATTATTAAAAAATTTTTTTAGTGATTTCTTAAGTAATTTATACTTAATTTTATTTTAATAGAAAAAATTATAAATAACTTAAAAATATTTACAATTTTTTTATTTTTTTAGTTGCGTAAGAAATATTTTTTTAATTATAACCACCGACAAAGCAACTTAAATTTTTATGTAAAATTTTTCAAAAAAAGAGAGTTACTTTAAATTATTTATTTATTTTTAAGAAATTCATTTGTTTTTTAATTAAACATTAAATCTAAAATATTTATTAAAATCTTAAAATTATTATTATTTTTACTCGTTAAAACTAATGTCATTCGTAAGTGTCATTCTTAGTTTTTATTCTATCTAAACGTTTCTCCAATAGCTATACAATTTTGTGCATATAAATTAATTACCAATACTCACAGCGGTAGTATGATTCCGAAGTGAATATTTCTCACATCTTATAATAACTATATATGGTAATCAAACTTCGTAGGAAGCACACGCAATCATTTGAAAAACTATTAATTTAACGTTATAATCAAATCCATGTGAAGAAACTCATACCATGGTTTTGAAAACAGTGTTTTACTCATCTTGTCTAATTAAATTCTACATTACATCTTTATATTAAATATATTTTTTATAAATATAATATTAATATATACTAAAATAAAATATAATAAATATTTATATCATTAATAAAGATTATCGCATAGATGTGACTCAAATATATTTATAGAACTACCACCAATATTTTATTCTAATTTGAAAACCTTTATAAAATCGTTTTTAAGGTTAAAGTTATGTTTGAAAGTATTAACACTCCACAGTACCTATTAAAAATAGTAATTTTAATTTAATTATGTAAAATTATATAATTTTACAAATGTTTATTTTATTCCTAAGAAAGAAATATATATTTTTTATTTTTTTCAAAGTTTCTTATACAAGGATTTAAGTTAGCTATTGTCTAGTTATTAAATCCCTACTACCTTAATAATGTTAAAAGATAAAAATTGCTATTCAAATAACATTATTGGTTGTTTGTTTTTGTGGATAATTTAATTTTTATAAATTTTATAAACTAAAAATTATTTATTTTACTCCTTATACAAAGTTTATGATAGCATATGGCTATTCTATAAACTTTTAAGATCTAGACATTAAAAGGTAGTAGTATTGCTACTCAATGAATGTGTAGTTTGATTTATTGTAGTTTATTTGTAAGAGACTTGATAGCTTAAATTCATAACTTTTTTCATTATTTTTAACAGGTATTTATGTGATTATTCTTAGTATGTCTCTACAGTTTTGTAGCATGTATCAAATAAAAATTTGCTTAAAGTCAATGAAAAATTTACCATTGAGTTGAACAGAATGAGACAGTCCATGAACTATGGAGTTTTACCTACAGTTATAAATGTATGACTTTTAAGTCAATATACAGTTGTAGCTAAAAGTTAGTGACATTTAGCTTCAGTTGGAAGATGTAAGTATAAGTTTATGGCTTTTATCTATAGGAAATTTTAATGATAGGAAAATCTTATAATAACATATCATTACTTAGTCAAAATTTACTATACCTTTGCTTATAGATTTTGAACTTTTAGTAACAATAGTTGCCGGTAGGCAGATGTAATTTTTCTTGTATGTTTTCCATTATCATTTAAGTAAAAAACTATATTTAAAATCTTAACTATTAAACTAGACGTATACAATCATATTTTGTAAAAAAAAAAATCGTTATGTTAAAAAAGGACTAAAAAAACTGTTAAACACATTAAACAAAATATATTATATCTAAATCCGAAAGATAAAAGAAGAAAAACAAAGCCTAATCAATCCTATTCTAGTACAGAAAAACAACTATCTAACTAGAGAAAAAAAATTGTACGAAATTTACTAAATCAATTATTATATCCAAAATTAAAAGAAATAAAAAATTTGGCTAGCTCTGGAATCCAAACTTACTTGAGTTTTCTTATAAACCAAAACCGTACGTAAAATTGATGGCTTCTTCCAATTTTGCGTATTTGACAAAAAAATGTTATCTTTTTATGATTAATGACAATAAATCTCACACAAATGAATAAACTATGTAATAAAAATGTATGTTTACATTAATGTATTTATTATCGTAGTCCTATTCAACATAAAAGCAACTATAGAATTAAACAAAAGACCTGTGGGAATGAAAATAGTAACAAGAAGTGATAAAAATGTTGCCCACGGAGGACCAATTCCTTGAAATTAAGTTTTGTCAAGAGTGATTCTCTTATTTTCTATTTTTATTTTCCTTGCTCCTTTTCCCAAAAATCTCTTTTCCCTCTCTTAAAATGTCTCTTCTCCCTTTACTTCTAAAAATTCTTTCCTCTGGTTTATTCTTAAAAGTTTTCCTTTTCTCTTTACTTCTAAAAAATTTCCTCCTCTTATATTATGTCACTAGGTTCATATTTAAAGACCAATAAATCAATAACAACTTTTTAATAATATCAGCTCTACTAGTCTCTTTGACTCATTATTTCCTATTTTTATGTACTAATATTTTATCTCTTGTTAACAACTAACTTTGTTTAGAACGATTCTTCTTTGTAAAGGCAACATTTTCTACCATTTTATTAGTTATTATTTTAAACTAAAAGAAAAGTTAAATTTGTTATTCACAAGGATCACTATTTATATAACAAATATTTTATCTAAACTATAATAATCATCTCACAAAAATAAACTCATACTATTTTAATTTGACTATAAAATTCTATCTTATTATTTTAACATCTAAACTAATTTTATTTTTTTTTAAATTTGAATGAATTTTTATTTTAATAATTTTTATTTAACTTAAATAATAATTTAATATTATTATTTACTAACTAACTAAATTGCTTATCCAATGTTACAAAAATAAAGAGGCTGTTGCAAAATAGATTACTTCCCCAAATGGATTTCTGAATATGTATAATAAATAGATTATGTAAGTAAATAATAGAGAGTGAATTATTTAAGAAATTAAATTATAATAATTTTAATTTAGTCACTATTTAGTATGTTATTAACATTATTATTAACAAAACTAAGAAAGAAGAATAACTTATGTAACAGGAAATAATTATAAAAAACTAATGAAAAAAAAATCCTTCAAAAGGATCATCTAACTGGCACCTATATAATGACTCATAGACACATTTTATACTTATATTTAACTATTCAATATTTAATAAAATTCTTGACTTAAAAAAAATCATCAACAATATAATATCTAAATCATACTTTACTATATATTTTTATGAGTTTAATTGATATACATTCAATCACAACCTTTCATTTATAACAAATTTGTTGACTTTACTCATTACTATTTTAAAAGTTACATAAATGAAAAATAATGATTAAATGTCACAGTAAAAATCTTTTAGACTAATGTGTATACCAATTAAACTCTATTTTTATTGATTTGAAAAAATCGATTTTGAATTTATATATTTGATAAAATTAAAATGTTTTGAAATGACAAATTTTGAAATTTTTAGTATAAAAATAAGTTAAAAATAAGATTATTATCATTTTATTTTTTAGTGCAAAATTATGTAAAAGTTTACTTAAAATTAATTTGAAATCATAATCAATTTACCTTCTTAAAACCGCCTTCACACATTCAATCATTATCATTATTCGGAGCAATCTTGGAGATGCAATAGTAACAATAAATTACAGAGAGCAATTGACTATTAATCTTATCTTTTTAAGACCAAAATTATATTCTAGACTCTAGGGAGCATTAATAAAATTGAGGACAATGATAAACATACCACCGTTTATAGTGATATCATCGATAGACACCTATCTATATGGCAGATTTAATATATTTTATTTGAAATTCAAAGATGATAAGGTAAAAATCAAAAATAACATTTATCATTTTAACTCCTTTGTTTCTGTAAATTGAAAATGAAAATCTTTCACTCTTATCTCCCTCGTCGAAGTTTGCCGTTTCTCCCTTGTCTATCCCTTTAAAAGTTAGCTTCTTGTTCCTCCTAACTACATGTTATGAGGAGTTAACCACTTTTTTGTTCGGTATCAACCACTTAATAAAGACTCTAAAATTTTCAACAATTTTTTCGTTGTTGACCCAAATAATTTTAGACACCATGCTTTCTTAATTAAACTAAGTATAGTTGAGTGGTAAACAAGATGTGACTTCCGTGTGGACAAAAGTTTCTTAAAACTGTAGTTAACCACATGTTATTAGGAGTTAACCACTTATTCTATACAAGATTAATCACTTAATAGTGACTCTACAATTTCCAAGAATTTTGTCCTTATAGACCCAAATAATTTTAGACACCATATTTTCTTAAGTGAACTAAGTATAGTTGAGTAGTAAGCAAAGTGGGTCTCCCGTGTGGACAATTTTCAGAAAACTGTAGTTGACCACATGTTGTGCTGAGTTAACCACTAATTTTGTTCAGGATTAACCTTAACAGTGACTCTGAAATTTCCAAGAATTTTTTCCTTGTTGGCCCAAATAATTTTAGACACCTTGTTTTCTTAAGTGAAATAAGTATAGTTGAGTGGTAAGCAAGGTGGGTGCCTCATGTGGAGAAAATTTTCAGAAAACTATAGTTAACCTCATGTTGTGAAAAGTTAACCAGTTATTTTGTTTGGGATTAACCACTTAACAATGACTTTGAAATTTCCAAGAATTTTGTCTTTGTTTGTCCAAATAATTTTAAACACCATGTTTTTTAAAGCGAATTAAGTATAATTGAGTGTTAAGTAAGGTAGGTGCTTCGTGTGGAGAAAATTTTCAGAAAATTGTTGTTAACCACATGTTATTAGGAGTTAAACACTTATTTTGTACAAGATTAACCACTTAACAATGACTCTGAAATTTTCATGAATTTTTTCCTTATTAGCCTAAATAATTTTAGACACTATGTTTTCATAAGTTAACTAAGTATAGTTGAGTGGTAAGCAAGGTAGGTGCAACATGTGGAGAAGCTTTTTAGAAAACTGTAGTTAATCACATGTTATGAGGAGATAACCACTTAATTTGTTCAGGATTAACCACTTAACAATGACTTTGAAATTTTCAAGAATTTTGTCCTTGTTGGCCCAAATAATTTTAGACACCATGTTTTCTTAAGTGAACTACGTATAGTTGAGTAGTAAGCAAGGTGGGTGCCCCAGGTGGAGAAAATTTTCAGAAAATTGTAGTTAACCACTTGTTTTGTTCAAGATTAATCACTTAACAGTGACTCTGAAATTTCCAACAATGTTGTCATTGTTGACCCAAATAATTTTAGACACCATGTTTTCTTAAGTGGACTAAGTATAGTTGAGTGGTAAGTAAGGTGGGTGCCCCGGTGGAGAAAATTTTCGGAAAATTGTAGTTAATCCCATGTTATTAGGAGTTAACCACTTATTTGTTTCAGGATTAACCACTTAACATTGACTGAAATTTCCTAGAATTTTGTCCTTGTTAGTCCAGATAATTTTAGACACCATGTTTTCTTAAGTGAACTAAGTATAGTGCAGTGGTAAGCAAGGTGGGTGTAAAGTGATTTAGCCCCTGTGAAGAAAATTTTCAGAAAATTCTAGTTAACCACATGTTATGCAGAGTTAACTACTTATTTTGTGCATGATTAACCACTTAAGAGTGACTTTGAAGTTTCCAAGAACTTTGTCCTTATTGGCCCAAATAATTTTAGACACAATTTTTCTTAAGTGAACTAAGTATAATTGAGTGATAAGCATGATGGGTGGAAAGTGATTTGGCCTCATGTGGAGAAAATTTTCAAAAAAGTGTAGCTAACCAAATGTTATGAAGAGTTAACCACTTATTTTGTTCAATATTAACCACTTAATAGTGATTTTGAAATTTCTAAGAATTTGTCTTTGTCGGCCCAAATAATTTTAGATACCATGTTTTGTAAGTATAGTTGAGTGGTAAACAAGTTCATTGAAAGTGATTTGGTACCGTGTGGGGAAAATTTTCAAGAAACTGTAGTTAATCACATGATATATGGAGTTCAGAATTAACCACTCAATAATGACTCTGAAATTTTCAAGAAAAAACAAACTTTTGCCATAATAAAACAGTGAAAAAAGAAGAACTTTGGTGCCTTATTTAAGATGAAGAAGTAAAATGACGAGTTGGACGGAGCACATAAGAGTGAACGATTTTTGTTTTTTATTTACAGAAACAAAAAAAGTAAAATGATAAATATTATTTTAGGTTTTTATCTTTTAATTTTCTTTTTTACTTTAATTTTTATGTTTTTAAATTTTAAAATAAAATACATTAAATTTATCACGTAAACAAGTATTTATCGGCGGATGACTCTAAAACGGTGGTATGGTTATCATTTTCCTAAACTTTATGTTAGAGTGGAGTCATTGATTCCACATGTCAAATATCATTCCACATGTCAATTATCATTAGATTTGGCGTGAGTATGTGTGTAGCGAATAGTGTTTAGGACATGGTGTGGTTCACAGCTCACTTTCCACACAGCTGTTACCTCTTGTTCTTCATGGAGCCCACACTAAATTATGATGTTGGTACTTTCTCGTTGCAGGTTGTACCTGGCTACCTCCTTATATTTCACATCTTCGACGTAATCCGGTTGTGACATAAAAAAAATAATTATTCAGTGTCAAATTATAATAAATGCCGGTGAGCTTTTTGCTGTTCATGAAGGATGATTCTTTCGTTTAATTGATTGATTTAATTTAATTTTTAATTTTTAATTTTTAAAATGAATTTTCAAAAACTATTTTTAAAAAAGAAAAAAAAATATTTAATGAGTGTTATTTAAAAATTATTTTAAAAATATATAAATAAAAAAATATTTATATTTATTACATTTCATTAATAAAAAAATATATTTTATTTTATTTTAAGTTTTCAAAACAAAACTAAAAAATAAAATTACTTTTAAATGTGATTGTTTTTAGTTTTTAAAAAATAAAAAATTAATCATTTTTAAAAATTATTTTGAAAAAAAGTTTTAATTTTTTAATTTTTAAGAGCTAAAACATAAAAAAAACTAAAATTAGTTTTATTTTTCAATTTTTATTTTTATTTTAAAATCTAAAATACAGTTAAAATATATTATTTTTTATTTTTTATTATAAAATTTTAATAAATATAAATAATTTCTTTTTTATTTTCACATATTTAAAACAATTTTAAAATAACATTTATAAAACAAATTTATTTTTCTTTCCTTTTCAAAAACAATTTTTAAAATCATAATTCAAAACTTTTTCAAAAATTAAAAAACAAAACCCAATCTTTCAAACATTAGGAAAATCATCCCTTCATCAAATGAAAACGCGATGCATTCAATCACACGGTGTTACATTGTACATACACAATTAGGTGACACCTTAAATAGATAGCAATTAACAAAGTAGCTTAAAATCAACTTGACGGGGACACAGAATAGTTTCTCTTATTCTTAAACTCTTTATCTAAGCGTAAGCGAAGAGAGGTCTAGAAACGTTTGCAGGGTGGAAGAGGAGAGCCACACAAGCACTTGTTATTTGCATAGGCAGCGGCATCAAATGTTTGCAACATACCACCCTGTGGAATTGGACCACACAAATTATTAAAACTGACATTGAACCAGGTGAGCTTCAGCAACGTTAGTTCCTTAGGCAGCGTGCCGTATATACCATTGTTAGCGATTTCAAATCCCTCCACGGTCTTTGGCACACGTACTTTTCCCAAATCGAAAACAAACTTGTTGTTGGAGAGATAAATTTGGCGCGTGCGTTTCCCGAACAAAAAGGATGCGTCACCCTGGAACATGTTATCATGTAAGTGCAGGGTGACGAGGTTGAGGTTGGCGAGGGAGGGCGGAATCTTGCCGGTGAGACGGTTGGCAGAGAGTGTAAGCGTATCGAAGCCCTTGGGGAAGGAGCCGAAGGAGTCCGGGATGGTGCCGGTGAGTTGGTTGCCGTCGAAGGAGATTCCGGTGAGGATGGGGAGGGAAGGGAGCCAGGCAGGGAGGGTGCCGGTGAGTTTGCTGTCGGAGATCTTGAGGTATTCGAGGGTTTTGATTTGGGACAAGAAATCGGGTATGGGACCTGAGATATTGGTTTGACCGATATAGAGATTATGAAGCTTGAGTTTGGTGAGGGAAGGGGGTAGTGGGCCAACGATGTTGGGGTTGTCGGTGATGAACAGATATTGGAGGTAAGGAAGGTTAGTGATGGAGAGGGGAATAGGAACGGGTTTGGGGAGGTCAAGTTCGTCGAAGCTGAGGCTGTTTATGCGGTATGCTTGGGACTTGGTGCCGCATGTCACACCTACCCAGCCCACGCAGCAGTCGGTTTTTTGCTTCCATGAAGAGAGGCTCCTTGGCTTCCCAAGTTCTTTCTTTATTTGAAGCAGGACTTTTTTATCTTCTGGGTTACATTGCTCTGACACTGCGGCTGCTGCACTGTATAACAAGACACTGAGAAAGATGCTAATGCTAAAATAAGTCATCTTTGCAGGGATGAGAACTAGAGTCGTGGACTCAAGGATTTATAACATTGTAAGTATGACAATGCTAATGCTCAAGTCAATTCATTGTACAATGTGACCTTATGGCCTTCAATAATTTGAAGGGGACAATTCATGATCTGAATTAGGCCAGCATGTTTAACATGTGCTTAATAACTATCACATTTAATCCAACCATCTAACAATAGAAACAACTATTTATTCAATGACATTTCGCTAATAAGTCACTAAACATGAAAATCTCTCTCATTCTCATGTTTTATTTTTTATGCTTTATCCTTTTTTTTATCATAATTGATACTTTAAAATTTTAAAAATATATATGTTACAAAAAAAAATTAAAAATATACTCTTATTGAATGTATTTTAAATAAATGCATGTTAATTTAAATTTAATAAAATTTAATTCAATTAATATATCTTAATTTATATGTATCAACCTCAAGCATTAAAAATAGAAGGAAAAAGTAATATTTATTGTTAATAAGAAGTTAAATCAATCATATCAAGAATCTATGCTAGTAGCATGTGATTATTTATTGGAGTATCAAAAGTCACGGGAGGAAGAGTATCAAAATATGATTATTCATGGATGCAGATACTGTCCCATAAAAAAAAAGAAGGGAGAATATTCAATTAGAGAAATGTGAATCATCAGATGAAATAAAGGGCTCAGATTAAATAAAAAATATAAAAATGAAACTCACAGTTTCACTTACTTCCTCTTTACTTGTAATTTTTGCTTCTCCTCTTTACTGTCATTTTTTTTCTTCTTCTTTTTCCTGAGCAGATGTGAGTGACACTGTGCAATAGCCTGTGAAATAGATTTTTTCCTCCTCCTGCAAAGAAAGGCACTTTTGTTTTCTTCAACCTCTCTTTGATGCTCAACATTGGCCACACAAAGAAAATAATTATTTTTATTTTGAAACGGAACAAGAAAACATAACTCAAAGAAATGAGGTTTCTACTTTGTACTCTAGTTTAAGCAGTGTAAGTTTGTATATATATTATATCATGGTGAGTTTTTCTTCTTTGTTTTTTTTACTTTTATTTTGAATTAGGGTACTAAATATGACCTGGAAAGATGTTGATTGGAAGCCGATTGGAAGCCGAGAGTTTGCAATACGCATTTTACTTCAATAGTAAATACTCCTCTGTTCTGTCATAAAAAAAAGTATAATGCCCGTCTCCTTTCAAAGACACAAAAAGTTCAATGTACATCTCACTTCAATACACAAAAAGTTTCATTTTTATTTTTTCTTCCAGCACTCTTTGATTTGCTACTGCTATGGATAAACTCCTTTCTTCATTGTTCAATCCAGGCAGCTGTAGATTCTTGTTTACCGGTGAGACAAATTTTAATCTTGTTTTATGGTTGAGAAAAAAATTGTTCCTTTATCCTTCAAATTCTTCCGCAATTTCAATTCTACTTGTCAATATCAGCAATGCAAAATACCATATATCAACACTTTTGGTTAATAATCACAATTCAGTTTATTTACTGTGCCATTAAACTTAATAATCACAATCAGTTTATCTGCAACATTGATATCCTGTAATTAAATATAATGAAGACACTGGTATCCATTTGTAGATAGTAAACTAATAATCATAATTTAGATAACTGCTCTGCAATGAAAATTCTTGTTGAAATTCATTGATAGAAACTGAATTTTTGCTCTGCAGTGGAAATTCATATTTAGAACATTGAATTTTTGCTCCACAATGGAAATTCACAATTAATTCCTCAAGTTATTACTATGAACACCTTGCCTTCCCAATTGTGTGTGCTCCTGATACCACGAATGAAACATCTGATATATAAGAAAACTCTAATCTTAATAACATTTGTGACATACCAAGTGTTTGGGAATTGAGACACTAAAATACTGAAACAAGGAAGTATATTTGAAAAATTCTTTTGCATACATGGTGTGTTATATACATTTGATATTCACGGCTCAAACTAATGATCGATTTAGTTAGACCTTAAACCCTATAATAATATACAAATAATGAAAGACACTTGAGGCAGAATAATGATAATTGAAGATGACATAAAAAATAATATCAGCACATGAGACCACTCTCGGCCATACTGCCTCAACCTTAGACTTGATGGCACCGATGACTTCATAACTTCTCAAAGAGTTATTGTTGGGAGGTGCAATCTTCTCTAAGGAAGGCTCATGAAGTAGCATTGATCCATCACAACCTTGTTTCCAATTATGTAACAACAAGAATATATGGAAAATTAGTTGTAACAATTGGACAAGATTGGACAACAATTGACTTAGTGAAATTCGATTCACAAGTCTCAACAACTCAGATGACCTGGCACACAACACTGTGGTCTTTTTCATAGGTTTTTGTTTTTCTATTATGGTCGTTACACTAGTAACTACTTTTCAGTTATTTGAGTTGTTTTTTCACCCGCCTTTATTTGATCCATTATGGTACTTATATATAAACATTTCATTCTACAATATTACATTTAGAATGGATTTGTGCTGATTCGGTTTACCATTCTCTTTTCTCTGTCATGCCCTTTTTCCCCTTTCTTTCTCTGCATACATGTTTCACATGGTATCAGAGCATTTTTCTTAGAAGTGCTTTGTTGCGCTTGCTCTGACATTCTGAGGTATTCATCAATGGCTTCTTCGTCTTCAACCACCGCCATCGAGGATCTTGATTCGACGATGAATCTACACAATTTTCTATATCTCTATCCAAGTGAGAACCCTGCTATTGTTCTCGTAATTCCACTTCTCGATGACAAAAATTATAATTCATGGTGCAAAGCAATGGCGACAACATTAAACATAAAAAATAAAATTGAATTTGTTGATGGAAAGACACAAGAACTTGAAGAACACAACAAATTCCATGCAGTCTGACAAAGGTGCAATGACATGGTGGT
This sequence comes from Psophocarpus tetragonolobus, assembly GCA_037954015.1. NCBI lineage: Eukaryota > Viridiplantae > Streptophyta > Magnoliopsida > Fabales > Fabaceae > Psophocarpus > Psophocarpus tetragonolobus. The sequence continues at coordinate 25,830,225 of CM075690.1, forward strand.
TTCTTGGATTTTGCATTCAGTCACACCACAAATTCGCCAGAGTATAATCTGGATGGATAGGGTAGATGCAATCTGGAAGGGTCTACGAGCTAGGTATTCAAAGGGTGATCGAATTCGAATTTCTGATTTAGAACTCGAGGCAACCTCAATCATATAAGGTGATTTTTCAGTCACTCAGTACTTCACCAAACTCATAACAGTGTGGGATGAATTGGATAGCTTTCACCCAAATCCAACCTGTAGGTGTCTTACCAAGTGTGTCTATGGTGTTGTTGAAGCAATAGTTGAAAGAAAAAGTGAAGATCAAGCCATGCAATTCTTAAGAGGGTTAAATGAAAATTTTAACAATGTCAAGTCCAATATTTTGATTATGGAACCACTTCCTTTCTTCTCCAAAATTTTCTCATAAGTTGTCCAGCAAGAGAGACAACATGAGGGGCATAGTTTTGCTGCTGCCATAAGTGGAGTAAATATAAGCTTAAATAGCAGTGAAGGAAATACTAATAATCAAGCATGTGGGTTTTGTGGTAGAAGTGGGCATTCAGAGGGAGTTTGTTACAGGAAACATGGGTTTCCCTTTGACAAGCATAAAGCTAGCCCGAGCAATGGATCAAATAGAGGGGGGTAAAACTTGTACTCATTGTGGTAGAACAGGTCACACCATAGACATTTGCTACTGAAAGCATGCTTTCCTCCAAGGCATCGAATCTACAGAAAGAATTCTGACAACAATCAGATTGGCATAGATGAAGTGAAAGATGAACATTAGCCAAAACAACAAAATTCCAGTAGTGAAGCCCGCGATCACAAGTTGTCATTAAGGAAATACCAGGCTCTAAAGGCCTTAATCCAAGAATCTAGAATGGGAAATTCAGTTGTGCCTGCATCCACCAGTCCTAATTCCAGTCATGTTAATCAATTGAGTTTTGTCATTTCCTGCAATACACAAGACTAAGGTATTAACATGCATGAGTCACACACAATATGTTCTTTTAAACCACATAGTGCAGCCACCTGGATCCTTGATTCAAGGGTAAACGACCATGTATCCTCCTCGTTAGCTCATTATTCACATTATAAGCCAATTAGTCTTATCCTAGTTAAACTACCTAATGGTCAATTTGTCAAAGCAACTCACCTGGGTACTGTTACTTTCAGTCGTGATTTGTTCCTCAATAATGTTTTGTTCATTCCATCATTCACATATAATCTTATTTCCATATCACAATTAGTTCGAAACCTTAATTGTGAGCTTGTTTTCTCACAATCTAAATGTGTTACACAGATGTGCAATCCAGGAGGAAGATTGGTATAGCTGATGAACAACACGGGCTTTACACATTCAGTCTTAAACCCTCACAGACTACCTTCACTTTAACCACTGTAACCCACCCTCACTGTACTACCCAACCTATTCATTTGTGGCATTTTAGACTCAATCATTTGTCAAACAAAATACTTGGTGTTATGTTCTAATACTACAACTGTATTTCAAAAAGTAACAATACTATCACTGATTTTACATGAAATATTTGCCCTCATGCTAAGAAAAAACTCTCCCCTTGCCCTTAAGTAATTCTCATGCTTCACATCCCTTTGACATGGTGCATATGAACATATGGGGCCTTTGCTCCACCACTGTCATGCAAGGTTACAAATACTTTCTTACTGTTGTAGATGATACTCTAGGTACACCTAAGTGTATTTGATGCACTCCAAGTCTAAAACACGACAACACATCACCTCCTTCATCACTTATGCACAAACATAATTTCATGCTTCTGTTAAAGCCATTCGCTCTAACAATGGCCAAGAATATGACATGCATCAATTTTACCGAAGTAAAGACATAGTTCATCATACCTCTTGCAATGAAACTCCCTAACAAAATGGGATAGTTGAGTGCAAACACCAACATCTTCTTAACGTAACCCGTGCTCTTCTTTATCAAAGCAATCTTCCTCCCTCATTCTAGCCTTTTGCATTGTGTCATTTTCCATTTTTGATCAATTGCATTCCCTCACCAAATCTTCACAATGAATCACCTTACACAAAACTTTTTGGCACACATTGTGATATTAGGGCACTTCGTGTCTTTGGCTATTTAAGCTATGCTTCTACTTTCTCAGCTCACCGAAGTAAATTGGAACCTCAGGCACATTCTTGTGTCTTTCTCTGATTCCAGGATTACACTAAATGTTTCCTTTTGTACAACCTACATACACATAAACTTCTTGTTTCCGGCAATGTCACCTTTCATGAAAACCAGTTTCCATACCTCACAACTCCTTATGATTCCATCCCTACTCAACCAAATACATTAACTGATCCTTTATGTGTGCCCTCCCCACAATCTCCTTCTTCACTAACAGAGTTTTACTCTCCCTTTTCTCACTGAAGCACACTCCTTCAACCCTTCTCATCTGCCACCTCCTACCATCTATGACACTCACCACTTCCTTGCTGCATCTAACAATCTTCCTCAGCTAGTTATCTCCTCCAATCCTCTTCTTCTGCCACCTATTCCAAGTCATGACCCTCACCACCACCCCTCTTCCACACGCCATTCTACCAAAACCAAACTCCTTCCCACCTATCTCAAAGACTTTCATTATTATGCTTCATAATGTATACCATTTTTTTCCAATGGATCACACACCTCAAGTATATGTTATCCCCTATCTTCATGCATTTCCTATGATCATTTATCTCCAAAATTTCATCATTTTGTCTGTTCAATCTTTTCCAATGCCACTCCACGCACATATATTAAAGCTTCCAAGCAAGATTGCTAGATTAAGGCTATGTAGGCTTAACTAGATGCCCTCGCAGCAAATGATACATGAACTCTCACTGCTCTTCCTCCCAACAAGCAGGCCATTGGCCGTCTATGGATTTTCAAGACAAAATTTAATGCTGATGGCTCCATTGAGCGCCACAAAGCTTGCCTCGTTACAAGGGCTACACTTATAGACACCTCTTTCCCTTGTTGCAAAACTCACTACTATACAGGTTCTCCTTGCTATTGCCTCTATTCAGTCATGGCACTTGAAGCAATTAGATGTTAGTAATGCTTTCTTACATGGCTAGCTCCTTGAAGAGGTTTACATGCACGTCCCTCCTGGCCTTCCTTCTCAAACTGGCTAGTTGTAAGCTCCAGCGTTCATTATATGGTCTTAAACAAGCCAGTCGCCAGTGATTTGTTTCTTCCTTCCTTCTTTCAGCAGGTTATCACCATTCTGTTGTAGACCACTCTCTTTTTCTCAAATTTTAAAATTCCACCACCACTGCTCTTTTGGTTTATGTGGACGACATTATTCTTGTTGGTAACAATCTCCACGAAATTTAACACATCACTCACCTTCTCGACCTCACCTTTCACATAAAAGGACTTAGGCAACTTGGAAAATTTTCCTTGGCTTAGAAATTGCTCGATCTAATTCTGGCATCCATCTTTGTAAGAGGAAATATACACTTGACATACTTTTAGACACTTATATGCTTGCTTGCAAACTTGCCTCCACACCCATTGACTATACCACTTGCCTTCACTCCACCTCTGGTGCACCTCTCTTTGATCCTTCTTCCTATAGACGATTGGTTGGTCGCCTCATTTATTCGACAACCACACGGCCCAACATTGCTTTTGTTGTTCAACAACTCAGCCAATACATGTCTGCACCAACTGATGCTCACCTTAAAGCTGCTTTTTACACCTTTCGTTATCTTAAACATGCTCCTGGTCTAGGTGTATACTTTGCCATCAATAGTTCCATTAAATTGAATGCCTTTAGCGATTCAGATTGGGCAGGCTATTCAGATACCTGACGTAACGTCATGAGATTTTCCATTTATCTTGGTCACTCCTTTGTTTCATGACACTCCAAGAAACAAGAAACTGTCTCGAATTCGAAAGCTAAATATCGAGTCATGACTTCAACCACTTGTGAACTCCAATGAATCACCTTCCTCCTTGACAGCCTTAAAGTCCCACTCATGCGCCTCTCCTTACTCTTTTGTGACAACTATAGTGCTCTGCAAATTGCTTTAGTCAAGGGTTCCACGAACGCACCAAACACATTGACATTGACTGTCATATAGTTCGCGATAAGTCTGCATCTAGCTTGCTTAAGCTTCTTCCAATTTTGTCCTCTATGCAACTTGCTAACATGTTCACTAAATCCCTCTCTCCCCAGCTCTTCAAAGTCTCTTGTTCCAAGTTGGGAATGGTCAACATTCATTCCCAACATGAGAGGGCTCTCAGCAACTCTCATGACCTGGCACACAACACTGTGACCTTTACCACATGTTTTCATTTTTCTATTATGGCCGTTACACTTGTAATTAGTTTTCTGTTTTCAGTTATTTGGATTGTTTTCTCACCCAGCTTTCCTTAATCCATTCTGATACTTGTATATAAACATTTCATTCTGCAATATTACATTTAGAATAAATTTGTGCGGATTCGGTTTGCCATTCTATTTTCTCTTTTGCGGCCTTTTTCCTTTTCTTTCTGCGAGCATCTTTCACAACAAGTAAAACAGTTACTTAGAAGGAAGCGTTTCTAAGCTACACCAGGTGCATCATAAAACCACAAATTAATTGAATATTACGTATTGACATAATTGGGAAACTGTTTTGTAATTCAGTATTTTTACTTCTTGTTGGAAATTGAAAAGTAATGGCTATTTAAATATAATCAAGACAATCAATCAAGACACTTATATTTGCTTTGCAGTGGGGATTCACAATTCAGAGTGCAACACGACTTATTGGTTAACCTAAATGAGAATTTTCCTCTCTGGCAAGAAAAGTAATTGATGGAACCCCTTTATTCAGTATGTAAAACATTAGTAATAAAAGGCAAATAATTGAATACCAGTTGTTTTGATGACAAAAAAAGACATCAGAGCATAATATATAGACTCAACTAGGTTGAGGGCTTCAAAAGCAAAATCTCCAGCTCAAGTTTGCATCGAGCATGAACAGTAATTGCTGAGGAAGTGAAAGTAACAACACAGGTTTGGCGTGAAGATGAAGAACGCTGCCAGCAATGTTGTGGTAACTCAACTCACCCCAACATTGATTAATATACACAAAGGGGATAAATACCAACACATGAAGAACGTGCGTAAAACAAGGTGAAGGGTGGATGGTGGTAGCTCTTGCATTGCGTTTAATCGATGTTGGAGAACCATGGTTGCCCTGAAGGGTGGTAGTTCGTAGCTCTTGCTCAGCGTTCAGACAAGATGTTGATGTTTTAAGGATGAGAAACGAACCAAATTACGGCAGAATGTGCTAGGTGAAATGGTGAGTTTTGGGCTATACTTTTTTTAATCTTAACCGTCCATTTAATCTGATGATCAGCTTGCTTTAATCGGAGAGTCTCCCATTATTTTTTATAGGAGAGGAACCGCATCCATTATTTATAGCTCACCAATTTTGTCCGCTGGAAATTACATGCAATAACACTATAGCTCGTAAGTTTTTACCGTTGAAACTTGAAACCATATATCGCGTGTTTGAACGATTATTTTTACCATTAATTTTAACGTCACATTATTTATATTGAATGTTTTTATTATAAAAATAAATTAAACATAAAACTCAATATAAGTTTTTTATCCAGATGGGTGTAAGTTCTCTAAAGTATGAAATCCTTACAGGTATTCTTATTCCTCATGACTTTGATAATTAGATTGCTCTTTACACCATATTCTTTAGTAATTATTTTCATTTAATACTTAATAAAAATATTATTAAATTATAAATAAATGTTATTAATATATTTTTATTTTTATTAAATTTGGGGTAAAATTTAAAATATTACTAATAAACTTTAATAACATTAATAATTATTAAAAATATATTAATAATATTTATTTATAGTAATACTTTTTAAAATTTAATAAATAATTTAGCAAAAAATTTATAAGTGTTACTGTCCATAAAAGAGCACCCATGCTGACATGCGTAAGCTTTGTGACCACTTGCGCGGCACCAATACAATAGTCGTATGCCGACAGTCTTTTTAGTCGGCATGCTCATTCTTATCCCTGCAAATATACAGACTTTCCAGCAAAAACATCGGCTTTTTTCAAGAGGATTATTTTAAAAAATTATAAAAATATGTAGATTTTAATAATGAATGTTCTATAATAACCACATATTAGTATAGGGTGTTTACAGAATAATTTAATGAATTTTATCATTTAAATTAATTTAATTAATTTGGATCAAACTTTTTTTATAATTGGTCGAATTCAATTAATCCAATTAAATTTAACTTTAATATGATTAAATTTGAATCTAATGATATTGGTTTATGGATTTGCTACAAATATATATATATATATAAAAGAATTAGAGTATAAATTGTAAACATCAAAAGTCAACAAAATGACAACAAAACCCAAAAGTGTAAACTAGTAAGCCTTAATTAGTTACACTTACATCCTTAGTAAGCTTTAGTTACACTTACATTAGTTTCTCACAAATTACAAATTTAAAGTTTGATTGATTTAATTTTGTTTTTTAGTTTTTGAAAAGAGTTTTCAAAGATAGTTTTTAAAAACTGTTTTTAGAAAAAAAAAAACTTGTTTGACAAGTGATATTTGAAAACTGTTTTGAAAATGTAAAAATAGAAAAACTTGTAATGTTTATTAAAATTTCATTAATAAAAAGAAAAAAATAATATATTTTGATTGTATTTTGAGTTTTCAAAACAAAAATTGAGAACTGAAAAGCAAAACTACTTTCAGCTGTTCCAATTTTTTAGTTTTTAAAAACTAAAAAACCAGAATTGTTTTCGAAAACTGTTTTCAGAAAACACTACCAAAACAATTTTCTTAGTTTTTAAAAACTTAAATACTGAAAACAGTATTATAAAATTGTTGTCAAACAAACACTTAATCTCTCATTCTTTACTCTCATAAAAGACTAGTTTTATCGTTTTATGATTTATTTTTATTTTTTAAGGACTACTTAATGTATTTGAATTTATTATTTAAAAAATTTAGTTTACGTCGAATGTTTTATTTTGCACAACTTTATATTAAATATTTTATTTTTTTGAAAGAATATTTTATTGCATATATTTTGTATAAAAACACATTTGAATGCTTTCCTTCATAGATCCGAACCAATTACATGAAATTAAAATTAATTATATACTTTTATTTGAGTGGAAAATTTCAAACTATCAAGTGTGTTAAAAAATATAAAATAAGCTAGCATAAAAATAATACTTAAAATTAATCAAGGTTTTAGAAACACAATGAATACAAAAAATTATGAAAAGTATTGTTCGAACTTAACAATAAATAGAAGAACTTTAATATTCATAGCATTTTAAGATAAGATAGTGTGTGAACTTCATGTTGAATATTAAGTTATTTAGATGCAAATTTATTCTTGTTTGGGAAATAACTGGATTAACATATTAGGCGTAGTTCAATCTCTAAACTTGTTGAGTCTAATTGTTGTATCAAGTACAATATATTTTTTATCTAAAGGCTAGTTTTTTCTGGTTGGGTGACTGGTTTTCATATCAACCAGTTGAACTAACAAGTTCATGAGAAATTTAATAACATTAACTTTTGCTTCATGTGGCTTTTTACCCAACTTGGGATCTTATAACAAGTATAAATTAAAATAGGGAGTTTTAAAAGCAATTTATTAAAATATGGAGTTTTAATTGTGCTATTACTGCTTAGTCGTTACGCCCTTTGTGAGGGTCGGAACTTACTTGATAAGAAATTTCTCTACTTTAAGACACTTATAGTTACAATTACCATTCATTAGGACTTTGGTCGTTGGATCTCCTATCATCAGGTCACCAACTTTCTTGACCTTTCAACATTGGGCAAGCATTAGTGCCAAGTTGATTTTAGCAACTACCACATAACTTTTTATACTAGTTGCACTAACTACACTTCACTAACTAGTCCAAGAAAATAATTTGTATTGGCTAGTCACTTTGACTTACAACCATTAATACAAGAATATTTTGTTCTAGCTATCCAAACCCACTTGGCTCAATTAGTATAAAGTATTTTTGTACTAATGATGCCAAGTTAAGGTGTGTAACTAGTACAAAAGTATTTTGTACTACTAGCACCAAGTCAAGGTGGCCAACTAGCAAAAACAATTTTTTGCACTAGCAGTGCCAAGTCAAAGTGACCAACCAATGCAAAAATATTTTTGGTAAAAAAATAAATTATACATGTCTCTCACACCTCGATCTATACTAAATGGCCACCTTGACTTGGCTCTACTAGCACATAATATTTTTATACTAGTTGTCCCCCTTGACTTGACTCTACTAGCACATAATATTTTTGTATTCGTGGTCATCGTTATCAAATTCTCGTGTTAAGTTTCTAATCCTTATGAGTTTACGAGTCAATTTACCATCTACAAGTTAACTCTAGATAAACTTGGTATAGACTCTATGCAAACTCTATTAACTCTTGAGTTTACTACCGAGTTATTAAGTCAACAAATTAAGTTATACGTTTTATAAGTGTTTAAAATTTAACATACTTTTATTTAGTGTGTCATTCTTAAATCGAAGAACACTCACCTAAAAGAACGTCTAACCTTCGTATTTTAACAATATCAAACATTTATCGGAATATTCTACCTTTATTACCACCTTTGCAATTTGTTATTTGATAGTGATGCATAGACTTAGTTATTTAAGTATTGTGGAATGTATGATTTATTATTTTGACTTATTATGTTGTTAAACTATTTAATTATACATTATTTATAGATATTTTTTATTATTTTTATATAAATTAAACACTTAGATGTTTGCAAGTCAAGTTTATCAAACTCTCACAAGTCTATGTAAACTCTTAAGTTTTATAACCTTGCTTATAACGCTAAGTCAAGATGGCTAACTAGTACAAAAATATCTCGTACTAGTTGTCCAAACTAGTTGGCATAATTAGTAGTTTTTTATGTACTAGTTGGACAACCCATTTGATACAACAAGTGCAAAAGGTTTATGTGGTTGTTTCTAAAATCAACTTGACACAACTCGAATACATACTAAACAAAAATAAATAGTAATAGTCATAATATTCTCTTGTTTATAATTAAATAGTAATTAAAAACTTTGTCCTTATTAATTATTTTTGAGAATGAATCCTCTCCAATATGTTTCCTTTCTAGCTCTCTCTAACCTTATTTTTAACCATTAGGTATAAATGAACAGATTAGATAAATACTTTTTTTTGTCTATGAGAAAAAAAATTTACATCCTTTCACTAAATATGAGAGGAAAAAAATAATATTGTAACACTATAAGTTAAAAATAATATATATTAAAAATTATATTAATAAATATTTATTTTAAATTTTTAAATATAATAAATAAATACTTATATATACTATATAAAAAAATACCCAATGTAAATTTTTTTATACATTCACTTAATCACAACATTTCATATATGATAAGTTTATTAATTTTATATCAATTAAATAATGGTGGGTTGTGGTTGAATAATGGCTGTAGAACTTTTTGACATTATCAATAGATGGACATTGATTTAATAATGAATTCTTAGTTTTTTGTCTACTATATGTTAATTAACGTCCCGTTCAGGGTGATTTTGTATTTTCAATTTTGAAATTTATAAGAACAAAAACTAGTTTTGGTTTAGGTTTTCAAATTTTAAAAATTTGTTATTTTGGTTTCTAAATTTAAAACATTATTTTCAAGTCTTAACAACACTAATCTTTCCTCCCTAAAGATAAAAAATTGGCAATCAATGATCGACAGTCAGAAATGGTGGTTAGTGCCGGATATGAAGGATGAAGGTGATGGTCAATGATTGGTAGTTAGAGGTGAGAGCTGGTGACCATCAATTGGAGCTAGTAGCCAGTGACTATGGGTTAAAGGTAGTGATTGGTGTCCGCTAGTCAGAGGTGGTGGTCGGTAGAGTTCTCAAAATGGGCATGGCCGTGGGCTAACAAAATAGGTCAGGTTGGACTCTAATATTAAAAAGGAAACCTAAATAAAAGCGAACATTTTTTGCCGATCCATTTGACCATACTATGAAAATGGACTTGGACAGGCCCGACCTGAATACAAATATAAATACATAAATTTTAAAAATATATATATAACATATTGTTAAAACAATATATACATAGTTTTTTTTACATCAAAATATGAGTATGTATATATATAGTAAAGAAGAATTACATGGTTACTTATAATGAGTCATTGTATAAGCAAAAACAAAAAGCCTCCCCAGTGCGATGTTATTCCAACAAAAACCACTTAAGATTAAAAAACAACTAAGTGGGTTCAGGCACCAGGAAGAGTAAGAAATACCTGAAGTTGGGTTATACCTATACAAAAACCATTGCCATGAAAAAACCATTATCTTAGCTAAAATTCTGGAAACAATTGGAACTTTCCCATTGAAGATGAATGCATTCCTTGCACTCCAGATACATTAGCAGGTAGTGTGCCAAAATATGAATTTCATCCTTCTAGCCTTCCACGCTCTTGTAACTCTTCCCAATTGGGAATCTAGTTGGGTGTTATCATTTAGACATACCAAGTCAACTCCAAGGCATTGAAATACTTTATACCATATACCATTTACAATGTTGTTGCTAAGAAATAAATGGTCCCTATGTTCCATAGTAGCATGGCAGAACACGCATGATGTAAAAAAGTCAAACACCATAATGCCCCTTTTTATTGAGCTGATAGACTATTGGAAGGCGATAAAAAAGTAGTCTCCAAAAAAACACCAACACTTTACTAGGTACATTGAATTTCTAGAAGTTAGGAAAGATGTTTTGATTATGCGCCAAGGGATGGTTGCTGCTAGTGAGTAAGAAAATAATACACAGACGAAACTGAGTACACTTTGAACTTGTCTAGATCCTATTCCCATGTGTCATCTCACCCTTGGGTAAGATGAAATCGTGGCAAGGCTGCCTGTAAAGAAGAAAGGAGGTTTTCCTCCCACAGAAACAAGTTCCTTCTCCAATTCCATTGCTCGTAGGGCCATTCATTCACCCAACAACACATGTAAGCCAAATTACATCAAAAGTATGTTTGATGTGAAGTCAATTTATACAATTGTTAATATACATAATTAAATTACTTAGAAAAATATGTTTGCTTTTATTTAATAATTTATTTTTAACAAATGAAAGCTATGTTGTTCTAAAATGTATATTAAATTAATATATATATATATATATTAATTATTTTAGATTTATTTATGATGTTTTTTTTTATTTGGTGTGTTGTTTGAATTTGTTTGCACTTATGTTATAAAATAATTTTTATTTCTAATAAAAATTTGAATTTTTTATTTAAAAAAAAAGGCATTTTGGCTCAATGGCTTGATATAGGGGTAGAGTGGACTTAGAAATATGTAGCCTAAATAAAATATGGATTGGGTCAGTGCGATCTGACCTATTTTGTTATAAAAGCCTGGTGGGTCGGGCTGGCTTACTTGAATTGCCAGTTCTAGTGGTCAGTGACTGTCGATTAGAGATGTAAGAAAGGAGACTGAGGACCGTTAATCAGAAGCGTGGCCAGTTACTACCGGTCAGAGGAAGTGGTTAATAGTGACAAGTATGTTAAGTGATGAATTTGAACAAAAATAGTAATAGAAATTTAAAAACCAAATTTTATTATTTTTTAAATTGGATGAAATCTGTTTAAAAAATAATTAAAAAAATCAAATGAGAACTATTTTTGCCAAACATATTTCTATTTTATAATATATTTCAAAATGAAAAAAACTAGAAAGTCAAAACTACCTTAAAAGGGCCTATATTAATAAGAAATTATTAGTTTGTAAGAGACAAATTAAAAATATTACAATAATTTATATAATTATCAATTATAATGTGAAATTGGGTGTTAAATAGTAATAAATATTTTATTTTATAATATATTTCTATTTTCATAATATATTTCAAAATGAAAAAAACTAGAAAGTCAAAACTACCTTAAAAGGGCCTATATTAATAAGAAATTATTAGTTTGTAAGAGACAAATTAAAAATATTACAATAATTTATATAATTATCAATTATAATGTGAAATTGGGTTTTAAATAGTAATAAATATTTTATTTTAACAAATTTCATTTGTAAAGCTCAATATGCTGACACTTGATAATATAAAAAAGAGAAAGTCGTCATGATTTAATATCCAAACTAAATCCAAAGTGTTTTTACACTTCTCATTCAACCACAATCCATTATTATTTAATTAATGTAAAATTATGATTAAAAGAATGTGTGAAAAAAAACCCTGAGTAATTTTTTATATAATATATATAAGTATTTATTTATTATAAATTTTAATTATATATTTAAAAATTTTAAAACAAATATTTATTATATAATTTTTAGTATATATAATTTTTAACTTATACTGAAACGATATTTTTTTTATCTCATATTTTTAGATAATGTGACAATTTTTGCTTCTCACACACACACAAAAAAAAAAACGGTTTTAACTTTTTAATTCATCTGTTTTATTTATATTTGGTGGCTTAAAATGAAGCTGAAAAAAATTATAAATTCATCCTTATTCATTATTATATTGATTATATTTAATCAATACTAATTTTTACTTAATTATTATAATAAAGATTTTGTGAGATCATCCCACCTAAATCTACATAGTTAACACTAAACAATTATTTCATTCAAATTATTTGACAATACTAATGTACATTGTAAAATATACATGATTATAATAAATAACAAAATTATGATTTTTATGATTTAAACATTTATATTAAACTAACAATTTACAAATATATATTTAATAAGATGAATTCACTTATTTGAAGAATAAACGAAAGAGAGTTATTTTTTATTCTTATTTACTTGTCACGTAATTCATAATAAATATTAAACTAACATATAATATTCTAACTTAAATTAAATAAAATATAATCATATTATATTAGTTTATGCTGAAAATATCATACATAAATTATATTTTTTTAAAGTACAGCAAATTTATCAAATTCACCCTCATAATAACAGGGAGCAATATATTTCTCTTATTCTTATACCCTTTGTGAATTGTATTCTTTTCAGCTTTAGAAACGTTAGCAGCTTGAAAGTGGAGAGCCACACAGGCCCTTATTGTGATCATAGGAAGACGTATCAAATGTTTGCAACTTACCACCCTGTGGAATCTCACCACACAAATTATTAAAACTTACATTAAACCAGATTAGATCCTTAAGTGACGCAAGTTCCTCAGGCAATGTCCCATATATACGATTTATATCAATTAGCAAGCCCTGAATGGTCTTTGAGAATCTTACTATTCCGAAATCAAAAGCAAACCTATTGCTTCACAGATAAATATTCCGCGTGTGTTTCCCGAACAATATCGACGCGTCACCCTCTAGCATGTTTTCAGACAGGTTAACGGTCAGCAGGTCCAGGTTCGCTAGCATCGACGGGATCTTGCCGGTGAGACGGTTTCTGGAGAGTGTCAACACAACGAAGGCGTTAGGGAAGGAGCCGAAGGAGTCCGGGATGGTGCCGGTGAGCTGGTTGCCGTCGAAGGAGATTCCGGCGAGGTTGGGGAGGGAAGGTACCCAGGCAGGGAGGGTGCCCGAGACTTTGCTGTTGGAGATCATGAGGTATTCGAGGGTTTTGATATGGGACAAGAAATCAGGTATGTGGCCGGAGACATTAGTGTCTACGATATAGAGAAAACGAAGGTCGGTGAGTTTTGCGAGTGCGGGGGGTATTGGGCCAACGACGTTGTCGGCGAAGGTGATGTGCAAAGATAAGGAAGGTTGCCGACAGAGGGGGGAATGGGGCAGGGTTTGGGGAGATTAGTTCGGAGAGGGCGAGGTGGTTTACGCGATATGCTTTTGTCTTGACCGTGCCGCATTCCACACCAATCCAGGTGCCGTCGCAGCAGTGAATGGTTGGGAGCCATGAGGAGAGGTTGGCAGGGTTGCCAAGCTCTTTCTTGATTTGAAGGAGGGTTCTTTTTTCTTGTGGATTGCATTGTTCTGAGAGTGCGGGAATGAAAGATGGGACTATGAGTAAGAGAATGAAAATACTCACGCAAGACATCTTTGAATGGGTTTTAAAGGTTATGCATTTAACATCTATTCTCCCTCCATTGGGCTGTGTTCTAAGTTATCGATGTCGTTCCGGTGGTCGATTAAAACATATGAGCTATGGATATGTATACGGTTTCCAATGGACGAAGCAGAAATGAGTTTTTAATTTGCGAAGATGACTTATATATCAGTGCTAAAAAGTTTTGCACTTACTTTTAATTACAATTTTTTTTAAAAATTTATTGATTTTATATATTAATATTTTAAAAGTTATAAAAATAAATATGAAAGTAATAAAATTTAACAGTTATATATTTAAAGTTTTACATTAACTTAAAATATTAATAGGAAAAATCAACAAATTTATTATATATAAATGATTATGATTAGTTATTAGTGTACACTAATAATTTATAAATGTTTTTTTAAATATTAATCTCTTTTAATTTTTATTCATTCAAATGAATTATTTGTTTTAAAAATATTTAACTAATTAATTCTATCTTGGGGGATTATTGAACCGCGATTTTATCTTTACATAAGATTTTTCACTACATAATTGTCAGAAATACAGCATTTAATGGAATGAAAACCGTGTGGCTTATTTCGTCTTCCATGACCTTAAGTGTTTCGAGATTGTAGCTCCTTCAAACCGCAAAAGGAACTGCGATTCGTAAAAAGAGAAGCTTCAGTCTCCAGGGACCCTGGCATTGGTATTTGTACACATGCAATCTGAAACTTCAAAATACAAATGAAAGAAACAAACAATAAGAAGACTCCATGCCTCTGATTTTAATTAAAATACACTTTTGTTGTTTTATTGTCTGTATAACTTCAGTTGTATAAATATGTCATTTTTCAATTCTCTAAGGTGAACTTATTAATATTAGCCCTCTTGGTTGTGACTTTGTTCTGGGTAAGGCATAGGAAAATACATTAATTTGCCTACTAAGAGCAGCATTTGTCTCTGCGGTTTGACTCCCTAAATTGTTTTATTCCCACAAAATCGCATTATCCATTTGCAATTAATTTAAGAAAAAAATCACTATTAAATCATAGGAGTCATTTGCTGTTTTATGTTTATTAAAAATCGTCGTTTTAAGTTGCAGTAATGACTCACGTGGTAACTATGTGGCTAAAAATCTTATATGGAGATAAAATTGCTGTTCAGAATTTGGTTTGATTTAATTAATGGTTAAAATAGATCTGATTCTATTATTAGGTAAATACTTTTAAAAAAAATTCATTTAAATGAATATTTTATTAATAGGTATCAAATCACCCTAAATTCCACAAGATTTTTAAAGTTGAAAGACAAAATTAATGACTAATAATATATATTATTTCTATAAAATAATAATATTAATTTTAGTTCATGAAATTACCTAAAATATATGTCATTTACATTATTTAATGCCTAATTAATTAGCAAATGCTAGTTACATTTATGTTTATTAATGAAAATTTCAAAATCTAATGTATCCCATTAATTGTTCAGTAATTATTGTTAGAGACTGGAATGGTTATCATTTGATAATCGTAGGGATAATAATTTTAATAACCAAAACTCCATTAACAGACAATTTAAAGATTTTAATCAATAAATTTTATATATCTTTGGAGAAGGCTATATATTACACCATTATGATAAAGGTAAGGATCATGACTTACACTGCAATTATTAACCAAGTGAGGACGAAAATAAGTTAGCAAGTGCTAATATCGTTGCTTTTAGAAAACTTATTAGAAGAGAAGATATGCATGACTCATTATGTGGTTATTGATGTCAATGGAGAAACTTTTCTAGACTCATGTGGTTGAGTTATGGAATTAGAGACATGCTGAAAATGTTTAATTGAATCCTTACCAGTTAGGAGAAGTGGAGGGTTTATTAACTAAGTGAGGACGAAAAAAAGTTAGCAAGTGCTAATATCGTTGCTTTTAGAAAACTTATTAGAAGAGAAGATATGCATGACTCATTGTGTGGTTATTGATGTCAATGGAGAAACTTTTCTAGACTCATGTGGTTGAGTTATGGAATTAGACACATGCTGAAAATGTTTAATTGTTAGGAGAAGTGGAGGGTTTATTAACAAATTGATTGTAAAAGTTGGTATGCGAATTATGCTACATAATCCAAATTTGAGGTGCATTTTTTTTTTATATTTAGATTATAGACACGGATACCTATGATTAAAGTAATTTTACAATCCTCCATCAGGTCATATTTTTTTTAACAGAAATTGACAATAAGGATTAATAAAACATTTAAAAATGACAACCATATAAAATTACTAGACCAAAAGTAAAAAATGAGTACAGCTACATAACAACCCTATTTAATTAAGTTTGAAATAAATAACTTATTTTTTGGATTATAATAAATAATTAAAAACCACTTCTAATTCGATTCATAATAATAACTTCCAAAGTTCGAAGTCATTGTTCTCAGTGTTCATTTTTCAGTAATGTATTGATTGCAATTTTCTTATCAATTATTATATTTTATGAAACAACGTCTGCTGGTAAGGTTCATCGCTGATAAATTAATAAAATGCCAATATAATACATTAAATTGAAAGAACACATTTACAATGTTTATTGATTAAATGAAAATGCATGCAATTACACGGTGTCACATATTCTATTATGTGACGCGTTAAATTCATAGCCAAGTAGCTTAACATAAACTTTATGAGAACACAGAAGAATTTCTATATACCCTTTCTCGTAAGAGCAATTGAACTATGTTGAGATGTTCCGTTGAGCACTAGAAATGCTTGCAGCTTGGAAGCGGAGAGCCACACAAGCACTTGTTATGAGCATAGAAAGACGCATCAAATGTTTGAAGCTTACCACCCTGTGGAATCTGACCACAAAGATTATTGTAACTCACATCCAACCAGATCAGAGACTTAAGCGACGTAAGTTCCTTAGGCAGTATCCCATATATACGATTATGGCTAAGATGCAAGCTCTCCAACATCTTTGATAGCCCTACTTTCCCCAAGTCAAAAGCAAACATGTTGTTTGCCAGATTTATATTCTCTGTGCGTTTCCACGACCCAAACAACATTGATGCATCACCCTCTAGCTTGTTCTGAGACAAGTTCACAATCTTCAGGTTTAGCTTCGCGAGCGTTGCTGGAAGCTTCCCGGTGAGACGATTGTTGGAGAGCATCATCAGCGCGAAGCTTTTCGAGAAGGAGCCGAAGGAGGCCGGGATGGTGCCAGAGATGCGGTTGTTCTCGAAGGAGATTGCGTAGAGGTTGGGGAGAGAAGGAAGCCAGGAAGGGAGATTGCCGGAGAGTTTGTTGTTGGAGAAGTCGATGAATCTGAGGGTTTTGATTTGAGACAAGAAATGGGGTATGTGGCCAGAGATATTGGTGTCTCTGATATAGAGATCACGAAGCTTGGTGAGTTTAGTGATTGTGGGGGGTATTGTGCCCACGATGTTGGGGTTGTTGGTGATGGCAATAAATTCAAGGTAGGGAAGGTTACCTATGGAGAGGGGGATAAGGTAGGGTTTGGGGAGGTTAAGGTTGTAGAGTTGTAGGTTTTTTACGCGGTTTGGGTGGGTCTGAAAGGAGCATGAGACACCTACCCAGTCGTTGCAGCAGTCAGTAGATGGAAGCCATGAGGAGAGAGAAGATGGGTTGCCAAGTTCTTTCTTGATTTGGAAGAGGACTTGTTTGTCTTCTGGGTTGCATAGTTCTGATAGTGCGGGAGAGACGGATAAGACAATAAGAATGAGAATGCTAATGCTAATCAAGCGAGACATGTTTGCAGGGATATTGGATGTGAGTGAAGAATGGACGTTGATTCATATATATATATGAATGCTAATGTGTATATATATATATATATATATATATATATATATATATATATATATATATTTATGTATACTATAGGCAACATGGGTTGTCTTCTCTGAAATTTGAATGTTTACTTTGTTGCTATAAAAAAAAAGTCTTCTTTGAATGAAATCGCGATGCGTACGCGGTCATAAACGTTATGCATGTATACGCCGTACAATGAGTTGTGGTCTTATGCATATAGTTACAGTGGACATAATTTATGGGCTGTAGTCTTACTGGATATAATTTCCCATCCACAAAAACTTGGTTATAGGTATTGGATTGTGTTATTATTGAATATAGCCTTATAAGTTAATTCAAAAAACTTACTTAAATTAGTAACCAATAATCTTCTGCACATATAATTAGATGTTAATTTCAAATGTGCATTTAAATGTTTCAAATATTGCGACTGGTGCTTGCAATACATTCTAATTTGCATGCACTGATTCGAATTAAATATTCTGAACTTACGCGTTTCGTGGTTGAATTCATGATTGAATTTAAAAACATAATTTTCTCTAGTTGAAAACTATGACTTTGCACTTGCTTGTTCGAGGAAACCATTTTGAATTAAAAGGCAGCATAGTTTCACTTAAAGCTAATATCTATTGATTATAGTGCATTCATTGGTAATTAAATTAATATTGCTAAAACGAAAATTCACGATCAAGATGGCAGCTTTTGGTATGTGTTTGAGGGATGATCAACGGCATTTTATTTCAGCAAAAACTGTAGTATACGCGCGCCTCAGTTACTGGTTCACAAAGGGGAGGCCATGTACATCTTTGCTGACAGCAATACAATGAGTACCTGAATCGGGTCTGGAGTTTGCTATCTTTGAGCTGGGCTTCACATTATTAGTTGCTGACAGTACAATCATACAATCCCGGAATGATGATACTGAATTTGTCAATTTGGCATTCTCATTTCAAATTTCAGGGATCTATTAGTTTCTAAATCAGAATGGGTTGCTTTAATCTATCTACTCTATGTTTTTTCTTATATCCTAACTTGTATATTGCTTCACATATTGTACATGCTATTGAAAATTTTAAATGAGTAGTTTATTCAAGTGAAAACAATTGTGACAACACAAGAGAATTGGTATTCCTATCATTTATTTCATCTTATAGTTTTTCTATTCTAACTTAATTTCTTAGTAAAAAAAGTTGTCGAGTTGTATAGTGGTCTCAGGACAGCTCATTATATTGGTCTACAATCATGTAGTATAATAGTATTAAAATATAATATTGTACTATTCGCTTATCCATCGTATAGTAATTGAGTCTATTATGATAATTAATATTTTTTTTTCTTTTTGATTTTTTTCCAGCTGTACAGCACTGCACGATTAAAAAAGTGTGTATTTAATTTGGTCAGCTATGGTCCATTACAATGGTATTGCTAGGTACTTAAGCTTTTGGGTGTCAAGCTAGAATTCTGTGGGTAATGAATAATAATAATCAAAAGTTGAGAATTGAGATGCTGATCGGTCCTGTTCAGCTTGACAAATCCCATTTGTACAACGTCTCTTTTAAGAGGGTTATAATTATAGGATAAATGTTTTGGTAGATTTATGACACTCGTGTTTTTTTTTTCAACCGAACTTTAGATCATTTTAACAAACTCTCTAATGTGTAGCAGCACACCTATAGAAAATAAAATACAAAATTATTGAAAAATATCTCCTATAAAAATTGTCAATTCTGTGTGATATCTTAAATTATAATTTAGTAATTAAAATATTGAACATATTAATATTAGCAAAACTTAGGTACATCAATAAACCTTAAGTATTTTTAATATCATTTTAATTAGAATTGAAGTTTTTTCACAGTTAATGTCAATCTTTATTTTGTGATCCAGCAGTGTGAGATGAAACTTAAATATTAATCAAAGAATAACATTTGAAAACATATTTAGTACGATATTCAAATCAAGTTTTCTCTGTCAATTTAATATCAACTAATGATTGATTGAATGGACTTTGTATAGACATGTAACCTAGTTTTATATTTCGATTTAGTAACAACTAAAGATTAAATGAATGAACATATGTAGAATGAGATTTAATTTTAAAACTACTTGATTGTTAATTTTTTCTTAACAATTTAAAGCTAAAAAATTAAATATAAAATCATAAATATATTAAAATAAAAGTCAAATTAAACACAAAATTTGTGCCTTAAGATTTCTAGACACGCTCTCAACATGCATGTTCACTTTGTCATTGTTGTAAATGGGTGAAAATAAATTCTTATACTCTATTAAATATATATACCTAGTCCTTCATGCTAACACGACTTGATTTCTTTAAATAAAATTTTAAATTTTGTGGATATAAAACAGTAATAAAAAATATTCTTAAAGGTGTTCAATTAAATTCATTAACAAAAATTTGTCACCAACAATTAACAATGATACTTCATATCAATAACACTAATAAAAGATACTCTATTTAATATATTTAGTGTACTAATAAAAAATAATCTATGTAAAGAATCTTTAATTATAGAAAATCACCAGCATTGCAAAGAAGCTAACAGTGCATTAAAAACTGAAAGAAATTAAAACATCCTCAACGTTTAACATATATTGATAAATTAAAAATACGACACAATTAGACAGTGTTACAGATACAACTAGGTGACGTGTTAAATTCTTATAAAGGTAGCTTAAGATGATGGGAACGTAAAAGCAAAACTGAACTATGTTCCGGACGTTGAGGTCTAGAAGCGTTTGCAACTTGGAAGCGGAGAACCACACAAGCACTTGTTATGAGCATAGGAAGACTCGTGAAGATATTTCAATCCACCACCCTGTGGAATCTCACCACACAGATTATTGTGGCTCACATTCAACCACCGTAGATCATTAAGCGACAAAAGTCCCTTAGGCAGCGTCCCATATAGACGGTTATTACTAACCTCTATGATTTTTAAAGTCTTTGACAACCCTACTTTCCCGAAATCAAAACTAAACTTGTTGTTTGTCAGATGTATGAGCTGTGTGTGTTTCTTGGACCCAAACAACATGGACGCATCACCCTCCAGCATGTTATCAGACAAGTCCACGATCTCAAGGTCAAGCTTCCCCAGAGTGGCCGGAATCTTCCCGGTGAGACGGTTGCCAGTGAGCGTCATTGTCTTGAACACCTTCGAGAAGGAGCCGAAGGAGTCGGGGATGGCGCCGGAGATGCGGTTGCCTTCGATGGATATTCCGGTGAGTTTAGGGAGAGAAGGGAGCCAAGTAGGGAGGGTGCCGGAGAATTTGCTGTTGGATAACAAGATGTATTCGAGGCTTTTCATTTGGGACAAGAAATCCGGTATGTGGCCGGAGACATTGGTGAATCTGATATGGAGCCTACGAAGGTGGGTGAGTTTGGTGAAAGTGGGGGGTAGGGTACCAACGATGTTGTCGGAGTTGGTTATGTAAAGATATTGGAGGTATGGAAGGTCAGTGATGGAGGGGGGAATGAGGTATGGTTTGCGGAGGTGAAGATCAGAGAGGTCGAGGACGTTGACACGGTTTGGTTGGGTGTGGGTGGCGCATGAGACACCAACCCAGTTGCCGCAGCAGTCAGTGGTTGGGAGCCATGAGGATAGGTTGCTTGGGTTACCAAGCTCTTTCTTTATTCGGAGAAGGATTTGTTTGTCTTCAGGGTTGCATAGTTCTGAGAGTGCAGGAGTGAAGACTAGGACTAGAAGTACCAGGAGAATGCGTAAGTGTGACATATTGTGCTTTTGAATGTGTGTGAAAAATGTTGGTTAATTCATGTATGTATTAGAATGTGGCCATGTCTTCTTCAATCAAATTTAAATCACACCATGCAAGTGGTCATATATGCATGTATACGTCTTCCAATGGGCTGTGATCTTATTGGATACACTGTAGTTTACGGTGGGCAAAACTTATGGATTCTCTGGTATTATTAGAAGATAATTAGATACGTCTCAACGTTCAATAACTGGACTCCCTTGTACCTTGTAAAAGGGGAACACAATAGAGTAGCTAGTAAAGTCTCGAAAGCAAGAATGGGACCTATTAAATTAAGCACACGCCAACAATATTTATGGGTGTTAGGATGGACAATCGATAGGTATTATTTTTTCTAGAGGCGTAAAAATAGTCAAAAATTGTGAGTCAATCCAACTTATCATGAGTATGGGTTGGATAAAAAAAAAATAAAATTCATGTTGTAATAGTAAAAACATAGCTCAATTCACTTTGATCCGGTACATACGAGTTCAACCTAGATGAGCCGAGTCAATCTGTATTGAACTCATTAAACTTTTGTTAGTTTTACTATTTGATATACCCTTACTACACTTTAACTAAATGTAAAATGACCTATTACGCTCTATTGAGCCCACTAATTAAATGATTATATTACATAATTTGATAGCTAAATAAAAAATAATTGTAAGACTTTATTAAATAGTTAATTTTAAAATTTTCTGGTGGGTTGGTGGTCTGACCCGTATAATCCACCAACCTGTGATGGGTTGGACCAAACTAATAAATTGAGTAACAAAAACAAAATGAGTTGAATTGGGTTGACTCGTTTTTTTAGTGGGTTGAGATGAGTTGACCTATATGGGTCGAGGCAGCCCGTTTTGACAACTATAATTTTTTCATATACTAGTCTTTAAAAAATATACTCTACTCGATATTATATATGTATGGTAGTAATTTTAATATCTTCCTGTATATACTTATATACTTATATTTACGTTCACAACTTACACTTTATTTAACAAATAAGTAAATGTAATATATAAAAAAAAAACATTAAATATAAAGCAAATTATAACTTACTTCTTAATTAAATTTTTATATATTATACATAAACATGTGTTTTTTTACCATAATATTAAATAATGATATAATTTATTAAAAATTATCTCATAAATAATTTAATTTTTTTTATAAATTATATTTTATCTTATTAAATTTACATAAAATATATTATATATTTTTTTATTTTATAATTATATTACTTATAGTTATCATTTATTATAATTTAAATAATACTTATAGAAATTTTATAATTATTTAATATTATATGACGTAATTATATAAATTAATATATATATATATATATATATATATATATATATATAAAAGAGGTGTGGACAAGGGGCTATTATAGTAATCATACCTACATAATTTTAAAGGTAACAACCTGTCCATACTTATACTCGGGTAATTACCCATGAGACTAATTTTGTAGGTACACATTGGTTCTAGATTCATTTTCCATCCCTAGCAACTCCAACAATCGGGCCTACTAATTTTTAGAGCAGTTAATAAAATATAATTTTTATTTTAAATTATTTATACTATTATTAGCTGTTATATACTACTTTTTTTATTATTAATTTAATCTCTTTTTTTAAATTTTATTTTTATTAAATTTTATCATTAATTTTATTTTATATTTTATTTATGTATTTATATTTATATGCATATCATATTAAATTTTATTAAATTTTTTTATACATACATAATTATAAAATTATTGATTATTAAAAGTAACATAAAATATTTTAGAAGCTAAATCTGAAGTTAAACTATGAACACTGAATTCTTAAAATAAAATTAAAAATATTACAACATTTTTTAAAGTTTTAAATTAACTAAAAATATATAAATTTGAGTATGCTCTATCTAGTATGATATGGTCTTCCACATCGGAAAAGAGTCTCTTATATTAAAAAAATATTGACAACATAAAGTAATTATTTAAATGATAATTATAAAAAAAATTATTTTAACAATTTGAATTAATAAAAAATAGATAAAAAGAAACTAAATTATTAAAATAATTATAATTGCATCGATATTTGTCTGAAAAATTATGCACTTACCAACTACTTGTAAAATAAACCTTGGTGTTTATTTTATTTTAGAAAATTAAACTTTTTTTACATTTAACACTTGCATAGGTTAAGATTTTAAGAAATGAGAAAACATATTAAAGGGTAAGTTTAAGCATCATTGTCAAAAAGAATTAATTGAAAACATTTTTCCTCTTTACATTAAGATTTGATTTAAATTTTATGTAGTTAAATTTCTTTTACTCTTTTTATTAGTATTTTATTTTAGAAACTTAATAGGATTTTAATTTTTTTTACTATATATATTGTTAGGTTAGTTGATCTACTTATAACCTGTATGGTTTTAATGATTACAAACAAATTAAAATTGATTGTTTAACATTTCACTTGTAATATGATATTAACATATTCATATTGTATAAAATGGTAGAAGTTACTCGTAAGCTTTATTATTCATTGTCATTGGAAGATAATATAACTAGAAGATATTTGTTTAATGTTTGTTAGAAGAGGAAAATGTCATCAGAGTATAAGAAAATGTTATCAATAAAAAAATAATCACATGCGAAGCTTTCAAAGTTGTAGAAGATGTCAATTTTGAATCTCATTTAGCAAAAACAAACTTTTACTAGTCAGAAGGTGAAAAGACTAGAAGACCATACCCATTGATGGAGGATCAGAAGATGATACACTACAATTAGAAAATATGAAGCATTTGTTCAAGATCAAGAAACCATAGGTTGCTTGCACCATGGTCAGATCATCTGAATTACAATGTTTCAATTGAAGGTTAAGAACAAAGTTTCTAGCTCTCTAAAAGACCATTTGTTAAGGAGTATCTG
Source organism: Psophocarpus tetragonolobus (assembly GCA_037954015.1). NCBI lineage: Eukaryota > Viridiplantae > Streptophyta > Magnoliopsida > Fabales > Fabaceae > Psophocarpus > Psophocarpus tetragonolobus. Next base: position 25,854,868 of record CM075690.1, read on the forward strand.
ACCAAAGAAGCCTATCCTCTCAAGGAATGTATTGAACTAAGTCAACATTTTCTAAAAGAGCTTACACGAACCATCTTATGAAGACTTCTACTCAAGGAAATACGTCGTCATCTTAGCAAGCATCATCCATGAAGAAGTTTTCATCTTATGAACCCTCTAACTATTAGAAGAGAAAGCTTGTGCCCTTGTATCCCAAAAAGTAAATTTGTTCGTTATAATCATGATTAGATTATATGTGATTATTGAGTGAAGACACAAGTTAATCTAGTTGAAATAAAAGAAAACCCACTTAAAGTTAAATTGATGTAGTATTTAAAGTTTAGGGCATTTTTTGACCTCTATATGAAGTATCATCATCATTTTGTGGTAAAAAAATGGAGTTTGAATTATGTAAGTAGATAAAGTAGCTATAGTGTAAAACAAAGTTAAAAAAATATTTATGACAAAGTATTTATGACACATTTAAACTGACATGATTCTTCTTTTACGACTGTCTACTGTTTCTTTTGATAAATTCACTTGACCTATTAAAAAATGTGGACCATGATCTTATCTTTAAATAACTCGGATCGGTGTTTAATTCTTTCCTCGTATACTATTCTTATTCTTATAATACGTTCACAAATCTAAGGATTTTTATTACTTTGGATATTAATACAGTAAATATGATGGCGGCAAGACATTATATCGTTCAACTGAGATTTACTTGAAGTTTTTCTTATCGTTACTTGTGGGTTCGTTTTGTTATGGGTCAGTATTTTTCTTTCATAAATTTGAATTGAAAGATCTAAAGATAACATATAAATTTTGTCTGTAAATTCTGAATATATATACCGTTGTGAGGACCACATAAACAGTAAAATAAGGATACGTGAATGTTGTGGCATATTAATGAGCAATTGAGTATCCTTGGTTAATTGGCAACAGTGATCACGGTTATCAATTCAAATGGTACGTACGGAATTATTTGTAACCATGGTCGACAACTATTGGAGGCCGGAGTTACAATTATTTTATACTAGCGGAGTATATTTTTAAATAAAAATAAAACAAAAAAGTTAAATAAAAGATAAAAAAAATTTATATAGAACATTATAGTTAATTTTTTAGTAGTTATTTAACGAACAAAATATAATTAAATATAGTTATTTTTTACAAAAAAGAAAGGTAAAAAAAAGCAAAATTAAGTTTTGGGTTAGATTATAAATTTATCTTTAAATTTTTTTAAAACATTCTAATTTGCTACATAATAACTTCGACGTTATTGACTTTAGCCGCTCATTTTTTTCAGTATTATATTGGCCGCTTTCTTATCACTTATCCTTAGTTTTTTTTTTTTTTATTTCTTTTCTGTTTATTTATGAAAGTGCACTTTTGCCTAGCTGCAGCTAAGGTTCATAGTGCATTAAAATTTAAAATAAAACTAAGTACTTACTTTTAAAAAATAAGTGTATGCTATTTTTAACTTATCAAGAAAATTTAATAAACAAATACAAAATAATATTGATTTTACAAATTAATATTACATTTAAAATTTAAAATAAAAGTGTTAGATATATTAGAAAAAAATAATTAATATACTTATATTATTAGGACAAGTAATTTTTTTTAATAGGACACTTATATTAAAGAAAGAGAATACAATTTTTTTACATGTATTCGATAAACAAAAAAATGGATACAAATACAGTGTCAGAAATCTGATTAGATGATAAGTTAAATCTTAGGAAAGTAGTTTAACATTAACTTTATGAGAAGACAGAAGAATTTCTCTTATTCTTATACCCTTTATGAAACCGAACTACATTACATTGAGATATCTAGAACTGTTATTTGCAGCTTGGAAGAGGAGCGCCACACAGGCACTTGTTATGAGCATATGAAGACTCATAAGTATATTTCAATCCACCGCCCCGTGGAATCTCACCACACAGATTATTGTAACTCACATTGAACGACTGTAGATGCATAAGCGACGTAAGTTCCTTAGGCAGCGTCCCGTATATACGATTGTTACTAATATCTATCATCTTTAAGGTCTTTGAAAACTCTACTTTTCCAAAATCAAAAGAAAACAAGTTGTTATTCAGATATATCTGCTCCATGTGTTTCCCCGCCTTGAACAACATGGACGCGTCACCCTCCAGCATGTTCTCAGACAAGTCCAAGACCTGTAGGTTCAGGTTCCCCAGCGTGGCCGGAATCTTTCCGATGAGACGGTTTCCGGAGAGTATCATTTGCCTGAACACGTTGGAGAAGGAGCCGAATGAGTCCGGGATGGTGCCGGAGATGTCGCTTCCTTCGATGAAGATTCCGGTGAGTTTAGGGAGAGAAGGGAGCCAACTAGGGAGGGTGCCGGAGAATTTGCTATTGGCTAACAAGATGTACTCGAGGGTTTTCATTTGGGACAAGAATTCGGGAATGGGGCCGGAGACATTGGTGTAACGGATATGGAGCCTGCGAAGCTGTGTGAGTTTGGTGATGGAGGGGGGTATTGTGCCAACGATGTTGTCGGTGTTGGTGATTAAAAGATATTGAAGGTAAGGGAGGTTAACGATGGAGGGGGGAATAGGGTAGGGTTTGGGGAGGTTAAGGTCGTAGAGTTCGAGCCAATAGACGCGGTATGCTTGGGTCTGGGTGGCAGTGCAATGGATACCTTTCCAATTGTCGCAGCAATCAGTGGTTGGGAGCCATGAGGATAGGTTGCTTGGGTTGCCAAGTTCTTTCTTTATTTGTAGAAGGCTTTGTTTGTCTTGTGGGTGGCATTGTTCAGACAGGGCAGGAGTAAAGGATAGGGCTATGAGTAGGAGAATGATAATACTCAAGCGATACATCTTTGCAGGGATTTTGAATGGGCGTGGTGTGAAAAATTGACGTCAGTTCCACGTATATATATATGTATTGGAAATTTGGAATCAGGACCTGTCTTCTTCTAATCAAATATAGCTACGTAAGTGGTCATAATTAACGTTATGCATGTAAACGCCCTACAATGGGCTGTGCATGGTCTTATGCATATAGTTAATTTCCAAGTGGACAAAACCTATGGGTTGTGGTATTGTTAGGTGTAGGTCAAGATTCAATGACTGTACCCGCCGCACTTGCAAAAGCTGCACACAATTTAAAAAACTAAGTCTTGAAAGCAATAATGGAGCCTATTAGATCCAACAACAACCTGTGTTCACTGTAACAAAACCATGTTCTTTCAATCAGCCGAGTTGCTATATTATAATTGTTCATTCAATTAATTGCATTTTTACCATCATTTAATTAATGTAAAAGTTGGCTTAGGTAATATTTTTTCAACAAATTACTTTCTTACATTTGAGTGATACTGTATCATCTGTGTGAGTGTTGTACGCCAAATACGATATTCTCTCTTTTCTTACTCCTCTTAGTAATTTTTTTCTACCGTTATTATTTTTTATGTTATCTGCTTATTTAATCATCACATGTTATTCATCACATCTTTTACTTTTTTTATTCATTTGTATGTTTCTTACCCAATGCAGTATATACGCCCTAAAAATATTAAAAATTGTTATTTATATTAAATAAAGATTAAGCATTGTTTCTTTAGATACATATGGCATCAATTATATTCTAATGAAAATTGGAGTAACAACATACTAACCAGTATCTTCTTGGATATGCAGCACATACAATATAGGTGTAAAAATTAAGACACTGGTAGTAAACATTAACACGTCCCATAATTGGTTGGTTTAGTATTTGATAAGCTCGGAAGAGCAGATGCTGAACTCTTGGCTCGGTATTGTCTTTAACATAAGAGAAATAAAAGTGGCGTCGCCCGGACTCGAACCGGAGACCTTCAGTGTGTTAGACTGACGTGATAACCAACTACACCACGACACCTCATGTTGTAGGCTATTCAATATCACCTTTATATATTGGTTAATATTTCATCGCGGATTTAAAATTAAAAGAAAACATCTACAATGCTTAACATATATATTGACGATACAAATGCGATATACGATTACAGTGTCCGATAATTAAGATAATTAACAATTACTGATGCGTTAAATTCACATAGCAAAGTAGCATAATATTAACTTTATGAGAACACAAGAATTTGTCTTATTCATAGATCCTTTCTGGAGAGCGCAACAGCTCTGGCTAAAAGGGTTTGCAGCTTGGAAGCGGAGAACCACACAAGCACTTATTATGAGTATAGGTAGACTCATAAAAATCTTTGAATTTACCACCCTGTGGAATCTCACCACAAAGATAATTGTAACTCACATCCAGCCATATCAGATTCTTAAGCAAACTAAGTCCCTTAGGCACGTCCCATATAAACGATTGTGGCTAACGTCCAAGATCTCCAACATGTGGGACAATCGGACTTTTCCGAAATCAAAAGAAAAAAAATTGTTTGCCAAATATATCTTCTCCGTGTGTTTTCCTGATGCGAAAAAGAGAGACGCATCACCCTCCAGCATGTTTTGAGACAAGTCCACAATCCTCATGTCTAGCTTCGCGAGCGATGGCGGAATGTTTTGATACAACATTAGTATCATAATAATTTTATTCTACTTGTTTAATGATGATCGTTCATAGATAAAATTTATTGGTTATATAGTGTATTTTTTTAAATATTAAATATTGATTTTATAAATAATGAGACAAAAGTAACTTTTACTATGATTAAATAATCTTTAAATATTTTGAAAAAAAAATTTATATATATTTTATCATAATTAATATATTACTTACCAATCGTAATATATGATGTTTATATATTTTACTTATTTAATTTATAATCTATATAACATACTGATACAATATTTACTTATTTATTATATTTTTAAGGGTAGTCATACAATTTTAAATAATAAATAATTATATCTTATATAAACAAAAAATCACGTTCAAAACTGCTATATTTTAATTATTTGAATTAATCCGCATCAAATATATATTAATTGTAAATCTTTATTGGAGAAAATTTTAAGAAAATAATAGTTACATGTTTTCTTTATAAAGATTATATTTTGATTGAAAATAAAACTACACATTATTTCAATTTTAAAAATTAAAAGTCATATTAAAATCCTTTATTTATATGTTTCAAAAATATTATTTTTATATATAAAAATACATAGTTATTATTTTTTAGTAGATATACACATTTTCTCATAATTCAAAACTAATATATATTTTATATGAATTAATTTAAATAATTAAAATATAGTAATTTTAATAATACCAATGTGATTTTTTTTATTTTATTCATGTAGAATTATAACTTATTATAATGGCACAGTTTTACAATTTCTTCTGAATTCAATACTATTTATATATTTAATACCTTTGGAAAGTAAATAATTTTTTAAAAATAAAAACTTTGCAAAACTCTAACTATAATAGATACTAATAATTTTTTAAAATTCAGTCAAGAGAAAATTTTTAATTTAATTTGTACATAATTATAATAAAAAAGTAATGATTTTTTATCTGCATAAAAAAAAGTAATGATACATTGTTTTTATTACTGTCACAATTTTTAATATATATTTTAAATTTTAATAAAAATTTCAATTTTTATGATTATAAGATAATAATTATTTTAAATAATAATGAAATTAAATATGAATTCTAAAATATTAAAATATTCAAGTGTATAATATTTTTAAGAATATTAAAAAATTGTGACAAGACATGGCTAAAAATATAATAAAACAAATAAATTTTAAAATATTATAATATTAATTTATATATTATATATACAAATACAAGTTGCTTGCTTATTGTTGTTAGCAGAATTATTGTATGAATAAGAATATCCAATGATAGTAAGAGACAAACATGTTTGGATTAGGTTTTTTTTTTTTTTTTTTTTTTCATTTAACGGAAAAAATGCTCGTTCAGAGACATGATTTATAAAGTAACCCGACATTTGCTTTTGCATTGTCTTAGGTTCAAAGGCGTTTTCCACACTCTTTTTTTCTAAAGGATTATTTAAGGGCAATCAACATTTTTTATTAAGTGTTTTATGAAAATTTGAATTAACACTTCTTATAACTTAAAATTATATCTAATTTTGTCAAAAAAGACTTATATGTTCTTCATTTTATTTCTCTTATTATTTTTCAACAACACTTTGTGGAAGAGTAAAAAAATTTGAAAATTTTTTAACTCTCCGGCAAAAGCTCGTCGAAGAGTTAAAAAATTTTGAAATTCTTTTTAAGTCTCTTGCAACATCTCGTTAGAGAGTTAAATTTTTTTTTAACCCTCCAGTGAGATCTCGTCAGAAAGTTAAACATAGAGGAGCTTAACAAAAAAAAAAGAGGAGAGAGAGGGACAGAAAAATGGAGAAGGATTTTCAGTAAACTAAAAGAGGAAGGAGAAGGACTGAAAGTAAGGAGGAAAGAGAAGTTAGTTGAGGAAGAAGGAGAAACAAAGAAGAAGCAGACGACTGAGAAAAGGATAGAGAGACAATTAGGGTTAGGAGTAAAATGAGGTTCATGAAAATTTTTTTAAAAGGGTTGGTGGAAATTTAAATTCCCATATTTTATTTGTATTTTCCTAATTTGGGCTCAAAGTTATGTTGTCTTTCAACCTACTATTGAGTCTTATGTTCTAGGGGTGTTTGTCTTAATTATGAATGAAGAATATTATTCCCTATCTTTATCTTCTTCATCGGTTAGAAGGTTAGCTTGTGAGTGTCTCTGTTAGGGTTACCGTTATTCTGGTGTTATCACATTGTGTCTATCAGATCAGTGTCACAAATATGTACATAGTCACTGTGACGTACGGGGAATTTCTATTGGTGAATGTCAAACACATCTCAATTTTGTTATTCACTACTATGTGCAGGAAAGGGATGGAAATCATCTGTTCCAAATTGGTGTCTCAATTTTTGTCTTAACCAATCAATAAATGATGTATCATTTAAATAGCTATATAAGATATAAAAAATTATAAAACAAAATTCATTAAACAACAAGGTGGTTATTGATTAGTTAGGACAGAAATTGAGACACCATTTAGGATATATGATTTTCATCCGTAGAAAAGACTATCTTTATGGAGAGAATTTAGATTTTTCATCGCTAGTTTCGATTCCAAGATCTATATATAATGTCGTAATTTGTTGTTTAAACTGAATCAGATCAATGTTATTGAAGTTCTTGATTGTGTAAAACAAGAGTAAAAATTATTATAACTTTGTTAAAGAACATGTTTTTTGAATAAATTAAAATATTTTTTTAAAAATCAGTTAATAATGTTTTTGTTTAGTTAAATTGTTATTATTCATTTATGATTACAAGTGGGTTCAAGTGTGTTTTCCTTTCCATACATCTTTGGCATTAAATGATTTTTATTCTCACATGATTCATTAAATAATTGTGGTTATGATGTGTGACATAGTAATGTTTTTATTCTCATGCATGCATGGAGATGTGGGAGAGTCTCTAAAAGAAAAGAAAAAAAAACATATGTCATCTCATCAACAATGTAGATCAAAGAATTATATGAAATGTGTCCTGAGAAAGATAATAAGGATTCTCTCTAACAATTGTATCTATTCTTACAAAAATGTTGGATGTATTCTAGAAAAAAAAGTATATTAAAGATTTATCCACAATATGTGGGAGGTGCACTAAAAATGTATGTACATCAAGGGTTCTCACAATCTAGATAAGTGTAGAAAAGACACCCAATAAGAATGTACGTTGAACATTGAAATATATCTTTTTTTTTAGGCAAATAATTTCATTAAAAGGTATAAGGGATACCCAACAATTTACAAAGAGAGAAAAAATTATGGTTAATTAATACTTAAATGTAAGAATTAATTAACCATCACAACCACTAGACCAAAACACAAGTAATTTACATCACAAAACCTGTCAAATTTCCTACTTTCCCACCCATAACAAAACACAAAACAAAAATATCCCAGATTTACGTATGTTAAATCACAGACCCAAAATAAAACAACCCAGTAATATACCTGTTAAGTACCCAATGATAAGCATAACACTCCCAATTATATTAGATTCCCCCAAGTCAAATTTAACCCTTTTCATCCCTAGTTATCCAGCCAGTAGGGTTCATGTTCCAATGTTCCAATCAGACAAAGAGTAGGAAAAAGAGATATCAAAGGAATGTAGCCAAGACCAAGTATAGTAATGAATTTTTTGTAGAATTTTTGTCAAGTTAAAAAGTGTCACCTCTGAATACACAAACACTCCTCTAATTCCGCAAAGACCATACTATTGTTATCCATACTAACTTCAATCTTTGGTTATCAGTACTCCGTGCTTCTCAAGTTATATGTTGTAAGAAGTTTACAGTAGGTTCTTGATGTATGATTGTGTTGATACTAATTCATGAGTAGCATTTGTGACAAACTTGGGTTGCCATTCAATTATAGAACAAATGATCGTATTCTTTTCACGGAGCCCACACCAAGGACATATGAGATTAGATTCATTGTGTATTATGTTTCTTTTCCTGAGATTGTCTTTGGTTGGAAGTATTTTTAGCAAAAACCTCCAAACAAATATGAGAACTTTTAGTGGTGCCTTGGATGAATGATTCTCACAACCTAGATAAGTGTAGAAAATGCACCAAATGAGAATGTACATTGATCATTCAAACATATCTTCTCTTTTTTTCTTATAGGCAAATAATTTCATTAAAAGGTATAAGAGATACCCAACAATTTACAAAGACGGGAAAAATTACAGTTAACCAGTACTTGAATGTAAGAATTAATTAACCATCACAACCACCCAGACCAATATCCTAGATTTACATTTGTTAAATTGCATAACCAAAATAAAACAACCCCAGTAATATACTCGTTAAGTACCCAATTATAAGCACACCACTCCCAATTATATTAGATTCCCCCAAGTCAAATTTAACCCTCTTCACCCCTAGTTATACAGCCAGCAGGGTTCATGTTCCAATCAGAGAAAGAGTAGAAAAAGAGATACCAAAGGAATGTAGTGAAGACTAAGCATAATAATGGATTTGTCTGAATTTTTGTCAAGTTGGAAGGTGTCACCTATGAATACATAAGCTTTCCTCTAATTCCATAAACACCATACTATTGTTATCCGTATTAACTTCCATCTTTGGTTATTAGTACTTTGTGCTCCCCAAGTTGTATGTTGTAAGAAGTTTACGGTAGGTTCTTGATGAATGACTGTGTTGATACCAATCCATGAGTAGCATTTGTGCCAAACTTGGGCTGCCATTATGCAATTAAATAAAAAATTATCGTATTCTCTTCATGGAGCCCACACCCACCAAATGAGAATGTACATTAAACATTCAAACATATCTTCTTCTTTTTTTCTAGTAGGAAAATAATTTCATTAAAAAGTATAAGGCATACCCAACAATTTGCAAAAAGGGAAAAAATGATGGTTAACTAATACTTGAATGTAATAATTAATTAACTATCACAACCATACAGAGCAAAACACAAGTAAGTTACATCACTAAACTTGTCAACTTTCCTACTTTCCCATCCACAACAGAACAAGAAATAGCAAGATCCCGGATTTACATTTGTTGAATGACAGACCAAAAATTAAACAACCCAGTAATATACCCGTTAAATACCAAATTATAACCATAACACTCCTAATTATATTAGATTCCCCCAAATCAAATTTAACCCTCTTCACCCTCAGTTATGCTGCAAGTAGGATTCATGTTCCAATTAGAGAAAAAGTAGGACAAGAAATATGAAAGGAATTTAGCCAAGACCAAGTATAACAATTGATTTGTTGCAGAATTTTTGTCAACTTGGAAAGTCTCACCTCTGAATACATAAGAATTCCTTTAATTACATAAAGACCATTCTATTGTTAATCATACTAATTTCCATATTTGGTTATTAGTACTTCGTTCTTCCAAGTTATATCTTGTAAGAATCGTACAGTAGGTTCTCCATGCATGACTATGTTGATACCAATCCATAAGTTGCATTTGTGCCCAACTTGGGCTGCCATTATTAAACTATAGAAAAAATGATCCTATTTTCCTCATGGAGCCCACACCAAGGACATAGGAGATTAGATTCATTTTGTATTACATTCCTTTTCCTGAGATTGTGTTTGGTTGGAAGTCTTTTCAGCAATAGCCTCCAACCAAATACGAGAACTTTTACTGGTGCATTGGATAAATGTCATCAAGGATTCTCACAACTAGATAAATGTAGAAAATACAACAAACGAGAATGTATATTGAACATTCAAACATATCTTTTTTTTTTTTTTTTACTTGTAGGCAAATAATTTCATTAAAAGATATAAGGGATACCCAACAATTTACAAAGAGGGGAAAAATGACGGTTAACTAATATTTGAATGTAAAAATTAATTAACCATCAAAGCGACCCAGACCAAATCACAAGTAATTTACATCACCAAACCTGTCAACTTTGCTCCTTTCCCACCCACAACAGAGATAGAATAGAAATATCATAGATTTACATTTGTTAAATCATAGACCCAATATAAAAAAACCTAGTAATATACTCGTTAAGTACCCAATTATAAGCACACCACTCCAAGTTATATTAGATTCCCTCAAGTCAAATTTAACCCTTTTCACCCTTAGTTATCCAGCCAGCAGGGTTCATGTTCCAATCAGAGAAACAGTAGGAAAAATACATATCAAAGGAATGTAGCGAAAACTAAGCATAATAATGGATTTGTGTCAGAATTTTTGTCAAGTTGGAAGGTGTCACCTCTAAATACATAAGCATTTCTCTAATTCCATAAACACCATACTATTGTTATCCGTACTAACTTCCATCTTTGGTTATTAGTACTTATGTTGTAAGAAGTTTACCGTAAGTTCTTGATGAATGACTGTGTTGATACCAATCCATGAGTAGCATTTGTGCCAAACTTGGGCTGCCATTATTCAATTAAAGGACAAATGACTGTAGTCTCTTCATGCAGCCCACACCAAGGGCATATGAGATTAGATTCATTCTGTATTATGTTCCTTTTCCTGATATTGTCTTTGGTTGTTTTCAGTAACAACCTCCAAACAAATATAAGAACTTTTACTCGTGGCTTGGATGAACGTGCATCAAGGGTTCTCACATCCTAGATAAGTGTAGAAAATACACCAAATGAGAATGTACATTGAACATTCAAACATATCTTCTTCTTTTTTTTCTTGTAGGCAAATAATTTCATTAAAAGGTATAAGGGATACCCCACAATTTACAAAGAGGGAAAAATGATGGTTAACTAATACTTGAATGTAAGAAGTAATTAACCATCACAACCAACGAGACCAAAACACAAGTAATTTACATAACCAAACCCGTTAAGTTTCCTACTTTCCCACCCACAACAAAACACAAAATAGCAATATCCCAGATTTATGTATGTTATATCATTGACCCAAAATCAAACAACTGAGTAATATACTTGTTAAGTACCTAATTATAAACCTAACACTCCCAATTATATTAGATTCAACCAAGTCAAATTTAACCCTTTTCACCCTAGTTATCCACCCAACAGGTTTCATGCTCCAATAAGAGAAGGAGTAGGAAAAAGAGATATCAAAGGAATGTAGCCAAGACCAAGTATAATAATGGATTTGTTGCAGAATTTTTGTCAAGTTGTAAGTGTCACCTCTGAATACACAAGCATTTCTTTAATTACATAAAGACCATACTATTGTTATTCATACTAACTTCTATCTTTGGTTATTAGTAATCTATACTCCCCAAGTTGTATGTTGTAAGAAGTTTACAGTAGGTTCTTGATGCATGACTTTGTTGATAGCAATCCATAAGTTGCATTTGTGCCAAAGTTGGCCTGTATATTATGCAATTGAAGAACAAATGACTGTATTCTCTTCATGGAGCCCACACCAAGGACATATGATATTAGATTCATTTTGTATTATGTTCATTTTCCTGAGATAGTCTTTGGTTGGAAGACTTTTCAAGAAAAGCCTTCGCAGAAATATGATAACTTTTACTTGCTCCTTGGATGAATGTACATCAAGGGTTATCACAACGTAGATGATGCACTCCCTTGATCTCTTCAATCAAGGTTCCTTCTTCTAAGAAAATGGAGGATGGAGAGGTTAGAAATGGGAGAGAGTTGTCGCCACTTTCTAGGAGAAAGATGAGTCAAAAATTTTATGTTGCTTGATAAAAGCTTTAAGGGAAAGATTCCTCAAGAGAGAGGATTCTCAATGACACTCAAGAATAAATTGCCCAAAAAGAGTCTTACTTCATTCAATCAAGTGTGATTTATACAAGAGAGACTAGGTGTATTTATAGCCCAAAGAGGGAGCAAGACACTCAAAACTAGGCAATGTAGGACTTAAGCCTAATTAGGATTAGGAGTATTAATCCCTCTAGGCCAACTAAAAGTGGTGCTAGTGTCATGACCTAATCATGAGGGTGTGGAAAGAGATCTACACTCCTTTGGGTTATTAGGCCCTTTACTCACCTCATCTCCCTTCCTAAGCTAATTACACCCTAAACTCTAGAAACTAGAATAAATGGCCAAAATACAAGGCCTAAAAGGGAATTAAAAGCTAATTAATATTTACAACTGGAAAACTAAGGATTATGGCATAAAATATCTATCTCTATCATGAGCTAGGGTCTTGATGAGTCTTTCTGAGCCAAGTCCTCTTCAATCCTCCTAGCCATTACCCTAGTGAGAGGGCCCTTGGTAGGTTAGATTACATCACCTCCTCCCTGTCGGAAGGATTTGTCTTCAAATCTGAAGCTTCCATGTCAGCACCTAAAAAAAGGGTAAGATCACAAACATTAAAGGTGGTGCTAACTCCATAATCCTCAGGAAGGTCTAACTTATATGCATTATTATTTACCTTCTCAAGGATTTGGAAGGGACCATCTCCTTGAGGGCTAAGTTTGGACTTCCTCTTAGAAAGGAAACGATCCTTTCTTAAGTGAAGCCAAACCGAATCGCCTTTTTCGAAGATGACTTCCTTCCACCCCTTGTTGCTAAATGAAACATACCCCTTAGATTGGGTTTCAATATTAGTTTTGACCCTCTCATGTAATTTTTTGACAAAATCAGCCCTAGCTTCCCCTTCTTTATGAAAAATTTGGGTGTTAGGGAGTGGAAATAAGTCCAGCAGGGTGAGAGGATTAAAACCATATACAACCTCAAAAGGGAGTGCTTAGTGGTTTGATGAACCACCCTATTATATGCAAATTCAATGTGGGGGAGATATTCATTCCAAGACTTGTGGTTGCCTTTCAAGAGTGCCCTCAACATAAAGGATAAGGATCTATTTACTACCTCAGTTTGTCCATCCGTTTGAGGATGATAAGTGATAGAAAATAAGAGCTTAATTCCTAGTCTTGCCCAAAGAGTTTTCCAAAAATAGCCAAGGAACTTAGCATCCCTATCAGAGACTATGGTTGAGGGTATTCCGTTCAAGCGGACAACCTCGCGAAAGAAAAGCCTTGCGATGTGACTCGCGTCATCCACTTTGTGGTAGAGAATGAAATGTGCCATTTTACTAAAGCGGTTCACTACCACAAAGATGAAGTTTACACCTTGTTGGGTTCTTGGGAGCCCAAGGATAAAATCCATGCTAATATCTACCCAAGGTGTAGAAGGAGTGGGTAAAGGTGTGTAGAGTCCATGAGGCATTACTCGGGACTTAGCTTGTAAATAAGCTATGCATCGCAAGCAATGTCTTTAGACATCTTTTTTCATATGGGGCCAAAATATTTTTTCTTTTAAAAATATTAAGGTTTTATCAATTCCAAAATTCCCCATGAGCCCACCTTCATGGCTTTCTTTTGTCAGCAATTTCCTAATGGATCCTTGGGGTACACAAAGTTTTCCCTCTTTGAATAAGTACCCCTCACACATGTAGAAGCCATCTTTAGCTTTGGAAGATAAGGCAGTATAAATGGTTCCAAAGTCTTGGTCAGAAGGATACATTTCTTTTATGCCATCAAATCCCAAAATTTGAGCACTGAGGGTGGCAAAGAGAGAATGCCTCCTTGAAAGAGCATCGACCACCACATTTGTTTTTCCCTTTTTATATTTGATGAAATAAGGAAAAGTTTCAAGAAATTCAACTCATTTAGCATGCCTCTTGTACATTTGTTTTTCCCTTTTTATATTTGATGAAATAAGGAAAAGTTTCAAGAAATTCAACTCATTTAGCATGCCTCTTGTTCAACTTTCCTTACCCCCTCAAATACTTAAGTGACTCATAGTCACTATGTATGACAAATTCCTTGGAAACAAGATAATGTTCCCAAGTTTGGAGGGCACAGATCAAAGTATAAAACTCTTTGTCATAGGTGGGGTAGTTGAGGTGAGCACCATTGAGTTTTTCACTAAAATAAGCAATGGGGTGCCCCTCTTGCAATAGCACAGCTCCTACACCTACTCCCGATGCATCACATTCTAGCTCAAAAGTTTTTGAAAAGTCAGGGAGGGCTAGAACAGGTGCATTAGTGAGTTTATCCTTGATCAGTTGAAAAGCTTCTTCTTGTTTTTCACCCCACAAGAAAGGAACTTCCTTCTTCACCAAGTCATTGAGTGGTGAAGCTAGTGTGGAGAAGCTAGGCACAAAGCGCGTATAAAATCTCGTGAGACCATAAAAGCTCTTGATCTCAGTCACACTAGTATGGGTGGGCCATTCTTGAATGACCTTGATTTTTGGGGGGTCTACTTGGACCCCTTGGGCACTAATGACAAAGCCCAAGAAAACTACACTAGGAACACAAAAAGTGCATTTTTCTAAGTTTGCAAAAAGTTTATTTATTCTAAGGACAGATAAGACTTCCCTGAGGTGTCCTATATGTTCTTCTAAAGACCTACTATAGACTAAAATATCATCAAAATAAACAACTACAAACCTACCAATGCAATCCCTAAGTACATGATTCATGAGGCGCATGAAAGTGCTTGGAGCATTGGTGAGCCCAAAAGGCATTACCAACCATTCATAAAGACCTAATTTTGTCTCAAAAGCGGTTTTCCATTCATCTCCTTCTTTGATTCTTATTTGATGGTAACCACTTCTAAGATCAATTTTTGAAAATATTTTGGCTCCATGCAATTCATCAAGCATATCATCTAGCTTAGGGATTAGGTGCCTATACTTAATGGTGATGTTGTTGATCGCACGACAGTCCATACACATCTGCCATTTCCTATCCTTTTTGGGAACCAACAAAACAGGGACCGCACAAGGGCTAATGCTCTTTTGAACCCAACCCTTCTCCAACAAGTCTTGAACTTAAGACTCAATCTCCCTTTTTGTCCTATACGCTGGCCTATTGAGTAAACTCGCACCAGGAACAAGATCAATTTGGTGTTCTATTCCCCTTAAAGGTGGTAATACCCTTGGAACCTCTTGAGGAAAGAGATCATCAAATTCCTTTAAAAGATTTTGAACCCTTTTTGGAAGAGACTCAATTTTATGACTTGTGGCAGTGCCAGAAGGTACCTCTTTACAAAGAAGGAGATAAAAAGGTCAATCAAGCAAGAGAGCTTCTTTAATATCCATTTTTGTTGCAAAATGACTCTCTTTCTTAATACCTCTTTAGAAGGGGTACCTCCTTCCAACTCTCCCTTTTTACCCCTTTCAAGCTTTAGGGGTGGAAGCTTTTTTTTTTTTTTAACTTTGAACTTTTTTTTCCTCATCTCTTTTATGTTTTATGATGAGTTGATCCTCAACCACTTGTGAAGGTGTGAGAGGAGTCAACTTTATTCTTTTACCCTTATGAGTGAGGATTATCTCATTAGAGTAGCCATAGTGAATGACTTGTTTGTCAAACTGTCAAGGCCTCCCTAACAAGATATGACCAACCTCCATTGGAACTATATCATATAATATCTCATCTTGATACTTTCCAATGGAAAATGGCACCTTCACTTGTTGGTTTACAACCGTTTCCCCTTCCTCATTAAGCCACTGGAGCTTGTAAGGTCTAGGATGAGGAATTGGTTGTAAGGCTAGCTTCTCTACCAACCTTGAGCTACAACAATTATAGCAAGATCCACTATCCACAATGAGAGAACATGTTTTGTCTAAAACTTTACAACGTGTATGAAAAATGTTTTCTCTTTGGGAGTGGTTAAGCTCAAGGGGTTGGCTTCCAAGAAGGCGCCTAACCATTAAGAGGTCTCCATCACAAGGGTTTTCAACAATGTCATGCTCACGATGCTCATGACCCCTTTCTTCCTCACTCTTGCTAGAGGAGGAAGATGAGCTACTCTCAGTAAAAATCTCTTGGCCCCTCATGATCATGGTTTTCTTATTGGGGCACTGAGAGGCAATGTGGCCTCTCCCAAGACATTTAAAGCATTTAATACTACTAGTCCTATTGCTAAAACTAGTAGGGGGGTTGTCTCTATGATGTATGAGTTTATGTTCTTTATGCACATGCTTGGATGGTTCCTCTTTAGGAGAGCTCTTGGAAGAGCTTCCCTTGCCTAGGTCCCTCTTTGCATAATTATAGGATGGAAATTCTCTTTTTGCTCCACCTTTTCTTTTTAATTGATTTTCCACTATTATGCAAAGTTGGTCTAGGTCATCTAGATTATTATATGGTAAGACCTCAACTTTGTCTCTTATGTTAGAGCTCAAACCATTTAAAAATCTAGCTTCGGTAGCCCTTGGTTCTTCGGTGACGCCCACTCTCATCATTAAAAGCTCCATGGTTTATCTGTACTCCTCAACACTTGAGTTGTACTATTTTAATCTTTGGAGTTTATCCAAGAGCTCTCTTTCATAATAAGAAGGGACGTGTCTCCGCCTCATAGCCCCTTTGAGATCATTCTAATAATCCACAGGAGGGTTACGAAGGCGGCGCCTCTCATTGAGCAAGGAGGTCCACCAATACATGGCATGCCCTTGGAAGCTAAAGGTCGCCAGCAGAAATTTTCTTTCTTCACTTATGTTATAACAGACAAAGAGTTGCTCTACCTTCATTTTCTTATCAAGGTAGGCTTTCACATCCTCTTTGCCATGAAATGAGGAAGGTCAACTTTTTGTTCCCTAGGTTGGGCTTGGATTTGGTTATGATGTTGTTGTGCTCTCCTTACCCTAGGTCTTTCATATCCCTTGGTTTCACTTACTTCACTAGAGACAGACTTATACCTATGCCTCTCTTTAACTCCTCTTTCTCTTATTTCTTCTCTTTGATGTTCTTCTCTTCTCTCTTCCCTCTCTCTCTCTTCCCTTTCCTTTCTTTCTTCTTTTTCTCTTTGTTCTCTTTCTTTCTCTTCCCTCCGTCTTTCTTCTCGTTCTTGTCTCTCTCTTTTCTCCTCTCTTTCTTTCTCTCTTTTCTCACACTCTTTTTCCTCTTTTCGTCTTTCTTCTATTAACTCTCTTTCTCTCTTTTCTTTTTCTTTCTCTTCACAACTCTTTTCTTATCTCTTCTCCCTTTTTTTTCTTTCTTTTCTCTCTTCTACCCTCCTTTCCCTAAATTCACTCACAAACTTATCTGTATTGTTTGTTTTTTGAGAACCTTGTTGATTTACACTACCTTTACTAGATGTGTGTGAGCTCATTTTGAAAGTGATTAGGAAGAATTTATGGGCAACACTCCTTACTCTTTTGTTTTGTTTTCTCCCTAAGTGAATTACTTAAGAGTCTTTGGAACTCAAAAGCCTTTCACACTAAGATGCAGAGAAAATAAAAGAAATTTAAAACAAAGGTAAGGATCTAAAGGCGTGCACCTAAGGTGGAGAGATGGGGTACCAATTCCTTCTCCCACCTAAACAAGAAACTAAAAACTATTACAATCAAAGAGGTAACTCTTATGGGCATCCAACACCTCAATTAAAATGGCCTTAATAAAATTTACACCCAATTAAACAAAAAGAAACAAAAGGCTTTATGTTTGAAGTTGCTCTCTACTCCAAGTGTTTGCCTCTCTCAAAGTGGTGTTGCTCCCTTGAATGAACCTCTTTCTTAGCTTGCTTCAACACACGTCAAGATGCTTCCCTTGTTGAAAGCTTGGTTTGACCTCTTTTTTCCTTCAACAAAGTGGCCCACCCAAGGAGAAACCAAGAGAGTGCAATGCAATAAAAAAAATAAGAAAAGACAACTCAAGGAATGGAGATAAACATCCAAGTGGAAAGAATTATTTAGACAAACACAAAGATAACCAAAGAAGACAAGCAAGTAAAAATGGTGTAGATAGAAAGATGGTACACAAAAAAATTCCTAGAATGGGCCTATAATAGAATGGACTACAAAAAAAAAACAAAAAAAAGACTCAAAAGTTTCAATCATTTGCACCATTTAAAATCAATATGGCCAAATTATATGCAAGCATGTTCAAGCAAGATTCATTAATTTTTTCTAACACTCCTTTTAGTGATTGGTACAATATGAGGTGCACTAAAGATATTTTGCTCTTTTTACTTCTTTTTTTTAAGAATTTTTTTTACTAACACGTTTTTGTTATTTGTTTTCTTTTTTATTTCTATTTTTTTTATACAATTTTGCTACATCTCTTAACAAAATTTTGAAGCAAATATGGTGAGGAGTCAAAGAATCATAAATGCTTGAACAAAGGATAGGAAATGACCACCATAATTGATATGCAAAAGTGCAAAATTAAGAAATAAAGCAACTTAATATGAACTAGTAATTTTAGGTGATAAAAATAAATGGAACAAGGAGAGTTTTATGGAAGTTGAGGCCAACTTGATTACTCAATAATCAGCCCAATTACATACCCAACATGCCTCTCAAAGCCAATCAACAAAAATCACCACAAAAACTAGCACAAAGTTAAGATACTACAATTATTGAACAAGTCAATGAAATTTGGAAGAAATTGAGCATTAATTTTTTGAAGATTTTTTTTAAGAACATGCTAAGATCTAAATAGTATGTCAGACTCTAAGGGCATGAGATCAAGAGTAAGTCTCTTTGATGCTCAATTTCCAATAGAGAAACAACACACTTTTATGGTAAAATAAAAAAGCTAAACAATGGAATTTAAGTGACAATTAAAAGGACTAAACAATACCAAAATAAGACACAACGTACGAGGATTAAAATTAAAAATAAATGACTCAAAATGACCAAGAATGTGACACAAAAATAGAGAAATATGGGCTGAAAAAATAGAGAAATAGGTGCAGGAAAAACAGAGTAAAAGGTGCAGGAAAAGCAGAGTAAAAGGTGCAGGAAAATAGAATTAAAATGCAAGAACTCTAAATGAAAGAAGCAAAAGTGCATCCAAGGATCAAAACAACAATTGTGTTGCTTTCTTCACAAATTTTGTGAAGTCATTACTATGATCCTCTTAGGGTAAGCACTAGAATAAGGAAAAAAATAAAAAGATGGGCAGAAATTTAAAGAAACAAACCTAAAGGAAACACACAAAGATTCAATAGAAATGAATAAAATAAATTGAATCTAGAAAGCAATAAAGACTTGGAAATAAAAATTGCAAGAACTAAAACATAAACTTCAAGACAATAAGGAATTTAAATGACAATAAAGGAAGCAAAATATAAAGTATAAAAACTGCAAAAAAAAAACTAAAGAAAGACGCATAAACTAAGGAGAAGGAGGAGGAAATGAACCTTCATGAAGATGGCTCTGATACCAAATGATAAAATGGAGGATAGAGAGGTTAGAAATGGGAGAGGGTTGACGCCACTTTCTAGGAGAAAGATGAGTCAAATTTTATGTTGCTTGCCACAAGGGAGAGGTCCCTTGATAAAAGCTTTAAGGGAGAGATTCCTCAAGAGAGAGAGGATTCTCAATGACACTCAAGAATAAATTGCTCAAAAAGAGTCTTACTTCATTCAACCAAGTGTATTTTGTACAGGAGAGACTAGGTGTATTTATAGCCCAAAGAGGGAGCAAGACACTCAAAGCTAGGCAATGTGGGACTTGGGCCTAATTAGGATTAGAAGCACTAATCCCTCTTAGGCCCACTAAAAGTGGTGCTTAGCCTTAAGCTAGGGAGTGTCACGGCCTAATCAAGGGGGTGTGGAATGAGATCCACACTCCTTTGGGTTATTAGGCCATTTACTCCCCTCATCTCCCTTCCTAAGCTAATTACATCCTAAACTCTAGAAACTAGAATAAATGACCAAAATACAAGGCCTAAAAGGGAATTAAAAGCTAATTAATATTTATAAGAGGAAAACTAAGGACTATGGCCTAAAATATCTATCTCCATCATGAGCTGGGGTCTTGATGAGTCTTTCTAGGGTAAGTCCTGTTCAATCCTCTTAGCCATTGCCCTAGTGAGAGGCCCTTGGTAGGTAGGATTGTATCAATGTACATCAAGGGTTATAACAACCTAGATAAGTGTAGAAAATATACCAAATCAGAATGTACATTGAACATTCAAACATATTTTCTTTCTTTTCCTTTTAGGAAAATAATTTCATTAAAAGGTATAAGTAATACCCAACAATTTACAAAGAGGGAAAATATTATGGTTAAGTAATACTTGAATCTAAGAATTAATTAACCATCATAGCCACCCAGACCAAAACACAAGTAATATACGTCACCAAACCTCTCCCACAACCAGAACATAAAATAGCAAGATCCCAAAATGTACATATGCTAAATCACAGACAACCTAGTAATATACCCGTTAAGTACCCAATTATAACAATAACACTCCCAATTATATTAGATTCCCCAAGTCAAATTTAACCCTCTTCACCCCAATTATGTAGTCAGCAGGGTTCATGTTCCAATAAGAGAAAGAGTAAGAAAAAGATATATCAAAGGAATGTAGTCAAGACCAAGTATAATAATGGATTTGCTGCAGAATTTTTGTCAAGTTGGAAATTGTCAGCTCTGAATACACAAGTATTCCTTTAATTCCATAAACACCAGCCTAACTTCAGTCTTTGGTTATTAGTACTTCATGCTTCCCATGCATGTTGTATGTTATAAGAAGTTTACAATAGGTTCTTTGATGCATGACTGTATTGATACCAATCCATGAGTAGTATTTGTTCCAAACTTTGGCTGCCATTATGCAATTAAAGAACAAATGAATGTATGCTCTTCTAGTATTTGTTCCCACACCAAGGACGTATGAGATTAGATTCATTCTGTATTATCTTCCATTTCTTGAGATTGTCTTTGGTTTGAAGTATTTTCAGTAATAGCCTCCAAACAAACATTAGAACTTTTAGTGATGCCTTGTATGAATGTACATCAAGGGTTCTTAACACCTTCTTAACACCTAGATAAGTGTAGAAAATACATCAAATTAGAATGTACAATGAACATTCAAACACATCTTTTTTTTTTTTAGACAAATAATTTCATTAAAATGTATAAGAGATACCAACAATTTACAAAGGACAAATAATGGTTAACTAATACTTGAATGTAATAATTAATTAACCATCACAGCAACCGAGACCAGAACACATGTAATTTACATCACCAAATTTGTACCATTTCCTACTTTCCCACCCACATCAGAACACAAAATAGCAATATCCCATATTTACATATGTTAAATAGCAGCCCCAGCAATATACCTTTTAAGTGCTCAATTATAACCACAACACTCCCAATTATATTAGATTCCCCTAAGTGTGCATTTTAAGTGCCAATTATAACCACAACACCAAGTAATATTTTTTTATCCATATCCTAATGTTGCATGTTAAGAGCTTCATGGACAATCTGTTTGCTTAAGCCCCTTTCTTGGTAGTTATATTTTCTTGCATATCTTTTGGCTCCATTTCAATTAACCTTTTCCTTGTTGCCTCCTCATCCTCCTTATACATTACTCTAAGTTTTGCCTCTCCTTATCGTCCTTGTATATTAGTCCAAGTTTTTCCACAACTGAATAATCTAACTTGCTTCAAATGACTCTCTTTTTAATCAGAAAAGTCTACTACAACTAATTATATTATAATCCAGTAGCATATTGTCAGATTTAGATACAGAGACACTTACTCCAGAATGTGTTTTTTTCCTTCTACTTTTAGTTGTTTGTAAGCTACTTTAGTTATGGTTATCGTCCTCACACTGTTCACCCTCTTTAAGAAGTGACTGGCCTCTTATCGACCCTATTCTCTGCAAGGTAAATAGATCTCAACCCCACGTTGATTCATAGATGTGGAGGCTTCAAAGGGCTCGACAATGGAGCAGAGTACTAACAGCAGCGAGTGCAAAAACTCCAGGAGGTTCCGATCGATCATCGAATTGGTAGGTGGCAAATGGGGGGTCGTCCTCTCCAACTGCATGATGAGAGTCGACCCACCTTGGGCAGCATCAACCAAACCAATTTGTATACAATTAGCTTTCTTCACGACATCCGAATGGTCTTCCAATGTAGGACGTGTGATTGAATACATGATATTCACCAGATTCCCCCACGCTTTTCTTGCCTTTGTCATGCAATTCCAATGGATTGGCTGGAGAGGACGTCGCCGATTGAGTGGGCATGAGTTATTTCTATCACCTTTGCATTCAAGGCACATTTATTCACCCTTTCTACACCATTTTTACTAAACCACTCCATCTTATTGGGTCTACATACAACACCCCCCTTGTTGCTATTGGTACCTTCCTCATAATAATTTGACATTTATCCTCTCCTGTTGTGTTACAAAATATCACTTTGTCTGCTTCTTCTTTGTCGTTGTCGAGCACAGGAGTGACCCCACCTTTACCAACCTCCTGTTAATCCTAACATAAAGGTATATTGGATAGGCTTATGTGTGCTAGGTGATTCTATGATTTCGTCTTCCAGCGAATTCCTTTGAATTTGCAGGCCGCACACTGACTCACCATTGTTCTCGTCATTTCTCTGCACATCGTCTTCCTCCAAATTCCCTGCCTCACATTTTTCTTCTTCTAGTCCTAATAGCCATTCATTATGGTCCTCTTGACTTCCCAAACTTGACCTTCCACTAAGTTAGCCATCTTCATCCTTCAACCAGCATGCATATTGGTTAACTTGTACCACAACTTCTTTAATCAATCTTACCTGATAAACTCTGCATTAATTTGGATTTCCTTTTTCTCACACAACATTTTCTTGTAATTTGGAACATGAACAAATAGTCTTGCATATTCAATATTGTCCATCTTAACGGTTCTAATGTCCACTTTAAGGAACTTGCCAACCGTAGATATTATTTGGGAGAAACATGACTCTCCCCATGCATCTAGAGGAATTTCCAGTACATTTAACCCATGCAAGTCTGCATCCATTCCATTTAGTTACACAGGAGAATATGGACATTAGCCCTTCATCTTCACTCTCTTATAGTTCAACTACTCTTTCCATTGATAAGTGTGTTATTAGTACCAACTCGTCTCCCATATAACGTAGTTTTATCACATTATCATTCTCTAATGCAGCAACATTTTGTAGTTTATCAGATATGGCAGAATCATCCAGCCATCCCCCCAAGCTATCTTCAAGCCACTTTTTATCTTCCTTAGCTGTTTTGATGATTTGCCCGCTCCATTGATGCTATTTTCTTTTCTCGATTTTCGCCCTTAATTTCCGCTCCTTCTTCATACATTGCTTGCCTGTCACCGTGACTTCGGCATATGACCACTTCCTTTTTCCTTCACCCTGCGTGCGTAGCTTGCTTTTCTTGTCGTTCCTATCCTTGGTAGGTCTTCTGGTTGCCCTTTGTTGGTTTAAGTAGCCACCCTTCTTTACAATCACCCCATGGTTATACTTGGGAATATTAACCCTTATTTTCTAATTTCCTATTACTAGGCAGTCCAGTTGCTTTTTATAATTCTCCAACGTCGCTTACATCTAGAAATCTCACAAACCCATATCTGTTATCCTCGACATCCCTCATCTTAGCTACAAAGATTTCTCAAACTCTTCCCTAATGCTGAAATATCTTCAACAATTCCTTAATAGTATAAGATTCGGGGAAACATGAGAAAAAAATATGAGGTTACCCTTCCTTTCATACCTTAGCCCTACGTCTCGCTGTGATTGTATAATCCTACTCCCTTCAGTCTCGATCCTTCCTTTGTATGCCCTCTTTTTCCTCTACCCGACTCTCTTCTAGGGACTTTCATCTCTTTCAGACAATTATTTTAAACATTCACACATATAGGTGTCAGAGAGGTACTTAAGTTGCATATAAATAAATATTAAAAAGTTTTAATTTTTATTAACACTTAAAAGTATATTAAAAACTAAATTATGTTATATTAATACTATTTTATTATAATTTTTAAATGTATTAATAAAAATTATAAATAAGATGTTTTACTGAAAACATATAATGATAAAAGTTATAACTGCGTAATAGTTATTTTTCATTACGTATCATTTTATTTTTATTTTAATTTATATTTATGAACTTCAAATAATATATGTTTAAGCGAAAGCAAATTTTAAATAAATCAGAGTACAACTAAGACAAAAATATTTATATAGAAGAATTAATAGTCACAAAAAATCCTTGCTGTGAAGCATAATCAAGTTTTATCCTTTAATTTTTGACACAAATTATTGCAAGATACAGTGATCGAATGAATTATCATACAATGTAATGTTAAAATTATTTAATGATTAGTGTTTAATTAATAGTAAAAAGAAGAGTAAAATGTAATTTTTTTATAAATTATATTACAATAGGATTCAAAATACATTACATTTGTATCTAAGGCCTCGAAAATGTTTTAAAATTTATGTATGTGTTTTAAATCCACACTTCGTACCCTCTTTTATAAGATTAAGAGCATCTACCATAAAACAACTCTATTTTTGGTGTTTTCTATAAAACATATACGTACATTCAATTCATTTTTATTCTTCCCAATACAAGCACTTCCAAACACTTTATTTCTAAAAGTGAACAATTCTATTTTGATCCTTCCAATAGGTTTCACAAATAAACTCACATTATTATATTTTATCATAAACTTATTTATTAATTTATAAATAATAATATTGTTTATAAATTAATTAATTTTTAAAAAATAACCAGTTTTTTATTTTATCATATTTAAATTATTTGTTGGTACAAAAAACTAAAAAAGTATTTAAATTATTTCACTTTCAAAACTTTCCCAAATATGCTTCACAAGATCACTTTGAGATTAACACAATGAAAAAAGTATTTAAACTATTAATAACTACTTTTGTTAATTATTACATCCAAAATTACCCACCCCCCACATTATTTACTTGAATATTTTTTTTATTATTCATGATGAGAAATTGATTGGGGAAAACTGATTTCTGAAAGTGATTTATTTTTTTTCATGTAAAAAACCTATAAGAAATCGGTTGTGTACAACCAATTTCTTATAAGGTGTTTTTTTCCTATTTTAGTAAATGTTTTGAATTTTTTTTTATTTATGTATATTATTTTAAATGATGAATTTTAAATTTTTTTTATGTATATTAATTTGTAAAATTTTTTATATTGGGTTTAAAAATCATAATTTAAAAAATTTAAACTGAAAAATAAATTAAAAATTATTTAAAAAATTAAAATAACAGAAAAGATACACAATACAAAAATAAAACATATAAAAAAACAAAATGAAACACAAATTAACTTAAAATTTTTTTAAACTCATACTTCATACAAACATATATATAAAATTAAAAAAAAAACCAATTAAGAAATTGTTCGCCCAGTCACTAATTTCTTATAGTTTTTTATATATAAAAATCATGTTGAACGGATTATCAACATACATAGTGAAAGAAATTATTTAAGTAAATAATGTGATAGAGGTAAAGATTAAATTATTTATAATAAATTATAATCATGATCAACTTTATTACGGCAGAGTTATTAAAAAAATATTTTAAAATTAATTAATTTCAATGAGATAAAAAAATAAATTTTTACATAATAAAATAGTATAAAAACAATTAAAAATTTGTTAAAAAATAATAATAAAAATAACTTCATAAAGTAATTGGTCTTTTTCAAATTATGATAGAATTTCCAAACTTCTTCCTCTTTCGATAAATATCTATTAATTTTTAGAGAATAAAAATCAAGTATAAAATGACATTACAGACCCCCACTGCACTGGACAACTGTTGGAGGAATTACAAATTTTTTTAACATTAAAAAATGAAATAAAACATTAACAACGCTGAGCATAGTTGTTAAAACAAAAATGCAATACTACATAGTGTCACACATACATATACAATCTAAGTGACACATTAAAATCTTAGCAACATAGCTTAACATTAACGGTGTGAGAACATGCAGTGAAGAATTTCTCTTATTCTTATACCCTTTCTGGGAAGGTGCAATATGTTGTGGTAAGGTCTAGAAGCGTTTGCAGGTTGGAAGCGGAGAGCCACACAAGCAGTTATTATGAGCGTAGGCAGAGTCAGAGATATCTTTCATGTTACCACCCTGTGGAATCTCACCGCACAGATTGTTGTAACTCACATCCAACCATATCAGATGCTTAAGCGAGGGAAGTCTCTTAGGCAGCGTTCCATATAAACGATTGTGGCTAACATCCAATATCATCAATATCTTCGACAACCCTACTTTTCCCAAATCAAAAGAAAACCTGTTGTTTGCCAAATATATCCTCTCCGTGTGTTTTGCCGACCCGAACAACAGCGAGGCATCACCCTCCAGCATGTTCTTAGACAAGTCAACAATCTTCAGGTCCAGCTTCGCTAACGTCGCCGGAATATTCCCGGTGAGGCGGTTGCCGGAGAGCGTCAGATACGTGAAGCCCTCTGGGAAGGAACCGAAGGAGTCAGGAATGGGGCCGGAGAAGCGATTTCTGTCCAAGGAGAGTGAGAAGATGTTGGGGAGAGAAGGGAGCCAGTGAGGGAGATTTCCGGAGAGTTTGTTGTAGGAGAAGTCGATGCTTTCGAGGGTTTTCATTTGGGACAAGAAAAGGGGTATCTGACCGGAGATACTGGTGTATGTGATACTGAGACTACGAAGGTTGGTGAGTTTGGCGATGATGGGAGGTATTGTGCCTACCATGTTGGGGATCATGTTGAAGCGAAGCATTTTGAGGTAAGGAAGGTTACCGATGGAAGGGGGAATAGGGTGGGGTTTGGGGAGGTAAACGTCGGTGAGGTCGAGTACGTAGACGCGGTATGATTGATCCTGGGCGCCGCATGTGACACCTTCCCAGTTGTTGTCGCAACAGTCAGTGGTTGGGTTCCATGAGGAAAGGTTGCTTGGGTTGCCAAGCTCTTTCTTTATTTGAAGGAGGACCTTTTTGTCTTGAGGGTTGCACAGTTCAGAAAGTGCAGGAGTGAAGGCTAGGACTAGGAGCACTACGCCAATGCTTAAGTGTGACATGTTTGCAGGATGTGAAAAATGGACGTGGATTCCATGTATATATATATATATATACGCAAGCGGTAAGGTTGTGCTTGCATGCTTCCTCCAATGGGCTGTTGTCATAATTGGATATAGCTGTTCCAATGGACAAAACTTGTGGGCTAGGGTCATTGGATATATGACTATCCACTTGTCGTAATTGAGTCAAAGATATTATCACCATTTTCCCTCCTTTACTTTTTTTTATCTTGTTTATTCCAGCTGTATAACACTATATTTCATATTTCAAATGCATAAGTTTACTAAAACTCATTGCATGTGTTTTGAATTTAGCCATCATCGGTCCATTACAATGGTAAGGCCATAATTTAATTTCCGGCGCATATATGGATAAGCTATTGGGTGTACGTGAAGAACGAATATATTCAGCAGGTAAGGAGTAACAGAATTGAGACAGTATTTCGTCAGCTGTTCTATATATATAGCACCAAAGAAAGAAATGCAGCAGCACTATACACCAACTCTCAACTCAGCCAACAACATTATTTTAAACAATTATTAATTAATAAATAAAATATATAAAATATATTTTTTTCTTATAAAAATTAATATACTTTCTCCGTGAACTATCAGCGATTGACAGATCTAAGTTGACTATATATGTTTTTTTATAAACTAAAAAATATTTGTAAATAATAAACTAAAAACTAAAAATATTAATTAAATAAGAATTATTTATAAAAATATTTAAAATTATATTAATGATCTTGATTAGTATGTTTTTTATAAATAATATTTGTAGTCACTATCATAATAAATCCAATTTAATTTATAATATTATTAATTAAATATGTTAATTTAGGGTGATTTATTAATAAAATATTTAATTTCAATTGAATAAATAAAAAGATAAACTTTTTATATAGTAAAATAGTATAAAAATAAAAAAAGAACTATTAAAAATAATCACAATAAACAATAACGTTTTAGTTTCATAAAAAAGTTTTTTTAAAAAAATATTTTTTTAAAAAATTTATGATAGCATTATAAAACATATAATTTTTCTATAAATATCTAGTAATTTTTACTCAATACAAGTCTAATATAAAATAACTTATTGCGGGCCCAGATTGCACTGAAGCCGACAACTGTTGGAGGCATTATAAAAATTTTAATAATTTTTGTATTGGATTAAAAAAAATCATCAAGAGCAATAAAAATAATTAATATAATAATTAACTTTGTATGTTATTCTAAAATATCTTAAATGGATTGATAAAAATAATTTATAAATTTAATTAACTTTATTCTAATAATTAACTTAATATGAAAAATTGGTATATATTGTAATTAGGGATGACAAATAAATCCGTATTCGTAGGTAATCCTTGAATCCGGCTCAAAGTTGATGGGGAATCCTCAGTTTGACTGGACACGGGTACGAGTATGGGGAATACCCGAATTATTAAGTCGGGGATGCGGATATACATACCCATCCCATACCCATATCGATCCCCTGTACCTGCCTCACCTAACTCTTATTTTAATAACTAAAAATTTATTTATCTTAAAAAAAGAAAAAAAGGTTTGACATTTAATTAATAAATTACAAAGTTTGAATTTATTAGATAACTTTTGAATTAATATTATTTTATTCAAACAAATTATTTTTTACTAAAATATTATTATAATTTTTTTTTTGGTATGGGTATACCCGATACCTGACAGGGATAGGGATGAGAATGTTATACCCCTCCCCCCGCCCAGTTGTCATGCCTAATTGTAATAAAAGATATATTTTTTAATAAATTAAGGTATAATTTAAATTAATTTAAGAACTAATATAGGTGTTTATATCCAATGTTTTGAATCAAGTAAAAATAATTATATTGTTCCTTATAAATATATAACACGAGGGAGTAGTAAAATTTTAAAAACCTAATTTGCTTCGTAATAACTTTGGAGGTAATTGATGTCATTCATCTTTTAGTAATATATTTTTATATCCATCGTCTAAATTTATTTTATGTTCATTTAAATTATCAAGCTTTTTTGCTTTTGTTTTTAGGCTATACTTTGATGATCGTTTATTGTTTAGGATTTTATTAGACATAATTTATAAGATAAATTAATTAATTTTTTAAATTAATTAATTGGTTATGTAATATATTTTTTTATGTATAACAAAATTAAGGTAACGATGCAAAATCATGTAATATTTTTTTATTTGTGTTGCTAAATTCTGGGCTGATTAATTTATTAAAAGATACTAGCACATTAAAAATTGAAAGAAAACATGCTTAACATAATTGATAAAACAAAATGCAACACTACGTAGACAGTGTCACACATACAATTATGTGACATGTTAAAATCTTAGAAAAATAGATTAGCATATGAACTTGATGAGAACAGTGAAGAATTTGTCTTATTGTGATAGCCTTTATGTTCTGTTGAGGTCTAGAAGGGTTTGCAGCTTGGAAGGGGAGAGCCACACAAGCACTTATTATGAGCATAGGCAGAGTCATAAAAACCTTTCATTTTACCACCCTGTGGAATTTCACCGCACAAATTATTGTAACTCACATCCAACGAGAGCAGATCCTTAAGCGACGTGAGTCCCTTAGGCAGCATCCCATATAGACGATTGTGGCTGACATCCAATATCATCAAGTTCTTCGACAACCCTACTTTTCCTAAATCAAAAGCAAACATGTTGTTTGCTAAACGAATGGTATCCGAGTGTTTTGCTGACCCGAACAACAACGAGGCATCACCCTCTAGCATGTTCTTAGACAAGTCAACAAGCTTCAGGTCCAGCTTTCCTAACGTGGCAGGAATCTTTCCGGTGAGGCGATTGTCGGAGAGGGACAGTAACGCAAAGCCCTCTCGGAAGGAACCGAAGGAGTACGGAATGGCGCCGGAGAAGCGATTGCTGTCCAAGGAGATTGAGTAGATGTTGGGGAGAGAAGGGAGCCAGGCAGGGAGTTTTCCGGAGAGTTTGTTGTTGGAGAAGTTGATGCTTTCGAGGGTTTTCATCTGTGACAAAAAAAGGGGTATCTGGCCGGAGATACTGGTGTATTTGATAGAGAGATGACGAAGGTTGGTGAGTTTGGCAATGGTGGAGGGTATTGTGTCAACGATGTTGGGCATCATGTTGATGTAAAGAGTTTTGAGGTAGGGAAGGTTACCGATTGAAGGGGGAATAGGGTGGGGTTTGGGGAGGTAAACGTCGGAGAAGTCGAGTTCGTAGACGCGGTATGATTCGGTCTCCGATCCGCATGTGACACCTTCCCAGTTGTTGTTGCAACAGTCAGTGTGTGGGATCCATGAGGAAAGATTGCTTGGGTTGCCAAGCTCCTTCTTGATTTGGAGGAGGGTTTGTTTGTCCTGAGGGTTGCACAGTTCTGATAGTGCAGCACTGAAGGATAGGACTAGGACTACTAGTAGAATGCTTGAGTGTGACATGTCTTTAGGGATTTTGAACGGGTATGATGTAAAACATGGACGTGGATGCCATATATATATATATAAGCAAGTTTGATAAAATTTTGCATGTATGTGCTCCTTCCAATGGGCTGTTGTCATAATTGAGCATGCATAATTATTTCTTCCAATGTACAAAACATATGGATTATCGTGCCTTGTACAACAGGTCATCTATTATCCTACCATCATATATATATATATATATATATATATATATATATATATATATATATATATTGTCGGAAATGAGTCAAAGATATTATTATGACGACCTTTCTTTTCTTTCTTTCTTTTTTTTTTTTTTTTTATTTTACCCGGCTGTATAACACAGCACAGTATACTAACAGCATTGTGTCTTTAATTTGGCCATCAACGGTCCATTACAATGGGATTATTATTTTCCGGCGCATAAGGATAAGTTCTTCGGTGTGAAAAGCTGGAATTCTGCGGGTAGGGATTAGTAAAAAAGAGTTCATCGACATGGTGTTTGTTTTGAGTTTAACAAATCCAATTTAACTTTGACGACTACAATCCTATAAAATTTTTTGCCTATAAAAACGAAACAAAACTTTGGTTTTAAGAGAGTTTTTAATACAAATTTTATATCAGCCCAACTTAAAATAAGCGAAGCAGCTTTAGACGTTAAAAAAAAATGTTGCGCCTTCATGTAAAATAATCATTTCAAAATAATATGTTAACACAATTTATAGGACAATGTTCTCTATTTAAAAGGGTCTTTTAATACTTTTTTTCTTTTTAAGTGTCAGATATTGAAATACTTTTATTTTTATTTAATGTGATTTTCAAATTTTAATATAATATTAATTTCTTTAAAATATATATTTATTATCTATTAATCGATGATAAATAATATTTATTAAAAAATATTTTAATATTAATTTTAACCATAAAATTTTTAAAATAAAAATTTATTAACTTTATTATTAGTTTTTTCCATTTATACAAAGAAAAAGAAATTAATGGCACTAAACATTTAATTCTGTTGCTCAAAATTAACTCCGATTCCCTAGCTAGGCCACACAATCACCTATCATGCGGGAAGAAAATTCTGTCTCAAATTTATGTCAGATTTCTTACCCATCCATTAATAAACATTATATATTAGATATTGATGGATTGACATGAGATCATCTCCAGACATGTAATTCAAGTCTAAACAGTACGAAACATTGCACTATGAGATTTATGTAACAATATTTTGGGTAATTTTTAATAATTTTTTTTAAAAAAATTTAAAAATGCTACTAAATTAAAAATAAAGGTTACTGTTACGTTGTTTCATGTTGCATAGTGTATATCACTAATGCTTATTAAAGGTTGTTAGTCTTTATAAACAGAAAATTATTAGTAACATTTTAAGTTTTAGTGATATGTATTACACATAAGTTTTAATAAAATATTACAAAATTATATTAGTCCCATATTTTTCAAATGTTTTCAAAAACTTTAATTTCAGTAATTTTTTCATTAACTGTTAGACAAAACTATTACTAAAATTAAAATATATTGCAGTGCTTAATGCTTGAAATTAATTTAGACATACGCCAATAAGCGAACAAAACTATATTGGAGCTCTTTAGTCAATTTAACTTCATGCATGATGGAATTTGAATTGGCAATACCGTCCGGAAAACAGTTGTTACGAAAACGCCATACGTGTCATGTTATCACAGCCCAAATAGTATGTATACCACCTTCTATTGGAGGCATTATTACAATTTTTTTTAATAAGATGTAAAATAAATTAACTTTTGTTTTTGTCAGGCATGCAGCTAAGTTTCATCGCTATTATTAGATATAAAAAGCTAACAGTACATTAACAACTGAAATAAAGCGTCAACAATATTGCTTAACATAATTGATACTAAAGAACAGCCATGCAATGACATAGTAGTCACATATACAATTACGTGACAGGTCAATCAAAATCTTAGCAAAGTAGCTTAACATTAACTTTATGAGAACAGTGAAGAATTTCTCTTATTCTTATACCCTTTTCTGTAAGGGCTACTATGTTGATATCCATGTTCCGTTGAGGTCTAGATGTGTTTGCATCTAGGAAGGGGAGAACCACACAAGCACTTATTATGAGCAAAGTTATACTTATACAATTTTTTAACGTAAGCACCCCGTGGAATCTCACCGCACAGATTATTGTAACTCACATCCATCCAGAATAGATCCTTAAGCAAAGGAAGCGCCTTATGCAGCGACCCATATATACGATTGTGGCTAACATCCATGAGCTGCATCGTCTTTGACAACCCTACTTTTCCGAAATCAAAAGCAAAATTGTTGTATGCCAGAAATATCCTTAATGTGTTTTTCTCAGACCCGAACATTAGAGACGCGCACCCTCTAGCTTGTTTGCGGACAAGTTCACAATTTCCACGTCAAGCTTCGCAAACGTGGTGGGAATATTTCCGGTGAGGCGGTTGCTGGAGAGCGACAGTAACGAGAAGCCCTTCCGGAAGGAGCCGAAGGAGTCAGGAATGGTACCGGAGAAGCTATTGCTGTCGAAGTTTATTGAGGAGATGTTGGGGAGAGAAGGGAGCCAGGCGGGGAGGTTGCCGGAGAGTTTGTTGAACGAGAGGTCAATGCTTTCGAGGGTTTTGATTTGAGACAAGAAATGGGGTATGGGGCCGGAGAGATTGGTATTTTTTACAGTGAGTTCACGAAGCATGGTGAGTTTGGCGATGGTGGGAGGTATTGGGCCAACGATGTTGTCGGTGGAGGAGATGGAAAGATATTTGAGGTAAGGAAGGTTGCCGAAGGAGGGAGGAATAGGGTAGGGTTTGGGGAGGTTAAGGGCGTAGAGTTTGAGCCAGAAGACGCGGTATGATTCTGTCTGGGTGGAGCATGAGACACCAAACCAATTCTCGTTGCAACAGTCAGTGGTTGGGATCCAGGAAGAGAGGGAGTCTGGGTTGCCAAACTCTTTCTTGATTTGTAGGAGAGCTTGTTTGTCTTGCGGGTGGCATAGTTCTGAGAGTGCACCAGTGAAGGCTAGGGCTAGGAAAACTAGGAGAATGCTTAAGTGTGACATGCTTGTAGGGATTTTGAATGGGTGTGATGTGAAACATGGCCGTTGGTTCCATGTATATATGTATGTATTGGCATCGGGTCATGGCTCCTTCGAGTCAATATTAACGGCACGTTAAGTTATGCATGTATGCTCCTTCCAATGGGCTGCTGTCAAGTGGATGTAGTTCTAATTCCAATATATATTGGCTGTGGTCTTAGTGGAAGATATTATCATTAGTTTTTCTTTCTTTCATATTTTTGGTTTTTTTATCGGCATTATAACAGCTTTGTGTCTGTAATCTGGCCATCAACAATCTATTACAATGGAATTTAAATTTCCGGCGCATTTGGATTAGCTTTTGGGTCTCTTGCTGAAATTATATGCGAGAAATAAATAATGATAAAAGTTGAGAATAGTGAGATGGCGTTTTGTTCTGTTCAGCTTGACAAATACCAATTGACTTTCACCACTCTCAAAAAGCTATGCTCCCCGTTTTCCCTCTGGTACAGATCAAACAAATAGCTCAACACCGCATAATATACATGCAATGTCTTTTTAAGAGGTTTATATTCATAGGAAAAAATTTTGGTACCTTTAAGAGAAAGTTATTCAAACCCTAGTGTGTACTAGTATTTTTTTTTTTTTTTGTTGATCAATGAAAATAAAAATGGTTTTTACCATTTTTATAAAGTATACAACAATTTAAAGTAGGGAGTTTTACAAAATATTTATTAAAATAAGTTTTTTTTTTGTAAAATATTCTTTTTGTCCTGATGTTCAGCTAAAGTCAAGTGAGTTGACGCATTAAATAATTAATTTTGTCTTGTTGTTATGACATCAATTTAGTTGTATAAATCAACCTATTAATTTTTTTTTTACACGGCACAAGTAAGCTAACTTAGGCTAGGGTATTTGTACAATTCTTTTTAATTAAACTAATTATCTCAACTCAGTGTAGGTAACTGATTTAATATTTTTGTACTTGTACTAGTGTCATACTAACTCATAGGTTAGGTCATTTGTGTAATTTGATTTTTCAAATTAAACTTATTACCCCGATGAAGTGTAAGCAACTAGCTAGTTTGATTTTTTTTTTTACACTGCACAAGCGTAAAAAACTTTTTTCCAAATTACCCTAGTTGTGTCAACTAGGGGTGGCAATTAGTTAAACTTTTTTCCATTGACTTAGTAAGGTCAACTAACTTCACCCAACCAATTTATTTTTAAATTTAATAATTAAAGTTTCACAAAATCACTTCACTTGATTTTATTTTTTAAACTCATTTCACTTAACTAGATAATTTTTTTTTCAAATTTAATTGTTAGGAAAGTTTTTCTAAACTAATAATTTTGAAATATTTTAATATATAAGCTCATTGATTATTATAAATTATTTTTTTAAATAAATAGAAATCAATTCACTGAAATTCTTTTCCAAAATTGCATAAGGTGTATTAAATAGATTATATTTAAGAGGTTTTACAACTGAACATTTGTTTAATATTATAGAAAAATTTTAATTGAATAAATTTTAAATTTGAATGAAATTACACATACCAATAATATTGCACAATGAGTTATATTGTTGTGAAGATGCCTATAATGGAAACAAGTTTATCCTCATTGTGACTGTCCAATTCATTTTGTTCCTTAAGTGTTTGTTTATTGAAGGACCTAGTTTATGAACTAAAGCTACGCCAAGAATAATATATGGACTACTTATGTTAGGCAATGCTTCGTTGTTACTAAGTGGATTCCTTTGACATTGAATTATGTTGTATATTTAGTAAATGTCGTCGACATATTGATAAAGATTGATACTAACATAAATACATGCTGCAATCACATGAGAGCAAGGTATTGATATGCTTGAAAAACTCTACATTCAAAGCACCATTCATTTAATTAGATTATCCATGTTTTTCCGGTAGTTTGTGAAACATACACTGCAAAAATTGTGTAAATAATGGCCATTAATATTGTATAAAACCTGTTTATACTTGTAAATAATGAAAATTTCAAGTGTGATAATTTTCACAATAAATCAACATAGTATGTAAATAGTGACACTTAGTCACCGTATTAACCTAAATATGTAAACTTTTCAATCGCCATTATTTAAAGAAAATAGTTTTCCAACCAATTACAAATATAAAGATATAGCAAGTTTCTATTAAAAAATATGGCATGTGTAACTATTGTAATTTTAAAATAAATATCAAATATTTTAAATTGATGATTTGGAACAACGTAATATGCTAAGAAAAATTATTTTTACATTTAAAATATGATAGTTCAAAATACCATAATTATATGTAATTAATAAAGCTAATACGAATCCAAACTATACAAGAATCAATTTTAAAAAGGAATTTCAAAATAACAATATGAAATGCATTAAATAATTAAAACTTCTTATAAAAAGCTAGTGATCTAAGTACTTTAAAATTTTCATTGTCCATAAAACTGTTGGTCCCAAGGGGATCTAGAAAGGAGGTTTGAATAGATTCACCAAATTATTTTTCAAAAATTTCTATTCAACAGTATCAGAGTATTTTAAAAAACAGTCTCTTTTTGAAATTTTCAAAATCTACCTTCTTTTACAAAAATGGGTTTTCAAGAATTCAACCATTCAAGCAAAGCACCAATCAATTCAATTCCTTCAATAATGATTTCAAATAAAATAGTTGAGAAATGTGACAAGAATTATATTTAAAGTAATTTAGGATCAAAAGAATAGAGTAGAAATAATAAAAATCAAATCCACAAAAAATGGGTTAAAACCCAAATTTAAAAGTCAAGTAGTTATATATCAAGATTTAGATAAGCAGCAAGAAATCATAATGAATCAAATGCAACAACAAAAACCGAAATGTTAGTGCTCCAAGAATTAAATAAAGACTAAATTTAAAGAGTATAAGGAAGAGGGAATTTGCACAGTGATTTATACCGGTTCGGTCCAACTGACCTATATCCAGTTTACAAACTTAGCCTTTTTCTAATTTGCTTTCCACTAAAATCGTAGTACATGTACACCACACATACAGATTTTAATCACAGAAAGATTTAAATCATACAATAGAAGGCTTTCTCTTGCACACCACAAGAGTTTGCTACACCATGACACTCCGCTATTCACAACACCTCACTTGTAACACCCTGCTGCAAGATTTTTCCTCAAGAACACCTCAAGAGATTGTAAACCTAGTGCAAAAACACAGATAGAGTACAAAACAATATCACCTAATGTGAAGAATACCCAAAAAGAAATATTAGAACTCAATGGAGTCTCTTCCTTGAATCTTGAATTGGAAGCACTTTCAAACCATCAAAAGTGGGTATGAATCTTGGAGAGAATTCTTGGAAATCGTATGTGAGAAGCAAACACTTGATTAGACTGTTCAAAAGTTGTTAAATTGTTTTCAAAATGCTTTTATATCAGTTTTTATGCAGGGTAATCGATTACCCACTTGATTACCTGATATATTGCACAAAACTGGACCAAAGTTCTTGTTCTCGAGAGTAATCGATTACTGAAATTAGGTAATCGATTACCTAATTTCAGTAGAAAGCATCAATTTCAGTAGAAAGCATCAATTTCAGTTCTAAAAAATTATCGCAGGGTAATCGATTACCATTTTTAGGTAATCAATTACCTTACCTAAAAATCCATTTTTTAAGTTTTTACAGCACAACCCAGCCTATGTAATCTATCCAAAACTATCTCAAACACATTCTCAAGTCTATCTAAAACACACAATACAAGTACCACACCTATAAACGTATTTGGTACCATAAAATTGATTTAAGAGCAAAAACAAAGAGAGAAAGGTAAAACCAAAACTTCACAAGTCTTCAATGAGTTCTTTTGGTTCCAATAAAACCAAGCCTAATTTTGAAATTAGATAAACCAAACTAGTAATTCTTAAACTAATAGTATGCCTAATTAAATAAGGGTATTAGGACCACTTTCTAGATTAAGATGCTTTCTCTTTATGATCATATGAAATTATTGGGCGATGGTACCTAAAATCGATAAAAAATATTATTATGTTAATAAAAAAATGTGTGTAAATTTCATAAAATTAACAATATCTACAATTTTTTAAAATGCGTCCAAATTAGCATCCTATAACATGGTGGTGAAGAACCATCAAAACTAGAACTTTCTATAGTTTTTAAAAACATAACTACAAGAAATTTGGACCATGAGATTAGTATTTTAAAACAATAAAGAGAAGGATTGAAATCTGAACCATCGATCTAGGTGGTGTGAAATGGCCAAGGACTTTATAATAACACCACCAAGCCACACAATCTTACATCCAACAAAATCATCGCAACAAAGATCAAAACAAAGAAATTATAACTTTCACTCTATCTCATGGCCAAGAAAAAAATATAAGGAAAGAGTGATCCATACTTTCAAGTAGACTGGAAGAGAGAAACCTTGGAAATACTACCAACCTCGAAATACTTTTATTTTGAGTCTGGGAGAAGATTCTATCTAACTGGATTTTAGAATTGATTTGAAATTAGAAATAATATAGTTTCAACATCTAAAGACTTTTTCGAGATGAATGATTTAAATATTAAATTATTTATTTCATTTTAAGGTTCTTAAATATGTGTTATTATTGTGATGTAAATGATGCATAAAGCATATTTCATCATAAAACATATTAAAAATATTAGACATAAATGTTTCTCTCATTTTAATCTTTTGTCTCCTCTTCCCAATAATCATGATGAGATTGTATGTATAGCCAACATCTTAAATTTCTATAGCAATTGTTTTGAACGGTAAAAGAAAATGTAATTTTTACCTATACTTTCACTTAGCAAAGTACTTGGGGTTTCTAATGTGGATGGATTCTCTATTTTTGAGTGTCAATATGACTTGTTTCTAATAGATTAAATAAAGTATATTCTTAAACTTAATATTTTGAATAAGCAACTTATTCAACATATAAGCTCACAATATATATAAACTTACTATAGTGTGAGAACACTTATATATTCTTCAAGCAGAAAGTGTTTAATTTTCTCAAAAGCATGATGATTTCTACAAAAAGTCAAGTTTGATAAATTTCTAGAATACAGACAATTCCAATATGTGAAAACACCATAACCATTAGCTTTCTTATAATAAGATTAATCAACATAACTGCAAAATGTTAGGATATGCAATTGAAACTATATTATACTTTCAACACTCCTTTTATGATATTTTAATCATCGACAGTGAATTAAAAATTAGCTATATTAATTGATCAAGAAGTAACTAATTATCCAGTCAATTCAGGCTTAAATTTCATGGGAGTGTTTCTAAAGTTTAAAAGTTGAAGATTAGTCATTTAGTAGACTAGGTAACAAAACAAGTAAAGATTTTAAATACAAAACATCTCAAATATTCAGTATAATCTATTCACATTAACATATAAAAAATTCAAAATGATTATAACTAAATAATTTATGTGTGTCTAAAATTTAAAATTTTAATAGTTCCCTGAAGTGGTTGTAGAACTTTGGAGTGGCAGAAAATTATGCTTAGAGGCTATGAATTTTGTATTAATTTCGATTCTTACTAAGTCTATGCCATAAAAAGGAAATTGGGACTAATCAAGACAAACCAAAACAAGTATGAATATAGAAATGAAAGAAACTATAAAAAATTTACATAATAAGTAGTGAAGGTATGAGTCTACCAGATATGTCTTACTTAATCAAATATAATTCATATAACATGACTTTGAATTTCCTGGACCTTTATTAATAAGAACTACCTGCACATATAATACAATCCTACATTTAAGAAATATAATTGAGTCTAGGTGTATTTAAAGCTCAATGAGAGAGCTAGGCGCTCAAAACTAGGCAATGTCGGACTTTAGGCCTAATTAGGATTAGAATCACTAATCCCTTAAGCCCACTAAAAGTGGTGCCTAACTTAAGCATGTGGGGGGGGGGAGGGTGTCACGGCCTAAACAAGGAGTTGTGGGAAGAGATCCAACACCTCTTTAACTATGAGACCCTCTAATCACCTCACCTCTACTCTTAAGCTAATTACACTCTTTAATCTAAAAAAAGGCATAAATGGCCGAATACATGGCCTAAAGGAAAATTAAAAACTAGCTACTATTTACAAAGGTGATTCCATGGACTATGGCCTAATGAATTCTATCTCTATCATGAGCTGAGGTCTTGATGAGTCATTCTGGGCCAAGTCTTCTTCTATCCTCCAAGTCATGACCCTAGTTAGAGGGCCTTTGGTAGGCAGAATTGCATCATCTCCTCCCTCGTTGAAAGAATTTGTCCTTAAATCTGAAGGATCGCCTTCTTCCACGTCAGCACCTAAGAAAGGCGTAAGGTGACAAACATTAAAAGTGGTGCTAACTCTGTAATCCTCGGGAAGGTCTAACTTATACGCATTATTGTTGACCTTCTCAAGGATTTGGAAGGGACCATCTCCTTGAGAGCTAAGTTTGGACTTCCTCTTAGAAGGAAAACGATACTTTCTTAGGTAAGTGATACCCAATATCCCTTTTCGAAGATGATTTCCTTCCTCCCCTTGTTGTTAGAGGAAGCATACCCCTTAAATTCGTTTTCGATATTGGTTTTGACCCTCTCATGTAGCTTTTTAACAAATTCAGTCATAGCTTCCCCTTCTTTATGAAAAAGTCGGGTGTTAGGGAGTGGTAACAAATCTAAAGGAGTGAGAGGATTAAAACCATATACAACCTCAAAAGGGGAGTGCTTAGTGGTTTGATGGACCACTCTATTATAAGCAAATTCAATGTGGGAGATATATTCATCTCAAGACTTGTGGTTGCCTTTTAAGAATGCCCTTAACATAGTGGATAGAGATTTATTCACCACTTCGGTTTGACCATTCGTTTGAGGATGACATGTGGTAGAAAAGAGAAGCTTAGTTTCTAGCCTTGCCCAAAGAGTTTTCTAAAAATGGCTAAGGAACGTAGCATTCCTATAAGAGACTATAGTTGAGGTTATTCCGTGTAAGCGGACAACCTCACAAAAAAAAAAGTCTTGCAATATGACTCGCGTCATCCACTTTGTGACAGGGAATGAAATGAGCCATTTTGCTAAAGCGGTCCATTACCACAAAGATGGAGTCTACACCTTCTTGGGAGCCCAAGGACAAAGTCTATACTAACATCTACCCAAGGTGTAGAGGGAATGGGTAAAGGTGTGTAAAGTTCATGAGGCATTACTCGGGACTTATCTTGTAAACAAGCTATGCATATCAAGCAATGTCTTTGGATATCCTTTTTCATATGGGGCCAAAAGAATTTTTCTTTCAAAAGCATTAGGTTTTTATCAATTCCAAAATTCCCCATGAGCCCACCTTCATGGCTTTCTTTTTTCAGCAATTTCCTAATTAATCCTTGGGGTACACAAAGTTTTCCCTTTTTGTACACCCCTCACAAAGGTAGAAGCCATCTTAGGCTTTGGGAGATGATGTTGCATAAATGGTTCCAAAGTCTTAGTCAGAAATATACATTTAGCATGTCTCTTGTTCAACTTTCCTTGCCCCCTTAAATACTTAAGTGACCCATGGTCACTATGGATGACAAACTCCTTGGAAACAAGATAATGTTCCCAAGTTTGGAGGGCCTGAATCAAGGCATAAAACTCGTTGTTGTAGTTGGGGTAGTTGAGGTAGGCACCATTGAGTTTTTCACTAAAATAAGCAATCGGGTGCCCCTCTTGCAACAACACAACTTTCACACCTATTCCCAATGCATCACATTCTAGCTCAAAAGTTTTTGAAAAGTCAGGGAGAGCTAGAACGGGTGCATTAGTGAGTTTATACTTGAACGGTTGAAAAACTTCTTCTTGTTTCTCACCCCATAAGAAAGGGACTTCCTTCTTCACCAAGTTATTGAATGGTGAAGCTAGTGTGGAGAAATTAGGCACAAAACGCCTAAAAAATCCTATGAGACCATGAAAACTCTTGATCTCGATCACACTAGTAGGGATACGCCACTCTTGGATAACCTTGATTTTTTGGGGGTCCACTTAGACCCCTTGGGCACTAATGACAAAAGGCATTGTGAGCCCAATAGGATTCACCAACCACTTCTTTGATTTGAATTTGATGATAACCACTTCTATGATCAATTTTTGAAAATATTTGGGCTCCAAGCAATTTATCAAGAATATCATCTAACCTAGGGATTGGGTGCCAATAATTAATGGTGATGTTGTTGATGGCACGACAGTCCATACACATCCGTCATTTCCCATCCTTTTTGGGCACCAATAAGATAAGAACTGCACAAGGGTTGAGGTACTTTTGAACCCAACTCTTCTCCAACAAGTCTTGAACTTGAGACTCAATCTCCTTGGTCTCAATAGGGTTTGTCCTATAGGTAGGCCTATTGGGTAGACTTGCGCCAAGAACAAGATCAATTTGGTGCCAATTCCCCTTTGAGGTGGCAATCTTCTTTGAAACTCTTGAGGGAAAAGATCATCAAATTCTTTTAAAAGGTTTTGTACCCCTTTTAAAAGAGACTCAATTTCTAGACTTGTGGCAGTGGCAGAAGGTACCTCTTTACAAAGAAGGAGATAGAAAGGTTGATTAAGCAAGAAAGTTTCTTTAAAGTCTATTTTTGTTGCAAAATGAATGTCTTTCTTAACAACCTCCTTAAAAGGGGTACCTCCCTCCAACTCTCCTGTTTCACCCGTTCAAGCTTTAGGGGGGAAAACTCTTTTTTTTTATTTTGATTTTTTTCTCATCTCTTTTATGCTTCATGATGAGTTGATCCTCAGCCACTTAAGAAGGTGTCAGAGGAGTTAACTTTATTTTCTTTCCCCTATGAGTGAGGATTATCTCATTAGAGTAACCATGGTGAATGACTTGCTTATCAAACTGCCAAGGCCTCCCTAACAAGATATGGCCAGCCTCCATTGGAAATATATCTCATAATATCTCATCTTGATACTTTCCAATAAAGAATGGTACCTTAACTCGTTGGTTTACAAACATTTCCCCTTCCTCATTAAGCTATTGGAGCTTGTAAGGTATAGGATGAGGAATTGCAAGGCTAGCTTCTCTACCAACCTTGAGCTATATGAATTGCAACAGGATCCACTATACATAATGAGAGAACAAGTTTTGTCTAAAACTTTACATCTTTTATGAAATATGTTCTCTCCTTGTAAGTGATCAAGCTCAAATGGTTGGCTTCTAAGAAGGCGTTTAACCATTAAGAAGTCTCCATCACAAAGGTTTTCAACAATGTCATGCTCATGATGCTCATGACCCCCTTTTCCCCATTCACACTAGAGGAAGAAGATGAGTTACTCTCATTAAAATATCTTGACCCCTCACGATCATGATTTTCTTATTGGGGCACTGAGCGGCAATATGGCCTCTCTCAAGACATTTAAAGCATTTAATGCTACTAGTCCTATTGCTAGAACTAGTAGGAGGTTTTCTCTATAATTCATGGGCTTATGTTCTTTATGAATGCTCTTGGATGGTTCCTATTTGGGAGAGCTCTTGGAAGAGCTTCCCTTGCTTAAGGTCCCTCTTTGCATAATTGTAGATTAGATATTCTCTTTTTGCACCACCTTTTCTTTTCAACTGATTCTCTACCTTTATGCAAAGTTGGACTAGGTCATCTAGGTTATTATATGGAAAGAGCTCAACTTTGTCTCTTATATCAGTGCCCAAGCCACTTAAGAACCTAGCTTCAGTGGCCCTTGGTTCCTCGGTGACGTCCGCTCTCATCATGAAAAACTCCATGGTTTGTCTGTACTTCTCAACACTTGAGTTGTACTATTTTAATCTTTGGAGTTTTATCCAAGAGCTTTTTTTCATAATAAAAGGGAACATGTCTCTGCCTCATATCCCCCTTGAGATCATTCCAATAACCCACAGGAGGGTTACGAAGGCAGCGTTTCTCATTGATCAAGGAGGTCCACCAATACATGGCATGCCCTTGGAAGTTAAGGGTTGCTAGTGGAACTTTTCTTTCTTCACTAATGTTATAAGCATAGAGTTGCTCTACCTTCATTTCCCAATCAAGGTAGGCCTTCATATCCTATTTGCCATGAAAATGAGGGAAATCAACTCTTTGTTCCCTAAGAGGGTTTTGGGGTTGATTATGATGTTGATACACTCTCCTCCCCCTAGGTCTTTCATACCCTTCACTTCCACTTGCTTCACTAGAGGCAGACAATACCCATGCCTCTCTCTTTCTCTATCTTTTCATTTTCTTCTTTCTCTCTCTCTTCTATCTTTTCTCTCGCTCTTCTCTTTTTCTCCTCTCTCCACTCTCTCTTTCTTTCTCTTCTCTCTTTTTTCTTCTCTTTCTTCTCTCTTGTCTCTCATGTTCCTTTTCTTCTCTTCGTTTCTCTTCTCTTAACTCTTTTTCTCTCTTTTGTTTTTCTTTCTCCTCACGTCTTTTTTCTTCTCTCTTCTCTATTTCTTTTCTTTCTTTTCTATCTTCTACCCTCCACTCCCTAAATTCACTCACAAAATTCTCCATGGTTGTTGTTTTATGAGACCTTTGTTGATTTACACTACCTTTACTAGATGTGTGTGAACTCATTTTGAAAGTGATTGGGGGGAAGATCCTAAAGGTTATCTCTCCTTACTCTTTTGATGTTTTCTACCTAAGTGAAGTACTTAAGAGTCTTTGG
Source organism: Psophocarpus tetragonolobus (assembly GCA_037954015.1). NCBI lineage: Eukaryota > Viridiplantae > Streptophyta > Magnoliopsida > Fabales > Fabaceae > Psophocarpus > Psophocarpus tetragonolobus. The sequence goes on from CM075690.1 coordinate 25,899,337, forward strand.
AACTCTAAAGCTCTTCACACTAAAACGTTAAAGCACATAAAGGAAATTTAAAACAAAGGTAAGGTTCTAAACACGTGTACCTAAGGTGGAAGGATGGGGTACCAATTCTTTCCTCCACCTAAGCGAGAAACTACAAACTTATTACAATCAAAGAGGTGACCCTCATGGGCATCCAACACCTCAATTAAAATGGCCTTTAAACAAATAAACCCAATTGAAAAAGCTAAAAAGACTATAGTGTTGGGGTTGATGAAGTCTTTGATCAACTCTTACTAGTTGCGTCTCAAATTTCGGTACTTCTCCTTAAATGATTTCTTCCTTAGCTTAGTTCAACTCTCCTCAAAAGTGCTACCCTTATGGAAAGCTATTTCTTGGCCTCCTTTTCCTACAAAGTGGCAGACAAAACAAGAGCAAGCGAGTGCACAAGAAGCAAAAACAAGAAAAAGCTTAAAGAAGGAAAACACACATCCAAATGGATAGAATAATTTTTGACAAACTCAAAGATTTTTAGAAACAAAACAAGCAACAGGTAAAGGATAACAAGTGAAGGTTAGAACTCAAAAGGAACTTAGAAAGGCAATAGAGTAAATTTGGACTAACAAAGTAAAATACTCAATAATTTCTATGATTTGCACAAATAAAGTGTTGATGACTAAATTGATCAAAACTAATTTCAAGCAAGGTACTTCAATATTTGAACACTCCTTAAAAACAATTGAAGGTGCACTAAATATATTTGCTCTTTTTTTTTTTTACTTCTTTCAATCACTTTTCTAATTCTTTCTTTTGATGTATTTAACTCTTTTGATTTATTATTTTTTCGTTATAATGATTTTTTCCACATCTCTTAAACAATTTTGAAGTGAAATATGATGGGGAGTGTAGAGTTAATAAGCGCTTGAAAAGAGGTAAAAGCAGCCACCAAAAGTTGATGTATTAAAGTGCAAAACAAAGAAATGAAGCAACTTAACATGCACTAAATTTTAAGGTGTTTTAAGAAGGCTTCAAAGAAAATTTTATGGGGGTTCAGGCAAGCTTAATTTTTCAAGTTTCAAGCCCAAAAATCATGCCCATTTGATTCTCAACAACAGCCACTTTAATTCACTTAAGAGATTAATGAAAAATTAAGCTACTGAAATGAGCAAAAACTATAGGAAGAAATTGAGCATAATTTTTTTTTGAATTAAGATTTGGAATCATGCCAGAACTAATGGCATGTAAACTTCTTATAAGACTTACTCAAGAGGATGAACCTCTTTGATGCTCAATTTCAAGAAGAACACACTCTTGTTTTAGGGAAAATAAAAGAAGGCACAACTTAGGAAATTAAATGACAAAGTAAAGAACTAAACATAACAATCTAAATGAAAAATAAAACTCACTCATAAGAATAAATAAAACACCCAAGAAGAATGAAAAGGAAAAAGTAAAACGATTTATGTGGTTCCAAGAGCTTAGACCACTCTTTGGTGGCTTCTTTCACAAAGATTGTGAAGTCATCATGAAAGCTCTCTTAGGAAAATACATGAGCAAGAGAAATGGAAAAATGGCAAGAAAAGAAGCCTAATCAATTATTTGATTCAATGAAAGGAAACTAAGAAAATTGAACCAAAAGAATAAAAGCGCAACAAACTTAAATGGCAAGAATATAAATCTACAAAGTACTACTATAGGACATAAAAAGGAAATGAAAATGACAATTAGGAAAACAGAAAAAAAAATGCAGAAAAAAGACGCCTATAAAAAAAAGAAGAAGGAAGAACCTCTTGAAGATGACTCTTATACCAAATGATGCACTTCCTTGGATCTCTTTAACCAATGTTTCTTCCTCTAAGAAGATAGAGAATGGAAAAGGTCAGTAATGGATGGGGAACTTGATCTCACTTCTTCAGGGAGAAGATAAGTCAAGAAAAAATTTACTAGGAGGCTTGCCACAAGGGAGATGACCCTTGATAAAAGCTTAAAGGAAGAGAATCCTCAAGAGAGAGGTTTCTCAAAGGTGACACTTAAAAGGATTGTTTAAAGGAGTCTTATCTCATTCATTCAGGTGTAATGATTACAATGGAGCCTAGGTGTATTTATAGCCCGATGAGAGAACTAAGCATTCAAACTAGGCAATGTGCTGATTAGGATTAGAATCACTAATCCCTCTTAAGCCCACTAAAAGTGGCGCCTAGCTTAAGCATGGGGGGTGTCACGACCTAAACAAAGGGGTGTGAAAAGAGATCTAACATCCCTTGGGCTATGAGACCCTTTGATCACCTCACCTCCCCTTTTAAGTTAATTACACCCTTTGATCTAACAAAAGGCATAAATGGACGAATACATGGCCTAGAGGAAAATTAAAAACTAGCTACTATTTATAAAGGTGATTCTATGGACTTTGGCCTAATGAATTATATCTCCATCGTGAGCTGAGGTTTTTATGAGTCCTTTTGGGCCAAGTTTTCCTCTATCCTCTAAGCCATGACCCTAGTTAGAGGGCCCTTGGTAGGCAGGATTGCATCTATAGTGGTCTCTAGTTTACAGGTAGGAAGTTCAACGCCTTTTTGGAAAGACTTGGAATTAAACATAAGATCACTTCAATTGAGCACCCACAAACAAATGGATAGGTCGAAACAGCTAATAAAGTAATTTTGACCGAACTCAAGAAACGACTCGAAGGATCTAAGGGAGGATAGGTAGATCAAATACCCGAGATATTATGGTCTTATCACTACACTCCCTAAACATCTACACACGAAACTCCTTTTCAGCTAGTCTTGGGAACAGATGTGATATTGCCCATGGAAATAGGTGAACCATTTTTTCAAAGAAACATTTCAATTAAAACGGAAATAATGACGAACTCCGAAATAACTTGAACTGTATTGAAATCAAGTTGTAATCATCACAAAAGCTACTAAACAACGAATGTCATGACGTTTCAACTCCATAATTCGTCTAAGAATCTTTCTTCTAGGAGACTTGATCTGGTGGGTAACTAGAGAAAGCAAGACAAAAAAAAGAATGAAGGAAAACTAACCTCTAATTGGGATGAGTCATTTTGAGTTCAGCAAGACCTCGAAAATGGAACTTACAAGTTAGAAGAATTGTCAGGAAAATTGATTCCAAGAACTTGAAATTCAACACACCTCAAGATGTATTATAGTTAAAGTGAGCTAGTGCTTTTGGGACACTTTTTTCCTTATTCAATTTTTTATCCCACACTAGGATTTTTCCGAAAAGGTTTTTAATGAGGCCCCTACCTATCTATAAAAAAATACCTCTTCGGCTCTACTTGTTTTATAGTTTTATTATTTTATGAAATACAAATAGTTCAGCTTACTTAAACCTAAAAGAGTACCCTCCAAAAAATTCACATTTTTGGTTCAAGTTGTATTCTAGACACAAAGAACTTCGGCTTAATTCAAGACTAGAAGAGCATCCTCTTAAAAATCTCCATTTTTGGAAAAGGCAGTACTTTTCTAAATTTTATAATTAAGATAAAACAAGTGCGCCAAACATTACAAATTGGTACCCTTTCGAACTATCCAGTTCAACTCAAGCAGTACCTAAAACATAGATAAATCGGTTATACTTTATTTAACTGCGATAAAACTACAAGATTGATAAAATGAGCCAAAAAACCTTGCATATTAAATATTCACAAGTAGTACTAAAGGTTAACATATACATTTTCATAACAAAAAACAAAAAGCAAAAGAGAAATCCTCTAGGAGGTAGCTTCATCATCATCTTCTTCTTCACTTTGGCCTCCCACCCCCCGACTTCATCCACATAGGCGGTCTCTTCCGCCTGAGTATCTGCTTTGGTTGGAAAATTAGGAGGAGATTCACGATCAGGAAGATATCATGATCTTCAAAAAATTGGAAACCTTCTGAAATGGTGCAAAAGAAGCGTGCTTAGCACACCACGTACCAAAAACCTGCGACATTCTCCACCACGACATCTTCCTCTACCTATTTTTCGTATCTTTCATGCTCAACAATGACCTTCTCCAAATCCTGCCTATAGCCTTCACGAATTTTCTCACTTTGTGCCACAAGAGCTCTTAGGCTCTAAATTTCGTCCCGAGCTTCCTTCAACGCCTCCTCTTTCTCAGCCAAAGCCTTGGCATGTTTGGAATGTTTCGCTGCTAAGGCCTCATCCAAAGCCTCTGAGAAGATCATCATCTTCATATTTTCCTCCAACTCCTTTAGTCTGTTCGAAACAGCTAAAAAGTTATCTTTGGCCTTCCTCTAGCATTGCTAGGCAGCCACCAGCTCATCAGTTAACATGTTTTTTCCTAGCGTTTGTGCCCGAGCTAGGAAGTCATAGTAATTTTTCCACTTCAGATTTAGCTTCATCCTTTCAAGAGCTCTTCAACCTTTTTCTGATATGGAATACCGAACTTGCTCGAAGAAGCGAAGGTGTCAAGCTCTTCTTAGAAGAACGACAGCTGCAGTAAGGCGGCGTTGATGGTGGAAGTTATGGGAGTCTAGGTCTCGATCTTCTCCCTCTTCGATTTAGTGGATAAGGACTTCTTCTCTCGCTTCCTCTTTTTTCCCTGCCATTTCTCTCCTTCGTCTACCTTTTCCTGCTTTTTTTTTTCTTCTCAAAGTCAAACACAGGAGGCAAGGTGTCAACCAGGGTGTGTCTCGACGAGGGGTTTTTTTCAATTTGGATTTTCGAGATGCTGCCTTCAGTCGAAGGGTACCGACTTCAGCATAACTTGTGGAAACCAACAATTTTTCCGCCATCCTTTATCATAACCTCTGTCAAAAAATAAAAAAACACAACATTAGGTTTTTTCGGAAATATATAGTCAAAGTTTTTCATAAAAATTTAGGCTCACCCTCAAGATCAGTAAAAGAAGTTGTTGATGCATATAAATGCAACAATGCTGCTATTAAAAGAAGGCGGGGAAGCGAATCTAGATAGGTAGCCTCGACTTTCTCCTCATTAGTGAGAAAGTCATCAGGGAAATTCATATATCTGCTCAGCACAGGCTCCTAATAGAATGGAAACAAATGACCTCTTTATTGGTCGTAAAAATGGTTTTGGTCAACCTTAGGATTTATCATTATTTTGAAGTACCCATACTTAAACCCCTTGAACGAAGTAGTATAAGAAACAAAAAGAGGGTTATCGATCTCGCGATAGAGGGAAACCCACTTGCATTTCTCATGAGGCCGAGTAGTAAAGTGGCGAAGAAAAAGGCTAGGAGTAGCCTTCGTATGGGTAAACAAACACAAAGCTCAGAACGCTTAGATGTAACCCCAAGCATTTAGATGTAGTTGACTAGGGGTACAATTCAACACACTAAGTATCCTTATAATAAAATCATCAAAAGGGAGATTAACATGGAAAATAAAAAACATACACTCATAAACATAGAAAAAATCCCCTTTATCCTCTACAGACCTACCCAGAAAGACAAAATCTGGGTTTGGTACAAAAAAATCTTTACACTGCCGAACAAGAAAAGGGAACTCCTCACAATCAAAGGGAACTCCCCACAACCCTCAAAATAATAGACTTGTACTTTGTTTACAAAGCCACTAAGTATCTGTTTATTGTAGTATCGGGATAAAAACGCCCATACTTCCCTGTCTATCCATTGGTAAGAAGGAATTAGAATGGGGGGTAATCCTTTTTTGGATTACCCTTGAATTTACGTTTCATAGCTACTTTAGCTAAAATGCTAGCCTTCTAATGATGCAGAGAGATTTTGACCGTATGTGCTCGACACCATTCCCTTGCAACTGGGCAAGCTACCTACTCGACATTATTGCTTAAGGCAGAAGAAGAGATCTCTTCATACCCGGAAGGTCCACCCTCAATAGAAGGGATCTCAGAATCAAAGCAGAGGAAAACATTTGGCTAAAATATAAAAAAGAATGTGAGTCGTACTTGACTCTGAATAGGGAGACTGAGCAAGGAAGATTGGAAGGAGATTTCGATAGAAGGAGAAGACAGAAATGGCAAAGTGTATTTGAAATTGTCACCCTTTCTTTCTTATATACAGAAGCTTCTTCGAAAATTTCCTTCTAGTTACTACCGATGATCTCTTTTGATCAAACAACTTACATCACCTCTTTCGCTACAGTACTGAAATCGACGTCTTCGTTTCGCGCCCTCAGTATCACTTGGCGAGAAAAGATCTAAAAGCTTAATTATGTTGACTCGTCTCTAGGTATTTGGGCCCTAAAACACTCACCACCATCTGAAATGTATGTGTTGTTATTGAAAAGACTTCATCTTCATGCTTCGCACTGTGGCTCAAGCTTGGGGGCAAGTGTATAGTCATAAGGAAAGAAGGATAATGAAATTATCTAAATACCCTCAGAATAGGGGCCAAAGAAGACTTCAGATTTCAACACAACCGAAATAAACACCAAAGCCCCTTTAAGACATAACGATTAAAGGGTTTCTGATTTCAACAAACTAAAAACACCAATGGAAAGGAGAACACAAGAACCTTCAAATATCGGCATGGCTGAAACCGAAATGTGAGATAACACCATTCAAAGGAGGAAACAATGCAAATAATACAAGGGATTTCGGTCTCACTGAAAACTTTATGCTCATAATAAACTAATTTACCAAATCAAACACAAATTGATTAGCATAATTATTATTAACGATATTTCCAATAAAGTTAAGTCAAGTAAACAAGACACCTGCTAGATAGAGACAAAGCACGACGAGTAAAGGTAATACATGACTTTAAAAATACCCATTAGGTAAAGAACATGTCTTTGCTATAAATAACTGGTTATAAGGTACGTGCCAAGGATCCATTCTTAGAGTAGTTATTACTCTTTATTTCTCATACTCTACATACTTTCTAACTTGAATGTTGGAATCTTCTTTTGCAGGTTCTCTTCCTTTGTGGAAAAAGGACATTTCAGCGAATTCACTATGAATAATACTCAATTACATTTCGATAGGAACAATATCAAAATTTTTAGTGAATAAAGTCCATTGCAACACATACAATGGCAACACAAGATCATACGAATATAATAGAACCAACATTTCACTACCTCCCCTAATTTAATAAAACCCGTAAACAAGCACTATCCACAATATCCAATTAAATAACCAATTTCAATTGGGATCCTACACATAAGTATAATACGAACTACTGCCCATAACCCCTCACCCTAGTTGTTTCTTTTAATTTTTTATAATTCCAACTATATTGGGTTAAACACAATATACTAGATCTAAAACCATGTGTATGCAATTTAGTCAAATTATAAGATAGGAAAGGATATCAAGAGACTATCATGCCGCAAAGCTTGGCTTGGTAAACAAAAGGCCTTAGCGAAGTTCTTTGGTGGTGGTAGGAATCTTATAATCAATCGTAAAGGTGGCTAAGTAGGAATACTATACAAATTACCAGGTTCAACATTTGAATTGGAGATAACCGAGTTTCATTTTGAAAATATTTCGGATTTAGGCAATTTAAACATTTTTTTTAACGTTCAAACTTGCAGTTGATGGATTTAATTTTTGCAAGCCAATAATTCAAATTACCAAGACATTTTTGTACGGAAAGTATTGTGGTATGTTACCCATTGTCACATCCTAAGACGGTAATGATTGTGTTGTTCCTGCAGCATTTACAATTGTTGAAGGAAAAAATTAGTCTTGGTTTTTGGCTAAAATATGGTAGCATGTCACCCAAAAAAAGGGATATGTCTAACCTCAAATAGACATCAAAGCTTAAATTCAGCTGTAGAACGATTAACTCATTGGCATATCGAATGCTTATCATGTTTATTGCATTGAACACATACCTAACAACTTTAACATGAATACACGGATCAGAAGTTAAAGCAAGAAATCTAATAATGGGTAACTTATTTTTCTCACTACAATGTTGAAAGTTTTTTCTTAGAAGACTTTAGGTAGACCTACTAAGAGCATGAATCTCATTCTCTCTAAGATGGTCTTATTCATCCTTTCAACAAGTTTATTCTGTTGAGGGATCCTTACTATAGTTTTATGTCCTTTTACCTCATGATTCCAACAAAAGTCATTAAACTCCTCCGAAACAAAATCTAACTCATTATCCATCTTTAGCACCTTCAGCTTAAACTTATGGAACATCTCCTTGTTCCTCAAAATGTAAATTCAGACCCTCCGCGAGAAATTATTGATAAAGCTAAAAAAGTACTATCCTCTACCATGAGTTTGTGTCTGAGATGGACTAAACAGGTTTGCATGGGCATACTCAAAGGGCTTGTTGGATGTGTGTTTCCCAATCCTAAAATGCATGTTATGGAACTTTCCAAAACATAATGGTTGCATAAATCCAGTAACCAGCTCCTACAACTTATCCCTTGTTAGCAGTTGGTACTTCTTAAGTTCAGCTAAGTTTGTCTTGCTGACGTGAACCAACCTAGATGCCACAACTTGACCTTGTATACAATTGTCTGACTTGTTATATACACATGAACAATGACAGTAGCCCCTCCAGAATGTACAACACATTAGCACTACAAAAAATGGTGTAAATAGTGGTGGTTAATATTATATGTAACAGTGGTTTTAACTATCATTATTTACATGTGCAGCTGTTAGTTATACCGCCATAATTCCTCCTGCCACAAAGTATAAAACAGTGGTGTTGGGGTAAAGAAAATAAAGTTATATAAATATGAGAAATTCTGTCCATATTTGTTGGGTCTCAAAGCATTATAGTATTGGGCCAAATCAAAACTAAGAAGGGAGAGTCGTCTAGCTTCGAGAATCGAGATCGAAGAGATGTAGAAGAAAGCTACTTACAAAATGAAGAAACAAGGGAATTCTTTAGGTTAATACATTATACTACTCAAGAAGAGGAGATGAGGAAGTCAAGTGCTCAACTCAAGTCTCGAGTATGCTCTAATCAAGACAGTACTCGAGATAGGGGCAATAAAATCAATAGGCCCGAGTTACAATTAAAAGGGGATCGAGATTAGAAGATTGAACACACTTATCAAAAGTCAAGCGTGAAAGTTACTATCTGTTAAGGGTAGTTGTTGGAGGTTTTCAGGAGTCATATGTAGTTTATGTCCACTAGGAATAAAATAATATTTTTAGGGACAAGTGTCTGTTACAATAATTCTATAATAATACTCTTCACCTTTGCCAAAATTAAAGGTCAGAACATCCACACAAGGTTTTACTAAACTGAATACACCTCGTATATAACAATGAGTAAATAGATTCAGATGTGTGTTCTTACCACTTTGAGGGGAGTTCATCTTGCAAATTTTTTTTATTTTTCATCCTTTGCATTTCATGAAATTTATTGCTTTTTCATTAGAGTAGAAACTTTGAAGTTTACAACACATTTCGTTTACTTTACTGCACATTTAATTGCTTTTTGAACAATCTTTCATGGACAATATTGAGTTACCTCTTGTTTGGAAGTACTTTTCTTAAATCTGCACTTAAATGAACAAATCATGTTTTATCAAAACTCAAGTCTCCTAAGTCAACATTTCATGATTTGCGGCTTTATTAATTACAAAACAATTTGACCAAAAAGAATTCATATAAGTGTACACCTTTGTATTCTAAATGTGTTCCTCAAATAAATATAAATTTGTTTAGCTTTTCGAGTCAGAAGTGATAATTTGTTGGTTTTAAAATATTTATCTTTATCATGAAATGAACATAAACACTACAACTACCATCATTTTATAATGTCATAACACGGCGGTCTGCATATGTAAACAATGACAGTTTTAAGTGTCGTAATTTTACAATAAATTAACATGTAACAGTGACACTTAGAATCCTCATTATTAACCTAAATATGTAATGTTTTAAACCACCATTATTTTAATAAAATATTTTTTCAACTAATTATAAAATAAATAATAAATATTTTAAAATAGCAGTTTGAACCGCTATAATTTGCCATGAAAAAAACTTTTTCATTTAAAATATGACACTTCAAAATGTCAGAATTATAAATAAATAGCTAATATAACGTCCAATGTATACAAATTAAACAAAAATATTTTTAACTATAAAATGTATTAAATAATTCAAACTTCTTACAAAAGTTAGTGGTCTAACTATTCTAAAATTTTTATTCTCCATAAACCAAAGTCTAATTTTGAAATTGCAAAGACCAAAATCTAGTAATTCCTAAACTATGTCTAAATAGGGGTATTAGGATCTTCCTCTAGATTAATATTGCTTCCTCCTCATGATCTTTTGATGCTATTGGTGATTGTGCTCCATTTCCAACATATGCTACCTGAAATAGATAAAATGTATTAGTATTATATTAATAAAAAATGTGTAATTTTTATAATTCATTAACAAATTTCAACAAACTTGAATATAGTCAAAAAAATATACAATACATAAATGATGAAATTAATTTTACAATTCACGTGATTGAATGCTTCGTGTAAATCATATCATTCATATGTTTCAGCAGTTCATATGAATCATACTAGTCACACAATTCACATGATTCAACAATTCATATGAATTTTATGAATCTTTATTATTATTTTTGTTTTTACTAATTCTCATAAAAATTGAGAAGTTATATAAGCTTAAATCTTTAAATGAAAAGGAATTAAAATAGCATTTCTAAGTTTAACCTATTTTATTATTCCTTTACTTTATTTGTTGTCCATTCATTATGCATCCACCTATTTAGCTATTAAATTGTTTTGTTCCCATGCTTCTAAAATAAAGAATTCACAAACTCATGCAGAACTAATAATTTTGTTTTGTAAGACTTATAATTAAGTTTTTTTATGATGTGTTAACGACTAAAACAATTTATAACTAAAATTTTAATTATGAATCTTATTGTTCACGGTATGATTCAAAAAATAAGTTTTGCATACACAATTTGTATCCTGATTTAATTACCATTACACTTACTCAAATGTTTTACATATTACTTTTCAAATAAAATTTTACTTTGACAATCTATTTAATTTTAATTCAAAAAGAAAATTAAAGGTATTTAATAGGGATGACAAATAATCCTATATCCGTGGGTAATCTCCGAACCCACCCTAAAGTTGACGAAAAATTACCGATCTGGCCGAGCATGGATACAGGTATGGGAAATACCTAATTTGTTTAGTTAAGTCGGAGATGAGGATATACATTTTAATTACTAAAATATTCATTTATCTTATAAGAAAAGAAAATTTTGACATTTAATTAACAAATTACAAACTGTATTTATTAGATAACTTTTGAATTAATATAATTATATTCAAAGAAATTATTTTTTACTAAAATATTATTATAAATTTTTTGTTGCGGGTATGGGACAGATATAGGTGTACCCGATATCCAACAGGGATGAAGACGTAAATCTCATACCCACTGGGTATAACGACAGAGATGAGAGATGAGGATGACTTTCAAAAGCAAGAATAAATATGAAAATGTCATACCCGTCTCACCCTGTTTGTCATGCCTAGTATTTAAGAAGCTTTTATTAAGCTTTGTCTTATATAAATTACAATAAATTACAACCACAGTCATAGACACAACATAACATAAGAAAAAATTGAATAGAGAACATTAATTAGATATGTGAATATGAAGAACACAGTTAAAACAAAAATTGAGCAAAATCGTGCATTCCTAGAGACTCATGGATAAACAATTTCTAGCAATTAGAACCAAAAGGGCGAAAAAGAAGACTAACATGAACAGTGATCCATCAATGACCAATAGGTTTACAGGATTGTTTTAAAATAAAAAAGTCATATTTTGCTAAATAATTTCAAACATTATAAATTATTTCTAATGCCAAAAAATGCAAGGAATATAAAAAATATTAATACAAAATATTGAAAACTCTGTATCAACACAAAAGATTATTGATTTGCTAAAAAATAGCACCAACACCCACCAAAAGCCCCAAAATGACTTCTTCTTGAGACTAGCAAGATGCTCCCTCTATTGTCAAAATGAAAGCTGTTCTTCTTGAGACTAGCAAGATGCTCCCTCTATTGTCAAAATGAAAGCTGTTTTACTCTATATCAACTTAAAAAATGGTGTACATTTCAGTTTTAATAAGATTGACTTAATACTCTAGAGTGTAGATTGTACATATTTTTTAATTTTCTGAAGTTTATTTAGAATTTTTCCTTTACCGTTTAGTCTAATTAGCACGGTATAATATCATGTTAGTTTCATTTCTTTTAAGACATTTTACTTTAACCTATAATTAGCGAAGATCCAAGCATCACTATCACATTTGTCTATTCGTATATTTTTATTTTGATATGTGATAACAAATTAAAGAATTTAGTTTAATATGGTTTATAATAACATGATAGAATATGACTAATTCGCTGTGTCATTTTACGTTTAAAATGATAAAATGTATTTTGTTAATTGGTATATTTCTTTTTTTATGATTAATAATAAAAACAATTCAGATCATCAACGAATATGATAGATCTACAATGAATTTGAGAAAAATTGGAAGACAAAAGAATTTAAATAAAATTCAAAATATTATTTTGTTTATGTATTTGCATTTTTATTAAAAATATTAATGACCAAAGTTAAAGAAAACTTATATTTGTGAGAGTGCAAGAAGTCATAAAATGTTTAGAACGGTAAAATAGTCATAAAATGTGAACACCAAAAGAACTTATTTCCATTATATAATGTATAATATAAAATATAATATTATAGATTATTGATTATACATATAGATTATAGATAGGAAAATTAAGTATGTTGGATATAAATCATTTAAAGTCATTTTTTTAAGTTTATAAGGTTGATTTAATGGCGAAGTTTACATTTGACGATGTAGATGTTGTGAGTTTGAATTCTTCTTATTACAAATTAGTTTATTTTTAATTTTCAAATAGATACAAGGCTAGAATAAATATTTTGAAAAGTGGAGATCAAAAGGGCAAATTCCCTTTATTAATATTAATATGTAATATGTAATATAAAATATGATATTATAGATTATAGATAATAGGACAATTAATAGGAGTGTTCATGGTTCGGGTTGGTTCGCTTTCGAGGGAAAATGAAAACCAATCAATTAATTTTAATGGGGTTGGATTTGTTTGGTTTTCCGAAATTTTTTCCCCTAACCTGAACCAAATTGAATCAATGATAATTGGGTTGCTTCGGTTCAATTTCAAGAAAAATCGATAAAAAATTAAAAAATATTTTTTATTAAATCATAAAAAAACAATTTTATACCTGAAACTAGTCAAATCTATTATTTTACAAAATTCATAATTTTATAACAAAAATATCAAGTGTTTCATATGTATTAAATTAGTCAAATTAAACTATTAAAACAACACAATACAATACAAACTTAACAATAAATATATAAAATAACTTAAAAATATAAAATAATATGAAAAAGTAAAAATGAAATGCTTTAGACGTTGAAACCCTAAACAAAACACTAAATAGATTACTAATTTACTAACTTAAATATTATATATATATATATATATATATATATATATATATACTTATGTTGGTTTGGATTGAGTCAATGTTTTGAAATGTGAAAATCACAAATCGAACCAGACAGAGTCAGTTCTGGTTGGGTCAGTCTAAACTCGATCAAGTAAAAAAATCGAACCAAACTAATTGGTTCAATTCGATTTATCGGGTTCGTCGGATTGATCTGAACCAATGAACACCCCTAACAATTAAGTATGTTGGATATAAATCTTTTAAAGTAATTTTTTCTTAAGGTTATAAGGTTTGATCTAATAACAAAGTTTACATTCAGCAAGAGAGAGATTGTAGGTTTGAATCTCTCATATGACAAAGTAGTTTATTTTGTAATTTTAAAATAGATATAAGGGTAGAGTAAGTATTTTGAAAAATGGACATCAAAAGAGAAAATTTCTTTATTAATAGTACAAGATACTAGTGAAAACACAGATACCAGGGAGAGTAACAAAATATTTACAAAGGTAAAATAGTCATAAAATATAGGCACCAAAATGTCATATTCTTATTATATAATATATATATATATATATATATATATATATATATATATAATAGATTATAAATAGTAAGACAATTAGATATTGGATATAAATGTTTTAAAGTAGTTAGGTTACAAGATTAATCCAATAACAATTGGCAAAATTTATATATGAAAGGAAAAAGTCGTGAATTTGAATCTCTCTTTTGACAAAATAATTTTTTTTAGAAAGAATAGAATGAATATTTTGAAAAATAGATATCAAAAGTAAAAATTCTCTTTATTAAAATATTTATTTTGATTGCAAATTATTTTTTCTTAAGGCTTTTGGGACATATGTCTTATTAAATCTAATTATGAGGTTCTGAACTTTGACTTTCGAACATTCAACAGTGGATGATAATTTTAGTTTACGGTCAATCTAGAGAATATTAATGTTTCTTTTGTATGGTTTGTGTTCAGGTATCTCTTACAGTCCTACGTTGTCCAATATTGGATGAAATACATCATAGTTCAATCCATGGGCATCCCGGGTAAATTATGGTTAAAATCACCATTAAATGAACTATTTTTGCCTTTAGGCATTTAGAAATCACTCCCTGTCCCGCCAATTTCAGCCAAAAACATAACATTTACTCTAAACTAAATATGCTGGTACTTCTAATTTCCCCTATTCATGAATGAAAATTTAGAATCTCAACTTCAAATTTTTTTTATGAACATGCCATATAATGAAAGTCAAGAAGAAAAGAAGGTATCGGTTCCTGTTTGAAACAAGAACTCTTCTCATTCAAGATGACAAAGTCAAGAAGAATTGTTGTTTCAAACATACATGAGAAGAGTTCTAAACATAAAGAGGAAATACATAAAGAGCTTACAGATTTTTCCTATGCATGATTCATATATGAGGTATAATAGTAGTAAATACATAAAAATATAAGAGAGTTACGTGTAATTTGAAAAAAAAAAAAAAGGAAAAGAGAATGTATATCTAATTTCACTGAGAAAGTGCATTCATAGCTTGGTAAATAAACTATATCTATTATGTGGCGTTATGAAACAACAAATTTGAGTCGTTACATGCGAGACTTAGAAGATGAGGATACCTTTTTGAAAAGGGTAAAGTGTAACAGGATTAGAACAACTGCATCATGTATATTCATATTTTCTTCATACATGCTATTTTATATCTTTGGAATGGTCAATCCGAAATTAAAATGTACATCTAAATGGGATGAAGGAGAAATTCCGTAAAAAATAGCAATTGCCCGAGATTTGTCAAGCTTCAACTTTTGATCATTAATCAATCATTACCCGCAAAATTAATTCTAGCTTGACCATTGATGGCCAAATTAAAGATAACGCCGTTAGAACTTAGCAGTAGAGTATTATAAAGCCGGAATAAAAAAATAAAAAGAAAGAAAAGTCATGATAACATCCTTGATCAATTACAACAGGCGGATATAATGTATAATATAATTAATTAGCTGTGGTGAGACCTCCCGTGTTGTAACTATCCAAAATGAGAAATTATCTACTTCCAAATTATACTTTATACTACGCAAGAGAGAACGATAGTAAGTAATTGGGAGAAAAAGTTGTAGTAGGATAGCACAAATAATGTATAATGAGAACAAAGAGAAATGAATCACAAAAAGTGTTATATATAGAAAATATATAAAAACATGTATCGGAGTGTTATATATAAAAACATGGCATAACCCATCCATTAATATGCTGTAAGATATTTTTTAGATATTTTAAGGACGACATATGTATTGGAGGAGTTACAAAGCTAGTCTAACCTTCTAGTGAGAAAGTCTATATGTAAAGAGAAATGAAAGAAAAAAATTTATAAATTTAAATTTTTTCATTAACAAAAACTAAACATATTAATAATTAATATTTTATCTATAAAAAATGTACATGCATTGTATATTAACTTTGAAGATCAATAATAAAACTATGTAACATTGTGACCTAACATTAAGCAAATATTTCAAATTAATTATTATAAAAAATTATGTTTAAGTAATTAATATTTTCCTACTATTTTTTTACTTAGAAAACTATTTATAATTTTTTTAATTGTTCCGTAGAATACACTCATAGTCCAACAAATGTATAAACAACTCTCTTTCTTAACCCACAGACGTGTTTTATTAGAACAATAGAACAAAACTGTGATAGAATTACAATCTTCAAAACGAATAATACTTGAATACGATGACCCTAACAATATTTATTAGTAACACTATTTTTCTCATCTCATAGTTTAATTTATTAGTAACACTATTTTTCCCATCTCATAGTTTAATTTTGTGTCACGTAGATATTTTTGTCTTAAAAATTAAAAATAGAGACTACTCAAATTATTTTTGCGAAGATTTAACAATCAATCGATACTAGACTAGCCTTTAACCCCCTAAATCTTAAGTGTGTTTGGTTTTGCATTTAAAAATTATTGATTTTGAATTTAAAATTAATTTTAAACAAACTTTGATATATTTGATTTTATATTAAAAAAGAATTTAAAATTAATTTTGGTTTCACAATTAATTTTAAGTTGAAACAACTTAGAATAACTTTTGCATTGGATAAAAAATTTACATTAGATTTTATTTTAAACTTATTTTTATAATAAAAAAATTTAAATATAGATCACATCATTTCAAAATTAATTTTAATTTTAATTTTAATTAATATACAAAATATTTTTACCTCCAAAAGCACAAAAGATATCATGCAGAATGCACAACATAGGCGTATGCTTTGATCGATGCGGCTAGAAGGAGATAGTTGACAGGTAGATATATCTATGTCTTCTAATTTCCTCCAAAAAGACATAGTGCATATTATAATAACTATATTAATATTTTTTTCACACTCTTATTATAATCCTATTCTAAATATGATGAAATACAAAATATAAGTACTTCTTTAATGGGGTTTCCGACCGTGCATTATTCTAATTAGAGATGGCAAAAAATTTGCTTCCGCAAATACTTGTGGATAGAATATGCAAAAATATCTGCAGAATAGTATAAATGGGTATCTGCTATCCGTAGGTATGAATTTTTTTCTATCCTCCTTAACGGGCACGGGTATAGGCACCATAGTACCCGTACCCGCAGATACTCGCTACCTGCTAAGCTAAAGTAATATATATATATATAAGTTAAAAAAAAATATTTTTAAAAAATAAATCAAATTAAAATATTAATATCAAAATTTATTGATATTAATCTTATTTTTTTATGAAAACTTCATAGTTAATAAAATTATTTATTATAAAAATGTTGATAATATAAAATAAAGATTTTATTTGTATTAAATATTTTCTTATAATATATTATATTAATCTACTTTTATATCTAATTAATCTTGTAGAAACTAGTATAATTTTATTTCTAGATTTTTCAAAAAATAAATGATTTATTTTATAAAACTTCTTATAAAAAATATTTAATTTTAAAAAAAAAATTAAAATATCTATTGATACGGGTAATAAAAAAACTTATAAATATGATACCGTATTCGCCTAGATCCGTTGTCATTCCTAATTCTATATTAATAGAGTATTTAATTTACAACTAGCATGAGTATCCGTGGTTTTCATATACCTCCATCTTCTAAACCCTATTTATGTACTCCATTACACTGTATAATGATTAACCATTTCACTGCAACATTCTTTTCAACAAAGATTAGGATAAACATCCCATGATCCACGCATTTACGTGTGCAGCGGCGTATATATAAACGACCACTTTCTGTCCCATAATGTGTTCACATTCGATATAGCTCATCCTAAAATTCAATTCAAACCAAATCCACTATCATTTGTTTGCTAGATTTTAGAACGGACAAATAGTATAGCTATTATAAGAAACAGTTGATCGATGGAAAGATCAAAGATGATGGCTGAGCGTTTTCTTGACAGTACGTGGACGTGAGATGCTGGAACACATTAATGATAACTTCAATATATTGTTTCAAGTTGGTAGTAGATGACCCACTTGCATGTAGCCATCAAATCAGAGCCAATAACGCGATTAATATATATACTGGGCATATCATACGAGAGTGTGATAGGAGTAATTTTAGTTATTGAAAATAAAAATTAATGGTTTAGATTAAATTGTGTATGTTTATTTATTTTGTCTTCAAATATTTATTATTTGTCATTATTTTTCTCTCTCTTTTCTTGATGGATGAAATTTTTAAATATTTTCTCTCCTCTCTTAGTAGTTGAAATTTTCTTTTCTCACTCTCATATAAATTTAATGGTTAAGATCAAATTATACACATTCATTCATTCTCTTCTGACATTTATTATTTGTTATTCTTTTTTCTCTCTTCACTAAATGGCTTAGATATTTTGAATATATTTCTCTCTCCTTTCTTAATGACGAAGATTTGTTCCTCTCACTCTTATAAATTTGTCTTTCTCACGAGAGATATGTCTCATATATAGAGAGAGAGGAGGGATCCATTTACGTAAGTTTAAGAAACTTACTTTTAATCCTAACACACACAAACAGACACACATTAATCCTGTCTCTTCTAACATTTATTATTTCTTTCTCTTCACTAAATGACTCATATATACCTCTCACTCTCATATAAATTTGACTTTCTCACGAGAGATATGTCTCGTATATATCTAGAGCGAAGAGGGATCCAATTATGTAAGTTTAAGATACTTACTTTTTATCCTAATACAGACACATATGCACAGACATAGAAACACACACACAGATAGACACACACACACATACACAAACACATGTACATACAGACACACACACAAACACACACACATACATACACACACACAAACACACACACAAACACACTCATACACATGTAGAAACAAACATACACTCAAACACACACACACACAGACAGACACAAATACAAACGGACACACACAAACATATACAAACACACACATACACATGTAGAAACAAACACACACTCATACACATACATATACACAGACATACGTAAACACAAACACACACATACACCAACACAGACACACACAAACAAACATACACAAAGACACACTCAGACACACACACAAATAGACACAAAACACACAGGCACACAAACAGAAATAGACATAGACATAGAAACACACGGACACACACAGACAGAGACACACACACAAAAACACACACACATACACCAACACAGACATGCACACACACACACAAATACAGAGATAAACAGAAAACACACACACACAAAATTAGACGTGAATTATATTAACAATGCATAAGTCATTTTACCTTATTTATATATTAGATAATATATATTTTTATTAAATGTTTCTATTGTTCTTATCTAAAGGCGTGGTAGTTCATACACGGTACAGATTAGTCATTAGGGAAATCTGAATAACTTTTCTTCTCATAAAGCTACATAGAATTTCTCCTACGATTATAACCTTCTTAGAAAAGACTTTGTATGTTATGCGTGGTTAAGTTGTTCGTTTGTATTGGACGAGTGGCTTATATAACGGGAGGATAACTTTCTTAAATCGTCAAAGTCAAATGATTTTTCAAGATGAACAGAAACACCATCTCAATTAATTCTCAAAATTTAATCATTATTCATTGCCCGCAGAATTAATCTATCTTGTCAACTAATCCAAACGCGAAAATAAAATCATTGTAATGGGCCGTCGATGGCCAATTTAAAGACACAATGCTGTTAGAATTAGCTAGTGCAGACGTGCAGTGTTATACAGCTAGAAGAAAAACAAAAAAAAAGAAAAAAAAGAAAAGAAGGTCAATCACGACGACACCATGGCCCATAGGTTTAATTTTGCTCACTGGAATTGAACTATATCCAAATATGACAACATCCCATTGGAATGAGCATACAAACTTTTATGATCACTAACGTGATTATGTACGGCGAATATTAACTCGAAGAATGGATGTGGTGATGCCAATACATATATATACAAGGAATTCATGTCCGTTTTTCCACACCCATTAAAAATTCCTGCAAAGATGTCACACTTAAACATTCTCTTGGTAGTCCTAGCTCTAGCCATCACTGGTGCACTCTCAGAACTATGCCACCCCCAAGACAAACAAACTCTCCTACAAATCAAGAAAGAGCTGGGCAACCCAGACTCTCTCTCTTCCTGGATCCCAACTAATGACTGTTGCAAAGACAACTGGGAAGCTATATCATGCGGCACCGAGGCCGACTCGTACCGCGTCTACGCACTCGTCCTCAAAGACCTTAACCTACCAAAACCCTACCCTATTCCCCCCTCCATCGGTAACCTTCCTTACCTCAAATTTCTTTCCATTTCCTTCACCCAAAACATTGGCATCATACCCAACATCGTTGGCCCAATACCCCCCACCATCACCAAACTCACCATGCTTCGTCAACTCACTATCACAAACACCAATATCTCCGGCCACATACCCTATTTCTTGTCCCAAATCAAAACCCTTGATTCCATAGACCTTTCCTACAACAAACTCTCTGGCTACCTCCCCACCTGGCTCCCATCTCTCCCCAACCTTATCTCAATCAACCTCGACAGCAATCGCTTCTCCGGCCCCATTCCGGACTCCTTCGGCTCCTTCCGCAAGGGTTTCTGGTTATTGTCGCTCGCCAAGAACCGCCTCACCGGGAAGATTCCGGCGACGTTTGCAAAGCTTGATGGGGATATTGTGGATTTATCCATGAACAAGCTGGATGGTGATGCGTCGCTGCTGTTTGGGCCGAGGAAATACACAATGAAGATATTTCTGCAATACAACATGTTTGCTTTTGATTTTGGAAAATTAGAGTTCCCAAAGACCTTGGTGATGTTGGATGTTAGCCACAATCGTATATACGGGACGCTGCCTAAGGGGCTTGCCACGCTTAAGAATCTGGTCTCCTTGGATGTGAGTTACAATAATCTGTGTGGTAAGATTCCACAGGGTGGTAACATGAAATTTTTTACTGAGTATGTCTATGCTCACAATAAGTGCTTGTGTGGCTCTCCGCTTCCAAGTTGCAAACACTTCTAAACCTCTGCTCAACGTAGTCCAGTTTCACTTACGAGAAAGGGTATAAGAATAAGAAGAATTCTTTAGTGTTCTCACAATGTTAATGTTAAACTACTCTGCTATGATTTTATCGTGTCACGTAATTGTATATGTGACACTGTCCTTGTATCTCATTTTTAGTTTATCAACTGTGTTAAGCATTGTTGATTTTTATTGTACTATTAACCTTTTATCAAATAATCAGAGATGAAACATTGTTTGCCTGGCTCCGCCTTCTTTAACAGAAATTAGCACCTCTTGGGCATTGGAACAACTTGTTTTGGTGGTAGGGTAATGCTGGTGGTAGTAATAGTTGTGTTTTGGCACCAAATTAAAGATGCTTAAGGGTGATATGAGAAGGCACTGTAACAGCATATTGTCAAACATGATACTAACAACCAATAATGATAAGTTACCCATCTCGCCCGTGGTAGATGCTTTGTCAAGGGCACTCAAGTCTTCTGGTGTAGTTTCAGTTAATAACATTATTACTACAAAAATTAATTTTAAGAACAGTTAAAATTCATTTTTAAGATCGATTGTATAACTGTTATTTTTTTAAGATATGTTAAAAGTTACAATGTTAAAAGTCACGATTTTTAATATCTGGTGTAACCGTTCTTAAAAATGACACTTTTAAGAATTGCTATGTTTAGATCCGATGTTAAAATTGACACTTTTAAGAACGGCTATGTTTACACCTAATCTTAAAAGTGACACTTTTAAGAACTATCACAGACAAACAAGTGGCGGCTGAGGCCATTACCATATGTTTTTGTTGAAATGCAAGCAAGGCGATGCAAAGATGCGAGCAGAGTGGTGTGAGACGCAAGCGTGGTGCGAGACACGAGCGTGAAGGTGCGGAATGTGACCGCAACGGTGCGAGATGCGAGTGTGATGGTGCGCGAAGCGAGTGCGGTGGTGCGAGACATAACGACGGTGATGCAAGATGTGAGTGTGACGTTACGAGACTGCGACGATGCAAAACGTGAGCACGACAATACAACAAATGGCAGAGCGAATGACAATAGCAAATGGCGAACGATGAGCAAGAGAGAATCAGAAACGAGAAAGAATTGGAAATACAGGGAACAAAAGAGACTTGAAAATACAAGTAAATATTTTAATTTAGAATGAACAATAGGTATCTTAGTTGGATCTGTTAAAATTTTCACAAGTCTTTCTAGATCTGTTAAAATTTTAACAATCAGAAAAATACTTTTATAATCTGTTTCTAAGATAACTAATCTTAAAACATTTATAATAATTATAAAATTACCACCGTATTTTTTGAAGAACAAATTTTTTATAACTGATAAGAAAAATCGTTTTTAAAACAGTTTTTTCTAGCAGTTACATGATTGATATAAATCTTTAAAGATAGTTGTTTGGTTGGAATTTGTAAAGCTAAAGTACATGGTGTCTTCTCCACCAAGGTGATGTAATTAAGGAATTAATTAAATAAATTAAATGGAGAACTACTTCCAAGAATTGAGTAAAATTAAATAATTTATAATTATTGATTAGTTTTATTTTGGAATCATGAATTTTCCAAATGGAATTAATCAGTCATTTTGGGAATTTAAATTTCAATGAAACTGTGTTGGGGTGGAGATAAAGTAGAGTTTGACATGAGTGAGGTAATTCTTTTGTCTTACTTTCCAAATATGTTTGCGTTTGGTTATAAAAACTAAACTAATGATATATGAACACTTTTTTAATTCATAGCCTTTATGAACATCTTTTATTATTTATTTTTTTTACCTTATTATACTTATATTTTTTTTTCTTTTTTTTCAGTAAATGTAAAATAGGATATGAGTTTATAGGTATCTTTTTTCCCTAAAAAGTACAAGGATTATAATAATTAGTTTCAGGTTGGAAACAGTTCATTGTGTATTTCAAGACCTTTATAGGGTTAATTAATCCACCTGAAAAGTAGAGCTAGCTATATAGGTGTCACCATTACAGTCACATATCTGTCCCTGACCATATCCTTTTTCTTTCCACTATTTTAATTGAATTAATTAACAAATCAGAAAGTTTATCCCTACTCTAAAATACATAAATAGTGGTTTATAGTGACTAGTTTATTTTAACTTCTAGCGTGATTGAAATAGAAACTAAAATATTTATAATTATTTTTATAAAGTATTCAATTTCTAAAATTTGAATGATCTAATCTTATCATTATTGAAAATATCTTTTAAATATAACATTTTAAAAATTTAATTGACAAGAATTTTAATATAACTTTTTTTTTCAATCATTCTTTTTAAAATAGTATTTAAGATATATATATCTTTTAATTGTAATATTTAATTTAATTTAAATGAATTTAAGCATATAGCTTAAATTTTAAAGTTTAAATTTTAATTTTATTTCATACTTTAAAATAAGTTATTAAAATGAATCATTATCATAATTAAGAATTTTATTTTTTTTATAACTCTAAAATTTTTATTTTTAATTTTGTGTATTTATAAGAAGTGACTGAATTTGCAATCACTATAGACGGTGACCATTTTATCAATCAGTCTTTTTAATATAATATTTAAAAAATATATGTTTAAATATAAAAAATTATTAATTTAATTATTAGAAGTTTTAATTTATAGCTTAAATTTTAGTTTGATTTCATAATTTAAAATGAATGACTGGAAATTAATTATTATTATAATTAAAATTTATTTTTTTTCCTTTATGAATCTAAAATTTTTAATTATTTTTACTTTTATAAAAAGTGACTGAAATGGTGACCAATTTACCCGTCACTTTTTTTAATATAGCATTTAAAAAATACATCTTTTAGATGTAATATTTCATTAATTTTATTGATAAAAATTTCAATCTATAGTTTAAATTTTGTAGTTTGAATTTTATTTTCGTTTTATAATTTAAAATGAGTTACTGAAAATTAATTTTTATTATAATTAAAAAAAATTCTTTATGACTCTAAATTTTTTTATTTTAATTTTTGTATATTTTATAAGAAGTGATCGATTTTGCGGTCACTATAGATAGTGACCATTTTATCAGTCGCTCTTTTTAACATAACATTTAAGAAAAATACCTTTTAAACATAATATTTTATTAATTTAATTATTAGAATTTTAATCTATAAGTTGAGTTCATATTTTAAATTTAATTTGATTTCATAATTTAAAATAAGATACTAAAAATAATTATTATTATAATTAAAAATTTTATATTTTTGCATCATGCTGCAAATTTTAATTTTAAATGTATATTTTATATTCAATGACTGATTTAATGATCACTCAAGGGAGTGACCATTATATCGATCACTCATTTTAAAATGTGTATTTTAAATGTATATTTTAACCTTTATATAGAAATATTTTGCTAACTCATTGTTTTAACGCGCCTTCTTCATTTTGTTTCCCTCTTGGCACCAAAATCTCTAAGTGAATGAACAAAGTGTTAGGCTCAACCTTCTCATCATACCAGCAGCCCCAAATACAAACACTACAATCCCTCATAACTCTTCGATCACCTGTCATTGGTGTTCTCCTCCAATACTGGCACCGACGTCCCTCCTTTTCCATTGTTGTACAACCCTAATTTGAACCTCACATATATTGTCTTCTCCAACAACTCTATCAACCAAACTTTTCCTCCTGAAATCTCCCTCTACAGGCCCCTTTTCCACCTTAACCTCTTCGGTAACCTCACCTAACCTCCTATACCTCGACCTTACTGGCAAGTTGCCTAAGGGTGTGCGAGTAGTTAAGCTCTAATCATATACACCACAAAAATAGGGCATGGGATCCCAAAACCCAAACCTAAAACTCCAACTTTGCTCCACATAGATCCCAATCATATACATGATGTGTGACATTCACGATCGTTGTACCATCATGCTCATTCTCACTACACTACACTCATTGTTGTCGTGCGATACTCGTGTTCTCTGCGACATCGTTCAATCTTGTGGCATCGATGAGTGTTTTCCTTTTAATTGTTTCCTCCTTTCCTTTGGTGTTAGGGTTTTGTTTTCCCCATTAGTAGTGGAATGCTTAATTTTTAGGTAATGATTTTCTTTCCTTTATTTGAGTTTAGATATTTGAGTTGATGGAGTTTATTTGTTTATGAAAAAGACTTTTGTTATTATCGAAATTGCAATTGGTCTTTGTTATATTTTGTTTGGTTTGGATAACAAAGGTTGATTGAAATTTTAAAGCAAGCAAAGGAAAAGTCAAGTGCGGCTGATTGTGGGGAGACCAACTTAAGCAGGTATTATACCCATTCTTCATATCTTTGGTTTAATTGTAGCTTTTTTTACTTTCTCTAGTAATTTGGAGTACCAAGGCCTAATTTTGCTTATCTTGTTACAAAGATCTTAGAAGTTTTCTTCAAACCTCCTTGGATGATTTACAACTTCATTTTGTTTATACTGATTAGATTGAGCTACCTTAAGCTAAGGATGCATTGACTTCACATTGTGTTCATACCTTTTGCTGAATTGAATGGTTTTAGTTAGTTGGTTTACTTTAGTTTTACAATTATTTTTTATATCTTGTTGTTTAGCTTTCCTTTCTATCATGTTTCTCCTCCAAACTTGATTCCTGAAAAATACATGTAATAATAGATGCAGTAAAAAAATTAAAAACTAAGCATGATAAAGAGATCAAATTAATGAGGTAAGAGAAGATTCAAAATTCACATTCAATTCACAATTTTATTACTAACTCAGTATAGTTCTTTTATATGTTTGGTTAGTACATTAGCCATTAGGTAATAAGTTAGAGCATACAATAAGTTTATCAATAATTAGCTAGAAGAATGGATTGTGTATTTCAATTATAGGTGTGAAATAAATATGTAGTTCTCTTGAATACCAAGAATCACAGAGAGAATGTTTCATTATATTTGGGAGAGAAGGCTTTTTACAACAACAATTATCACTACAAAATTTTAAAAGTTGCTGCTAAAATGAATTTTCTAAGAAGAAATTTGTCGCTGCCAATCGTTGCAATAACTACCGTTGCATAAAGTTTTGCAACAACTTTTGATCTCAATGTCACTAATTATGTTTTAGCAACGAGGATGCTCCTTGTCATTTGACATATTTATCATTGTCATAAGTAACTTTTTAGTAATCACAAAAGTTGTTCTATATTTTATTTGTCTTAACAACTGTTATTGTTGCAAAACATATTCTTTATCATCAACCAAATTGTTGCAATATGACCATTTTTTTTAACAATTAATATCGTTGCATTAATATATTTTTCTAAACAACTAAAGTTATTGCAATAAAGCCTCTTTTTTATGCAACATTCATTAATTAACTATCCACAATATATTTTTATTTTTTATAAAAAAAAATTTCCCTCCAAAACGTATATTTTTAACAATTTACAAATTTAAATTTGGAAATAAATATTAAATTTAATTTTAATAATAATCTAATATTATTTTTAAAATTTATATTGATATAAAATATTTAATTAGCTTAACTAGTTTAGATTATGCTACATTAAAATTTTTGTTTAGTTATATATTTTTTTAATTGCAAATGATAATTTTAATAAACTAATTAATATATCAACAAAATATAAACTCAACATATGTAAACATGATTGAATATAATAAATATCACTTCACATAATTTAACTGGTAAAGTTACAATGTACTATATACAGAGACATTGTCATACATACTTAACAAAATAACTAAAAAGTACTACTGCAACATTGATATTTTTTTCTTCTTTAAAAAGAATCTTTCTTTTTTCTCTACTTTAAATATCCTTGGTATAGTAGTTGAATTACCAACAGTTGACTTGCAATTTTTAACACACAGTTTTATTTTAACATTTTTTCTTATGGAACTAATAAATAAAAGACAAAAAATTAAATTAATTAATCAGTATGATGTTCTTAAACGTAAAACATTTATGTTCTTAAACATAAAGGAAAAATTATTTGCAACTTACTTATGATGTGCTTAAGTTTATCATCAAGTTAAGAGGCATTTTTCTATGTAATTGAAGAGTGTCCACCTTATACAAATATTTAAAGCACCCCAAATTAATTAAAATTTAATATAGTAAACAAACTTTTATGATGAAAAAAATACTAATTTGTAAAAATTTTACTAAACTTAATTATTATTTATACTTACCGAATATGCATACATTCTAAAAATATATAGATGTCATCATTTCTCAATTTGCTTTTTAATTCTTTCATAAGTTATTTTTTACCTTCTTCAAAATGTGCTACCATTTCCTCCCTTAGGTTATGCTCTTCTTGAAGTTGAGCATCAATCTCTTTTAATTTCATTTCCATGGTCTGATGCTTTTCACGTTCTTCTATTAATTGCTTATGTAAACCTGTATTAGATCTTCTCTTGGTTGTTAAATGCTAGCACCAAGACAACGACAATATCCTGACTGTTCTCCAACAATTGATTAAAAAACTTCATTAACAATTTGGTCTTTATAGGTCTCCATATTTATGCCTCCCAACTTCTCCAAAGTGGCTTCTTGAACCCCCATTTGTCAACCATAAAAGTAAAATCTTAACATAATTTAAATTAAAGAATAATAAATTAATTATAATTATAATTTATAATTTATAATTCACATAAAAGATCATACATGTACTTTCTTGGATGCTTCATCTACCCATGCTCCATTTTTTGTATGAGTTATTTGTCACAAATCTTGAAAATTAGGCTCCTTTTGAGTTTCCCGATCTCTCTAAGAAAATATTCAAAAGACATCTCATAATCAACACAAATAAACTATGAAATTAATAATTTACAATAAATATATTTGTAATTATACGTTTAACTTATATTTATTCTTAACATATGAAATTTAATTTATAAAAAAATAATAAAATTACCTTTTCAAAACTAACAACTTGAAATGATTTTCTTCCACATGTATGATTAATAACTTGCTTTGACTTATTTAATTTGTTTCTCTTACTAATTTCCTGAAAATGATAAGAATAAAATATAATTATAACTTTAAATTTATAGTTAATAAACAATTTAAGCTTATTTAGAATTCAAAAAAAAAAAAAAAATATATATATATATATGCATAATTCAAACATACCTTTAAATTAGGACTTGAAAATTAGTATACTAAATATTCTCAATCTTCACCACTCAAGTCTTGAGATTTATGCTCTAAAGCTATTTCATTCATTTCATATTATTTAAAATATTGGTGAAGTCTACATCGATGGTTCCGATAACGTTTTTTTGTCATATCAAGAATAATCTCCTTTGCATGTTCCATATTCGAACCTTCAACTTTAAAAGTGTCCTACACATGAGAATTAAAATTGAAAAGTTAATTTAAAAATATGCTATTAGTATAGGAAAAGAAGAAATATTGAAATATGAAAAAAATATTATTTACCAAAACTTGGTTACTATCCTTTCTTTTATAACATTAGGAACACATTTCCACTTCTCTACATTAAAAGGAGCATCCTTTTGAACTACAATAGAGATTTCAGTAGTAAAATCTAGAGCTTCTAATCCAACTGCTACCATCTTATCAATTGGAATGTTGACAGATAGTTTTCCTGCAATAATCATTCTCTTTTTTTTTTCGTAATACTTAAACCACTAGTTTTTCCTATGCCAACTTTTCTTTTTTTATTTTACATTTTTGTGTATTTTCCACCAAAATATTATTGGCTAATGAAAAATACAATATATATTTAAGTATTTATGTATAAGAATAAAATTCATAATAAATAAGAAAAGAGAAATCTAAGTTAAAAATTCAAAATAAATAAAAATATAAATACCTTCTTTTGTTGAGTCAATTTTTAAGTCTTAATTTTGAAACACGCTTCAGATTCCATAACTAAAATACAAAGGATGAAAACCTAAGATAGTGGCTAAGTTAAACTATAATACCTTTAAAAAAATACTATAGATAAGAAAAACAACATATGTATACATGAAAATCAAGTGAAACAAGAAATAATTATTTATATTGTGTAGAGAATAACAAAACATGTTGTACAAGTGTGAAACATTTAGCACAAATGAACAAATAAACTAAGTGATCACAACATAAACTCTTGCCTAGCATACTGTTAGCATAAAAAAGCACTATTTAAACTTTCAAGACTAACTATCAATATACCAGAACATAAAACTTTGTTGTAGCGACAATCAAAGTAAAACTTATGATATATATATATATATATATATATATATATATATATATATATATATATATATATATATCAAATTACTACTAAACAAAAATGTTTGAGTTGTATTCCTGTGCTTTACTGATTCACAAATGTTATAACAACTAAGCTAGTTAACTTAAATCTTCACGAAAAATCAGCAAAGTTTTCTACAAATTCTTAATTTTAATCTAGTGGGAAGAAAACCCCCAAAAAACAAAAATTATTGATGCCATGTCTATTAGTCATGCAACGCCACATTCATCTAGCTATCATCTATGTATGCTTACATCCATTTTACCCCGGTCAATATCTGCTACTCTTCTGAGGTTACAATTCAAAAGCAATCGTTATGTTTTAATTTTTATTATCAAATTAAGCATAGAAAAAACAAATTTGGAATGTTGTGAGCCATTCACTACCCTAGCAAAATTCAATCCTTAGATAGGTCCTTATAAAATACTTGGAAAACTTCTAAAACTTTAAGGAATTGTATATGCATGATGATTGATTATTGGAATGTTGTGAGCCATTCACTACCCTAGCACTATTCAATCCTTAGATAGGTCCTTATAAAATACTTGGAAAACTTCTAAAACTTTAAGGAATTGTATATGCATGATGATTGATTATTCCAAAGACAAAAGTTAAGGAAATAAACATTAATAAAGTGGCTAAAAAATCGTCACCTAATTAGAGTTGAAGCAACAAAAACGATTAGGTAAAGCAAATAAGGGAATACGATAAAAGTATGTATATTATATTCCTATATATCTCCCTCTATATATATAAAAAAGCAAATGGCAAGTGTATTGATTGCCAACCTATATGATGTGAAATTTCAGGATGAAAAGTTCCTAATGCAGGTTTATCTTTTAAAACTCGCTCTCACAGGTATATATACATAGATAAGTAAGGTAATGATGTGAAATTTTTGGTCCAAACTAATACCTTAACCATTTTTCCTGTTCAACTTTTTGCTAACTTGTGGCTAGTGAAATATTTGTCCATGACTAAGACTTGCAAGTCATTCTTGTGATAAAAGATGTTTTAAAATGTGATAAATAGAGTTGCAAACCGAGTCACCCCCGAACATACAATTTCTTTCCACCCTTCTCTTTTTCTTAACCAAGATAAAAATATCATGTCATTATAGACAAACACTATTATTTTAAAGGTTTTTTGGCAAGATCTGCAACATTTGACAAGCTAGCTGTATCCTTCAAAAGGAGACTTAAGTAATGAGCAATACAAGGTGACCAATAAATGGTATCATACTTTTCATGTATCAGTTTACTTGCAACTACATAATTACCAACATTATCTGTCACAATATGAACAACATTTTGAACTCCAACCCACTCTATAACTTCAAAAAACAAGTTACACAATGTCATAACATCCTTTACAACATCTGATACATCAACAGATTTTACAAATGTAATACCTATAAGAATTAAGTAAGAATAATGATTAACAAATTTGTAAAAGATATATAAACTACAAAAAAAAACTAATAAAAATGCTAAAAAAGAAATTAGAAATTGACACTATACCAGTTAGCCAATAAACTAAAAAGTTAATCAAAGTTCTTTGCCTTTTATCAGTCCACCCATCAACCATAATTTGCATCCACTCTTAGCCCAATTTGCTCTATGACTTTCTACAAGCAATAGACACTCTCTTTTGTTATCTCTCAACAAATTAAGTCTTAGTTCATGATATAATGGACCTTCAAAGACAAGACCAATAGCAGCAAATGCATCTAAATCAGGTTGAAAGTGAATGTACAACATTAAATTGGGGCCGTGTAGTGGGCGTCGCTCGTTCTCACGTTCTCACTCGCGTCCTTCGTAGTTCGTTCTCTGTGAATTGGGGTTTGCGAGAAAATAAAAAAATAAGAATAAAATAGCGACGTATTAAGCCAAAAATAAGAAACCCTAATTTGGAGAAGAGGGAAAAAATTTAAAAATTTTTTAGTCTTTTAAAATAACAGGGTCAAATAAATTTTCCCTTGTAAATTCACCACTGAGGTTGGAGCCTTAACGGTAAGAGGAAGTGTTATCTTAAAATTACAATAGCTATATTTGATTTTCTTCCTGTTGTTGCAATGGTATGGAGACTACATACGAGTTTATAGAGAGCATGTACATGAGAATAGTTTTCTTTTTTTTTTTCTTACAAAAACTATAGGTTAAGTTAGAAAAATATTATAAAAGTATTATAAAAGAGTTTAATTGGTATATACATGGTATACACTCATAGTGTAAAAGATTTTTATACTAATGTTCAATCATCTTTTAATTTATATGATTTTTAAATTATTAATAGTTAAAATCTACAAACCTACCATAAATTAATAATATGATAAGACGTTAGTGTAACATTTTTTACACTGTTAAACTAATTATAAAATACAAAAATTGAACGTTAATTTATACAAAAACTGTACGCACCTTTTTTTATTTTACAAAAAAAATATATTTAAATAAATCTATATATAAAAAAATCATGCAAGATATTATAAACTTTAATACGGTCAATTTTTGAAAATTAAATTGAAAATTTAAATTTTCAAAACTTAATACAGTCATTTTGTAAAAAAAAAATAGGAAAGTTTAATTAATAAACAGGTATGTAATAAAATAAATTTAATTGATAAAATAGATAAAATATAAAAATTTTTTGTTAAATTTAATATTAATATAATTAAAGAATACCTTTTTAAATATTATATATATATATATATATATATATATATTTTGCATAGTAAAATTTCAAATTTGATATATTAAAAAATATTACAATAATAAACCTAAAAATAATCAAGTGTTTAGCTTTGGACTTCAGTGAAAATAAAAAAATATTAATTTAACTAAACAACTTATTAGTCTCCAATAGTTCACATATAAAATAAAAATAAAAATAAATTGAGGCATGGATACAATTCTAGAAAATAGTTGTATCAACAATCGATGAATAGGATGATTGCTAAAATTCAAAGGTCTACAATTGAAAAAACCAATAGTAGTAAATTAGATGGAAGTTTAATTGTCATGAAACACATATTATTTATAATATAAAATAAAATTATGCTTAAATGTATTTATGTATTCAATAATTACAATACAATAATAACAGTTTATTTTTACAATTTTACTGGCAAAATAAAAAAATATAAATTTCATAGACTTTTTACATTTAAATATTAAAATATAATTTCACTATTATAAAAATGATAATTGTCAAATAATAATTAAAAATATCTTCTATGTTGTGTCAAAATCTTCTTTTGCATTCTCATCTATCTCGTATTCTTCTTGACCATCAGAATCATAATCAGTATCTGTGTTAATGTCACCTTCATTGTTTGATTCTTATAATCTTCTTCTAAGTTAATAATCTCTAAGCCTAGTCTACTAAATCCATTAATATTATCCCTATTTATAGACCGTTTCCCGGTAAGTACATTTGGTGCCCACCATGGGGTCATGGTAAAACTTTTCCCCAACAACCATAAAACTTGAAAATAATGGTAGAAACCGAAGCACTAACCATCTCAGAGCTCTAGAGACAAAATGAAAAGTTGTGACGCACTATCTCCAAGCTACGCGCCCACAATAACCATGAGGGAGCCAACTGCATGGCCTCCTTCCCCCGTCACAGTCGAAATCGCTCAACTTCCTTGTCACACCGTCACCAAACCGTTACACCCCCACACCGCAATAACTGCAAAACCATTACACCTTCCCATACTAATGGCTGCTCCATTCCGTGAGGACGTTCCTCTACCAAACCAACTTGCCGTCGTAGCCAAGACAATGATTTTGAATGACACTGCTTCGCTCCAAAAATCACAGAAGTTGAACTACCCTCCAATTGGAAACCTCTAACTCTTGAGAGGTATGAGGGCCTTACTGACCCCAATGCCCATATAGACAGCTACCTCTCCTAACCCAACCTGAACTCTACACATGATGTTGTACGTTGTAGAGTATTCACAACCTCCTGAAAGGAGGAGCACTGACCTAGTTCACCAAACTTCCTTCTAACTCGATATGTAGCTTTCACAAGCTCGTGAAAAAGTTAAAAACCTAGTATGCCACCAACCGACCTTATAACACTTGTGTCACAGTGCTAGCTGACCTACTACAAAGAGAGAAAGAGCCTATACAAAATTTCGTTGATAGGTTCTTGGCCATTGTTGAGATTAAAAGTTGGAAAGCAACTTCAGTGAAGCATCTGAAGTCCTTAGTGTTTTGACTTTGTAGTTTAGCTTAGTTCGTATGAATTTATTTTATGATACCAATCACATTTGATAAGTATGGTATTTGTATTGATTATTTAGTTAGGCTTGAGTACGGATGAGTATTCCATGATTGAACCTTGAGTTTTATGATTATGTATTGTTTGAAAAGCAAAGGATTACTAAGCTAAAAGTTGAATTACCTCATGTGTAATAGATTGCGTAAGTTGGTATTTTACCTGAGGCAGATCAAGCAAGAAAGTCATAAAATCTAGATTTTTGTATGTTAATGATTACCATAATTAGATAATCGATTACTTGCAAAAAAATTTGGGATCTCAATTGCAAGCTCTCTGGAATAATCGATTACCTGAAAATGTTAATCGATTAAAACAGAGAACATGTATTTCTCGGTCTATTTTAAGAGAATTGTCAGGTAATTAAGTTGTTACGAAAGTTAATCAATTATTGTGGTTTGTTACTCACATAAAACCATTTTTAATTAGATTTTTCGAGAGAGAAAAAAGGGATTTTAGATTTTCAAAGAGAGAAAACGAGTTTACAAGAAAGAAACTCTTTTAAAATCAAAGAAAACCCCAGAAACCTATATGTTGAGATTCAAGATTTGTAGATTGGAAGAGAAAGGATTATGGAGCTGCGTTTTATTGTTTTGGGTATTTATCAAGAACAGGTGATATTGTTCTTTACCCATTTGTTCGTGTTTTTGCATATGTTTTGATAATCTCTTAACGAGTTCTTGAGGTTATTAGGAAATCTCGCAATAGGGTGTTATGAGTGACAGAGTATCATGGTATAGCAAACTCTTATGGACTGCAAAAGAAAGCCTCTTATCTTTGTGTTGTTTTAAATCTTTTTGTAAAAATATATGTGTGTGGTGTGCATGTATGTGATTTTGTAGTGGAAAGCAGATTAGCAGAAGGTTAAGTTTGGCATTGAATGTAGGTTAGATTTACTGAACCAGTATGAAACAACTTTGTAAATTCACTTTATCCTTTAACTCTTTATGTTTGATTGAATATATATCTTGAAAGAATTGTGTTGGTTTTTATTGCAGAAAAAGTTGAATCTTGCTATTGGTTAAACTGAATCTTGAAATTGCATATCATTAGATATTAATCTTGGAATAAGTAAAATTGAATCTTTGTTGAGTAAGGCTAAATATTTGTATTGGATAAATTAAATCTTGGAATTATACATTATAAATTGGTTAAGTGTTACCCTTCTGTCAAAACTCACAAGAACTAAAAGACTAGGGGACCATCGCACTGTTATCCAAGAAACCTTCAGTCGGCCATGCCTGGAAGTCTTACCAATTCAACAACGAGAACTAGCATGGATGGCCCCTATACATGCTTACCTTTCATAGGACTTACTACCTGACGAGCCATTGAAGCTAAAAAACTAAGAAGAAAGTCAGGTTGCTTTTTATTAGTGGTGGATCAACTCTTCAGAAGGAGTACTACCCAACCATTACTAAAATGCTTGAACCTAGTAGAATCCAAATATATCCTCAGCAAGCTACACAAGGGAATATGCGGTCTCCACAACAGAGCCCGATCCATGGCTACCAAAGTACTTAGAGCAGGATTTTACTGGCCCAACATGCTCAACAACTGCAGAGACTTCATCCACAAATGTAGCAAGTGTTAGGAATTTGGAAACCTACCCTGCCAGCCTCTAGAGGCCATGCACACCATAACCTCTCCATGGCCCTTTGCAATATGGGGAATTGACAATCTGGGACCTCTCCCTCAAGCCCGAGGACAAGCCGAATTTCTGGTGGTGTCTATTGACTACTTCACTAAATGGATAGAAGCAAAGGCAGTAGCTCGCATAACAAGTCAGTGTATTAAGAATTTCATTTGGCAACAATTAATCTGCAAGTTCGGGATCCCAAACACCATGATCTCCAACAATGGAAGGCAGTTCTTAGACTCCAATGTACAAACTTTTCTAACAAATCTCGGGGTCAAACACCCCATGACGTTTGTATAGCATCCCCAAACCAATGGTCAAGTTGAAGCAACAAACAAGGTCATCCTAAATGATCTCAAGAAGAGGTTGGGAATTGTAAAGACATTATGGGTAGATGAACTCCCAAGTATCCTATGGGCCTATCACTGTTCCCTCCAAACCACCATGCAGGAGACACTATACAAACTCGTTTACGGCTCCGACGCCATGATCCTAGTTGAAGTCGGACAACCCATACCACGCAGAACTCACTTCGATCAACAAGCAAATGAGGTCGCACTACAGGAAGACCTTGACCTCATTCAAGAAAGACCCGACCTAGCCAAAATCAAAGAAGCAGCATGCAAGCTAAGAGCAGAGAGAAGGCATGATAGTAAGCTTAATCCAAGGTCTTTCCAACCAAAGGACCTAGTATGAAGAATGATAGGAGTAGCAAGGAAAGATCCAACACATGGAAAGCTTGGAGCACCTTGGGAAGATTGTTCCAAATCATCAAAAATCTACACAACGCTTACAAACTACAAGAACTCAATGGCAAGAATATACCCCGAACTTGGAACACCTCACATTTAAAATTTTATTGTAGCTAAAATAAGTGTATAAGGTACTTTTTCCTATTCTATTTAATTTTCCTGATGAGGGTTTTTGGACTAAAAAGGCTTTAAGGAGGCCCACTACATTAATAAAATACAATTTTACAACACCTTCACTCTCAATTCTTCAACTTCCAAGCTTAAACCATGAGTCACACACAAACTCGCAAAAGCCAAACATAGGTCTCTCACTCACGAGCCGAACATTAGCTCATAACAGCCGAACGCAAGCTCTTTCTCCTAACAAGTTGAACACGAACTCGCAAACGCTAAACATAGGCCTCTCACTCACGAGCCAAACACAAGCTCATAAAGGCCTAACACAAGTCTTATACTCACGAGCCAGACCCGAGCTTATAACAGTCGAATGTGAGCTCTTCCTCCTTACGAGCCTAATGTGAGCTCCTAAGGGATGAACGAGATTCTTTTACGCATAACGACAAACAAAAACTCATAAAAAACGTAACATTTACAACATGAGATCAAGTGCCACAGGTCGAGAGACCCTCATAACCAGGCAAAGTTGACCTCAGCTCACTAGTTTGTCTATGCAACTTAAATCACAACAACACGTGAAGACCAACAAAAAGAAATAACACTAAAAGCAAGTTCATTATAAACACAAGTCAAATAGTGGAATAGCTAGTTCGTTGTCAATACAAACACGAGAACATACACCACAAAAACCAAATATTAAAAGACAAGTCCAAAACAAAGATGAAAACAACATCTAATCAGCCGCCAACCCTCCGACGCCCACCTCCATAGCAACACTTTCAC
This sequence comes from Psophocarpus tetragonolobus, assembly GCA_037954015.1. Classification (NCBI taxonomy): domain Eukaryota; kingdom Viridiplantae; phylum Streptophyta; class Magnoliopsida; order Fabales; family Fabaceae; genus Psophocarpus; species Psophocarpus tetragonolobus. Next base: position 25,936,176 of record CM075690.1, read on the forward strand.
CTTCCTCCTCCTTTTCACTATCCTCTTCTTCATCCACCAGTTGTCTTCCTTCAGTTCCTTGTTTATCTCAAAACGAGCCTCTTCCACACTTGTAAACAAGACGACCTGTTTCACAGCCTTATTAAAGTCATTGTGTGCTCCACACATATCTGTTGTTGGGCTTTAATCATGTCAACCTCCAGCGACTTGATTTTCTCTCTTGATTCCTCTAGCTGTTTTTGGGCTTCATCTAGTTGCTTCTATAATGCCGCTGACTTCCCCTCCAATCAACAATCTAAGTAGTTATAAACCTATGATTCTCCCTTAGTGACAAACTGGCTCGAACGTTTGCTAACAACTCGATTGGCATCCATTCCTTAAGCAAAAGGCACGACCTCTCCTTGAAATTGAACTTTAAAATTAGCCAACTAGAGTTAGAGGGTAGCCATCTTTGAACTCATCTTTTGGTTACAAGCCTCTAGTTGGGCCACCTTTTCAACTGCAGTAGCCCACTTGTGACCCTAATAACCTAGCACGCACTGAGACCTCTGCAGCATCACCATAGTCGAATTAAAACTCTCAATAGGACCGACCATCTCCAAGATAACAACATCGGTAGGGTGATGTATTCAGGCTTAAAGCAATCAGAAGCTTTAACTCTCACACTCCAGAGCAAGTTGATGTTGTTGGACGCTGACACATGTTTTAGCTTGTCCATCTTGTTTTCATTTTTACCCCTCGAAAAGCACTTGTACAGGCTCTTTTCCCGAATTGTGTGAAAGAACGCCCCAGCTACATTCAAGGGGAAGGACAGCAAACCAATACCCTAACCACCCAACCAAGTTTGGAGAGCACTAGACAACCTGGATATAGGCAACAACATCAGTAGAGGAAAAACGAATGAAGGTATCATCCTGAGCTTGAGAAGCATTCTCCTGAGCTTGAAAGATCGCCCAAGCAGGAGAGTTGACCTTGTTCACCACAATGTGACCTTCCGAAACAACAATAGTGGCCTTCTTAGTTTCTCCACCTACAACTTCAGTAGCCATGTTTTCATGCTTTCTCTTGGGACCTCCCCCTGCAACCATAACAACTTTCTCCTTCGCCAAATCAAATCAAAGCTGCAAAATGAATAAAGAATAAGGCAACTGAAATGAGCACTTAAAAATAAAAAAACAACAGAAAAGTACACACACTCTCAAGCTCCTGCTCAACATCTCAAGCATAACAAAGGCAAAAGACGGTTTGAACAGTCATAGGTCTGCCTCAAAGAAAATATTATTGTGCTCGGGCCTCCAATCTACCGAGTCCCCTCTCATGAACTCATTTTTAAACTTGTAGGAACCTGAGTACAAAGAAAAAAAACCCCTACTCACTCCACTAAGAAAAACCCAACCTATTGGAGTACCCAACTTCAACTGATAAAAATGAAGAAATTTATTCAAAGACATATCCACTGCCAAACACGCGCACAAAACTTGGAAAGCCCTAACAAAGGCCTAACTATTCAGATGCAACTATGAAGGAGCCACATTTTCATACTAAAGGAATTTACACTCAAAGTCAGAAAAAGGAAAAATCACCCCAAGATTCAGGAACAATATCATATACACATAAGTACAAGGAACTTTTAAAGACCCACTTCTATAGACAAGCTCGTTCATTGCACAAGAGTGCAGTAGAAACAAGCCAGCCTTATTGAGAACATACACAACATTGCCCTCCAAAAGAGCCTTAATCGCTCACTCTTTGAGCTTACTACAAAACTCGGCAATGTCAATACAAACCTAAGTATACCTAGGAAGGTCTAATGATGGCAACTCTGCCTTCTACGATTCCCCCTCTTCTTAGGGCCATCCAACACCACATCTTTCTTCTTTTTCCCTTGCCCTTTCACAACCCTTGCCTTCGTAGAGACTACCTTCTCCCCAACTACCCTTACTCAGAAGAAGTCACACCCCCAAACTCAGTGGCCAACGAAGCACACTGCCACCATCAGATGCTGAAGATGAAGCCTCCAACACCACTAGATGAGAGGACGAATCGAATGAACTAATGACCTCTCCTATATCCATCACCTCCTGCAAAAGCAAGGAACCATTCTTCCTCTTCTGCCTGAACCCCTCCCAGAATCAAAAGATATAGCTATTGATAAGCAAACAATGGGAACTAACAAACCCAAGCACACCCACTAAGAACAATGCAAATCAAACAAAAGAAACCGGATGAACACAAGAAGAAGAGCAACACCAAATAGACAAACGTACCTCAAAGGAGACACAAGAAACCTCAACCTTAAAGCACATAAGCACCAGCTTAACTGAAGGAAGACAAAAGGATGAAGAAATACGAAAAGACCAAAGCGTATCATACAAGCCAGAAGACAAATGGCCTTATAACCGTTCTTGCCCAAAGTTGATTTCAATCTAACGACTAACATGCAAGCTCTCATTACCATCTAATGGCCATCACACCAGCACAATCTAATGTCCCCTTATGCTCACATAACACTCCATCCAACGGCTAAAACTTGCTCCAAATCACTTCACATGACAAGTGATGGAAGTAGGTAACCATGTCGCAAGACCCTACTCGCACGACCGTACGCATTCCTGCACTCCCATTAACCCCTTCAACTACCTCACTTACAAATCTCAGTACTCAGAAGACTTGTGCACCACTCTGGAATGTAGGACAACTGCCTTGAAGCTCCAATGTCTTGCTCACAATCCTTAGTGCTCGGGGGGGCTTATGTGCTACCTAGTGATCATCAACCTACGACCTCAACATGTCGCCCTAAACAGCCCCAAAAACACCAACCTCCGACCTCACCCTAAACAGCCCTACCCCGACGACCTCACACACTTGAGCAAATTCCACAATACATGGCTATGTCCAAGAACTTATTATAGTCGCCACAAACTAATAATTATGACACATTAAAACAATCATTCGTGAGTAATAATTACCCAAATAAAGTGCCATTAAAGTCATAATTACAACTCAAGTATAAAAGAGAAAAGAAAGGTACTTACAAATCATTCGAAAAACAATACAAAACCACTTTGATTCATTTGAGTGTTAGAATGTTCCTTACAGGTACCCTGATGTCGTGCTTCCAAGAATTTACTCGGTGGACTTTTCAGAGAACTCATATCATTTTCCGGTAAGTACAGAATCCATGATAAATTAACAAAATATATATATATATATATATATATATATATATATATATATATATTCCAACACCTACCCATGTGATTAAATAATACTAATATATTAGTGCATCTTAATTTAGTTCTTATTTAGCAAATCATTTGATAAATCCAAAGGAACACTAGATAGAAATATTGTAATAATAACTAAATTAACTGGAGAAGTGAAATAACGTGGGAATATTCCGTATATATATTTGTTTGACTTTCACGCAAAGCTTATAAAACGATAACCTTTTGAGAATCGTTAAAGTCAAACGAGATTTGTCAAACTGAACAGAATGCCATCTCAATTCGCAACTTTTTATCATTAATCAATATTACCAGCAGAATTGTAGGTTCGAAAAGCTAATCCAAATGCGCCAGAAAGAGTATACCATCGTAAAGGACCGTGGATGGCCAATTTAAAGACACTACAATTAAAGAAGTTAGCAGTACAGTGTTAAATAGAAAAACAGAGAGAAAGAAGGTCACGATAATATTTGACTCAGATTTTGTATAATAAAGAGCATAACTCATAAGTTTTGTTCTGTCAATTGGAACTAGCCCATTGGAGGGAAGATATATAATACACATGCAAAACTATGTCCATAACTTTTAGCACGCGAATATTGACCGGAAGGACACATGCCGTACGTGATGCCAATATATACATACAAGGAATCCACGTCCATTTTTTCACTCATTCAAAATCCGTGCAAAAAAGTCACGCTTAAGCATCCTCTTACTCATAGTCCTATCCTTCATTATTCAATATTACCAGCAGAATTGTAGGTTCAAAAAACTAATCCAAATGCGGCTGGAAGAGTAAACCATTGTAATGGACGATGGATGGCCAATTTAAAGACTCTATAATTAAAGAAGTTAGCAGTTAGCAGTACAGTGTTATACAGCTGGGGTAGAAAAACAGAGAAAGAAGGTCACGGTATTTGACTAGGATAACTCATTAGTTTTGTTCTGTCCATTGGAACTAGCCCGTTGGAGGGAACATATATACAGGCATAATTATGTCCATAACTTTTGGCAAGCGAATATTGACTGGAAGGACACATGCCGTACGAGATGCCTACATATATATACACAAGGAATCCACGTCTAGTTTTTGCACTCAAATTGAAATCCCTGCAAAAATGTCACGCTTAAGCATCCTTTTACTGATAGTCCTATCCTTCAGTCCCGCACTATCAGAAGTATGCAACCCAGAAGATAGAGAAGTCCTCCTTCAAATAAAGAAAGAACTTGGCAACCCATTCAGTCTCGCCACGTGGCTCCCATCCACTGATTGCTGCAAAAACAAGTGGGTTGGTGTCTCATGCGCGACCCACACTCAAAAATACCGCGTCAAGCACCTCGTCCTTTCCCAACTTAACCTCCCCAAAGCCTACCGTATTCCCCCCTCCATCGGTGATCTCCCCTACCTCCAATCACTTGTCATCACAGCCACCGACAACATCGTTGGCACGTTACCCCCCACCATCGCCAAACTCACCAAGCTTCGTGATATCACTATCAGATACACCAATATCTCCGGCCAAATACCCCGTTTCTTGTCCCAAATCAAAACCCTAGAAAGTATAGAATTCACCTACAACAAACTCTCCGGCCCCCTCCCTGCCTGGCTCCCTTCTCTCCCCATCCTCTCCACAATCAACTTCGACGGCAATAGCTTCTCCGGAGCCATTCCGGACTCCTTCGGCTCTTTCCGGAAGGGCTTCTCGTCGCTGTCCCTCTCCAACAACCGCCTCAACGGGAAGATTCCGGCGGCATTTGCTAATCTGGATATGAAGAACGTGGACTTGTCTCATAACATGCTGGAGGGTGATGCCTCCATGTTGTTCGGCTCCAGAAAACACACGGAGAGGATATATCTGCAAAATAACTTGTTTGCTTTTGATTTCGGAAAAGTAGGGTTGTCAAAGACCTTGAGGATATTGGATCTTACCCAAAATCGTATATACGGAACTCTGCCTAAGGGACTTACGTTGCTTACGTCTCTGACATTGTTAGATGTGAGTCACAATAATTTATGTGGTGAGATTCCTCGGGGTGGTAGTTTGCAAAACACTGATGTGTCTTTCTATGCTCATAACAAGTGTTTGTGTGGCTCTCCGCTTCCAAAGTGCAAACGCATCTAGTGCTCAAAGGAACATACACACATCGTTCGCTTGGACGCGCTGATTTGTTTACGAAGAATAAAAAAAAACAGAGAAATTTGCACGCGTTTGTTCCTTTGAGCACTTTCTTCGTCTCTCTCTGCCTCCTTGCACTGCCCTACGTTATTTTAATCTTAGATGGGTAAGTTGGTTTCATGTTTTCTTGTCCCTTCATGCACATCGCACCTTTTGTCGTACTAACTCCGACTTCAGATTCAGAGCGACGAAGGATCAAACTCGTGTGATGGTTGTTCTCCCTTGTATACTTGTTTGATTTATTTTAAAAAAAAATAATAAAAGAATCATGTTTATAATTTGAAAAACATTCCAATTGTATGCTAGCTATAGCCAACAAGAATGCTTCAACTAAATTGAGTGGCTTATTCTCTATCCTAACCAATTAACAAACATTATTATTTAGAGTTTAATTGTTCTCTATCTTAACCAATTAACAAACACTATTATTTAGAGTTTAATTGTTATATATAAAGATTTTTACAACAGTCAATCACAACTCTTGTTAACTTTACTTGTTATTATTTTAAAAGTCATATAAATAAAATGAAAAGTTATGTGTAAAAATTATTTAAACTGAGAGTGTATACAAATTAAACTTTATCATTTAATGACATATATAAAATATAAAAAAATATAATGTGACCTCTATAATTGATTGGTTGAATCAAACAAATCAACATATAGAGAAGACTTTCATCCTATAATATTCAACTCTTGCTGATCAATTCAGTTTGATTCTATTTTATTGAAATTGTGGTGATTAATAAATTGGACAAAGATGGTGGATTGTTATTAATATGTAAAACCATGATTAATTGAATTCGGGGTTGTGCGGTAAGACCATCCATTATTGTCAACTTGAGTAACAGTTGAGTAATAAAAAATTGAAAAGAAAGAAAAAAGGAATGTTTTGCAATTTGTAGAACTTTTAATTAAAGAAAGAAAAAAGGAATGTTTTGCAATTTGTAGAACTTTTAATTTAATTATAGCAAAATAACACTCTGCACAGTTTAACTATTGTATATAGGTATTTTTTCATGGTCCAGACCATATGAAAAGGTAATCCCACATAGCTCCTAAAAGAGTTTTAATTTAATTATAGCAAAATAACACTCTGCACAGTTTAACTATTGTGCATAGGTATTTTTTCATGGTCCAGACCATATGAAAAGGTAATCCCACATAGCTCCTAAAAGAGTTTTAATTTAATTATAGCAAAATAACACTCTGCACAGTTTAACTATTGTGCATAGGTATTTTTTCATGGTCCAGACCATATGAAAAGGTAATCCCACATAGCTCCTAAAAGAGTTGAAAATTTGGGGTGAGAGAGGCTCGAACTCTCGACCTCAGGATAACTCAGAAGCTATGAGACCTACGCGCTAGCCAACTGCGCCACCACCCCACATTGTTGAATAGATTATCAAGTCACAAAAGTTGATTAAAATAAAAGAAACTAATCGAGCTTATAGCAAAGATCAGTCAACAGTAACATATATCTACGAGATTTTTTCCAAAGATATATATCCTATTAAATTATAGGTTTATATTACAATTTTTTGTCTTTTTACTTTTAAATCATGAAAATATTATACACCATAGTTTAAAAGTAAGACATTTGTCACTCTATCAGTACACTGACCAATATGTAACAAACGATTATTAATATGTGACAATTATTGAATAACATTACATCATAATTTTATGATTTTAAATTATTAAATTAATTATAATCATTTTTAATTATCTGAATCATCTTTAAATATAGAATTAGGTTTACCATCTCATTTTTTTTATAACTAAAACGATTTATCATGGCATTAAATTAATTTCATGTATGAGTAAATGTTTGTCACTTCAATTTACTAATAATTAGAAACAAATTCATCAATTTTAAAAATATAGAACAAAATATCATTAACAATAAATAGGAAGAAAATATAAAAAATTAAAAAAAATAAAAGAGTAATTAAGTTTATATTATATATTATTTTTTCCTTATACTTCTTCTAAACTCTAAACTCTAAACCCTAAATTATTCATTAAAATTAAATCATTTCAACATCTCACATTATGATCATTTCAATCGATATCTTACCAGCATCGGCCTAAAGCAAATCTTGTAACAAGGTCTATTTTTTAAGCATAAAGTGAGATTTTTATAACTAATAATATTTTGTTGGATTAATTTAAATAATAAAATATAATTAAAAGTGAGATTTTGTAAACTATTAATATTTTGTTGGATTAATTTTGGTAATCAAATATATATAGTCATAAGGAAAAAAAGAATTTTGTTTCCTAAATACCCTCAAAATAGGGGATAAAGAGGATTTCGGATTTTAGTACAGCAGAAATCTGAAATATACACCAAAGCACCTTTAGAGTACTTTCAACATAACCTGAAAACACCAATGGAAATGAGAACACAAGATATTTTGAATTTTGGCATGTCCGAAAACCAAAATGTGAAATGACATCATCAAATAAGAAAGTAATGTCAATAATACAAGAGATTTCAATCTTGCTAAAAACCTTATACCCATAATAAACTAATTAACTAAATTAATCAAAGAATGATAAGAATAGTTACTAATTAATGCTACTCCCAGTAAAGTTAAGTAAAGTAAACAAGATGCTAGATAAAGACAAAGTATGGCAGGTAAAGGTAATACATGATGTCAAGCAGGTAATGTCCATTAGGTAAATAATAACATATATTTGCTATAAATAGTTGGTTATGAGTTACGTGTCAATGATAGGATCCCTGGAGTAGTTATTACTCTCTACTTTCCATACTCTACATACTTTTTAACTTGAGGGTTAGAGTACTTTTTTATAGGTTCACCATGAATAATACTCAAGTACATTTTGGTAGGAACAAAATATAATTAAAAAATTAACTTTTGATATGATCATCTAAGTGATATTTTTTATTAATTAAAATTCATAAGTAGTTATTTTAAATTAAAAAATTATGTGACCTAAAAAATATTAATTTTAAATATTTTATTTAAAAGGAGCATAAAACAAAGACTTTATTTTTCTCCTAACAAGGCTGACTCTTTATCTTACAAATTTAGTTTATATAAAATTAAAGGATAAGGCATTAAAACTTGATTACGTGTTATAACAAGATGTTTTTATTGTTGTTTAAGTTTCATTTTGCTAACTCCCACAATAAAGACTCATGTTAAGTAAACTTCAATTTTAATTAAACAGTAATACTAAAATAATACTTACAATGTATAGTAGAAATTAATATATTAAAAAATTTAAATTAATAAAATAATTAAAAGTAAAAATATTAAATAAAGTTTATTTTTTACAAAATATATACTGAAGTAGGATTATTTATTAGCTTATAAAAAAATTTATTGGGTCGGATGACTCGAATACTCAATTCGACTCAATCCAATTTATTTTTATGTTATAACAATAATATAATTTATTTTTCTAAAAAATATCTTAAAAAAGCTAACATAATAATATTTTAAATTTTTTATTTTAAATTTTTTTTAAGAAATATTTTATTAATGTAGTATACATGGAGAGGAAGTAAATCATACTTTCTTATTTGATTATCTGCACAAAGTCACATTTCAAGCATCCATCCACATCTCATTTTCAACATTTCATTCATATTCTCTCATTGCATTTTTTTTCTTTTACATTGTGTGCAACTTTGAAAAGATCCATATTTTTTGTATTTTAAAAAGTTTGTGATCTAGACAAGCAACAAAACGGATGTATTCTTAAACACATTGTTGGTCCATGAAATTGCTTATTGCTAAAGCTTCAAAATATTATGTTTATATAATACAATTTAATTAAAATAGTATTTTATATATATAATTGTTTTTATAAGTAAAATTTTATTGATAAAGTAATTAAAAACGAACAAATATAAGAAGTGTCGCCTCGCAGATTACATAACGAATATCAATAAAAATAAAAGATATAACAAATAAAAGATGGAACAATGATATTAAACACAGAATATTGTGTTATTACCCATTCTGAAAATGAATGAGACAATATGCTTTATGAGTGACACCATTCCTAAGCACTTAACTGAATTGTCTAAACGAAATCATCTATCTCAATGAGATTGTCATTGAAAATCATCGCATTTCTCCCTTCTAAAGTTGTCAAATACCAACAAATTACATTACTGACCACGCCTTAGCCGACTCAACTGAGTCCCTTAATAGACCCTGCCACTGATAGAATGACTATGAGATTGATATGCAATATTGTCACAATCCCCACCATAAACATAACTTATACCACACTTGCGTAAATATATGACAATTAAAGAATAAATTGGAATTCGTTTCCTCTATTGTGTCACACAATACACCCACTAAAGACCCCTCCAATTATTTGATATTTCAACAAATTATCCCTTACGGGCAGTCAATTCACTCTCAATCTCCAAACTAAACATTGAACCTTTTGAGGAATCTAGTCTTTCCAGCAAAAATCAGCATTAACATTAAAAGAGGGACCCTGAACAACTGATAATACCTTGTAAGCAGAAGACACCACATAACGTACTAATCTATCTACACACCACACTCATTTATCGTTAACCTCTTTCCTTAAGGACACATATTTTAAAATAAATACTAACTTGGCTAACAATTCTTCATCCCACTCAAAAGGCCTACTCCTTCAATTCCACTTCCACTCATCACCCTCCCCTTTTAACTCCTTAATCATGCTATTTTTGGTTGATGCTAAGTTAAACAAGTGTGCAAAAGATTCACACAAACATTGATCACCAACCCATTTATCCTACCAAAACATCACCTATTCTCCATTCCCCACCATCCTTTTAACATTGTTAGACCACTACCCATTATTAGTATCAACCTCTATAGAGTGAATGTCCACCCACCATCTTGAACATTTATTCCTCTACAACACCCAACTATCGTCTGATAACTCATATTTGGAACTCAATACTTGGCCCATAACTTTGAATTTTCTTCCCTTAGCCTCCATTTCCACTTGCCCAATAGAGCAAGATTAAATTCATGAATTTTTCTAACCCCCAACCCATCCTTCTTAGCCTTACACACAATCTCCGAGGTCCACCCAATTAACCTTTTCGCATTCATCACTACGCCCCAAAGAAATTTCTTGTACATACATTCAAGAACCAAGATAATACCTAATAGTGCTTTAAAGAATGACAAGAATACAAAGGTATTGTTGACAGTAATGATTTGAGAAGCGTTACCCTTCCTGCAAAAGACAGATGGTGGTGCTTCCACAATGATAGTCTTCTCCGCACTGTCTCTACCACTGACCACCACAAAGCTTTTCTTCTAGGTCTGCTCCTATTGACAGTCTTAGATATTTAAACGAAAGTTGACCCAATTGACAGTTTAGTAAGGCTCCCCCTCTACCTAAGGTTCATCCACATTAATCCCAAACAATTGACTCTTAAAAAAATCCACCATAAGACCAGATAAAAGTTCAAAATTCTATAAGATTGCTTTAATCGTTATCAATGAATTACAATCCTTATTTACAAACATGATATTGTAAACAAATTGAAGGTGGGAAATGCATATCCCTTTTCTTCATATCTCATAACCTTTCCACCACTCTCTTTGAACTGCCACCTAAATCATCTGGATCAATCCTTCTACTGCAATAAGAAAAAAGAAAGGAGATAATGAGTCTCCTTACCTTAATCCTCTACGTATGACAAACTCCTCAATCGAACTACCATTCAAAAATACCGACATATTTGTTGAACCCACATATTCCTTCATCACCTCAACCACCTTAAGCCGAACCTCATTTTATTCATGACATACCGAAGGTATCACCAATTAACCGAATCATACGACTTTTCAAAATCAACCTTCATACCCAATAAACTCTTATTTTTCCTTTTCGCATCATACAACTAAGATTCCATAAAAATTTTGTCTCCCACCCACAAAGGTAGATTATGTCTCCGAAATAATTGACGGCATAATTCCTTTCATTCTTGTGGCCAACACCTTAGCAATCACCTTACACACACACCCTACCAAAGATATTGGTCTATAATTACCTAATCTATAAGGATTCAACTTTTTAGGCAAAAGAGCAATGAATGAAGAGTTTACCCATTTAATTATTCTTCAGTTGGAGTGAAATTCAGTGAACATAGCCAAAAAATCTTATTTCAACACATCCCAAAATTCTTTAAAAAATATAAAGTTAAATCCATTTGGCCCAGGACTTTTATTACCATTATATTCCTACACTGCTCTCCTTATTTCCTCCTTTGAAAAAGGCCTTTCCATATCCTTACACACACTACTCAAAGTTTTAAACGACAATGACCCCAACTTTAGTCTACCCCTTACCTTCTCTTGGAATTATTTTCAAAGTGTTTCTTCACCTTCTTTTTTAATTTACCTACCTCTACTATATTCTCACCCTAAAAATCAAGGCTCAAAATAACATTATTCCGTCTTGTTTTTGCAATAGATCTATGGAAAAAACTTAGTATTAGCATCTACTTCCTTCAACCACTAAATTTTGGATTTTTTATGAATTAAAGAGCATTTCCTTCCCACTTATACTTTCAAGTCACCCAACTTTTCCTTACGTCTTACCAATTCATCCTCCTCCAATCCCTCATCTTCTTCCTTCAGGTCCAATTCGTGAATTAACTCCTTTGCCTCTGAAATCTGCTTCTCAATATAAACCTCCTTATTCCAAACTTTCAACTTTCCTTTTAGTATTTTCAACTTTTCTTTAAGAACATACATTCCTTCCCATTCTCCTCCATGAACCTCCATCTGCTTCCATTGTATTTTCACAAATGCTTTGAATCTCATATCATTAGACCAACTATTATTTTCAATAAAGCAGACACCGAACTTTGGTAGTCCCCATTGCTCTACCTCTCCCCACCCTTGCAAAAATTTCTCTGACACCAACAATCTATCAAGCCTGTTCATGGCCCTACCATCATTCTTCCCTTATGTGAATCTCCTTTCCAACAATGGTAGATCTATCAACCTCTCATCTTCAATAAAATTATTAAACAAGCACATTTCTTCCTCCCTATTATACCTTTCCTTCCCCTTTCTCTCCTCCTCGTTTCTTATTGTATTAAAATCACCCATAAGACAACAACTGTTACCCCTTATAGTCTCCATCCACGTAGTTAACTCCCTCCAACACTACTTTTTGCCCTTTATATCACACGAAGAATACACGTTTACATAAAATGTTCTTTACCTCTAACCATGCCATATCTCTTACACCCTTACAAAATGCTCTCTCATTAACATGGTTTCTTTTGAGAACTTTAATTTATCCCACATGATTAACATACCACTTGAACTACCATGAGAAGATTTATAACACTATTCCACTTAAGTTTTCCCCACATCAACTCACATACCACCTCCTCGATCTTTTCCATCTTTGTTTTTTGTAAACCCATCATCCCCGACTTATGAACATCGATTAAACTCCTCACATCCCATTTTTTAATCTCTCCCTTAATTCCCTAATATTCAACAATACAACCTTCATTATAGTGTGTCAAAAAACCCTGCACTCCTTGCCTTTCTATTACTATAACTTTTGAGTGATTATGAGAGTCAATTCCTAACAATTGTGCCACCTCCAATACTCCAGCCGCTATTGTTTCCGCTTCATTACCATTATGTTCCCCATTTAACTCCACAACGTCTGCACGACTGTTCCCATTCTTCTCACCATTGATAATCCTTGCCCTGATTTTTTGTTTTCCTCCCACAACCCTTGACTTGGCATCCTTACGCGGTCTACCCCTACGCCTCACCGACTTGTCTTGCGTGTAACCAACTTCCGCCACATACTGAACTTCTACATTTACCATTTCTTCCGACACAAGATCAACATTCAACACCTCTGCCTGACCATCATTCTCTACGCCCAAACACATACCAATCCTCTCCTGCGAATTCCAACTCACGGATTTCCGCTCCATCTTTGTGCCCGAATTCACCACAATACTGTAACCAGCAACAAATGGATGAACTTGAGCAGACACCGAATCATCAAAAAGTTGTGACCTCTGACTAGCATTTACATAGTTCTTCTTCACGGGATTGTCGTGCAAATCAGCGACTACCGCAACTTGGGACCCATACTCTAGCCCCGTTTCATTTCCTTCATGAAATTCACGTTCAAACCGGCTGCTTCCACCAGTTCTGCGCCTAATTCCAACCCCGTTACATGCCCTGCCTTTCACATTCATAGCTAACCCAACCGCTTGCCTCCAATTATCCAATTCACATGCTTTAACCGTTGCACACGCAGAGACCTTACCAAGCCCCAATTCTCCCACTAATATCTGCTTGTTGCACCCCTTCTCCATGGGGAATCCACGGCTCCAGACACTCCAACTGAGTTGCACCCCTATTATGTCTTGTAACAGCAACTCTTCTGACCCACCTTCGGGGCCCACAATTGTTACTTTTCTCACCCCCCCTTGGTCCTAGCATCACCTTGTCACCCTTGCATTCCATTACCCTCCTACTCACAACATGCCACGTGGACTGCCTGTCACTGGAACCATCTTACCATCATCCTTCACGTTATTAAAAAGAGAAACTGGGGATATGTTGATATTTCCATTCAAGCATACTTCTTCGCCCTCAACTTAACTTATTAATCTGATTCACTTTGGCTACGTCATATGACTAGCAGTGAAATTGTCCATAGTTATGAAACTCCCAATAGAACTCAACCAATTGAAAAAAGTCACTTTTGCAACCTAACAATAGGAAACACTACCGTGCCACAACCCACGGTATCACACTTCTTGAAAGAACTCCTTCAACACCTCCCTTCCCCTTCCATTCAACCGATCTTGTAAATCATACACAACCTTCCAAATCACGAATGACTTCCTCTTCCAGTCAGAATGATAATCCTTTTTATTCATCCTTATATGTAATGCCACCAACACTCTCCTTAACAAGCCACGTTAGCCATCTCTTTATTTGCCTTCACTACTCCTACCTTAACTTTTGCTGGATCGTGTTCCATCTTTGTGACCCTTGCATAAATTGTCTCCCTTCACCCCACCCCGATCTGCCTTTTCCTTTCCAAAAAATCTCCGTGCATCCACCCTTGAAGCTCCCAATCCAAATAAAGTTTAATTGATTCTCCAGATCACTCACATTCTTCCCTGAAGCTTATAAATCCAAACTACCTCCCAAATTTATGCCCAAGAATAAAAACAACTCGGCAAAAATATTTCACATTACATACGTCCCACGAGACTCCAGAAATTTGTAAAAAGGAATATTTGCAATTGAATTTTTCTCTATCTCACCATCCTCCAGCCTCTCCCCTCTTCACTAGTCTCTCATTCTTTCTGATTAATTTCATTGTAATATAATGAAACAAAGTAAAAAAAATAATATTAATTTTAAAAAATACCTTCACATAATTGTGATTCAAAGAAACATCAACGTAAGAATGTTTATAATCTAAATTTACATTTTGAACATCCTAAAATAAAATGTAAAATCTAATATTGTTAACAAACTACAATATAACGTAAAAAAATGATAAATTTTAAGACAAATTTTTAAAAGAAACTAAAAAATACCCTTAAATTAAAATTTTTTAACGTTAAAAAATATATAACTTTTTAAATAGAAATAAAGTATATGTTATAATAGGAAATATTTTTAAAAACATAAAAATACTTTAAAAATAATATGTACTTTTTACTTAATGTGTTAAAAAAATTAAATTTTACTTAAATGAATACAAAATAAAAATATATAATAAAATTAAAACGATTATTTAATAATTGTTAAAAATTAATTCAATAATATTAATTATTCAATTTTAATGTCTAATTTAATTAATTAATTTCAATAATTCTTATAAGAATATAAGATATTTTAATATTTTAGTTAAATCAATGAAAATATTAATGATTCATATTTTTTATCATTTCTTAATTAATTACTTTTTAAGGTAAATGTGTGGACAACAGAGAAAGCGGCAAGAGAAAACGAAGGACGTGAAGGTTTGAATGTGCAAAAAAATTAGTTCTAATTGGTTTTGAACCGAACTAGTTTTGAGTTGAACTAGTAAAAAAAATTAACCCAACTACTTTTAAAACAAGTTCGATTTGAACTAAATTGTTTTGAACCAATTCTGTTCGAACTAAACTGCTTTTAAAAATAGTTCAGTTTAATGGTTTTATGAAGAAAAAAAAAACATTTTATTCACATCCCATACTGTTGTATAATTTTTCATTTATTAGGAAACATTATCTCAAAATGCCTATACCGTTGTGACCTAGTCCACAACACTGTGGAAAATGCACTGGCAAAAAAAAAAAAAAAAAGAATTCAAAAGTAGTTCAATTTATAATTGTTTTGAAGTAATTCTGAATTAGTTAAGAATTGGTTTTATAAAAACAATTCAGTTTCAAACTAATTTTGTAAAATGATTCTCTTCTTAAGTTTAAGAACTTAACTATTTTAAACAATTTAGTTTGGTTTGATTCACTTTTTTAAAAAACTAGTTTTTGACCACCTCAATAAAGTGGTAGGGGGGAGGGAGAGACACAAAGGAGGTATTCAGAAGAGGATAGAGAAATGTGTACTAAAGGGTTTGGGGTTGAGTGGAGGAAAATTGAAAAAATTAGATTAAAAAATTATGGGCAATTGTGTGCATTTACATAAGTCATCTTATTCTAAAATAACAAAAAAAAAATTAAGAGAACAAAGAACAATGCGATGCCATTTATACTATATGCATACAATTATACACAAAATAAATATAACATATAAAACAAAATTTAAATATTAAAAGAAACAATTTAGCAATATTAAATCAACTACTACAAATAAACTATGACTCAATTTAACAACATTAACAAATTAAATACATCAAAGACCGTTCCCAACACAATAAAAATGTCTCCCTATTACACATAAACATTGACTCAAATAAACAAATGAAGATTGAGAAGGAACAATTTTTTCCCGAAAAATAGCAAGTCACATCTTTTATTGCCACAACCATTTTTTTACCTCCTTCAAGCCGTCAAGATTACTCACCTTTTTTCTTGGAAATATCCTAGAAACTCATCTTCCAATCATGGAACATGACTTATATATCCCATCTAGTTTTATTCCATAAACAGAAACATTGCATAAACAAACCATACATTTTCATAAATAAACTTAAATATTCATAAAATATAAATTTAAAAATAGTGTTCCTCTCCCGATAGAATCTATACATTGAAAATATAAATGATATTCATTTTTAAAATAATAAAAAAAACATAATTTTGACTCATTTTTAATTTCGCTTGCTTCTAGTAGCTATGCATCCCAAAATCACTTTGAGGCATTCATAACAGCATAGCACTTGTGCATCCCAAAATAACTTTGAGGCATTCATAACATTCTGTAGAGTCACTTCACCTAAAAACATCAACTTAATGCATAACTATTCATTTAAAAGACAAACAGTGCTAAAAAATTTAAATTTAACCCTTTGTAATATATACACCTTTGTATAATATTCAAAGGGGTCAAATGTAATATATACACCTTTGTATAATATTCACAGGGGTCAAATAATAACCTTTGAAAGACTTCTTCTTAGCCAATCCTATAATCATAATAGATGATGAGAAACACTACCAACAGGATATTTATTAACATCATCAACATAATCATCAAACATAGTACATTTCATAGTATCCCTACAAATATCTATTAAATAAAATTTTAAATAAAAGTAAGTTAATTGTTTAGGAAAAAATACACCAAACATACTTGTCATCAGCTCAAGCATTATCACCTTATAAGGTTTTTCATTCCTAACAAAACTTATTTCACCACAACTAGATGTAAGAATATTCATCACGTCCTTTCCAAAAAAGAACTTTCATCAACATACGTAGAAGATAACAGACAAAAAATTGGAAAAAAAACAATATAAATCGAACTAAATTATCATGGAGATAGTTAAAATTTCTCATTGTATCAACAACAAACTTAAAATTCATAAAATTAAACCTAAAAGATGGAATACTTTCAGACAAAAACATTTTAGTTTTCAAATTAGATGACAACTTAAATTCATGATCAGTCGCCATGTAAGATCCCTTGTTCAAACGATAGTAAAATTAGTCATGCTTTATACTTCACCACATCAATCAAATTTCTATACTTTGTCATCAAACTCTTATGGATACGTGTTTCTATCTTTCCAACTTGCTCATAAAAAAATTCAAGCACACAATTTAGAAAACATTTTTTTCAAATACATAATAAACAATATGTCAAAAAAAAAAGGAAAAAATTGTAATTGTTAAATACAACATAAAAATATTAACATCCATCAATACTATATGGATAACAAGTGGTTTAGAAGATTGATCAAAAGTATACATATTCCACATCCAAAGAATCTCTCTAAGTTTTGAAGAATGTTTGTCTACATAAATTCTTCAAATAACTTTAAATGACCATAAATGGAACTCATGACAAATAGAACCCACAAAGTTGAAGTCCTTTAGTTTTAAATATCAAAACGAGGATAGTTAATATGATCTCCAACACATGTCAATATTCTTATATCCCAACAAACTTTGAACTTAAAAGTTATTGTAAGTTTGTTAACTCTCTAAGTTTTGAAGAATGTTTGTCTACATAAATTCTTCAAATAACTTTAAATGACCATAAATGGAACTCATGACAAATAGAACCCACAAAGTTGAAGTCCTTTAGTTTTAAATATCAAAACGAGGATAGTTAATATGATCTCCAACACATGTCAATATTCTTATATCCCAACAAACTTTGAACTTAAAAGTTATTGTAAGTTTGTTAACTTGAACCAAATTATAGAAAACCAACTAAGATGCGCACACCATTGCACAAAAGCACACATTCTTTGTCAAATACCAAATTAACATACATGTAATTAATTTTTTTATCATTAAACAAAACTAGTATAGCCCAAGTATCATCCATATAAAATTACGTACATTTCTGGTTCATTAGAAACAAGTTGACTTTCCTTATTTGATTTCTCAACCTTGGGAAAATTAGATTTATGAGTTTTCAACTCAAATTTCATTTAATTCGTTCCTATTGAGTGACATAAAAGCAGTTTTTGCTGGACTAATTTGTAAACAAAAAATATACAATATCAATTAGAACATCATTAAATATAATTCACAAAAATGAGTAAAAATAAATTATTTATTCACTACCACCGATCGACATATTATCAATTAAAACATCATTAAATATAATAAAAAATTTAGTGAAAAATATTTTATTTCACTCCTACCTATTGACATAAAACCAATTTACTGGAATAATGTGAATAAGAATATAGACAATATAAATTACAACATATTAAATCTATTGAAACAAAAAAAACCAATGAAATTTTTTATTTATACCTTACTTAAACTTGTTGAATACCGTTTAAAATAATATCAGTTATATTTTAAATTAAAATCAACATGATTAATAAACTTAACACAATTCAATTATATTATATACCTTAACTAACAATTGACACAAACTTAACTGATATTAAATTTCTCTTCAAATATACATGATTGAAAATTTGATAACACCAAATTAGACTGAAATAGAATTTTAAATAAATATGATTAGAAACAAACAAACTAAAACAACATACTTGTCACTCAAGCATGGTCACTTTAGAAAGTTTTTCATTCCTAATAAAACTTTTTTCACATAAAGAGATATGAGAAATTTCATCAATATACATAAAAAATAACATACAAAAATTAAGAAAATAAAAAAAACAAAAGAACTAAATTACATGAGATAGTTAGAATTTTCCATGTATCAGCAATGAACTTAAAATTCACAAAATTGAACCTAAAAGATGGAATAATAAAACTTACGGACAAAAACACTTTAGTTTTCAAATTAAATGACAACTTAAATTCATGCTCAATTGCCATATAAGATCCCCTATTAGGAATCACAGTAAAATTATCCATGTTATATACTTCCCCCTCAAACTCTTGTTCATACTTGCATCTACCTTTCCTCCCTGCTCATCCAATCACTCAATACATATTTCCTAAATACATGATAAAATAATATGTATAAAAGAAAAGAAGAAATTATAATTGTTAAATGCATCGTAAAAACCTCAACATCCATCAAAACTACATGGATAACAAGTGGTTGAGTAGGTGGTTCCAAAGTACACATATCCCATATCTGAAGAACCAAAACCCTCATTCTCTAAGAATCTTTGTCCACATAAATGCTTTGAATAACTTCAAACGAACTAGAAATAGAACCTATGACAAATGAAATATGTTTACTTTCCGCTTACCCAAAAAAAAAGAAACCAACTTTACCAAATGCCTAGAGCACTATCTCAAATAACAAACAACTAAAACGTATAACTACTATCTCATGTGAAAAAACTGAGAAATATTTAGAATTCAAATTGAATTCAAAACTTTTAAAATATTTAAAAAACACATTAAAAAAATATAGTGACAACATCTCAAACTCACATAAAATGATATCATTTTAGTAAATAAAATAAAATAAAACATACCACCACAAGAAATCACAAATGACAATTGCCAAAAACCTAACCATCCATAATTTTTCTTGATTAAAAATCATATATATAACGATAAAAAAGGTAAAAAGAGAAAAAAGTCCCCCAATCTTGTTAGTAAAACTACTGATTGTTACACCAAACCTTCCAACTAAAATTTGAATAACACCAACAATAGAGACACCATAAACATAACATTGAAGTCTGAAAATTAAAAATAATAGATGATGAGTGAAATACCAATCAGACCTAGAAATAAAAATATTAAAATATATGAATAATTATAAGAAATTTAAAACTCCCAAAATGTACTATTAAGTACCCACTGTTAAATTAAACAACATTAAGAGCGAGCAAATAAAAAACCTAACCTTAATCAAGAAAAATCACCGACACAAAATCACTTTTCCTCTCACTAATGACTCACATACACTTGTTAAAAATAGTAACAATTACCTCTAAGATGATTGTCGTGTCATGTCCTCTGCTTGAGAATAGAACTTGCTTACCACATGCATCTAAATACAACATAAAAACCTCAACATCCTTTAAAATCATATGAATAGCAAGTGGTTTAGTAGGTCTAAAGTACATATATCCCACATA
The DNA here is from genome assembly GCA_037954015.1 of Psophocarpus tetragonolobus. Taxonomy (NCBI): domain Eukaryota; kingdom Viridiplantae; phylum Streptophyta; class Magnoliopsida; order Fabales; family Fabaceae; genus Psophocarpus; species Psophocarpus tetragonolobus. The sequence goes on from CM075690.1 coordinate 25,956,772, forward strand.
CGAAGAACCATGACCTAAGTCTCCAAGAATATTTGCTCATGTAAATGCTTTGAATAGCTTCAAATAGACCAAAAATAGAATCCACGAAAAAATAAATTTTGTTCCCTTTCCTCTTATCCCAAAGAAAAAAACACACAGCTTTACCAAATGAACATAGCACTATCTCAAAAAGTGGGAAACACTTAAAAATTCAAATTGAATTCAAAATACTTGCATCTTGTATGCAAAAACCAAGAAGCATTTAAAAACTAAAATTGAATTTAAATTTAAAAAAATTAATAAAACACATTTAAAAAAATTATAGTGACAACATCTCAAACTCACATAAAGTGTTATCATTTCAGTAAATCAAATGAAATAAAACACATCACCACAAGAAATCACAAATGACAATCACAAAAAAACTAATCATCAGACATTTCTCTTGATTAAAACTAATATATAAAGGATAAAAAAAGGTAAAAAGAGAAAGAACTCCCTAAATCTTACCGGTAAAACTACTTATTGTTAAACCAAACTTTCCAACTAAAATTTGAGCAACATTAACAATAGAGACACCCATAAACCTAACACTGAATCACGTTGCAAATTCAAAATAATGAATTACGAGTGAAATACCAATCTGACATAGAAATAAAATATTAAAATAGATGGAAAAATATAAAAAATCTAAAACTCTGAAAACATTACTGTTACAAGTACCTGTTGTTAAATCATACATCATTGTTCACATATGCAACGAGTTTGAAAAGTGAGCAAATAAAAAATTACTGATTTTTAAACCAAACCTTCCAATTAAAATCTGAGTAGCACCAACAATAAAGATACCCATAAACCTAACCTTGAATCAACACTGCTAATTCAAAATAACAAATGATGAGTGAAGCACCAAGCAGATATAGAAATAAAAATATTAAAATCAGACATCACTATTGAAAATCTACACTCAGTCTGAATAGTGAGCAAATAAAAAACCCAACTTCAATAAAAAAAACTATAAACCCTAAATCTATCATTTATAAATTTATAGGAAATGTCACTAATGACTCATAAATATTTGCTTAAAACAACAAAAATTACTTTTAAGATGATTGTTGTGTCATCTTCTCTGCTATCGTCTCTTGAGAATAGAAACCGCTTATGATGTGACCATGCCTAGCCAAGGACCTATCACTAGGGCCATGGCTAGAAGGATTGAAGAAGACCTAGCCCTTGCAGACAAAGGAAGACGTCACCTCCTATGGAGAGTGAAGATATTAGGCTAGGGACTTTAGTTAATAAAATGTAATTTTCCTTTATTTTAATTTTGAGGAGCATTAAGAATTTAATTTGGGACATGTATTTAGTCCATTTTTTATTTTTAGGAGGTTTCTTAGGAATTTAAAGGGTGAATTTAGCTTTTTGGGTCTTTATGAAGGAAATAAGGGGTAGCCTTCATATCTACACCTCTCTTTTCTACATAAACCCCCTAAGCTAATAAGAAGGAATTTTAGCCCTTGGTTTAAGAAACTTGGGCACCAAGTTTAATGATCTAAGGAGGGAATTGTTTCTCAATTCTCCTCCCTTAGATCTCTCCTTTTAATCCTAGCCCTTCTTTTTTTAGGTTATCTTGTTCAAGAGGTTAGCTACCTCTATAAATAGGAGCTCCTCCCTCACTTGTATTTTTTACACTTGAATTTAATCCTAGAGACCATATTGGTTGAGGTTCTTACCTTTGAGTGTCCCTCTTTCTCCTTTGTGAGAGCTTCTAAGAGTTATCAAGGGACCCCTCCCTTGTGGCCTCTCCCCTTTGGCTTATCAAACCTAGTATTTGTGGCGCCTCACCCCATTCCTTTCCTCTCCATAAATTCATTTCCCTTCCAAGTGACCTTAGAAAAGATCCTTTAGGCACGTGATCATCAAAGATCACATCAAGTGGTATCTAGAGCCACTTTCTAAAGGTCACGTTCTTTCTTAATTTTTTTTTTTTGCTTTGTTGTTTATTTCTTTGATCTCTTTATTTTAAAGTCCTTCATTTTTTGTCATCTCTATTTCCTTTATTGTCTAGTAGTATAGCTTTTTATTCTTGCTATTATATGCGCTTTTGTTTTCTATCTACGCACCTATGTTCCATTTAATTTGATGCGATTTTATTTGTCCTTTTCTTTGCATCTTATTTTTGTGTTCAAGTTGCTTAATTTTCCCTTGGTTTTTTATGTTAAAGTGTGCCTAAGAAGTTGTGACCATTAAACCCACATGGTTGAGGATTTTTCCACACCATTGTGGTGATCAACTTTGGCCACTTTGTTGTGCCTTTTGTTTTAAGTCTCTTGCTGAAATTTTTGCTCTATTTTTAGGTGTGTTATTTTTTTTAATCTTGTGTTTTGTCAAATACTAGTCATGTTAGTTTCCTATTTTGTCTCATTTAAATTCCATAGGTTTTAGCCTCTTAAATTTTTTACAAAAAAGCCTTCAAAAACAGTTTGAATTGAGCTCCTAAGAGGTGAACTCTTGTTGAGTCTCTTAAGTCTTTTATGCTTTTAGTTCAAGCATATTAATCTCTTTGTTGTTCTTAAATATTTGCTCAATTCAATCTTTATATGTCTCTTGTTTTATGTTGAATTATTAGTAGCTTTCCACTTGGTTTACCTTCACTATTGGTGCCTCTTTATGGAATTTTAGCTTGGGTGAATTGTGTTAGTAATTTGAGCAATCAATTTACTTCAAAATCATCCCTAAATCATTCCTTAAGCACCATTAATTCAGTGGTATTTGGAACTACTAAGTTGTTTTGCCTTTAGTTGCATGCATTACTTGAAAATTGTGTGACCTTACTTTGTGCTTATTCACTCAAGTGTTATTATTTCAAGAATCCTCATTAAAATTTCAATTCAACAAGCTATTAGGTGCAGCAAAATGATTAGAAAAAGTTTAAAAAAATAGAAAAAGTTCAAGTTAAAAAAAAAGAAGATAAAGAACTCAAAAGAAAGACAAATTTGAAGTTGTGTACCTAATAGTAGAAACATTTGATATGAGGAACCAATTGTGATTCAAAAAATACTTACTTGAGTAAGCTTTTTAGTTTTTGGTCACTTAAATTTTATTAAGTGTGCAACTATTGGTTTCATTTTTTTTGTTTGAGTGTTTTTTCATCTCTACTCTTAGAGCTAATCTAGGAAAGTTATTTGTGTGCTACCTTCCTTTATGAGCCTTATGTTTTCTTGCTTGTCTTCTTTACTTCTTTGAGTTTGTCATTGTTTAATCTATCCACTTGGATTTGTGAACCTTGTTTTGTTATTCACCTTTGTTTGTTGTCTTGTGTTGTATTCGGCCTTGGTAAGGAAAGGTTGGGAAAGGTTCCATATATAAAATTTTGGCAAGTCCAAACAAGAGGAAACAAGGGTAGCATTCTTGGGGTGAGTTGATGCAACTCAAAGGGGCTTGATCAAAAGGAGACAAACACCAAAAAGCTTGGAGTGAAGACTTTGTTTTATTTTATTTTTTTTATTCTTTGTATTGTGTATACTTAATTTTAGATTGGGAGTTTGAGTGCCCTTAAAGCCCTCCCTTGGTTTGTAATAATTTTGGTTAATTTTAGCGTAGTTCCTCGTTAATTAGGTGAAGAAGGGAGAAGTGGTACACTTCCTTCAACACCTTAGGAGCACGATTAGAGCCCTTTCTCGTTTACATTCTTGCACTTTTATTTTATTTTATGTTTTTTTGAAAAAACGTGTACAGTCTAAGAGTTCCAAAGACTCATCAAGCCACCTTAGGTGAGAAAACAAAAAAAAAAGTTTTTGGCCTACCCTTTAGTTTTTAGCATCCAAGCACCATGACTTCCCACACACATTCTAGTGCACATAGTTGTTCATCAAGTAAGAGTGTCAACCAAAGAAAACCTTCCAAGGGAGACACTCTTGAAAACCTTAACTTAGAATTTAGGGAATGGATGGCTAAAGAACAAGAAAGGAGAGAAGAAAAAGAGAGAAAAAAAGAAATAAAAGAAAAGGAAAAACAAAAAGAGAAGGAAGAGTTAAAAAAAGAGATGTTGGAAATGAGAAAAGAGAAAAAAGAGCGAGAAGAGAGAAGGCAAAGAGAGAGAAGAGAGGATGAAGAAAGGAGAAGAAGGAAAGAACTAGAAAGAAAAAGAGAAAAAGAGGAAGAAGAGAGAAGGAGAAGAGAAGAGAGTAAGAGGAGATATAGGAGGGAGAGTGATAGAAAAAATAAAGGAATTCTCATAAGATCCCCATCTAGGCATTTTAGCTCTAGTGAAGAAGAATACTATAGAAATTAACATAAGCATCACTCACATTCATCATACAATCATCATTCTCCTCAAGAGAACATAAATCATGCTAGGGAACCAAAGGTAGACCTACCTCATTTTCATGGTAGGGAAGATGTTGAGACTTACCTAGATTGGGAAGTCAAAGTGGAACAACTCTTTCAATGCTATGAAATTAGGGAAGAAAGAAAAGTACCTTTGGCCTCTCTTAGTTTTCAAGGTTCTGCTTTGCATTGGTGGGATGGGTTAGTCAAGGATAGGGCCCGTAAACAAATGTCTGGCATTCGCTACTGGAATGATTTAAAAACTTGTTTGCGAAGAAGGCATATTCCTTCATATTATGAAAGGGATCTTTTGGATAGGCTCCAAAGACTTAGGCAACATAACCTAAGTATTGAGGAGTATAGACAAAAGATGGAGCTTCTCATACTAAGGGCCAATATCATTGAGGAATCCAATGCCACCCTTGCTAGGTTTTTGTGTGGATTAAGCTCTGACATTAGAGATAAGGTAGAGCTTCTTTCATACTCAAACCCTTGATGAGTTGGTAGAACTTTGTGTAAGAGCTGAGAATCAACTCAAGAGAAAAAGCTTTAAAAAATATTTTCCCTCTTACTCAAAGAGAGACCAACTTAAGGGAAACTCTTTCAAGGGTTTTCCCAAAGAGGAACCCAATCATTTTCAAGATACAAAAGCACCTCATGTAGAGAGAAAACCCCCTACTACTAAGCCTACTGAGAGGCAAAGTAGTATCAAATGCTTCAAATGTCTTGGGAGAGGCCATATTGCCTCTCAATGCCCTAACAAGAAAACCATGATCATAAGGGGACAAGACATTTGTAGTGAGAATAGCTCATCTTCCTCCTCTAGTGAGAGTGAGGAAGAAGGGGGACATATCTGAGGCATGCAACGTGTGAGGCATGCAAGGGATTCTTGTTCATATTGGGCAAAGTTTGAAATATCTCTCTACAGTTGGTCATATTTGGTGACAGAGAAATACTTTCTTATGAATTTGTTAGAACACTCTTCCCAGGTACAGATTCTATGCTCTAAGAATAACTCCAACCAATTTAATGCTCTACCCTTTGGTGAGAATGAGAAAGAAACAAGTCTTACTATGTCTTGGGGTACCTTCGGGTAGTGGATAATGTCATTTATCCTTAGGATCTTCTAAAGCAATACCACTGAACTATTTATTCTCAATCATTTGCAGTACTGATGGTTTCAGCTCAAATGTGTTCTGCTCGAAGTCAAGGAGTAGAATGTTGTTGGCTACCCCCACCATAGGGGTGAAAAACTCTTAAAAGGTTTGTTCGATAATAACATCTTCTTCTCCCCTATGATTATTCTCAACATGTCTTGCCATTCTTCTCTGTCTAGATCTGTTCTACCAGCAGTTCTTTCAATGTCAAGGTTATGCTCTAGGGCAGACCTCGGACATTGAGTTTACATAAACTTTTTCACACAGGAAGAAGGGTTAAACCGCAGCAACTAAAAACATAGAATAAAATAATATAAAATAAACAAAAAAAAATAACACATAAAATAAACTAACATAAAAATACTAAATTAAAAAGAGAAACATCAAGAAACCAAGAGACGAGATAGACACAAATAAAGATTGAAACCAAAAAAATAGGGAAGTAATGTACGATGGAGACACAATAAAAAAATAATAGCAAAGTATTGAGAAGAATTGTTCATTAGTCTAAATTCATTTATTTGGGAACTAGGCACAATCTAGTCCTTGGAAACAGCGTTAGAAACTTGATGCATAAAATATGATTGTTTAAGGGTAAACATACCCTACACAGTAGTAATAGTGCACCTAAGTTCGAATATCATACCAAAAGGACTAGATTTAGTTCCCAAATAATTCAATTAAGAAGATAAAAGAGCAATGTAAGAGAAACAATGATGTAATATGTGTGCTTGATGATTCAAACTTAGTAGTAGATTTTAAATAGGAGGAAAGTAATAAGTTTGGAAGTCAATGGATTAAGGCTTAGGATTGTGATTTTACTATAATGTTTGTACCCCTTATTTACTAAGCAATCTCATTCTTTTTTATTCGTTGATCATCAATATCAAGATTGTTGTCGTGTGTTTGGTCATTCACACTACACTATAACCCTAACTTGTTATCTAGTTTGGTCATGCAATACTCCAAATTAGGATCATTTTCCTTATTAATCAATTAGAGGTTTACCTAATAAATTTGGTCAATTATATTGGAGCAAACCTAGTTGACTCACAGTTCAATTATGCAAACATCAACGGTCATGTCCAAATTAAGATATTAAGAAGTAAAATAGTAAGACAACTTAATCACCGAATGACATAGAATAATAATGCAAAATACAATAGGGAATAAAAAAGAGTTTGCATCACAACCTAGAGAAAGAAGAATTAGCTAGATATGGGTAATGAGAAGCAAAACATCCCATAAATTGCACAATACGTCAATGATAAAAGAAAGAATTAATTCTACGAAGCACTATGAATTGACTCAATCTAAAGCTTTCTTCTCATTCCTTGCCTCTAGGTCACAAATTCGACTCTTCGTCTAAGCCAAAGTTAATCCTTTTTGTTTCTCATATTTTGATATTTATAGGAAGGGTTTTGGCTTTTTAGCATGGGTATTCTAGAATTAAGCATGATTGTGCTTGTTTTAGTTTTTTTTTGCAATTTTGGTAAGCATGATCGTGCTTGAAAATTTGTAATCGCAACATGACTGTTCTGAATTAAGCATGGTTGTAATTCTTTTAGCTGACTTTGTGGGTTGCATTGACCTAGCACGACTGTGCACAATTGAGCATGACTGTGCTGACCTAGATCTTCCCTAATTGCTCGAAAAAGGTCCAATTTTCCCTTATTTCTTTTTCGTTTCTTAAGTACCTGTCTAAAGTGAGAATAAACACTAAAAAGTGAGTTTTATCAATAAATATGCAATTTGTTACTTACAAAAAGGTATTAAACTTGATAAAAATATGGGTCAAAATTCAGTTTATCATTGATCATGTTCCATATCTACACTAGTAGCACGATGGAGGCTAGAGACAAACTTTCCATATGTTTATCGAAGAATGCATGATAGCATTACCAAATGTGTTTGTCTTGGCGCACTATTTGATGGACAACTTGTTACAAGTGTATCAACAAGAAATTGGCTAGATGGATCAGAGGACTGTGGTGTTAGACCCAAAAAAATAAAGATTTGCACAACATAAGGCTTTGAATGTCAAGGTTGGATACACACTTTGGAGACTTTTCAATCCACTAACATAGTTTGGTGCAACTTGAATGTTATACAGAAGCATATATATTGCAATTAACGAGTGAAATTTTATTTGTTGGCTATTCTGGAAGCTTTGCATCCTTAAAATTTTTACCCTTTCTATGCAACTTACAACAATGTAGTACATATAGTTAGGGATCATGCATTCTCAACAATGTGCAGTAAGAATTCTGCAAGTGCACCAACTCTGACGTAGTGAATTAGGTTATCTGTGGATAATCAGGGCAATATTGGCAACCAAGGTTGGAAAATGAGTTTTTAAGAAATGGGGAGCATACATTCATATATGAACACAAACATGACACAAGATCATAAAAAAGTAACCTTTGTAATTTTCAGTAATCACATATAAGGTAAGATATTATACCTATTTTATTAATGCACTCGTTAGTGCAATTACATAAAAATAAATGTGCTATGAAAACATGACAAGAATGATTCATCAACCTTTATCACTATAATATAAGGTTATGTTATTTTTATTAAAAACATAGTGTTAATTTAAAGCTGATCATGATGGTTGAAAATTCTATAATTTAGCTAATTACAATGACTTCAACTGTCATAATATACGTTAAATAGCATACGTTAAATAGCGGCAACTAAATACAAATGTCATTGTTTACATGATTTTTTGTAGTGATAATTAAAGGATACTTAATCTCAAATTTGGTGTGGCGTAACTCATGTGTTTTCACTATATGAGTGCATGCAACTTCCTTATTTGTTTCCAATGCATCCATAATTTTTTAGAAATAATTCTCCCTTTCATGGAATTCTTTTCATGTCTATGTACCTTTTTTAACAAACCACGGAACCAATCTATCATGGGTACACTTAACCAAAGATATTATGGTCAAATGTTTTTTGCCTCTTTCAAAACTTTATTAATAGCTTCAAAGAGGTTTATTATCATTTGACCATAGTGTTTCCCTTCTTTATTGTGTGTTATGACCCACTTTGATTTTAAAATGTTGTTAATATATTCAACAATTTTTGCACTTGTTTCTCAAAATTTGGCTAACTTATGACCAAACTATATCATACATGTTGTATAACTTAAAAAATATTATATGAAATTGTTAAAAAGATCAAATGAATAAATATTATAATTTATGTACCTAATAAAGAGATTTCATTTTTCTACCCTAAAGAGATGAGGATTTCGAAACCTAATAGAAAGTTTGAACATGTTGACCTTATTTGTTATTCTCGTAGTGTAGCTAAAGAGATAGAAAGTTCTAATGAGCCTAGAAACTTCAAGGTAGGTGCAAGAGAGTAGGAGGAGCAATAATGAATGAGTTCCATGAAAAAGAACTTGACTCACTGTAAAAGAACCACATATGGTAGCTTGTAAACTTACCTAAGGAGCATAAAGTGATGAAATACATGTACTTCTTCAAGAAGAAGGATAATATTCCTAGGGTAGAAAAGGATAGGTTCAAGGCAAAGTTTGTGGATAAAGGCTTTACATAGATAGAAGGTGTGGATTATAATGATGTCTTCTCATCGGTGGTAAAACATTGCTTGATCAGGATCTTATTGTCCATTGTCAACCAATTTTATTTGTATCTATAACAAATGGATGTTAAGACAACTTTTCTACATAGAGATTTGGATGAGACAATCTACATCAAGCAGCTGGAGGAGTTCAATGATGATTATAAGAAGATATGTTTGCTTCAAAAGTCATTGTATAGGCTAAAACAGAGTTTGAAGCAATGGTATAAGAAGTTCAACGAATTTTTTACGAGGATGAGGTTCAAAAGGTGTAGTTCTGATAGTTGTGCCTACACGATGTATGAATGAAAAGACTGTAGTACTTATTCCTCCATGTAAACAATATCTTTGTAGCTAGCTGACAAAAGTAGATGATTGACAAACTCAAGATGAATCTTAACTAGGAATTCAAAATGAAATATCTTGGTTCTAATAGGTGCATCTTGGAATTAATATAGAGAGGGATCTGACGAAGGGTGTTATGTACATGTCTCAGCAAGGCTACCTTAAGAAGGTTGTGGAAAGGTTTTGGATGTATCAATTTAAACCTGTGGGCACACCTTTGGGAGACTACATAAAGCTTTCTATAAGTCAAACTTCTAATTCTATAGAAGAAATTATAAGGATGGATTCGATCCCATAAGTCAATTATGGTTGGAAGCATCATTATGGGATGATCTTTATGAGGCCAAACTTGACTCATGTTTGAGTATTGTCAGTAGGTTCATGGGAACCAGTGTCAAGCTCATTGGAAGATACTTAAGTAGATGTTACCTGAATGGAACTTTGGGTTCAGGCCTTCTATATCAAAAGAGATCTCAAGGTGAAGCTTCTGTAAAAGGTTTCCTAGACGTCAACTATACAAGAAGTGTGGACACTAGAAGACCTCTATCAAGGTATGTGTTTATACTATTTTGATTTGTTGTTATGTGGAAAACAAATATTCAATCAATGGTAACACTATGTACCTACATCCAAGAGCACATCCTTAAGTGTTAATGTCACTTTATATAGAGTGATGATATTTACATATTTATATTTTTTTAATATCTTATTGTGCTTGTAAAAAGAAACATATGATCAATATGTTTTTTATCGTTATTCTTCTTATCATAGTATATCATTTATCATACCTATATTTTTTTCTAGGTATATGTTTATACATACATACATATATATATATATATATATATATATATATATATATATATGGGAGGGATCCACTTACTCCATGAGTAAGTTTAAGAGACTTACTCTTTATCTTAAATCTTAATTTTCTTGAAATTTGGTGGTAATAAAAATCAATTATTTATTACAACAATTAGATTTCAATAAAATGAATTGTGAGAATGGAAAGTAACTCCATTAAACTTACTTTTGGAGTAAGTGAATCCCCAAATATATATATATATGAGGGTATCGTATCTTATATGAGTGAGAATAACAAATCTCAACCATTGAAATAAAAATTCATGGCTAAGATCCAATCGTACACATCCACTCTTTCTCTCTCTTCTAGCATTTATTATTTGTCACTCTTTTTTCTTTCTCTTTTCTCAATGGTTGAGATTTTTCAGATATTATTCTCTCTCTTCTCTCAATGACTGGAATTTGCTCTTCTCATCTCATATAAAGTTAGCTTTCTCACTATATATATATATATATATATATATATATATATATATATATGTTTGTGTTTGTGTGTGTGTGTGTAAGGGACATATCTAGTGAGAAAATCAAATTTATATATATGAGTGAAAGGAGCAAATATTAGTCACTAAAATGAAAATTAGTGGTTGAGATCAACTACTCATTCTCTCTCTTCCAACATTTATTGTATGTCACTCTTTTTTCTCTCTTTTCTCTTAATGACCAAGATTTTTTAGATATTTTTCTCTCTTCACTCTTAATGGTTGATGTTTTCTTCTCTCTCTCGTATAAATTTTGCTTTCTCACTAGATATGTCTCATATATGTATGTATATATATATATATATATGAATATGGGAGGGGATCCACTTACTCTAAGACTAAGTATAAAAGACTTATTCTTCATCCTCACCCTTCATTTTCTTGAAATGTAATGGTTAGTATTAGCTACTCACTACAACCATTAGATTTCAAGAAAATTAATAGATAGGATGAGGAATAAGTCTTTTATACTTATTCTTAGAGTGAGTGGATTCTCTCCCTCCCTTTATGTATCTATATATATATATATATATATATATATATATATATATATATATATATATTTATATATATATATATATATCCTTCAAAATAATCTCCTGGGAGGAGGCTACAATCCTAGTGTCAAAGGGTCAGGAAATAAAAATTTTGAGAACTTTAGATAAATACAAATTTATTAGATTATACATTGAACATTATAAAGGGATTAAAAAAATATAATTAACATTTTGTAGAAAAACATAATTAAGATTTTAATAAATAAATGGGTTAGGTTTTCGAGGTTCATCCTTGCTTTAGGCACTTAGGCTGAACAACAACTAAGCTACCTAAAGGAAATTTAAATTCACCTTTACCATTTTTTAAAAAACACCTACTTTTTCAAAAAACACCTACCGAGTCCTTTCTCTCTCTCCTTACTTCTACTCCCTCTCCCTCCTCTTTTTTTTTTTTACAAGCTCCTCATCGGTTTAACTCTCCGACGAGATCTCACTAGAGACATAAAAAATTTGTAACCTTTTTTAAGTTTTTCAACCAAATCTCACCAAACACTTAAAAAAAATTATAAGAAAAAATGTTTTAAATTTTATATAAGGGCATATAAGTTTTTTTTTCTGTGACAGTAGGCGTGAATTCAAAATGTGTGAAGTGTTTAGACATCAATCCATTTATAAATTGGGCCATCTGGGCCATATCGATTCAGGATTATGAGCCAAACCAAGGTTGGATGTTTTAAAGGGTGGTGGGGTGTTCTGTCTTACTATATGCATCGTTGTACATGTTTATTTGAAAAATTAAAAAAAAAATGTTGGAATTTGGAAGTAATTATTTGAATGTAGTGGATTTAAAAAAAATTTAACAAAATCAAATCTATAACCTCTACAAAACATTTTTGGAATTTGTGATCAACAAAATTTTAAACAGTGTGAGTTTGGAAAAAATTGCTCTTTCTATTTACAATATATATTTTTTAAATTTATAAATATATACTCATTTGTTTTTTTATTTTATTCTATTTTCATTTTCTTGTTATCTCTCCCTTTTTTTTTATCGTTAGTTGGTAACGCTTATTATACTTTTATATCACTCATTCTCTACTTTTTTCTACCCTAATGCCCCCGTATGTTAGCTAACATCCTTTTATCATAACTTATATTCATATTTCGTATCATACTTTAAAGCAGCAATGAATTGTGTGTTCAAGTATTAAAAAAAAAAACTAAATTACTATCGATACCCCTATATTTAGAGGGTAGCTCACTTTGTGCCCTCAATTTTTTTTTCACCTTTTACCCTCCAACTTTTTCAAAAGTTTAATTTTTGCCCTTTCGTCAAATTTAGGGCAAACATGTACCATGTAGGAATCAACCCCAAGTCTTGGAGGAAGAAAAGCTAGAGTCAAACCATTAGACCAAAGGTCAGAGACTATTTTATTTTGCAATTCTAATGTATTTAAACTAATCAATAACAATGTTAATTTTAAAAATATAGAAAAGCTGAGCAAGACTGAAATTGAACCGATGTCTAGAAGTTTAATTGCTAAAGCCATACCACTAGACCAACAGCGAAATATTAGTTTTTTTTGTGAGATTCAAATTTAATTAAACTATTCATGTGACAACATTAATTTTATATTAAAATTGGACAAAGTAAGATTTGAACGTAGGACATGTGAGAGTTTTAAAACGATACCACTAGATAGTAAGTCAACTTTGGTTTTATTGTCTCTTTTCCTTTGTTTTATTTTACTATTCTTGGTCATTTATGTTATAAATTTTTTATTTTAAAGAAACTTTTTTAAATTCTAAAAACTACTTAGCTTGATTTTATGTTAAATCTATTTGAATAAGCTTATTTTTTTTAATTTTTAATTTTATATTTAAGTTTTAGTTGTTACTTTAATTTATAGTTTTTAACTTTTAATTTAAATTTTAATTTCTATCTTTTATTTTTAATTAGATTTTATATTTTATTTGTATATTTTAATTTTAAATCTATTGTAGGTCATTTTATGTTATATATTTTATTTGTGATTTTGAAACTAAAATTAAGAATTAAAAGTTGAAATTAAAATTTAAGGGTTAACAACTAAAACTAAAATTTAGTTATATTAACAACAATATAAAATTTAAAATCTAATTAAAAATAAAGACATAAATTAAAATTGAGAATTAAAATTTAAAATTAAAATTCCATTTAAAAAATTTGTAAATTTTAATATATTTTTAAAATTAATCTTGCTACGATTAGTTTAATTAAATTTGAATCTCACAAGAAAAATAATATTGGCTTTTGGTATAGTGGTATGGCTTTAGCATTTAAACTTTTAGACCTGAGTTCAATTCCAACCTTGCTTAACTTTTCTATATTTTTAAAATTAACATTGTTATTGATTAGTTTAAATACATTGGAATTGCATAATAAAATAGGTTCTAACCTTTGGTCTAGTGAATTAGTTCTAACTTTCTTAAAATTAGCATTTTCAAATAATTAATTAAACTTTAATTAACTCTTAATTACAATATAATCATGCCACATCACTTAATTATGTAAGTCAACGTTCATTTTTAACAGTCAATGCCCTAAATTTGACGGAAGGGCAAAAATTAAAATTTTGAAAAAGTTGGAGGACAAAAGGTGTGCAAAAAAAAATGAGGGGCACAAAGTGAGTTACCTCGTAAATAGAGAGACACCGGTGGTAATTTAGCCAAAAAAAAAAACAAAGAACATAAGCAATTGTCGACTAACATTTTAGGTTGTTAGTTGTTACAAAATATTTTCACCTCTTAATTCCTTGCTTGGAAAAATTTGTTGAGCCCAAGTTATGGTTTTTTTATTTATTTTTCTACAAAAAATTATAATTTTATATAACATATAAAAATAGTAGGGGAATTCTAAATGTGAAACATGAACAAGTAGACTAGCATGTACATGCAAAATGGTTGGAAACCAACCTTTTTTGTTGCATATTTTTTATGCTATTAGAAACATGGTAGTACAAACTAAAAATAGATACAACACAGTAGAACTAATCATCTTCATATAAATTTGTTCTAGCACAGGAGTAGACTGTGGACTGTGAAAGACAAATATGGGGATTTTGGTAGAATATGCTCCTGATCTGGAGAACGAGCCCCCTTTCCTTATATAGGCTTCAAGGGTTGGCCAGTACAATGGTGGTTGTTTGCTATCCTCACCCATAACACACATGACCCAGGGTTGTGCGATTGTGCCCTATTATAGAGGTCGTGGCATAGAGTGCACGAGAAACGCGGGATTTGGCTACGTATGTTGCGCGGTTGGGTTAGGGGGTCGGGTCATCCTCCAACCCGATGTAGGATGCGATGAGTGGTCCATCTACTGGCCCAACCCAGTCTACTAGCCCTTCAACCTCGAATTGAGAGCGTGTTTGAGGTTGAAAGGGCTCTGTTCACTAGGTCAGGTCAGGACCTAAGTTTAGATAGGCATCTCATCCTTTCTGATGGTCCTTCATTGATAGCCCTTCATGATGTGATGCTTTGCCTATCAGTCACTTATCTCGTCATCACGACGTTTCATCTACCCAGAGAGGACATGTTTCATACCACAATACGCAAAGCTCTAGGTGGAAACTGAGGCATCGAGTGGACCTAGGGGCGCGAACTCGCGTCCCACTGCTTTGGTTTTTGCTTTGCCCCTATATATAAGTAAGAGAGGGGGTTTGAACTTCGTTGCTTTTGTTGCTTTGAGTTCTTTGTTCTCTCTACAAGTTTCTCAATGTGGTGATCTATGGTGGTGGTAGAACGAAAGCTCCCAGGTCTTTCGATGTCGATTTACTTGTTTGGAGGTACACATCCTCCCCCTTGCTCTGCATTTTCAAATATCTAGGTGGTGGTTTTATGGAGTCTGGGAGGGACTCTACGGTGAAAGCAAGGGCGGTGCTAGAGGTGCCAGCGGTGGATTAGGGTGAGTTGTACCTTTGGGCAAGAAAGGACGTGTTTGAGCATGGGACGAAGTATTCGTCCTGCCGGAGGCAAACCACTTGAAGGGGAGGATGCCTATGGCGTAGGACAGGGTAAAGGATGCCTTTGTCTGCGAGCCCTACTTGTATGAGGAGTTGCTATATGTGTCGCTCCATGGGAATGAAGAGCTCTTCACCATCATGTATGAGACCTTGTTTATAAGGCACAGTTTGAGGCTTCCTTTAACTGTGTTCGAGAAGGCGGTGCTTACCCGAGCCGAGGTGGCCCTTTGTCAACTCTACCCCAATAGTTGGGCATTCCTGAGAGTCTTTTAGGTTGTCTACAAGGCCCTCGGGGTAGAGTCTCGAGTAATGTCTTTTTTTTTCGAGTTAAAGCAAAATAACCAGTTGAGCTGGTCATCCTTTAGTGGTGTGGTGGGGATGAGACTTCTTGGGCTTTACACCTCCTTGTACAAGTTCAAAGATCGATTCTTCAAGGTCAGGGGGTCGATTCCAAAGAGCGATCTCTTGACGAACTTCAGTAGGCAAGTAGAGGAAGGTTCGTTGTTCGATGCCGAAAAGGAAACCGTGAA
This sequence comes from Psophocarpus tetragonolobus, assembly GCA_037954015.1. NCBI lineage: Eukaryota > Viridiplantae > Streptophyta > Magnoliopsida > Fabales > Fabaceae > Psophocarpus > Psophocarpus tetragonolobus. Next base: position 25,972,556 of record CM075690.1, read on the forward strand.
ACAGTTAGAGGCATCGGGCTTCCACTCGACTGCGACCATGCTCAAGCTAGAGCACAATAGCCTAGGCTTAAAAGATCATATGGTTACTATGTTACTTTGAGTCCTTTATTTTTTTATTTTTTTTTGCTGTTTTTCTTTCAATCTTCAATGTGTTTATTTTACCCTTACCTACCTGCTTGCTGATTCTTTTTGCAGAAGAAATAAAGATCTTGATGAAGGAGATGAAGAAGCTCTAGGAGACCTAGAAAGCTAAGCAAAGCGCCACAACGACTTCTACGTTGCCGTAGAGGCAGAGCCAACCACACCCGTAGGCAGTGCTGAGTCGCAAAAAAGGTCGAGACCCCCCCTACAGGAAGGCCAAGAAGACTGAAATCGATAGCAAGGAGACCCCCACAGAGGCTGTGGGAGAGAATTTTGTTATCGTCACCATAGAGGCGGGCAAGGAGAGTGCCTCTTTCTAGGATGGCACCTTCAAACACTACTCCTTTGGCAAGGAGCTGCTGGTGCTAAAGGCTAACGAGGAGGTCTGGTCGAAGACGAGGTTCCTTACCATCTACTAGGAACAAACGACCTTTGCTCAACGCCTTGTATTCCTGATAGTCACGGGCGAAGACTGAGTTTGCGAGATCCTGAAAGAGCAGAAAAAAAACTAAGAAAGAAACTATCCAAGTCTGGGAAAGACCTTAAGAAGGTCAAATCTGAAATGGGAAATCTTGACCGATTAAAGAACACGATTGCCCAAGAAAGGGATTCCCTTAAAGAGGGACAGGAGAAACTTATTGGAGACTTGGTCAGCCTCCGGGCAGAAAAAGACAAGGTCGTGGCAATGAAGGCAAGCCTTGAGGAGGAGAATAGGCATCTAAGGGAGAAGGTGGATGAGATAAAGCTGGAGGCTACGACCAAGTATATAGATGGCTTCGACTCTGCGGAGAAACAAGTTCGCGTTGTGGCGCCGACTGCAGACTTCACAGGGATAAGCTACTTCAAGAAGATCGTGGATAGATGGATCATCGACCTATAGGGGTCTTTCGTAACCGTCATCGTACTGGCCAACCCCTAAAGGTAAGAGGACTCATTCTCCAGATCAGGAGCAAATTCCATTGAAACCCTATATCTGTCTTTCAAAATTCACATTCTATTCTCGCGCTAGAACAAAATCAATAGCAATAAAATTTAAAACTATTGAATAATAAATATCAAAAGAAAAAAAATCAAAGAACATAATGATATGTGTGGATAGCAAGAGGCAGAATATTGAGGAATCAAAGCTTACATGTCCCCTCATGCATGTCATCTTAAGAGGCAAGCTTATTTATGTTGTATTATAATATATACTTTGTTAAAAAGTAATCTATACATGGATATCCCGTGCTTAGGGACGAATCTATGTAGTTAATTATGGGAGCATTTGCCTCCAATAATTTAAAAATATTAAATTTAATGTATATGTGTAATTATAAATTTTCCATAATTAGAAATATAGTGTAAACAAATAATTTATTTTACAAATTTTTCCTCACTAATTTTTGCAAATGCAAAAAGAAAACTAATTTATGTATATAAACTATATATATATATATATATATATATGAGAAATTATAATTTATTTTAAGTGTACACAGACTTATTTTTTTTTATTATGGTAATTTTTTAAACATTTATAGTTAAAATTAATTACTTATTATAACTTTCATATTTAAAAAACAAATGAATTGTGAGATGAGATTAAGTGTTTGTTTGACAATAGTTTTTAAAAACTGTTTTTAGTATTTTAGTTTTTTAAAAGTAAAAAACTTGTTTGGGTAGTGTTTTCTGAAAACAGTTTTAAAAAACAATTCTGGTTTTTTAGTTTTTAAAAACTAAAAATTAGGAACAACTGAAAGTAGTTTTGCTTTTTTAGTTTTATATTTTTGTTTTGAAAACTCAAAATATATTTTTTTTGCTTTTCATTAATGAAATTCTAATAAATATGAATAAATTTTTTTTTTATTTTTACATCTTCAAATTAGTCTTCAAATAATACTTGTTAAACAAGTTTTTTTTTCTTTTTAAAAACTATTTTTAAAAACTAAAAAATAAAATAAAACAAATGAAACTCTAAATTTCTTATACTCTATGACAACAAGCGGATCACATTCCCACGCCTATTAAAGAAAGAGAAGTAAGTGCCCACATAAAATATTTTGTTTTACCCCATTGTTGTTTATGAACTACTATTAATTTCAAGTGGGTGGAAATCTCAATTCTTCGAATTCAATTTAATTAACTATTCACTTTTCAAGAATAACACATATGACCAAGGGGGAGGCATAAAATAATTTTTCCCACTTGAAAGGATGAAAGGACTAGCCTACTAGCTCTCATTCTTTAATCATTAATCTATTCGGTGAGCTTTTTTGAATCAATAAAAGTCTCTAGAAATTGTTTTAACGGTTAAAATCTTCTGTTCTTCAACTTTCTGTCCCATCCACCAATATTCCAAACGGGAGGTGGGACTCGTTGTGTGTGCTTCCAATCAAGCAGCACTTCCTCATATAGAATCCCATTTTCCTTCCACAAATTTACCTCCCTCACTGTTACACGAAATGACAAGCAAGAAAGAAAAAGAAAAGGAAAAACCAGACACAAGAAAAGTGGTTTTATGATCTCAAATCTCCCCCACATGAGATATTTGAAATCCGATGATGATGATCTGCACATATTAAAAGATTTTGGTGAGAGATCAAGGTGGTGCATCTTCCCTTTCAAGGTCTTATATATTATATATACGACCTTCTCTAATTAGATTCTTTAAACAAGGTGGTACTTAGTGCTTCTGTCATCGCTCCAGTCAAAGAAATGAAATGAATCTAAAGCGTTGGATTCCATTTGCTGATCATCAAAATCCTGTGGTGGAGACAAGAGGTTTAGTGAGTGTGCCCATTCTCTTTCTCCCAATTCAGCAAACAAATCCTGATCAAGTTGTTGGTAGTTCTTCATCTTAGACATTGACATGTAAGGGATTCCACCAATATCACTGAATTCTCCATCATCTATCTCAAGTTGCTTCTCTTCCTTCAAAGTTGCACTCTTATTTACATTACTGCTGTCACTGTTGCTCTCTTCCTCTCCCACTTGTTCATTTTGGGGACTATTTTCTGAATTCTTTGAAGCATCAATGTTGTTGTTTTTGGATGGTTGGGATCGTGATGAACCAGCAAGAGCATTTCTGTGTGTTGGCCATGGATGGTTGTGCTCTGACGTGTAGGTAATGACCAACATGTTTGGGTCTGTTCTGCTCCTCTCAACTTGTTTCCTCGCAGGGCATCCCTTTGAGATGCTGCATCTATAGTAACCCCTGCATGTGGTAACAAAGAGAGAGACAAACATAAGGATCCGTAAATGAAAATGAAATATATCGAGAAAGAAAGACAGAATTCCATCACCTGCACCATTGACATAATGTCAGGTACTATAAAAATAAATTGTTTGCCATGACTACAGTAAATTATTTCTTCTAAATTCCAATATTAAAGTTTGCCAAAGAAAGCTTTTGGAATGGTATAACTTTATCTAGTTTGTTTTTAAACTTCAAACTGACCAAAGCACGGGCATGGTTAAGAAATACTAATGGAAAAACACCACAATGGATATGCATCACCTGCGTTCGCTTTATTGTTCTTTCCTTGTCACCCAATAAAAAATAATGATAATGTTATCCGTTGAGGTGTCATTTTTCCTTTGGATGGATTGGAAAGGAATACTCCCACATCTTTTTCACTTCACCAGGTAATTTAGATCTTAATTACTACAAGATTACAATTGTTTGCGGTGTTGCTCTTGGTTTTATCAAATGATTTTGCTAATTTTATAAAGAATTAAGTTAAGATTCATTAATATATTTTTAGGTTATATCATTATATATAAATGACTAATTTTGACACAATGTAGTAAACTTGTGCCTTAATAATCTATTGATCAGAAATTTGAATTCTAAACTAATATTAGTTTTATCTTTCAATCATAATTAATATTTATTATGTAAATATTGTTATTTTTATAAAATTTATTTTAAATGTTATCACTAAATTAATTTTTAATTAGTTAATATTATAAAAAAAACCATTGCGTCCAAACATTTTCACTTCACCCCACCCCCCCCCCCCCCCCACACACATACATATATATATTTTAAATGTATAAACAAATATTATTTTTCTCATTTTATATACACAAGTCAGTACTTAATAATGTATAAAGCTTTAACAATGTTTGTCTTCATTGCAAAAATCATCATAATAAAATCTAATTTCAATTAAAAAAAAACTTGCAAAACCTAATTAAAATACTATACTTAACTTTTGTTACTTTGCGTGTTTTCTTTCTCTAATAAGTTAGACAAAATCAGAATTAAAATACCCTATCTCTTTCCGAGAAAGATCACACTATACCAACTTACCTTGGATATGGGGAACCTTTAATGGGTTTTTGACCATATTTTCTCCAAGCCCACAGATCAGAAGGAACTACCTCGCCACTTTGTCTGCTGTTTGGTGCAGCTGGTGCAGGAACACAAATCGACTTCTTTGCCTGGCTCTTCCTGCAAGTACACTATTCCTCTTAAACTTTAACTAAACAACCCATTTCATGGAGTTACATTATTCTAATGCACATTTTCTTATAACTATATTTTTCTCTCCATGTCTTTTTATCACATTATTTATTCTTTGCTTCTTTTTCTTCTCCACTTATCTATTATTAAAACAATATTGCAAAATGAGTTGTAAAAACCATACTGTAATATCTCAATTATATGTTGTGTTTACGCACGTAAATATCTTATTACGATATAGAATGTTCAGTAACTTCCATTAATTAAACAAGGGTGTAGTTAAATATATATTCTGGTTTGGTGTTAATTAATTCCACTGAAATAGTGGCAATTTAATTTGTGGCCAAGAAAAGGGATATGGTTTTTCTCTGATGATCAAAGAAACAGAACAGTTCAGGTGTGCTCGGAAGAAAAGTAGTTTACGACAAGCTTTCTAGAAAGCTCAGTATGTAACTGTTATGGTGACACCTATGAAGCTAGCTCTACTTTTCAGGTGGATTAACCCTATAAAGGTATCGATGCACCACGTTTAGTCTTAATCACAATGTACTGTTTCCAACCTGAAGATAATTATAATCCTTAGTTTTAATGACCAGATGCAGTCGACCAAACATATTTAGAAAGTAAGACAAAAGAATTACCTCACTCATGCCAAACCCTACTTTTTCCCCACCTCACCATGGCTTCACTGAAATTTAAGTTCCCAAAAATGACCGATCAATTTCTTAGGAAAATTTATCGTGTCTCATAAAACTAATCAACAAATATAAATTTAATAATTTGATTCAATCCTTGGAAGCAGTTCTCCATTTAATTCGGTTATTAATTTATCATTTAACTAATCAATTAATTAATACCTCACCTTCTCGTAAGACTTGGGGATGAGATTTGTACTTCTGTGTTGCCCACCAAGCAATGATCTTCAGAGGTCTTTATATCAATCATGTTGTTACCTGAAACCCCTCCACAAGGCTTGAGTACCCTTGACAAAGCATCCACCACTGGCGAGATGGGTAACTTATCATTGGGAGAGATCTGAATCATGTTTGACAATATGCTGTTACAAGGCCGTCTCATATCAACCTCAAGAATCTTTGGTGCCAAAACACAACTATTACTGGTACTGCTACCAGCAACCCCACCACCAAAACAAGTTGCTTCTTCCAATGCTCCAGAACTGCTAATTTCTGCAGAACTTGTGGTACTGTTATTAAAGTAGGCAGAGCAAGGCAAACCAAGCTCATGTAGAAAGGGATCTCTTGTGTTTGAGAATGGATCACCGAAGTTGCTATTGAACCCTTCCATAACAGAAGAGAAAATCACGGGATCAGAAGAGAACTGCCAGTGATCACGAGAGAAGGAAGCACAAGCTTCAGATGATGAAGTTCCCGTGCTGCAAGTGCCATATGATGCACCACTGGGGCGAATTATATCACTCAAATCACCTTGATAGTTGTCCATAATTGGGCCAAGGATGTTGCACATGCTTTTTCCTTAGTGAAAAGGCTTCAAGTAGGAGGAGAGCAGTGCCATGTTTTGGGAAATAGATTGCTTTGTAACCTCTAATTTGCAGAGTTTGTGATCCACATGAAAATCTAGAAATTTGCTATGTTGTATGTGTGTGTGGGTTATAGGTTTGATTAAGAGGTTGTGACTAATGAGAATGAAAACTTTCTCCTGAGGAAATGGGATTTATTCTGGTTACTAAGAGGCAAGAAAAAGCAAATGAACAGGTTTTTGGAGGTTGAAAACTGACTGTTCCTTTCTCCAAATACACACAGAAGAAAATTGAAAAACACAGGCGCTGACTTTTCACACAAAACGCCTCCAAGCGCTCCCTTTCACACGCAACTATTTTATTAAATAACAAGAACGGTACAACTAAATAACTTATAAAATGAGTGTGAGGGGGGATATAATTAAATAAATATGTTGCTTCCACTATTTTATTTTTAGTTTTTGAAAAAAAAAATAGTTTTTAAAAATTATTTTTTTAAAAAAATAATTAATAAACGTTATTTGAAAATTGTTTTAAAGATATAAAAATAAAAAAAACTTATTTATATTTACAGAAATGTCATTAATAAAAGCAAAAAATAACATTTTTTTTATTGTATTTTAAGTTTTTAAAATAAAAATAGAAAAGTAAAAAGAAAAATTACTTAAAATTTTTCTTGTTTTTTAAATTTAAAAACTAAAAAATCAAAAATTGTTTTTGAAAACTGTTATAAAAAAGATAATATTTATTTTTGTTATAAAAAATTATGAATAAAAAGGTGTGGAATATAGGAACAACACTAATTTATCCAACACTTTCATCAAAGGTTAAAAAATGTGCTAATGATAGTATATTAATAATCTCTTTCTTTTTTTGCTCACTTAAAAGAAAGTTACAAAATTATCACCTCTCTAAAAAGAGGTGACAATAATAGGCGAGTTTTATAAAAAATAAAAATAATAATAGAGGATAAATAAAAGAGGCGACAGGTAGCCGCATTTATAGGAGAAACGTTTCGAACCATTTACTCCCTGTTTATTTAATATTTGAACATATATTAATATGCAGCTAATATATAAATATATATGTTACCATCTTTTGTTCATTCTCACACAACTAAAACAACGAGATTCTAATTTAATGCAAAATTCAAGTTGTTTTTTCCATAATTCAAAAATAAGATTCAAGGACAAGGTTTTATATATATTACATAGAAAGGGTTTTAAAATATCGCTGGCCGTGAATTTGTGAAGGCATAGTTTAAGTATCAAATGTCATTTAACTAGTTGAATTGAGATTAATAAAATATTTTTTATTAATATAATAATATGCTAAAAAATAAGTCATGTATATTAAACTAGTGTTATTAGTTTTATAACATTATAAAAATATAAAATCTCACATATTTTTAGAATAACTTCTAAGAAAATCTCCCATAAAAGGTTCTTAATAAAATATTATTTTAATATTATATATACAAACTTTTCCAATTTAAGAAATATTTATATTCTAAATTTACTATTATAGCACTCTAATATTATAGGATCTATATTAAAATAATTTTTTTAATATTAAACAATTCATATAAGAATCTCCCATGAAAATATTTTTAAAAAATGTTTATATTTTAAATTATGATCAAAATTTAAAAAGGAAACTAGTGAGTAAAAAAAGTCACATGTAAATGAATTTGGGTTTCACAATCTTGTAATATAGATTTGTCAATTTCTACATTCGCGACATCGATGATTCTTGTGTTTCATTTTATTTTCATAACTAGACTTGTCAAAACAATGTCTTTTAGTAGACGTTTATCTTTTTAGCCATTATATGTGTGAAAATGGCCTGATTTTTAGCATATATTTTCAATACTCCGTTGACGTATATGCTATCAAGTTATTAGTGAGTTGTTATCAAATTAATAGAGTTAAAGGGAGACATTAATAAAAAGTATCATCTTTTTCTAATAATTCAACAAATAACAAATTATGATAGTAATTAATAAGGGTCAATTTGTTTTATAATCATCAACTTTTTTTATTTTGTATCATTAATCTTAGGATAGAAAATTTTATAAATATAAAAAATTTTATTAATGCATTAAATTTAAAATATTTTCAATTCAAATGATTCTATTTTTAAATATTTTGTTTAGATAAGGTAACTTAAATTTATTAATTATTGGTAGAGTATTTCAATTCCAGTAAAAATACAAAAATTATTTTAATTTTAAAAAATATTTAATAATTAAAATATTAATGTCTCTCATATATGGTAGCAAGTATAATAATTACTCAATTTATATCTTCAATAACTTCCTATAAAATACATTGTTTACCATTTCAATTGTTGAATTTTATACTTTATTAATTGGATTAAATACACAAATTTCATGCAAATTTGAAATTATTTAGTTTTTATCTTCTCACTTAACATTAACTTATACAAAATGATAATAAAAATTTGTAAATATTTATTATTAAATAGCATGTCTAGAAAAATTTAAATATGTAAAAATTTCGGCTAAATTATAATTTGTGTAATTCAATTTATTTGATATTTTTTTATTCTATTTTTAATTGTTCATATTTTGTCTTTTACGTTGATAAATGGATAAAAAACTTTTTTTTTGCATCAAATTAAAAGAAAAAATTCTTTTTTTTTAGAATTATACTTTTGAGTCTACTTTTTTCTTTTAAAGTAAAAAATCCAAGTTTTATACCCATTTGTCAATATAAAAAGTCATTTAATTAAGTCATATGAGAAGTCAACTTTAATAATTTAACAATCAACAATTATCTTCTAACAAATATTCAAATATCATCAAATTATAAAATATAAAAAAAATATAGTAATTAAAAATAAAGAACAAAATGTCAACAAAATAATTAAAAATATAAAAAAAACATGACAATTACACAACTGTCACAACATATATACAAAACACATGGACAACATTATAACGGTTAAAGTTTCATTTATTTTGTGGTGGTTTGTGTGATGGTTATTTTAATCATCACAATATTAACTCGTGATGAACACCATTGTGACACATAAATAACTACCACAATGTTAATTTTGTAACAATTATAACCGTTGCAAATGAATTTTTAAACAGTAGAATTGATACAATTTATATTTCATAAAAAACCATTAAAAATATAAGTTGAATAAACTTTTTACATCTTATACCTAATATAATATAAAGTGATTATGATATATATATATATATATATATATATATATATATATATATATATATATATATTATTTAACGAAGTGGATTTGAGGAATGAATCTTAAAGATGGCAATATCACGTTATCTGTTCTGTAATGACCACGATTTCTAACTACTTGCAAAGTTTCCCTTTTTTTGAGTGGGAGTCAGTTGCGATAATGGCAAAAGTAATCCCACAAAGAAAGAGCATTCTATCGAGGTGAACTCAAAAAATCAAATTATATGATGAGTTATCAATTAGTCTTAAAATTTAAGGTAGGCATATTTGAGTTTAATTAGTATATATTGAAATTTAATGATTATATATTTCTATTTATATAATTTTTAAATATTAATTAGTAAATTAATAAATTTATTATAAATTAAAGATTATGATTGAATATCAATATAAAAATTTTTCACTAATTATGCATATTAATTAAACTCTAAATATTTCTATCATTAACTAACTAAACTTATATGACCTTTAAATTGATTATTAAAAATTGATATTTTTTAATTAGATTAACTATGAAATATATGCATAAATTAGCTAGTAGGTTCAAGTTAATTAAGAAAGGGGAGATGGGGGACACTAATAAAATTTAATATTACTAACAACACTAACATTTTACTAGATAAAAGAGGGTAGGTTGTAAATTATCTAAAGGTGTTGAATTCAAATCCTAGATATATAATTACATGAAATACTTGAAGAAAAAATTTATCGTTTATAATGATCTTATGAAACTTAACAGATTTGTTTTCAATTTATATCTAATTTTAAAAAATTAGATTAGGCGATAACATAACGATAACTAACTTTAAAATTATTAATATATTCTATTCCATTTAAATTTAAGTCTTAAAATTTATATAAATTTATAATATATTTAATAAAAGCTTTTAAATAAACAGCTATCATAATAAATGGATCTCGTGGTATAATTTTATTATATTATACAGTATATGTTATATGCAATAACTATAAGAAAATTAAGAACATTTAATTTTGAAAATATATAAATTTATTTAACAAAATTTTATTGTAAAAATTAATGAAGACACTTATTTCTTATTACGGTCTTTTATAGGTTCTATGAATAATTAACCAATTACGTATTCAAGTTTCCATTTAGTAGTTCCAGATCAGTGCGACGACTTGAGAGCATCCAGATCCACTTATACTACATTGAAAGTCAAAATGAATTGACCTCAGAAGCCATACAGTATATATGCATTTTCTTGTGGTTGAGAACTTGAGATTAATTCTTTCTATGCAAAATCAACTACTTCATAAGCCACTTTAATTTAATGGGAATCAAGCTAATATCTCATTATTTTCAGAGGCCACAATTCGCAACTATAAGCGGGTAGTACAACAAAATTAGCTATTACAGTGAAATGCTTTTATTGAGTCACAAAGCTCATTATAATATTGTGAGTATCATTTACAGTAATACTTTGTAATATAAAATAGTTTAGCTCGTTATAATAATATCAAACATAAATCTTTGAATAGATTAAAAGAAGATGACGCTTTAGTGAGAATGATGTTTCAATAAGGACAACACTTCAATGAGGATGACGCTACAACGACAATCTTTACCGCATTAGCGGCATCACAACGAGCAGCTTAGAAGAAGGTATTTTTCCCTCCAATGGTTTCTCCCTTCTAACTCCATTTACATTCTCCTACACTCCACCAAGGTTCCTAATTTTAGTATTGTTGTATTCTCTTTTCAAATGGTATTTGTTCATTATATTAATATATATTTTTGTTAGATTGAGTAGGGCTCATTAGGGTATAATCTTGTGGTGCTTAGAGGATGCTGGTTGTGTATTGAATATTAATGTGTTTGAGAATGGAAGGTTATACTTTTCAAATGGTATTTGTTCATTCTATTAATATAGATTGTTTGTTAGATTGAGTAGAGCTTATTAGGGTGTGATCCTAGGGTTTTCAAGATGTTGTTGCGTGCTAGATATTTATGTGTTTTTTTAATATTAATTTGTTATAGAAGCTTAAGATTGACTCACGGTTGAAAATTGACAACAACAACAACACATGTGAGGAGTGGTAATAAGCTTTAGATTGACTCGCGGTTAAACATTGTTGCAACCACAAAACTTTAATTAGAAAACAAAACAGAAGCTCACATAAACAATAGCACATATTTTTAAAAATAACCAAGCTTTTGTTTGTTATTGATATTCTTGGATGCAGTCCACTTGTAGGATTTAGATTTTTTATATTGAATAGGATATTTCTTTTATCCTCTTATTCAACATTGTAGGATGATTCCTTCGTCGTTTGATTTGTCTGCCCAGCTGAAATGTCAAAAGTTTTGGAGTGTCTAACTGCAAGACAATTGTAACTACAACTACTTTAGTCATATTTATACACAATTTATTTATCCTGAGCTACCTGTCTACATCTCAAATCTTCCATATGCTATAGTCATCTCAAATCTCAAATAAGGAAAATTAAATTTTGTAGCCAAAGCAAAACTCCAATGTTATAGTCTTACTTGGATAAGTTTTTTCAATAGTTATTTTTTCCATAAACTACAAATAATAATTTAAACAAGTTAAAATAAGCTCTGTTAAGAAACTAAATTCTTCCACATTAGAGATATGATCACACATGATACAAAATGTCTAATTCTAAACCTCACAACATAGGGATCATAGTCTCTGACTCTTTGATAAAATGAGTCATCATTGAAAAACTACTTCTCCTCTCAAGTACCGTGGAAGGTGAGAGGGGTCGTTTAAGGCGTTTGTTCTTGATGAAGCAGTGTCTTATTTTCTCTTCAACCCTATCAATGGCACACTTTGAATGAAGTGGTCTCTTTATCGTGCTCAACATGCATCTAGTCTAGGCAATCATATAGCCTTGCAATCATTTAAAAAATGAAAAGCGTTATTTGGGCAACCATAGAAAATCTAAACATGCAAGCCTCTGACAATGGAACCCAATCGGTTGATTGCACCTCAAAGATGAAATTATGGAGTGATACAATTAGCAGAAAATCTCAGGGATAACCAATACATACAGTGGTGAAGACTTTGTTATTTGTAGAAACTTTGAAATTTTTATAAGTGTTATGTAGTACTTTTAAGAAATTTTCTTATATAACTTTATAAATTTACATTTGGATGATTATGTTCTTCCCTTAAAACTTTTTTTATGAAATGTTAAATTGATGTTTGTTTTTTCATTTTATTGTTTATTCAAAATTGAGTATTATATTCAAGTTTTGTTTAATATTTATAAATTATAAATTAAATAATACTAATAATAATAATAAGGTAACTTATAGTAATAGGTCTATTATAGCGACATTAGCTCACTGTAATATAGTGGATTTGTTATAGCAAGATAAACTCATTGTCACATGGTGGGTTACACCTTACTATAATACAGCGGGCTTAACCCACTATAATACCGTAATCTTGTTAAAGTGGCTTAGTTCTCGTTAATAAAGTAGAATTATTACTATGGGATAATTACAGTGGGTTATGCCCATTATATTATAGTGAATTTGTCTCACTATAATACCCACTATATATAGTGGGCATTACAGTGGGTCTCGATAACCCAATGTATATCGATCAAAGGACTACAGTGGGATGTCTAACCCACTATAAATGCGTATTATAGTAGACTTTTGACAATTATAGTGGTCATTTGACCCTATGTAATAACATATTTTCTTTTAATTAATGTATATATATATATATATATATATATATATATATATATATATATATATATATATATATATACTCTAATAGAATTAATTATGTTAAATTTTCAATTTGTTGATATAGTTAAAAGTTAATGGAAAAAAGATTCACTTATTCTAAAAGTAATTATGAGAAACTTATTTTTAAACTTTTATATTTATTTACTTAAAATTCAATAGTTAAGATTAGTTACATGTTATAACCATTGAATTTGAAAAAGATAAATAGTAAATATTAAAAATAAGTATCAGATACTTATTTTTAATAATTTAATAGTTGAAAATAGTTATTTATTGCAATGCTAAGATGGATGGTGAAGATGAAGAAAAATTCTCCTATTTCTATATTGTAACTAGACAGGTTTATTCCGAAAAAGAATTAAGAGCCCATTAAGGATGGTTTTTAACGTTTACAACTATAATTAAACTTTTAATATAAAATGATTATGGCATTGATGCAATTAACTTGGAACTAATTAATATATGTCGGAATTAATGATACAGGACACTAACTCGTATTTAATTAGTAAAACGAGGAAGCCTAATCTAATTAAGATTTATTAATATAATAAACTTCACTTTATTTTCCTTAAAAAGGATTATCTTTGCCTATTATTTGGGCTAGTGATCTTGTGATGGAAAACGTTACAAGTTGATGCTTAAATAATCTTGTTAATATATACACGCGCGATAAGACATTGAGGATTTGAGGGCCAGGATTATTAGTTTTTACAATTAATGAGGCCGTGAAACATTTTTCCTCCCCAGATTTTAGTTGTTGGAGAGATACGTACCTCTAATCTTGCTCACGTACAATTCGAAGATTTCGCGTTTAATTTTGTGTTAATGGACCAATAATCGTGAACAGAATTCACATGAGCAATTTGAATTAACATTTTCATACTTTAAAGTAATATTTACTCTCATTAGAAAATACACATGTAATTCATTTTATCTTTCTTATTACTCTTTTGACAAATTATTGTCCAAGAGTAAAAAAATTTATAATTTCTTTTTACTCTCTAGCAATTTGTGAAAGAGTAATAGGAGAGATAAAAAAATAATAAATATACTAAAAAGCGTAATTAATTGAGAAATTAAATTACTATACTAAAAAATATAAGAAATTAAATTATTCTACTAAAAAACATAAGAAATTAAATAATTATACTACATATAATTAACTACACTAACAAAATATTTAATTAAATAAATTTACTAATCATGTAATTTATTAAATAAATTATTATAATAAATATGTAATTATATAATTAAAAATAATAAATTAAATGACTATACAAAAAAAAGATTAGTAATTTATTAAATAAATTATTATAATAAATATTTAATTATTATAATTAAAAATAATAAATTAAATAACTATACAAAAAATAATAAATTAAATACATTAAAAATTAATTAAATTACTATACTAAAAAATAAAAAATAAAATTATTATACTAAAAAATTAAATAACCATATTATATGTAATTAACTATACCAACTAAGAGGTGAGAAGAGAGGAGGGAGAGAAAAATTAAGTGAAGAGATAGAGCACCAGGAAAATAAAATGAGAATTTAAAAGAAATTAAAAAATAAATGTTAATTCAAATAAATAATAATGTTAATTTAAATTTTCTTATTAAGTTTGATAAGACATTTTGAGAATCTAATATGCACAGTAAAAAAGTCGATCATCTCTAATTCCTAACTTCTGTTTCTCTTCCGAGGACCTTTTGTCGTGCTGGGTTTTGATTTTGACATCATACGATCCAAAGGAGCCACTATTACGCCAACTATAACACCCACTGTTCATTTCACATACAATCCACATAGAAATCATATGAGTAGTCACCCACCATTAACATTTATTATAGTAATCTATATACATGAATTTGATCATATATTTCTACTCATGTGATTTACTTTATCATATTAACATTTTATCATTTATTATATATCATTAAATTAGCCTACTTCATATGGCTGTATCTGCTGGCATGTTACCGAATGATAGGATTTGTCGATTTGATTTGTCATCTTTTCTCCATCTAGATCACGTCTGGTTCAGATTTTTGTAAAGCTAGGTCAAGCTTTGTCACCTCTCAGGTCTCTAAGTGGATGTTTGATTTTGTTGTGCAAACTAAAATTTTACAAAAATATTACACGCTTGTTTTTCTTTTTTAATTTTGTTGAATCTTTATATTACCTCTTAATTTGAACCACAATAAAATTAATTAAGTAAATTTAAACAATACGTTTAGTGCATATATTTGATTTAATATTAGGAGACTCTTATATTACCTCTTAATTTGTACCACAATAAAATTAATGGAAATAAATTTAAACAATGCATCTAATGAATATTTTATTTAATATTAGGAGACTTTAGGATGTTAAATCAAAAGTTATGAATTTTAATTTTTCAAAAGAAAAAAGTTGAGAATATATACTCATTTGACTTTTAAACAAATTCGACTTCCAAACCAAATAAACCTTGAGTCTTTCTTTCATTGTTAAACTTTACATTTATATAAAATTTCGAAAATAAATGGCCCTTTAGTTTGATGATTGGTGCTTGCATGATATGTAACCCGTAACTAGAACAAGCTTCCAAAGTATACAAAATTAGGGTTCTCTGTTATCACTTATAAATTGTTCAAATTTATGATTGTCCGTACAGTACTCCCTTTAATAAGTATACCGCAGCTACTATAGCTTCATTTTGTAACAAATTAGGATTTTTTTTTTTAAATATGTGAAAATTATATAATTTTAAACAAGATACAAAAGTTGTGTTGTTTATTTTTGTTTTATATTTTGTGAGAATGAAATTTCTTTCATTGTTTAATGAGAACAAGGATCGTAACAGGTTTGGTAAATTTAGATTTGACTATTTTTGTTTCTAAAAATGTGATGCAAGTTTGGATATAAAAGAAATAGATATGAAATTTTAATTATAATAATTAACAATCCTGTTGTAAGGACCTGTGTTGATTTAATGGGTTATATATTTGAAGAATAAATAGTGAAAGAAATTAAATTTAAGTTTTTACTTAAATTACTAATTGATTTGAGATGTGATAAATTTATTAGTTTGATAATACTGTCTGGTTATATTCAGTTGATGATAGAAGGATAAAAGAGATGAGAATAATTATTATTCTTTTGTTTTGAAGGGTTTTAAATAAGTTTCGAGAAGTTCCCGAATAATTCGTTATTGAAAAGAGGGGTTGTATTTAGTAAACTATTTTTACTAAATACACCTCAGTGCTATATATATAAACCTTTTTTTCTTTAATTCCTTATTTTTCTTCTTCTTCTATTTTTCTTCCAAAAACATTGTGTGTTTTCTCTCCCATCCATTCTCATTTGGTCGCTTGCATGGTCAACTTTTGGTTGTCAGATTTTGGACGTGGTATCTTCCATAGCTCCTATTGTTGAGTGGTCGCTATTATAGATAAGTATGACTATGAATCATTGAACCTTTTTCTCGTTTCTTCTTAATCCTGTCGTTCCCGTTAAAAAGGAAAATTCCTTTGGAAATTATAATTCCTTAAATTCCTGTTGAAATTGAGATTTCTGAGGTTTTGAGAGATCTCTTCAGGTTGATTTTTCCTTTGTTATTTGAGTCAGCTTTTAAAGGGGAAAATAGGCAAAAGAAGCTAAATCTTTGATTTTAGTTAGAGAAATTATGATGTAACGCCTGTGAGGTTAATTGATTTTGAGTAACTAAACTTTTGATTATGATTTGAGTGTTGTGTGGAATTGGGTGTTTTGTATGATTAAGGATTAGAGTATTGTTTTGGAAATGAGTTTTGATTAAAGTGAATAATCTATAATGTGGAATATTTTGAGATATGGATGTTTGGTGGAATTGATGATTTGAAATGTTTATTCTTTGAAATTTATGTTCTGACATTAATTTTGGTGTTAAATGAAATTGTGTTGTGATCCATGTTGAGGTGATGCATGTTAAATGTAATACATGCTTATGAGATGTTATGTTGATGTGATGAGTTGTTGATATTGTGATTTGGATGTTTAAAGCTTGTAATTCATTAATAATGAGCATTAATGAATTGTATTCTAGGCTGTTATGAGGAAGTGACAGAGCCTTTCAAGAGATACATTGAATTAAGGAGGTGGATAGGTGTAAGTGATTCTGGTGCTATGGCCCTGTTTGGGTGATGATGCAATGTTAGGGCATGTGTCGGATGATAATATACTGGTGGTAAGGCCTGTTTTGACTTATGATACACCACAAGATATACTTGGATAACAACATGATGCAATGTTAAAGCCCTGTTTTGAGTGATGATACACGAGACATCAGTTGGTCATTCAATTTATGCTTAGATTTCAACTATTATTAGATGGGTCAGATAGATACCAAATAATAATGTGGGGGAAGTTAGATGAGTTGCTACCTTGGTATCCAAATTCAATGTAGTGACTCTTTCCAGAAAGCATCAACTGAATGTTCTTAGTGCTTATATTCAACTGGAGCATAAGTGTGATTGATTGGTAGTTGGTGTTTTTGTTCAAGTGGAGCATAAGTTTGATTGATTGGTTATTAATGCTTATGTTGAGATATAGCATAAATGTGATTGGTTGGTTATTAGTGTTTATGTTCAGGTGGAGCATAAGTGTGATTGATTAGTTGTTAGTGCTTATGTTCAGGTGGAGTATAAATAGGATTAATTGGTTGTTAGTGCTTATGTTAAGGTGAAACATTAGTACGATTGATTGATTGTTAGTGTTTATGTTCAGGTGGAGCATAAATGTGATTGGTTGGTTGTTAGTGCTTATGTTCAGTGGAGCATAAGTGTGATTGATTTGTTGTGAGTGCTTTGTTGGAACCAAAGGAACTCATTGAAGACATGTGGAGTTTTGGTTTTGCTTTTCTTTCTTTATTTTTCTCTTAAATCAATTTTATGGTACCAAACACGTTTATAGGTGTGATACTTGTATTGTGTATTTTAGATAGGTTTGAGAATGTGTTTGGGATTGTTTTGGATAGATTAAATAGGCTGGGTTGTGCTAGAAAAGCTTCAAAAATGGATTTTTAGGTAAGGTAATCGATTACCTAAAAATAGTAATCGATTACTCTGCGAGAATTTTTTAGAACTGAAATTTATGCTCTCTGTGGTAATCGATTACCTAATTTCAGTAATCAATTACCCCCGAGAACAAGCACTTTGATTCAGTTTTGTGCAGGATATCAGGTAATCAAGTGGGTAATTGATTACCCTACATAAAAACTGATATAAAAGCATTTTGAAAACATATTTAACAACTTTTGAACAGTCCAATCAAGTGCTTGCTTTTCACACACGATTTCTAAGAATTCTCTCCAAGATTCATACCCATTTTTTATGGTTTGAAAGTGCTTCCAATTCAAGATTCAAGGAAGAGACTCCATTGAGTTCTAATATTTCTTTTTGGATATTCTTCACATTAGGTGATATTGTTTTGCACCCTATCTGTGTTTTTGCACTATGTTTACAATCTCTTGAGGTGTTCTTGAGATTGTGGGAAAATTTTGCAGCGGGGTGTTGCAAGTAAGGCGTTATGATTGGCGGGGTGTCATGGTGTAGCAAACTTTTGTGGTGTCTAAGAGGAAGCCTCCTATTGTGTGATTTAAATCTTTCTGGGATTAAATTTTGTATGTGTGGTGTGCATGTATTGAGATTTTAGTAGACCGAACCAGTATAAATCACTGTGCAAATTCTCTCTTCCTTATACTCTTTAAATTCAATCTTTATTGGATTCTTGAAGCACTAACATCTGGGTTTTTGCAACTAAATTTGATTCATTACAATTTCTTGCTGCAGATAAAATTCTTGATACATAATTACTTGACTTTAAATTTGGGTCTTTAACCCATTTTGGGTGGTTTAATTTTTACTCTTTGTACTCTTTTCTTTTGATCTTGAATTACTTTAAATATAATTCTTGTCAAGTTTCTCAGCTACTTTATTTGAAATCACTATTGAAGGAATTAAATTGATTGATACTTTGCTTGAAGGGTTGAATTCTTGAAAACCCATTTTTGTAAAAGAAGGTAAATTTTGAAAATTTCAAGAAGGGGCTATTTTTGAAAAATACTCTGATACTGTTGAATATGAATTTTTGAATAATTTGGTGAATCTATTCAACCCCCTTCTAGATTCCCCCCTGGGACTAACATGCTTATGTTCAGGTGAAGCATAAACTTTGAGATTCATAATTATTATATAATAACAGAATGTCTTTTATCATATACCATTGCATGTGTTTGTTTTGTATAACTATGATTATCGTACTTTGCACAGGAGCAGATAACAATGGTGATGCTGTGAGGCAAGTAAATGAGATGTAACTTCACTTGGATACTTGACATAAAGTATAAGATGTTTTGCATGAAATTTTGTATAATCTTTTAAATCTTTTGTAAATAGCACAATATAGAATAGTATAGACAATATGTTATGCTTTGTAATGAAGTTTGACTAACAAATCACGTATAGAGATGAACTTGGTATATTGTATGTACCTATATGTATGTTGAGGTAATGGTGTATAATTGGTTTAAGTATGATGAAGTTTGGCAGAGGATTATGCAACTGAGTTATGCAGTCTGCATAGGCTTTTTGGGTGGTGAGTCTTGCCTAGCGAGTATTCATCTCATTTTGAAAATTGTTTGGATTTGCGCCTAGTTACATGTCTCGTTGAGCGAAGTTCTTTCATTGGAACAATTCACTTTAGGGTCCTCGCTGAGCGATAGTGGCCATTAGATGAGCTACCCCTATTACTTGCTGAGCAGCCTGTCTCGATTGCAAACTTGTGTAGTGTATGTTATGAGTTATTTTGTTGGAAAATTTATTATACTCAGATTTATATCATATGAAACTAATTTTTTTGTGATTAATAATTCAATTTTCAATAGCTTTGAGTTTTAAATTTACATGAAATGAATTCAATTTAATGAGTGATATTATCATAATTATTAGAAATTTTGGGATGTTACATTAATTGTATCAGAACGGTTCATTCCTATACACGAACTTGTGTGGAATAGGTTTACTATGTCTTTCATTGTGTGAGTATGTTTGATGTGTATTCTGAATGTATGAAAGTATTATTTGATTGGGTTATGTTGTATCCATGGTTATTCTTTCTCTTTTTGCATGAGTACAACATTCTTTGGTGTCTTTGGCTGGTGTGAAAAAGTTGAATATACATGTTATGGTATGTACATTATGATTGATGAATTAAGTTTATAGAAATTATTTTGTGATGATAGTTGTTTCAAAGTCAAATGGTTTTCAAGAAAGTGTTTGTCATATTATTAAATTGTAGTAATGCAAGTTCATTTTCTTAAAATAGGAAATGAGGGAGGTATAAAATCATAAATGATAAAATTAGAATGAATAGATGTAAATTCAAGATTTAGCTTGATCTGTTAGTATTGATGAACATGGACATGATTCTAGGAAATCACTTTCTAATATATTGTTATCGACATGTTTTAGTTTTCCTTAATGCTAGATTAGTAGATTTTGTGTCTGTTCAATCAATGCATTTGGTTTCGAGGAGGAAGCTCGATGTTTGTTTTCCTTTTAAGTTAGAAGTCAAGTTGATGTGGATTATGAGAGATAAGT
Source organism: Psophocarpus tetragonolobus (assembly GCA_037954015.1). Lineage (NCBI taxonomy): Eukaryota > Viridiplantae > Streptophyta > Magnoliopsida > Fabales > Fabaceae > Psophocarpus > Psophocarpus tetragonolobus. Next base: position 25,993,260 of record CM075690.1, read on the forward strand.
TTGATTAGGGTTTTTCCAAATGGTTCTAGAGGAAGTACTAAAATTTCATTGAGAGCTAAAAGTTAAGTTTGTTAGAGATGTGATTCGAAAAGAGAAGCAAGACTATGTAATTCATTATTGTTTGGCAATACTTGAGTCAGTCAAGTTGAAGAAGTTAATTGGAAATTCCCCTAGAATAGTAAATTATGAAATCCAACAAATTGCTAGAAAGAGTAATGATACTACTAGTAAAAGAAGATTGTGGAGTTGTGTGTGGATTAAAAACCACTGGACCAGTTGATAATTAAGGACAAATGTCGTTTTGTTTAGGACTGATCATGTGATGGTAGATGGTATGGAGCTAAGCAGTTTCCTAAAGTCAAACAAGATTGGAATGTCATTATGTTAGAATGAGAAAAAAATAAGATATGGATAAGGCAATTTTTAAGTTCAAAAGGAACATTGAGTAGATGATGATGTTATTTGGAGTAACGGAGGATTCAATTATATCAGGAGAATTTAAGTAAAATGTTTGAAATCTTGAGGGAGAAGTAGTTAGATGTAAAATTGGTTAGTTTATTGTAATTTGTAATTTAAATGGTAGAGAAGATTGGGGTAAAGTTTAAGGGTATAACCAAAATTCTTAAATTCTCCATACTAGATGAACACGTGAGAGTAGAATTGGAGTTAGAAGTTAATATCTTTAACCTGGTGCTAAACTTACGTTTAGATAGCATACTATATCCAAATTGATGAGTGTTAACTACTAAAGTTGAAACAATTCAAGTAGAGTTGAAGTTATGCATTTTAGGTACCTCAAAAGTGACCAACATGAGAAAAAAAACCAACTTTGACACTGCATAACTTTCTATGTAGGAGGATTTTTGAAACAAAACTTTTTCCATAATTTTGTATTACCAAAATATAGTTGCTTACCAAATGCCATAGTCATTGGACTTGCATAATTCATTTTGGACCCCTAGGTTCATTTTGAAGCAAAACTGGTTCATATAGTTAACCGAGAAGGCTAACTTTTGATCCATAAGGAATTTTAATGTGAAATCCGTTTCTACTATCTTGGTTTTTGGTTTAGAAAATTATTTTTGGGGATTTACAATAGTTCTTCTTATGGATTTCAAATTCACCTTTGAAAACCACTGAGTTTCTAAACTGTGCATTTACCTGAAAATTGAAATAAGCATAACTTTCAAACTATTTAAGCTTTTCAAGTGAGATGAAAGTTCACAAATTTTTTTAGCACTCTCTAAATCCGTTTTGGGGTATTTCAAGAGTTTTGAGTACTTTTACAGAAAATTTGGTGGCAAACCAGTTTTCTAGAAAACTTAATCTTTTGCAAACTTGTGAAGGTTATTTTCTAACCGCTTGGTGGAATTGAGACAAACCAAATGCATTAGATCGTATTTTATGCAAACAAAATCAATTTTTGATTTCCAAAGGGGTTTTCATTTTGTATCTAAATTGGTGCAAAAAATTGTTTTATAGAATTCCCTAAAACTTCAAATTTCCAATTACATAATTTTCAAACTATAACTCCCATTTGGATGAAATTAAAATCTATGTTCTTGATTTTTGGTATACTAAATCTTTTTTTGGTCATTGGAATGATTTAATCACAGCCTGGTAGTGTAACTTCCTAAAACTGCCTTTTGAAAAGCTTAATTTGAAAGGGATTCTAAGGTGAAAGTCTTTTTATTGACCTATAACTTACCTTAGTACTGATTCCTAACATGTATGTGATAGAAGAAGTATTACCAATAAGAAGGACATTTTTCATTGGAGTTGAGGATATTAGATACAATGATAAGAGTATGATAGAAGAAAGATAAAAAGTGATGAATTAACTAGAGTGTGAATCAGTGAGCTTGTGGTTTTAGTTCACTTTACACTTATAGCACATTTTGAAGGACGAAAGTTCTTTGTGTTAGGAGTATTGTAAGACCTGATTATTTAATAGATTATATGTTCGAAGAATAAATAGTGAAGGGAATTAAATTTAAGTTTTTACTTAAATTACGAATTGATTTGAGACATGATAGATTTATTAGTTTGTTAATACTATATGGTTGCATTTAACAAATTGTTTTTACTAAATACCCTCTGGTGCTATATATATATATATATATATATATATATATATATATATATAAACCATTTTCTTTAATTCCTTAGTTTTCTTCAAAAAACAATATGCCTTTTCTGTACCACTACTTCTTTTTCAATCGCTTACATGGTCAACTTTTGGTTGTCGGATTTGGACGCAGTCTCTTTCATATCTTCTGATACTGAGTAATCACTATTATAAATAAGTATGATCGTGAATTATTAAAAATTTTTTGTTTGTTCCAATCATGTCGTTCCCGTTAAAAAGGGAAATTTCTTTGGAAATTCTAATTTGTTAGGTTCTTATTGAAATTGGAATTTCTATCTAGTTCTGAAAAATCTCTTTAAGTTGATTATCGCATTTTTGTTTGAGTCAGTTTTTAAAAGGTGAAATAAGTGAGAGAAACTAGAGAGGCAAAGTCACTTATAAAAATAATGTGCTTGGTTTTATTAAGTTGTGACCCTCAATTTTTTCTATAATTATATGTAAGTTTTCTTTTTCATGTGAATTTTTATTTTTTTTAATAAAATTTATTAAATAACATTCGTAATTGTAATTTATCACCATAGAGGTGTAGCTATTTCCATAATGGTGGGAAAAGCATGTTTGAAGACAAAGTACACCATAGGTTCCTTCACAATATTTAAAACAAACCACAAAGTGAGGTGTACCAAAAGTGGAAGTGCATCAAGAATTTACCTACATATTTGTACAATATCCACACAGATGTGGTATACGAATTAGAAAAAGAAAGTGCATAAGATATTTGTTTATAATAGTGAATCGTGCACATAGATGTAGGAAAGATACTAAAAAGGAAAATACATTTAAGAAATGACCACACTATTGTAAAGTTTTGATACATTATTGTAAAATATGTTTTAAAATATAATAAGGATAAAAAATTAATTAACTTTAAAATTATCTTTTTCTCATTGTGAATCAAATAAGAATAGAGCTAGTTTTCTTCTCCTTCCATTGAATCAATTAAACCTGACATGTAATTAAAATTTTTTTCCTCCTCTCTTATTCTAAAGTAATTTTGTTAATGAATCAAACTCTTACTTTTGCTTTAATTTGTTTTTATCTATTGAATTTGTATTAGAAGGAATACACAACATTTTCAACATTTAAATCAATCATGCACTTAGTATTTTTAGAATTTCTTTTATTAGAATATGTTATAAAAATGTGCTCACGTATAATTTTTAAGCCTAAATCCATTTTTCTTCTTAAATGTGCAATTTTTGTCTTTTAAAAAATTTTAATAAACATCTGTTCCTCACATTTAAAAAATTTAACAATTTTAGTATTATGTCAATGTGTTGTCAAATTTTTTAAAATTATTGATTAAATACATAGTGATGACATGATACTAATATATTTATGTGACAATCCAATACATGTATTGATGCGGTAACGATACGACAACACATGGTTGATACCTAGTCAATTAACAATTAATATTAAGTCATAATTAATATTAACATTAACAATTTTGTTACAAAATGTTGATACATTAACGGTGGACTATAATTACTAAATTTTGAAAACATAAAAATCAGCTGTACAATAAATTTTTAGAGAGTCAAAATTCTACATTTGAGAAAATAATAAATTTAATTAGTATAAATTGATATAATGGAAAAAGTTTTAGTTAATGTAAAATTCTTTTATATATTAATTAAACTAAAAAACTATAAGGAACAAAAGTAAATTTAAGTCTAATTAATTTTTAGTTAGATTTTCTTTACATTTTTTTAACTAATGCCTCTGGGATAAACATTATAAATATCTGATGATCCTACTTAACGTAGGTTAACTTAAACTAATTGATTCTATATATATATATATATATATATATATATATATATATATATATATATATATATATATATATATATATATATATATATATATATATATATATATATATATATATAAACTTAAACTAAATGACGCGTCAAACCAAAATCCTAAACTAATTAAGTGCTAGATTGGGGTTTATAAGCTACATTATATTTAGACCGCCATTGTTTCTTCCTAAGTTGCATTCCACATTCCATGATTGCTTGCGTTGCATATTGCAAGTTGCAAATTAAGAGAACAGGCACATTCGATTACCAGATGATCTCGAGGGATGCATGTGGGGTTCTTGATTCCAACCACTAAACACAGTGCCTAGTGAGTAGGCTTAGCTGTAGAATTGTGTATGGTGGGTCTGGACCGTCACACTAAAATTGTGTATATATATATATACCTTCTTAATAACCATATACAGGGACCAATTCGCCTTAGGGTTTAGGGTATCGGGCAACTGTCCCCACCATTATTTTGCTTTTTTTCTACTATAATATATATATATTATTTTATTTTATTTTTTCTGACTATTATATTTATTTGCCCTTACAAAAACACACTTCATCACTTTTTATTTGATAAAATAATTATCCTTAAATTTTGTTAAAACTACTTTAATATCACCTACATTTTGTATCATCTTTATTTATTTCTTCAATTTTCTTCTCTCTTCTTTATTTACTTTAAAAATCATTTATCCGTTCAAATTCTAATTTCAATGATCATGAGTCTGGTGACACATTCTTCATAAATTGACAATTGTAATTTATAAATTTATAAGAAAGGAAAAACATTCAAACTTAATGTAATAGTTGATTTTTTTTTTCAAAGTTTTAGTTTTTAAGTACAAATTTCTATCCAACAAGCAATCAAATGAAGAATATTGGATACCATTTCAACCTCTATTTTAAAATTTTCAACTGTAATATATTATTTATTTTAGTGAAAAAACTCATTATAGATAGTAACATATAGTTTATTAAAAATATGGTCTTACTTTTTTTATGCTTATTATAGAATTATTTAATTTTATTAAACTAAATAATGAAATAAATATTTATTTGTTCCATTAAGTTTGTTACTGTTTTATTATTATATTATTTACTTGATTTGTTGTATTTTATTATTAGATATTTTAATTATTTGTATTAATTTATTTGTTATTATTATTTTTACGTAAAATACTATCATTTTTATTATTTATTTTAGTTTGATGAACAAGAAATTAATAATAACTATATTATATTTTTAATGCTATAAAAATTTGTTGTATTGCCTTAAAAAAAAAAAAATTGGATCCGTCACTCACCATATACATATTTACAATTTTACATCCTCCATCTTCATGCAATTCGACCCCTAGTCTTAAAAGCTATACAGAGAGTAAGTTATGGTGATAATATATCACTATATATCCTGACCGCTTTTTGCTTCTTGATGTCATTATTGTTTTTTTTTTTTTCCCCTGTATCTACGTACTTTAAACTGGTAATCATAATTCAATTATTATACGTGCTTCCCTCGAGGAAAATGTGAACCAAACTAATAGGTCGGTTTTTACTAAACAAATGTGAGCACATGTTCAATTTATGATGGTTCTGATAAAATATACTTATTGGGAGCAGCAAATTAAGGTATCTTGCATATGAATATGTGTTTCTTGCAGTCAACTTTATGATTATAGAATATAATCACAATTTAATGATTAAAATTTTTAAGATTTTATATTTTTAATTATAAAATTTATTATTATGATTAAAATTCTATACCGTCGTGATTAGAACTAAACATTTCGGTTGCGTTGCATATATACTTTTGCTTAAACTTCATAAGCGTATATTAACTGGAAAACTTTGGTCCCATGTGATATATACAAACGACTTTTTTACCACAACTAGGGGTAGAAGAGATTATTGAATCTTTGGCCTTATTTGGGGGATTATTTATGGATCCTATATAAATAAAGTTTTGTGAGCATTTGAAGTTCAAGAAAAGCCGTATATCATGTTCATATCTCATTTGGCATTTGTCTTTTCATTGTCTCTTAAAGTGTCTTTAGTTGATAGATATTTCAACGCAAATTAAGGAAAGTTGAATATATATATATATATGTATGGCAATGATAAATACAATTAATCTCAACTACTTTTAGTCGAAGTATATTAACATCTTATATAAAAATCTTTTAAAAAAATCAATAATATTTTATTTTTAACTAAATTAATTTAAAAATACTTAATAATTTATTATTTGTTATAATCTCCACTCATTATCTCATATATCATCATTGATAAATTTATAAACTTTCTTTTCTCTTTATTTATTTTCTCTCTTCTTTAATTTACAAACACCGTTCACTCAGCACTTAAATTCAATATATTAAAAAATCAAAATAGTCTATGTCTAATATAACTTATATTTTAGATAAATTAGTTTATGTTTAACGGAAATTATAAAATATGCATTGATTTATTTTTAACATAAACTATAAATATACATTATTTACGTTTAACATGTATTATATTTAATATAAATATATTTTATATAATTATACCTTCTATTATTATAATTTTATCAAAGATAAATTAAAATTATTATTAAAAACTATATTTAATAAAAATATAATTTATAATAAATTTTTGTACGAAACATTAAATTTTTTTGTTAGCAACTGTATATTTAAATAAGTATACTAATACAAATATTTTGAAACATTATTAAATGTAGAAAATAATTTATATTTTAATAAAATTTATTTTACTTTCTTTTAGTGTCCATATTAAATATTATATTTTAATATTATTAATTAATGATGATGATAAACTAAACAAGAGAAGTTCACCCAAAAAAAACTAAACAAGAGAATAATTATTGGACATGACATGATTGAGTTTAAATGATGATAATAAATAAGAGGAGATAAAATAAACGGAAGAGAAAAAAAATTAAATTACTTAAATATTTTAAAATTAAATTTAGATGAATAATGAAGGTGATTGATTTTTTGTCTAAAATTTTTTGTTTAAAATTAAATTTATGTGAGCAAGTAAGATGGTTCATGAGTATAAAGAATAAGTATGTTACAATTACTCTCCACAAAATTATATTATGTAAGTATGTACAGTAAGCCACGGTATACTTGACTTCAAAATGCAAAAGTGGTTGTTGTACAAAACTTAAAGGCACCCAATTGAATTAATACACCAAGATGGAAACAACATTTCCGGTTTTAGTTGTCCTCTGTATAGTACCCATTGTAAGAGAAGAATTATGCTTAATTTTTACTTTACATAATGGTATAGATAATGCATAATTTTTTTTAGAGATGAGTATAGAATGATTTAAAACCTATTTATTTTTATTTGACTGGATAATTTCATCAAGTTATTTTAAATAAATAATATCATTATAAATTCAACAGTATAATGTTATCAAAAAGGCTTTTTATTATATAAAAGATTTATTAACACACAATTGTGTAGTAAAACTTATAATTTTAAGTCGTATCGGACACAAAACTAAATTGAGGTAACTAAAAACATAACTCAAATTTATCTTTAAATATCCACATAAAAATTAATTTTAAAATATATCGAATCTAATTTCAAAATTCAAGCCCAACTTTACGGGCTTTGAGCCGAAGCGGTTATCGGACCATTACTAATTTTGTGAATTTCCTTTGTCTTTTTACATTTGTCTCTTTGTTTCTCATTTTCTTTTAGCCTTGGTGCTGGATCAACTAGCTATTACTTTCTACACCCTTCAAATTACTTCCTACTCCCTTCATCTATAAAAATTCAAAAACTATCCTTACATTTTTTGCTAAAGCATATTATTATCAAATTAAATCACTTCAATCTTATTTGATATTAATCCTTAAAATAAAATAATTATTTAGTTATATTATCTATTGAAAATAAAATGTTCAATTTCTTTATTAATACTTTAATTTTATAAATAAAAATTTAAATTAAATTTTACTTGAATTTTTAAAAAATTTAAATGTGACTTTGCTTAGTGGTGAATTTTTGAAGATATTAAAGGTTATATGTAATTTAAATATCACTCTTCACAATTTATCATTTAAAATATTTATGAATAAAGTTAATAGATTTATGATATACCAAATATTTGAGATTGAACGATTTTATAAAAATTTTTATATAGAATTCAAATTATTTCAATGTCTTCTTACATTTTAGTAATAAAATTATTTTCATATATTTTCTTGTTTTCAAATTTTCTTTTAAGATGCGCATTAATATCAATGGGCCTCAATTGCGTGTCTTAGTGTAGCGTAGTAGGATGCACAGAAAAGGCTACAGCGTTCATACACAATTCTCTTGTGACATGCAATGCATCGATCTAATTACGTGGGACCTTCTAAAATAATAAATAAAAATGATAAAACAACTAAAATTACCTAGACTGTGGGAAAAATAAAGATAGCAGAAAAATTTTTGCGTGTTCCATAAACCTTTTATTTTATTTTGTATTTCAAAATCAATCATAAAATTTAAGCACCTTTTTTTTGGAGGGGGAATCAAATATTCTGTTTATTGTTTATTCTTAGTTTCTCACCCTCTTCAACTTAGATAGTTAATTGCATCATTAATTACATTATATAGGATAAATTTATTGATAAAAAATTATAATTAATTATTAATATAAAACTCTTTTCCACTGTATAAGTGTAAAAGGTCTGATATTACATGTGAATTCTTGTTTAAACTTTTAAAAAAAAGAATGATTATTCCATTTATCAATCTTTTAAAAAAAATAATTAACTTATTAACATAAAAAATTATATTATTCTCTATTAATATAAATAATTATTATAAATAATTATTATAAAAATAGTTTTGTTACTGCAAAATAATTTTGAATTAAATGAGTTTATTAATTAAAAAATGATTTATTAATTGTTGTAATAATGATTTGACATTTGAAAATAAATAAAAGTAATATAAAAAAGAAAGAAAAAATTTAATTAATATATAGTAACAGCTAATCATAAGTTTTGATGTAGGGTAAGATGGTTAGGTTTGGTTGTTATTTACTAATACTTTATAAGTAAAAGTAAAAGTAAAAGTAAAAGTAAAAGTAAAATTGTTGACCAGGATGTGAAGAAAAACATAGGAGCGCGTAGGTGAGAAACAGAGACTAGACTAGTGACTACATTTCGTATGGTCTCTCTGGCCAGAAAGAAAAGAGGCTGAGACACAAGAACTGCAAATCGTGTATATCTCTCACCGTTTCTTCCACTCGTAAGTGGTAACTTCCCAGATCCTCTTCAATCGTCTTTTCTCTTCGGTGATTGTTACAACTCACAACTCAGCGACCTTATTTGATGGAACAGGTTTGTAAAACGGCCTGCGTTTTGAAGCTTCAGTTTCAGTTTCAGTTTCACTGCTTCTTGCTAATATCCCTCGATTCTTTCCATATACTCTGTGTGTTTTGAATTTTTGCAGTACGAGAAGGTTGAGAAGATAGGTGAAGGAACCTACGGCGTCGTTTACAAGGGTCGTGACCGCGTCACCAACGAGACCATCGCATTGAAGAAGGTTCGACTGGAGCAGGAGGATGAGGGGGTTCCCAGCACCGCCATTCGTGAGATTTCTCTCTTGAAAGAAATGCAGCATCGGAACATTGTTAGGTATGTATCTGCCAAGTCTTTCTCAATAATCTGTTGCTTTTCAATTGTGCAATTCATGTGCCGTGCAATAATATTGTACGGCCGTAGACGTAGCCATTAGGAAAATAGGAAGATTTATGTTCGGTGTCAGCCTTAGTGTCTCAACCTGCTGTTCATGTTCGGGTAGATGATGTTACTGATAATTTACGCCTTTATTAAATTGAACAATTTATGTATTTTCTTGGCCTCTCCAATGTTGCATATAGACAATTACCATCATCGTGTTATCCATATTCTTTGCAGTTTTACCCCTCTTGTGATACAACCTGTTTTTAATACTGAATTTCTGTTCAATTAATGTTCCTGTTTGGTCAACTGGTAAGACTGTCTGATATATTGTCTGACAAAGTCTACAGCTATGAATAGTTTCATGTATGTGACATTGAACACATCAATAATGTTTGAACATTTTCATTTCTGAGTCCGGCTGTTTCTGTGAAAAATACTTAATGTCTCTATTGGTTTCCAGTGTCCCAGCATAATACCCTCAAGCGACATAATTCTGTTTGCACTGTTTTATGAGATTTACTAAAGGCATGTTTGTGGGTGTTATGCATGCCATCAAAATTAGGATTGAATGGCCCAAGAAAACCTGTCATGTTGCTTTGTTTTGTTCATATATTGTTGTCCCAATGTTATTTGTCCCTTTAGTCATTTCCTTATTATCATTGTTGTATGTGTGAATGACTTGACAGGTTGCAGGATGTAGTACATGATGAGAAGAGTTTGTATCTGGTTTTCGAGTACCTTGACTTAGATCTAAAGAAGCACATGGATTCGTCTCCAGAATTTGCAAAAGATCCACGCCAAGTAAAAGTGTGTGACTTGTCTTTTTTTCTTTTTTTTAATTGTTAAATTAATGTTAGATGTTGGTTATTAGTTGTTAGTTGAGGTATATTATGTTTCATTTATTATTGTATGTCGGAGGTTGGTGGTAGTTGTATTCACCTCTCTGAATTTCTAGATTGTATTGTATCTCTATTTAATAAGAGATTTTAAGCTGAGTAAATCTATCTCAAGCTTTTCTATATTCAAGTTGGTATCAGAGCAAGTTCGATTCTGCTCTTTATTGTCTAGAGTCGCACAGTAGGCTGTCCGCCACTGTCGCAGCCGTTCGCCGTCGTCCGCTGCCGTCCGCCGCCGTCTCCGGCGATTTTTTCTCCGGCGAGCACAGATCTAGGTGCGCCTCGACGTGCGTGTTCTACCCCTGTAAATCGCTCCTCCATACGCCGCTCCACGCGCCGCCTCAGTCACGCCCAACAGAAAGCGCGTGAGCTCCATGCGCTGGCGAAACGGTCTCCGTTTGCCGTCGTTCTGGTGCCGTCTGACTCGCCGAAGCCTCCTGAAGCCATTGCTGACCTGCGTGGTTCACTTTGAGCAAGATTTAGTAGATTTAAATCAAATCTTTCTCTCGGTCTTTGTTTTTTCCTCTTTTTCAGATCTGAAAAAAAAAAAAAAATGTCTTCTTCTACAGCAGTCAACTCTGGTCCCATTTTTCCTATTTCTGGATCTGCCGTCATCACGACTGAAAAGCTCAAGGACACCATGAGCATCTAGAAAAGGTAGATATCGAGGGATCAGCTGAACAACAAGCTCAGTGGAAGAGACTTGACTTTCAGCTTTGTGCTCTTCTATGGCAGTCAGTGGAGCCTAAGATATTGAGGAACCTCAGAGCTTTCAAAACCTGTTACTCGTTTTGGAAGAAAGCTCAAGATATCTACTCTAATGATATCCAACGCTTGTTTGATTGTGTTCAAAAGCTAGCCTCTTTAAAACAAAATGATTCAGATATGGTATCATATGTTTCCGAAGCTCAAGTCGCTGCAGAAGAATTGAAGTTTTTCTTAGAAGCTGATTCTATAGAAGAAATAAGGAAACAACTTGATAACCTCTATATGGTTATGATTCTTCGTGGTATGAACCCAACATTTAACCACATTCGTGATCAAGTTCTGACTGGTCAAGATATTCCTTCTATGGAGAGCTTAACTGCTCGTCTCCTCCGTGTTCCTACCTTGAGCAATGAGGTTATCTCTCTTGAAAGTAATACGGAGTCCTCTGTTATGATATCTTCAAGAGGAAGAGGAGGACGTGGAAACAGAGGTCGTGGTGGACGAGGTAATCGTCCACAATGCACTCATTGCAAAAGGATGGGTCATACTTATGAGACATGTTACTCTCTGCATGGTTTTCTAGACAAGTCTGCTCATGTATCAAGGTCTAAGAAGCCGGAAGAGAGGAAACTGTCTGAAGAAGAATATCAAGGATACCAAGAGTATATGAGGATGAAATCTAACAGTCTTGCTGGACCTTCTTCTGGACCTAATGTATCAAGAGGCCTGCATTTCTCACTCTGTGGGAGGTCAAAACCCATGGATTGTTGACTCTGGTGCTTCAGACCATATCTCTGGTAATAACTCCTTGTTTTCATCTCTATTACCTCCCAAATTTCCACATCTTGTCACATTAGCCAATGGGTCAAAGGTTTCAGCTCAAGGAGTGGGTTCAATTTCTATTTCTCCCTCCTTAAATTTATCTTCTGTTTTATACATTTCTTCTTGTCCTAATTTACTTTCCTTGAGTCAATTAACTAAGTCCTTAAATTGTTCAGTTACATTTAACTCTGACTCCTTTGTCATTCATGACCGTGGTACGGGCAGACAGATTGGCGCCGGACATGAATCACGAGGCCTCTATTACCTGGAATCTAGCTCTTCAGTGTCCTGTCTTGCATCCGTCTCTCCTAAATTATTGCATGATCGGTTTGGACATCTTAGTCTTGCCAAATTAAAGATAATGGCTCCTAGTACTCAGAAAATCCAAACTTTAGACTGTGAAGCTTGTCAATTAGGCAAGCATGTTAGGTCTTCTTTTTCAAGTAAAGATAAATCAAGAAGTAATTCAGCCTTCTCCACTGTTCATTTAGATATTTGGGGTCCTAGTCGAATTACTTCTTTTGGATTTAAATATTTTGTCATCTTTATTGATGAATATTCTCGGTGCACGTGGCTTTATTTAATGAAAGAAAGGTCTGAACTTCTATCCATATTTGTGTCCTTCTTTCATGAAATAAAAAATCAGTTTGGAAAATCAATCAAATGTTTCAGAAGTGATAATGCAAAAGAATATTTTTCTTCTGAACTCTCGTCATTTTTGTCCTCTCAAGGTATATTACATCAGTCCACTTGTCCCCACACTCCTCAACAGAATGGGATAGCCGAAAGAAAGAATCGCCACCTTGTTGAAACCGCTCGCTCTTTAATGATTAATGCAAAAGTTCCATTACATCATTGGGGAGATGCGATTCTTTCTGCCTGCTATCTTATCAATAGGATGCCCTCTTCCTCTCTTGATAATCAAATTCCTCATTCCATCCTATTTCCAGCTGAACCTCTATATCATATTTCACCTTGTGTATTTGGTTGTCCTTGTTTTGTTCATGATGTCTCCAGGCCTCGATAAATTGTCAGCTAAGTCGATCAAGTGTGTTTTCCTGAGATACTCCCGCTTTCAAAAAGGATACAAATGTTATTCTCCTCATAACAAGAAGTATTACATGTCTGCAAATGTTACGTTCTTTGAAGATTCTCCCTTCTACTCATCTTCCACACCTGACTCCATTTCCATCCAAGAGGCCTTGCCCTCTCTCTCTTCGAGTCCAGAGATTGTCATTTCTCCAGACATGTCTCATCAACCTGACCACTCTAATATTAGTCCAATGCCTATCTTATCTGAAATTGATCATTCTCCCTCGACTCCTCCTCATGGCATGACACCTGAAGCTAACTCCAGTATTCCTGATAACTCTCGTGGCTCATGTCCATCTCCGTCTGCTTCTTGTACAACGGCTCCTAATTCTCCTCCCATGGTCGATAACAACTTATGTTGGCCTGTTGCCCTTCGAAGAGGTATTCGCTCTTCTCGAAACCCTCATCCTATTTACAATTTTTTGAGTTATTATCGCCTGTCTCCATCTTATTGTTCCTTTATAAATTCCTTATCATCCATCACTATTCCCAAAAATGTTTGTGAAGCACTTGATCACCCTGGATGGCGACAAGCCATGATTGATGAAATGCAGGCTCTTGATCACAATGGAACATGGGAATTGGTTCATCTTCCTCCTGGGAAGAAAGCTGTTGGTTGTAGATGGATCTATGCTATTAAAGTTGGTCCAAATGGTGAAATTGAACGCCTTAAAGCTCGTTTGGTAGTCAAAGGTTACACTCAGGTATATGGACTTGATTATGGAGACACTTTCTCCCCAGTGGCCAAGATCACTACTATTCGTCTTCTTCTTGCCATGGCAGCTATTCACCATTGGCCCCTGTATCAGATGGACGTTAAAAATGCATTCCTACATGGTGAGTTAGATGAGGAAATTTACATGGAGCAACCTCCAGGCTTTGTTGCTCAGGAGGAGTCTGGTCTAGTATGTAAACTCAGGCGATCTCTCTATGGTCTTAAGCAGTCGCCAAGGGCTTGGTTTGGAAAGTTCAGCAATGTTGTCCAAGGTTTCGGAATGAAAAGGAGTGAAGCATATCACTCTATCTTCTACTAACACAAATCTGTTGGCAAATGTGTTTATTTAGTTGTTTATGTCGATGACATTGTCATTACAGGAAATGATGAAGTCATAATATCTCAACTAAAGCAACACTTATGCAATCACTTTCAAACAAAAGATCTTGGTCATCTGAAATATTTTCTGGGAATAGAAGTAGCTCAATCCAAAGAAGGCATTGTAGTTTCCCAGAGGAAGTATGCCTTGGATCTTCTGAAGGAAACAAAAATGTCTGATTGTAAGCCGGTCAATAGTCCTATGGACCCATACAAGAAATTAGTAGCTGATATGGGAGACTTATACTCAGATCCAGAAAGGTATAGAAGGCTGGTTGGAAAGCTCATATATCTCACTATTACAAGGCCAGATATTTCCTTTGCAGTTGGAGTTGTAAGTCGATTCATGAATTCACCATGTGTTGATCATTGGAATGGAGTAATGCGTATTCTCAGGTACATAAAAAAGGCTCCAGGCCAGGGTCTGTTGTTCGAAGATAAAGGAAATAGCCAAATTGTTGGATACTGTGATGCTGATTGGGCTGAATCCGATACAGATAGACGCTCTACTACTGGGTATTGTGTGTACCTTGGTGGTAATCTTATCTCATGGAAGAGTAAGAAACAGAAGACTGTTGCTCGATTTAGTGCAGAAGCTGAATATAGATCTATGGCTCTTGCAGCTTGTGAGTTGGTGTGGGTTAAACAACTCATACAAAAATTAAAGTTCTGTGAAATTTCTCCAATACAACTTTATTGTGATAATCAGGCAGCTATCCACATTGCTTCCAATCCGGTATTTCATGAAAGGACTAAACACATTGAAATTGATTATCACTTTGTAAGGGAAAAAGTGTTGTCCAAGGAAATTAGGATCGAATTTGTTGGTACCAATGACCAGCTTGCAGACCTATTAACCAAACCTTTAAAGGGTCCTCGGATTGAATACTTGATTTCCAAGCTTGGAACATATGATTTATATGCTCCAGCTTGAGGGGAAGTGTTAAATTAATGTTAGATGTTGGTTATTAGTTGTTACTTGAGGTATATTAGGTTTCATTTATTATTGTATGTCAGAGGTTGGTGGTAGTTGTATTCACCACTCTGAATTTCTAGATTGTATTGTATCTCTATTTAATAAGAGATTCTAAGCTGAGTAAATCTATCTCAAGCTTTTCTATATTCAAGTTTAATATGTAGATATTTTAGCTTTTGGTAACTGAAGTTAGCATTATTTGAGAAAGCAAGAAATACAACTTAGCCATAAAACGCCTGGTTCTCTTATCCTTTTTCTTATCTTGTCATAAATTAAATAATGCAAATATGAGACTCAATAATGATTAAATAACCTTGTGGTTTCAACATAACTATAGCTTGTCAAAATGCAGGTCTATTATGCATGTCTCATGATTTTTGTGATCAATTACCAGTTACATGGATAGTAGTTGATTGTTCTGACTTTGTCCATAAGAGTTTCCTATGTCTGAAGACAACTGATGCTTAGAATTAGTCTGGCCTTTAACATTTCGATTTGGGCTGTTAAGTGCTTATTGAAACTAACGGAACTAAAGTAGAATTCTCTATTCTTAAGGGGAAAAAACTATATCTATAAGTTAATTATTCTTATTTATTTTCAGGTCAGTATTGTGTTTAAATATTATATAAAATAGTTTATCAGAAAAAAAAATTATTTCATTTGTTCAAGTCATTAGAGTACAACAATAAAGATGTTGTACTGACATGCAGATATTTTATTTCATTACATTTTTGGCTCCTTTTCTCATTACCTGCCTCTTCAATATTGAAGTATCTGAGCATGAGCAGATTTGTAACTTTGTATTACTTTCTTTGGTTCTTGTTAACTTCCTGTCTCATTGTTTGTATTTTTTATCATTACTAAGCATTCCTCCTTATCATGCATTGTTAATTGAATATATTTTATTTTTATTTTGGTTTCAAAAGAAAGCTAATTTGAATCTTTACGTGATGCTTTCTGCAGATGTTCCTTTACCAAATTCTCTGTGGCATTGCTTACTGTCACTCACATAGAGTTCTTCATCGAGACTTAAAGCCACAAAATTTGTTGATAGATCGCAGCACTAATGCACTAAAGCTTGCAGATTTTGGATTGGCTAGGGCATTTGGAATTCCTGTTAGGACATTCACACATGAGGTTTGTGTTCTGCCTTTTACTGTGTTCGGACCTTGTAGATAGTTAAACTTTATAATTAATGGGCCTATGTGCTAGAGAAGAAATGAATCATGCAGCATTTTAAGGCTGAATATTTTGGAACTCCAAACTTTAGACACTGCCTTATAAACGCTAAAATAACGGAAAACATCTTGAAGACAGGATTGATAGTTTGTTATTCCTTCTCCTGATTTAAAATTCATTATTATGTGTTTGTAGCTGACGTTCTTCTTGTTCTCAATATATCTTTCTTATTAAATTGGGGAGAAGATGATAGAAAATCATATAAGGGGGTTTTGCCATGCAAGAAGACTATAGAGGCTTGAGTGTTGCTTTGTTAATATTTTTTTACTAATTCTAATTTTTTACCAGACATAACTGTGATAGTTATCTGAGTTGTAAGAAGTAAATTTTATTCAAAATTTTGCAAATTAACACAATGAAATTTCCTTGTTGGAAACTCTGAAAGATTTTTAACTGGCATTCAAACTGATACCTTTCCATAAATATGAAAATTTAAATTCATTAATCATTTGAGTTGGTATGTGGTGGTATGAGTTTCACAAGTAAATTTTGGTAACAAGAATTGTAGGTCCATTGTTCTTCTTGCTATCTCTCTCTCTCTCTCTCTCTTGTTCTCTCTCTCTTATATATATATATATATATATATATATATATATATATATCAGCCACACCACATTGTATAGTCCTTTTTTTTTTCTTTTGCAAATTGGAAATAGTTAAAATTTTATTAAATCGATAGATGTATGGGAGTAGATTCTTTTTAAAATTGTAAATCCTCTGAAAAAGTATAATACTAGATGAAAATTATAAATTTAAAACATCTAATTATATTTTTATGAGGTATAGATTTGGCAATTGCTTGTAGGTGGTAACACTGTGGTACAGAGCTCCGGAAATTTTGCTTGGATCCCGTCATTATTCTACCCCAGTTGATATTTGGTCAGTTGGATGCATATTTGCAGAGATGGTAAATCAACGACCTCTTTTCCCTGGGGACTCTGAGATTGGTGAATTGTTTAAAATATTCAGGTGAATAGCCTTTTTTTCCATAATTTCTATTGTACTTCAGGAATCATATTAAATTCTGTTGACCGAAAATTTGATGAAGAATGCATATCTAAATTCCTCTAACAGTCTCTAGACTTAAACTTAAATATGTCCTGGCATTTTCTGTTTAACGTGGATCTTAGTGATTGGGAGGTTGCAAGTACCTTTTGCTGTTTTTAATATGTTTTTTGACTTATAAGTTTTGATAGGGATTCTGCTGGAAGAAACTGACTCTAAATGTAATTCTCCGGTGGACTGATGCAAATAATATGCATGTGGTATGAACTATAAAGTCTCTGATGCTTGTTACATTAACTTGTGTCAGAGCCTTGACACTAATTGGATTCTGTTGGTAATTATCTGGATAAACTGATAGAGTTGAATTTTGTTCAATACTTTATACTCCAGTTTGGGGATTTGGGTTTAAAAATGCCAGAAATTGCTTTGAGAGATTTGCCATATACTTAATGTTCGGTCTTTTGGATCAGCCTAGAATTTACTCGAGTATTTTGTGGCAAAGTGTGTCGTTTAAATAGATTCTCTTTCATGACTTGCATTGGTTGTGTTAGATTGATCATCAACTTTATATTTGTGTTTGTTTTTGTATGCTCTAATTGATATATTTAGCGAGGGCAGTGTTGTCAACAGCAAATTGCGAAAAGCTGAAAATACACTATATGAAATATTGAGGGGTAAGAGGATTTGTAATGTAACAGAGAGAAGAAATTGATGATGCTCTGAAAGTATGGAAAAGGTATGTGTGGTATGAGAAAAAAAGGCCTATATTGGGTTTAGTTTAAAACTCTAAAGGCTCAAGTGAATAAACACCAAAATAGAACACATAAGAGGCCAAGTGAGAAAAGATAAAGTGTTTTAAAATGGTCACCTAAAATGTTGCATCTGTATTGTAATCAAAATCGAGATTCTACTTCGACTTGGGTTTATTGGATTAACCTAATCCAATGAACACGCCTGATTTAGGGAACTGTAGGTTTCAACTTTGAAAGTTGATTATGAATACTATCGGAGCCTTCATCCAGGTTTCAGTTATAGATAATTTGTAAGATGCTTCACAGCTTGATTGGGTCTCTTGCAGGTGTTTGAAGGATAAATTGAGCACAAGCCTCAAGCACCCATGTCTGTCAAGGAAATAAATAATTAGAATATTTCCTTTTTATATATACTTGATTGGGAGGGTGACTGGGTGAGCCTTAGCACGACGGTATGGTAGCTGCCTTGTGACCCAGAGGTCAGGTGTCCTAATCCTGTAATGGAAATAGCCTTCTCCACTTGTAAGGATAAGGTCACATACATCTACCCTCCTCAGACCCCACTATGAGAGCCTTGTATGTTGGGTCACCTTTTATATATACTTCTTAATATTGATAGGATATTTAGCATATTGATATAATTAGAGCTTCAGTTAATCTATTTGGCTGTTCTACACTTTTCTCCATCTGGATTTTGGTTTTTCCTTGTGTCTGGCCTGGACCACTTCACAGTTTTGGTTGGACCATCTGGATTCTACTACTAATGCTTGAGGGTGAAGCCCTAATATGCTAATTTGTAGGTAATTACCGATATTATCAGCCATAGGTGTAAAATGTTTGCAACTGGTAAATCCCCTTCTTTAATCAAAGTTTCCTTTAAGTATCATTGCAGGATTTCTAGCCAACCCATTAATTCATGGCTTTAAACTTTATAGTACAGACACTATTATATTATGGGTATTGCTATCCATATAATGCAAAAAATACATTCTTTTGCTTCCAAACAGGCATGTAACAAATAAATAACAAAGCTACATAATGTATGCATATTTTTTGACACATGGTTCCTTCTATGAAGAATCTTGGGTACACCAAATGAAGATACGTGGCCTGGAGTCACATCATTGCCAGATTTTAAATCAGCCTTCCCCAAGTGGCAGCCAAAGGTAATTAAAATGGATTGTCTTTTTCTGATTTTATCATCACTATGCAAATTTGGATTTAACCTTATTTTGTACTTTGCAGGACCTGAAAACTGTGGTTCCAAATCTTGAGCCAGCTGGTCTTGATCTTCTTTCTGTAAGTGGACATCATATATATATATATATATATATATATATATATATATATATATATATGATATTTTTAAATAATAAAGTAAAATGTTCCTCATTTTCTCTATTATGGTATTAAAATGTAACCAAAAGTTATATATTTCAATTTTCATCATTAGTAAGGAGAAAGTACTTTTTTACTGTTGAGAAACGGGACAAAATAAAATAAAATGCATTTTGAAGCAGTAACGGGAAGCATGAGTATAAGATGATTATCTTTCTCACCAGGTTCTTGATGAGCACAATAAGATAAAGCACTCACCTCTATTGTTTAAATTGTCTCTTGTTGGACATGACACCATACTCTCCAAACACTTCTAATTAGGTGTTTAATTAAAGTTTTTTTTTTACTTGGATAATTAAACCAATATTATAACACAACTCAAATATTAAAATTAATATCTCAACATAGATGGGCACACATTGATATTTTAAAAAAAAATGTCTCACCTGATTTTAGCTTTGCTATCAGAAAATTGGTTTAAATAGATAAGTATACCACTATAGAATTTGTTATTTTGCTCATTTTATCTTATTAAAGTCTTATTATTTATATGTATGAAAGTGGTATCCTTATATTGTATATTTTAGATGTTAGGTATGTGTGTCCAGTGCCCGAGTCAGAGTTTGTGCTTTATAGGCACAACCTATATTTGGCACAATAATGTTTGATTGTAGCCGAGGAACCTTTTATCTTTTTGGTAAAAAATGGGCTAAGGCCCAAACTACAAGGAGATTGAACTCCCATATTATCTGCTACGCGCAACTGTCTCAAAAAGGAGGGGGCTTGCTCGAACATCGACAGCCCTGTAGCTTCCCAAATTGTTATTTAAGTTTTTTTTTTTTTTTTTAATTTACAATAAACAATTTAAGTTGTGATATAATGTTATTCTTAATTTTTTTTACAATTACTGAAATTCAGTTTAGAGATAGATATAAAAGAGGGTAGATTGAGAGGAATAGATAGTTAAGAAAGTCAAATATATAAATAAAGATAAAAATGGATGATAGTTTGAGATGGTTAGGAAAACAAATTGCCTAGTTGTAGGATAGTGTATGAAATGCACATTGAATGTTAAAACCGCCAAATAGAATGGGGCGAATGAAAGGACTGCTTTGAGTGCTTTCTGATTTGTTTGTCAGTTTATTAGAGTAAATATGCAAAGTTTTATGTCCTTCCTTACAATTATTTATTTATTTTCATTGATATTTTCACGTGTTTACTTTAGTGCAATTATGTTGTATTCCAGAGCATGCTTTTCTTGGATCCCACCAAAAGAATCACTGCCAGGAGCGCTCTTGAGCATGAATACTTCAGAGACATTAAATTTGTACCCTGATTTCTTACCTTCAAGGCTGACGTGTCTATATTAATGTTTAGCATTTATGCGGTTTGACTCAGACATGTGTGCTATCCTTGCTATTTTCTTCTATGCTTTGGGACTGAATCATATTTCATTTATTTGTTCCCACATATTTACTACAGATTCAGTGAGTGCGACCTCATTACACAATTACCCCTTTCATGTTTTTTTTCTCGATGCAATATTTTCAGTTTGTTGATATGCTACATAACTAGTGCTGAGTGTTGCTTTTAAAACAAATAGGTGCTTCCGTTGGTATGGAGCATTTAAAATTGACCTTTCTCGACTGTAGTTTGCTTTTATCTGCCACTTCAATGGGTAACATACAATGCATCAATGATAAAATTATCCAATCATTTATACGGACGCTATGATATCAAGATCAAGATAATACACTTTTAAGAAGCTCCCATTTACCAAGTTCCAGCATGTAGGAAAGGAGGTGTTTTCGGCTTACTACAGGGTGGAAGTAAGTTAGGTGATTTGCTAGGAGTGTACGGTGTAATGCCACAAATTTCTTTTACCCATAATCAAGAGTATTTTTAAAGTCTTTATAATTAAGAGTATTTTTAAAGTCTTTATAATTATGACAGAAATTTTTAAAATTAATTATTACGTAAAGAATCATAGTCTTCTCATAAACATTGCGAGTTAAATGTAGTTATCATAAGATCTTGTTATATGATGTTTAAAATATAAAATACATTAATTGTTATTACTATCTTACATGATCTTAAGTCAGAACAGAGATCTTCTTATAAATCTAATATTACTTAAACATCAAAGAGTAATTGGTTTCTTAAATGCATATATTCAAAGTAACTCTTTTGAATCCTTCAATGTATCTTAATCAGGTTCGTCTTTTATTAGTACCCTAAACGTATATGAAAAAAACTCATGAAAAAAAAACATACAAGGGGAGTGAATTTTTTATAAATAATTAATGATAATCTTAATAAATTTACAAACATTGCGGCCTACTTATGACTCAATCTAACATGACTTAATATATTAACCCAACTGTACTCATTTCGACAATTGAACCCAATTCCACATTCTAGTTCTCGACTAGTCACAACATTATAACCTCTGGTCAGTCACAATATTCTGGTCCTCAACTAGTTACAACATTCTGACCCTTTATATTTTGGTCCTCGGCCAGTTACAACATTCTGACACTTTACCCGTCAAAATATTTTGGTCCCTGACCAGTCACAAAATTCTGATCCTCGACTAGTCATAAAACACAATTGGGCATTCTTTTAGCTCAAGAAGGATATAACTTACAATTTTGAGATGTTGAGCATTTAAAATCTATGAATATTCTATCTCAAGTGTCAACATGGACTACCCTAAATATTCACTCACCTAGTGGACATCTTCAACCCAAGTGTCAACATGGACTACCTTGAATATTCACCCATTTAATGAACATCCTCGGCCCAAATACCTGAATACTCATCTAATTAAAACTGTCTTAGAATCCAACCTAGTTATTGTCTTTTATCTCGCAATGTATTAAGTTATGGCTTCCCAAAACATGATGTTCATGCACTTTCATGGTATTCTTATAAGTTAATCTATGACTCTGCTACGTTCACCTCTCACAACATCTTAATACAATACTTATATTTCAATCATCATTTATGGGATCAGTCATGAATCATTCTCAAAGAATTAAAAGTTTACAACAGATATATAAATCAATTTCCCAGCACAAAATTCTATTTGATCAATAATAACCATAATATTAAGATATTTTTAATACCAAAAGATTTTTTTTATGTGGAAGATCAAGTTAAACTGCAACCACATAACATACTTAAATTATCTTTTTTGTTTTCTTACGGAATATTGTATGAGATTTTCTCATCCAAATTTTTCACAAAATCCTTTGAATAAGCATATCTCACCATGAATGTTCAACTTATAACTAGTAATATTTTGTATATAATGTATACATATAAAATTATAAGATAGTTATCAATAATTCCAAGAGTAGTGATTTTTATTAATTAGAGTTGTAGAAACCAAAATACTTTACTTTGTGGTGGAATAAGATTCAAAGCAAAACTTGAGATAGATGATGTACACAAACCTAAAATAATATGATGAAATAATTTTATAGAATTACCAAAGTAATAGCTTAAATAAGAAGAATTTAAACTGTAATATCTAGAATAAATAAACAAAGCACCGCAAGTAATATTTAGAAAATAATAAATAAGACGTCAAAAGTAATATTTGGAAATAATGAATAAAGGAAAAAAAATAATATGTAAAAATAATAAATAAAGGACCAAAAGTAATATCTAGAAATAGTAACTAAAAAACCATATGTATTATCTGGAAATAATAAACATATGACTAAAATAATATCTAGAGGAAATAAATAAAGGGTCAGCAATGATATCTTAGAGAAAATAAATAAAGGACCAGAAATGATATCTAGAGAGAATAACCAAGGGACCAAAAGAAATATCTAGAGGATAATAATGATAAATCAAGAGACTAGAAGCAATCATATATAAGTTTATTAAGCTTAAGTCCACAAAAGTTTATAAATCTCACTTCCACCTTACTTTAGTAAGAGTTTGATGAAAAGTGGTGTAGAACCTTTGAAGACTTAATTCCCTGCTGAAGAGCTTTCTCCTTCTCCCCTCTGATGATCTTTCTCTCCTTTTTTCTTCCAATTCACAAGGTGGTGACCCATATTTGTAGCCAAAACTTGAGCATGTTTGTTGAGCAAAATTTCATTCACTAAGTAAACATGGTTTCAGAATACTTTCGCTGAATGAAGAAAGCTTCTCTTAGTGATGGTCCACAAATTCTAAGTATTTTGTCTCACATAGCTAAGCAATACAAGCTTTCGCAAAGTGAGATTCTGGTTCCATTTACTCTTGCTGAGCGACCTACCCTTCGCTAAATGATGACTTCTTTGCTTAGCGAATTTCTTTTGAAAAAGAGTAGTGTTACTGCCCTAATTTCGTTGATCAACGATTTCTATTTCGCTGGACAAATCCCAAAAAGAGAGTTTTGCAAGCTTTTTGGTAAAAGTGTTTTATACTAATAAGTTTTTCACATGTATAGCTAAGTTTCTATCTCTAACATCTAAATTGAAATGTTAATAAATTATATAATAGATTGATTATGAAAATAAGGGTGCTACATAGGGCTTGATTTAGTCTAATTATTTGTTAAAATTTTTTAAAACTAGGTTTTAGCCTTTAAAAAAGTTTATTCAAGTAAAAAAAATTCTTAAAATATCCTTTATTTAATTGTAATTATGAATCTTTTATATTTATAACATTAAGTCTATTCTTTAAAAAAAAATAAGTCTAGGACATTTTAGAAATAACTTTATATTTTACATGAGACAAGTGAAATTAAATGATAATTGATTTTCTTAGTATGTGTGAATTTATATATTTATGCTTATATAGTTATATAAGTCTAAAATGAGTATATATGAATGAGTCTATTTTCTCTAAGAGTAAAAATAAGAAACTTTTCATTTATTTTATTTATTTTCTTAGTATCTGTGAATTTATATATTTATGCTTATATAGTTATATAAGTCTAAAATGAGTATATATGAATGGTTTATTTTCTCTAAGAGTAAGAATAAGAGATTTTTTGTTGATTAGGAAAGGGCGAGTGTTGCAATGAATAAAGTGGTGGTGGAGTAAGGGGTGTGTAATGGATAAAGATTCATGATAGAGAAAAGAGATGTTTGCTGGAAAAAAAAAGATTGTGAAAGGAGGTATATTGTGGAATTTCAGGAGGAGTTAAGTGATTGAGTTCTAGGAGGTTTGGAGAAAAGAACAAATATGGTAGATAAGAAAGGAAGTGTTTTTTTTTAATAATGAAAAGAATAATTATAAGAATATTTTTAGAAAATACATGAAATAAATATGAAAAGGGATTTATATCAATCATTATATGGATGTGTAAATAATATTAGCCTTTATAATTTCTATACAACAATACTTTTTGTTTTTATTATTTATCCATAATAAAGATGGTGGATATTTGTGTTTTCTAAGGAAAATTTGAAAAGTCCTTCATGAATATTTCCTGTCACATATTTTAAACTCTCAAACTTTGTATTATTTATCAATTTTCAAAAACAACAAGTGAGATAAATTGGTATATTATTAATGTTTTTCTTTTTAAAACAATATAATTAACTCATGTAATTACTTTTATTGGTATGTTTGATTTATATAACTTTTTTATAAAAGGACAAAAGTATCTGCGTGAGAAATTTAGAACTTTAATTTTGTTTTTTAGTTTTTGAAAAGGGCTTTCAAAAATAAATTTCAAAAATTATTTTCGGAAAGAAGAGAAAAAAACTTGATTGATAAATGTTATTTGAAAACTATTTTAAAGATGTTAAAATGAAAAAAAATGTTCATATTTACTCAAATTTCCTTAATGAAAAGAAAAAAAATAACATATTCTTATTGTATTTTGAGTTTACAAACAAAAATAGAGAACTAAAAAGTAAAACAACTTATAGTTGTTCCTATTTTTTAGTTTTTAAAAACAAAAACTTAGAACTATTTTTGGAAACTGTTTTAAGAAAATAGTAACCAAACGAGTTTTTTAGTTTTTAAATACTAAAATATTGAAAACAATTTTATAAAACTGTTGTTAAACAAACACTTACTTAATCCAAGAGCAAGTCTAAGAAAAGTTCTCATAATCCTTACTATTTGTTTTTTTTTTTAAAATCTATCTGCAAAAATTAATTATTCATTAGAACTACTTCAAGAAAATAAATAATAAAAATAAAAAGTAACCCTCTCAGAATTACTATTGAAAATTTGGAATAAGTGTGTGTATTTGTATGTGTCTACTTCTATATATTTGTCTTTCTCTATTTTTGTGGTTCTCTCTCTGTGCGTGATTTATTAATGTACACAATCTTATTTTTTAATATAGATATATATATATATATATATATATATATATATATATTATAGAAACATTAGATATAATCATATTAATAAAATTAATTATTTTATTTTTAAAATATTTATAATATACTAAATTGTTCCCTATTTAATATCTTAAAAGTTGTAATTACACGAGATTTGAAGTTTAGAATGTGTAAAGAAAATATTTACAAATAAATTTTTAAATCTTCTAAAAAAATATAAATACTCACCATTTTTATTATGAACTAATATAGAAAACAAAAATCAATACTTTATAGAAATTGTAAATAATTTATAGAAAGATCAACAAATTCTTTCTTTAAATTATTTTTGTTAGAAAGCATTTGATGATTTGAAGGAATATAAAGACATCTTTAATATAAGGTCTTTTGTAGAGATCTTAAACCGAAATATATTTACTGTTAAAGTAGAAATCGGAATCTCCAGCATGAAAATCGAAGTCTTGTACAAGTTTCCGTAAGATTTGTACAAACTATATATGTCTTATTTCGTAAATATGTATGTTGATTTTATTAAGTGTGTATTTTGTTTTACATATAATTATTTATTTTTTATATTTTTTATTAATTTAATTTAATTAATTAATTTTACCTTTTAAAACAAATTTAATATTTTATCAAAAATAAATTATAAATAAAATTAAAATAATGGGGTTTATTGTGTAGAATTCATACAAAATATTTTAAGATCTTAAATATGAGATCTTCCATTAGAAGAAAAAAAAGAAAAGATTTTAAAACATATGTGACATTGTAGGGCTAACAAAAAAAGTGTTCTAGGATCTCAAATGAGATCTAGAGATAAAGATGTCATAATATATACTTAATATACATACTAGAGATAATAATAATATAAAAAAGGCAATTTTTATTTTCACTTTTCCTTGTTAATAATACCTTTTTCTTTTCTTTTATTTTATTTTACCATAATACCCTGTGTTCCAAAAATTGACTGCCTTCCCTTTTAAACCAAATGGTGATTTTGTAAACAAGGGATAGGATTGGCTTAGATGATAGGATTGCTGGAAACCATTATGCCTTCTTCTAATCTTCATAGAGGAAGCATGGAAACATGAATTGATCAATGCATTTTATTTAAAATATAGTTAGTAACCTTGCTTTAATAAATCAAGAATTTATATTCTCCTCTTGAATACCACTACGGCACTACCTAGTGGTAATGTAATACAGACACACACGGTTTCAAAATACGATACACAATTCATATTTTTTGGAGTTAGTTTAAAGGCCAATGAGTATCTGCTACTCCCAATATTAGACTAGTGAGTGGTAAGTGGAATACCTAATTAATAGAGTGCATGAAACTAATGATTACGCAAATTCAAATTGCATCATGACCATTCCGGAAGAGAAGAAATGTATCTAATCTTCTTGCTACCGGGTTGGAACATAATTATTGAATGAATTTATCACTTCATCTCTATTTCCCTTTTTTCTATTTCTTTGTTCGATTGGATCTGCGATATTCATTGTTATTATTTAAAGATTTTTTTAGTAATTATTGAGGGTGTTGAATAGTTGTGAAAATTAAGCATGAAAAAATGGCATAATAAAATTTCGATAGATACTCGAACTCGTGGATGAAGTTGCGCTTATGCTTAATAAAACCAAGGATAACCGACAATGATGGGACATTATATTGGCAATGAGGAATCGAGATTGAATCTTCGGGCAAGATTTCAAAGGTGTGTCCTCGCCATAAAGGAAATCGTAGTTGAAGTTGTATGAAACTAACATAGGGAGCATTGGTGGTTCGTGACTATTCTGTATTCATTTGTTTCCATGTCGATTTGACAAAATCTGGTACCCAGAGACAGGGAAAGCATAAAATAAATTACAAGAGAATTTAATAGTAATAAGGAGGAGTTGAAACAACAATTCCCTATAAAAAAATATAATTACTTATAGGCTATTTAGGCTTAGTTGGACTAATAAACCTACATAGATCACGAAGTTTATCAGCCTTTTCATTGGCTTCTTTTTATAGATTTTGCTACCAAACTTTGGAGAAAAAATGTTCATAGCATTTAAGGATGATAATGAGAAAAGATAGAGTTTAATTGGTATACACTATATAAAATAATTGTACAATAATGTTTAATCATAATTTTTCATTTATATAACTTTTAAAGTACTAATTAATAAAATCAACAAACTTATCATGAATCAAAACTTTCAGTGAATGTTAATGTAAAACTTTTTACATATATACCAATTAAACTTTAAAGAATAATATATTCATATTTAATTCTATATTTATATAAAAAGTAATTTTGATCTTATCCTCATACTTATTAGTATCTATACACTTATGTCTCCTTCAACCAACCATATTTTACTTTTGTATATAAAAAACAAATTAATATAACATTAAATATAAAATAGTCCTAAAAATTTAACAAGAATACACATAAATGTATATATTTTTACGATAATATGAAAAGTTAATTTATTGAAATTGTTTTATAACGAGCACATTCGTACTCTTATCTTATTTTAAATTTACGTAAAACATGTTATATATATATATATATATATATATATATATATATATATATATATATATATATATATATATATATATATATATATATATATATATATTTCATTCTATAATTATATTAATTATAAAACAAATTATAATGTAAATAATACCTTTGACAATGTTTTTACTTAAAAGTATAATTAAATTATGTAGTAACGTATAATGTAATTATATTAATTAATATTATATAGTAACAGGTGTGCCGTGGACGAATTGGATACTGCAATAACCATAGGCATAGGGTGCACAGGTTCTATTTACTATCCTAATGATAGCCTATCAAAATTTGGCTTATTTTCACTCACACGAGCATCGGTGCTATCACTGCTATGATTTAATGATATGCCAACTATAGGAATGAAGGACAAACTTGCTGTTAACACTTAACCTGTTAGTTACATTTCTGTTGGTTTAATTGTGTTATAAGGTGTGCTATAAGAGCATAAATATGGAATTTTAAAATTATGGTGTAGAAGGTTCTGATGTCTTTCTCATACCATTGATTAAATTAATAACCCTACCACCATTTACACTATCTTCAAGCTAATGATCTTAACCTATAGACATGGTATCTAGTATTACTTTTGCCTCAAGTAGTTGCAGACTTTAATACATATACGATAAAAACAAGTTGAATGTGAAAGCGCCTACAAAAAAGGATTGAATGTGAAAGCAGGGTAACGGGTCACACTATTTTTTTCCCATCCTTACGAGTTTCATAGGCTTCTCCATGAAAGAGTGGAATCTTTCACCAGAGAAGTCTATTCGCATTTGATATGGAGATTAAGTGTGATTGAGATAACACTTTTTGAATGGTAAGAATAAGAAATAGAACACAAAATAGGGACACATGTTCTCAAGTAGCAAGATCCCTTGAACTTTAATAAATCTCAAGCATATTGTTACCCGTCTCATTAGTTTTTGTGAATAATATTTTTCATTAATTTTTTACTCTTTTAAAAATTATGCTCTACATCAAGAGGCGTCCAGTATCATTTATTAAATTATTTATCATTTTTTTTCATTTTTAGGTATTCTTTTTACTAGTCTTTTAGTAGTTTCTATATGTTAAATCATCACTCAACGCCCTAACATTTTTTTGGGTACCACTTAATGCCCCCTAATTAACTAGACCTTAAAATTATATTGAATAATAAATTTGAAGGAAAACAATATGTTTAAAATATTAGAAACAAAATGTACAAAATATATATATTTATTTAAAGAGAATGAACATTGTATTGCCCTTTATAGGGGAAAATACTATAGTCAAATATCTACTTATCAGAAACAAATAACATTATCCTAAAAAAGAAACAAATAACGTCCACTCATTTATAATAATTAATAATTTATAAATTTCTTGATGACGATGTATTTTTAAGTATTTAATTTATTGATTTTATTTACATGAAACCAATTATCACTCAATAGCAAGTAATAATTAATCGAGTCCCTTTAGCCTTTTATTTTTTGTGAGTGTATATATTTAAAAGACTTTGTGGGTACTTGTTAGGGCAATTTTCACTTTAATAATCTATACGCTTTAGAAAGAACTTAGTTATTGTTTTTTTTTATCTGGTTTGTTGAAAATGACGTTGGTATCAAAGCAAAACTTTTATGTAAAACTTATTTTAACTATTTATCGGGAATAGGAAAAAATTAATAACTACATTAATTACATATTAAATGTCAATTTACATATTTAATAAGCTTATGTAAAATGAAAGTTTTAACAACTTAATCATTAAATTTTATATTTTTATTAATTAG
Organism: Psophocarpus tetragonolobus; assembly: GCA_037954015.1. Taxonomy (NCBI): domain Eukaryota; kingdom Viridiplantae; phylum Streptophyta; class Magnoliopsida; order Fabales; family Fabaceae; genus Psophocarpus; species Psophocarpus tetragonolobus. Next base: position 26,023,508 of record CM075690.1, read on the forward strand.
ATGAAGTATACAAAATTTTGAATAATTTTAAATTTTTTTAGTAATTCATTACCTACTTAATTTTAATATATAATATAATAATTAAAAATGTGTAAATATTTATTATTAAATACTAAAATAATATCATAAAATTTAATGTTTGGTCAAATTTATATTTTATATAAAATTATTAAAAATGTAATTAAATTACTAAGTTTACCATTCACAAAACAATTGCCATTTATAAGTTCTACAAAATTAATTATTTACAACTGCATAAAGTAATCAAAGCAATAATCATTAATTTGCAAATATCTTTTCAACTTAATTGTAACTTTTAGAGGTTTCAACTTAATTATATTAATTGTTTGGTGAAAAACAAACTTATATTAATTATTTTCGTAGAAAAACCTAATTTAAATTTAAAAAGACAATTTAATGTTAATTTCTTTTTTTAAACAGTGATTGATAATTGAATTCATATTCCAAAGAGACGTCTCTTGATTTGAAATTTTGAATCTTGTTGTCAAGATTAAAACCTTGTTAGTGGTATGTATAAGTGTTGATTAAAACCTTGTAAGTGGTATGTATAAGTGTTTAATGAGTTTTAAAATATGTCCTAATCCTCACGAGTTGTGACCACGACCATCTATATAATTTTGAGGCCTTAAGCAAAAAATTTAAATAGACTTTAAATATACAAATAGAAGGGAATTTAATTTTTCATTTACTAGTTTTTCATTTTCTACGTTAATAGGAAAATTACCATTATACTTTTCATTTTTTACTCTCCAACAGTGAGAAGTAAGATTGTATAATAATAATATTTCAGAGAAGAAAAGAAAAAATGTGTAATAATATTCAAAAAGTAAAACTGAATAATTATAATAGTAGGAATAATAATAATAAATTGTATAATAATAATAATAATAATAATAATAAAAGAAAAAAAAAGAGAAGAAGTAAGGGAGAGAGGAAGAGAGAGAATAGTTTATAGGAAGAAAAAACCTTTAAAGTTAGAATTAAAAAAGATAAAGTTGATATTTAAAAAAAGATAAATTTAATAAGTATTAAATAAAATTTTAGTAAGCGTTAGTTCAAAAATTAAAAATAGAAGTAATAGAAATATCTCTAATAAAATTTTAAAATTAAAAAAACAACAGAGAGAAAAAATAGTTGAAAATGAACCAACAACCAAAACATAAAATACACATTCATATATATATATATATATATATATATATATATATATATATATATATATATATATATATATATATATATATATATATATATAACTCTCTTTTACATTCTTTAATATTAAATATTTTTTTAAGTACTGATAAAAGAATATTATATATATGTTACTAAAAATAAGATATATCCTAATTTCAGTTAATTGTCTCTAACAAAGGTCATATAATTATTTAAATAAAAATTACAGGCAGGAACTATTCATCATGCTTTCTATATACCAGTATGTTTGATTGTATCATAAGATGGTATATGGATGGATATTGTTATTAATTAAATATTTAATTTGACAGTTATTCCAGAATATTTTGCATGTTCTACAATGTAGGAATTGTTTAAACAGAGAACTAAATTCCGCCATTAATTAGACACTAGGCAGACAATTAAAGTTTGTAACAATGAGTAATGACCACATTTAGTGCGAATCCCTGAGCCCTACCACAAACATAGAATATAATCACCATATCCTAATTAAACATTAATTATATCTGAAAACAGGAATGGTAATCAATTAAAGCCACCACAGTGCGATGAGAAATAGGAAACTCCATGAGGTGTAGTAGAATTAGAAGCAGACAACGCATGGTGAGGAACACCATAAACAGAATAAGTGTTGACATCACTGGAAGACACTACCGTCTGATCAGGCTTCTTCCGTTTCTTCTTCTCATACGCTATCCCTCTCGCCTTCGCCTGAGCGTCCCTCACTTCCCTCAGATACAGCCTCACAGCGCGTGTTCCGAACGGGTTCATCTCCGCCGGGCCGCCGTTCTCCTCGAACGCCGCGCGTAGCCGACCGATCAGCGCGTCCAGGCTGCCCCACGCCTGCTTCAACGGACACGCGCACGGACCCGGCGGCTGCGCGTTTCCGAAGTACGCGCACGTGTCTGCGTGCACCTTGGTTTTTCCGAACTGGTCCAGGTACCGCAGGAATTCCAGCACGTGCGCGCCGCTGCAGCGTGAGAGAGTCAAAGGTGGTCGGTGGTTTTTGAGGTATTGTCCGAACGTGTTCCAGTCGCGTCGCTTCTGTGACTCGTAACGGCTTAAAGGTGGAGACACACACAGTCGTTGCGATGTTAAGGGAAATTCGTTATCTCTCTCTGGTTGTCTCGGACTGGAGTTGTGGTATCCCGACATGGCCGCGGCGGCGGCGGCGGCCACAGCGGCTGACATCTTCAAGTTCTTTTCTTTGTTTCTTTTTCGGATGGAGATTTTAGGGTAAGAAAAAGCTAGCACCTGTGTGAATGTGATGTTATGATATTGCACTTTCTCTTTTTCCTCTAGTTTAGGGTTGGGGAATAGAATGTATGTGAGTTTAGTACAAGAAGCGTTTTATGTTTGGGGAAAGATATATATATCTATAGAGAGAGTTTATCTCAACATATATTCTATTTTGGTGAAAGATATGTGTAGTGAAAATAGGAGTTATAAAACAAATATATATATATATATATAAATTTATGACAAACAATATATACGAATAAAAAGGAAACAAAGATAAGAACAAAATAAAGTAAAGATGATTTGGGTAATCACGACAAATTAGCGTGAAATTGTTGTGGTTGAACTAAAACTTGAACTCCTAATTAAGTAGGCAACTGAGTTTATGTTCATAATTTATAGGATTTTTATATATAAAGTATATTGTGGTATAGGGGAACTGTAGCTCAGGTTGGTTTGGTAGGGATAGCTAGCTAGCTGGCTTAGAGAAAGCAGATTGAAGTCGGTGATTTTGAAAAATGATTGGGTATTCAGAGTTCTTCTGTTATGGTCAAAGGGAAAGAGGTAGGAGTTTGGCGTGATTTGATAACATGGATGGATCCATCTAAGTGAGAAGATGGTGTAGGTTGAATTTTTGGGTCTTGCTAACCATGGATTTACTCAATCTAGTGGAGAACAAAAGAGATCAGGGGTGGAGGAATATAAGGGGAGATAGTAAGGAGTTTATATAACTAAAGCTATGCCAAGAGGAGGAGGATTTATGGGTGAGAACGAATCTAAGTATAAGGTATAGGGTAGGCAAGTTTTGTTATAGGGAGACAAAAGAGGGGCCCATGCATTAGAGAGCAAGTGATGGCAGTTTGAATATCACTTCAAAACGTCTATCTCAATCATTGATGCCTCTTGCTTCTTTCCCTTCCTCTATGGCTTTAAAGTCATGGAGAACAAAATCGAAGTGGGCAAATTTTTTAGGCCTACCCTCTTTAAGTAAAGTAAGTACAATTTAGACCATTATACTCGACACGTAATTGTCTATTTGCACATGGACTCAAGCATATGACTCGCATAACTCGAAACAATAAAATGTTAGGACAATTTCTTTGCGCTTGTTGCAGTTGCCGCAAGCTAACATTTCCATAGATCCATGCTTGCACCATTTAAATTCAGTTTGTATGATATTTTCTTTAGTCTAAACCTAGCTTTCAATACGATATATATAACGTGCTCCATATATAAAACTACATTTTTCGCCTCAATTGTTGTTAGAGTATTTTCATACTTCAAGGGATTATATACAATTTAGGAAAGAATATAGACAGAAGAAAAGGAAAAGGAAAAAAGTATGATAGACATAACAAATAAACAATGAAAAAGAAAAAATATAATAAAGTTCTTATAGCCTACTTTTTTTTTTCTTTTACATTCACCTTACTCCATGTAGTATTTTTTTTTAAAATTTATATAATAAAAAAATAACCAAGGTAAAATTTGATAAGATATTATAAACAAACTTCTTTCCAATATACCACCCTCCAAACCTATAATCTTTTACTTTTTTACAATGTATACATAACACTGATTGATACAAACATCTTTCACACTGTTGTATCATCTACTATATCTATGGCAATTTGGTATACATTTGAGGTTGTCCATAACCTTATACCAATCATTACAAGTTTGTAGTTGTATGGTGGTGTGTAAAATATAGTCACTTAAGAATAAACAAATCATACGCAATGATAATAATATTAGACCTAAGTTTGCATATAGTATCTAAAAGACCAAATCTAATATTAAATAACTTAATTAATAGAATAAAAGAAATAGAACCAAATCTAATATTAAATAACTTAATTAATAGAATAAAAGAAATAGAGTGATAGCAATTACGTAGTGTTTGTGTGTTCAATAGTTTAGACTTAGAGTAATAGAAAACATGAAGAAAATAATAAATTTGAAATTTAATGAATTAAAGTATAGAGTTATGAAGTGTTTTCTTTGATACATTTGGAAATATAAAGTGAAATTTGATCTTTTATTTATTATGCAAGGTATGACATTTTTCAAAGCGAGAAATTAAATCTTTTATTTGGTAAGCAAGGTCTCTTATAGCTTATCACTTTTTTTTATTTTACAAATAAAAAATAATGCACAAAAAGGAACAAATGGTTAGGGAAGAAGAGAAATTCAAAAAGAGGGCGTGGGAGAGATGAAAGCTTCTTAGAATTATATGAAAGGACATATGATAAATGTTACAGGTGAATTGAATCAAGAGATATTATGCATGGACGTTTCGTGTCAACTCTTCACATGTGACACAAGTCAAGTCTATCTATTTAAGCAAGGTAGACATGTGTTGTATATAGCATGTCACTTTAATTAATTTGTTTTTTAATAAACTAGTACAGTTTTTGCGTTTATTCATGGATTAGTTAAAATAAATTTATTTATTAAATTAAATATTTTTACAAAGATAAATATTTTTCATAATTAAAAATTTTAAAATAGGAAAAGAATTTGAGACCGATGCCGAAGCAGAAAATATATCCAAAGTTTCATATATTTTTAGTTTATTTAAATAGTTACTAAATGTATGAAAATTTTATAAAAAAATTATATGAATTTATTAAACTTAGATTCAATACATTATTTTTTATAAATATACTACTTAGTTAGATTTAAATAATTTTAGGATGAAATTTTTTACTATGTAATGAAAATATTATTAGTAAAAATTATCTATGAAATTATTTAAAAATTTTATAAGATCTCTTACCAAAATTTTTTTTTATTTTAAAGTGAATAATTATTATTGAATATTTTTAAATACTTGAAAAAAAAATTGTTGTGCATAATGTTTTACCCATAATAATGTCAGCAAAAATTTGCAGTGCTTTTTATTTAAAAAATTAAAATTAATTATATCATTTATTATATATAACCTAATATTTATATTATTAATTTTTCTTTTAATATTTCATTTAAATCGTGAAATAAATTATTTTTATATTATGTGTCTCTTTTTACCACGAATGATAAAAAAATTATAATAATTTTACTATCATAGTGTCAAAATAAGATTGTCTATCATAAATAATACTTATAGTATTTATGATTAAAAATTAAAATTAATTGAATTTATGATATTATTTAATAATTAATTTACGAATATTTTATCATAAAAATATTTTTTTAAATTAATTTTAATATATGTATAATATGTTAATGAATAAAATTAACATTATTATGTATTAAATAATTATAAAAAAATGTGTTATTTATAATAATATTGAATAAAATTGTCTCCGTAAATAATATTTGAACTTTTGTTATAAAATAAAAAAAACTAACTTAATTTATAATAATATCATTAGCCTAAGAAAATTTTTTCTATACTTATAAAAATACATGATGGAAAAAGTTTCACAATTTTTTTTTAAAAGAGATTTGCATGTGCTCAATATAAGTTATCAAAAGAAATTTTAAAATGAAGAAAGAGACAGTTCACAAAGTTTTAAGAAAAGATAACAATTCAACGTTATTAATAAATAGTATAAAACAATATTTTTATGCCAGTTGTTCTCAAATCCAATAAACAAAATTATCCTGGTTACTCTCATAAGCAAGAAATAAGAATAGCCAATAGGACCGTAAAATAAACCTCATTATTTGATTGATGTCGTCATTTAGACTCTTCTTTATATATAGCAATTCTTCTTCCCTTATTTTTTTCACTTTTACCTTCGCCTTTTTTCTTCATTTTTGTTTTTTAAATTTCAGAAACATTTGTTTTGCTGCTCATAATTGAAATAAAGTGAAAATATTGGTTTTTTAGCATTAAAAAAAAAGTAGGGGTGTTCATCGGTTTGGCTCAACTTGATGAACCCGGTAAATCGAATCGAATCAATTAGTTTGATTCAATTTTTTCACTGATCGGGTCTGAACCCAACCCAAACCAACCAGAACCGATTATGTCCAGTTCAGTTCGTGATTTTTGCATTTCAAAACTCTAACCCAACCCGAACCAACCTAAAAGTATATATTATATAATTATTATATATTTATTTTATATTTTTAAATTAGTAAATTTAGTAACTTGTTTTGTTTAGGGTTTTGCATTTTAAAACCCTGACCTGACCCTATTTGATATTTTATATTATTTTAAATATGTCTAGGATTTACAATAAAACTATTTTATAAAATTATTTTAAAATAATTTTTATAAATAAATCTTTAAAATAAAATCATTTTACTGTAAATCCTAAACAAATATTTACTTATTTATAAATAAATAAATAAAACTTATTTTAATTTATTAAAAAATGACTTGAACAAGATCTATAATTTGATTGGTTAAAAAAAAGCATCAATATCCCTCAAATTGGGAAAGATACCATATACTCTGCGTTTGTTGTTGGTATTGTATTGTTTTAATAGTTTAATTTGACTAATTTAATATATATATATAACACTTAATATTTTGATATAAAATTATGAATTTAGAAGACTAATTAATTTAACTAATTTCACGTGTAAAATTATTTTCTTACGATTTAATGAAAAAAATTTATTTTCTTAATTTTTTTTATCAGTTTTCTCTAAAACCTAACCGAACTAACTCGATCATCATTGGTCAGTTTGGTTCGGGTCAGGAAAAAAATTTCAAAAATTAAATCAACCCAACCTAATCCAAACCAATTAAAATTAATTAGTTCGATTTTTATTTTTTCCTAAAATGCCACATGACCCGAATGTAATCCTGGACTTAATTGGTAACAAGGATTTGGGCGTGGTCATGCATTTTTTTAAAGTGGTTATGTGTTGATGCACCAATAATTCAGAACCTCACTTTGCTAATGGAGCACCAAAACGGACACAATTTTGCAACTAGCTAGCGTCAGAACATTCTACTTAAGTATACAAAGGAATATTACAAAAGCTTGTTCTAAACATCAGCATTCAGCAACATAATGTGCATCAAGGAGTCCTCCATTTGAAAAATCTTAGGATCTCTCTTCACAAATGATGTATCTTCATAGCATTTTCTAAAACATGGTACCCTTTGTACAATCTCCAAATCAATGAGTCACGCTAATTGTTGAGTAGGATTGTCCTGTTTCCTCTTCATATTCTTTTGAACATACAAATAAGAAGAGTGTCTTCTCTAACAGAGAACAACCACTTCCTCAGAGCAGTTGGATTCAATCTCACTGTCTGTTTATTTTGAAGTTCATCGAATTAATTTTAAACTGTTAGCGTCACTGGGGTATTTGCTCATACTATACTTTACCTTAAAACATCAATATGTCAACTAGGTTAAGTGTCCGTGCCATTTTTTCTGGTAATTAGGAGAAGTGTGGTAATGAAAAAGAAAATTACAGTAGCATCTTATTTTGTTATATAAATTGACAAGAAAAAACTGTACAACGATAAAATATCAAAGATAGAGTATTAAATATAACATTACTAAACGTCAGAAAGTGTCTAAATGTTGTTTTTATTTATTGTTATTGGACTTATTAAAAAAGAATTTAGTGTTATAAACTTGCACGCATGTGATTAGTGCTTCTACTGCTAGTTCAGTTCACTAACATCATTCCTATATTCGGTTTGGTTACAAGAGAGGAAGGGATAACAGAATGACATTTTGAAACGTTTTTACTTACAACGAATCCATTCCATTTCCTCTCCACCACTGGAAGGTTCCGGTAGAAGAGATTTAAATTTGCTGTAACAAATCTATTCGGATCCCCCACATTTCATGTGTCTCTCTCATAATAAAACTACTCAGTGTTGAAGAGAATTCAAATTCTTGGCACGCCTGTTATTCTTCTGCATCTAGATCTGCTAACGCTTTGTCCTGTGAAGGGTAGCTCCGAAGGCTTCTGATCTCTAATTGGTTTAACAATTACATCTAAGTTTTGCCCTTGTTCTACTTTATTGCACGAAGTTTATGCAGCAAGTTTTGGAAATTGAAAGAGCCACCAGTAGCAGTGGTCCTCCCAAAACACGGAGTGACCACTGGATTGGATGGGGTTTGTCATAAAATTTAGTCACTGATAACTGAAACGCCAACATGTTCAATCCAGGGATCGCCACATGACAATCAACTTCTTGTCAAAGATTTCATAAAATCAAATGTTTACACTAGTGAATTCACATTGGAATGTGCAATGGTAATAGGAGGAAGGTAGGAATGTACATGTAAACGAAATTACAACAAGATTAAAAAAAAATAAAAATGCCCATCTTTTGATTTTCCTGTTTTGGAGGAGAAAACCCTTTGAATGTTATTAATCCACCACCACATGGTGCTAAATGTTCTAACCTGATATATTCCTACGAAACTTGTCCTTTTCCAACCTCCTGTTTCAAACACGATCTTCAACTATCCCCAATCCTTGCACGTGCTTCTCTACATCTACGCCTCCTACCAGAACGACCCAATAAAACTCTGCCACCACCATGGCGATGGAGACGGCTAACCAAAGATACACCACCATCATTACCTTCATTGTACCTGCCATCGTTATCATTGTCTTCATCTGAAATATCCACCACATCAGCCACATTCTGACCTGCTACCCTGTTAGGGGTCCGCTCAGGCCTCAGACGTCTACCAAGGTTGCTGAGCTCATTCCCTTGCCGAACCGCATGCAACAGGAGAAAGAAATTCATTGCCTCTATACCCATCTGAAACCTTCCACTTCTTTCTGGATTACCTGCACCCTCCTCTTCATCTGTATCAAAGTCATTATGGTGACCTTCTATAACATAATCTCCAAAAACTACGGCCCCTGGCATTGCCGATGTTACTGTGCTTATAACATCTTCCCTTTCACGCTCCCACTCAAGCCATCTCCATTTCTGTTCATCTGCAGGATCCACCATCCGTGGGCGTGCCAAGGGATGCTCTGCCCGTACATGCTTCCTCAACTCCTTATAGTTCCCAACATATGAGCACTCATCCTGCATGCAGCCTCTTTTCTTTGCATTCAGGTAGTCCCGAACAGGTTCCACAACAGTCCAACCTTTCACCTGACCCCTGCATAGTGGACATGCAAGCTCTGTGGCTTCACTCTTCTCAAGAGGCAAGTTTGAATCTTGTACTGCGCCTGGAGTGCCTTGCATAGGTTGCCCATTAGACAAAATTACTTTAGTATAAGCTTTCTTGTACTGATCAAGGCAGTTAGAATGACGAAAGCTAGTTCCACACATATAGGGACGGCAACCCTTGTCATGAGAAGAACAAAGAAGAAGAACAGCATTATGTGGATATTCCATGCACACAGAACATGTTACATCTTCCCACTCTTTCATTTCCAAAGCCTTGGAACATTTCTTTTGATACATGTCCTCACAAATATCCCTTTTGCAAGGAGCCAGTGGGTATGGAGTCACTCTGAAGTGACGAGAAGCAATCCTATGCCTTCCCCTGCTACCTTTTGCCATTTCCAATATTCCAATAGAACCTGGAATTTAAGATGCCAAAAGTTATGAAGGCAACTCTACTTAAGGATCTAAACATTAGGTTATCAAATCACGTGAACTGACAGAAGGTAGTTAGTGGATTAAAAAATTAATCAAAAGAAAATAAAAAGACTAATGCAAATGTTGTGTTTGAGTAATCCCACAACGCTTGTAAAGAAACAATGGGTTAAAATGATGGCCAGTCCAATAGAAAGCAAGTTCCCCACAAAAGCCAAACAAGAATGAGCAGAAAAACATCATTTTGCACACATTTCAAAAACATGTAGTTATTCATTTTCCAGCAAACTACAACCCATTGCAAGAACATGTAGTAAGCTATATAGGACAGAGAACCCTTCTTCCTAAGATGCCTACAAATTAATTAAATTTCCTCATTATTTTCTTTTATGTATGCTAGGTCATGCTGCAAGGTACTGTGTTCTAACCAAACTATTTTAACCATCCACCTTTTACCTTCAAAATAGTAGCTGAAATGTCCAGTTTATTCAGCTATCAGAGGAATACTAACAATAAGGGAAAAAGAAAAAGAAAACACCAACAATAAACACATATTCACATAATATTTACGTCAGTCATTTGAAACATAGCTTTTGAACTTTGAACCACTCATTGAACACTTCCAAAACAGTAGCTGATTATTGAAATATCCAGTTTACACTTTACTCAATTATTATGCAATGAATATATGATTGGTACAAATAGGTACTAATTACACAGTTGTCTATCTAGATGTATCCTGCCTAAAATGTTCTAACATCAGTAGATTGATAAAAATTAAAAACAGGCAATGAGTTCTAAAATTTATATATGGAACATTAAAACTCACATAACACTCCCTAAATCCCAAAGTTTTAAATTGCCCAGTTTTTCATTCCCATGGAGGAAAACAAGTGTATACAGAGGAAAATTTAGATACTCGGGTAGAGGGAGTAGTGTAACAATAGCTAAGTCAAAATATTTAGCTAAAAGTGGAACAGAGATAGGGAAACAGCCAAAAAGAAGTTTGAGGTTCCTGAATTGTAGCAGTGGGCAGACTTTTTTCTACACAAAATGAGTCGCCATTTAAATGGTGGCTCATCCAGATTGTTAAAACTGTTGACTGTAAGATGTACAGTGTAAGTAATTTCACAAGCTTGACCACTGAACCTACAGAGATCTCACCAATGACCAAACCAAGCTGGGTGTGTATACGAAAATAGATCAACAGTAAATCTTCCTATCTGTACTAGATATAGGAAATCTATTATTTATTTTTGGATAATAGATCGTTATAAAGGAGAAAGATTAAAAAATTAACTGAAGAAACTGAGAGGCATCCACTGAGAAGAAGCCAGGGAAAATGCACTTGTCTAACTAAATCAAGGATGCAATTGTGCAATATCACAGTAGATCATATTTAATTTTCCTGTTTTGAAAATATTATTAGAGTTTCAAAACAGTTAGACAGGTTCATGCATGCCATGATACCAAGTTTATTTCTGTTGGATAACAACCAAAGAAGACACACATCAATTACCCTTACACATATTGGCTGTCTAAAATATGATTTGCAGTCTTGTTACTTGTACCACTAGAACATTAACATATGATCAGATAATCAGTTCTAACAAACAGGTGACATCATATCATAGATTCATAATATAAAAAATTCATTTATCCAAAATTGTCTTCAAAATTGAGGTCAGAAAATTTAACAATCTCGTAAAATGGTAAGAGTACAGATTCAAAATTAGAGAGCAAAAGGAAGAAACTAGCTATGATTTAACCAACTCAATAATGAGGCGAGGTTTATAAACAAACAAAATCTTGTAATTAAACTTAAAAAAAAATATAAAAGACTTATCTGCTTAAACCAAGCTGGATATGCAACAAAAGAATGCCTAACCTAACTAGTTAACACACTGAAGATGAAGAAAATGCATATATCACAGAGGATTAAGCACTAAAGCAATTGAATCACATATAAAACAAAACAGAAAGGAAATTGCGGGAAATAGCCCCATTGTGCCAGCAAACAACCTCACTTTCTGGATTGCTGAAAACAAAACATGTTTATAGATCAACAACATCAACGACAAGGAAAAACTCACCAGCGCACAATTGAAGTAATTAAGCCAAGAAATTAATTCGCAAAACCAAAGTGCATCTGCCAACAAATAATTGAACAGCAAGAAAGAAAACAAAGTAAGAGCTTTATATAAGTCGGGTCACAAGGATACAACGCGATGAGAAGCAACAGCAAGCAAAGACAACTAACAAAGCAACATTAATATAATATTAACCAGAACATGGAGCTAAGATACCAAGCACATGTCACTAAACTTTACTCTTCCATCTTAGATCCAAACAACCCAATTAGTATATATAATTTTTAAAGCAAAAAAAAAAAATTAAAAACGGGTACAGAACAAAAATGCAATTTTTTTTAATACAGATAAGATAGGACGAAGGAGAACGGGAGTTGGAGCAACATAGAACAGCCAATTAGGTATCCTATCCATTTGTCAATTGACAGTTAAAAAACTAGGTTAGGTTAGCAAAAATTAAGAATGTTAAGAAGTTACATACAGGAATGGAAAAGGAGGCAAACGATAAAAACCTAAAAAAGCTAAAATCGAAATGAAAGAGGAAGTGGCGGATTCGTGTTCGTACCGAGGGATTAGGAAGAGAGTGAAAATGGAAGGGAATTTGAAGGGATAAACAAAAGAGCGAGGAAGGAATAAGGTTCTCTAGCAAATGATCGAAAGCAAAGGCGAAGGAATCGAGACTGAAATGGAAGGGCAGGGAAGTTTCTCTCTCATCTCCTCTTGTTTTAGAGAGAGAAAGCTGAGAATCGTAAAGATGGAGTCATTTCTACGCTACACAAATCCCTTCTTCCTTTCCTCCTTTGGATTTCACCAACGCGCTCTTCTACCCAGTGTCTCACACGCTCTTCTCAACCCTGCCGTGCCACAAAATGCGCCTCCACGTGCTCTCTCACATTCTCTCAGTAGCATATTCCATTTTAAACCCCTCCCCCCTCCTGTCTCTACTTATCTTTTTCTTTTTTATGGAAAATTAAATTCAAAATCATAAATACTGTAACAAAATGTTATAATATATTCAAACTCATCAAATTTTTAATTAATAATAAGAACATTATAGTCTACCTTTAAAAAATTAAAAAAAAATAAAATACTATAGTCTGTAAAGCTTGCCTAACTTTTCATGTGTTCGGATAACATTCAATTATTAAAATGTGTAACCATTAAATTATATATTTTGGAATTAAAATTTAAATACTTAAGTATATAACTGTCATAAAAATTTACTGAGTAGAGGTTAAAGTGTTGTTTGCTTGCTGAGAGACTAATTAAAAATATAACACATATATTAAGTTTATATAATAAACAAGGAACTATGGTTACTGGTCGCAGTGAACACATAATAAATAAATGACTGATGTTGTGAAGACTTTTTTCCCTCTTAAAGAATATTTGACAAAATTTAGAAATTAACGATCTGAAAGATAAAATCCTATAATATTTACAACACAATTATTCGAAATAGATTCTAATTAATGTGTATATTTTTATGATTTGACATGTCCTTCCATTTCTAACAAAATGTAGTTTTTATAGATAAGAAATTAAAACAAAAAAATGAGAGCAGCTGTTAGTAAAATACTAGTGCCGGGTTTTGTTGGGCGTGTAAATTCCGTAGCTTTAATTGGAAAGTTGGATGAATGTAAGGGATAGAAATAGAAGAGTTCCGGACGGAAGTGCAGTGTGGGCGGTACAGGGAGTCATGAAAGGCATCGAGCCATCAACAAGGAGTATACGCTGACTTTATCCAATGACTCCGGAATGGATAGAGTTTTTCATGTTTGTCAGCTCAGCTGTCACCTAGGAAAATGGATCATCCAAAGTTGAATTTTGACAACATATCACATATGAAAATTATGTATTATCTCTCTTCTTCCAAGTTTCACTCTGATATTTCTTCATCTATTTTAATTTCTGTGAGCAGAAGAAATACACACACAAATTTTTAACATGATTCAATTTTTTATACCATTTTCAACAAAATAAGAAATATATTAAAGGTGAATAACTTTTTAACAAAAACCTCTAATAGAAAAAATGCAACAAAAGTTCAAATAGTTTTCTTTATAATTTTTTTAAATGATGTGGAATTTTTATAAACTAATTTTAAAAAAGCTCACATTTTTAATAAAATTATGAGAGATAGTTTTTACATATTAGATAAATTAGCTTGAAAAAAATATCACATCTTTAAAAAAATTATGATTTTTTTTCTAAAAGTACTTCTAGTGAAACTTACTGCATGATATCCTAGATGGTAAAAGGAGAATAAAAAGTTAAAAAAAAAGTGAAGTGACTAATTTAAATAGTCATGATTAAAAAAATATGTTATTTTTAATAAATTTTAACAAATTAAAAAGCTTGTTAGACCTTCTTAACTCAATAAAAATTACTTTTTGTGGATTTCGCGTAGCAATATCATATGTAAAAAATTTATACATAATTTTGTTTAAATGGTAAGAAACTTTTTTTTTATTTATTATTTTCACATATTAACGATTGAAATAAAATTATTAATTATATTATGTTAAATAGTTTTAATTTTCACATATTAACGGTTGAAATAAAATTATTAATTATATTATGTTAAAAGTTTTAATTATTACATTAAATAATATTAAATACTTAAAATTGATTAAAATCTTTGAAAAAAAATGATAATTTAAAAATAAGAAAAAAATCATAACGTATAATCATATTTATTTAAAAACATTGAAAAGAGATACATAACAATGAAAATATAACGAAATTTAATAATCCAACAAAATAATATAATGAAAAAAATATTACATTACATAAAATTAATTTTCATTATTTTTTTTAAATGTTCCTAAACCTACTTAATCAAATCTGCTTGAAGTTGATAGTGTTTTTCTTTGTTATGAACTCTTACTCTCCTTTAGAGGTATGTTGATATGATGTTTCTCCTTTTTATATTGAATGTAAACCCCTCTGACCTTTTTCTTCATTCATGGTTATTAGGTGTATTAAATATGCACTTGTAAGTTCATTTGGATTTTATTTTTGTGAGATTGGATTTGTTATTGTATATTGGATCTATTTTGAATTTGGATGTTTTTTTATTGAATTTGTATTTGTTAAAATTTGTTCATGTTCTGTAAAAGAATGATTTTTATTGTTAATAAATTATTTCTTACATAGGGAACTTAAAAATAAGGACAACAAATCCTAGTGACACAAAGATAATAGATTCACATGAATGGAGATTGCTTATAAGAAACCAATTTTTCAACTTAAGCACTCAATAGTGTTGCTCTTAGAAAGAATGTGGTAATTGAAAATAGTATTTTACTTATATTCAACTTATAAGGCTCTGTTAGGTGATTTTTTGTTTTCAATATTGAAATTTATAAAAACAAAAACTATTTTTAGTTTTAAGTTTTTAAATTTTTAAAACAACATTGTTTTGTTTTTTAAATTTTAATATTTTTTTTTTGTCAAATCCTACATTCACTAGAATCTCTCCTCCTTAGATAACCCGCGATTAAAGGTGGTGGTTTTAGGCAGCAATCAATGATTAATAGTTAGAGTTGGCAGTTAGTGATCGACAATCAAAGATAGGACCCAGTGACCATAATTAGAAGTGGCGATCAGTGACCAATGATTAAAAGTATCGGTCAGTGATTGATGATCGAAGATAGTGATAGTAGTTAGAGGTGACAATTAATGACAAATAGTCAAAGGTGGTGGCTAGTGACTAGAGGTTAAAAGTGATAGCTAATGACCAACAGTTAGAGGTGGTGCCAATTGGAGGTGGTAGTTGTTGGTGGTAAGTAACATCAAGTGATGAACTTGAATAAAAATAGAAATAGAAATAGAAATCTCAAAACAAAAATTTATTATTTTTGTTCTTGGTGAAAATTATTTTAAAAATAACTAAAGAGTCAAATCATAACCATTTTTGGCAAACACATTTCTATTTACAAAGTATATTTTAAAACAAAAACCCAAAAATTCAAAATCATGCAATTCTGTTTACCATGGGTCCTGTTACTAGTACCATAACTAGGAGGAGCGAGGAAAAGACTAAGCATGAGCATGGAAAGCTTAAAGATCATTGATGCTTAGGCTTGTTTTCATTTTTACCTTGTAAATACTAGGAGTAGTTATTTTGACATTACAGTGGTTGACTTCTAGAATTGACCTTTTTTAATTTTTACATTGTATTTAAGTTATGTTCTTTTATTTTTAAAGGTGTCATTTGTCATTATGTGGAGTGTGTGAGATGGGTTAAAATTCTCTAAAAGTGGTGTGTTGTGTTTCTTAGCATCACATCTCATCCATACCTCCTAATCACACCCAAACATGATTACAAAGCACCACCTCCTTTCGCTTTGTGTCACACCAATTTTAGAGCATGGGATGGATAATTCTTGGTTGGTTTGGACAAAACTTAAGTTTAGGATAAAATATTGTTAGTTTTGACTCACTTTGAGTTAATCTACCTTTAGTTTATTCTAACTTTGGTCTAGTTTACCCAAGTACCCAACCCACTTCCTACCTCTATAAATAAGACTTCCTCTCACTCTTGTATTCAAAATTGATCGCTTGAGTAAAATTGAGAACATTTCTTTGAGTAGTCTTTTCTTTGATCGAGTTCTTCTTAAAGTAAGAGGAATCTCCTTCTAACTTTTATCAAAGGTTCTCTTAAGACAAATATCATTTAATTGTTTATCTTGTGAGTGGTGCAATCCATCACCATTCATTCCTCTTCCACCTTCTATTTCAGCTATTGATCTCTTCTTTAAACTTTAAAGTAGATAAGAGCATGGAGCTTGGACTTGCATCACAAAACTACATGAGGCCTGCGGCCTTAGTTATTGCAATTGTTTCTAAACTAGTATTATCAATTAAGTAGTACTCCATCGTAGGCCATTATCGTGGCTAAAATGTCAAATTATCGCACTATCTTGTTTTGGTCTTTAGTAAACCAATGACGAGCAAGTCAACACCGTTAAGTAACTATTGTGCTTGCAACTACCATGGTTCCCCCCAATAGGAACACCACCAAACTTATACAAGATCTTGATTTTGCTTTCAAGTCTTCAACTTTTGAATGACTGGTTGATACTTGATAGTGATAAATAGTAAGTTATTTAATGCTGAAATTTTGAAATACATGTATAAATCACCATATACTGCAGCTTCTCCTTACAACGAATGAATTCTAATGAACTTAGTAGACTGTTTACTTTTGATTAAGAAATCAATAATTTTCATGTAATAAGTGCCACTGTTTTACAAAAATGAAAATTAAATACAAATGGTAGCTCCTTGAAAAAAAATTATGTACTGTTTGTGCTAAGAGAAAAAAAACACACGAGAAAACGTCTACTTTGGTTGTTGCCCTCATCGCACATTGCTTGCACCCACCCCATTCCCCACTATCTATACATGTTTGGCGGGTTACACCTAGACCGAGTATGAGCAACCTACTGGATAGGATCAACAGATATGAGCATGAGCTCCTGATACACAATTTGTATGCAAAAACATGACATCCTGACAGGATTCAGTGACAACTCCGCCCTGGGTGACCAACAACTGTACTTGGCCATAGAAATTCCCTGGTGGGTGCTTCTTCCTTGTAGAATAAGATGGAAATGCAAAGGTCCACGTCCTCCTTAATTCTCCATTTCCCCATATATTCCACACTGGCATTAAAAAGGCCTTGCTCTATCATATTTGGCGTCAAAGTGAAAGTTTAGCTTCCTTCTGATAAGGCATTGTTCCCTTTGGACAAACCGCATGGGATCAACATGGTCAAAGGTCATTGAAATGAACAACCAGCTGATATTTGTTAGGTACAACTCCAGCAGATATCTGCAAACCCATTAAATCTGTCCTGGACATTCCACCAGTAAACCCGTCATGTGTATGGATAAACTTCAAAATAATAGAATACCGGATACAACTCTTATGACCGATACATATTCCTATGCGGAGAAGCAAAACTCAGGGGAGAAAGCAATGTTCTCTTTACAAATGGGTGATCAAATAATTCAGCTGCAGTTGGGCGTTTGTTTGGGTTAACTTGTAAGCATTCAAGAACGAAATCTCGGGCATCCTTGGATAAATACTCAGGAATAGGTGGAGGTTCACCCCTGCCAATCCGAAATAATGCTTGCATCTGTTGTGACAGAAAAAGGCATATACACCATCACCAGTTATCCAATTTCAAAGAGAACTAACTAACCTAAAATCCTAAATATTTATGATTCAAAGGAGTAAAAACTAAACAATAGAAGCAAACCAAGTCTCTAATAAATTAATCAAGAAATAGACAAACTTAAGATTATAAAAAGATGGTGTAAGCGTTAAACAATACATACTCCTTCCAAATCAGAATAAGGAGGCTGCCTTGTCAACATCTCCAAAACTGTACACCCTAAACTCCATATATCAGCTGGTAGCCCATAACCACCTTGATTCTTTAAGTTAACAACCTATTAACAAACAACTCAAAGTTAAACCAGCCACAATATAAAACTCCCTAGTAATTCATTTGCCAGTAAACTGAAACATTTCTCCTAATTCTAAACATAAATGAATGGGAAAACTACAGCTTCAAGATTCTGAATCTGCACTTTAGCCCAAGAATGTCAATAGAAGCATATAATACAATAAAGTAATGTATAGATGATTCGACTTCATAGACAGCCAAATGATCTCATTCTAGTTCATCACTTTGCAGGAATTACTCCAAACAAATGATACAAGAACAGAGACAAACCTCAGGAGCCATCCAGTATGGGGAGCCTTTGCTTGATTTAACATCATTAAATTTCGTTGCCTAAGAAAGTAAAAGACACAAAAAATAAAAATTATATAATTAAAAGCAGCTGGTATTTGGATTATGTGTGATAAGAAGCTGAAAAGCAAAGTTCACTTTTGCTGAAGGTTACCTTTGCCAACCCAAAATCTGCAAGCTTGACTGCCCCATTTACATCTACTAGTATATTAGCACACTTGATGTCCCTTTAAAATTGAATATTTGTTTCAGAAGTTAATTTCCAAGCACTGCATCTAACTTTAATCTTTAGCAATGATAGAAAGTTAAACATTTTTCATTATTAATATAAAATCAGTTAAAGCGAACTCATGTTCCCAGGCAGAGAATCATACTCCATATCTGGCTTCTTAACAAATTTTCTTGATATAAATATATGTCCAGATAGAGCTATATAACATATCCCCTAAAATAAGAACAGAAATACTATAACTATTGGTAACACATGGCTATTGTCTACATTACTAACTTGTTAAAGAAACTTTCAGGACTTCAGTAGCAAATTATTCTCTTATTGTAGGCCCTAAATAGGAACCTTAACCTGTTGACAAATATTGATGGCTTAATTCTCAGTCTCCCATTCATAATGCATATTTCAGTTGCACAATTAGTAGGATTCAACTGAAAACTTCTATGAAAATCATGTTTTAAGTTACTGAATCGTCTGTGTGACCTAAGTTCATAAGTTACTTCATACAGATACCTATTTCACTTTAAAAATTTCAAACTTTTTAGGAGGTAGATAATAAGTTTATGTTCTTGAGTCTCCCATTTAACAAAATACAAGGTCATTTATAAAGAAAATCATCATATGTTTAACTTTTCTACATTTCCTTTGGATGCTAAACTTTTCAAAAGATCATACAGATACTCTACTTAATAGGCTCAAAAGAAACTATAAAGGTTGGATTTCTAGATGTAAGTCATTTAGTGATACAGTTCGAAAGATATCTATTGTCATATTCCAGTTTCAAGCTTGTATAAATTCTAGTTGGATGCAAGATGCACAAACACACACTGATTGCAGTTGTGAAGAACCCCTTTATTATCGAGAACCATCTGGAATATATTTCCCTATAACATTAAGAATGAGGTTCAAAAAAAAATAAAAAATAAATAAAAAATATATTGACCCTACCAGTACCACAAATCACTTTAACATCATTAACCAAACCACCTAACTTCCCCATGGAACTCACCCGAATGAGTGTTTTGTTATTATGCACAGTTATTTCTCAGTATCATGATAGGAAAATCCATTTACCTGTGGACCACATTATGATCATGAAGGTACTTCAAGCCACTTAAAATTTGCCTTGTATATGCAGAAACTTGAGAATCATTTAAACGATACTTTTGATAGAGACTTGCTAATGACCCTTTTGGCATAAGCTCAAGGAAGATATATAGTTTATTTTTGTCCTGTTAAATACAAAATACAAGTATAAATTACAAAGAGAAGACAGTAAAAATATAAGAATCACAATTTCTGTTAAGCATAAGCAAACAAAAAAATGAGTAAATTCCTAATTTATTCCTCAAAAAAAATTGAACACCAATTTGATCTTCAAAAGCTAAGTGACATAACTGACATTAAACTGACCCTGCAAGCCAGCAATGATTTTTTGTCAACACAAGACATCAATTTTTTCACCAAAACAGATTGGTATATGGAAATTTTCTGTTTTGTTGCATTAAATATTGGATTCCAAAACAACAGTATTTATTAATTCTATCACCAAAACCAGTCAAAGTATGAACAACTTATCTCCCTCCAATAGCCACATGCACAGTAGTAACTAGTAAGTAAAAAACAATTTCAAAATTAGCCACATTTTCCAAGATACTTAATGAAAGAAGTGATTTTCAGTGAAGTAAATTCTGCTTTCAAATTTGCAAAATGCCTATTTCCTGGAAATGCAATTATTTTTCCTAAATATCTTATTCTGACAGAATAAAAGAAACTTGCTTCCTAGACAACAGTATACCTTGTCTGAGCCAAAATATCGAACTATGT
Source organism: Psophocarpus tetragonolobus (assembly GCA_037954015.1). NCBI lineage: Eukaryota > Viridiplantae > Streptophyta > Magnoliopsida > Fabales > Fabaceae > Psophocarpus > Psophocarpus tetragonolobus. The sequence continues at coordinate 26,044,368 of CM075690.1, forward strand.
TTTCATGATCAAACTCACTCAAAAGGGATATTTCCTGAAAGGAAGACAGACATCATATGTAAGAATACTTCTAGATAAGAATTCATGGAGAAATTATACGCTTTAATGAGAAGACTAGGGCTTCCAACCTGCTGAAGTTGGAAAATGCTCTGTTTTCCCTGGGTACCTTCATCCAGCAAAGACACCTCCTTTACCGCAAAAAAGACTCCGTCGCTGCCAGAAAGGAAAATGCATATGTTACTCCCGTAAAAACAAGATAAACTATAAAGCTAAAAAAATGGACCTCCTGATGATCTAATTGAAACGAGTTTGATGATAAAATAATTGAACTTTTTAATCAGCTTTGGATACAGAAGATTCCATTAGCGTCACTGCCACACATAAATTTTGCAAACCAAGCTTACTAATGGCGAGTGCAGATAGACAACAGCTGATAGACTCCATTGACCTGGTAAACTAACTTTCCAACATCTTTAACTCCTCCTCGGCCAATTACCAAATGGTCTCGTCTGTCCTAATTTTAGCACCACATGAGTTGGGGTCGTTTCTCTTATGTGCATTTAGCTTATTAGTTGTGCTCCCCGGCATAAAAAGAGATATGCAACAAGGCTCACTTGCATATCAATTTATTTAGCAAGTTATAACATACAAGGTATTTCTAAAAGTTGACCAACTGAATATTTATGTGTCAGAACCAAAATAAACTAAGCTGAACTGAAAGATGCCTTTTTGTGATTAATTATTGCATGATAGGCATATATCATATCATTTATTGTAAATCACGAATTCTCCAATAAGGAGAAGCTCTCCAAAGTCCAACCCCATTTTGGTGTAGTGCAGGGGCAGAGTTTTCATTTGCACGAGCACGCATTGTGTGGAAATTGAATGCAAACGGAACAAGATTTTATTTAAACCATGTAAAGGTTTCGATGGAGCTTTCAAGTAACTAGCGTAACCAATAAGCAGGTAAGATTTCCGATTAAGAAAAAGAAAAAGGAAAAAAAAAAGGAAAGACTCACTCAGTAAAGCCTTCATAGACGGTTCCGAAGGAGCCATTTCCCAAGACGTCACCTTTCTGCCAGGAAGAGAAAGTGTGTCTGAACCATTCATTGGAGGAGGCATAAGGAATAACCAAGTGATGAATCGCAGCAGAATTAGAAACCAAACAAGATCTTTCCCCGCCAATATCACTGTCATCGTCATGGGAAGTAGTGAAGGAACCGGAATCAGTGAAAAGGACGCTCCTTTCCCCAAGTCGGAATCTAGAGACACTGGTCCTGGCAGCGTCGTGGTCCCCGGAGGACCAAGGGGAGGAAGAAGCCGGAACGGGGAGGGAAACGGCGTGGTCGGGAAGAGGAGGGGAGGGATGGTGGATCTTGGAGGAGGCAACGCGGGCCTTGCGGGCCTCCCAGTCCGCAGGGGGGATGGATAAGTCATCGGGGCCGGAGAGGCCCAAGGTCTGGAAGATGCGGTCGAATTCGCCGTCCAAGCCCGAGAGGCGGAAGCTGCTTTGGTGCTCCAAGTGGGAAGAAGAAGATGAAGGAGGAGAGGATGGGGCTTGGTAACTGATGCCCTTTCTCGCGTTCAGGCGCTCCAAACGAGGCTGAGGCTGCGGCTGCGGCTGCGGCTGAGAAAGCTGCTTCTTGCTGCTCCATCGCCGCCTCCAATCCATCGCCGTTCTCCGATTGTACGGACGCACTGTTGTTGCTCCTGCTACTGCTCTGAACTCAACACGAATATGCTTAGCACCTGCCTCCCTCTCCCTAAAGGGTTAATTAATTAATGCACTCCCCAATTTTTATGGTCTTTGCATTTTCTTTTATTTTCATTTAATAATCATACTGCCTTAGTTCCACTTTCAACTTTCAACTTTCAACTTTCAACTAACATAAAATCTCTGAGTGTCTGTGTTTACCCTCCCCCTTTCAGATTTTCCCTTCTTTTGCTTTAGTGGAAGATAACCCTATTTTCTTTTTTTAAATACTTTCTCTATTCTTAATTTATTCGCATTGAGGTTTCTTCCAATATGTTAAGAAAAACAATTAAATAATTCTATTTACTTTTTATTAAAATATTATTTTCAATTTTCATATCAACTTCATTTTACAATATTTAAATTAATAATTGATAAGTATAATTTTTTTCATAAAGATTACTCATTTAACAAGGTGATAGATACAACATATATCATCAAACACATAAATCAATCAGTAGAAATGTAGAATGTATCATAAATATAATACTAACCAAAAAAATCAATTAGTAGAGGGTTTTTTTTTTTAACTTCACCCGTAAAATTTAACTCTTTATGCAACTTTTCATATATAAAAAAAATAAAAAAGTTTATCATCTCTCATTCAAGATCGAAAATGATGAGCCAAATAAAAAACTAACCAAATATTATTTCAATTTAAATATTCTTAAATGGTTTATATTTGAATGTTTATATGAAATTTACATATGATAGGCGAGAAATTTAGTGGTTGTTCATATTGGCTGGACGTGGACGTATTGTAAAAGGGATGTTTCCGCGATGCTGGAACCAAGCTGTGGCAGCCAGCAAAAAAGAAGAAAACAATACAGAAGAGTCTCTTTACCTTTTTGGCACGACGCACAATGTCCTTGGTGGATACTAATTATGTCAACTCGTCAAGGAAAAAGAGATTAGACTCGTGCTTTATTTCGATTATAAGTACTATAGACTTAAGAAAGGTATTTTTAATTTTGTATTATCATTTTCGCAGGAAAGTTAATGTTAGTTTAATTATTAAACTTAAAGATATTTAGTGTAAGAAAAAAATAAAATATCTATAATTCAACAATAATTAAATGAGTGTTGTTATAATTCGTTCTTGTTACCCTCTACTTTTAGATATACCAACCCTCTCAAGTAATCACAACTTAGCATTTTCACATTATAAATATCACTCAAGGTTAGGGATATGTTACCTTCTAACTCTAGACACGATCGAACTATCAAAAAGTTTTTCTGTTGTCCGAACAATTCTAACTACCACATCATACCCCTTGCGAATAGAGCATGCCCGCATGTGATTACTAATATATCTCAAAAGATATAATCATCTTAAAACTAGTAAGTGCCTCAAAAAATTCTGAGAGATTCCCGTTGTATCCTAGAAGACTTGCAGGTACCTCGGATAAGTCTTTAAGAAAAGTGTTAAACACGCCTCGGGAAGTTGATTTTGCACCGGAAGGAACAACAATCTTAAAGACTTATGGTTGACCAGATCAATTCTGTTAACATGCTTTGGATGTCTACAAAATTTACACTGAAAAGAGCAAGGTCAAATTGCGATGCGGAAAAAAGGTATGCTATAGAAACTAATCACAATAATAATTCTCATAACCCACGTACAACTTTAAACCTCAACTTTAATAAAAATAATTATTTTTGTGAAAAGTCAAATTATTTTATGCCTCAATGCTTGCCTGTAAGAAATGACATCCTCTTAAGTCTAATGTTAACTTGGCTAAAGGAAATGATATAATTGTTGCGGTCATTACTCTAGTAAACGTTGTGACCAAGGTGAGCAAATGAGTGGTAGACTCTAGAGCTAGCAGACACATATGTGCTGACATAAATGCATTTATCTCTTACACTACTGTAGGGGATGGAGAAGAACAAGTGTTCCTTAGTGATTCCAGTACTACTCTAGTTCTAGGAAAATGAAAGGTTCTTGTAAAGCTCACATCTGGAAAGACACTGGCTTTAAGTGATGTGCTGCATGTGCCAAAAATCAGAGTGAACTTGGTCTTTGTAGCACTGCTAGGGAAGGTTGGGGTAAAAGTGGCGTTTGAGTCTGATAAGATTGTCATAACAAAAAACAATGTATTTGTGGGAAAGGGTTATTGAGATCATAGTCTCTTTGTACTCAATATCTTTGAAGTTATTAATGAGAATAAGGTATCTACTTCTTCTGCTTATATGATTTATTAGTATGATATATAGCATGCTAGATTAGGACATGTAAATTCTTTGTATGTTATTAATTTACAACGGTTAAGCCTAATACACATGCATGATAAACAAGTTAAGAAATGTGAGGTATGTGTAGAATCTAAGTTAACTAAAACCTCTTGTTTGTCTATACAACGTGAATCCGAACCTCTTAGTCTTATTCATTCTAATCTTGCTGATTTGAAAAAATGTATATCTAAGGGAGGCAAAAGTTATTTTGTAACCTTTATTGATGACTTCTCCAGATATACAAAAGTTTATTTGATTAGATATAAAGATGAAGCATTTAAAATGTTTTTATCCTATAAAGCTAAAATTAAAAACCATGTAAGTAGAAAGATAAAAAGGATAAGGTCAGATAGGGGTGGTGAGTACACTTTGTTTGATAACCTTTGTGAGAAAGAATGTATTATACATGAGGCAGCCCCACCATATTCCCCTAAGCCTAATAGAGTAGTTGGGATGAAAAATAGAACTTTAAGAAAATTATGAATGTTTTACTGGTTAGTTCATCTACATCTAACAATCTTTAGTAAGAAACCCTTCTAACTGCTTGTTTTTTACAAAATAAGATCCCGCGTAAGAAAACAAAGAGTTATGGAAAGGATATACACCTAAGCTGAAATACCTTAGAGTGTGGGGGTGCCTAGCTAAGGTTATGATATATGATCCTAGCAAAAAGAAAGTAGGACCTAAGACCATTGATTGCATGTTTATTAGTTATGTTAAACATGGTGCAACTATAGGTTTCTTGTTATTAAGAGTAGTGTACTTGATTGCGATACCATCATAAAGACTAAGAATGTTGAACTCTTTGAGGACATTTTCCCTTTGAAATCTAGTATATCTGCTACCTCTGGTGATAGTACTATAGTTAATTAATCAATTAAAACCTATAGTAAACCTATACTTGAGAACTTAAGGCATAGTAAGAGACAAAGGATAGAAAAATCTTTTGGTGATGATTTTTACACATATCTACTTGATGATGATCCTTTAAGTTTTTCTCAAACTATTAATTCATTAGATGCACATTTTTGGGAATAAGCTATTAAGATTGAGATTGATTCTATAAATAAGAATAATACTTGGAGCTTAGTAGACTTGCCTGAGGGTGCAAAACCAATTGGTTGTAAATAGGTCTTTAAGAGAAAGTATAATCCTAATGGATCTATAGATAAATATAAGGCTAGATCAGTAGTTAAAGGGTTTACTCAAAAGGAGAACATAGATTATTTTGGTTCCTTTGCACCTGTTACTAGGATTTCCTTTATTAGAATTCTTTTAGCATTAGCATCTATTCACAAATTAGTAATTCATTAGATGGATGTTAAGATAGCTTTCTTGAATGGTGATTTAGAGGAAGAGATTATATGACTCAACTTGAAGGATGTGTGATTACTGGTTAAGAGAACAAAGTGTGTAAACTCTTAAAATCCCCATATGGTTTAAAATAGACACCTGAACAATTGATGGAAAATTTAATAGACTATAATTGATGATGGCTTTTGTTCTAGTCATGTTGATAGATGCGTGTACACTAAACTTGTGAATGGTGAATCTGTCATTATACGTTTGTATGTGGATAACATGTTAATCTTTGGTAATGCAATTATATAGTTTTAAAAACTAAATTCTTTTTAGCATGCAAATTTGATATGAAAGACATGAGTAAAGCTAGTGTAATTCTAGGAGTTAAAGTCAGAAAGAAGGGAGATAGTATAATTCTATCCCAAGAATATTACGTAGAGAAACTTCTTAGGAAGTTTGATTATTATGGTTATAAACATATGAGTACCCCTTTATGACGCTAACTCTCAACTTACGAAAAATAAAGGAGAACCAGTTTCTCAAACTCAATATGTCCAGATCATTAGAAACTTAGTTACTGTACTTGATGAATATCTCAAGATCAGATATAACATATGCAGTAGGTAGATTGAGTATATACATTTATAATCCTAATAAGGATCATTAGGAAGTACTGGCTAGACTCATGAGATATTTGAGAGGTACCATGGATTATGGTATTGAATATAGTGGATTTCCCTCTGTACTAGAAGGGTATAATGATGCTAATTGGATCTCTTATTCATATGAGACAAAATCCACTAGTGGTTATGTATTTGCACTTGGTGGTGGCGCAATTACATAGAGATCAACTAGACAAACAATAATAACTAGATCAACAATGGAATCTGAATTTGTTACTATAGAAATGGCTGCATTGAGGCTGAGTAGTTGAAAAACTTATTGGATAACATTCTCTTAGGAATGAAACCAACACCATCAATATCTATACAATGTGTTTCACAATCAGTAATAGTTGTAGCAAAAAATAAAACTTACAATGGTAAAAATAGACATATACAACTGAGATATAATGTGATAAAGCAAATGCTAAAGGATGGAATAATTTCCATAGAGTTTGTGAAGTCAGAAGGAAACTTAGCAGATCCTATAACGAAACCTTTGGGAAAAAATGATATTAGAAACATCGAGGAGAATAAGACTTAAGCCACTAAAAAACAGACAATGATTGTAACCCAACCTCTGTGATTGGAAATCCCATGAATAAGATTCATATGGGTAAGAACAAGTCATTTGTCAATTCTACTAGCACTAAAATTGATATCTATCAATTTACTTTAGTCCCTTCCTATGATGTGAGAAAGTGCTAGAATCTACATTAATGTGAGATTAAATTTTATAGTTAAGCTTTATGAGAAAACTTAGCATTTTATAAATTTTTCAATGAATTTCATATCTCTTATAGGTGGTGTATGATTTGCAGCATACACTTGATGAAATCACCTATATGAGTGTCAAGTAGGGTCGCTTGTATGAGATCTAGGCAAATCTCTAGAGCACTCATGAATACCAGGCAAGGTGCATGGCCTAAACGTGCAACACAATGAAAACAACAAATGATTGTAGGGGTATATTGTGACTAATAGACCGTTATCATACGCCACATGTTTTTTGTTTATATAGTCTCACTACACCAACAACACTATGTGATAAGTACTATTAGTCTAGGTCTGGTTCATATAGTATAACTACATAGATTCGATGCAATATATCTCATTTGAGAACCTAGCCATAGAATTCTTGTTTTAAAAGGTTACTTTGACTTTTGTAATTTGCGGGGGATTGTTGAAAATAGTGCATATATTACGAAAGTCAAAGTCCCACATTACTTAGATTAACTACATGAGAAAGGTTTATATAGAAACAAATAAACAAGACTTGGTAAAGAAGCTTGCAAGAGAGGAAGTCTCGTGCACATGTGTTTGGGCCTCATAGGTCAGTTGCAGTGCAAATTCGTTGATTTGCAATCCCTGCTCACGCAATTAAATGAGCCTTGTGAACCTTTTACGAAAATTAATATTACAATAATTCTCAGTAGCCTATCTGTAAACGTGGATTTCAGAACCTGTTGTATCTTGGGAGACTTGCGGGATACCTCGGATAAGTCTTTAAAGATAATGTCAAGCATGCCTCGTGAAATTTATTTTGCACCCAAAGGAACAACAATGCTTTCCTTTTCTCACCACCGTTTCTAGATCCACCACTCCTCCACTTCTTCCTCCGCTCCCTCGCTCTTCACCAACCCTAACCCAATCTGAATTGGCCTCGCTTGAATTGCTCTCTCCATCATCCTAGCCAGCACAAACATCAACCTTCTTCTCTATGACTTCTATTCTTCTTCACCCAATTCTAACTTTCATTCTTCACCGTTGCTCAAAATCTTACTTTCTTCTCTTGTTGACCAGTTAACGCCCACTCTTGACGATCCCAAATGACATTGTTCCTTCTTCCCAAAATTTCCCTTCCTGCAAGCTCCGATTCCTTGATGCTTAGAGATGCATTCATAAGAAAGATTTCCTTCAACTATGAGAAGCGCATGCAAGTGCCAAGTCCTCTAGAAAAGGTTTTTTGCATCTGATCCTATTCTAGAAGGAGAAGTGCTGGTGGAATACTTTTTGATAAAGATGGAGATAACCGCCTTGAGCATGATAAATCTGTAAAATTTGTAAGAGATGTGCATGATGAGGTAAATTTCTTGTGTTGCTTCAATTACAGTGAGCCTTATGAGGTTTGATTTATTTTTATTGTGTATGATGTCTTATATTGTCAATATTAGTGTTAATATGTTATTTTTAACATTTTGATAAAATAAATTCATTTTGAATTCAAATTTTAGTAGAGACTTAAAATATATGCATTATAAGTTATTATGAATTCAAATTAAATTTTGATAACTATTTGAGTTCACTAATTATTTTTCACTCAATAATTTATTATTTTAACTTAAAAATTTCTCAAATTTGTATTAAATCTTTTTATGTCTTTATGTTGTTAATCTAGTAACTCAACGATCCTCTGGGAGGACAGCAAAATACTAACTCTATAGTCCTCAAAGAGGATAGTCAAAATACTAACTCAACGGTCCTCCAGGAGGACAACAAAATACTAACTCCCACCCTGGGCATCCCAGATGGTGTTGACGGTCCTTCGTGAGGATAGAAAAATACTAATTCAATATCCTCCGTGAGGACGGCAAAATACTAACTCGACGATCCTCTGTGAGGACATAAACAACTAATTCCTGCTTCGGGCATCCTGCTAGGATGATCAACCAGCGTTGACTAACGATTATTAAATTCATTCCGCTCTGGGACGACCAATTTGCATCAACTAATGATTATTAAATTCATTCTGCTCCGTGACGAATGACTAGCATCGACTAAACTCTAAGAAAGGCAAAATCAATTAAGCTTATTTTTACACTTTCACTCAAGACCGACCTACTAGTGTTGACTAAAACCTCGCAAGGCCAAGTAGCCATAACTTAGCCTCGTCACACTAGGAATAAAACTCGAGGTTGGGGGACTATGTTACCCTCCACCTCTAGACGTCGATCAAACCATCCTAGGTAGCTACAAGTTAGCTTTTTCACACTATAAATAGCACTTGAGGTTAGGGGCTATGTTACCCTCTACCTCCAGACGTCGATTGAATTGTCCTAGGAAGTCACAACTTAGCCTCTTCATACTATAAATAGCACTGGACGATGGGAGGCTATGTCATCCTCTACCTTTAGACGCTGACCGAATCGTCCCAGGTAGCCACAACTTAGCCTCTTCACTCTATAAATAGCACTCGAGGTGGGGGGTTATGTTACCTTATACCTCTAGACACCAATCGAACTATCAAAAAGCTTCCCACATGGCCAAATAATTCTAATTGCCACATCATACCCCCCGTGAATAACGCACGTCCGCCTGTTAATCATTAATATATCTCAAAAGATATAGCCACCCTTAAAAATAAGGAACTGTCTCAAAAGATATAATCACCCTTAAAACTAGGGAACAACCTTAAAAGATATACTCACCCTTAAAATTAGGGAACCTTCGTAATTCATAGGCTAAAAGATAAAAATCACCCCTCAAGGTTGGAGCAAAAATAGTCCTAAAAAGCACTATATAAGGAACACCACTCCCAATTAGGCTATAAGACACTTGAATGTTCCTAGTTGAGTCTCCTTTATTCCAAAAGGGCAACTTGATGGCTAGAATAGTAGTAATTAAGGTTGTCAAGATCGAGAATTTATGTAAAAATTACGTGAGAGCTATTCTAGAATCGCAAGAGTTTACTTCGTTAAAAATATACATATAGATTACATAAAAATTAAAAATTTTCAACACATAATAAGTTCAAATTACTCCAAATAAATATAAATTAGAATTAGAATATTCAAAATTTCAAAAGCTTTTTCAAACATAAGAACAAATTTGATTTAAAATACTCAAAATTAGAGTTAGTACATGAAAACATCACTTGAGAAATTTGTTCACAAGTTTATTCATGAGTTTACTCCGATTCTACCTAATTCTACTAGGTTTGCTCTGAGTTTGCTACCTGTTCAATTTTACATTTAAATTAACTTGTCAAGGACTTGTAAAGTCATACTATTTTACGAGTTAACTCACAGCTTTGATAACTATAATTCTAAATAATAATTTGAAATTTCTATATTTTAATCCTTTTTACTCAAGAAGAATTGAGAAATTAATGTGTGCCAGGACAAGGAGGAGGGCGACTTGGGTTTGAGGGACATAAACCCATCTGTTGGAAAGATGGAAATGGCATATGAAAATGGATACAACAGTGTGTGGGAAAGGTACTAAAAGCCAAATATATGCAGTCTGAGGGATCGATGTTGGGAAGTTTGAGGGGAAAAATGTTCTAGGTGGTAGCATGATTTAAACTCTATTGAACAAGAAGGGCAAGGAAGTTGGTGGTCGAGTCAAGTTAGGCATGCCCTGGGGAAGGTAGTGATGTATTCTTCTCAAAGGAAAGGTGGTTAAGGGATAAAAAGTTATGCGATGGGTATCAACGATTCTACGGTCTAGCAGTAAATCAGAATGTGTCAGTCAAAGAAATGCAAGCGTTAGGTGCATAGTGAGAGTGGGCATAGAGAAGACAATTATTTATGTGGGAGAAGGATTTGTTGGCGAAGCTTAGTCATAGGGTGGAAGGATTTGTGGTGCGGGAAGGAGTTCCTGATAAGTAGGCGTGGGGATATGGAGAAGTTTGGCCACTATATGGTCTTGTTTACTTACAAGGCATTGAGGGGATGTTCTCAACTACATCAAAATTATTTCTTCAAGTTACTATGAGCAGGATGAGTTCCATTAAAAGTGAAATTTCTGGTATGGTAGTTGGAAGTGACATGTTATCATCTAGGTGTAATGTCGTGAATAGGATAATAATTCAACCTAGAGACAGTTTGTGTGGGTTTTGTGGGGTCTCATTGGAAATGGGATTGCACTTTTTTCTAATTTGCAAAGTTGCAACTTGGAATATGGCAAGCGCTTTACTAATGGTGGAGAGGTCTCTACGACATTCTCAACTGAGGTCAGAAAACATTGTTACCAATTATGGAACTCATTGATGGATCGAATGAGCTTAGGAAAGCTTAGTCCTTTGTGTGGTTCACAAATATTTGGTAACACTATGAAAGATAAGAAATGTTGTAATTTTCATATATCAAATGGATGACGTCTAAAGGCACATCTTGTACTTTCAACTGACTTTTAATAAAAAAAAATGGATTATAAATAAAATCAAGTAACCAATTACATTTTTTATACTTATTATTTATATTGTATTAATATGCAAAATTTTAAATTTAGATAGAATAATATAAATATATATATATATATATATATAGAAACTAATTTTTATACTTGTATTGTAAATTTAGATCATATAATTATATATAAATGGTTAAAATTAAAAAAAAATTAATTATTGTTTATTGATGACAAGTGTATAAGTTTTTAAATAGATTTAATTGTTATACATCGTTAAATGTTATTGTTAAAATTTCTCACACCGTTAACTAATAAAAAAATCATGGTTGGTAAAAACTTTAATATAATTATGATAAAATTTAACGATATATAATATATATAATAGTTTATAATTAGATAATTTAAAATTATTGTAAATAGTAAACATATAACTCTCTTATTTTAAACATATATATTTATCTTTTATTTTGTAGAAGTCTAACTCAGTTGATTGGTACCATGTGTTAGTTATTCTAAACCTCTTCACATTCTCTTCAACTCTCATGAAAAAAAAAAAAAACTTAATTTTCCCTTAATAACACTTATCCTCTTCACTTAATTACGTGATTTGATCATTTCTTGAATATTTCACTAAATATTTAATATATATTATTGATATGATATTGAATGCTAATTAACATATCAATAATGTGGCAGTTAAGATGGTACTTGAAACAAATGTTATACGTTACTTAATTACACTTTTAATTTGTTTGGTATAGTGGTATTATAATTGTGAGTGTGCAGAAGTGTAATTAAATCGTGAAAACATGTGTCAAACAACAATAAGTTGTCATGTTACCATTTCGTACCACGTCAGCAATTTATTAAATGTTAAGTGTGTATTTGGAAAAGATTAAGATTATAAATTTTAGCTTATTTTGTTAAAAAATTATTTAATTTACGAAATAATCATATTTGATAATACAACTTAAATTTATAAAAAATATGTTTTTACACTATTAATTAATGTTTTACGATTAGATTAAAATTACAATTTTTAAAAAGTTGAGAAACTAAAATTCTAAAATTAAATGATCATTTTTTTTTGTCTCGTAAAGATAGTGAATCTAACAACCTCAAACTACTAATTGGAAATCAATTATATATATATATATATATATATATATATATATATATATATATAACAGTCTTTGAAAATAATATAATATAATTGGTTATGGGTATTAGAATTAAAAGCCTTGGAAAGCATGAAGTATCTCTTTTTGATATTTTGGTTTTGTGTTTTACTTATTAGTTTTGCTCTAATCAACTTTATGGTACCAAACATTATGGTACCAAACAGGTTTGATAGGTGTGATACTTGTATTGTATATTTAAATAGGAATGAGAATGTGTTTGAGGAGTTTAGAAATAGATTACATGGACTGAGAAGTGCTGAAAAATCTTCAAAAGTGAAAATTTTGTCAAGATAATCGATTACCTTATTATGGTAATCAGTTACCCTTCAAGAAATTTTAGGTATTGAGATTACTACTCTCGAGAGTAATCGATTACCTGAAAATAGTAATCAATTATTCCAGAGACCATGCATTTTGGACCAGTTTTGAGCAGGATATTAGGTAATCAAGTAGGTAGTCGTTTACCCTGCTTCAAAACTCAAATAAAAGCATTTTCAAAACTAATTTTAACAACTCCAAAAAGGTCCATTGAATGTTTGCTTCTTTTAATTGTTTTACCCAAATTCTCTCTAAAAACTATACTCATTTTTTATGATTTGAAGGTACAAGAAATTCAAGATTCAAGGAAGAGACTACATTGAGATTTGATGTATCTTGTTGGGTATTCAACACTATAGGTGATATTGTTCTATACCATCTTCTATGTTTTTGCACAATCTTTGGCAATCTCTTAAGGTGCTCTTGAGATTGTTGTGAAATCTTGCAATAGGGTTTTGTGAGTGAGACGTTGTGAGTGACGGGTCTCATGGTGTGACAAACTCTTGTGGGGTGCAAGAGGAAACCTCTTGTGTGGTTTGAATCTTTATGGTTTAAAATCTGTATACGTGGCGTACATGTATTGAGATTTTAATGGAAAACAGATTAACGAAAGGCTAAGTCTGAAAACTGGATCTCGGTCAAGTTGATCGAACCAGTATAAATCTTAAGGTGCTCTTGAGATTGTTGTGAAATCTTGCAATAGGGTGTTGTGAGTGAGACATTGTGAGTGACGGGATCTCATGGTGTGACAAACTCTTGTGTGGTGCAAGAAGAAGCCTCTTTTTGTGTGGTTTGAATCTTTATGGTTTAAAATTTGTATGTGTGGTGTGCATGTACTGAGATTTTAATGGAAAACAGATTAACGAAAGGCTAAGTCTGAAAACTGGATGTAGGTCAAGTTGATCGAACCGGTATAAATCACTGTGCAAATTTCCCATACTTTTTAATCATGATTCTTATTGAGATCTTGGATAATCTCTTTGCAGGTTTTTGCAACACAACAAATTTGTTGTTATTTTCTTGCAGTAGTTTTCACTTTACAATACTTTTATTTTGATATTGGGTTTGAGTAATTGTAACAAGAAGTGCGGGTTTCAAAGTGTGATTTAATTCTGTCTCTACTCTTTCTTTTTAAGTTTGATAAACTTGTTGCAACAACTAATATTGTATTTTCACAAATTTCAATAGTAAATCATTATTGAAGGAATTTTCATACATCAAGTTTATTGTAAATTACATTAAATGGGTTGAATCTTGACCTTATTTCATTCCTCTTCTTGAAAACTAATTTTTGAAAATTGTAAGGTAGATTTTGAAAATTTCTTTTAAAGGGAAACTTTTTAAAAACTCTAATATTGATTTGAACAGAAAAGTTTGAAAAATATTTTTGATGAATATATTCAACTCCTCTTCTAGATTCCCCCTTGGGACCAACAATTAGTATAAAAGGGGGATCTTAAGAAATATTCAAGATTATATCGATCCATTTTTTTTTAAAATGTCAGTGAATCAACTACCTTTTAGTGAGGGTTTCTCTATTAACAGAACACCATTAGTCATTGGTGAAAATTACGCATTTTGGAAAGTAAGAACAAACATTTTTATGGAGTCTGTAAACAGAGGCATATGACAAGCTGTTGTAACTAATTATAAAATTCCTACATATATGATTGAAAATGAAATAGTTGAAAAACCATATGAATCGTGGACCATTGATGAAATAAAACATGTTGAGAATGATTCAAAAGGCTTAAATATTATACATTTTGCTTTGAATAGTGAAGAGTTTTTCAGGGTATCACCATGCAATACAACTAAGGAAGCATGAGATCTAATCCAAGTTACCTATGAAGGAACACTTGAAGTAAGACATGCTAGAAAGAACACACTTATTCAAGAGTATGAGATGTTAAGCATGAATCTAGGTGAAACTATCATGGATGTTCAAAAGATATTCACATATATAGTCAACCACCTGAAAGGACTTGGAAAGCTATTTGAGGAAGAAGATCTGAATGTGAAGATACTTAAATCTCTCACCCGCAAATAGCAACCCACAGTAATAGCAATAACATAATCCAAGAACTTGGCTGCTATGTCTAGTGCTGGACTATTTCGAAAGCTTAGAGAATATGATATGGACATGGCTAGATGGCAAAAGAAGAACAAAAGGAAAAGAAAGGTAAAAACTTGGCACTGAAAGCACATGAATTATCAAGTGCTCATGAAAACACTAATAATAGGTCTTCTAAATCTAAGGACATGAGTCGCATGGTAAGAAATTCAAAAGGTTTGTGAAAAAGAACAACAAAAAAGAGAAGTTCTCAAGTGGCAGAAAGCAATCAAAGAAGGAGAATACAACTCCTCCAAAGTTCACTTGCTTTGAATATGGTAAGATAGGTCACACGAAAGCTTATTGTCCTTCCCTAACCAAAAAACAGAACAATGATGATGTGATCTTTGATGATCACGTGCCCAAAGGATCCTTTCTAAAGTCACTTGGAAGGGAAATGGATTTATGGAGAGGAAATGAATGGGGTGAGGCGCCACAAATACTAGGTTTGATAAGCCAAAGGGGAGAGGCCACAAGGGAAGGGTCCCTTGATAACTCTTAGAAGCTCTCACAAAGGAGAAAGGGGGACACTCAAAGGTAAGAACCTCAACCAATATGGTCTCTAGGATTAAATTCAAGTGTAAAAAATACAAGTGAGGGAGGAGCTCCTATTTATAGAGGTAGCTAACCTCTTGAACAAGATAACCTAAAAAAGAAGGGCTAGGATTAAAAGGAGAGATCTAAGGGAGGAGAATTGAGAAACAATTCCCTCCTTAGATCATCAAACTTGGTGCCCAAGTTTCTCAAACCAAGGGCCAAGATTCCTTCTTATTAGCTTAGGGGGTTTATGTAGAAAAGAGGGGTGTAGATATCAAGGCTACCCCTTATTTCCTTCATAAAGACCCAAAAAGCTAAATCCACCCTCTAAATTCCTAAGACACCTCCTAAAAATAAAAAATGGACTAAATACATGTCCCAAATTAAATTCTTAATGCTCCTCAAAATTAAAATAAAGGAAAATTACATTTTATTAACTAAAGTCCCTAGCCTAATATCTTTACTCTCCATAGGAGGTGAAGTCTTCCTTTGTCTGCAAGGGCTAGGTCTTCTTCAATCCTTCTAGCCATGGCCCTAGTGATAGGTCCTTAGCTAGGCATGGTCACATCATCTCCTCCCCCTTGAAGAGGATTTGACCTCAAATCCATGGGGTCTTTGTCATTTTCAGCACCTACAAATAGAGACAAATCAGAAACATAAAAACTGGTGCTTACCCCATAATTCTCAGGCAGATCTAAAACATAGGCATTATTACCGATCCGCTCAAGGATTTGGAAAGGTCCATCTCCTCTAGGGCTAAGTTTGGACTTCCTTTGAGAAGGAAATCTATCCTTTCTCAAGTGAAGTCATACCCAGTCGCCCTTTTCAAAGATGACTTCTTTCCTCCCCCTATTGGCGAAAGTAGCATCTCTCAAGGATTGGCGCTCTATGTTAACTTTAACCCTCTCATGTAATTGTTTTACAAAAATGGCTTTTGCCTCTCCTTCTTTATGCACAGCAACAGGAAGAGGAAGAGGTAAAAGATCTAGAGGAGTACGAGGATTAAAGCCATAGACCACCTCAAAAGGAGAATGCTTGGTGGTTCTATGAACCACCCGATTATAAGCAAATTCAATGTGGGGAAGGTACTCATCCCAAGACTTATGGTTGCCTTTAAGGAGAGCCCTCAGCATAGTGGATAAAGATCTATTCACCACTTCTGTTTGCCCATCAGTTTGAGGGTGACAAGTAGTGGAAAAAAGAAGTTTAGTTGCCAGCTTAGCCCAAAGAGTTTTCCAAAAATGGCTAAGCAACTTCACATCCCTATCTGACACTATTGAAGAGGGTATACCATGCAATCAGACAACCTCTTTAAAGAAAAGTCTTGCGATGTTGCTCGCATCATCCACTTTGTGGTAGGGAATAAAATGGGTCATTTTTGAAAATCGGTCCACCACCACAAATATGGAGTCTGCACCTCGTTGGGTTCTTGGGAGCCCAAGGATGAAATCCATGCTAATATCCTCCCAAGGTGCAGAAGGAGCAGGTAAAGGTGTGTATAGTCCATGAGGCATTGCTTTAGACTTTGCTTGCAAGCAAGCTATACATTTAGAGCAATGTCTATGGACATCTCTACGCATATAGGGCCAAAAGAATTTCTCTTGTAAAAGCATGAGGGTTTTTGAAATCCCAAAATGCCCCATGAGCCCACCTTCATGACTCTCTTTTGTAAGTAAGTTCCTAATTGACCCTTGGGGTATACAAAGCTTACTCCCTTTGTAAAGATACCCCTCACTGATGAAGTACCCATCATGGGCTTTTAATGCAAATGCAGATGCAGAGGTAGCAAATATGGGGCCGAAATCCTTATCAGATGGATACATAGCCCGAATGTCATCAAATCCCAAGATTTTTGCACTTAAGGATGAATAAAGGGCATGACGCCTAGAAAGAGCATCAGCCACCATATTTTGTTTTCCTTTCTTGTACTTGATGACATAAGGGAAGGATTCAAGATATTCCACCCACGTTGCATGCCTTTTGTTCAATTTACCTTGACCCCTCAAATATTTTAGTGACTCATGGTCACTATGAATGACAAACTCCTTGGGAGCAAGGTAATGCTCCCAAGTTTGAAGGGCCCTAATTAGAGCATAAAACTCCTTATCATAGGTGGGGTAGTTGAGGGGGGCACCATTGAGTTTTTCACTGAAATACGCAATGGGGTGCCCTCCTTGCAACAAGACAGCCCCCACACCTACATCAGAGGCATCACATTCAAGTTCAAATGTTTTAAAAAAGTCAGTTAATGCCAAGACTGGTGCATGGGTCAGTTTATGCTTAATTAGCTGGAAGGCTTTCTCTTGTTTCTCACCCCAAAGGAAAGGAACTTCCTTTTTCACCAAATCATTTATTGGTGCGAAGAGCGTGGAGAAATTAGGCACAAAGCACCTATAAAATCCAGCGAGACCATGAAAGCTTTTGATCTCTGTCACACTCTTTGGGGTGGACCATTCTTGAATAGTTTTTATCTTTTCGGGGTCAACATGAACCCCTTTTGTGCTAACTACAAAACCTAGGAAAACTATACTATCTACACAAAAAGTGCATTTTTCTAAGTTACCAAAAAGATGATTACTCCTAAGAAGAGAAAAACCATGCCTTAGATGTCCTAAATGATCATCTAGGTTCCTAGAGTAAACTAAAATGTCATCAAAGTAAACTACACAAAATTTACCAAGACAATCCCTTAGTACATGATTCATTAAGCGCATGAATGTGCTTGGGGCATTAGTTAGCCCAAAAGGCATAACCAACCACTCATAAAGACCAAATTCAGTCTTAAAAGCAGTTTTCCACTCATCACCCTCTTTGATCCTTATTTGGTGGTAACCACTTCTAAGATCTATTTTTGAAAATATTTTTGCCCCATGCAATTCATCCAACATGTCATCAAGAGGGGGGATTGGGTGCCTATATTTGATGGTGATGTTGTTGATTGCACGACAATCAACACACATCCTCCATTGGCCATTCTTCTTGGGCACCAACAAGACTGGCACAGCACAAGGGCTTAGGCTCTTTTGAACCCAACCCTTCTCCAACAACTCATTCACTTGAGACTCAATCTCTTGGGTCTCCATGGATTGGTCCTATAGGCAGGTCTATTAGGTAGACTTGCGCCAGACACCAAATCAATTTGATGTTCTATACCCCTAATGGGAGGAAATACTTTCGGAACCTCATTAGGGAATATGTCATCAAATTATTTTAAAATATCTTGAACTCCTTGAGGAAGGTGCTCATGTGCATGGGTTGTGGCAGTGCTCTCAGCAGAAGAATGCAAAATGGGAGAAGGATTTGATGCTTCTTTGCAAAAGAGGAGATAAAAGGGCTTGTTAGTCAAAGGAGCTTCTTTTAAATCACGTTTAGTAGCAAATAGGCTCCTTTTACTAATATTCCCTTTTGAAGGGGCATCACCTTCCGACTCTCTCTCTTTACCTTTTTCAAGCTTTAAGGGTAAAACTTGTTGTATTTTTTTTGTTTTTGTGTTTCCTCAACTCTTTTCTTTTTCATCGCAAATTGATCTCCAGCCACTTGAGAAGGTGACAAAGGATACAATTTGAAGCGCTTTTCATTATGGGTGAGAATTATTTGGTTGGAGTGACCATGGTGAATAAATTTTTTGTCAAATTGCCATGGTCTTCCCAACAGGATATGACCAGCCTCCATAGGAACTATGTCACAAAGAATCTCATCATTATAAGATCCTATGGAAATTGGAACCATAACTTGTTCATTGACTACCATCTCCCCTTGCTCATTGAGCCATTGCAATTTGTAAGGTTTGGGATGGGGCATGGTAGTCAAGGCTAGCTTTTCAACCAACCTAGAGCTACAACAGTTACAACAAGAGCCACTATCAACAAGGAGAGAACATACTTTGTCATTTACTTTACATCTTGTATGGAAGATGTTCTCTCTTTGTGACTGGCCAAACTCTAGAGGTTGGCTTCCAAGAAGCCTTTGAACCATAAGGAGGTCCCCCTCATAAGGAAAAGCTTCCCCACACTGTTGTTCAAAAGTATGTCCCTCTTCTTCCTCACTCTCACTAGAGGAGGAAGATGAGCTATTCTCACTACAAATGTCTTGTCCCCTTATGATCATGGTTTTCTTGTTAGGGCATTGAGAGGCAATGTGGCCTCTCCCAAGACATTTGAAGCCTTTGATACTACTTTGCCTCTCAGTAAGCTTAGTAGTAGGGGTTTTTCTCTCTACATGAGGTGCTTTTGTATCTTGAAAATGCTTGGGTTCCTCTTTGGGAAAACCCTTGAAAGAGTTTCCCTTAAGTTGGTCTCTCTTTGAGTAAGAGGGAGAATCTTTTTTAAAGCTTTTTCTCTTGAGTTGATTCTCAGCTCTTACACAAAGTTCTACCAACTCATCAAGGTTTGAGTATGAAAGAAGCTCTACCTTATCTCTAATGTTAGAGCTTAATCCACACAAAAACCTAGCAAGGGTGGCATTGGGTTCCTCAATGATATTGGCCCTTAGTATGAGAAGCTCCATCTTTTGTCTATACTCCTCAATACTTAGGTTATGTTGCCTAAGTCTTTGGAACCTATCCAAAAGATCCCTCTCATAATATGAAGGAATGTGCCTTCTTCGCAAACAAGTTTTTAAATCATTCCAGTAGCGAATGTCAGGCATTTGTTTATGGGCCCTATCCTTGACTAACCCATCCCACCAATGCAAAGCAGAACCTTGAAAACTAAGGGAGGCCAAAGGTACTTTCCTTTCTTGCTTAATTTCATAGCATCGAAAGAGTTGTTCCACTTTGACTTCCCAATCTAGGTAAGTCTCAACATCTTCCCTACCATGAAAATGGGGTAGGTCTACCTTTGGTTCCCTAGCATGATTTATGTTCTCTTGAGGAGAATGATGATTGTATGATGAATGAGAGTGATGCTTATGTTGATTTCTATAGTATTCTTCTTCACTAGAGCTAAAATTCCTAGATGGGGATCTTATGAGAATTCCTTTATTTTTTCTATCACTCTCTCTCCCATCTCTCCTCTTACTCTTTTCTCCTTTCCTTCTCTCTTCTTCCTCTTTTTCTCTTTTTCTTTCTAGTTCTTTCCTTCTTCTCCTTTCTTCATCCTCTCTTCTCTCTCTTTGCCTTCTCTCTTCTCGCTCTTTTTTCTCTTTTCTCATTTCCAACATCTCTTTTTTTAACTCTTCCTTCTCTTTTTGTTTTTCCTTTTCTTTTATTTCTTTTTTTCTCTCTTTTTCTTCTCTCCTTTCTTGTTCTTTAGCCATCCATTCCCTAAATTCTAAGTTAAGGTTTTCAAGAGTGTCTCCCTTAGAAGGTTTTCTTTGGTTGACACTCTTACTTGATGAACAACTGTGTGCACTAGAATGTGTGTGGGAAGTCATGGTGCTTGGATGCTAAAAACTAAAGGGTAGGCCAAAAACTTTTTTTTTTTTTGTTTTCTCACCTAAGGTGGCTTGATGAGTCTTTGGAACTCCTAGCCTCTACACATTTTTTCAAAATAACATAAAATAAAATAAAAGTGCAAGAATGTAAAAGAGAAAGAGCTCTAATCGGCCTCCTAAGGTGTTGAAGGAAGTGTACCACTTCTCCCTTCTTCACCTAATTAACGAGGAACTACGCTAAAATTAACCAAAATTATTACAAACCAAGGGAGGGCCTTAAGGGCACTCAAACTCTCAATCTAAAATTAAGTATACACAATACAAAGAATAAAAAAAATAAAACAAAGTCTTCACTCCAAGCTTTTTGGTGTTTGTATCCTTTTGATCAAGCCCCTTTGAGTTGCATCAACTCACCCCAAGAATGCTACCCTTGTTTTCACTTGTTTGGACTTGCCAAAATTTTATATATGGAACCTTTCCCAACCTTTCCTTACCAAGGCCGATACAACACAAGACAACAAACAAAGGTGAATAACAAAACAAGGTTCACAAATCCAAGTGGATAGATTAAACAATGACAAACTCAAAGAAGTAAAAAAGATAAGCAAGAAAACATAAGGCTCACAAAGGAAGGTAGCACACAAATAACTTTCCTAGATTAGCTCTAAGAGTAGAGATGAAAAAAGACTCAAACAAAAAAAAATGAAACCAATAGTTGCACACTTAATAAAATTTAAGTGACCAAAACTAAAAAGCTTACTCAAGTAATTTTTTTTTTTAATCACAATTGATTCCTCATATCAAATGTTTCTACTATTAGGTATACAACTTCAAATTTGTCTTTCCTTTGAGTTCTTTATCTTCTTCTTTTTTTTTTTAACTTGAACTTTTTCTATTTTTTTTAACTTTTTCTAATCTTTTTGCTGCACCTAATAGCTTGTTGAATTGAAATTTTAATGAGGATGCTTGAAATTATAACGCTTGAGTGAATAAGCACAAAGTAAGGTCACACAATTTTCAAGCAATGCATGCAACTAAAGGCAAAACAACTTAGTAGTTCCAAATACCACTGAACTAATGGTGCTTAAGGAATGATTTAGGGCTGATTTTGAAGTAAATTGATTGCTCAAATTACTAACACAATTCACCCAAGCTAAAATTCCATAAAGAGATACCAATAGTGAAGGTAAACCAAGTGGAAAGCTAGTAATGATTCAACATAAAATAAGAAACATATAAAGATTGAATTCAGCAAATATTTAAGAAAAACAAAGAGATTAATATGCTTGAACTAAAAGCATAAAAGACTTAAGAGACTTAATAAGAGGTTCACCTCTTAGGAGCTCAATTCAAAATGTTTTTTAAAGCTTTTTTGTAAAAATTTTAAGAGGCTAAAACCTATGGAATTTAAATGAGACAAAATAGGAAACTAACATGACTAGTATTTGAAAAAACACAAGAGTAAGAAAAAATAACACACCTAAAAATAGAGCAAAAATTTCAGCAAGAGACTCAAAACAAAAGGCACAACAAAGTGGCCAAAGTTGATTACCACAATGGTGTGGAAAAATCCTCAACCATGTGGGTTTAATGGTCACAACTTATTAGGCACACTTTAACATAAAAAACCAAGGGAAAATTATGCAACTTGAACACGAAAATAAGATGCAAAGAAAGGGACAAATAAAATCGCATCAAATTAAATGGAAAATAGGCGCGTAGATAGAAAACAAAAGTGCATATAATAGCAAGAATAAAAAACTATACTACTAGACAATAAAGGAAATAGAGATGACAAAAAATGAAGGACTTTAAAATAAAGAGATCAAAGAAATAAACAACAAAGCAAAAAAAATAAAATTGAGAAAGAACGTGACCTTTAGAAAGTGGCTCTAGATACCACTTGATGTGATCTTTAATGATCACGTGCCCAAAGGATCCTTTATAAAGTCACTTGGAAGGGAAATGGATTTATAGAGAGGAAAGGAATGGGGTGAGGCGCCACAAATACTAGGTTTGATAAGCCAAAGAGGAGAGGCCACAAGGGAGGGGTCCCTTGATAACTCTTAGAGGCTCTCACGAAGTAGAAAGGGGGACACTCAAAGGTAAGAACCTCAACCAATATGGTCTCTAGGATTAAATTCAAGTGTAAAAAATACAAGTGAGGGAGGAGCTCCTATTTATAGAGGTAGCTAACCTCTTGAACAAGATAACCTAAAAAAGAAGGGCTAGGATTAAAAGGAGAGATCTAAGGGAGGAGAATTGAGAAACAATTCCCTCCTTAGATCATCAAACTTGGTGCCCAAGTTTATCAAACCAAGGGCCAAGATTCCTTCTTATTAGCTTAGGGGGTTTATGTAGAAAAGAGGGGTGTAGATATCAAGGTTACCCCTTATTTCCTTCATAAAGACCCAAAAAGCTAAATCCACTCTCTAAATTCCTAAGACACCTCCTAAAAATAAAAAATAGACTAAATACATGTCCCAAATTAAATTCTTAATGCTCCTCAAAATTAAAATAAAGGAAAATTACATTTTATTAACTAAAGTCCCTAGCCTAATATTTTCACTCTCCATAGGAGGTGAAGTCTTCTTTTGTCTGCAAGGGCTAGGTCTTCTTCAATCCTTCTAGCCATGGCCCTAGTGATAGGTCCTTGGCTAGGCATGGTCACATCAAATGAAGAGGCCACACCAAAATTTAGGAAAAAGAAGAAGGCTTACATTTCTTGGGAAGACAATGCCTCCACAACTTCCTCAAGTGACTAAAAAACTAATCTATGTTTGATGACTAAAGATAAGGTAGAAAAAGAGGCAAGTGATTCTGACTCTGACTCTTCTTATGATTGTGGCTATGACCAACTCCAACAAGTTTTGGTTGAATTGCATGGTGAGGATAAAAGAATAAGCCACCTCAATGTTGGTTTCAAAAAGCAGATTAAGGCATATGAAGCTAGTATAAATTACTTGAAAAAAGAAATGGAAGTTTTAAAAGATGAAAATTTGAAATTAAAAACCATTTCTCATTGTAATTATGCTTCATCCTCTAGTTGTGCTAACTGCAAAGTGCTTGAAGGTAAAGTGCATTATCTTACAAAAGCACTATCTAAGTTCACTATGGGAAGTGTCAACCTTGATGCTCTTTTGGGAAAACAACATGGCATGACATCAAAAGCTGGTCTTGGATATCATAACACCAATAAGAAAAATGCTTTCAAGAATACTTTTAATTCTAGGAAAACATCTTATAGACCTTATATCTCATGCAAATATTGTTTCTACAAAGGACATAGTACCTATAATTGCTTAATCAAGAAGATTGGAGTTCTAAGTGGAAATACATATCGATTCCCAAAGGATCCAAACTTGTCACTAATCCAAATGGACCCAATTCTATTTGGGTACCAAAATGAGAAATTAACTTGTTTTGCAGGTGTGCCTCAAAGCAAATAAGTCCTTGTGGTACCTAGAAAATGGATGATCAAGGCACATGACAGGAGATAAAAACAAGTTCATCTCTCTACAAGCTAAAATAAGTGGTTTTGTCACTTATAAAGATAACAACATAGGTCGAATCCTTGGTATTGGAAGTGTTGGTAACAAGACTTTATTCAGATTGATGATGTTTTACTTGTTGGTGATCTAAAATTGAATCTGCTTAGTATAAGTCAATTGTGTGACAAACTTTAAAATCGATTTTGATAATAAGTGTTGCACTATTAGTGATCCATCAAATCATGTTTTGTTTGTTGCATGAGAGTGAATAACATCTATGTTCTTGACATTGACCATTATGCATCAAACGTTACATTCTTATCATCTAGAGATGATTTATCATCACTTTGGCATAAACGCATTACACACATCAATTTAGGACAATTGAATAGACTTGTATCTAGAAATCTTGTAGTAGGCCTACCTAACTTAAAGTTCTCTAAAGATGGCCTTTGTGATGCATGTTAAAAGAGAAATCAGTCTAGAAAATCTTTTAAATCCATTAATTTAATTTCTACCACTAGACCACTTAAACTTTTACACATGGATCTATTTGGTTCTTCTAGAACTATAAGTCTAGATGGAAACTTGTATGGGTTGGTTATAATTGATGATTATTCTAGATTTAGATGGGTAGCTTTCTTATTTGTAAAAAATAATACCTTCCACGCTTTTCTCAAAATTGTCAAAAAGATCCAAAATGAAAAAGATTTGAAAATTAAATCCTGGAGAAGTGACAATGGTGGTGAATTTAAAAATGATGAGTTTGAGAAATTCTGTGAAGAACATGGCATCAATAATAACTTTTCTGCTTCTAGAACACCATAACAGAATGAGGTGGTGAAAAGGAAAAACAGATCTCTGATTGAATTAGCTAGATCAATGCTCACTGAAAATTCTATGCCTAAGTACTTTTGGGCTGATGTTGTGAGCATTGCATGTTATGTTCTTAACAGAATTCTGATTCGTCCATTTTTTAAATTAACACCATATGAGTTGTTCGAGGGTAGAAAACCAAATATGTCTCACCTTAGGGTATTTGGATGTAAATGTTTTGTTTTGAACAATAAGGATAATCTTGGCAAGTTTGATGAAAAAGCGAATGAAGCAATAATTTTATGATATTCTGCATGTAGTAAAGCATATAGAGTATTCAATAAAAGAACTTTGAGTGTAAGAGAACCAATTCATGTTGTATTAGATGAATCTAACCACCAAAAAAGGGGAGTCTCCTTGGTAGATGATGATGATGCAAGTACAACTAATACTCCTCTTGAAAAGATAGAGAATACCATCAATATAGAGGAAAAGGAAGTCTCAAATGAAGTTGAAGCTCAACCTCTACCCATAGAATAGAGGACACCTAGAGGTCTCTCCCTTGACAACATACTCGATGACATTGAGAAGAGAGTTACTACTAGACATTCTCTAAATCTATTTTGTAAACATATGACTTTTGTTTCTCAAATTGAACCATCTTGTGTGGATGATGCTTTGAATGATGAATTTTGGTTGTTAGCCATGCATGATGAATTAAATCAATTTAGTAGAAATAATGTTTGGGAACTAGTGTCATATAAGAACTGCATGAATGTCATATGAACTAAATGGGTGTTTAGAAATAAACTAGATGAAACAGAAACCATAACAAAAAATAAGGCTTGATTAGTAGCTAAAGGCTATAATCAACAAGAAGGTATAGATTTTGGTGAAACATATGCTCTTGTAGCTAGATTAGAAGTTGTTAGGCTCCTTCTTGCTTTTGCATGTGTGTTTGACTTTAAACTCTATCAAATGGATGTGGAAAGTTACTTTTTGAATGGTTTCCTTGATGAAGAAGTGTTTGTTTCACAACCTCCTGGTTTGGTAGATCATAAGTTTCCTCATCATGTATGCAAGCTTAAGAAAGCTCTTTATGGACTTAAGCAAGCTCCAAGGCAATGGTATGAAAGGTTAAGTAAATTTCTTTTGTTTCAGAACTTTGAAAGAGGAAACATAGACAAAATCCTATTCATCATGAGATCTTCCAAAGATATACTTTTGGTTGAATTATATATAGATGATATTTTACTTGGTTTAATTAACACCTCCCTTTGTGAGACATTTGTTTCCAAAATGCAAGAGGAGTTTGATATGTCTATGATGGTAGAACTAAACTTTTTCCTAGGTTTGCAAGTCAATAAAATGGAGAAAGAGATTTTTCTTTACCAAACCAAATATATAAAAGAACTGCTCAAGAAATTTGACATAGAAAAGTGCAAAATCTCCAACATTCCTACGAGAACCAACTGCTATCTAGATGCTGACTTAATAGGAATTCTTGTTGGAATTTCAAAATACAGGGGAATGATTGGTTTCTTATTATATTTAACTACAAGTAGACTTGACATTATGTTCAGTATTTATCTGTATGCTAGGTCTCAGGCTACACCAAAAGAATCACACATGACTGCAGTGAAAAGGATCATAAAATACTTGAAAGGAACACTTGATGTAGGACTGTGGCATCCCAAAGGTATAAATCCTTCATTTTTCTGACTTAGACTTTCCAGGTTGCAAGTTAGACAGGAAAAACACAAGTGGAATGTTAAGTGTCTAAATTAGGATGAATTACATTAACAATTAAGCACTTAATGACTCAATTTTGTGACATTCTACCTTGTAATTTTCTTCAAAGTATCAAATTAATGAAAACAAAAGAATTTTTGGGTTTCTAAAAAAAATGTACAACTTAGGATTCATTTTGTATACCTTTCTTTGATGCAGGACTTAAGGAAAAGAAAGGAAGCTCATAGGGGGAAATCCACTCAGCCCATTTTGAGGCACCCAACGAATTCAAGGCCGCAAGTACAGGCTCATCTCCACCTAAATCTGCTCAATGGATTATATATGCGCCCAACGGATTAGCTTTATTCACCTTGAAGGACTTTCCAATCCGCTCAGCGGATTATAAAGCGTTGAGCGGATCCTTCTCTTTCCTAATGCTCTGTCACACTAATTGGCTGATTTAAAAGACGCGAGAAAGAAAGAAAAGGTGATGAACAAAGGAACACGAAAGAAAAGAAGAGAGAAAACGAAGTTCAAAAGAAAATTAAGCTCTCTCTTCTCTTCTTGTTTGTAATCTTTTTCTCTTTTCTTCTAGATTGTAATGACCCTCTCCATGAGAGGCTAAACTCTTTTGATTGGACTCAATGTAACTCCTAATCTATTCTCTCTTGATATATATATATATATATATATATATGATTCCATTTCATCAGTTGTATTTAATTTTGCATTCATTGCTTAATCTGGTCTGATAAACCATTTTATGATTTAAGGTTTTCGAATCTTGTTGGAAAACATTTTTGGAAAGTCGATCTGTTTCAAACACATAATGGTTTTGAGTTCTAGGAATAGATTTGATACTGTTGGCTGGTATTTCTCAAGTTTATGCGGATGAATGCTGGTTACTAACTTTGACTCATTGAGGAATCATGATGAGAAGCTAGTATCTTAGGATTTAGTTTTGTGGGATCAAACTAAATTAATTAATGAGAATGGGACAAATAAAATCATATCATAAATATTCAAGAGGGATGTTAGATTAGAAAGTACATTGAATCCGATCGTTTATCTCATAGTAAATTTCATATCTATACTAGTGTTCTCATTTAATACCAATTTACTAACATACACTTTGCTCATGATAAATTTAATCATACCACATTAGTAGAATTCATTAATATCACAAATCCCAGTAGATGACACTCAATTTTCTACAACGAAACTTGGTCCACTTGCCAAGTAAAATGAACGACAAGAAAAACACTTGATGTAGGACTGTGGTATCCCAAAGGTACAAATCCTTCATTTTTCTGACTTAGACTTTGCAGGTTGCAAGTTAGACAGGAAAAACACAAGTGGAACTTGTCATTTATTTGGAAATAGCTTAGTATCTTGGACAAGCAATAAGAAAGCTTGTGTTGCTTTATCAAATGTTGAGGCAGAATACATAGCGGCTGGAAGTTGTTGTGCTCAATCATTATGACTAAAGCAACAACTTGAAGACTTCAACATCATAATCAACAAAGTACCTCTCAAATGTAACAATACAAGTGCAATTAATATGACAAAGATCCTATACTTCATCTAAAAACAAAACATATAGAGATTCATGATCACTTCTTGAGAGATCATGTAGAGAAAGGGGATTGTGAAGTCCAATTCATAGAAACAGAGTTTCAGCTAGCTGACATATTTACAAAATCATGACCAATAGAAAGGTTCTACAAGCTCAGAGGAGAGTTTGGTATAGTAAGCAACAATGAACTATGATTCTAACTAATTTTGATTAACTTTATATATGCATAATTGTATGAATTGACTGATTTTACATGAGACATTGCATGAATTGGTTGAAATTGTTTGCCTTTTATCATTTCACATGCATTAGAAGCATAACATCATGTTATATTGGAATGAAATTGCATAAAAAACATGTTTAGAGGCATATTGCATTGTGGTAATTGATTACCACTACAAGCAATCGATTATTCCCAAGGCTAGTTTTTCCATATCCAAGTCTGGCCTTGAGGTAATTGATTCCCATATGGCAGTAATCGATTACCTACACTAAAAGTTGTTCATGAGTTTAAATTGGAAAGGGGCGGCATGTCATTCATTCCATACTTTCAAACTTTGATTCCAAGAGAACCTTTATGTGTGAAAAGTGAGGGAAAGTTAGGGTTCAAGAAGCCCATCCAAATTCGAGAGTTTCCAAGATTTTCTGTGGGTTCTCCTCTCATTACCAAGCCCTCTCTACAAAACCTTACCACTCAAATAAGAGAAGCAAGCAACAACAGGGGTAAAAGAGTGAAGCATACAGTTGTAGGAAGGGAGTTTCACACTAAGCTCATTCCATGGAAGCCAACTGCTCCCAAAGGACCTGCATAAGGGTCACCAGATAAAGCTAGGGATTATGCTCATGAATGGTTCTCTAACCAAGAGCAACAAGATGAATTTTTGAGAATCTATGTTAGAAAGGAGGTAAATTCTCCTAAGGTCTTTATGTTCTCTTGGTTGACTGAAAATGGTTTTAGCTTTCATGATGACTTAGAATATCAAGGACTGTCTAGGTTTGTTCAATTGAAGGGCAAATTTTACCCTGATTTGGTGAGCGTTTTCTTTTCTAATATGAAATATGATAGCTTTTTTAATCTTGTCTCTAAGGTCAATGAAGTCATTGATGTGAGTGTTGATAACCTTAAGGATAATAGTGTGAATTATAAGAAAATGGAAGTTTTCAAATCTATGCTAATGAAGCCTACAAAATGGGAAACTGGTAGGAGTTCAAAGAAGGATTATAAGAATAAAATTGTCTTCAACACCGGCAGTATAAAGGTGGATGACTGTTTGCTTCATTATTCAATAGTGTGGATCTTGGCTGCTAGAGGTAGCAACCATGCCCAGATAATGGAATAAGATATGATCCTTCTGTGTCCCATGAAAAACAACATCAAGGTGAATTGGCTGAATGTGGTCAACAACACCATGATAAAAACTAAGTGACTTGATGAATATAAGTGTCCTATGTCGCCTTTTTCTCTAAGGTTCTTGAAAGGTTTGGTGTGAACACATCTAATGAAGCAAGAGAAATGACTAAAGATGTTCATTTTGTGAAGGACAGGGCACTCAAGATGAAGATGAAGCTGGTCATGACTCATGAAGGTTGGGTAAATAAAGAAGAAATACTTGCTGAAGATGGACAAGAAGATGTGGACCAAAGACACTGACTCCATTGGAGCAAATGATTCTCAAGCAGGTGGAAAATATGAGGGAAATGCAAGAGAAAAAGTTCAAAGGGATAAAGGATCCATAGAATCAATCTCTGAGAGGCTGGACTTGTTAAATGTTCCCTTCCCAGGAAACTAGGATGTTTAAGTGAACCTTCATTCTAGGTCTTAGGCATATATGATTTCATCATTTATATTCTGCAAGCTCTATGTTAATTTCAGTTTGTTGCATTCTGTTTCTTAATTTTAGTGGACTAGGACTTGTTTAGTTAATTTGGTTAAGTTCTACTTTGTAATTGGCTGATCATAATGTAATATCATTTAAAAATCATTGAATGCTTAACTTTTGGTCTTAATTTGGTGTGAATTTGCTGAGAATGTGGTGTGAAATTTATGAAATTTATTGGCTGCAATCTAACTTTATTTTACCCTATTATGTACCCTATTTTGTAAGGAATAGAGGTTAGAAAATGAAGTTAAATTTGCAAGTTTTTAAAATAAAAATTGATGCCATAAATCTACATCATTTTAAGGACTAATTCTGCAGCACAAATTGGTTTTTTATGCAGAATTTTACTGGTTTTTTTTAAGTGCAGAATTTTGCTACATCAAAGTGCAGATTTTTTAGCGTTAAACAAAAGCATTAACAGCTGGCTTTCTTTCTTACAAAATAAATAATTTTATCTACATATTTCTCTATTAACCTTTCTTGTTTGAAGTGCCAAAATGGGGAGAAGTGTAATG
The DNA here is from genome assembly GCA_037954015.1 of Psophocarpus tetragonolobus. Taxonomy (NCBI): domain Eukaryota; kingdom Viridiplantae; phylum Streptophyta; class Magnoliopsida; order Fabales; family Fabaceae; genus Psophocarpus; species Psophocarpus tetragonolobus. The sequence continues at coordinate 26,074,984 of CM075690.1, forward strand.
GAATTTATAGAGAAGTGTAATAGAATTTCTTCGACAATTCTGAGTTATGAAATAAAACTAAGAGAAGTTTAAAAAGGGAGAAGATTGAATGACTTAACCTCATTGCCTAACTTGAAGACAAATCAAAATGTTTTATTTAAGAGGAAATGCTAGAAGATGTTAGAAGAGTGGTGTTTGGCTCATCAAAACTAAAAAAGGGGAGACTGTTGGAACTAAAGGCCTTGGAAAGCATGAAATATGTCTTTTTGATGTTTTGGTTTTGTGTTTTACTTCTTAGTTTTTCTCTAATCAATTTTATGGTATCAAGCACATTTAATAGGTGTGATACTTGTATTGTTGTTTAGATAAGCATGAGAATGTGTTTGGGGAGTTTAGAAATAGATTACATAGGCTGCAAAGTGCTGAAAAATCTTCAAAAGTGAAAATTCTAGTAAGGTAATCGATTACCTTATCATGGTAATCAATTACCCTTCGAGAAATTTTGGGTATTGAGATTACCGCTCTCGGGAGTAATCAATTACCTGAAAATAGTAATCGATTATTCCAAAGACCATGCATTTTGGACTAGTTTTGAGCAGGATATCAGGTAATCAAGTAGGTAGTCGTTTACCCTGCTTCAAAACTCAAATAAAAGCATTTTCAAAACTAATTTTAACAACTCCAAAAAGGTCCATTGAATGTTTGCTTCTTTTAATTGTTTTACCCAAATTCTCTCCAAGAACTATACTCATTTTTTATGATTTGAAGGTACAAGAAATTCAAGATTCAAGGAAGAGACTACATTGAGATTTGATGTATCTTGCTGGGTATTCAACACTATAGGTGATATTGTTCTATACCATCTTCTATGTTTTTGCACAATCTTTGACAATCTCTTAAGGTGCTTTTGAGATTGTTGTGAAATCTTGCAATAGGGTGCTGTGAGTGAGACGTTGTGAGTAAAAGTGTCACAGTGTAACAAACTCTTGTGGGGTGCAAGATGAAGCCTCTTCTTGTGTGGTTTGAATCTCTCCAGTTTAAAATTAGTATGTTTAGTGTGCATGTAGTGAGATTTTAATGGAAAATAGATGAGCAGAAGGCTAAGTTTGAAAACTAGATATAGGTCAGGTTGACTGAACCATTATAAATAATTGTGCAAATTTTCTCTTCTTTATACTCTTTAATTCTAATTCTTATTGAGATTTTGGATAATCTTTTTGTGGGTTTTTGCAGCTGAACGTATTTGTTGTTGTTTTTTTGCAACAATTTTCACTTTACAATACTTTTCTTTTGATATTGGGTTTGGGCAATTGTAACAAGAAGTTTGGGTTTCAAAGTTTGATTCAATTCTTTCTCTACTCTTTCTTTTTAAGTTTGATAAACTTGTTGCAGCAATTCATAATGTATTTTCACCAATTTCAATGGTAAATCATCATTGAAGGAATTTCTATACATTAAGTTTATTGTAAATTACATTAAAAGGGTTAATATTGACCTTGTTTCATTCCTCTTCTTGAAAACTAATTTTTGAAAATTACAAGGTAGATTTTGAAATTTCTTTTATGGGAGAACTTTTCAAAAACTCTGATATTGATTTGAATACAAAAGTTTGAAAAATATTTTTGGTCAATCTATTCAACTACCCCTTCTAGATTCTCCCATGGACCACCCAACAATGGGAAGAGAAGATTCGCAATAATGGAAAGACATCGAGGGAGGGAACAAGAGATTGGTTTAAATGCAAGATGAAGGTTGTGATAAGTGATAAGTCATTGTTTAAGTTCTCGGAAGAAGGGTGGAAGGGATCAAAATAGCCTCAAGTTCATATTCCTAGGCTATTTGCTTTATCTACTAAAAAGAAAGCTCTTATCCTGGAGGTGAGAGAACATTGTGATGATAAATAGAAATGTAAATTTCGATGGAGAAGACATTACACGGATGAGAGATTGTTGAGTGTTTTCTACACTATTCCGGACAAATGCACTAGTCGTATGTATTATTTGATTAATAGCAGGTCGTCTACTCAGGAATTTGACAGATATCTAAATATTCAGCATTCTAAGCTAAACTTTGTAGAATCCATGATAGTTGTGTGAAATGGTAAGATAAACAAAAGTATGGAATGATTAAAAGTAATAGTAGTATAATGTTAAGAAAAGATTCAATAGAGATAGATGTTGGGATCTTGGTTTCCTGTTCAACTATTCATTAACTCAATAATCAAATCTCTGGTTATTCTTAAAACTCTTTTTCCTACCAAAGTATTCAAACATTGATTCATCGATGAGAGAACTTAACTATAATAATCAAATCGCTGATTCTGTGGTTCAAAAGATTAAAATAATTAGATGATCGATTAAGGGAAATACAAAAGATGATGCATAAACATTGTTTTATTCCTAAATCTAATGTTTATACATGTTTTTCTTAAATCCTTTGCTCAAAATCCTATTTCATATCATCAAGCAGATTAAATCAAGTTAAAGGTTGATAGACAAAAAAAGCATTAAAAATAGAGAAGAACATGAAATAAGTAATATAACATTCGATTATGATTCAAAAAGTTCACAAAAATATGACAATACATCGATGTCTTAATTGAAGAAGATTTAGCTACTCATTGCCATGAGCAACTTACAAAAGCAAGAAAGTACAAGAAGATTGAAGAAGAAATCAGAAAGATTAAGCGTGTCTCAGCCTTCGCTTCGACATTATTTTCTTTGTGTGACTCTTTCTCTCTCCTTTTTTTTCTCTATGTATTGTTCTATATGCTTCATTCCCACTTATGTTTCTTTTAATTTCATTGGCCTAGTCAGCAAGTGTTTGCCCAACAACAACTCTCACCTAGCAAGAGTGCTCAGATTCATGATCCTTAAGTGGAGCCTGTTGGCCAACATGGCTTACTTAGTGACAACTTTGAAATTCTACTTCTAGATTTGGCACCCTCTTGCTGGGCGCGACCTCTCGTTGTGTGACAATAGAATAATGTCTTGTTCCATCGTTGGGCAAAACCTCTCATTGGATGCAAATTATCTTTTACCAGGAATTTTCTTGGTTTTCACTGGATGATACATCTCGCCTAGTGCCATTAACTCTCTGCCAACATATTCTCTATTTTTTGCTTAGCGACACATCTCGTTGGATGACTTTCTTACTATTGCACTGACTCTAGAACTCCTTGCTGGGCAACTGGCTTTGTCGGGCGGGGAAGAATTTACAAATCTTCTCTTATATATCTTCTTGACTTTCTCCAAAATTGGTGTCGAACCTATAAAAAATTTCTCAAATTAGATATATTATAACATAAAATCAAGTATAGTATGATTATATATATATGCACACAACTAAAATGAGTCCAAAACTAAGGAAAAGTTGAGAAAATAATGATAATTAGCAAATTTTTATCACCAAAATAATTTTAAATCCAACAATTATTAGAGATTGATTGGAGGAATGAGTTGCAAGGGACCCTTGAAGCAGTGCAATTAAAAATCAATTAAAAATATAGACAAACGTGGGGTTTAGTCTTGACAATGATGAAGGATTTTCTATAAAAGTGACGTATACAAAAATTCATAATGACTCACAAATATCAACATATGCATAGAGAGTCTCTCTAATAGAATCTCAACACAAGTGAAATTTTGGTAAAAAGAAACACAAAGAATCAGTCATGTTGAACCAGAAGTTGTGTCACATCTCTTGTTCTTGTGTAAATTAACCTATTAAGTATAGATAAGCTGCTACTAAAAATGACTTGGAAAGTTGGATTTTTATGGTTTTGCCTGCATAATGCATTAGATCAAGTTAGAGGTAAGAAACATAAAGAAATTTTTTGCCAAATATCAAATATGGTATGCTATAGTCTCTGGTCTATCTGGAATAAAAGAAATGCCTTAATATTCAAAGGAAACTCGTTTATGTATAAAGGTTTGACAAGATGTTCTACAAAACTTAGTTATGGATTAGGAGCTTTGCAAAAAATCTTCTTTTTATTCTTTTTAAGAATGGTTCATAATTTCATGTTATTGTATTAAAGTAGTTGAAAAGGGATAGTTTGGTTGGGTTTTATATCTTGAGTGGGACACCTATGAATATGTTGATGCAATATGTACTTTTTTTTGTTGTAATTATGCAGTCATCTTTTAATCATGTCTTGTACATAGATGATGTCTTGCAATTACTGAATGAAAAATCTTTGTTTTTTTCCAAAAAAAAAAACTTCAAAATTAAAATATGCTAAATTACTAATATGTATATAATAATAATATATCCTTTTAGGTTTTTAATATAAATTAAATAATTATAACTCGATTGTAAATATATTTTAACTTTAAATTTAAAACTCACTCTATGAATCCAATATATAATTTTATATACTATTAATTAATATCAAATTATTATTTTAACAAGTTAGAACTACTTGTTAAAAACTAATTATATATATATATATATATATATATATATATATATATATATATATATATATATATAATCTTTAACATTTAGGTTTAAGTACAATTTTGGTCTCTCTATGTTAAAATAAAAATATTTAATCTCCATATTTTGTAAAATTTGCAATTTTTACCCTCTTTCTATTTTAAAATAGAGGGATTTGGTCCCTCAATTTTTTAAAATCTAAAATTTTGGTCTTTTTCATAAAACTAAAATTATTTATTGTTGCTAAATTCACATTAATTGTGACTTGGATTAAATAAATAATTTCATATGAATTTAAGTCATATCAAGTTAATTTTTTAAAGTAAATGTTTTTAATTAGAAAAAAGAGCAACATAATGAATGTTATAATATTTAAAAAATAAATTTCACTATTTTAAATAATGGATCAAAATTATGGATTTTAAAAAATAAAAAACTAAATCTCTATTTTAGAATAAAGACACAAAAATTGTGGATTTTAAAAAATAGAAGACTTAAATTACATTTAAGCTTAAAATTTAAATACACTCATATGATTCATTGATATTTAGTTTGATATTTTTAATATCAAATGACAAATTTGACATGTTACTTTTAATATATCGTTTTCAATATTTTTCATTTAAATTTGAATTAATTTCAATTAAAATAGTTTATCAATAATTAAAAGTAATACGTTCAATAGAAAAATAAAAAATAATATACCACAATGTATGTATGGATGCATATTTAGTGCGAAAATGAGATTTAGATGAGAGTGAGAGGAACAAACCTCAACCATTAAGAGAGGAAAGAGAGGAATATTAAAAAAATATTAATCATTGAAAAAGAAGAGAGAAAAAAGAATAATAAATAATAAATGCTAAAAGAGAAAATGAGTAAATGTGTATAATTTGATGTCAACCATTAATTTTTATTTTAATGGTTGAAATTTATTCCTCTCACTCTCATTTAAAATAGTTTACTCTCATATGATATATATATATATATATATATATATATATATATATATATATATATATATATATATATATTTACCAAAAATTTTTGGCAAAATTTCTTGCCAATTTCAATACGAAAAATAATATGTCAAAAATATTCTTATTGACTTACAATATGTAGAAAAATCCTGCCAATTTAAAAATCGGTAGAAAATTCTTGCAAATTATTTTACAGTAAGATTTCATAGGTAATTTTTTGTCAATTTAAAATCAGCAAGAAAGTTACCAACAAATTTTTCATCAAATTATAATCCCCAAAGATGTTTTAAAAATTTAAATATTAATAAATATATATGAATTAATTTATAATATTTAATAATAAATTTAAATTAATATTTTAATATATTAATAATAAATTGTTATAATTATTTCAATATCCCATTCTATTTTCCATGTCCTGCACCTGTGTGGGAATAATCAAAGTGTTGTGGATAAATTTAAATATTAAATTTACAATATATATATATATATATATATATATTTTGTTTAAGTTAAGCTTATTATATTAAATAATATTATTTTAAAAATATATTTCAAATCCAAAATTATATTGTTTAAAAATATGTAATTTGTAATAAATAAATATTTAAATATATATTATTTATAGAAAATATTAAAATCATATTAAAATTAAATATACGATTACTATATTTTACATATACCTCATAGAATTATATGCTCCATTATACTTTTCTTATCAATTGTTGCATTACCACATAAGTTACACAAGTCATAGAATTAAATATACAATTTGTTCAGTTTATATTCTCACATAAGTCACATTTCCCATTCACATTTTCAGAAGATAGTGAGTTTGAAGGAAGAAACTTACCTTAATACTTGCTGCAAGCATTTCGTTTTATTTACTTGGGTAAGTGGGTTATAGATACACAAGTTTATTATGCTTTGGTTTCTTACTCTTTTATTTTGTATTGGGTTGGTTGTGTGAGACGAAGAAATTATTCTATGATCTGGAACACCAGGTGTATTTGATGTTTTTTATTTTTATGTGATACATAGCTTAAATGATGTTTGTTTTGAGCATTTTTGTTTTATTTTTAGAGAAAACGAAAAAAAATAATGAAAATATGTTTAATTTTAATTTAGAAAATATTTTTAGAAAACAACTAAAGACAAAAAACAGAAAAAAATTGTTTAGTGTTTTCAAAAATTAACATTATGTGAAAACTTAATACAACATTGTAATTATATATAAATATATTTTAAACTATATATATATAATTTATAATATTTTTGCTAAAATGGATTAATTTAAAAATATTATATTTTGAAAATAAAAAATATCAAGTGAAAACAAACATATTTTTTTAATGTCAAAAACTTGAAAATGAAAACAATTTTCAGAAAATAAAAATACAAAATATTTTTTCAAACCAAATTGGCCTAATTTTTGAATTTACAAGTTAATAAAATTGAGCTATATATGTGCCACATGAAGATTGGCTGAGATTATGAACTCATAATGATTTTTTACTACATGATAGTTTTTTTAAGGGTGAGGTTTGGTTCAATGGTAATATCATTGATGTGTTTTGGAAATGTGTTTTTGGATTCAAATGCAAACTAATATTGGAAATGTGTTTTGGATTCAACTTGAGTGCTGTCACTTTTAAATTTTTTGTTGAATTTACTGTGTTATATGGTTTATTGTGTTGCAGGAATTCTATTTTATCGACTGAGCAGAGTTGGTACCTTTTGAAGACCTAGTTGATTCTATTATTCAATTATATAATGTTGCTAATGTTTTTTTTTTCCCCTTTTTTTTGGGAGGTTTAGCATTGAACTGTTTGCCATACATTTTTGTACCATTTGTAAAATACTTGTTAAATTTATCAACCCATGTAATTTGTCTCTACATTGTTATGATGGTTGCTCAATAACAATTAATAATCATGTGAATCAAGTGAAAGGTAGGGAAAACAATAGATAAATTGAATTGACACTTTGAATATTCCCAAATGTTTTTAAAGTCCATCAGCTAATAATTTATGGCCAAAGATTCTCACAACCAGTGATGCATATATTGTGAAAACTCAAGGTTTGCAATTAGGGAAATCAATAAAGTCAAGCAGGGGATATAAATACATAAAAATTATAGTAGATTTATCTTTACTTAATATCTACCATGGAGATTAGATAATTTATAATATATTTTTATTAAAAAAAGTCATTGTAATAATTGGTGAGAAAAATAAAAAATAGTTTATATTTATAAAGATCAAATTATTTTAAATTGGCAAATGTATTATAAAAACATATGTAAATATTTTTAATATATTTTTATTATTTCTTAATAATAATTATTTTCAAACATTTTTTTATTTTTTAAAAAATCACACTTTTTTTTTGCAGAAAAATCTGTAAAAAATTCCTGGGATCTCTCAAAAATGACAAAAAAGTTACCTGCTGTTTTAAAAATTGGCAGAAATTTTCTGCGGATTTATCTGTGGCTCAAAATCTGCAAGTAGATTTCCAAAGTAATTAGCCTTTATTTTTATGGTTTTTTTATTAAAAATTCGTTGGTAAATTTTCTACTACTATTTTGGTAAAAATATTTGCATAAAATTTGTTGCGAATATATATTTTCCAGAAAAAAAAAATTGAGGAAGATTTTAGCTAAGAGCTACCGAAAACATGTTTTTTGTGATTTTTTTAGCAAAATATGTAGGAAATTGACAAAAATTCTAGTAGTGTGATTTCTTTTCATTTTCATTTTTTCGTTTCAAAAATTGATTTTAAAATAATTTTATATTACTAAACCATCAGTTTCTCGTTCAAGATATATTAAATTTTAAAATTATTTCCCAAACAAGTACTTAAAAAAAAATAGTTGTTTTGGCATCCTTTCTTTTCTTTTTCTTTTTTTTTTGTTTTATGTTTTGTCATCCTTCGTAGGTACGAAATAATACTATATATGACATGATGGACATCAACTTGTAGTACGTATGTGAGTATTTTTTTTTCTTTATTTTTAAAATAAAAACAAATTTTCAAAATAAAATTCAAAGTGACCCTTAGTCTTCGCTTCCACTTTCTCGTATTCTAAACATATAGAACTAGCTGGTTAGTGACAGATATTGTTAATTATACCTGTATTAACACATGCACATTAATGAACACATGAAGTACTTAGACTTGACGTAGCAATTATGTTCAATTAATTAAATTAAGCACATAACCAAATTAATATTCAACGAAGATAACTCCAAAAAGAAAAAAAAAAGAAATTAATTTACGAGAACAAATATATATATTTCTTTAACTATCAACTTGATTCCACATGAGTAATATTATAAAAGGCTTAAAAAACAGTTAAGAAAGGCTTTGCAATTAATACATTAATAATTGAGCCTTGGCTAATTGCATTAGTTATAAAAATCCTTCCCGTGTATGCCATCCAACTAATTAATCACTCAACCTTACTCCAGCGCAATCAACAACAATGACAGACAAAAAAGAAATTACAAGGAAAGCAGAAACCACCCAGCTGTAAGATTATTTATATGAAGATACATATAATGTAATAATGCCTGATAAGTGTATATAACACTGTGGTATAACATTCACTAATTTTTTATGAAGAAGGTGAAAAATCAAGTGGGAATTACCATTTATCGAGAGAGATTTCTATGAGCCAGTTGCTGTTACTAGCTAGAGCTAAAGCTAGCTACCATTTTGGCCGCTCCTAGGACCAAAGGAAGTCCCTATAGGATGAGTAGTGTGGCTCTCTTTATTCATGAGAGATGTTATGGCCGCAGCAACAGCAACCCTAAACTTAGGATCTGAGGCAATTGCGGACACATTATCATCTAGTGGCTTATTGCTTTCTTCTCCTTTCCAAACTCTATCATGAATATCCAAAGATCTAGGCTTGTGAAAATTGTTGTTCATTGCAATTGCACCACCTTGGTATTTGTTTGGCATCCAAGAAAAACGAGGATCAGTTGTAGTGTTGGAGGAGCTACCTGTAGAAAAACGTAGTGGTTCACTGAGGTTGTTGGTGAGATCAAGAACAATCCCTTTGGATGGATCATTGGGGCTTATGGTTCTAAAATTTGAAACTGGGTTTAGTGGGTGGAAGGTATTGTAAGGAAGAGGTGCTTGGGTGAAACTAGAGGTGCCATCTGAAATGGGGTTGCTTGAATCTACCAACATGAAAGAAGCTGCGGCTGCTGAAGCTGTAGAAGCCATAGCAGTTGCACCCACAGGGAGTGGATGGTTATGTGTCCCTTCATAGGTTGTAATAAGTATGGACATGTCATCAATACATCTTTGAACCTACACACGTTAATTTAATAAACATAAGAATCCAACCCCATATAAAAAATAGGACACTTGTCAACATACATTTCATTTTTTGAATATATATTGATGGACAGAAGAAGAAGATGGAGAATAAATAAATAAAATAAAAGAAGAGAAAAAAATAGATATGAAAAACAATGTCATGCCTGATGAGAATTGAAGAAAAATTTAAAAAATGGGGTTAAAATAAAATAGAATAAAAGTTGGGTTTATATATGTTAATAATATTCCTAAAAATAAAATAAGGAAATTATTATATAGTATGAAATATTTTTCGCACAAAATAATATAAAGGGCATGACTTGATTTCTGGCTAATTCCTTATTTTGCTTGCATTCTTTGAATTATTATTTAACCAATGAAATACATGCACGATAATTTGTGATGAATATTGTATTATATAGCAATGCTCAAAATTAGGCCCATGATTTCAAAAGTAATTTGATTATTTAAGCTGTTTGTTTTAAAGTTGTGTACAATATCTATACCTAAAAATGGATATAATTGACTGAGATGTATGTTAAATTAATTTTAACAAAAAAGTTTACATTATTAGAATGTATGTTTGATATTGAAAAGTGTGAAGTTATTTTTTCAATCTGAAAACAAAACCGAGGCTAAGTATTGTAAAAATTTTCAAATCTTTTTAAACTCTAGAGAAGCAAAAAGAGTGCATATATAGAATGTACCTGTTTCCTAACGGGGCAGCCTGGTGCTACAGTGCAACGATAATAGGCTCGTGGACATGGATTTCCTTTTGCAATTTTCTGTCCATATTTTCTCCATTGGCATCCATCATTCATCTATCGCAACATTTGAGATCATTAGCTAAATGTTAATCTAATCATATAACTCTAAATTGATGCGTATATATTAATTTCAAAAATAAATTATAGCCATTTTCTAAAATTATCCTTATACAGAGACATGATGAAATATTTTTTCAGATACTTAGAAAAGATTAGTATGTACAATTAAGATAGTCAGTGTATATATAGAACAAATAAAAAGATTATGCAATCTCAAGTGTGTAATTAACGTAATTATAATATAAATTTTGGAAATATAAGTGATTCAATTTGTTAGTTAAAAAAATAAAAAGGAGGAAGGTAGGAGTTCAATACTAGCCTTTAAGCTTATAAAAAAGATTATAATATAGATTTTGAACTCACCGTGGCAGCCTCACATCTTGCTCTAACCGAAACCCTAGCCTTTCTATTAGGAGGAGAGGCAGCATGGGTAGTAATTCCGGGCAACTCATGTGTCCGCTGCAGTTTGTTCTGAACTGATGCAAAATTTGCCAATTGTTGATCGTTTTTGTCTTCCTTATTTCCCACATCACTTTCTTTTTTACTTGTGCTTGGTTGTAACCTCAGTGATAAACCCAATTCACTCTCACTTAAACTATCATCATCAGTGTTTGGAGGAGATGGGGCACTTTGAATTTTTTTGTTAAAGATCTCAAGAATTCTGGATGGTCCTTCGCCGCTGGTGCTCGCAATGTCTTGAAGTGAGAGAGAAATTTCATGATCCTACAAAAATGGGATCTATGTATTATTATATATAAAATATAGATGAAAGTCAATGAAGATCAATATTAAAAAAGCAATAGAACTTACCTTTCTTTTATTGTTTTCCTGGATTGCTGAGAATTTCATTTGCAGATCATAATAGTCTTTCATTGTTTGTTCTACCACTTTCCTCAGCACTTTGTTTTCTTCTTTCATGCTCTCCATCTCCATTTGTAAGACACTTAACTGTAGGAAAAACACCATATGCTTTAACAAATTCTAAACAATCAAAAGAATTCTTGTGTTTCAAGAGATACTCATAAGCTTATACATAAACAAACATGTTGATAGAAAAGATGGGAATATATAGAGAGAAAAAAGTTGGTCGTCAAATAATACAATTTTAGCTGTTAATTTTCTCCAACATCAAAATCAAATTAAGGAGGTAGAAGGGGTAAGAAAAAGGTTTTATTCTCTTGGATCTTATAACTGATAATGAAAAGTATAATTATTACCTCTTTAGTTTTTGTGTTATCTTGCAAAGATGTTTCGATAACTGATGTATCATCTTCTATTTCACCAGCGGTGGCTTCTGGGACTTCTTCCTTATTATTATCCGGAATCTGTGCCATTTCTTTCTCTTCATCATCTTTCACTCGCTCCTCTATTTCTTCTTTTGGCTCATCATCAGTAGTATCTATCTTCAAAGAGAGATCAATGTCCATCTTTGTGGGTTTTTCTCGGCCTCTACCCATCAATTAGGACAAGGTTGAGCTTTTGAAGAATCTCTTCGTTTGTCCTCTCTTGTGATATATATAAAAGTATATACGCTACTTTTAAGGCACCAAAGTCAATTCCCTCGTCCTGAAGACGTTTCTTATCTTGGACACACAGGGACGCATCTATGATTTGACTTTAGTTGGCTTCTTAATGAACCTCCAATTAAATTAATCAGAGTCTATAAGCTTCTATTCTAAATTTTCATAAAATAGACAAGTGGGCACCCTACTATATATTTGATAAGTGAGCCCTCCCCATTGCCAAAAAGACAAAATTAACCATTGGTACTAAGTGAAGTTGAAGGTATCGTTGACCTTTTTAATTGCCCTTTGTGTGATTAAGAATCAAATCAAAGGTTTTATATAAAATCTCCAGCCAGTTCACTGGAAAAAAAAAGTGAGCTAAAAGCATCACATCACTTCAATTGTTTTACATTATTATTTAGCATAAAATAACATAGCCTTTTTTTATCCTTTTAGACTGCGTAGTTAAGTATTCACGCAAAAAAAAAAAGACTACGTAATTAAGCCGCCTAACATCGTGTTTAATTGATGCCATCGTGCTAATTCGCCCCTACGAACTCGTGATAATAATAATAATAATAATACAAAACTTTTTTCATCACTAACACTAGGGCACACGCGAGAGCATGCACATCGTGGCCACCTAGCATGAATTGCATGCTTCTCATTTTATCATGATTTCTGTATATTAGGGCATGATCAGCTCGCATGAACAATAATGCCTTTTTATTTACTATGGAAAAAGAAGCCACTGTTGAAGATTGAAGGGGGCAGTACTCGTGCGACATGTGCCTTGTTAATGGCGAACGATTTGATAAGTGAGTGTAGTAATACACTCTTTTTAACATAATTAATTGAAATTTATTAAAAATTATAAAATTAAAAGAAAATTATGATAAGTAAAACTCACATAATTTATTATTTTTTATAAATTTCAATCAAATTAAGTAAAACGTATTTAGAAGGAATGAGTTAAAAAATATATTGTTAGCATTTCTTTTAATGATATCATTCATTCACGTTTTTTTATAAAGTGGAAATAATTAGGGAAAAATATATCAAAGGATTAACATGCAGCTGATTATTATAATATGAGTTAACATGACATCATCTATTACCATGGAATATGAACCCCGTACGAAATCCCATATGAAGGAAAAAACCCTTGGGATCAGATCTTGATTTTGTCAACTGTAAGACCATATTTAATACATCTCAACTCCTACTTTATAGTTTAGTTGCATACTACATCCCACGCTATAGTTTAGTAATCAACAAAAATACAAAATAAAAACAATTCAATTTTTCGTAGTAAACTCTTTCAGCAAGTAAACGAATTCATTTATATATTATATAATTTATTTGCAAAAAAATTGAGGTTTTTTCTACCTATTTTTTTTAGATACTTACCTCTTTGTACCACATCAACTATTTATGCCACACATATAAATTTCCATCAAACTTAACTAAGAGAACTCTCCCTTTCTTTTGTATATTACCTATGTATTAGAGTTTTGAGTACTAGGATTAGTTTAATTTCTCATTTAATTTTAAATGCGGTAGATCCAGAACATCCGAAGGGTTATTATATAATTGTAGCAAGGCTCTAACTACAAATTTTATTATTTACAATTTCAATGATATAAAAAAATATAGACATGGGTGTATTTTTTATAAATAAAACTTTATTAAAAGTGAGTATAAAAACTCTAACCCAAAACATTAATTAATATAACAAGTTCAAATTAAAGAGTTACATAAACAAGTTACATGATCAATAATTTAACTCGAATATTTATGTAAATGATACACCCATGAACAAGTTACATAAGTTATTGATCAAGTTTACTAAAATATATCTCTAATTTGTGAGATCTAAATTAAACACCATTAAATTCAAAGAAAATACCTTGAAGCATGCGCTATTGTACGTTATACATAATCCAACTAGCGAAAATGATGTGAAATAGGATATAATTTCTTTCATCTTATAAAAGAGAGTTAAATTAGATATAATGGTCAGAAATATAATCAAGTAAGATCCTACATAGTATCCAAGTCATATACAAAAATTGTGCTTCATATCCGATTGTCACTAGGTAATTAAGATAGAAACAGGTGAATATTATTTTTCAGATAAAAAACATAACACTCAAATTACATGCACTACAATAAACAGCATTCTTTTTAATTTGCACAATCGATAACATATACAAAATAACCCACTAAAAAATGCAACTACAAGAAGGGATTAAATGAGATATGTGTAATTAATACTAACTGTTATATCCTTTAAATAATTTTAAATTAAATATTTTTTCTTATATATCACATATAAATTTTTTTATATACATTATTCATGTATAATTTCATTATTTTCTTGTCAGTGTTCAATTTTAACAAAATTTGACACAAACAATGAAGACAATATGCAGACATAATTCAATGATTGGATCAATTAATTAAAAAGATTCATCTTTTAAACGGATTTATATTTTTGTAAAATACTATTTTCACACACATGTGGACCTATAATGTACATTCCAAAGAGAAAAAGAGGCATAGGAATGAAAAATTGAATGGGGGCTAGTGAAAGATGTCACGAAAAAGGATGAAAATAAATGACAAAATGGAGAATGAAAAAAATAAAAGTGAGGGTTTCTTTTATCTTGATTTTTTTTTTAACTTCCTTAATGAAAAATGTCACGTATCATTTGAATTAACTTGACACCGTTTAACCCAAAGAAAAGGAGACATGAAAATAAAATGGAAAAGTTAATTTCACGCTCAAATCATAGAATATATATATATATATATATATAGACACAGAGAGAGACAGAAGAAAAACAGGAGAAGATGAAATATGTATATTTGTGTTATTTAGAAAATGTGAACGCCTCAGAAATACAAAGGAGTAAAGGAGGTTTAAAGAGGATGAAATACAATACATTTGTCTTCATTAGTGTATTCAGCAGCCGAACCCTCTTTCGAAGCCGAGGTGGAAGGCATTGGCAAAGTACGTTTGGTTTGAAAATGCAGAAAAGCCTTTGACACAGGTTTAGTAAAGAGTAAAGCCATCAGAAACTTGATCTGAGTGATAAGAAGCCCGAGTACAACACGTTCACGTACAAAATGATAATAAAATAATTCAATACTTAGAACATGAAAAATGGTCATGTGGAGAGCACTAATGTTTTCATAATAAGTATTGGAGGTGAAGCAAGAGGAATGCTGGGAAAATTTATGGTTCTAGAGAAAAAAGAAAAGAAAAAGGTTTAATAGAAAGCTGTTAGAGAAGGAGAAAAAGAATAAACTTAAAATGGATATAATTTGAATCAATAAATCAAATTTTACATGAGTACAATATGATTTATATAAAAAACTTTTTGTTAGTATCTTCTACAAGTTGGAAGTGGTATGTAGCATTTCCAACTTGAAAGAAGTAATACAATATAAAATAGAGGAAATACAATACAACAGAGAATGAAAAATACATCAAGAATAGAATAAAAAATGACAAAATATACAATCAAAACTTAACCATCAAGCAAAAATTATTTCTCAAAATTTAACCACTTGATAGAAACACACTTAACCATCATAGGATAGAAGTCAACAAACTAAAAAATGTTTAACCATCTACAACATAAACTCACCAAAATACTTAATCACCATGAATAAAAGTTATCTATAAAGAGAATCAAAACCAAACACCTTGTGAGCAATCTTGAAATGACTGGACTAATACTTAGTAATCTCCAAAATCAATAATAAAATCAGTCACCAAACATTCGAAGTGCAAGAAAAATAACCAAGTTGAACAAGACATACGAAAAATCCAGCAATATATGATTTCTGAATTATATCAAATGTCACCGACAACTTCCAACCAACAAAATTTTCAACAATGTTCATGAAAATAGTAACAAATCCTGTACAAATATCAAAGCAAAGAACCATTTCACCAGCAGCAAATAACTCACATACTGCTTCCCTTGTTGCGCCTGCTCCTCACGATAAGAAAATTCTCTATAATTTCATAATCAAGGCTCTCAACACCGCCTCCATCGTTCTTCTTGATGATGCCAACCACATCGTCGAAGAGCCACAATTCTTCAGAATTAGGAATCCACGATCATACAAACCTCATCGTTTCAATGTCATTTTGGAAATGATTTGCCAGCATCGTCGGTTGGTCAGATCGAAACTCAAAACCTAGAACGCAATACAAAACCTGCACGTCGTTTCGTTTAGCTCTATTTCACGAGATTCAGTCGCACACCGATTGATTAATCGAGCGCAAACGTATACCACTCTCTTCTCTCACTACTATTCCTCGTTTTCACCAGAACCTCAAAACTCAAAATCTACAATACGCTTTTGATCTAAAAAGGGGATTTGTTGAGGGAAGGAGTGGAATGGGAATGTAGCCCAAAATAAAGCAAAAATTGGAAAAATCCAATATAAACCCTAACATGATGAACAAAAGGTGAAAAAGAGTATAGAGAAATCTATTATGAAGCGCCGATAGATTAAAAAATGTATAAAGGAGCTCTAATACTTAGAGAAAAAAAAAACATAAAATAGATATTATTCAAATGAACAAATCAAATTTTACATGAATATAATATAATTTATATAAAAAAAATCTAATACCGTGTCTCTAATAAATGCGAAGATGTAACGAATGTGAGCAAGTGAATTCTTCGGCAGCGTTGCCATGGTCCTATATTCAGTTTCAATGCTTGAGCGAGAGACTGTGTATTGTTTCTTCGACATCATGAGAGAGGTTTCCTCCAAATTAAAAAATGTACAATATCCAGTGGAGCGAGGAGTAGTAAGACAACCTCACACAACACACGTAATTATGGATGCTTTAAAAAAATTAAGTGGGAAACGTAGAATGAAAGATGAAAATTGTGGTTATTTGTAATATCACAACTAAATCTCTTTATTAGTGCATGAAACGTAACGAAAAATGGGAAAGATACGAAGAAGCGATATTCTGTCACCATTTGGAACAGTACTGCAAACACACATGGACCACCATTCCCAGAATCCCAACAAAAGCAAATGATCTCATTATTATTTTTTGTTAATTTAATTTCCTACGGCTAGATATGACGTTCATTTCAAGTCCATCAATTTCAATATATCCTTCAGCATTTTTAAGTGAGTTTGTGTGGGAGATAGCCAATGGCTAACGTGAACATTATCGTCAAATTTTAATCACAACACTGCGGAACAAAGTTCATATATGTGAGAAGAAGATGAAGAAGAAATGCTCCCTAAAAAATTAACACACTAATATCTATAATTTATCAATAAAAAAACACGTAGTTTGAAATATTTTATAGTTTATTGACAACACAATTATTATCTAATTACTTCAAAAGTAATTATATAAGATATTTATTTTTATCCTCACTATTTTATTATTATTTTTGTAGAATAATTCGTGTGATTTTTTAAACAGTAAAGAAAGAGGAATAGAGAAAGAGAAAGATGGGATGACAGGAATTGTTGTTCTAGACAAGAAGAGGGAAGTCATTATTTGGGGTCTATTAATTACGGGAACACCAAATACTATATTGACATATGGTGAAAGAGGCGACGAATGGGATGTATAAAAAAAAAAAAGCGACCAATGGGAGATTTTTTTTTTTTTTTCATTTTATGCAAAGGACTCAATGATGAATGGATTTTCAAGGTTATGGGTAAATCTTTTTAGTCTCAACATACGTAAATCTTGGTTATAAACATTGTTTTTCACCATAACAGATAAAATTGAGTCGTGAACATAAATTTTGAAAATGATGTATAGAAATTTATTTTCAACCTTTGGCTTCATGTATGGTTGGGTTGGGACCATCCATGGACTCTTAGAATTAGTCTAAACACTGCCAAACTACCTTGACTTTGTTTAACGGTTTTATTGCCAAACCTCTTCTGTCGGCCGCACCGAATAAGAGCTTGATTGAGCAGAGATTTTTTAATCTTTTTCCTTCTATCCCACATTCCCACGCACTATTGGAGAATGGGAGGAACAAACCAAATGAACCATAAAGAGATACTACATCAAATTAACAAGCTCAAAAGAATTAACGTATATCTAGGGGGAAAGTTGAATATATGCATATCCATGCCAAAATATTGACACTTCTCATGATATTTCTATTTTGGTTTGATATACATTTAGGCGCATCTTCTAGATTATGGGATATTAAGAGGTAGATAAGTTTTTTTCCCCTTTTTCTAACAATGTTATATTAGTGCGAAAAATATAAATTAATTTTATGCAAAATTAATATTCATAAAAAAATTTGGATGACTATTTTAGGTGACTCATTTGGTTTAAGAAAATATTTTTTATTTCATTTTCTGAAAACTGTTTTTATTTTCAAGTTTTCAACCTTTAAAAAATATGTTTGTATTTGCTTGATATTTTTCTATCTTCAAAAAATAATATTGTTAAATTTAATCAATTTTAGCAAAAATATTATAAAATATTTATATTTATATTTTAAAATATATTTATATATTATTTTTTATATAATTACAATATTATTATTAAGTTTTCACATAGTGTTAACTTTTGAAAATAATTTTTTTTATTTTTTTAGATATTTTTAGAAATGTTTTTAATGAAAATATTTTTTAAATTGTAATCAAATATATTTTTACTATTTTTTTTTCTAAAAATAAAAATAAAAAACACCTAAAACAAACGCTATCTTAGTTTTTCTTTTTTCATTATATTTTTTTCACAAATTTAAATTCAGTTTCATTCACTAACAACAAGCATAGATATACAAGTGTAGTTTTATATATGCTCTATTTTAATTTTGTAAAATCAAATTTCTCATTTCAATACAATTTTATAATTTCAATTTTAGTATGTATATGTTCTATTTTTTCTTGGGTTTCGTCATGTTTAAAATCATTAAGCTAAATGAGAAATTAATAAGTTATATATTGACCGTATAAATTAATAAATGTACACTGTTAGTTAATTATAAATTGTTATACACAATAAGTTTAGAGTTTAATTAGTATACACATGGTAAAGATTTTTACAATGACATTCAATCACAACTTTTCATTTATGGTAATTTCGTTGACTTTACTCATTACTATTTTAAAAGTCACATAAATAAAAAAAAGTTATGATTGAAAGTTACACTGATAGTATATACCAATTAAACTTATAAATTTATTAATTTTTATAAGAGTTTAAGTAGTATACACTATCAAGGTAAGATTTTTATACTGAGATTCAATCATAATCTTTCGTTCATAGTAAAGTTGTTGCATTTACTCATTAATATTTTAAAAGTTACATAAATAAAAAGTCATAATTAGATGTTAGTGTTACACTACAGTATATACCAATTAAATTCTTCTTATAATAATTATTTTAAAAAATTATATCAATATGTTTCATTAGTTAATTATAAAATACTATTTTTCAGTATTCGTATGTGTCCATTATTTAACTGGTTCCCGGCTTATCTTGTCATAAAGCTGATCATTAGGGTTAGACCATGAATTTGGTTCATGGCAAGGTGATTACTGTTCACTTATAGTTATACTTTAAGAAAAGAGAAAATTTCAACCAATTAATTTTAATTGATAATACTAATTAATTAGACTAAATCAATAATAATTAGGTTCATTTAGTTTAATTAGTCAAAACAAAATAAAAAATTATATTAAATTTGTTTTAAAAATAAAAATAACAATTTTAATTATCTAAATTCAAATTTATTTAACATACATCAAATTAACAAAATAATCAATATAATCACTTAATCATTAAAATAAACAAAATAAAAATCAATCTAATATTTCAACAAACTCAAAATTAATAAATAGCAACTAAAAAATAAATAACATTACTTAAATTCAGAAGTAATAACTAAACAACAATATAAAATAATATATATACACATTTAATAAGTTTGGTTTGAGTTCATTTACATTTTTTAATTTTAGATATATGAACCCAACCGGTAGAGGTTGGGTTATTATGGAGTCAGTTCAGTTGGATCTAAATAAAAAATAAATTCAATTCGATTTAATTGATTTAGTTTAAATCAAATCATTAAATAAAAAATAAATTTAAAGTTTAAATCAATAAATAAACATCTATAGTTAACGGATTGGTTTGTGAACCATTATTTTTATCATAAATATATTTTTATGTTACTGTATAAATAGGCTGATTTTTGTTATATATTTTCTTAATTAATTAGTTGATCTTAAGTACGAGCCTGCTACTCGCTCTATTTTCATATACATATATAGTAGTAAAAAGGTAACATTATAAAAATATATTATGGGAAAGTCACCATTTCTTAAGCCAGGTAATTCCAAATTCTGAATGCTTTAGAAGCCATAAAAGACTAGCTTGCACGTACTTAGAAATGCCTACCATTACAGGTAATTAACAAGTATATCCAACTTAAGTCTCTTATAATAAGCCAAAAGTTCTAAACTTTTCATTCCCAGTTGAATATATAACCCTGAAAATCATGAAATTATTAGATAATTCTAGCTACCACACAAGTCTATATACTCTTGATCAACCTTTATTACTATGTAATATGTATCTTTTTAATTTATTAAAATGAATTAATAATACTTTATTATATATCATATAAAAATTAATTAGGATTTTGTTGAAATATATACCTAATAATTTTTCTCACAAATACAGTTATTTCGTCTTTAGCGGTCTCCACCCACATCTTAATTATTTCCCCAATTGGTACTAAATTATCATGTTAGGAAATAAAATTATCCATATAAAATGTAGATTGGATCGAGGAGGAGAAAATGAAATTCTTGCATGAACTGTTTAGATTCCTATCCCTGAAGACTCGATAGTCAAAATAAAACTATAAAATACAATTTTAAAAAATGAAATAAAAAGATATTCAATATACTAGTACTTGTTTTTTCTTTTTTCTGTAAAAAAAAAGTACTTTTTTTCTCCACCGGTTTATTTATATGTGAGAACAATTTGGTGGTATATAGTATGAATAATTATGCAAAACAAGAGAAAAGGCTGCGGCGCCGCTTGCTGGGTTCTGTATAAGTCCACGAACGCACGAGATGTGGTGGTGAATGATGATAAATGCCTCACATGACATTGTTAACCTAGCTACTTATACATACATGTAAAAGCCCTACAAATTTCGTTTTCCATGGACTCTTCATTTAATTAATGTTAATTTAATCAATTTCTTATTAAATTCTTTTGTTTAAGGATATCTACGTATCCATCTGAAGTTTTTTTAGGCTTAACAATAATTAAATATATAAATGGTACGTGTATCCAAATCTTATAAATTTCTACACATTTTAAAATTGTGTTGCATTGTTCTTTCAAATTAAAAAAAAAAAATCTAAATTAACATTCCTAAGTTAAATGTTAAATAAATATTGATGGTGAAAGATTAAAAAATTGACGATCACTTGTCCTTTCACGAAGAAACGCTAATTAAAAAATTGTTTTAATCTATGAACATAATACATTGCACTACATTGCACACAAATTATCAAAATTAAGAATTTATGTAGATTTTTAAAAATTTGATAAAGTAAATTGTGAACTCAACTCATCTATTCGTAAAACTTTATTTTATATAAAAAATATTTATAAATAACATACAATTAAACATTTCAACAACATAATAAGTCAAAATATCAAATTATACATTTCGCAATTCGTTAACTCAACTCATCTATTCGTAAAATTTTATTTTATATAAAAAATATTTATAAATAACATACCATTAAACATTTCAATAACATAATAAGTCAAAATATCAAATCATACATTTCGCAATATTTAAATAACTAAGTGTGACAATGCATCATTATCAAATAATAAATTTCAAATGTTATAATAATGTTAGAACATTCTCATTGATATTTATATTGTTAAAAAATGAAGGTTTAATGTTCTTAAAAACGTTTGTTCTTCGATTTAAGAATGACATGCTAAATAAAAATATAGTGAACTCTAAACATATAAAAAAAACTGATTTGTTAACTCGATGACTCGATAGTAAACTCGGGAGACTATAGAGTTTGCATAGAATTTACCGAGTCTACTACAAAAAAGAGTTTGCACACAAGTTAACTCGCAAAAAGTAAGTGGACTCGTAACTTAACAAGAATTTAAGAATTAACTCGAGAGTTTGATAACCATAAACACAATATCTAAAATTTAGGAAAATCAATTATAGGTTAAGCAAATATAGTTAGCATACAAAAATTGATGATATCATGGCAACTTTTCTTTTTATAAATATTTTTTAACCAATCTATTACAATACATTTATTTTCCTCAGTTACTTTAACATCCTTTATTATACCATGAGGTTCATAAGATCATAGCAATTCACAATATTCCCAATGTCAAAATATCAAGTCATTTTGTTTAAATTAAAAATGATTTTTAAAAAGTAATTTTTAAATAATTATTTTCTAAGAAATTGATAAGGGTTTGTTGTTTTTTTTAAAAAGGAAAAACATCTTCATTGTAAAATAAATATTTTCTTGATTTTTTATATGTTTGTGTAAATTATTTTTAAACTAATTTTATTTTTCATAAAATATTATTTATTTATTAAAAATAATTTTTAAAAACAGTTTTTATAGGATATAAACTAAATATTTTTTATTTGAAACTACTTTTAAATAGAAAATTCTTAGTTTTTCAAATAATTATTTTATACAGGTATATAAAAAATGAAAAATATTTATTTTATTAAAAATACTTCTTTAATAAACATATTTAAACAAACTAAAATTTTATCTCCTAAACCCTCTTTCACTATCATGAACTTGGAGTCATTACCTCAATTTATTAGAGTAGATAGATAGAGTTTAAGATACTCATTTTTCATATTTTAGAAAATATATTAAATTACTTTTACGGTTACCACAATATCATGTCAAATTTAAGAAATTCATAAAATTTTTTATTTTAATAGTTAAAAAAGTTAAAAAACTCTTCTTTTTTTTTAATCATTGAGTTTGAAATAAAACTGAAAAATAAATTTTAACTCTAAGAAATTATATCTTAAAAAAATATGCTTCTTAATTTTTAAAAATCTTCCTTATCACATAAATTATCTCTAATAAACAATTGTCTAAAAATATGATACCATAAATTTAAACAACCTTAAGAAACATAGAGATGTTTTTAAGAAAAATATATTTTATGCTCACTTCATTTATAAATTAAGATGCTTCCAAAATTCTTAAGTAATAAAAAATTTTCAATATGGCCTATCATACTTTTTTTCGATGGTGCCTCATTCCCTTTTTTGTTGTGTTATTTTGTGAAGATACAATTGATATTTCTAAATTTTATAAATTTTAGACATTATATTTTCATATTTTAAAATTATGACATTGTGTTTAAATTAAAAAAATCTTAAATTGATGTCTTCAAATAACATATTGTGGTGAATTTTTAAACCTTCACAGTAACATTTAACATTTATCAGAGAGACATCAATTAAAAAATTTTTTTAATCTTGAGTGTAATATCATTATTTCAAAATGAAGCAACATAATTTCTAACATTTATAAAATTTAAAAACTTGAATCTTTTGTTTATATGTAATCTTCAACAAATGTATCAGTACTCTTGATCGATCTTGTGAGATTCGCATATTATCAATTTAAGTTTAATTTAAATTCTTTTGTATATGCACCATCAAGAATCCAATTGTAATTTAGAGTTAACCAATTAATTGTGTTAGATAATTTTGTTTTTTAAATAAATTTGTTAATTATTTTTTTATTATTACTAATAAGTATATTGTGGACATACTGTTTGAATTATTTTTTAATCTGAGCAATCGATCCTTTTTTTTATATAGATATGCAATAACTCTATCTAAATAAAGTCAATGTCACGTGTATTTTATAAGCTTTTCTATGTGTAGATTGACATTAAAAAAAATTATTTCATTAAATTTCAATAAATGTAAATTGGTCACCATGAAAAAAGACAGAAGAGGGGATGTCCTGTGGCGGTGTAGATAAAAAATAGAGGAGATTAGTTTTTCAAATAAGCATTCCTAATATTACCTTGCGAATTTAATATAAGACTTAATTTTTCATATATTAATTGAGTTTTTCTAGTATGTAGTGATAGTGTAACATAATTTTAACTTCAGATTCAATTATAACTCTTCATTTATATTACTTTTAAAATATTAATTGATAAAATTAATAGTTATAAATGAAGAGTTATAATTAAATTTAAGTATAAAATTTTTTATACTAATAATGTATACTAACTAAACTCATTAATTTTTAGTAAAAATAATATTTCATCTAAAAAAGTGGAAAGTTAGGTATACAAGAAAGAAAAGTTATTTGTACAAGAAAATAAAAATAAAAAACAAGAAAGTGTTACGTGTAGTGAATTTTATATGTTTTACCTTCAAAATAGGTATGAAAATAAAGTGTAAAAAAAATTACTTTTCAAAATTATCATTTATGAGGAATTTTGTAATTATAATAACTAGAATTTATAATTTTTTAAAACAATTTAATTTTCACTATATTTCATCTATGTTTTTCTTTAATTTTAAAAAGACTTTGTAACACTAAATTTGTATATATATGGTTTTTCGAATAAACATAACTTTTTAAAAATATTGATTGTTCTCGACTAAAAAAGCCAACTTAATTACTTAATATTAATTAATTATCTTGATCGTATACTAATTAACGACTGAAAGAAGAATAAACATAGATAAGATGAAGATCAGTCATAATATATTATCAGTTTATGGAAAAATATAAATAAGAGTTCCTTACATTATATACAAGTATGACATATATTTCATAATAGGGTTGGAATACTATGCACAATATTAATTTGAATGGTTAAAAATTAGTTCATTTAAAAATAGACACACTATTAATTTATTAAACGTGAAACATGTTATTTCGGACAAATTATTTTATATAAATAACATAAATACATAATATTACATGTAAAAAATATATTTAATTTTCATAGAATTTTTCTTTTTTTTACTTTTGTACTAGATGACACAACCTCGATATTAAGTACATCTCAGAAATAGCGTCTGCAAGAGAACCAGGCATCCAAGTAACAACCTCCAGAACAACTAGTTGTGACCAAGTACACCTTGCCCATTTAACAAAGTTAGCTTACGTTAAGATAAACATGTTGTTAAGCTTAAAGCAAGATTAAGTCATACTTGGGTCTCGATTAGCAATGTCCATGGACGAAGGTCCACTACGAAGCCTATAAATAAGTGGTAGGTAGCACATGTTAAGCTTAAAGTAAGATTAAGTCGTACTTAGGTCTCGATTAGTAAGGTTCATTGATGAAGGTCCACTACGAAGCCTATAAATAGGTGGTAAGTAGCACATGTAAGGTGAACTGTTCACATTTATTATGTGTAATTGTCCGAGATAACCTCTAACTTGAGCGTTGAGTGTTTGTAGGTACACCATCTCGGCTTAGAATCAAGTCTGCACCAGAAAGAGTAAGAAGGATGATTAGCAAGACCCACTGACAATATAAGTAACATTATATAGTTCTTGAGACAGGAACATTGGTGCCCACTATGGGGCCCGTTAAAACTTTCTCCCACCAACATGGTGACTACAAGAAGGAATACCAAGGAGGTAACTATACATGAGCTCGGACACACCTTGTCTCAAATAGAGGAGACCCCGGATGGTACCAACACGACCACTGTCGTTGCCCAGCTACGAGAGGAGATGGAACGAATGAGGAAGCATAATGAGGAAGAATTGGAGGTCATACGAAGACGCAATCAAAAGGAGATAGAAGCACTCAGGTGGAAAAACACTAGCATTAGGAATAGGTTAGACAGATCGAGCATGACCTGGGATGCTACCTACTAGCCATCGGTTCATACCAGTTATATGGCGGAGTCAGGGCTACATTTCCATACTGTCTGTATAATCCAAGCACATGACTAACAAGCACTGTAGGGGAAGGACCACCCAAGCCAATGATCCCTTAGTAGTACCCCACAAGCATCCATTTGTAGATGGAATCATGGAAGTTCCCTTACTGAGCAATTGGAAGGCTTTATTATAGACAGGTATGACGACACTACGGGGTCCCGATGGGCACATCGACGTCTATGTGACATAGTTCAACTATACATCACTGATTATGCAATACTCTTGTTTTCCTGACCTCGTTAAAGGGAAAAGCACTGAGCTGGTTCACTAGACTACCTCTAGATACCACTGATTGCTTCAAAACACTTGTGTCCAGGTTTGGTATTCAATTCGTAACAAGCCAACCTCACCATTTGGCATCCATAGCGCTAGTTAGGATCAAGCAAGAGAAAAAGGAACCCTTAAGGGCCTTCATGGAACGATTCAGTAAAGTGACTCTCAACGTGAGGAATCTTAACCCCAAGGTTTCCTTGCATCACATGATCATCACTCTACGTCTTAGGAAGTTCGCGGATAGTCTTTGCAAGAAGTGGGTGACGACCATAGACGAGTTGAGAAGAAAGGTTGCTAAATACATGCAGCTAAAAGAGCTCTTGGAGTTCAGGAACCAAACTTAAGCAAAGAACATGGAGAAGGATCGAAGGGATGACAAGAATAGGGGAAAAAGAATGAGGGAAGACTTTAAGGAGCAACATGGACCAAAGTTCACCCAGTACACTCCCTTCACCACGAATTGAGCTAGAATATTAAAAGAAGCTTTCAGCTTTGAGCTTATACCACCACCAAAGAAAGTTCTTACACCTCAAAACGTGGATCAATCTAAGCACTATGAAGGATATCTACATAGTCAGATCATTATAACTATAAGTGTACTATGGAGGAATACATAGCCATGAAGGAAAAAATTGATGAATTAATACAAGTCAGACACTTAGGAAAGTTTGTCAACCGAGGTAAAAAATGAGAAAGGCCAGAGGAACACCAGGGCGATAAAGGCTGGGAGGAAGGAGAAGGAGAATCAGAAAGGCAAGGACGAACACTAGAAACCATGCCGAAGAAGTACCCCTGCAGGGAGTTATTAATACAA
The DNA here is from genome assembly GCA_037954015.1 of Psophocarpus tetragonolobus. Lineage (NCBI taxonomy): Eukaryota > Viridiplantae > Streptophyta > Magnoliopsida > Fabales > Fabaceae > Psophocarpus > Psophocarpus tetragonolobus. The sequence continues at coordinate 26,102,135 of CM075690.1, forward strand.
ATTTAGGAAGATTCATAGGTGGCAGGGCAAGTAGTTTAGCCAGGAAGTAACATCTACGAGCCATTCAGAGCGTGGAGAATACTCAGTCGACCTCGACCATGTTTCAACCATTGCACCCTACTATCACTTTCACTGACCAGGATTTTTAGGGTGTAGATTGTAACAAGATGACCCCATGGTGATTACTATAGATGTGGCAAATTTCTCCATCAAGAAGACATTTATTGATCAAGAAAGCTCAACTGATGTGTTGTATTGGTCAACTTTTAAAAAATTGGACATTGCTGGAAAACTCTATTTTACCCTTTCACGACCAGTTAGTTAGCTTCACAAAAGAAAGGGTGGACACGAAGGGTTACATCATTGTCAAAGTTTGGCCAAGGAACTCATGACTGCAACAACATTTTGGTACGATACATCATTGTCAACACCAACATGTCGTACAACGTATTATCGAAAAGATTGTCGCTCAACAATTTAGGAGCCATAGTATCAACTCCCCGGCTGGCTATAAAGTTTACCTCAACTTTAGGACGTATCATCACCATCCACGCTAAATAGAACCGGGAATGTTGCATGGCAAGCCTCAAAATAACACCACAGGTTGAGAACAACTAGAACAATTGAAGCCACCGAGAGCTGACATGGTGGCCATGATGGAATTAGACCCAAAAATTAATTAGGAGAATAGAGTGGAACCCATGTAAGAAATCAAAGTTAGGTGGAAAAGAAAGGACTATAAGCTTGAGCACCAAACTTATCAGAAAGGGAGAAGCCCTCATCACCGACATCCTCCAAAGCAATGTCGACCTATTTGCATGGACGACAAACGACATGCCTAAATTCGATCCTAAGATCCTATGCCACAAACTTTCTATATGCCCCCAGGCTAAGCCAGTGTCCCAAAAGAAGAGGAAGGTCGGAGAAGCCAAGAGAAGAGTTGCTATTGAGGAAGCAAACAAGCTTCTGGACGTTGGGTTCATCCAAGACGTGCGTTACACGACTTGGTTAGCCAATGTTGTTATGGTCCTAAAGGGAAATGGAAAATGGCACATGCGCATAGACTATACTAACTTAAACAAGACATGCCCAAAAGATACCTATCCCCTGCCGAGCATAGATCAGTTGGTTGACGGAGGGGCAGGGCACAAGGTGATGAGATTTTTATATGTTTATTCTGGATACAATCAGATCCTAAGGTACCTATTAGAAGAGGATGAAACATCCTTTATAACAGACAGTGTCAACTACTGTTACAAAGTCATGTCTTTCAGCCTAAAGAACGCAGGAGTGATGTATCAATGACTAACAGACAAGATTTTTTGGGACTAGATCGGAAGAAATGTCGAGGTGTATGTTGATGATATAGTGGTCAAGTGGGATAGTTATGAAAAGCACACAGATGACCTAGCAAAAACATTCTTCTCTCTCATGAGATATCATATGAGGTTGAACCCCATTAAGTGTGTCTTTAGGGTTAAAGGTGGAAAATTCATCGGCTTCATGCTCTCACACAGAGGTACACAAGCTAATCAAGACAATTGTCAGGCTATCATTGAGATGAAAAGCCTATATAACCAGAAAGAACTCCAAAAACTTGCAAGGAGGTTAGCCTCCCTTTTGAGATTCCTTTCGAGGTTGACAGACAAAACCACTCAGTTATTGAGAAAAATGCAAAGTTTAAATGGACAAGCGAATGTGAAGTATTCTTCCAAGAACTCAAGGTTTTCCTTTCTACCTCGCCTACACTTCGAAAACCAGTCATAGGACGGGATCTTTTTATTTACCTTTGGGTGACTGGCAAAGCTGTTAGCACAGTAATCATCCAAGAACTAGGACAAACACAGAGCCTATCTACTTCATCATCTAAACCTTCCACGACCCTGAGCAAAGATACCAAACTATTGTGAAGATTTCATTTGCCCTGGTCACAACTTCTAGTGAATCCGACCTTACTTCCATGGACATCAAATGGTTGTCAAGATGGATTATCCAATCTCCAAAGTTCTCCACAAGCCCAAATTAGTCGAAAGAATGATATCATGGTGTGTGGAACTATCCAAGTTGGACTCAAATATGAGTCACACAGACCTATTAAAAGTCAATGCCTAGCCGACTTCATATGTGAATTACCTCATGGACCACAACAGCACAACTTGGATTTTGTATGTTGACGGCTACTCCAACAAACAAGGTAGTGGGGAAGGAATAGTTTTGGAAGAACTAAACGACTTGGTATTAGTACAATCACTAAAGTTTAACTTCAAGGCTTCCAACAACTAGACCGAGTGTGAAGCGCTGATAGCCAGACTGCATTTGGAAAGGCAGATGGAAGCAACAAGGCTGATTTGCCGAAGTGACTCCCAACTCATTATGTCCCAACTCAATAGATAGTATCAAGACAAGGACCCCTTTTTTGTTGCAATATTACCACATGATCAACAACTTCAAACACCACTTTGACCACATCTCCATTAAACATGTCAAAAGGAATGATAATGGCCGAGCTGACATCCTCACCAAAGTGGCCAACACCAAAAGGACAGGTCAGCATAAAGTAATCATCCAACACATCCTTGAAGAGTTCATCGTCAATCAAACGTCGATAGCTATCATTGAACATGAGCCCAATTGGATGATACCAATAAAGAATTTCTTAGAAGTAGGAGAACAGTTGACGATGAGAAGTCAACCAAAGTACTACGAATAAACGCAACTAGATTTCTATTAATTGGAGATGAGTTGCTCAAAATGGGGTACTCGATGCCACTACTTAAGTGCCTCACCCTAGCCTAGGTGAGTTATATCTTGGCAGAGTTGCACCATAGGGTATGTGGATTCAACTTGAGGGTCCGAGCAACTGCTGCTAAAGTTATGAAGGCGGGATATTACTGTCCCACGATCAAGCAAAATGTTGAAGTATTTACCAAGAAATTAACTTGTATCTCTAATAAAGTTGGTGTTCCTGAAGTTATTCAACCAAATAATAACCATGAAGAACAATAAATAATTATCTCATTACACACAATAAAATAAACTTATAGTAGAAGAACCACAACAAATAGCATTAAGAAGATCCCAAAGACAAAGGCAATCTACTATTTTAAATGATTATGTGGTTTATCTATAGGATTTGGAAAATGACTTATGGATTGAAAATGACCCAGTTACATTTTCACAGGCCATGAATGGCGATAATGTTGGAACCAAAGGCATTGAAGTATAAGTATAAGGCACTTGTATTGTGTGTTTAGATAAGCTTGAGAATGTGTTTGGGATGGTTTTGGATAGATTAAATAGGTCGAGTTGTGCTGAAAAAGTTTCAAAAGTGGAATTTTAGGCAAGGTAATCGATTACTTAAAATGGTAATCGATTACCCTTCGAGAATTTTGGGTTCAGAAATTGTTGCTCTCTGTGGTAATTGATTACCTGAAAATAGTAATCGATTATTCTAGAGAACAAGCACTTTGGATTAGTTTTGAGTAGGATATTAGGTAATCAAGTGGGTAATCAGTTACCCTGCATCAAAACTGATATAAAAACATTTTGAAAACTGATTTTAACAACTTTTTGAAAGATCCATTAAGTGTTTGCTTCTCTTGTACGATTTATATGATTCTCTCGAAGATTCATACCTATTTTTTATGGTTTGAAGGTGTTTCAATTTCAAGAATCAAGGAAAATACTCCATTGAGTCTTGATCTTTCTATTTGGGTATTCTTCACTTCATATGATATTGTTTTATTCCCTTCTTTGTGTTTTTTCACAAGTTTGACAATCTCTTGAAGTGTTCTTGAGATTGTTGGGAAATCTTGCAGCAGGGTATTGCAAGTGAGGCATTGTGAGTGACGAGGTGTCACGGTGTAGCAAACTCTTGTGGTGTGCAACAGAAAGCATCTCTTTATGTCATTTAACCTTTACGGGATTAAAATCTATATGTGTGGTGTGCATGTACTGATATTTTAGTGAAAAACAGATTAACAGGAGGCTAAGTCTATAAACTAGATGTAGGTTAAGTTGACCGAACCAGTATAAATCACTATGCAAATTTTCTCGTCCTTACACTCTTTAAATTTCAATTTTATTGAATTCTTGGAGCATTTCCAATTGGATTTTTGTAGTTGTAACTTATCTATCAAGTTTTCTTGTAGCAAATCTAATTCTTTGTTCTCATTTACATGATATTAAATTTGGGTTTTGACTTAAGATTTGTGGGTTTGGTTTTTCGCTCTCATCTACCCTTTCTTTTTATTTTGAATAACTTGTAAAAACATTTTAGAGGAAGATATATATATGGATCAACCAATGAGATTCATGAGAAGAGGTTTTAATGATTACAAACAATATTAAAGAGGGGGGTGAATTGAATACCAAAACTTTTTGTTATTTTCTTTTGAAAACAGATTCTGAAATCAGCTAAGTTGTTGAGACCAAGGCTAATTGCAGATTTGGTTTGCAGCTAGAAATCAGCACTAATTACTCTTTTATTACAAGATTATAATCTTTATTCAGCTAGTTAAATCATATTAACATTCAGCTCAATTTCAGATCTATTTTATGCAACAGAAGCAATTCAAGACATGTAAAAACAATAAAGATAGAGAGATAATCACACATAGAAATTTATACTGGTTGACCCTTAACTTGAGCTACATCAAATTGTTCCAATTCCAGGAAACCTACCTTCAACAAAACCAAGCACTAGAATCAACAAGAGTTTACAACCAAAACTCAAAGGCACATGTAACCCACAAATACACCATTAAAAAACCTATTCAAGATGTTGATTCTACAATGCAAAAACCCATGCATGATTACACCTACCAAGAAACCTACCTAGTAATTAAATACAATAAAACAAAATAAAAAACAATATCACTTGGACAAATTCGCACTAAATATAATGAATAAAGGTGATAACAGCAATTTGTTTCACAAATCTTGGTCTATCTATCAATCTTGATGGATCTTTGATCTTTGTTATAAGACTTGATGTTGCAGAGGTTTTGTGCTTTTCCTTTTTCTCCAGAAACTCTAACTTTCTTTCTTTCAAATGATTTTCAAAAGTCATATTTGTTATTATTCAAAAATGAGTTTCTCTTTTTATATGAAAAACATTTCCCTCTAGTTTAATCGATTAAATCAAGTTTTAATTGATTGATTTGTTCTTCACACAAACCTAGAATAAATAAGAACCATTTAATCGATTATCATTAGTACTTAATCAATTAAATTGTTCTTCAACAAGAACCAAGCCAATATAATCAATTTAATCGATTAGAATTCCATTCAATTGATTAAATCAAGTAGATAATCAATCATGAGGTTGTTTAATCGATGAAAACAATGATAACTATTTTTTTTTATCAATTAAATAACTTCATAGCTCAATATCTAACTTCACTTTACACATCAATGAGATATGGTCAGATTTTGAAACTTTTTAGGAACCATCAATCTCCCTCATGCTTAACTTAATTGATGCTTAAGATGAATCAAGATCAATGATATTCTAAGATTTATAAATCAAGCTAGGAACTAACTACATGAATGCATGAAATGATTTATGCACAAACAAGCTACTAAAACTAAAGCATTCATCATCAAAATCTAAATTATATTGCAATCTTTGCTTTGACTTCATTGTAGCTTTGAGAGAATCTCCAGCAATTCATAGAGAAAGTAAATGAACACATTGTGTGTAAACTTAAGAAATCAATATACAGACTTAAGCAAGCTTCCCGAAAATGGTATCTCAAGTTCAATTATACCATTGCATCCTTTGGATTTAAGGAAAACACCATTGATCGATGTATATATGTGAAGGCTAGTGGGAGTAAGTTTATTTATTTTGTTCTATATGTTGATGACATCTTACTTGTAACTAGTGATTTTGAGCTTTTAAATGAGACTAAGAATTTTCTCTCTAGAAATTTTGAAATGAAAGATATAAATGAGGCAAGTTATGTGATAGGAATAGAAATATTTTGTGATAGGTCACAAGGATTGTTAGGTTTGTGTCAGAAAACATATATTAATAAAATTCTAGAGAGAATTAGAATGAATAAATGCATCATCTCCTATTCCAATTCAGAAAGGAGACAAATTTAGTCTCATGCAATGTCCAAAGAATGATTTGGAACGAAACCAAATGGAAGAAATTGATTACGCATTATAGTTAGGAGCTTAATGTATGCTCACACTTGTATGAGTCCAGATATTAACTTTGTAGTTGGAATGTTGGGAAGGTACCAAAGTAATCCTAGTATAGACCATTGGAAAGCTGCAAAGCAAGCTCTAAGATATTTGCAAGGTATAAAGAATTGCATGCTTACTTATAGGAGATTTGATAATATTGAGGTAATTGGATATTCAGATTCAGACTTTGCCGGATGTTTAGAAACAAGAAAGTCTACATTTGGTTATTTGTTTATGTTAGCTGGAAGAGCTATATCATGGAAAATTACAAAGCATTCAGTCATTATTGCATCCAATATGGAAGCTGAACTTGTGGCATGCTTTAAGGCTATGGTTCAAGCTAAGTGGATATGGAATTTTATTTCGGGACTTAGAGTAGTTGATAGTATTGCCAAGCCTTTGAAAATTTATTGTGATAATTTCAAAGTAGTTTTCTGTTCTAAAAACGACAAGTATTCTACAGGTGTTAAACATATGGAATTGAAATACTTTGCTGTTAAAGGTTGTCAATAGAACACATTAGCATTAATCTTATGATTGTAAACCCCTTAACAAAAGTTTGTCTTCCAAGACATTTTCTAGTCATGTTGTAAATATGAGCATTATGTTAACTAGCGAAGGTTGAAGATTATCACAAATTCTTGTATGATTGACACTTTGAGCTCACTATTGAATAAGTTTCTGAATATTTTATATTTTCAAACTTATGTGCACATTATGGATATTAAAATTGGAAATAGTTTTCTTTGAAATTGGCAGTATTATTAGACAAATTATGTACTTCCTATTAAAGTGTCATATTAGGAAGAAGTCTAATATAGTAGTACATGGAAGGAACTATGTCAAATAAGTGATGTACAACCACTGTGACTCCTATTAGTTCTTGTTCTTAATTATGACTTGTGATGTTATAAATGTATGATACATTTATTTAATTTAATGCGCATTATGATTGATATTTTATTAAGCTATGAAGTTATAATTTATCATATGAGCAAAGTGGTATAATGTAAGAAATTAATGTCTTGTGTGTATGACAAATGTACGTAGTTTAATAAATTAAATAAAATAAATATATTATTTAATATATTTTAATGAAAGGTTGTGACTTTTGGAAAAGAAGTTATAAAATATATTATTTAATAAATTTGAATGAAAGGATGTGACTTTTGAAAAAAGAAGTTATAAAATATATTATTCAATATATTTGAATGAAAGGATCTAACTTTTAAGAATATATTGTTTGATGGAAACAATATATATACAAATAACATGAATAGTCCTTATCTTTTACTATGATTGTATGTTCTCTACCATCATTAATTAAAGTGCATAAGAAAGTTAATGAAAGAGATAGAAAACAGTTTTTCTTCAAGATTCAATGACATAAATCTTATCATGAATCAAAGTTAGTAATTCTACTTCTATCTAATCTTGTATGTGAAAACTATAAATTCTAAATATCCTATTTGAATTATTTAAAATCATCAAACTCCAACAAAAACTGCAGAACTGATTTTTCTATCCTCTGAACGCTTCAGCTGTTGTCGCAGTTTTGTGGTCTCGGTGGCAAACAGATGACAACCTAAAGCTTGCATACGGGCTGAGAGCTCACAGTAATAAACCCAGTGGAGGGTAGGGTCCGTGTTGACCATGTAGCTTTGGCCAGCCTTAAACACATTTTCCCCAACGTGGCATATGACAGCGAGGGGGTCAAAGTCTTCATGAAAAAGGATGAAGTGACCATGCCAATAGGGACAATAAAACTGGGAGAGGGATCCTCGATCCTCGGTTTCTTGGACTTTTTGGAGGAGGAATTCTTCCCCTCCCAACTTTTTCTCTTCCCCTTATCCCTCTCCTTCTCGGTGTCCCTCCTCTTCAGTTTGGACTTCCCCTTCAATCCTTCAGGGGTGAGAGGGAGAATGTCAACAGGAGGGTCTTTCGGCACTGGATCTAGCTCAAAAATGCTTGGGGGATCTCCTCATCATCATCCGAAGAGAGGTCGACCAGGACGCGTCGGCTCTTACGAAAATTCATCACATTTCCTCCCCCGTCCATGATTATACCTACGCAAAACAACACATCCATTAGACCGAAATATATACACGACAAATAAACAGGCAAAACATTAACTTTGACTACTCACTCTCTAAGTCCTCAAAGGGTGTAGGAGACTGGAACAACTTTATCAATTTTCTGACGGGAAGGCGTCGAGAAAGTGAATTCAGAAAGGCAGCTGCTATCACTTCCTCAGCCGTGAGCAACTCCGCAGGATAGGAATCATACCTCCTCGGCACTTGCTGCTAATAGAACGGGAACAACCACTCCCCGTCTCGGTCCCAAAAATGCTTCGGACCGATCTCTGGGTCAACCAAGAGGTTGAAAAATTCGGTTTTGAAATTTTTATAGGAGGTGGTATATAGTTGGAGAAGAGGATTTTGGTATAAGGACACTCACTTACACTTCTCATGCGGACGAGTAGTGAAGTGACGCAAGAACAAGTCCGGACTGACCTTGACATTCTTAAATAAACATAAGGCCTTAAATGCTTGGAGGTAGGCCCAGACGTTCAGATACAATTGCGTGGGAGCAGTGTTAAGAATACGGAGAACCCTGATAGTGAAGTCGTTGAAGGGAACTTGGACGCCGAGGTCTCGAAACATGCAATCATGGACATAGAAGAAGTCGAACTTGTCCTCAGCGCTCTTATGACGATAAACAAAATCGGGAGTATCGAAACTGCCATTTCAACAATGACGAATAAAAAAGGGGAAATCTACGGCATTTTCAAAGGAACACAACTCCACGCTTCTTACGAAGGCTAATAATACTTTCTTCGTATTGTAATGGGAGTAATAGGCTGCAACCTCGTCTTCAACCCAGTTGTACTCAAGGTCTTTAATGGGGGGAAACTCCCTTTTAGGGTTTCCCACTGCCTTACAATCAGGGGCCTCCTGTTTCGGCGACCCCTCAGGAGGAGCAACCCCAACCTCGGCTTCGGAGGCAGCGGCGAGAACAGAGAGAGGACTGGTAGCAGAACAAATATTGCTACCCTCTCGGGAAGAGGTGACTTCAGTTGAGTCCGAGGTGTCACCCCATGAAAAGGAAGAAGAAAAAGGAACATAACTAGTAAAAGAAGACGAAGACGAAGACATTTTTTGGAGCGGTGTACCTTGTCAAATTTCTTTTACAAGATGAACTAACAGGTCGAAATTCAAAGATCTCGACTCAGAGGGTAGAAAATCTGGTGAAGACTGGATGAGGAACACCCTTTATATGTAGTACCAAAAACCCAGGTAACATAAAAGATCGTGACCGTTCAGGCCTTTCCAAATCAACGACCCAAATTCAGCGACCCTTTAGATCCCCACCTCCATAACGTCATCAACGGCCCAGATCTTTCACCTTCTTATTTCCCGCCCTTTCACACCGACCACCACAAGGCTTCCACCTTAGCCGAGACCCTTAATGTTCCATTTTCCTTTCCTCGGTTTTCCTGGCTTCTTTTTAACTTCAGTTCTTACTACGCTGCGATCGAAGGTGGGGGCAAGTGATCAAGATAGACCTCGGTCAAGGCTGAAGACCTCGGTCAAGGCCAAAGACCTCGGCCTTGACACATTGCCGAAACCGAACACTACGGGATAAACTTCAGCCTTGACACATTGTCAGGGCCAAATACTGTACTCGGCTAGGGACACTCGACCAACGGCGAGTCAGGTTTAATCAGTACAAATCTCAATTACTAGCCATTAACCTGATTAAGGTCACATCACCTAAGTTCAGGCTACTTAAACAAGGCTCAATAGATAAAGGTTCAGTTCATCCCTATAAATAGGTAACAGTACCCAAGGTAAAATATATAGATAAAAAATATTCATTGTCTGGCACTCAAAATCGAATTCCACTCTAACTTGAGCGTCGGAGTGTCTTTTACAGGTACCACCCTTGTTCAGCCACCCACACGCGAGTATTCAAGCTCAAGAAGTAGCAAAAGAGGCACCCAAAACCCACCTTCCAGGAACACAAATAATTTTACTATTTTGTTTTAAAAAAATTTCTTTGAAAGATTAAATACATCTATAAACCACCAACGTGTTGGTGCTTAGTTCCTTCAAGCATCTACTTTTTATAATAAGCTTGATAGTTATTGTTACTAATTTTAGGATCTGGTTAGTGACACTGAAAGATTAACTCGGACATGGACTTTTGTTTGGTTTGCAGATATTTAATATATATGAAAGGTAAGGAATATATCTTTAAAGGTTAATCATTGATATTAATGTATAATTTCAGTTAAGTTCGTAATAGTGATGTTATGCAGTAACAGCAACTGTAATCAATCTTTTTCTTTTCTTTTTTTGAATGAGTTGTTAACCTAGCTTATACACTTAATTTTTCATAAAAGCATGTAATGATTTTCACGAGTCATTTGCAATATGCTTGCTACTTTAATGTTATTTTAATAAATTTAGATGACTTATTAAAAAAACAACGTTTTGATAATAATTAATGAAGTGAGTGAATAATTCACATCAATACCAAACAATAGATCATCAATATCCAGAATTGCATTAAATTTTTAATATATTTTTATAATTTAAAATAATTTTGTTTATGATTTAAAATTTTGTCAATAGATCTTTGTAATTTAAATTTGAATTTAATGTTAATATGTTGAGAGTGGAAAATAATTTTGTATTAATATTTAATAACAAACAACCACTTATATGGCTTTTAATATAATGTATAGTCTTTTTAATTTTAAATTTTTATGACCTACCATCTTTGTTCCTAGCAAACTATGTTTACTCCTAATTGTTATTAGGTAGTTTAGTGGTAAAGCTAGAGAATAGGAAGAAGAGAGGATTCAATCTTTTCCATTGACAAAATTTTTCAATTAAAAAAAAGCAGTCCTCCTTCATCATTTCCTGTCTCGTTTTCTCGTAACATCGTTTCCTGAAAGAATTAGTCACGAAATCCTCACATCCCTGTGCTTAATTTATTAATGTATGCGTTGGTGTCGAAGCATGAAAAGGATTTTGTTTATCTAAAACACAAGTTCCGGTATGCTTCCAACATATATTGCACACTGCTGGATCTTATTATTTTAAGATAATAAATTGGATTTAATTGAAACGTGCAAGGACGGAATAAGGGGACATCAAATTCTTCTTTTTTTCTAATTCTAAATTCATAAATCTTTTTGAGTTCTCAATTTATCATCAATCTTCCTATATCTTCATAGAAATTAAATACAGATGTCAAGAGATCTACCCCCACCTTAGTCAATCCTGAGTTAAAACACATCACTTATCATATCAATTTTATCAAATGAGAAAATGTATCCAGTTAGGTTTTATGGCTTTGACCATGAAATGTGCTTTTGCAAGATGAGCTAGAAATGAAAAGTTTCAGAAAATTCCTGAAAGTTTTCTAACACTCTTCTTCAGTGCAAATAGAGCTTTTGTGGGGTGTGAAACTAATTGTTGCAATGCACAGCCGAATCGCGTTATTGTTCTTCTAATTATGGAAATATCATTTTAGGCTCATCAAGCAAATTGGGATTCCTATTAGATATAATATAACTAAAATAATATACATAAGAGAGGAGGTAATTCTCACTTCCTATATTATTTTTACATTTTAAAGTAAAATTAGATTCAAATCTAAATTTTAAAATCTTGTAGACATGAATTCAAAAAAAACTATTTGTAATCAGATTCTAGGGTACCATAGGTTTTATGACTTTTGCTGTCCGAACTCAGAACACTCGTGCCTCAGATACCTTTTTACATCTGATGACGAACATTAAATTCTGCATATTACTTTTACTTTTCTTTATTCTTAGATAAATCATACCTGATTTTCTGTTTCAAAAATATTACAATAAATAATTACACCATTTTTATATTACATACACCCTCTTAAAATTTAAAAAACATAACAGTATATTTCTCTGTAAAGGTTATAAAAGTAATGTTAAAAAAGATAGAAATATTGTGTATAATTTAACAAAACCTTAAACAATAATTTTACTCTAATTTAATCAATTTTATATAAATTGAACATCTATAGGCATATAATTTTATGTCTCATTTATACTTATATTTTATAAACATATGGAGCATATGGAGGTTAGAAATATCAAACACTTTTTTAAATCATATGAAATTAAATCAGTTTAATTATAGTTAATAATATGTCAGAAAACAATTGTCGTACAAAAAACAACCATCATTACTCATGATGAATAAAGCGGCTCAGGAATCTTACTTTTGATATCGCAGCTTGTTTTATAGTAATAAATAATAAATTATTGAGAAAGTAGTTCCGATTCAGGATACAAAGACAAATATAAAGAAAACAGAACAAGACACTATCACCATAAATCTTAGTGATTCGGATATGTGGATTACCATGACTATTTCAAAAGAAAACAACAAGCAAATAGATCAATGATACTAAAAGCTAGGAAAGAACAATATGAATTTATGACCTTTTTCCTAATTATAATGAAGTGTGTAATTCATTTCGATGGTTCTCCTTGAAACCGTAGCACAGTGTATATCTTTAACAAATATCAGCAATCAGTAATAAGAAAGGGAAACAAAGGAAAAGATCAGAGAGGGTAAGAAAGAAAAAAGAACTCTCTCGTACTCATTTTCTTCTTTGCATTACTGTATACTTCTCTAATACTATTCTACAAGAAGCATCCTATTAAACAGAAGGAAATTCATTTAGTATTGTCATTTGCTTCTCATGCTCAGAAATTATATGCAGCATGATTATTTAACTAGTTCTTAGTAAAGAGTCTATGCTTTGCCTGTATATTAGTAGCCTTTTTCTGATAGAGCTTTCCAATTAACCAAAAGGAAAATATCCTTATCTAACAGTACCTTCCAAACTACATTTCCCTAATTTTAACCCTGGTGCTCCTAAAGAGATATATTTAAAGCACACTTTTTGTCTCATCACTTTCATATTCCAAATTCTAAACGTAATTTACTCAAGGGGCTCCACCACATCCCTCAGTATTCGAGTCAAGTGGCTGTGTAATGAATGACACTTATGTTGGAGAGAATATTTGATCACTGCTTCAATTTCATGTACTGCACGAGGAAATAAATGCATAGGTCATAAAATCATTTAGAAGATGCATCAACTGAAAATATCATTCCAAATTAATCATAGCAAAAGAACCAGGTCCAAAAGAATAACAACCTTCTCATAGAAGTCTTGTATCTCCTCTTCAGTGAGGCCTTCATCATCTTCAGCACTTTCCTCCCAACCAAGTGAACGTAAAAATGCAATCTCTTTCTCATCTGGATAATTAAAAGGGTTGCTGCTATGTTTCTTCTCTCCACTGTTTGAAGACTTCAAAGGTCCATTTGCAGCATTGCCATTCTCAGTAATTATGGAGCCGCAGTCAGTCAACATGTTCTGAGCAGATGTATCCATTGAAGAGGCATCCCTAGACTTCAGAGTGGAACCAGTGACATTGCTTGTGCAGGGTTCAGACTTCTCCAAGGCACAAGACATTTCAATAGGCAAAACATCAGAAGAAGTTTTGTCTAAGGAACTTTTCTTTGAAAGATTCTTGAAGAAATCATTCCTGCTCTGGATAGGAAGAGTAGGTTTCTTCTCCAATGTTATCCAGGCAGAAGGGGTTGAATTGTTACCTAAGCTCCTAGAGAGACCAGATATAGATGTGGATCTAGTCGCACCAACTGGACTGAGCACTGCTCTACTATTGGGACTTAAGTTGTCCTTTGCAGCTGAAGAGACACCATTCAACTCTCGTGAAGTACTGACATTATGGGAATTACCAGAACTAATTTTTTGTATATCCAAGTTTGGGTAAGCACCATGTAAAGAATGACTGGGTCGACGTGACTGGGCCCAAAAATACAAGTATCAATGCACCAAAAATAACAGGGATCAGAAAATACAGTGGACAAGAAGTTCTTTTGTAATAATTTGGGTCTTTAATCAAGCATAACATGAGAGGAATTCAAATGTTATAGTTTGGTCATGTACAACAGAGAGAAACAAATAAACGGGGGGATATGATACACTCCTAATCAGAATTATAGAGAAAGATTAAGAACAAGTTACTTACACAAAAAATATAAGGTTGAAAAATACATGATTCTATACAGACCTGGTTTTATGCAGGCCTATCCGGCTATCCAGTAAAGGAGGTATCGTATAAAAACCATAAATGTTTCATAAGTGAAGTAAGAAAGATGCCCTTATAAGCAAAGCTAACGAGACTAGTACTACTATGTTTGACTAAATATGAGTTCTTAACTCCAGCAAAACATTATACTAAAAATCGGTAACATAATCATATTTAGAGCCTAAAGATTTGATAATTAAAATAATACCGAAATTTTAGCAAAATAAACAGTAAGAAATATTACAGCCATAGGGTTTTTTTTTTTTTTTCGATAGGCATACAGCCATAGGGTTACCATCAACATAATCCTCATCACCCTCTTCCTAAAATATTTGAAACATGAAAGGAGAGTAATAAAATTTTCTCACCACCCTCATGCCTAAATTTAAAGCACTAAAATCCTGTGAGTTCTCCCAAATGAGAGATTAGACTAGACCACTGAGTGTCTTTGCCTTTATGTACTGATGCTATCAATACCTATAGCAAACATGTTATTACACAGAATTGAACCTGGTGGTACTCCTGAACTTTTCCTGGGTAAATTATATATTGATTAATCTTCTAACACAACTCTTCTTACTTAGTATTGATTGAAATTTGAAAATAAGAATATGCATCAGAGTAGATTGAAATTTAGAGCAATTACAAATCCAATTGATCCACCATGTCTTTTTAAGCTACAACCTAAGCAAACAAATGCCTTTGGTGTATTATCCCATCTAGTTGGGTCACTGATTCCTTTGATTTTGAGCTACAGGGAAGCCTTTGTATAGTTTTATCTATTCATTTTCATGTTTACTCTTTCTGTGCATTGAAAGGAATGTACAAAGAAAAAATTTAAGGATTTTATGTCACGTAGACTGCAACATAAATTCCACAGTAGTACATAATCAAAGAATTATAAAAGCTAATAAGTAACCATTCTCTCTGATGTCATATACTTCCCCTTAGAGAGCAAGGAGGAGAATGATATCATCAATCATGATGCCACATAAAGCAGTACCATGATATTTTCTATTGCACATAAAATCCTTAAAGTGTAGAAATAATAATTAATAAATCAATATAAACTAAAAGAGAATGTCTTTCATAACTATATTGTTTTATGCAAAAAAGAAGCAGAAGAAACACCTCACCTGGGATCTTGGCGTGGACGGTGTCACAGGAATTAATAATCTAGATTGCTTAAGGGCCAATTCTTCAAGCTTTTGAGCACTAGCAGATAACTGTATGATAAAATACACCATAAGACTGAAAACATTTCAACAAAGAAACAACCTAAAATATAATGCAGCATCAAACACACTTGTGGTGGTGAGTAAGAGCGAGGTGGACCCTGAGCCAATGTCTCAGCCATACTGAGCCCCATTGTGCCAAGAGTAATAGACGATGTGCTTGCAGAAACATTATACCGATGCATCACTATAGCCTTGCTACTGCTTCCAACTGTCAAAGGAATATCACCAGATGCAGATGTTAGGCCATCATTGTCAATACTTTTCTCCCGGTCTCTATCCTGCCAGCTCCTCTCAGAACTACTATACGGCCTTGAGAGGCCAGCAGCACCTTTGCTACTAGAACTCCATTGTTGACCAGAATAAGTATTATAATCTGACACAGGCAGGATATTTGAAATTATCAGAACTGTTCATAGATGTTTATTTCCATCATGCCATGCATTGGATGACAGTATTTTGCCAGGCACAATGTTTGGTAACTAAAGTATCATATATGATGAATCAAAGTACAAAATTTCACTTTTTGCATAAATAGGTCACAGTTTGAAATAGCATCGCTGGAATGTATAGTGGAACTAGATAGAAATGTGGCTGAGACCAAAATTTATGATGAAGAAAATAAGAGTACTATAAAAACTCCTTTATATTTCCTTATCAATCTTCAAGCATTAAAAGATTGAAGGAAATTCCCTTTTTATTCCAATTTGACCATATATGGGAATGGATGGGAATTGGCTACAATCATGAATCAAACTTTAAGCTACTTCATGCCCGTAATACTTTTCTTTTATGCTAAAGGATAGAAAAGAAAAAGGATTCTCAATTTTTCCTTCCTTACTTTTCCTACTATTAGTTTTAAACGAAAGAAAATGCAATTAAAATCATATTTGCAGCACTAAGCATAAACAATTACCAGAGTATGGTGATGATGTGAATTGGTTGTTTACACCAGCCACCCCACTGTCATGTCCACTGCTTTTCAACCATTTTGGTACTAATGAATTATCACTTCCTTCCATTACTCATATCAAATACATCAATCCTTTTCCGGGGATGGAGTCAATTAGTGTTTCACGTCAAGCGAGCTGAATTATCTGAGCAATTCCTTTCTCTTTTCCTGAATGACCAATCCAATATTTCGCAGTATCACTGTGTTAAAACCATTGCTGCTAAAATAACCTACTTCACACAATTATTCACAAATTGAAGTCTTCCGGTCCAAATTCCCAATTTACAAGTGATTAAAATTGATGTTTTGCACACTGCAATAGAACCTGTTCACTCTTTCTCTATGTACAAATGTAAGCAAATCACTGAAGGCTTGGTGATGATGATGGAATTTCAATAAAAAACAATATCCCCCATTGTATACACAGTTCAACCATTGGCCCTCAAATAATCAAGGATTTGATTTCAGTCCCAAATTCTTGTCCCAAGTAGGAATTTGCTTTATTAAAAAAGAAAAAAGCTAATGGAGATTTATGATTTCTGAATCCGAGACAAGAAATATAACAAAAAATTATGCTAATTAACGAATTCCCTGCTCTATGTAACCACAAACCTAGTGTCTAATATAATCTAATTAATCATAACTGAACCCGGTAAAACCTTAGGGCAATCAAGGTTTAATAAATCCTGCAAGAACCTAGAGAGAAGAATAACAGTAAGGAGCAACAAACGAGGGTAGATAAAGTGAGCTAATAAACCATGAAACCGAAAATGAAAAAGGAATTAGACTAGTGGGAAACACGAGTGAAACATTCTCAGGCATGAATTAAAACGAAGCAGCAACATGGGGTACATCGTAGGGCGCTTATTTGACAGGTAGAGTGAGAAAGTTAAAGAGTTTGGGAGGCAAAGAGAGGAAAAGGGGTGCCCTGGTTTCCCAGAGAGGAGGAAGAAGGGTTGATTGCTTGAAGAAGAGGACAAGGATTTAATCGTAAAAGGGTGACAAAAAAAGGAACTTGTCTGAAAAGTATTAAAGGGGCCGTGTAGAAATTGGTATGGGGCTTCATGTGGCGTGCTTCTGCTTCACCCACCAGTCACCACTCACCACTCACCACTGCCACCTTGTCTTGTGCTGTAATTGTAAACGTCCTTGGCTTGTGCTTCAAGTATTTCTTCCCTCACACACTCAATATTAATATAACGCATTCTCAAAAGGATAAAAATAAATCACCCAAATAACATTGAAACAAAGTTTATCTGTTACCAAAAATATTTATCTTCAAACCATTTCTTTTACAAATTCTTTTTCTAAACTTACTTAAGTGCGCCTAAAAATGATAATTAAATGAAATAAGAAGTTAGACTGATAAATTTATTAATTTTTATGATAAAATAATCATTTAAAACTTGTATTAACGATTATTTGTAATTAAATAATAATAGAATGATTTTTGACCGCCATAAAAGTTGTGAAAATATGTTTACCGGACTCTCTTATCCTCCAACTAACTTTTAATATGTATTAATTAATATGTTTTTGAATTTGACAAATAAAACAAATTAACTTTATTAGAGGGTTCATATTTGTTATATTTTTTTTACCATTTTGAGATCTAAATATCATATATAGTACTTTTATACGTTTTTATGCATTATATAGTACACGAGTTTATCGGCTGGTCATTGCAAGCTTATTTAATTCAGAAGATGAATCATGCGGGACTGAACGATTGAAGCTTACATAGCATGGCAACAAATGAAAACATATCTTCCTAACCAAATATTGGATCGATTATCTTCTAAACTCACATTCTGAGTATGTTAAGTTGAATATGCTATTGAAACAGTACAGAAGTAGTTAGAAGTTTGATTCATACATTGCAACTCTCTTGTTTACTGTAAAAAAATATTTCTTATTTTTTAAATTAAACTTAAAATAAGGATAAACATGTATTTTCATTGATCACTTTTTTTATGCTTAAATGACTTATGCATGACAGAAGATGGTATGAACGAGACAGGAATCAATCACCGTCATGCTTGGTCAGTTTGGACTTTAGTTTTCACAATAGTATAGCCTAAAATTAGATATCTGGATGCATCAATAGTTTGTTCGGTAAAATAAAATGAAATTGAAATAAAATGTTTAAATTAAAATTAAGTGATAGATTAGAGGGGTAAGATATATATTAATATGGTTGGCTCACAGGATGTTGATGTTTTGTTTGATGTTAAATTGTTATCTTTGGGTGTGGGTAGCTTATAGATATTATGTGAGGCTGGACGTTTTGTTTTCATCCTCATGCTTGGATCATTGGCCCTATTCTTGATGTCCGTTGTGCATGTGAGGTGTACTCTTTTGTATTCAGATCAACTATCTTAGTGGCTTTGGCTTTCTATTGACATTAATTTGTATAGTTGATTTTTCTTTTTTTGTGAAATATTTGTACAGTTGATGCATTATTAAATGATAGTCTCATTTATGTTTTATATACATAATATATGGAATGCATCTACTCACTATAAGTAGACCATGGCTTGGATAAGTAGGATCCAAATCCATTTAGTTCAATTAGAATGAATCTATTCTTTTAAAATTTTTATATATTTTTTATTATTTACTCTTGCAGGTTAAATAGGTAAGGTTGGACAGATCCGTACAATTTAAATTTTGATTTATTATAATTTTTTTATAAAAATTATAAACTTTCAAATAAAAATTGGTCTATAAAAAAATCATATCATAATCTTTAAACAAAAATTAGACTTAAAAATACATTTATATATATTTTAATTTAAAAAGATGAATATTAAACAATTAATGTTTTATAATTGGTTTTAAAAAATTACAAAAATAATATATCAGTTTTTTTCTATGGGTATAATTAGTATGAATTATATTAATTATTTAATAAGATAAAAATTCAAAAAAAATTATTATCAATTATAAAACTAAAAAATAATATATATATATATATATATATATATAATAGGGAATTCGGGTCGGATATTGGTGGATTGTAAAAATCAAACTCGCAAGTGGAGTAAGTGGATTTCTCTCTCTCACACACACACATATAAATATAAATATATATATCGCACAACCATTTTTAAGTGAGATAGATAAAACCCACAATTTAGATTGGGTAGGGTACAAACGAGTTTAGACCAACAAAACTTTTGTTGGTATGGGACTGAGTATGAATACTATGGTACTCAATCCACATTAACTATATAGAGAGAGAGGAAAACTCAAGTGAAGAAAAGAGTTACAATGAGACAATATAATAATAGAACTGTCAAAACGGTAAGTCTGTTAAGCCCGACCCACCTTAACCCACCTAATAAATAGGTTGGCTCAACCCGGTTCATCATTCTTTTATGGTTAAAAAAGTGAGTCAAACTCGGCCTACCACGGGTTGGTGGGTTAAACGGGCTGGCCCACCAACCACTGAAAATTAAAAAATATTTTTTAGGATTTTTTTAACTATTTTTAAAAATATTAAATTAAATAATTTATGATAGCGTTAATTTTAAATTTAATGAGTTTAAAATAAAACAAAAGTACTTAAATGATATTCTCTACTAAAAATCTACATTTACATCGTGTTAAATATTAGTTTTAAAATATAAAATATTCATTAAATGATACCAATAAACTAAAAAATATATTGTAATGGAATATAGGTCAAATAAGTAATATAATAATTTAAAACTTAAAAATAAAATAAAAAAATCATATTCATATAATAATGAAAATAAAATTTAGGTAGGTTGATGGGTCAACTCACCACAAGTTCAACCTGGGTAAGTCGGGTTGTAAGTTGGTCAACCTGTATATGCAATACAATAAGCCTACTTTTTTTATCTTTGAACCTGGCTAGACTCGAACCCATGGTGAGTCAGGTCAACTCATAAGCTCTGACTTGTTTTGACAGTTCTACATAATAATAACCATAGGATTTCAATAAATGATTCAAATTGAGTTGTTAATTAAACAAGTTCATATGGTTCTTTCACACAAAGATCTCTCCCATAAATGCTTAACACACCACTCTCTTTAATTACCCTCGCGGAAACTTTTAAAAGGTTGTCATCACCCTCACTCCATCACCATTGTCACTGATACCACTATCATCGCTAATGGCGGTGGTGGTGGTGAAAACAAGGGGTGATGGTAGTGATACCGACAATGGTGCAATGATGGTGGAGTGACGGTATCGCCACCGCCGCCCCTATCCCACTGCTGATGCCACCATCGTCACCACTGTCAACAACAGTGGTGATGGAGTGGGGTGGTGACAACCTTACAGAGATTCCACAACAGGAATGAAAAAGAATGGTGTGTTAAGTGTTTATGGACAGGCTCTGTGTGAGAGACTCAAGTAAACTTGTTTAATTAACAACTTAATCTGAACCGTTTATTGAAATATTATAATTAATATTATATTTTTTCATTTCTCACCGTAACCTTTTCCTCACATAAGTTGTTCTATATATGTGTGTAAAGGTAATTCATAATTTTAGTGTCTACATTTAGTTTTCAATTTTACCCTTAATTGTTTTTTCAATAACTATCTATTTAAAAAATCAAAAAATAAAAATAAAAATCACGTTCAACTCATATATAATAAGATACCTAATTGTTTTACTATCGCAAAAAAAATTAATTACTTTGTTAACATAATTTTCCCCTAATATATAATAAGAATTATTATACATTTATTTTATTTAATGTGTTAAATGATAAATAATTATCACTTACTTATTAATTTGATGACCAAGTTTAATTACTTCTTGTTATAATTTAAATTTTATTACTTTTTTTATTATCTATGAATATAATTTGAATAATATTTATGTTTATTTAATGTTATGTTGGTTATTCATTTATTTTTTATATTATATTTATTTATATGTATATGATATTTGTTATGCATGGGTTCACCACACATACCACTACCTCTACATTAGTAAGATATTGTTCGTTTTGAGCTAAAGCTCTCACAATTTTGTTTTTTGTTCCCTCCCAAAATGCTTCTTTCCAATAGAGGTGTTCCATTATATATAAACTTATGCTCTCCTTCTTGTTTGAACAATGTAGGGAGAATTTCTCCCTGTACCCTAATAACTTCTCTCTGTACCTCCATAAATGTGAAAAAAAATCTAAAATATCCCTAAGTAAAAAAATAACTTAACTTTTTCTTCTTTATCTCTTGATACATCTTCCAGATACCTCTTCTCCAAGCTTTGTGTCCTGCACCTCTTTTTTCTTCCTCCTTCATTCTTCACCTGAAGTTTGGGCCTCTCTACATCTTCGTTCATCCTCTTGTTCGTGGTCGCTATCCTGTTCATCCTTCATCGACTTCTCTTATTCTCGGTTGCAATTTTTTTACAAGTCCAAACAGGTGTGTCCAGATTTGTAAAGAGTTTTGCAAAAAAACTGATTCCATAATGTACCCGAGAGAAGATAAACATAAACTTGAACTGGGAAGAACAAAGAAAATGCAAGCGGGATGAACACAAACTCGCAAAGAAGACGAGCAAGCCACTAATTCAGTAGAGAAGAAAAATGAAGTCGTGCAAGAAAAGCAAACAAGAGATGCAAAACAAGAAAGAGGCATAGACAAAATATGAAGAGAAAGAGGTGTGTGGTAATTAATTTTTTACTGTTTTCATTAAGAGCCTTTTTGTCACTTCAAAAAATTTATAAAGGTGTAGGGAGAACTTATGAGGGTGCAGGGAGAAATTCTCCAATGTGGGACTTTGTTTACATCCCAACAATCCTCTCCTCAAACAAAGGATCATGGTATCCCTCACTTGTAGCGGAAACTCTTAGTCCGTGAGTATATCCTGATAGAGGCCCATAGAGCTCACTCACACTCTAAGTTCTTATACTGTCGCTCCACCAATAGGACATGTTTCCTAATTATCCATACTCAGATCCACTATTACAAAGACTTTCAATACTAGGAATCCTAAAATCGGATCCACCTATCAACCATCATATTCGTTGAGTTGGTCACCTAGTTGAACTAATGGCTCTAATACTAGTACCTAGATTCAAATAGTGTTTTTCTCTAGTTCTCATTAGACAACGTTTGTGGTTTTTTCTTTGGTTTTCGGTTTTGCACATTATATTCTTGTGTTATTTATTTTATCTTACTTATTTATTTAAAAGGATAATTCTCAAGGGGTAATGACATCTTTTTTACCTGACAATATTCATATATTATGACTATAAATGAAAAAAATATGGATAGTGAATAAGTTGTGTATAACTATCCAACAAGTATAAAGATGGGGATCAAAAACACGTATATGGAATGAGGCATGAGTTCATTGTCATCCATATTATATATATATATATATATATATATATATATATATATATATATATATATATTTGTGTGTGTCTGTGTTATTTTTAAAAAAAAAACAATCCTTATTTTTACAATACTTTGCTCCATCAAAACAAAGAAGATGGATGATCTTTGTTAATGAGGTTCTGAGTCACCCAGAAGATGGATGATGGAAGGAAAGAGATGGAGGTGGTTGACGCCTCTCCTAAGGAGATAAGTAAAAAAATTACTTGAAGCTTGCACAAGGGAGAGAACCATTGATAAAAGCTTATAAGAAGAATCTTCTCTAGATGGAGCAAATTCAAGACACTTTACTAAACAAGTTCAGCAATTTCAAACAATTTTAAGTACTACTTTGCAATTTTTGTTAGGAATGGCAAATAAACTTGTACCCGTGAGAAATCCCCGAACTCACCCCGAAGTCGACAGGAAATCCCCAATTTGACCGGGTATGGGTACGGGTATAGGGAATACCCAATTTGTTAAGTAGGGGATGGGGATATACATACCCACCCCATACCCGTACCCGTCCTCGTATCCGCCTCACCCCGCTCTTGTTTTAATTACTAAAATATTCATTTATCTTATAAAAAAGAGAAAAGTTTGACATTTAATTAACAAATTACAAACTTTGTGATTATTAGATAACTTTTGAATTTATATAATTATATTTAAATAAATTATTTTTTACTAATTTTTTTTTTCGGTATGGGATGGGTATGAGTATACGTGATACCCGACGGGGATCGGGATGAGGACATAAATCTCATACCTGTTGGGTATGAGGACAGGGATGAGGATGAGTTTCGGAAGCAAGGATGGAGATTCGAATGTCATACCCGTCCCCATCCCGTCCCGTTGTCATGCCTAATTTTGGTTACTTTTTGGTACACCACTTTTTTTTTTGTTCTTTTTGTTTCTCTTGTACTTTTTACACACACTTTTGTTTTACTTTGTTTTCCTTTTTTTTATACTGCTTTGATGTACCTAATTATTTGTTTTGAATTGAAATTTAGTGAGCATTGTGAAAATAAGGAATGCTTGAACAAGCAAATAGAGGAAGGCACAAAAATATGAATTAAAAAGTGTTACTCAAGAAAACAAAGAGCAACTCAAAATGGACTAGAAATGTAGGTGATGTAAGATAATGCACAAGAGTGTTTGATCATGTGTAGAAGCTAGCTTGTTTGCACAAGTTTCTTGCTCAAAGTACATGACCAAAATGCACTCAAGGAACCAAGCACAAATTCACCTCAAACTAGCACAAAAAATAGTTACTACTAAATTGAATTAAACAAGCAATAAGAAGTGAAATATGAAGGAATTGAGCAGATATTTTTAGGAAATTTTTAAGGAAACATGTTATGGTCTAAATCATGTGAGACTCTTTGGACATAGGCTCAAGATGTCACTTCCTCTTTGATGCTCAATTCCATAAGAAGCAACATCACACTTTTAAGGTAAAAATTAAAGAGGTTAAACTAGGAATTTAAATGATAAATTAAAGGACTAAACAAGACTATCTAAAGACATAACAAGAGAGTAAAATTAAAAAAAAAAAAGGTGCAAAACAAAACAACAAAACAAAGAATGAAATGCAAATAGGAATGCAAATGTGATTCCAAAGCACCTTAACCACACATGTGTGGCTTCATCCACAAGGTTGTGGAATCATGACTAAGGACCTCTTAGGAAAATCACAAAGCATGAATCACAATAACACAAGGCAATAACTAAAATAAGAAGAAACCTAAGGCAATAACTAAAATAAGAAGAAACCTAAGGCAATAACAATATGATTCAATTGAAAGAACAATAGAAATTGAACCAAGAATAAAATGACATGAACATAAGTGCATTGAAATTTAAATGAACATGAAATTAAAACAACAAGACATTAACTAACAAGACATTAAAAGAAACAATTAACAACATGGATCAGGCTTAAAGATATTGAAGAACAAGATCTAGAACATGAAGAACATACAAGGCAAAAACTAAAAGAAAGAACAAGAAAAAAACCTCTTATGGAGTAAACTCTGATACCACATGATGCAATCCAAGTTCCATTCCCCTTGATCTTTCTCCATGATGTTCCAAGTCACCAAGAAGATGGATGGTGGAAGGAAGGAGATGGAGGTGGTTGACACTACTTCTAAAGAAATAAGTTAAAAATTTACTTGAAGCTTTCCACAAGAGAGAGAACCTTTAATAAAAGCCTTTTGGGAAGAATCTTCTCTATAGAGAGAAAACTTAAGACACTTTACTAGATCAAATGTTCTTAAAAGAAGTCTTACTTCATTCATTCAAGTATTAGGATACATAAGGTAAGGGGGTCTATTTATAGGAGAAAGAGAGAGAATAAAAGTTGGATCTAAAGGAGTTAGGTCTTGCCTTAATTGGCTTGATTAAGCTAACTAAAATAAGGTTAATTTCACCTAAACCACACGTCCACGAGTAAGCAAGATTAGGCACTTGCTTTATCTCGTTTTCCTCTTAATTAACGCCTAGAATGGGAAACAAAAGGGTGAAAAACAAACAAAGAGGTGTGGATATGATTCATCCTTGTCAAGTTTTCTTTTATTCTCCTAGCTAAGTTTCATGCTAGTGGGATTGCATAAAAAAACAATCCTTATTTGTACACTACTTTGCTCCATCTAAACAGAGCACACGCGTCTTTGATTTGTTGAGATTGAGACATTTTTTTTCTTGTACTTGGATCTTTAAAGAAATATTTTATTTTCTATTAAAAATAAATATTAATTTAGATTTATGTGATTTTATAAAATTAATTTTGAAGTAATACATTTTTTTGTTTAGATAATAAATATCAAAAATTTCTTTTTTTTAACACAGCGTTATCTTGATACTAGGAATTAAAATTAATTTTTAATTTATAATTATTGAAATAAATGTTCATATCAGTGTACATTATTTTATAATAAAAAAATATCCAAGTTGGATTAAATAAATTAAAATATTAAATTATTATAAACATTAAACACAAGTATATCTAAATTAAAAGTAAATCATAAGGATATAAGATAAAAGTAAAAAACATTCTAAATTAAAAAGTAAAAATAAGAATGATGTGGAAATCCAATATGCATAAGGATACAAGATAAATGAGATAAAATATATTTGAAATTAATTTTTCATAAAAAATTAATTTCCTATTACTTTAACCTCATGATTTTTCACATTGAAATTATTTTTATTTAGTAATTAATCATAAAAAAAAAAGTCAAACCAAATTTAGTCTAACTTACAATACCATAATTTTAATTACGATCCATAGAGAAATTATGTCGGTATCTGATAAGCAAGGATGAAACTGATTTTAAAATTATATAAATTTAATTGATATACGGTGACTTAAAGGGAAAGGCAGAAAAAAGCTATAAGTTTAATTATTTTTTTATTAATAAAAACTAAAACAATTCTGATATTTGAAGTAGAAAAAAAATCTAATTGTTTAAAATTAGGCGTATAAAATTTATTTAAAATTAATTTTAAGTTTCAAGTCTATTCTTCACTATAGAGCTGTCAGAGACAATTCATAGTTCTGATTTTGAAAATATGAACTGTTGAATTAAGTTGGCCTTGACTAGACTTTATGCATTTGAGTATTTGACTGATTGACTCACATAAAAGCTTCGTCAGTAAGCACTCATTTTGAGTGTCGTTGGAATTTGGAAACTGAAAATTTATTATTTTACTATTAAATATTTATATATATATAATTATAATTGAAATTACCTTTTATTTAAATGAATTTATTAAAAAATTATTTAAAACAATTAATCTTATCTGAATAAAAACAAATCAATTTTTATAAAATATATAAAACCAAGCTGCTGGCTGTGATTGTGGCGTTGACAAAAGTTATTTGCATAGAAGAAATAGTTGGTAGCGTTAACAAATAAGCTAGGTTGTCACATTGTTTGCAGGATCCGGATGGTTGGAATTTGGATCCTAAAGGGATCATGAATTTACTTGGTGAGTTCTGCATATCAACTATCAAGCAACCTGACTCGGTAGGTGGATGATATTTATCATATTGTATAGGTCAAAAGGGTCTTAGCAAATGTGCAATATCTGGTTTAACAATTGCTGACACATAAAATACCAATAACAAATAATCTGCATAATAGAGGGATTATCTCAATAGAATCCGCAGTTTTATTTGTGGCGATTCAATTGAAACCCGACAAATCTTGTTTGTAGTATGTGAACTAACTTCTCATATGTGGCTAAATTATGTACTCAGTGCTGGTTTACCACAGTTTTACACAATGGCATCCAAAGTCACTGTTATCAATTTTAGAAACTAGTCAATTTAGCTGTAAAGATGAGGAGAGTCTGATCCTTAAATTGGTTTGTGGTGGAGCTGAACAGGGTTTCATCCTTTAATTGGTTGCCAAGTTTTTGGTATATATGGCCAGTTAAAAATGCTAAAATTTGTAAAGATCAATCTTAATAAGTGGGAGTAATTATTTAAGTTATACAACTAAACTTGTGAACATGATGATGTTTTGATGTCAAGTTAAGATCACATTTTTTTAAGGGATAAGTTATTAATTTAACATCTTTAAATTTATATTATTTAACTTTACATAAAATTTAAAAATTTATATTTTTATTAGAAGCCAAAAATATATGTTCTTAAAAAAAAAAGAGTTTCAATACTTTCAATCTTTTAAAAAGTGTAATAAAATATAAAATAGAATTGGGAAAGGCATAAAAATAGAGAGAGAAGAAGTTTAAGTGGATTAAAAAAAAGAAAATGAGAGAGAGAAAGAGTAAGTGTAAGATAAGGATATGGATTTATAAAAAAAAATATAAAAGAATGCTAACTGAACCAAAAGGGTGAGAAACTGAAAATTAAGGTGGTATTTGGTTTGAAAAAATATTTTTTATTTTTATTTTTTGAAAATTATTTTTATTTTCAAATTTTTAACATTCAGAAAATATGTTTGTTTTAACTTGATATTTCTATTTTTAAAAAATAATATTGTTAAATTTAATCAATTTTAGTAAAAATATTATAAATTATTTACATATATAGTTTAAAATACATTTATATATTATTTTTTTATATAATTATAATGTTGTTATTAAGTTTTTACATACTCTTAATTTTTTAAAACAATTTTTTTCTGAAAATGTTATGTTTTTTTAAATTGTAATCAAACATATTTTCACTACGGTTTTCTATTTTCTCTGAAAATAAAAACAGAAAACAAGCAAAACAAACACCACCTAATTATTCTTGTTAAATAGAGATAAGAGTACTTACTTATGGATAAGGAAGACAAATAAAAACATGTAATAAACATTCTCTACTAATTGCTTGCAAGAATTAACCACTTCAACTATATAATACACATTCATTCTCTCTAAAACACACACACAACATTCTCTCACTTTTCCCTCTCTCCTTTCACACATTCATATTTAATTTCTTCTCTATTTTCACACTATTCACTTCCTTCATTAAATACTACTCACTCACTTTAGTGTTTTTTTTTCTCACCCATTTTCAATTCACTCATCACAAATTAATTTAAGATGTAAAGATCACTTATTCTCAAGTGAAAACAAAGGGGAGAAGAGCTGCAACTTTCTTATTCCTTGGTGGATTTCTCGTAAGGGGGAGGGGGTTGATTTTTTTTTAACTAGTAAGTTATCAAAGTGGGTTAAGAGTAGAGAAAGACTCCTTAATCTCTCTTTTCTGATAACTGAAATGTTAATTGAAGGGTGTTTCATTTTAACATGATAATTATTGTTGCTTAGTAATAGGAATTTGTTTTACATATTTTTTCATATAGAAGTAAATTATTTTAATTTATTAAAAATAATTATATAAAAAAATCTATTACATTTGTTTACTTAGAAATTGTTCTGAGTTTTGTATAATATCTATTTTTGAGATGTAGCGTGTTTCTTTTAATTAATAAAATAAATGTTTATAATATGATATATTGTTAGGTGAATGAACGTTAAAAAAAACTAAAACTTATTTTAAAATTCTAATTAATTAATTATATATATATGATAAATTAATAAATTAAATAACAATTCTTACCTCATTCAACATTATGAACATAGTTTCGATTATGAATATAGTTTAATTAGTCAAAAGTGTTAAATTCATTGATAAATAATAATAATAATAATAATAATAATAATAAAATAAGTAAAAATATGAATGAATAAATTTTTTGTAGAATTGAAATATAAATATAATAATACTTAAAAATGATTGATAAGTAAATTTTTTTAAAAAAAGTTTTGAATTATTATTCTTAACAAAAATAAATAATTAATAATGATAAACTTAAAATTTATCTATAATTGTCTGAGACTATGATAAGGAAATTGTGAATATCCATATGGATGATATTGAAATTTATATTATGATGACAATGATGAATAAGTTTTATATGATAAGTTTTGTACTCTTAGAAAAACAGTACGTATAAAAAAATAAAGAAATTTTATTGTATTCTTAAGAAATAAAATAAAATAAAAACTTACATTAAAACATATTTTTTTATACATGCATCATGTGCATATCTTTATATTGTATTTATGAATATTTATTATCATGAGATTATTATATGTGTTTATTATTATGGGGATTATTTCGAATTGATAGATTGGTTGAACATTATTTTTATGAGTAACTGATAAAGCATAAGGATCCTAGTTAAAATATAGAGAATGATATTATGAGATGACATGATAAGCTCCCAATTATCTCCACTAAATATATGAGATTAGTAATGGGCCCTCCATGCATGCATACATTTTAAAAAAAATCATAGATTTTATTTCATTTCATCATATAGATGATCTTAAATAAAAACCATTTGTTTGTGTGGAGCTCTAACACTACACTTTGGAATTCCAAATGTTAAAAATCATAAATGTTTCACTCCTTTATTTTATTTTTATTTTCTTTGTATGGATTTACATGTGATATTGACTACTCCTTCTGCTCTGGGATACGTGTTGATGCATCCACCCCTTTCACCCCTTCTAATGATGCTATGGTTGATGTACTATTACCATCCATGAATTAGTACTTTGAGTCATCATCGTCTACTAGTGTATTCCCTAGTTATCATGTACCACGATATTCACCTAGCACTCAGTATGGTTTTCTTATTAGTAGCTCGACAATTGGACTTTTTGATGCAAAGGGAAGAGTGGGAGATAATTATTATGAGGTCGATAATGATGTCACAAGAAGTGATCCATCTAAGAGATCAAGTAGAAGAAATAGTGAATATATAGATATGTAGATATAATGACATAGACTGATTGCTATGTTCGAGACATTTTCCTTTTTTTTTTATTGTATTATAGGTGGGAAGGGTAGAATCAGACCTTTTTGAATGTATATGTTTAGTCAGTTAGTAGTGAAAGTTAGCTTTTGATATTAAAGTAACATGTATGATAATGGTACGATAATTTTACATGTATTATTGTTAACATGTTAATTGTATTTTATTTTATTTTTTTGTAAAATTTTGATATATATATATATATATATATATATATATTATACTATATTATGATAACTATAGAGAAGATTACTTTATAAAAAAAATGGTGTTACATTTAGTGGTATTAAAGTAGTTTTTTCTTGTCGAGCCTAGGGTTAGGACCAAACCAATTTTGTTGTTGTACATTCTTACATTATCTGTTAATTAACAATGATGTAGGATTATATGCTTTAGTAAAAACTGTTAATTAACAATGATGTAAGATTATATGCTTTAGTAAAAAGTGTACACCTTATATGTGGAACATAAAATGGTTATTTATTTCAAGAAAAGATTACTAAAGGATCTCAAAACTCCTGATCCTATTACTCAACATCTTTTGGAAAGAATGACTATTGTATTAGAACAATTACAACAAGATCGTCAAAGAGAAGTTGGACCTGCTGCATATAGGGGATTGTCTGCATTCAAAAAGAATAATTCACCATAATTCAAGTTGATCCTGATAGAGCTCAAAATTGGATAAGCGAAATTGAGAAAATATTTGTAGTCATGGCATGTATGGATGTTCATAAATTAACTTTTGCTACATTGATGTTAATAGGAGAAGCTGAAAGTTGGTGGCGTTATACTAGACAATTGCTAATAGCTGAAGGGAGACAAATTACATGGGAAATATTCAAAAGAAAATTTCTTGAGAAATATTTTCCAAAAGATATGAGAAGGCGAAATGAGGTAGAATTTTTGAATTTGAAGCAAGAAGGAATGACTGTTGGTAAATATGTTGCTAAGTTTGAAGAATTGTCTAAATATTGTCCCTACTTCAACGAGGGAATGGATAATTATTCTTGGTGCTCTAAGTTTGAAAATGGATTAAGGCCAGAAATCAAACAAATTGTGGGGTATTTGCAAATTACGCATTTTCCTACTTTGGTGAATCATTGTAGAATCTATGAAGAAGACACTAAGGAAAAACAAACACAATGGAAGCATTTTGACCCACAAAGAAATCAAAGAAGGGATTTTTGTAACAAAAAGAAACCTTGTCAACACCCTTTCCACTCTCTTTACAGTTCATCTGGACATAGAAATAAAAATTTTCCTACTACAACTCAAAATTTTAAGACTAACTCTACTCTCAAATGTTACCAATATAGAGGATCTCATCTACTTAAAGATTGTAACCAAAATCCTAATGTAAATAACCTTTGGATCTTAATCCCAATGTAAAGAATATGTTTTTCTTCTTCCAATTTCGCAAATGGCTTCCGTTATTTATAGTCAAAATCTAAGTCTAATTGCTGAGCAAATTTTTATCACTAAGTGAATTTAATATAAAAAATAAATTCACTTAGCGATAAATCTTCACTAAGTGATGTTTTTTGTAATTTTATCTCACATTGCTTAGCGACGGAGCTTCGTTGAACGAACAACAATTGTTAATATTAAAGAAATTCTCACATCACTTAGCGGAAAAGCTTCCCTAAGTGAGTGTCGTGGAGCGAACAATTTTCGCTTAGCAAATAACAACTCTTAATAGTGAAGAAACTCATTTCGTTGGGTGAATAAATTTCTCTTAGTGAATTATTTTTTGAAAAAAAAATTTTGTTTTGGAAAATTCTTTAAAACTGCAAAAATAAATTATGTAATAGTATATTTTTATTTTATCACTTCATATTCTTTTGATAATATATTACTTTAATTCTTGAGATGGATAAATATCTATTTCTGGATATAATTCAATATGTTACATGATAATCTAGTCATTAGAAATTGGAATGTTACAACAATCATCAAATACTGGCATATTTGGAAGTCTAGAAACAATGATGTTTTCAATGATGTTGGAGTGGATACGTTTGAAATTATCCCTCATATTCAATTTACTTCGTGGGAGTGATATCGAGTAGCAAAATTCTCAATGCATTGTTATGTTGAATGACTATTGAATTCTATGCACCTTATTTAAAAGGTTGTGTTTTTCTTTGTTCGATTACGTTTATTCTTCTTTGTAATGTTAAAACACATGTCTTTTGTTTTTTCCTATTCTTTAATAAAATCTTTATTTACCGATAAAAAAAACTTTTCTATAATACATTACATAATTATAATTATGGGATTTGAAGTTTAAAGAAATATGTTATACAATTCAATGTTGGATTTGAGGTATGCCCTAAATCCAATTTATCATGTCATCAATAATAATAATCGTGTTTATTATTATTTATTTCGTTGTCATATTTATTTAATTCATGTGATAAGATCTTGGATTAAAGTTAAAGACTTGTTATTATAATAGATATTATAATAATGAGAAGTAAGTTTTATATAATTTTTAATTTAAAGCATTTTGGATCATAGGATTATTTAGGATAGGACATCATTAATCCGGATAGATCCATATATGTGTAATGGTCTTTTTTTTTAAAGATTAATAAATCTCATTTATTAAATTAATATATAGATGGTATATATAAAGATATGACTATTGAACTGACTCAAAGGAGAATCCTAATGGTTAATATTACCTTTGAATTATCGATAGGAAATTCTTTTGAAGAAATATATAATTTCATTAGACTTGAGATTATCATGGTAATTAACAAGTTATTTATTATGTTTTGATATCGGAAACCTAATGCTTCGTGATGTTAGTTGAATCACTATCGGATATAATTAAATTCTTGTAGGATTAATGATTAATCAAGAAAGAATCCATCAACTCTTGGTAATGAGTTTAAGCTCTATAGAAATAAAGACTTTGGCCTAAGTGTTATGAATGAAAGAAGAAAGGAGTTTCTTAAGTCATTCATCATGCATTAACTTATTAGAATTTGATAACTAGACCATATTCTAGAGTTAACATAAAGCTACAAAGATGGAAGAAAATATTATATTAATCTTCTAATGGTTCTAAAGTAAAAGATATTTCATGCTATCCGGCCGTTAAGGAGTGTTGCTAAACGTCAACATTGACTAGTAAATTAATGAGTTAATTTACTACCGGTTTAGTAATGAATCTACGGGGTCACACACTGACGAGTGTTTTGATTATTATTGGATGAGAAAATATTATTGATTAAATTAAAGACTTTAATTTTATCTAATTAATATATTTTATTTAAGTGGAGTATTATTATATTATTTGCTAGCACCTAAGATACGATCAATATAAAGTTTGAGTATTTGTAAAAATTGATTAAGTGAGACTTAGTCAAAAGCGTTTCTACCAGCTAATAACTGATTAATCAAATTTCTAAATTTGATTTAATATAATTTGATTAGTTATTAGAAATTAAATAAAGAGAAAAGATTCATATAATATAGCAATTAAACATGCTTACATGGACAGTTCTTATCATATAGGATCAAATAAAAAAAAACTCATGTAATATATATATATATATATATATATATATATAGGCTAACTTGTATAGGAATTACTCATGTTTTTCCCTCAACTCTCTCCACACTCGTAGGACCTTCATACATTTAAAGGAGATTATTTGAAAATTTTATTGTCTTCTAAATTATTTTTCTTAAATATTTTGTTGTCTCATTATTACTTAATATGCTTAATTTAACTCAAATAAATTTGTTATTTACGCATTTATTAGAAACACACGTAATTGGACCTTCGTTGAAGATGTATTTTGGCAACAAGTTTCCAAAATTAGACAATTATAATCCTGAAAACTTTAATTCTAGAACGCTAATGTGTTCTTCTGAAAATATATTTCTGGAATATGTTTTTCAGCATTTTATAACTATATTTTCGATGGAAACTTTGACAGGACTTCTAGAAATATATTTTTACGAACAGTCGAATATAAAGTTTCAAATATTTAAAAGATTAAAGGATTAAAATCAAATAAAAAAATATTTAAATCATCAAAACTAAAAATGCATTATTTTTCAGAAAAAAAAATGTTACCTAAATTTAAGATTATAAGTTTAATCTAATAACAAAATTTACAATAATAATTAATATTTATTATAAAAAAATATTATTTAAATATAATAATAAGAGTCATTAAAAAATTGAATTATGTATTTAGAATCAGAATTTAGAATCATTATACATATTTATTCTTAACAAAAAATTAATATTAATATTAATATTTAATCTATTAAAAAACTTAATTGCTTTGACTAGTTTAGTGTTCGTTAAATATTTATTTTTTAATTATCATATTATCTATTAATCTTGGAATAAAATTTATATTTTTAATTTTTTAAAATATTTTTTATTTATTATTTTTTATCGGATTTCTAGCTAACTAAATTGAACTAACTAATAAAAATAGTGAAATTGAGCTTAACTTAAGCTTACAAAACTAGCTTGTAAAGTGGAAGTATATATTATTATTTGGTCATATTTGTAGTTGATGTGAGACTTTAGTTTCTTTCTCAATGATATAAATTATGAAATTAGGTCTAACTCAACCTTACAAAATCAGCTTGTAAGATAATGTTTACACCTTATTATATATTTTTGTTTACTCATGTAACTAGGCAATGTAAGATTTCCAACACTAACTTAATAACTAATGGTTCAATTTTACTAGATTAAGGTTTTTTTCCGAAATTCAAAATAATTAAAATTAATTAATTCAATTTATTTTTTTACTTCAAACTTAACCAAGCAATCTATAAACTGACACGAGTGATCCTTTTTCTCAATTATTTCTAAGGGTCTTGTGTTTGCTAAGACAAAAGAAAATAAATTGGAATTCCTCTATCTTCAATGGAGTGAATACCATAAAAAATTAAAATTGTAAAATTAAGTGTGAATTAACGTCAAGTTCTGTATATTGAGTTTGAAAAGGTAGTCAAAATCTTCTTTTTATAAAACTCAAGTTACGTTTGGATAGTCATTGAAAAAACTGCGGTCACAACGCAACACCTGTTCCGAGTACATCTAACAAACAAACACAAAAGTAACTTTTCTAATCCATATATCGGCTGATTGACCCAAGTGGGTTTGTTTTTTAAAAAAATTACCGGTATGGGTCTCTTTTGAAACATATTACCAGTGTGGGTCTGTTTTTGTGGTTGACTCGGTCAAACCGCAACTACGAATTGCGGTTTCATTGCCCCGTCAGCAACGTCATTACCTGGAAGCCAGAAGATTGCCCCGTCAGCAACGTCATAAGCCAGAAGCCAGAAGACTCGGTCAAACCGCAATTACGAATTGCGGTACAGGTCCAGAATGAACACAATCAACAGAAGGGCGAGAAGAAGATGACGCCATGACAATTGCTACAATTTAATACAAAACATTATGTTAATATAATACCGAAAATAATATATATTAAAATACAAAATTAATAAATAACAAACAAATATTATATACGAAAACTAACCTCAATATTTCTAAATAATTTTCACAAAACAAAAGCTTTCTTCGATTATCCCTATGTAGTTTCCAACTACGTCTGCGATTATATGCGGTGGAAAGGTGTGCGGTTTTGTGGGGTGGGGGGGGAGATATATAGGGGCGAACTCCACATAAACCGCAACTCGCACCTGCGGTTTATGATTTTTTTATTAAAACCGCAAGTGCGAACTGCGGTTTGTGTGCGTCAAAAATCGCGCCCGTCCGTCTGCAACCGTTGGATAAAGGGGGGGCCGGTTAAACCCCCGTAAAACCGCAAGTCTGACTTGCGGTTTTACAACGAAAAATATTATTTAATTCAAACCGCAAATCGCATCTGCGGTTTTATGTGCCTAAAAAACCGCGCCTGTTCCTCAATATCCGCACCCGTTCGTCGCAATCGCTGGGTAAAGGGGGGGCCGGTTAAACCCCAGTCAAACCGCAAGTCTGACTTGCGGTTTTACGTGCATCGTTTTCTGTTGCTTTTTACCCATTGGATAACAAGACGGTGCTGGTCAAAGACCAGTCAAACCGCAATTCCGACTTGCGGTTTTACTGGGGCGTTTTTCCACGCTGGCTTCCACGTAATGACGTTGCTGACGGGGCAATGAAACCGCAATTCGTAGTTGCAGTTTGACCGAGTCAACCACAAAAACAGACCCACGCTGGTAATATGTTTCAAAAGAGACCCATACCGGTAATTTTTTTAAAAAACAAACCCACTTGGGTCAATCAGCCCCATATATCCTTAGCCTGAGAGACAAAATTAACGTGTCAGTCTGTTACATGGATGAATTTATTCTCCAATATATTTAAACTTTTTTTAAAATAATTTTTTTTAACTTAAATACTTTATAAAAATAACTTATTTGGATAGAAAATTTAAAATATTATAAATGATGGTATTTGTAGCAAGTATTTTAATTCATCAATTTAGTTGAATTTAAATTTTACTCAAAATCAACAAATTTCAAATTCTTTTTTCTCATTGCACGAAGACGGACTTTTCACAAAAAAAAAAAAACTCTCTTGCGATGCTCGCTTTCGAGCAATTCTTTATTCGTTCTTGCTCAATTTAGTTTAATATTAAATTTTTAATTTTTAAATATATTTAAAAATTAAAAATTTAAGAAATGATTTGGTTTGTTCAAACTAAGAGATTAAAATAAATTCAATTTTCTTATTCAAATTAAAATTTAAAATATCTTAATTAATTTATCTAAATAAAACATAAGATTAATAGATATACATTATTAGTATAATTAAAAGTCACATAAATAAAAAGTCATGATTAACTATCAGTATAAAAATAATTAAACTCATAAAATATTTACAAAATAAAAAAATTTAAACTATTCAGACATTAACATTTTAAACTTTTTGAAATCTTAAAATGATTCCTCGAAATGCATAAAGGTACGTTAATGACTTGCTTTATTTTTCTGCAGGTTAAGTTAAATTTCTGTCGTCTAAGATTTCCATATTCTCATTTATGCTCTCTCCATGTTGCATAATTTCTAATCCATTCTTTATATTTACTTTTCATTCTTATTATTTTGCTGCCTCGTGAATTCTTGGAGTGTTTTTTTTTTTTCTTGATTATAACGTGACATTTATTTTGGGTGATTTTTGTCTTTATTTTTATAGAAAATACAAATAAAATTTGTTTGGTTATAATTTAAAAAATATTTTTATAAATCAACTGAAAATATAAAATAAAAAATTATTTTTAATATTTTTAAAAACTTAAATATATAAAAAATTAATAATAATACTGTGATTAGATGAAATTTTTTATTAGTCAAAATTAAAGTTTTGAAATTCATGTTAATAATGAGTGAAGAAATTATGTATAAATACTTTATAATATTTTTATTAAAATTTATTAATTTTAATAATTTTATTTTTAAAAATAAAAAATATTAAATAGAAACAAATTTTTTTTTTAACTTTGAAAATTTGAAAATAAATTGTTTTTCATAAAATAAAAAAAATAAAGATAAAAAATATTTTTCAAATTAAATAACATCTAAATTTATTAAATTTTCTTGGAGTTCGTGACCAAAATACCGCATTAAAAGCCTTAGAATTTTTTTTTTTTTCTTTTTAATTAGCTGTTGTAAGTCTTTTTTGGAGTTTATTGTTTGTAATTTTTATTATTGGCATAGTTTTTATTATCTTATAATGTGTATTTTTTTAAAAATAAATTTTAACTGTTAAAGCTATATGATCAAAAGTATTTCTTGATAAAATTATTGATAATTATATACATATAAATTATGATAAAATACTATATATGGTTTATTAAGTTTGAATTATTTGAGTTAAGCTTGATTACACAGTCGATTCCCTGATTTGATAGTTATTTCTTATAAAAAAGAACTTATGTAGTATTATATTATCTTTTAGTTCAATATGTCAAATTCAATTCAACTTGACTCAAGCTTTTAGAGTTTATTGATTCTTCAATTTGATAGCCAGCAGCCCTAGCAAATAAATTAGATTTATATGTAATACGTTTTTTTCTGTGTTTTTTTTTAATAAAATTTTGTGTGGTTTTGGCTGCTAGATTTGTTCCTTTTCTATAATAGATGACTGCACGAAGATAGGAACTGAGTATCTCAAGCAGATTGGGGATGAATACCTTAACAATGTAATACATTGGACTTATAAAAAAAAAAAAGTGATACGTTGAGAAAGAATTGGAGATATAGTACAAGAATTAAAATCAAGGAAAGTATATAATATGGAGAACTTATTCTCCGTTCAAAGAGTAAAGTAACTACGATTGTTATTAAAACTGATTTGATTTGATGATTCAACTTATCTAAATCATAGTTTGATGATTTAGTCGTTTGAATCAATCTTTATTAAAAAAACTAAAAAATAATATATTTAACATAATTTTATATTTTAAAAGTTAAAATTAATAATATTATTATAAATATAAATAATTAATTAAATTAAAGTTTTAAACAATAACTCAATCAGACAGTTTTTTAAACAAATTCACAATTCATCCACATCTAAAAATTAAAAATTTAATTATTTTAAACTATCAATCTTAAATTTGAATTAAAAATTTAATTATTTTAAACTATCAATCTTAAATTTAAATTATGGTCAGTTGTTTGTTCTCTAAATTTAGTTTCTTCTCTACCAAGGAATACATTATAAAAATAATATCATTTTCTTTAATTTACAAAACAATGTCATTTCAAAACACACAAAAAATAGTAACATGGTTTAAGTGATTTAGTCTGACTACATGGTTAATCTATCAAGCAAACTGAACTAGTGAATCTTGTGATTTCTGGTTACATCTATCCAATCGACGGGTTTAATCCATGTTAATAAGTATGCTAACTAG
This sequence comes from Psophocarpus tetragonolobus, assembly GCA_037954015.1. NCBI lineage: Eukaryota > Viridiplantae > Streptophyta > Magnoliopsida > Fabales > Fabaceae > Psophocarpus > Psophocarpus tetragonolobus. The sequence continues at coordinate 26,141,321 of CM075690.1, forward strand.
AATTAAAGTTTCAGGAACATCAATAAAAAATTATTTATTATTAGTTTTCATAAAGTAAAGACTTAACTATACTTTTCATGTTTTTTTTTTAAAAAAAAAATTACATTTTATCTTTTGTTTTTAAATCATAACATTGTGCAACTTGATATACTATAGTTTTGAGATTTAAAAATAATTTAGATAATAAAAAATAATTATAATTAACTAAACCACCTTCAATTTACAAAATTAAAATTTGTAACATCATTAAATTATTATTGCATGTTAAACAACTTTGTTACTTAACCTTCAATGTCAATTCAATACAAAATTTAATAATTTTAAAAATTAAAAAGCATGATTTAAGTGTTTAATTAGTATGGATTCTCAGTGTTTTACGCTGATATTTCAATCACAATCATCTATTTAGGCTAATTTTATCAGTTAATATTTTAAAAGTCATATCAATAAAAACATGTGATTAGATCTCAATATATTATTCTTTTATACTTTCAATGCATACTAATTAAACCTATGATTTAAAAATAAGAATAAAATATTAAAAATAAAAAACACAAAATGCAATCTAATAATATATATATATATATATATATATATATATATATATATATGAAAGTAATAAGCTATTGAAATTATTTTTTTGCCCTTAATAAGTTTTTGACCAGTCTATAATTTTATGCTTTTTTGTCTTTTAACTTTTAATTTTCTTTTTAATTTATTTTTGCTTTTTTTTGTATTTTAATTTTATTTTATAACTATTCTTTTTTTATTTTTTTGTTCATATTTTAATTTTATATATTATTTAATTTTTAATTACTATCATTATTATCATTTTATTCTTTTCCTATATTGTATTATTTTTAATTTATTACATTTTTATTATTTTCAAATTCTTTTACATACATTTTTTAAATTTCTTTTCTTTATATCATATTTTATTTTTCCATTTTTATTTATTTATGTTATTTTAATAGGAAATTGAAATTATTTTTTTGTCCTTATTAAGTTTTTAACAAATGTATAATTTTATTCGTTTTTGTCTTTTGAGTTTTACTTTTCTTTTTGTTTGCTATTTACTTTTGTCTTTTAATTTTATTTTATAAATATATATTTTTTTATTTATTTTAGTTATATTTTAATTTTCCATATTATTTAATTTTTAATTATTATCATTCTTATAATTTTTTTCTATATTATTATAATTTTACATACATTTTTTAAATTTATTTTCTTTATATTTTTATTTTTCCATTTTTATTATTTATGTTATTTTAATAGGCAATTGAAATTACTTTTTTGTCCTTATTAAGTTTTTGACAAATGTATAGTTTTATTCGTTTTTGTCTTTTAAGTTTTACTTTTCTTTTTGTTTGCTATTTACTTTTGTCTTTTAATTTTATTTTATAAATATATTTGTTTTTATTTGTTTTAGTTATATTCTAATTTTCAATATTATTTAATTTTTAATTATTATCATTCTTATAATTTTTTTCTATATTATTTTATTTTTAATTTATTATATTTTTATTATTTTCATATTCTTTTACATACATTTTTTTTTAATTTTTAATTTTTATTTTCTTTATATGATTTTTTATTTTTCCATTTTTATTATTTATGTTATTTTATTTATTATCTTTTATTATTTTATTTTCTTTAGGATATCTTACTTTTCTGTTCTTTTTTATTATTTGGTTTTTTTTATATTTATATATTTAATATATTAAAAATTAATTATTAATATTTGATTATATGAAAAATAATTTTAAATTACTTTAATAAAAATATGTTAAGTTTTTAAAAAATAATCTTATTAAATATATTTAACATAAAAATAATTTTAAATTAATTTAAAAAAAATATATTGAATTAAATTTTTTAATTTATTTATAAATTAAAAGATTGTATTATTCACAAATCGATAAATTGTATTTGATTAATATTTATGGATTTCCAATAGTATTAACAAATTTTATTTGACAAAAAAATCATGGATCGTAAGTGATATTAGTATACAACTTGATAGGTTGAAAGATATTAATTGTAGTCTCTGATCGAAGGAAAAAAATATAGCATATAGATGTTAATGAATAAAATATAAATTTTATCCTTATTTTTATATTTTATATATAATATATTAAAAATATTGTTAAATATTTGATTATCTGAAGAAAAAAAATTTGACAAGTGTTTATTTTTACCTTTTAATGAGATATCTAATATAATATATTTATAAGAAAATAATAGACAGATGAAAGTACAAATTTACCCTTTCTCGAAAAATGACTTTTTATTATATGAAAAAATAATTTTAGTGTATGTTTAAAAGTATTTTAAAATTTATTTTAATATATTTCAAAATAATTTTAAATTAATTTATTGAAAATATGTTAATTTTTTTTAGTTTTTTTCTAGAGATGTATCTTATTAAGTATATATAATATTAAAATAAATTTAAAGTACTTCAAAAAGTTATCTTGAACTATTTTTTTTTAATTTATTTAAAGTGTAAAATATAGTATCATTCACGGATTGAGAAATTATGTTTTATTAATATTTATAGATTTTCATCTATGTGCAAATTTTATTTGACAAAAAAAGAATTATATATCATAAGTGAGATTTGTATCTCGATAGGTTAAAAGACATTACTTTTAGTCTTTGATACAAAGAAAAAAAAATGACATATAGATGTTAATTAAGAAATAAATTCTATACATAATACAATTATATTTTAAAGATTTAAAATTTTTTAATAAAATATTTTTTAACATATAGATGTTAATTAATAAAATAATTTTTTAAATATATTTAAATATATTAAAAAATAATTTTAAATTACTTTAATAAAAATATGTTGAATTATCTTATTAAATATATCTAATGTAAAAATAAAATTGAATTAATTTAATAAAAATAACTTAAATTATTTTTTTTAATTTGTTTACTATGTAAAAGATTTTTTTGTGAACTACAATATAAAAGATAATATCATTCATGGATCAAAATTTCATATTTTATTAATATTTATAGATTTTTATTTATGTGCAACTTTTATTTAATAAAAAAGAGTGTTGCATTGAGATTAGTATACGACTTGATATGTTGGGCGATATTATTTTAATCTCTTATTCAAGACAAAAAAAATATCATATACATGTTAATTAATAAAATATAAATTTTATACATTTTTTATTTTCATATAATTAATATATTAAATATTTGATTATAAGACAGAATATTTTTAGTGTATTTTAAAAAATATTTTTAAATATATTTTAATATATTACAAAATAATTTTAAACTAATTTAATAAAAATGTGTTAAACATTTTTTTTAGTTTTTTTTTAAAAAATCTTATTAAGTATATTTAATATAAAAATAAATTTAAATTACTTTAACAAAAGTATCTTGAATTAAATTTTTTAAATTATTTACAGTATAAAAGATAGTATTTACGAGATCGAGAAAATGTGTTTCACTAATATTTATAAATTTTCATTTATGTGAAAATTTTATGTGATAAGAAAAAATCATTCATCATAAGTGAGATTAGTATATACGAATTGATAGGTTGGAAGACATTACTTTTAGTCTCTTATTAAAAAAATAATATATAGATGTTAATTAAAATATAATCTCGTACTTAAAAAATTACATTTTAAAAATTTTAAAAAAAAGTTTGATATCTGTAAAATCATTTCAATTTTTTATGAAAAAATTATATAGAAAGATATAAAATATCTTTATAGATAGATATTTTGTTAAATAATATTGATGAATTATTTTATTAAATTTATTTTTCTCATAAATATATGATTTTAGTCTCTCAATTTTTTTTATTTTTCACTTTTAATTTAAAATATATTAGTTTTAATACTATAAATAATACAATCAATACTGCATGTATACACAAGTTCTATACTAGTTAAATACAAAATAAAATAATATGTTGAAAAACATATAAGAACAAAAAATGTCCAACAAATAGCTACCAAATGTGCTTACAGAAAACTATGGAATAGGTAAGAAATCCAATTTGATAAAATTTAACCGGATCATATTTGTAAAAATTAACGATACAATCCAATTAAGAATAGATCAAATTGGATTGGATCCATGGATTATAAAGAAATTCTTTTAAGATTTATTTTGTTTTTTATAAAATATAGGAAATAAAATAGGAAATATAAATAAATTGTGAACAAAATATTAAGACATACAAGGTTTATTCAAAATAACATATTAGTAAAACTACATGTAAAAGTAGTCTATAAATGATAAAATGTAAATCCTAAAAAGCTAAACAATAAAATTTAATAGCTTGCAATCTTAATGCATTCATTTTCGAACTTTAAATCTTCAATCTGTAAATAATATTTAAATTTTAAATTGTCAAGGTAGTTTAACTCAGTCGGTTGAGAGCAGAATGCATGAATTATTTGTAAACAACCTGACATTGTCTTCAACTCTTATCAAGAGGATTAATAAAAAAATAAATTTAAATTGTATTGTCAATTTCTATTTACACCATTTTTAATATATGTATATATATAATAAAAATATTAAATTTTAAATTAAACAGATAGATTTACGAATTTATGGATTTTCAAAGTTTAAATCTATTATCTATTGTTTATGATCATATTTAAGTGGATAAGAGCAGATTTGATTCAAATTACATTTGAATTGATTCTCGGTTTTAATTAAATCAATTTAAATTTACAAATTTATGAATAGATTCGGATGCATGAAAAACCATAAGAGGAGAGAGAATTGGATTCACATTAGCTTCAGCAAAATAGAGAGAAACAAGATGATGACGGCATGTAAAATATAATGTTGGAGAGACTAGAGACCCAGAGAGGACTTACACAAGTAGTAAGGAGCTTGCAACAACCGTTCACCGAGAGGAATTGTAGCCGATAATAATAATGTAGGCCAAAAGGGAGTTATTCACTGAAACATTTATGTTTTGTGCTTTATTCCTTCTTATAGCATTCAAAACATTCATTAACTTCCATTTTTTTTTTAATTAGGAATTGGTTATCCAATTATTTGCGTTTACTTAAGTACGAAGAAGCTGCACTTCCCAAAAAAGAAGTACAAAGAAGCTACACGTTTTAGAATGTTTTAAATAATAGCTACGTAGTTAAGCCCATATATTATTGTTTTTATTAAGAGCAACTTTAATTAGGTGTTATTAATGCTTTGTTTAATTGAGTGAAAAATTGGAGGGAAGAGGAGAAATAGAAATTTTGTTGGATTCTTGATAGAGTGGAGAAAGAGAGAAAATAAAACTAAAAAGGTAAAATCTGTCATATATATATATATTTATCTTGTCTCATCATTCTTAAAAATATACAATATTTATACTATAATAATTTCTTAGCGCATTTTCACTCATTATATTTCTCTCTTCGCAATCTATAAAGCATAAAAACAAGTTTATAATACTATTTCTTATCGTTGTTTACTTTTTTTTAAAAAAAAGTTATATGTAATGTAATGTGAATTTAGTGTAAAAACATATTGTTTTTAGTTAAAGAAGTAGTTTGATCATACTTTTTATTATATTATATCGTTAGAAGATGACCTAAGTTTTTTTTTTTTTTTTAAATCCCTACTGGTTTTGATCATATTATTATTGCGGTTGATTTTAGACTTGAATCCTTTCTATTTCTTTGCACAAGTTATGAGATAATTAATTTTTTTAAAAAAAAAGTTATAGTTTAATTATAAACTTTGAGTATAGAATTGCGTTAATTATACAGAGGAAATATTTTGTCATACATAATAATCTTGTCTAACTCAAATAAGATTGTTTCAAATTAAAGAAACCTATCAATTAAAAAAATTAACTTTTATAGAGAAAATAAAGCTTGTTTAGTAATAGTTTATAAAATTGTTTTCAATATAATATTTTATTATTTAAAATTAAAAAAATTGTTTGATTAATGTTTTTTTAAAATATTTTTCAAAAATAGTTTCGATTTTTTAATTTTTAAAAACTGAAAAACAAAAACAGTTGAACATAATTTTATTTTTCAGTTTTGTATTTTTGTTTTGAAAACTCAAAATATAAGGAGAATAAATTGATTTTTACTATTCATTAATGATATTTCTGTAAATATAAACAATTTTTTTATTTTCACATATTTGAAAAAAATTTTCAAACAACACTTACCAAACAATTTTTTTTTTCTTTTCTTTCAAAAAAGAGTTTTTGGAAACTATTTTTCAAAAACTAAAAAACAAAACAAAACCAATCAAAGCCTAAATGTTTGTTTGATAACAATATTATAAAATTTTTTTAGTATTTAAAAATTAAAAAGCTCTTTTGATAATTTTTTCTTAAAATATTTTTTAAAACATTTTTTATTTTTTAGTTTTTCAAAACTAAAAAAAAGAGAACAATATTTATTTTTTTTTCTTCAGTTTTATATTTTTGTTTTGAAAACTCAAAATATAAAAAGAATAATTTGATTTACTTTTTATTAATAATACTCCGTAAATATAAGCATGTTCTTTTATTTTTATATCTTTAAAATAGTTTTTAAACAATATCTACCAAAACTTTTTTTTCTTTCAAAAAATAACTCTTAAAAACTATTTAAAAACTAAAAAACAAAATCAAACCACTTAAACCCTAAATTTCTTTTTATCTAAATTTCTTATATTATTGTAAATGATACAGTAAGAATGAATTCTCAATTCCTACCATCTCAAGCTGAATTTACATGGGACCAAAACATAGAGTTTGTGGGGCCAAAAAAAAAAACAAAAAATTCCTGGGCCGCTATATTTGGCGTACCTAGTCTTCCCCTAATGGATAGATAGCTTAGTCGCGAAGGCATCCAGTTTTGCGCCATACCCCTCCTACAACTTTCACTACAGTTATGGGATTCTCTCATCACGCACCAAATGACAACAAAGTAAAAGACAGAAATTCTTTCATACTTATTGATCTCATATATAGGTATGGATTTAAATGTAACCTATATATTCGTATATGGCTCTTGTGGACAATTCAATTTGTTTTGTTCACTTAAATTGAGAAAGAATTGTCAAACACCTTGGTCACGTTAACTTGATATCGTGAGTTTAGAATTTTATATGAGCATGGACTTTGGGTGCATACAGGGTTTGAAGATGAGCTAAAATAATTCTAATTTAATGTGGAAAGAAAGAAAAAAAATGCTTCACTAATCTCTGGGAAGTAAAAGAAAGCCTCGTTTTGGAACGTATCAACTAGCTATAGATTCCATCTATAAATGACCCGCACCTTCCTTTATTGTGTTAATTGATGCCACTAGAACTAGCAGGGAGTTAATTAATTAGTGTACTGTTATTTAAGATGTGTTTGCATTTACATTCAACTTATGTCAATCCACTTTTAAAAACTCCTTTCATATTTGTATCTCAAAAAATGAAAAATCTCTATTGAATGATTTTGTAAACACGTTCTTACACATCTTTTGTGAACATTATAATTATATTGGATAATATTATTTTTTTATACATTAAATATTAATTTTTAATTTTTTGTGAGTGAAAGAATTCAAACCTATAATCTTTATTTTTTTTTTGTTTTTTACTTTTGTCGACCAACTTATAATTTGTCACATATAACTTTACTACAAAGATTCATAGTGAACTTATGTGTCTGGTTTTGATTTTGGTACTCTCAACTTATATTTCGCATAAAAAATTATTTCTTACCAAAAATTTAATTATCATAAAATATAATAAAAATACTAGTAGATGTTGATGATATATTCCCAAGACAGAAAAGTTAACAATTACTGTAAAAAATATATATATAAATGACCTAGGAAATGATAATGATATCTTAACTGTAACTTTAGTCTTAATGATGACGTCATATGATACACTGCAATTACATATCCTAGTGTGTTATCTCTGACTGGAGGTGTTTTAAGAATGGTTTAGTAAATGAATGGATAGGTAGGTAGTGTGCATGCACAGCTGAGAGAGGAAGAAAATTGAAGGGAGTGAAGCAGAGATAAAAGAAGTATGAACACAATAAGTAACTCACAGGCAAGACGTCAAGAAGAGCACCTCTACTACGCTGGGCCCCCAACGACGTCGTCTCATTCGTGCTGCAAAGCCTGCTGCTGCTGCCTCTTGCTCCTCTTGTGTTTCTTGGCACTCCTTGTGCTGGCTGGGCTTCTAGTAATAGTGCTGGCCGTGAAGCCTAGAAGGCCGCACTTGGACCTTACCCAAGTGGGCCTCCAATACATGGCCACGGCCCCAGACCCAAACCAGCCAGGCCCAGGAGCCGCCAAACTCTACCTCATAATCAGGCTGGCACTGGCCATGGTAAACCCCAACCGGGTCGGGATAAGCTGCCGCGAGTCCAGCCTCACCCTCGTGTACCGCGCCACCCCCTTGGCCACAACCACCCTTCCCGCCTTCTGCCAGCATCCCCACACCGTCAAAAACATGGTGGCCACCGTCGCCGTTGATGACATCAACTTGTCTAACACCGATACTGCAGACTTCACCAGAGACGCGCTTCTCAATGACCGAATCGAACTTCGCCTGTTGGCTCACCTCGCCACCAACATTCACCTTCTCAACCTACCATCTCCTCCTATTCAGGTTTTTTTTTTCCCAACTCATTTTAAATTCAAATATCACGAATTAATTTTTAATTGGATGATTTGTTTGTTTTTTTTGGAGTGTTTTTTTCGGATCCAACCCAACAATCAAGTTGATTGGATGATCAAAAACTTTAAAAACAAATCATCAAATCATAAATTAATTAAATTCATTAATATACTAAATTCATAATTTTATAATAAAATTCAAGTATTTTATATATAAAAAATTAATTAAATTAAACTATTAAAAAAATACAATACAAATAATAAATTGTATAAATTTTAAAATATAAAATAAATTTATTAAACTTAAAAATATAAAATAAAATTTTAAAATTTTGAAATGTAAAAAAGCAAAATCCTAAATAAAATATTTTATTATATTTACTAACTTTAAAATATAAAATAAATATAATAATAATATATATATACTTTTGTTGATTGTCAAGATTTAAAAATATAAAAGTCATGAATCGAATTAAATATTGTCGTCAATTTTGATTTGGGAAGTTTGGTTTATTGATTCGTTGAGTTGACGTAAATCCATAACTCTTAATTTTTGGTACTACCTCAAACAATTTGTAGTATTTGGCTTCTTTTCTCTCATTTTTACTACAGGTTGTTCGAGAAAACTCTTTCCACCACTTTTTAATAGTTGAAATTTATTAAAATCGTTAGTTTTATACGTTTATGATTTTCTAAAATTTCATTTTGTTCAAAGGAAATTCATTCCATTTTCAAACTCGCATAGGCTATATACATAATAAGTAACCTTATTTTTTAAACAAACACGTAATAAGTAACCTCAAGTTGTATACTTTTTGTTTGCTTACCAAAAAAAAAAGAAAAAGTTTATACTTTTTGTAATTTAAATTTATAGCGATTGTATATTTTTATCAAAAGTGCATGTGGTTTGTCCGATAGCGCTAGTGCTACTTACATCGTTTTTGTTCTTCACTTTAACCATAGGATATTAATAAGTTTCAGAATCAAATTCTAGACTTCTATGATCAAAAGCTTTCTTTTCATGCTCCTTTATGCATTTTGTCTACAATATTCCGTGGTGAAATATTCCAAATTTTTAATAGCCTCACATCTATGTATTCGATTTGGGAAGAAAAAAGTGTAATATTATAGGTACATGTTGGACTCTAATAAGACTTAAAATTTTATCTCAATAATATGTGAAAACAGTTAATAGTTTTTATTTTATGTATTATCATGGTGAAATTTTAAATTTGACTAAAAAACGACATCAACAGTACATGTGATAATGTATATAAGTTTTATGGTTAGATTCTCTGTTTAACCAAATTTGAATTTTTCTCCTTTTCAATTTGGTCATTTCAACTTTCTAGTTTCTACACTGAAATCCTTAAATTTTATTTCAATTAGTAACTTCTTCTTCTTTTTACAAAAAGTAATAATTCTGTAGGTGTTTTCAACAAAAACTGTGGAAAAATGACTAGAGAGTTCATCCGAATATTGTTTTTCCAAAGCATGCAATTTTTTTAGTATTTTTAGTTTTTGAGGTAACATGTCTAGCTGTGGTTTTGGTGCTAACTTAACTGCTCCACGTTCCAGTGTTCTTCTTTACTGTAACCATTTTTCTCTGGTTGATCTTTCTGTTTCTGGCATTAAATGAATGATAATGAAACTAAATTTTTTACAGGTTTCAATGAATTGTGTAATAGTGATAAGTCCAAGAAAGCAATCTCTAACTTACAAGCAGTGTGGATTGGAGAATATGAATGTTTAATGAGGGAAGGTCATCTCATCCATTAAGACTTTATCGCATCAACTTAAATTCCTTAATTTTCACTCAATTATTCATTTGACGCTCATTTCTTCACTAACACATCACAACACGAGGAAGAAATTTGAAAAGCACAAAGGTGAATTAAAGGATTGGATGGATTAGAAGTGATATCGAATAGTAATTTAAAGGAATTTACAAAAAATTGATTAACGGGAAAGATGAGGAGGAAGATTTCAGAAGGGGTAATGAAGAGATGTTCAGCAGCGGTCAAAGAAATTTATTAAAGTGAAGGATGACCAAAAACTAAGGACAAGTGGACAACTATGAATCTGTGATGTATAGTTGAGATTTTATTTTATTTTGAGTCAAGCTGTATTGGTAACTTTGAGTTCTTTGCTCTCACCCTCAGCCTCTTCAGGGCGAGTTAAGAAATTGTGAGAGTTTTGTCCAATGCCTTTAAAGAGGAGTCTGTGTAAAGTTAAACTAAGTATAGATGTTAGGATATTTACACCTTGTTGGTTCGAGATTGTTGTAGGATAGGACAGGGTTTTTTTTAAAAAAATCTTTGTTTTGTTAAAAATAAAATAAAATAATAATAAAAGAATAAAAATAATAAAAAAACATATAAATATATTAGATTGGTTTAATCGATTTGAACATATGAACATTGTTATAACCAAGTTAAATAATTAATTTGAACCGATGAACACTTTTACTAAAAAATGTGACTTTTTCAAATTAGTTTTTAAAAAAAATCATAATTTTTTTTTAAAAAGTTACAATTTCTTTTCTTTTCTATATAGATAAGCTTGCAAAAATAGATATCGGTGGAGTAGCATAACTATCCTAAAAAGTAAATCTAAACCTGTTGTTGAAATCCAAAAACATGAAGAAGAAAAAAATATTGAATGATGAGTTATTATGAAAGGGTAAGGAGATAAAGTCAATTAGTTATTAAAAGAAGTAAAAAAATAAAAAATCTCATACATTTTTTTGGATAAGGTAAGAGAAACTTGTGGCTGGTAATGTAAGAGAACTACTACAATACTATTATATTTATTAAGTTTAATATTAATAATATAAAAGAGTTTTCACGTATGTTTAATCGTAATTATTTATGAGTTTAATGAGTATATATTATCGGTATAAGAAATTCTTACATCATTTAATAAATTTATTTATGTGGCTTTTAAAGTAACAAAAAATAAAATCAATAAGGTTACCATAAATGAAGAGTTGTCTTATTGACTGACACGGTAAAAATTTACACTATGGTGTATACCAATTAAACTCATTATTTATTTATATGACTTTTAAAGTATTAATTTGTAAAGTCAATAAACTTACTATAATAAGATATTGTAATTGAATTATAGTGTAAAATTATTATTTTTTTACATAGACAATATATACTAATTAAACTCATATTTATTATGGCATAAAATAAAATAACTACTTTTTGTAAGTACAATTTAATTGTATTCACATATTATTTGTTATAGTATTTTTTTATTATTTATGAAATTAAAATTATTAGATAATATATTTAAAATAAAATATAATTTAGATACTAATCACAAGTATAAATATATTAAAATACTAATATATTTTCTAATCCCCGCTATATTGATATTACATGTTTAGAACTCCAACTTTTTAACTAAGTTAAAAAAATTTTACATCTGCACTTAGGAGTAAAATAATTTATTATTAGCAAAAATACAGGTGCTAAAATACGTGAATTAAACAAATAGTAATATTAGTATTAATAAAAGTGTATATAAAAGATATTAATTTTATTTATGTATGGTATAGATATAGATTGGTATTATAAACAAAAATTTATTATAAATATATAATAAATAGTATTATTTGAATAGTTTAATTCTCTACGATGTTAAATATGATCAAATTAAATTAATCACTATAAATTTATCAAACTTTTAATAACTATTGCAAATGTAAAAATTTAATCAATGATTGACAATAAAGGTATTACTTAAAATTAAAAATGTGTGCATTAATACTCATCTAAGAATCATATATTATAAAAAAAAATTAAAGTACTGGCTAATTAATCTTTTTTAATTTAAAAAAAATAATAAAGTATTAAAAATATTTTTTATTTTAAACTTGATGTTTGTCTTCTTTTTTTTTAGTTTGATAGAATTAGATTGACCTAACAAATAGTTTGTATACTAAACTTGACTAATTAATTAATTTTATATTAATTTAAAAATATGTTTTAGAATAAAATTTATTAATAATTTATGCACTTGGAAAAAAATTATTATTTATTTTAAAATAAAATAAAAGTGATAATTTATATTATATCAAATTTTTAGATTTTTTATTCGCAATTTGATAATTATAAATTATAAAAATATTTAGAGTTTGATTAGTATGCATTGATAATATAAAAGAGTTTTACATTGACATTCAGTGATAACTCTTTATATGCCTTTTAAAATATTAATTGGTAAAGTCATATATTTACACTAATAAATAAAAGGTTGTAATTGAATGTTAATATAAAAGTTCTTACACTAATAAGACAATATTTTATACTGACAACACATACTAATTAAATTCATATATTTATTGCAGTAATTAGTATTATAAATATAACTTTATTTTAAATATATAATATAATTAATACTGAAACTGTTAAAACAGGTCAGTCTACCCCAATGAATCTGATCCACCTTGGCCCATTGAGTCTGGCCTACCATTCTTTCATGCTTATGAAGTGAGTCCGACCCGGACCACCATTAGAGATGTCAAAATAGGCCAGTCTGGCCCAAACGAGCTGGCCCACCATGGGTTACAAAATAAGTGGGTCGGGCTTGCAAAAATAAAAATACCTGAATTTCTAACCCAGCCCACCACGGACTGGTGAGTTAGGTGGGTTAGCCCACCAAACTTGCAAATAAATTAATTATTAAATTTAATTTCTAGTTTTTTTTTTCTTTTTAAGTTATAAAAAAATGCAAATTATAAATAATATTAAAACAACATACATATATAATAGATTTATGTTATCAACATACAAATTATAAATAATATTAAAACAACATATGTACATAATATTAAAACAACATGCAAATTAGGGGTTTCACTTTTATATTTTAAGGAAAATTTGACTTTGACTTTGGTAGTATTAGAAGTTTCATGTTTGAGAGGGAAACTAAAAAGGAAAAACGAAATTAGAAAAAACGTATACATACTAACAATGATACAAGGGAAACAAAAAAAAATGAAAAATTTTTTTTTGGGCTGATGGGCCAGCTCGGGCCGGTCTTAACTCACTAAACTCATGGGTTAGGTAGCCGGGTTACATAAGTAAGACCGTTTCGTGAAACATAAATTTTTCTGGCTCGACCCGGTCTGAACCCATGGTGGGTTGGGCTAGCCCATTGGGCCGAACCCATCTTGACACTTCTAACCACCATGGGTTGATAGGTTAAACAAGTTGACTCGCCAACTCACCAAAAATTAAAAATTATTTTTAAAAATTAACTTTGACTATTTTTAAAAGATTAATATTCAAATAACTTATGATAGCATTGTTTTTAAATTTCATGACTTTAAAATAAAACAAAAATATTTAAATGATATTCTCTGCTAAAAATATACATTTTATGTGTTAAATATTAATTTAAAATATAAATTATTAATTAAATAATACCAGCAAACTAAAAAACATATTATAATGAAATATAGGTCAAATAAGTAACATAATAATCTAAAACTTAAAAATAAAATAAAAAAGATCATATTTACATAATCATGAAAATAAAATTATTTACGTCAGTTTCACTATTGGTTCAATCTAGATGAACCGAGTTGTAAGTGAGTTAACTAGCATATTCAATATAATAAGCTCGTTTTCTTAATTTTTGAACTCGACCTAGTCCGAATCTGTAGTGGTGGGTCAACCTATGGAGGGAGGGGGGGGGAGAGAAATAAGAAAACATATAATAATCATAAGATTTTAATAAAAGGGGTAAATTAAGTTATTAATTTTAAACAAATTCACGTAGTCAGTACCGCCACCCCACCATCATCACCATTAGCGATACCACTACCACCCTCACCCACCATTGATACCACCACCTCCACTGTTGGTACCGCCACTGTCGCTGCTAATGTTGGCAAATGTGGTGGCGATACCGACATTGGTAGTGATGGAGTGAGAGTGATGACAGCCTTAAAGAGGATTCCGTGGGTGTAATGAAAGAGAATGATGTGTTAAGCGTTTCTGAGATACATATTTATGAATTATATAAATTTGTTTAATTAACAACTCAATTTAAACCGTATATTGAAATCATATGTTTATTATTATGTTTTTTTATTTCTCATCATAATCATTTTTCTGACCTAAATTGTCATATATATATATATATATATATATATATATATATATATATTTATTGAAAATGACATTTTTTTTATTTTATGTATTTGTCCAAAGTATCTATTTTTTTATTCAACATTTTCTTTTTCTTGCTTTGCTATCACTGTTATAATTTGAAAGAAACATCATTTTTCTTAGTATATCTCTATTTATGTTTATTATTATTTGTACAAATAAAAGATAAAAATTCATATGTAACATGAAATTGGTGAAACATAGATGACGAACATTGGAAACCAAATATTACTTAATCATAAATCTTTGTATTTTTTATTTTTTGTTCTCATTTTTCCCTATATATAACTGAATATTTTTTCATTTTTTATTTTAAATTTTATTTAATTTGTATTTAATTGTTATTATTTAACTATTACATTTATGTTTTATATACATGTGTACCTTTTCATTTTGAGAAATAAAAATACAATAATTAAATTTTTATATGATATCTACAACTAAGAATATTTCTTTTTTAAAGAGATTTTAATTTATATTATATTTAAAGTATTAGTAATTATGATAATAAATTATTATTTTTTGAATATGATAGTATATGTATTTAAGTATCTTCAAAATTAGTTTTTATATATTTTTAATGAACAATGTAACTATTACTATTAAATTTAATTTAGTAACAAATTATATATATATATATATATATATATATATTTTGAATCACATAATTGAATAATATTTAAAAAACATGTATAGATAAAAAGATATTTATAAATTTTAAGTAATTTTTTTATGAAAATTAAAATAATTTTATAAAACTTAGAAGTATAAAATAAACTATAAAAAAGTTATTTAATTTAAGATTTTTTGTTAAAGTAATTTAAAATTATTTCTAATATATTAAATAAATTAATTTTTAATGAAAATATTCTTAAATAAGAATTTTTAATGTTGAATAAAAAGATAAAATATATTTAATTTAAGAGTATTGATGATTTAAAATTATTTTGTAATATATTAAAATATATTTAGTATATAGTTTTAAATTTATGAATATTATTTATATAATAATTTGAATGTTGAAGAAAAAATATAAAAAAAAAGTAAATTAAAAATATTTTTCATAATAAATAAATTATATAAGAATTACAAAAGCTATAAAAATATTATATAAGAATTTTATTGATGAATAAAAATATAATAGAAAAAATGGTAATCCATGAGAGGAGGGATTTAAAAGTTGGGGAAGTAAAAAAAAGAAAAAGATGAAATATATGAGTTAAAAGTGGCAATAAGATTTGGAAGTTGTGAATCGAGAGTGCATTGGATGCAGATGTGAGAAGAGGCAGACATCTGAATCGAGATCTGAGACCCAGCGCCATGGCTCTGAATCTCCGTCAGAAGCAAACAGGTAATGATGAATGAGTGAGTCTGATATTTTCCATTGACACATTAAACTAAGCTAACGTAAAGAAAGGATTGGCATTTCAGAATGCATCGCCCGCATGCTGAACCTGAACCAGCCCCTTAGCGCGACTAGCGGAACAGGCAACGAGGAAGTTTACAAGATCCTGATCTACGACAAATTCTGCCAGAACATCCTCTCCCCTCTCATCCACGTTAAGGACCTTCGCAAACACGGCGTTACCCTCTACTTCCTCATCGACAAGGATCGCAATCCCGTTCACGATGTTCCCGCCGTTTATTTCGTTCAACCTAACCCCTCCAACCTCCACCGCATCGTCTCCGATGCCTCCCAATCCCTCTACCACACCCTCCACCTCAATTTCTCCACCTCCATCCCCCGCCCCCTCCTCGAAGACCTCGCCTCCTCTACCCTTCTTTCCGATTCCATTCATCGTATCTCTAAAGTCCATGACCAGTACCTTGAGTTTGTTACCCTCGAGGATAATCTTTTTTCCCTTTCCCACCCTTCTTGTTATCTTCAACTCAACGACCCTTCTGCTGGCGACAAAGAAATTGAGGACCTTGTTGACCACATCGTCTCTGGCTTGTTTTGTGTCTTGGCTACTCTTTCTGTTGTCCCCATTATCCGCTCCCCTCGTGGCGGTCCTTCCGAGTTGGTTGCCTCTGCTTTGGATCAGCGCATTAGGGATCACTTGTTGTCTAAGAATAATTTGTTCACTGAGGCTGGAACCTTTGTCAGCTCCTTCCAGCGTCCTGTCTTGTGTATTTTTTACCGCAATTTTGAGTTGCCCGTCGCCATTCAGCATGATTTCCGCTACCGTCCTCTTGTTCATGATGTGCTTGGCTTGAAGCTTAATAGGCTCAGCGTGCAGGGTGAGAAGGGTGGAATCAGGTCTTATGAGTTGGACAGTTCTGACTCGTTTTGGGTTGCCAATGGATCGCTCGAGTTCCCTGAGGTTGCCGTCGAGATTGAGTCGCAGTTGACTAAATATAAGAAGGATGTGGATGAGGTGAACAAGAGAACTGGCGGTACTCATGGCTCCGCCGAGTTTGATGGCACCGATTTGATTGGTAACACCAAGCATTTGATGAATGCTGTCAATTCTCTGCCCGAGTTGACTGAGAGGAAGCAGGTTATTGATAAGCATACCAATATCGCCACTGTGTTGTTGGGTGAGATCAAGGACAGGTCCCTTGATTCTTATGCTAAGAAGGAGAATGATATGATGGTTAGAGGGGGCATTGAACGGGGTGATCTTCTTGGTGTTCTCCGAGGAAAGGGAACAAAGATGGATAAGCTTAGATTTGCCATCATGTATCTTATTTCTTCCGAAAGCATTAATCAGTCAGAAGTGGAGGCCGTCGAAGCAGCGCTGAGAGAGTCTGAGGTTGATACTGCTGCTTTTCAGTATGTGAAGAAGATCAAGTCGTTGAATGTTTCACTGGCATCTGCAAATTCTGCCAGCAGAAGTAATATTGTTGATTGGGCTGAGAAGCTCTATGGACAGTCAATTAGTGCAGTGACAGCTGGTGTCAAAAATCTTTTATCAAATGACAGGCAGCTGGCATTGGCAAGGACAGTTGAGGCTTTGATTGAAGGGAGGCCAAATCCTGAAACAGATTCATATCTTTCTTTTGATCCCCGTGCTCCTAAGTCTGGTTCAGGAGCAAGTGGCAGCCATTTGAAAGGACCATTTAAAGAAGCAATTGTTTTCATGATTGGTGGTGGTAATTATGTTGAATATTGCAGTCTGCAAGAACTTGCACAACATCAGCAGCCTGCCAAGCATATTATATATGGAACAACAGAAATTCTAACTGGAGTTGACTTTGTAGAGCAGCTATCATTGTTGGGTCAGAAGATGGGTTTGGGTAATGTTGGTTCTAGTTCTGCTCCTGCTCAGTAGTTCACAGATGAACGTAGTCACATTTCAGTTTGCCAAATTATTCTTTGGTACGCTTCGGAAAACTCTCAAACATTGAAGTAACAGGCATTTTTTATGTGCATCGGCTAGAAAAAAGACCAAGGATTATGAGCCTTATACTACTTTCATGGTTATAAAGCTAGGGGATTGCTTCTTGCTTGGTAGTTTCATGTAGCACAGTCGTTAATGCTTTATCTTCATCGTGGTAAAATGTTTTTTGAAAAGCATGATGTGCCATTTATACTTTATTTCCATTCTGTAAG
The DNA here is from genome assembly GCA_037954015.1 of Psophocarpus tetragonolobus. Lineage (NCBI taxonomy): Eukaryota > Viridiplantae > Streptophyta > Magnoliopsida > Fabales > Fabaceae > Psophocarpus > Psophocarpus tetragonolobus. The sequence goes on from CM075690.1 coordinate 26,159,698, forward strand.
TGAGATGTTTTAGTAATTGAAAATAATTTTGTATTAATTAAAGATTAAAGATTGTCTTAATTGAAGATATTATGCTTCTCTTCCTACTAGCATTCTTAGTGATTGAACTAGTTGACAGACTAAGGTGTTTTACGGAAATCATTAATGTCCATTTAACTCCGATCATGAAGATGTGTTTCTTATCTGGCTGATATCTTTGATCTTTTTTCTATTTTTTTAATTTTCTTATTCATCTGAGCATGAAGTCAAAGTCAATAAATCTCGATAGCATATTGTTCTGCTATCCTGTGTTACTAGTTGGCATCAATGTGTTATCAACCTATTATCTTAAACAGATTACTAAATTTTAGGCACAACAAGCATAAGATAGGATGATTCCACAAGGACCCATGGTTTGACTTGACTATTTCTTGACTTTATCTTGAAACTGACTTCTGTCAAGTTTTTTTTTTTGTTTTTTTGTATATAATGAATGCATTATGGATAAATCAGAAATTCAGACCTTCCTCTCTCCCCAGAAGAAAAAAAAAACTTCTGTTAATTGAAGTTTTAAGAAATGAAAGCCCAATTTTGAAAATGCTCGTTTTAAACCTTTTTCTTTGTAATTTGAAAATGAAAACAAGGAGGATGCAGTTGTAAATTTGTAATTAATGTGAAAAGCTTCAGCATTCATTCATAACACACTAAGCTCTGCTGTGGAGGATCCCAGTTTGGAAACGTTTTTTTCCCTCACTGATTGTTTAAATTGAAATATGTGGATGTTCCTGATATTAAAAAGCTGGACATGTTTTAAAAGTTGTAGTGGTTCATTGGTATTGAACATGTAAGTAGTGAATAATTATTGACCCATTACATATTTATGCACCAATGAATGGATGGCCTAAAAGTGACTCCTCTTCCCAAAGTCCTAACGTTCCTGGGAGTTAAACCCAGGATAACAAGACCATTTCATCCTAACGCTCCTCTTCCCAAATGCCTATTATTTTGACAGAATTTATTACGCTCACTGTAGCATTCTTTGAAGTGTCATATATTGCACCTTCAAAATAGCATTGGTTATTCTATGCTTGAAGCACCTAACCGTAGGGTCTATTCTTAAACTATTATATTATAATATGAAGCATGTACGAATGTTTTTATATTATTTTGATTACGGCAACCCATTAAATAACTAAGCTTTCATATATACCGAACTGGCAAAGGGTTTTGTTTGGCATCTGATTTATTAAATTTGGGTTTGCGAAGGTCAAATACCTGAGAACAGAGAGTCATGCTTTATTTTTCATACTAGATTTTACTATTTGCCATGGGCTGTGCACAAGCTTAGGGTGTGTTTTAGTTTGTTTTTTTTTTTTATCATTTATTGCTTAAATCTATGAAAACAAGATACAAAGTGAAAATAGTGCGATATTTTTGCAATTGGAAAACCTGAAGTAAAAATAGAAAACATTCATATTAACAAAGTAGAGTACCAAGCGCGTTTAAGTTTCTATGACTAACAACAACTTATTAATTCAGCCATAAGGTTGAATCAAACTAAACCAACAGACAATAATTCAATTGTGCATGGAAAAACTACATATAGTACTACTGTTATTGCATCATTCATTAATTCAAATTACTTTGCCAACTCTACAACCACCTGCTTCATAAGAGGTGGCATCTTTAACTCTGCAATGCATCAAGCTAATCTGTGCTCTGGTGGTTGCCCAATAGATTGCAATCAAGACAAAGTGTTAGCATTTTATTGCAGGTAAAAAAAAAAAACACCTAGTAAATTTGTCAAAAGAAAGCACGGTGTGTGTATAACATAATTTTAGTAAAGTTAAAATTTTAATGCACTTTAAACTATAGAGACAAGATCACATTGACTGAAGAAGCTTCATCTCAGTTCAAGATATCCTTCATATAACTCTTTGAGAAAACTTAATAGTCCATCTCAACTTGAGTAAATTGCAAAGTCCTTAATTTTTCTGAAAAGAAAGCAGGTTTGACAGAATCACATTACTTATGATAAAACGGCTATTTCTTCAAATATACATACAATCAGTTCGGTCTCCACTCTCCAAATTAAAATCCTGCTCCCTTCATAAACAAATATACCAGAGAATTCCTGTCAATATCAAAAACAAATTTATTCAGTGGTAGGGAGGTGGTAATATTTGGTCAGGACGCAATCGGTTTTAAATACAAGTTTCACCAAATGTAACATCCCAAGGACAGAGTAGGATCTTGAACCTTTTCTCCTTAGTAGAAGAATGAACCTTGTGATAGTAAATAAAATAGGTCATTGCCCTTGATATAAAATCCTATCACTTCTTACGCAGGCAAGTCCAGATTATAGATCCTGTAGTGCAACTTCAGCTATCTCCATTGATAACCAGAACAGAAGCACTCTCCATTTTTTGGTCCAAAGCCACGATATTCTACATCTGTATGTTGACGAAATGGTTGGGATTTAAAGTCTGATCTCCTTCACTGACATGAAAGAAAAAGGATATGCTAGATATTGTTGAGAACGATGTCACAGGGAATGGAAATTCTGGAAACCACCAAATTGTTGAGCAGTGTGAGGAGCGAAACGTGACTGATACTTGTACATAATCTACAGTAAAGATGAATCTGTTAAGAGCAATGGTTGCAACTCTCAGTGTCTCAGTCACCAGGTTGGACTATACAAGCAGATGGGAATAACAATGAGAGCTAAAATTTATAACCTAGTTGCTATAATTATATCAAACATCAATAACAACCATACAAGTGTTCTTATTTAGTTTTTGAAATTTAAAATAAAAATAAATAATATTATAACCTAGTTTTTAAGCCACCTATTTGGACATTCCTAAGCCCATCCTATCATATTTGTTAGGCGTCTAATAGCTGCCTAAAAAAATTAAAAGATTATTTTGTTCCTCATAGTCATTTATTTAATTAGTAGATGAAAGTATTCTCCAACGACACAATTATCAAGAGGTGATCTACCATTGAAGGGTACAATTTATATTCTAGTTGTTATCAATGACAACCATATATGTGTCCTCATCTAGTTTTAAAAATTTAAAAGAAAACTAAATAATATTAAAACGATAACATTTACGTCATCTAGTCTTTAAGCCACCTACTGGGACCTTCCTAAGCCCATCCTATCAGTCACACACATATATCATCATATAAAGCAATATATATTATTTGCGGAGCAATTGAAAAATTGTAACATACCATATCTTCCGGCCATCTAAGGTTGAAATCAAGTACTGTAGACACTGCCAAATTGATCTATCAAAAGAAACATGAAATGAGCAATGAGATTTATGACAGTTGTTTATAAGACACAAATTCACAAAGTCATACCCATCCAAGAATAATAAGAAAAAGACCCAATTCTTTTACCTCAGAATGCTTGCCAGAAGACACATTATTTCTTCCTGTCAAACCAACATCTACAATTTTACGTAAATATCTACTCAACAGTGAAGATCATTTTGCTGTTTGATAGCATTAACTTAATTAAGTTGAATGCGACATCTCTAACAATGGCATGATCTGACATATATTGCTGGTTGAAGTCCTTCTAAAACAACAAATTTCTCATCTTCAAGCAGAAGAATCAAGAATCTACCCAACTGTCCTTCTAAATCCAATTTGGGCGTTTGTTTGATATATTAAACCTTATTCTCTGCATGTAAACATGGGAACTTAACATTTTTAATATTTCTATGTTTGTTAAATGTTTTAAAATTTTATTTATTAACATTTTTTTTTTCTTGAGAATGTTTTAATTTTCATTTTTCTACTTTTATTCTTATGGTAAAGGGGTGAGAAAATTATATTCTCATAAAAATATTGAAAGTTACTTATAATATATATGTAACTTCTTCTTCTTTTTTTACCCAATTATTTTAAAATTTAAAAAAAATTCAAGGAATATAAAAAATAATCAAACATAATTTTAAATTTATCATGACATAATATTTTTATTTTTAGTATTTCTAGGATAATACAGAATAAACGCCCATGAATTTTTTGTTTTAGAAAAAACACTGTAACTACTTAGCTATAAGAAATTGTGAATTTATTAATTAATTTCTATGAATAGAATAATTTTTCTTTATCTTGTTTGATAAATTTTACTTTATATTTATAATTTTTCAATTAATTAAGATGAACAATATAAAAATATTATTAAAACATATAATTAAGTAACATAATATATAAAATAAATAAATTTATATTTCAAACTCTTAAATTTACTAGGTACTTCTTACAATTTTATAAAGTTTTCATTTTCTAACACATAAATTTTAAATGATAAATTATAAAAAATAATATTTTATTTTTTATATTTTATATATTTTATCAATAAAGAATACTTTTGGAATGATTAATTTTCTTTATATTTTCTTTCCTTGTCATGCATGTTTTAAGTGGAAAGTGGATAAAAAATCAAAACTATTTTAAGAAAACACTTACCAAATAAATTTTTTAGTTTTTAAATACTAAATATGGTATTTCTCTTTTTTAACTTTTAAAAACTAAAAACAACAACTGTTTTTACAAATTATTTAAAAAAAACAATTATCAAATGAGTTTTTTACTTTTTAAATACTAAAAATAATTTCTTAAAACTTCATCCAAACAAGTACTTAGATAAATATTGACTTTTGACTCAAATTCTTGCTACTTTCTTTAATTGCTATTGAACTAAATAAATAGTGAATTTCACTCATTTTCTTATACAAGTAACTTTTCATTATCTACTTTCCTTATGACTGAATAGAGCTTTAGTCTTTGTGTGACTTTTAGTTTTTATTTTTTAAATTTATAAAAAGAAAATTGATTTTAAAATTTTAAATTTATGACAACTAATAATCGACGACTAATAATCAGTGACTAAAGGTGACAATTATAAGTGACAATTGATGATCAATAGTTATATGTGACAATTAATAACTAGTTACTAATCATTTGTAAGCAATAGTTGACCATAGTCGATGGTCAACTATGATGATTGATAATGTTCAAAGGTGATCGTTGGTGAATAGTAGTTGGAGATAACATAGGATCAAAGGTGATAGATTGACAGTTAGTGATTGGTAGTTGGTGGTAACAATTGGTGATTAGTAACCAATAACTTATGAACAACGGGTAGATGTTACAGTTAGTGACTGATAGTTGAGGATAGTGGTTGTTGACTGATGATTGGCAATTGGTAAGCAGAGGTGACATCCAGTGACGAAGAGTTAAAAGTGGCGGTCAATGACCAATATCTACAGGAATCAGAGATGGTTTACAATAATGGACTGGCTTGAGTAAAAACATAATATAAAATCTCAAAACAAAATTTTACTATTTTTACAAATTCTAGATTATATTTGTATTTTTTCAATTTTGATCGTTAATAATATTTATCAATGCATTAATTTTATAAATACCATAAAATAAAAGTAATTTAGTTCACATATATTAATTAATATTTTCTTCATGAATACTAACTTTAAAGAAATTATATTTTTTAAGCATAGATAGTAATGCTAAACCAAAAGGAAGAAGGTATAGTTAAATTATATTTTATTATTTATATTATAATAATAATAATTTTACATAGTTAAATTAATTTTATTAATATTTTTATTTCTATATTTTTTTATTGGATGAGATAATCAATTTTTAAATAAAATTAAATTTATTTTTTTATCAAACAAATTTTATATGAAAGGATACTTTTAAGTCAATAAAAACGAAAATCTACAAAGCAATTTCTAATTATACTTTTAAGCTTTTGTTTGTAACTTTTGAACTTATAAGTTTAAAAAATCACCCCAAACATACCTTTAGTATTTGTATTTTTTCAAAAAGTTGAAAATGGAATGGGATTCATGCTGCTGACATGTAGAAATTACTTTAAAAAATCACCCCAAACATACCTTTAGTATTTGTATTTTTTCAAAAAGTTGAAAATGGAATGGGATTCATGCTGCTGACATGTAGAAATTACTTATTGGTTCGTGACGTGCAACACATGGGTATTTTTTATGTGGTTTGAAATGAATAAATGTACGAATAAATACTTGCCTTAAGTGTAATGCATTGACTGAAAATTTATCAATGAGATAAATAAGTTAAAATAATTAAATTAAAATATAGTAATGTAAAAAATTATATTAAAATTGATTAAAACTAAAATTAAAAATTACTAAAATTATAATAGAACATAATTTTTGTGAACTGATTTAAATGCTAATGTAATTTGAGACAAGTTATTCATCATATGAGTTTTTTTATGTAATAAATTTTTCACATACTAAAATTATAATATGAAAAATATTCACCCTTATATATGTTAAAGAAATAAAAATTTAATAACTGAATTAAGTCAAGAGAGTAAGTGAAAAAAAGAACGTCTGACAATTATTATAACTAATTTTAAAACCATAACTTTATCCTAATAATTAGAAGTTAATGTGATTCCAAATAAACTGTTCATATATGTCAATTAAGTGTAAAGTTCTTTATTTTTTCTAAAACATGTCGATCCTCTTGTGTTATTTTTTACATATGATTTTCATTTTCATGTCATTTAATTAAATGTATGGTAATTATATTAATTAAGAGAAAATTAACATATGGATACATAAATATTTACTATATTCGTTAAAGTCAAAGATAGTATTCAAGAGAAAATAATTTTATATTAAAGTAATTATAACATTAAGTAAAATGGTCTAAACTTACAGTCTAATATAATTTTTTTAAAAAAATTTAAATTTTATCCAAAGTAGTATGTGCATTTCATAAAGTCAAAAATAACTAAAATGTGTTTCATGCTGTCACGTACAAAAAACTTGCCTCAATAATGAATTCCAAATATAATATATATATATATATATATATATATATATATATATATATATATATATATAGTATAAATATAAGATTTAATTGATTACAAAGATGATGCATGTCTCTCTTGATTTTTTTCTGGAGGTTTTCTTCTTTGGTGAAATGGTTTGTAAAGAGGTAAGAAGTGAGGTGGTTTTAGGCGCCACTTAAGGTAAGATAAGTCTAAGAGGGAAAGTTTGCCACAAGGGATGGAACTCTTGATAAAAACCTAAGGAATTCTCAAAGAGAGAAGGGTGGACACTAAGAGAATTTTGGCCAACTCAAGGTTTTTCCATTCAATCCAGTGTAAAAAATACAAGAGTGTGAAAGAGCACCTTTTTATAGAGGGAGCTAACCTCTTGGACAAGTCATGAAGGAAATGAAGGGCTAGGATTAAAAGGAGTCATCCAAGGGAGGAGGATTGAAGTCCAAAGTCCAATCAATACCCTCCTTTAGATGAGAATTGGTGCCCAAGCTACCTCATCCAAGGGCCAAGATTACTCCTTTATTAGTTTTGAGTTTTATTTAGCAAAAGATGGTGTAGTTATCAAACTACCCCCTTATTTCCTAAATAAAGGCCCAAAAGCTAATCTTACACCTTCTTATTACTAAGACACATCCTAGAAAATTAAATGGACTAATACATGTCCAAAATAAAATCCTAGGTTCCTAAAATAAAAATTATAAGTAAATAAGTCATGACTTGCATAACTTGATGGTCATATGGAGGTGAGATCTTCCTCCCTCTACTCTAGCCATGTCTTCTTCTATTCTCCTAGCCATGGCCCTAGTGATAGGGCCCTTGCTTGGGGAGAATGCATCATCCCCTCCCCCTTGGGAAGGATTTGACCTCAAATCTGATAGGTCTTCCTCTTCTTCATCAGTACCTACAAAAGGGATCAAATCACAAACATTAAAGGTAGTACTGACACCATAGTCCTCAGGGAGATCTAATATGTATGCATTGTTGTTTACTCTTATGAGGACTTGAAAGGAACCATCTCCTCGGGGGCTAAGCTTGGACTTCCTTTGAGTAGGGAAGCGATCCTTCCTCAAATGAAGTCATACCCAATCCCTTTCATTGAAGATAATTTCTTTCCTGCCCCTATTGGCTTTACTAGCATACTCCTTTGAATGATGTTCAATGTTGGCCTTTACCCTTTCATGTAATTTTTTAACAAAATCTGCTCTTATTATTCCTTCTTTGTGAATAGAAGAAGGGAAAGGTAAGGGCAAGATATCAAGAGGAGTAAAGGGGTTGAAGCCATAAACAACTTCAAAGGGAGAATGCTTGGTGGTCCTTTGAACCACCCGGTTGTATGCAAACTCAATATGGGGTAGGTATTCATCCCAAGACTTATGATTTCCTCGAAGAAGTGTCCTAAGCATAGTAGATAGAGATCTATTTACTACCTCAGTCTGCCCATCAGTTTGGGGGTGACATGTGGTAGAAAATAAGAGTTTAGTTCCTAGCCTTGCCCACAATGTTTTCCAAAATTGGCTAAGGAACTTCACATCTCTATCAGAGACTATGGATTGGGGAATTCCATGTAAACGGACAACTTCTTTAAAGAAAAGTCTATCAATGTTGCTCGCATCATCTATCTTGTGGCATGGTATAAAGTGAGCCATTTTTGAAAATCTATCTACCACTACAAAGATAGAGTCTGCACCTTGTTGGGTTCGAAGAAGGCCAAGGATGAAATACATACTAATATCCAGCCAAGGTGCAGAAGGAGTAGGTAAGGGTGTGTACAATCCATGAGCCATTGTCTTAGACTTAGCTTGCAAGCAAGCAATGCATCTACGACAATGTCTATAGACGTCTTTCTTCATATGGGGCCAAAAGAATTTTTCTTGTAAAAGCAGAAGAGTTTTGTTAATTCCAAAATGCCCCATGAGCCACCCTCATGGCTTTCTTTTGTCAACAGATTTCTCATAGATCCTTGGGGTACACAAAGTCTGCTACCTTTGAAAAGGTACCCCTCACTCACAAAGAACCCATTTTGGGTTTTACATGCAAATGTAGAGGCAACATAAATGGATCCAAAATCCTTATTAGAAATATACATTTCTCTAATATTATCAAATCCAAGAATCTTTGCATTTAAGGTGGTGTAAAGGGTATGTCTACGAGACAAAGCATCAACCACCACATTATGTTTTCCTTTCTTGTATTTGATGATATAAGGGAAAGTCTCAAGAAATTCTACCCATTTAGCATGCTTTTTATTAAGCTTGCCTTGACCCTTCAAATACTAAGTGACTCATGGTCACTATGAATGATGAACTCCTTGGGTACAAGATAATATTCCCAAGTTTGAAGGGCCCTTATCAAAGAGTAAAACTCTTTATTATAGGTGGGGTAGTTTAAGGCGGCTCCATTTAGTTTTTCACTAAAATAAGCCACAGGATGACCACCTTGTAACAACACATCTCCCACACCCACTCCCGATGCATCACATTCTAGCTCAAAAGTTTTAGAAAAGTCAGGAAGAGCTAAAACTGGTGCATGGGTCAGTTTCTCTTTGATAAGTTCAAAGGCTTTTTGTTGTTTTTCATCCCAAAGGAAAGGAGTATCCTTCTTCACCAAATCATTGATTGGTGAGAAAAGTGAGGAGAAGTTAGGCACAAAGCGCCTGTAAAAGCTCGTGAGACCATGAAAACTCTTGATCTCAGTCACACTTTTTGGGGTGGGCCATTCTTGGATGACTTTGATTTTGTCGGAGTCTACTTGAACCCCATTTTTATTAACTATAAAACCTAAGAACACCACACTCTCCACACAAAAATTACATTTTTCAAGATTTCCATAGAGTTGGTGTGACCTAAGAATGCAAAAGATGCGCCTAAGATGGCCTACATGATCATCTAGGCTCTTGCTATACACTAAGATGTCATCAAAATAAACAACACAAAATTTTCCTAAGCAATCCCTAAGGACATGATTCATAAGCCGCATGAAGGTGCTTGGGGCATTGGTAAGCCCAAAGGGCATTACCAACCACTCATACAGCCCAAACTTGGTCTTAAAAACGGTTTTCCACTCATCACCTTCCTTGATGCGGATTTGGTGATAACGACTCTTAAGATCGATTTTTGAAAATAATTGGGCCCCATGCAATTCATCAAGCATGTCATCAAGCCTAGGGATAGGGTGCCTATATTTGATGGTGATGTTATTGATTGCTCGACAATCAATGCACATCCTCCATTGGTCATTCTTCTTAGGCACCAACAAAACTGGCACAGCACAAGGGCTTAGGCTCTCTTGAACCCAACCCTTCTCCAATAGTTCTTGGACTTGAGATTCAATCTCCTTGGTCTCCATGGGATTAGTCCTATAAGCAGGCCTATTAGGCAGGCTAGCCCCAGGTACCAAGTCTATTTGGTGTTCTATACCCCTAATTGGAGGAAGTCCTTTGGGAACTTCATTAGGGAATATATCACCAAACTCCTTTAAAAGCTCTTGAACCTCTTGAGGTAGGTTCTCAGGTCCAAGTTCTATGGCAGTGCTAGAACTAGAAGAGAAAAAAGTGGAGGGGGAAGAAATAGGGAATGCCTCTTTGCAAAGGAGGAGATAGAAAGGTCTGTTAGTTAAGGGGGCTTCCTTTAAATCCAATTTTATCGCAAATAAACTCCCTTTACTAATGACTTTCTTGGAAGGGGCACCAACTTCCAACTCAACCTCTTTACCCCTTTCAAGCTTTAGGGGTAAAGCTTTGCTTTTTTTTTTCTCCTCATCTCTCTTATGTTTTATGATGAGTTGGTCCTCCGCCACTTGTGAAGGTGTTAGAGGACACAACTTAATGCGCTTATCCTTATGAGTGAGGATGATGTTGTTGGAATGACCATGGTGTATGGCTTTCTTATCAAATTGCCATGGTCTTCCTAGCAAGATATGACCATCTTCCATTGGGACTATGTCACACAGGATCTCATCTTTATAAGACCCAATGGAAATTGGAACCTTGACTTGCTCATTGACCTCCATTTCCCCTTGCTCATTGAGCCATTGAAGCTTGTAAGGCTTAGGGTGGGGAAGTGGGGTCAAGGCTAGCTTTTCCACCAACCTTGAGCTACAACAATTGCGGTATGACCCACTATCCACAATGAGAGAACATATTTTGTCATTCACCTTACAGCGAGTGTGGAATATGTTCTCCCTTTGAGATGAGGACACTTTCAAAGGTTGGCTTCCAAGAAGTCTTCTTATCATTAAGAGGTCTCCCTCACATGCATAAACGGTTTCATCACAATCAGATTGGTATGCATGAACCCCTTCTCCTTCGCTCTCACTAGAGGATGTGAGCTAGACTCACTACTATAAACATCTTGGGCCCTCATGATGATGTTTCTCTTAGTAGGGCATTGAGAGGCAATGTGGCCTCCCAAAACATTTAAAGCATTTGATACTACTAACTTTCTCGTGAGAGTTAGTAGTAGAGGTTTTTCTCTCTATATGTGATGTTTTATGCTCTTTGAAGTACTTGGGATGTTCCTCTTTGGGGTAACTCTTGAAAGAGTTCCCCGTAGGTTGGTCCCTATTTACATAAGGTGGGTTATCCTTTTTAAAAGTTTTCCTTCTAAGTTGATTTTCCACCTTGATGCAAAGTTGAACTAACTCATCAAGGGAATTGTATGAGAAGAGCTCCACCTTATCACAAATTTTGGGGCTCAACCTACACAAAAACCTTGCCATAGTGGCCTTGGGTTCCTTAATGATACCCGCCCTCAAGATAAGAAGTTCCATATTTTGTCTATACTCTTCTATACTAAGGTTGGTTTGCCTTAGCCTTTGGAGTCTATTCAAAAGATCTCTTTCATACCAAGAGGGAATATGCCTTCTTCTTAGAGCACTTCTAAGATCATTCCAATATCTTATGGAAGGCATATTGGTGCAGATTCTCTCATTGGTTAACCCAACCCACCAATGCATGGCATGCCCTTGGAAGCTAAGGGTTGCCATTGAAACCTTTCTTTCTTCTCTTACCTCATGGCAAGTAAAGAGTTGTTCTACCTTGATTTCCCAATCAAGGTAGGCTTCCACATCTTCCCTCCCATGAAATGGGGGGAGATCAATTTTGGGCTCCCTTGGAGGGGCCCCATTATTATGCATGGATGAATGGGAGTTTCTCCTAGGATGATTGTAGTATTCTTCCTCACTTTCACTCCTATGGGTATGTCTAGATGGGGAACCTAAGACTATCCCTTTCATTTTGTAATTCTCACCATTCTCATGCTTTCTTTTTTCTTCTTCTTTCTCTTTTCTTCTTTCTCTTTCTTTTCTTTCTCTCCTTTCTTCATCTTCTCTCCTTTCTCTTATTCTTCTCTTTTGTTCTTTTGCCATCCACTCCCTAAAGTTCATGTTTAAGTTTTCTAGAGTGTAATCTTTAGAAATATTTCTTTGGTTTACACTCTTGTTTGATGAATAACTATGAGCACTAGAGTGGGTGTGTGATGTCATTGTGCTTGAATTTCTAAGAGGAAAAAGGTGGCTAAAAAATTTTCATAAACAAACACTCCTCTCTTTTTGTGTTTTCTTGCCTAAAATGGCTTGATGAGTCTTTGGAACTCTTTAGCCTTCTAAGCGCTTTGAATTTTAAAGCAAAAATTCAAAAGAGAAGGGATCTAAAGCGAGCTCCTAAGGTGTTGAAGGAAGTGTACCACTTCTTCCTTCTTCACCTAATTTTCGAGAAAATAAAAAATTGATTAAATTTTATTACAACCAAAGGGAGGGCCTTAAGGGCACTCAAACTCCCAACTACAAAATTAATACACCCAAATTAAAGAAAAAGTAAAGTCTTCAAAAAATGATTCTCCAAATGCTCCCTCAAATCAAAGTCCTCACAGCTAGATGTATTTCCTTTTGAGGTGATCCCTTAGGCTCTTAGTCCAACCTTCCAAAATATGCTACCTTTATGGTAAGCTCCTTTTTCAAGCTTTCTCCCAAAAGTGACACTAACACACAAACCAAAGAAACCAAAAGTAGCAAGGGGAGGTGCGAATAGAAACTCAAAAAGAAATAAAAGATAACACAATCAAAAGGACACTTAACCAAATGGTAAGAGTATATAAGACAAACTAGAAAGATGATTTAAAAGACAAGTAACAACTAAAAGGTAAACAAAAGAAAGAGAGCACACAATGGAATACCTAAGAATGACACTAGATTAAAGAGTAGAAGAACACAAATATCAAGTTCTAGTGTACCAAAAGTAATAAAATTTCTTTTAAGGTTCCAAGTTCAAAGTTGAAGCACTTACTAATTTTAGGTTAGGTACATCAAATGAATTTTTTTCAAACTTTCTTTTCTTTTGTTTGTTGTCTTTTTTTTTTTAATCCTTCGTTGTATTTTTTGTATTTTATTTTAGACTTTGTTTTCTTGTTTTTTTTTTTTTGAATATTTACTAGATGCACCTAAATTGATTGTGAATTTAGTGCTTGATAACAAAGAGTTATGCGCTTGGAACAATAAAGAAAATTAAAAGCAACAATTTAGGTACTACTAGAAATGACTTCAAAATGCAAAGTAGCTATAGATGTGTTAATGGTTTAGTAGTTTGGTGTGCCACTGGACTCATGCTTTGTTAAGTTTTTAGTAATTTGTTGAACACAAATACCAAACTTATAGCTTAAGTTAAAGCACCCACAAACAAGAACTACCTTTACCACACAAATGAGCTACTAATTATACGTATAAGGAAAATAAAGACAAAGGAAATTGAGCAACTATTTTTGACTTTTTTTTTAAGAATATACTTGAAACTAAAAGCACATGAACTTCTAAAGAGACTTAGACATGAGGTATGACCTTCTATGTTGCTCAATTTAAGAAGTTTCAAATTTTTTTTTTGTAAAAACAAAAGAGGCTAAACTTAAAAGGAATTAATAGACAAAATGGGAAACTATAAACATGACTTATAGACAACTACACAAGAGTATAAAAGTGAAAACTAAAAGCTAAAAATAAAGCAAAAACAAGGCAACTAGGTGCAAGAAAACACAAGAATTTGGTCTAAATTTCTTGACCACAAGGTTGTGGAATTCACCACAACGGCATGGATTTTTAGCAAGAAATTCTCAAAACCAAAATTCAAGCAAGAAAGCACCCAACTCAAAGCTTAAGCGGAAATTAATGAATATGGGAGAGACGTAGATGCAAAGAAAAGAACAATATAAATTGCATCAAGCAAAAAATAAATGGTGCAAATAAACTATAACTCAAAACAATAAACTCAAGACATAAATGGAAATGATAAACAACAATGGAAAGCTAGAAAAAATTGCGGAAATTAAAGATAAAATAAAATAGGAAAACGGAAAGAAAAAATAAATGAGATAGGAAGAGAGTTTAGACCTCTAGAACCAATGCTGTAGATACTAAATGACGCATGCCTCCCTTGATCTTTTTCTAGAGGTTTTCTTCTTTGGTGAAATGGTTTGTGGAAAGGTAAGAAATGAGGTGGTTTTAGGCGCCACTTAAGGTAAGATAAGCCTAAGAGGGAAAGTTTGCCACAAGGGATGGAACCCTTGATAAAAACCTACGGAATTCTCAAAGAGAGAAGGGTGGACACTAAGAGAATTTTGGCCAACTCAAGGTTTTTCCATTCAATCCAGTGTAAAAAATACAAGAGTGTGAAGGAGCACCTTTTTATAGAGGGAGCTAACCTCTTGGACAAGTTATGAAGGACATGAAGGGCTAGGATTAAAATGAGTCATCCAAGGGAGGAGGATTGAAGCCCAAAGTCCAATCAATACCCTCCTTTAGATGAGAATTGGTGCCCAAGCTACCTCATCCAAGGGCCAAGATTACTCCTTTATTAGTTTTGAGTTTTATTTAGCAAAAGAGGGTGTAGTTATCAAACTACCCCCTTATTTCCTAAATAAAGGCCCAAAAGCTAATCTTACCCCTTCTTATTACTAAGACACCTCCTAGAAAATTAAATGGACTAATACATGTCCAAAATAAAATCCTAGGTTCCTAAAATAAAAATTAGAAGTAAATAAGTCATGGCGTGCATAACTTGATGGTCATATGGAGGTGAGATCTTCCTCCCTCTACTCTAGCCATGTCTTCTTCTATTCTCCTAGCCATGGCCCTAGTGATAGGGTCATTGCTTGGGGAGAATGCATCAAAAGATGGTATTCTAATTAATTTTAATTATTGAATTTGATACCTTATTTATTAAAAACTTTAATTAGACCCTTTGACCGTGTAAAACTCACTAAAATCATTTTGTGTAAATAGTTCAAATGGTGTTAAGTGTTAATATATGTGGTAGTCATGTGTGATATTACATAATACTATGAATTAATCTCTTATCTAATTTCTTTTCTAGTGTACTTTCCCACACTTTTGTGAGATGTTCCAGGATGTCTCCTATGGTGCATTTACCACATCTTTATGGGATATGTTTCACATTGTTGTAATTGACTTCTAGATACATTTTTTCTTTTAGCTCATCTTTCACACTTCTCTAAAAATAGACACACTGTTGTAACACATTAATATAGTATATAAAAATTTTTAACTTATGTGGGCATATGAAAGTTACTTACCCATAAAGTAGCTTTTATATATATATATATATGTGTGTGTGTGTGTCACAATGATGTGGTTGTGCCACAAATCATGGGAGACATATTGAAAGATAAACTTCGAAAGTTCGACAAACGTAATCACACATTCAACAAAAGAGTGAAAAGCATATTTAAAAAGAAAATGAATAAAAGATTTGTTTAGAGTATCATCTTACATAAAGTGAGATTGTTATCTAAATTAACATTTAACATGTTTAAACAATTTAGACGAAATAACTTGATTGGTGTTTTTAGACTATCAAATGGACTAATGAAAGTTTTTAATATATAGAATAACAAATTAAAGAATTAAACTTAATTAAGGTAACAATATAATTAAGCTTAAATATAAATATCATCTCTTAGAGTTCAAAATCCAAACTATTCTCGTTTCACATGTAATAGACACATCAATAATTAAGTTAAACTTATACATAGTAAAATATAAATCCATTGTTTGGTACCAGTATTATATTTTACAAGTTTATCCACAATATTTTCTGAATTATATATTATAATTTATTTAAATTAGGCCTTGGACGGTGGAAAGTAAAAGTAATCGATTTTCTATGTGTAAGTTTAATAAGGTGTAAACTTTGTAACATGACATAAGGCTAAGCACGTACCCACAAATCCTTGCACTATATATCTATCTATATCTATTTCTATTTATATTTATATATATTAATGGTCGGTACCACTACTTTTAGTCATAACACTACACATTTCCTCACCTCATGTGTTAGTTTTTTTTTTTTAAAAAAAAATAAATAGGGGTATATTACTTAGTATAAGTGATACTATCAGATACATGGATAATATAATACAAGAAAATAACTTAAATGTAAAAAGTTTTATATTTATATTTAATTAAAACTTTTTATTTATGATAAATTTGCTGATTTTATCAATTAATGTTTGAAAAGTTATATAAATGAAGGATTTTGATTCGATGTGTCAATGTAAAAATCTTTTGTATAGTAGATCTATAAGTATTAAACTCATATAATAATACAAAATTTTAGTTAAAATAGAATCTAGCCGTGGATACAAAGTTACTAATATATAGACTATAGTGGAGAAGAAATTCTTTTGTATGGGAGGAAGATATATTAAATATTTTAATTGAATTACTACAAAATGTTGATTTGTTACATGATGCTCAAGATGAATGGGCTTGGAGTTATGCAAAAATACTTCATTTTCTATAGCAACAACATATAAGTCCTTATGTTTAGGTGTATATGAACGGAGTAGCATAAGAGAAGATTTCTAAGTATTTAAACTATCTTTCAAAGCTATTGTCTTCTTGTAGAAATTATTCCTCAACAGGTTCCCAACAATAAATAATTTGATGAGGAGAGGTATACACTTCCAAGGTATTCATAAAAAACTATGGTCTTTGCAGGGAACAATCAAAGGATTATAAACACTTTTTTATCATATAAGGTATCTCATGCATTGTGGTGTAGGGTACTGAGGTGTGTAGGAAGTGTGTCACCTTTACCTGTTGATATTTTTTAAATGTTCCATATGAATGACTTTTGGACCATGGGAAGACACAGAAGGAAGCTTTTGACATGTGGTTTGTTAGAGTATATGAATACTCAGAAACACCATTATTTTTAATGATAAAACTTGAAAGTATTTTGATATTCTAGTCTTCATTCAAATAACCTCTTGAAAAATAGTTATTTTATCGTTTTAGTTTCAATAAAGGATATGTTTTCTTTTTTAACTAGTGTAACAATCTATTATTGTGTTTAAAAAGTATGTAGCTTAAGGAGTATGTTTGTTGATGCTATTTATCCCTGATTTTTTGGATTTGTTAAGTATATGCTCTAATGTGCAATTTGTGAAGTTGTTATGGCTCGTATAGTATGTGCAGGCCTTGTAGATTTAAGATTGATAGATATTCGTTTTTATAGGTCGTATAGTTTGTGAAGTTTTTTGCTTCACCAAATGAATATAAATAGTTAGGTTTTGTTTATAAAAAAAAAAAGAAAAAAAAAAAAAGCAAAACCATAGTGAAGAAAGTGAACCAATAGGACCTTTTATCCTTCCTATAATAAGTAACTTATATAATAGTAAAATATATGTTACCAACTCTTTGTTAATAAAATAAACTAACAAAAATCATCCATCAAAGACTGGATATATTCTTATATAAACACAATAATGAATTAGACTTCCATTCAAATATAACGGAAATGCCTTTGACATTCTATGCATTTTCAAGTTGGAAACCCAAAACATCTGTTAGGTTTTTTCTCTCTTCTTGAGCCATTCATGGCATTTTTAATGTTTTTTCTTGTTGCAAAACATTGATAACTTTCGTATTCATTTTTCCGTTTGTGAATTAAAATGTCTTGCATCGTTTACATTTCCTAAATTGGATTATATATTCAAATTGGTCAATTTTTTAAAGGAACTCACATTTGTCGATATTTAATTGTCCATTGGTTTGTTATTACTTTCTTATGTTTTAAAATAATAAATATAATATACCACAATTTTGTATAAAATTTCTTGTTTTTATACTGAATACCACTGATCATAAAGATATTATATCATATTTCTAATATATGATTTAGCAGTTAGCAGTTAGCAGTTTTTGTGTATTTCGTATAGCAGGCGTCTGAATATATTTTGAGTCCTTTTTTGTTTTTTGCCAATAAGACTTTATCTTTGTAAAAGTAGGACTTCGACTGCGAAGGCACATGATTCTGATATTGATAGAATATGTCTTCATGAAAGAACTTTATAAAGAAATACTACTAGATTAAAGAAAAAACAAATTATATCCATATAATAATAAAATTATATAATTTTATACACTATATTTTGTTTGCCTTTCTGTATTAAGATATTACTGGGAAAAGAGATTTACCCAAAAGCTGTACTGTTAATATGTGATATTCATATGTGCTTAAAAATATACATGCATATGTGCTTCCTGTATTAATTTACACCCTGTTTCATTATACTTAACTATTTATTTTCAATAATTTTAATCTAACTATCATAAAGAGTATTTAAAAAAATTAAAGTGTCGCATTCATCAACTAATTATTCAACAATTAACCAATTCCTTAAATTGAAGCCTTTCTCTTGCGCATTAATCATGATTTGATTTCATTGATAAATTCGCCTTTCATAAGTGCTGTTGAAGAGGATTTTGAGTCTCTTCTCCTTATATGGATGTGTTAAAGATTTTATTAATTGGAAGAAGAAAAAAATAGTTTCTTCATAAATAAAAAATAATTTATATATAAAGTAATGTATACAAGTCTCACATATTTGATTTTTAGAAAAGTTATATAAAAAAATTTTAAAAAATAAACAAAAATGGTCCTAGACGAAAAAAAAATAACAAACAAAAAAAATATCTTAACCTATTTTTTAACAGAGACAATTTTGTTGGGATCCAATAAAATTATATCTTTTATCATTTAACGTAATTATATACTCAATAAGTTAAAACAATTTCCAATAATTGATTCACAGTCTAACTCATATAGTATTAGTGTTTTTGTGGGGATTAGGTGCATATATATGTAAAATTTTCTTAAAAACAAGAGGCGTGTGTATGTAATATATGAATGATATATGTGAAGGTATTATGATTATAATTTGATGATTGAGTTAGCATAAGAAGTACATGGAATAGGAAAGAGTTGCTGGGTTAAATAAATAGTGTATTTTGAATTGCTGAAAGTGAATGACATTGTGACCCCCATAAAAAAAAGAAAGGTAACACACTACTTTCTTGTATTAAATGAGTAACTGCAATGTCGTTCTCGTACAGAACCGATAACATTGTGATTTGGTAAAGGTCGATTGTCAGCCAACATTATTAAGCTGGTAAACGGTGGCGTTTAACGTGTGAAATCCGTAGTCATATAATTATATCACTTGTACGACAACGATTGTAACTAGCATATCCACCAATAAAATCTATTCTACCACATTTAATCACCAAGCCTTCGTAACACATTCCTCACACTCCTAAAACTCAATTTGGGGGTTTCAAACCCCAATTACTCTACTTAGAATGTCCGTGTCTTCTTCTGAAAATGAAAATGCCTAAAGTATATACCATATTAACACAATTTTATTCTCTACCCGCAAATTCAAATTGCTTCCTCCTCTTTGATTATAGCATTGTAGAAACAAAGTTTCGTTCAATACCACACCAATAACAAGGTTAACCTAAACTAAATCCTCCTCCGCGATTATTATGATTCCAAATACCCTTTTGAACCTTCTGAGGCTAGTGTTCTTCCCTAAAATCAGAAGATTCAAAACGAATTTTACGTATTAAGTGTTTATGAATAAGAGAAATTTGATAATCAAAGTTAACTTAGAACTAATATAATGAAAAGATTGGAGGAAATAAGTGAAACCCTATTTGGCAGCGAAAAGCAGTGTAGAGGGAATCGGGGTGTACATGTTGAAATTTGCAGAGGTTTCTGATTAACAAAGCATGCAAGGAGTGGGAAATTAGTACGTGGAATTTACAACATGCAAACTTAGATAGTTAGATTATAAGTGATAAGAGTATGGAAGACGTTAACGTGAGAGAAAGTTGTTCCTTTTGAAGTGGGATTTGGCCGCAGGTAAAGGCGATGTAACGGTATACAAATCTTGAATACAACGGTACCTCTTAGTAGTCCTGGCAAAGGTTTGGTCTTGGGAGTCGGCAACAGATGAAAAATCGGGAGCAGAATGAAGGTTGTTGTGTTGCGGTTTACCTTGCACCACGCTGTAGCTGTAGCTGTAGCTGTTGCTGTTGCTGTAGCTGTAGCTGCAGCTGTAACTGTTGTTGCTGCTACAGTGGTCTTCTTCAGAATCTCCGCTGCTGAGTTGAATGAGTTGCTTCGCTGCTTCGATCTCCGATTGGGAAAACGTAATTGGGTTGTGGGTGGTTCTGATTTGGTGTGCGGAGATAGATGTAGCCATGATTATGGAACAGAGAATGATGAATCGGAACAGCTCCTACTCCTATACCAGAGACAGATCGTTCGTTGTTTAAATACTGTTTAAAACACTAGGTCGGTTAATTGCTCTCAATATTTTTATATTTTATCTTTTTTCGTCTACTTATTCTTAACACTGCTTTATTTCTTTCATACCCTAACTAAGTTCTCCTATAATAATCTATTTATTGTTCACAGTATTTTATATAATCAAAATCTCTTCGCCGAAACAATTCCTCACCCAAATCAACTTCTGCAAATTATTGAAACAACTATCAACTTTGGGAAAAGGCTTTTGGGATTGCAAATATTTCCTACTAAAATTGTTCCAGTTTTGAATTTTTTTGCTCAATAAATGTTGAGGAATTCAAATTTATGGTGTGACTTGATAATGTTAGTTTTGTAGTTTGATTAAGTTTTTTAGTTTGATTTTTAGTCCCACATTGCTTAGTATTGTGAGATGGTGTTCTTTACTTTGCTATATAAGCAAGCTTATGTAAGGTTTACAAATGCACCAAAACAAATACTTCTTAGTGTTGTTTATTTCTCTCTTCTCGCCTTTAGTGCCTTGTTCCCAACAAGTGGTATCAAAGTCATCATCTTAGTATGCTCTGCGGTTGCAGCAGTGTCTGACCTTCCGCATCAGAAAAGATTTTGTTAGAGTAAATTTTCTTAGTATGCTCTGTGGCTGCAGCTGTGTCTGATCTTCCACATCAGAAAAGATTTTTTCTCTTGTTCTTGGGGATCTCAGTCTAGAGAACCAGTGGGGGCTTTTCTTCAAAAAGCAGTAGGAGCGATGGCAATAGACGAAGGCAAGATGAAGATTGAAAAGTTTGATGGTGCGGACTATGACTTTTGGAAGATGCAAATAGAGGACTATATGTATCTGAAAGGCTTGCAAGAACCTCTCACAGGCCTGAAACCAAAAGCTATGAAGGAGGATGAGTGGAGCTTTCTAGACGAAAAGCTCTCGGAGCCATCCGATTGACGTTATCTCGTAATGTTGCTTTCAACATTGCAAAAGAAAGGACGACAGCAGGTCTCATGAAGGCTCTTTCCAGCATGTACGAGAAACCATCAGCCTCAAACAAAGTTCAGTTGATAAGGCGATTGTTTAATCTACGGATGTCTGAAGGTGTTTCAGTGGCACATCATCTCAATGAACTAAACACTGTTACAACCCAGTTGAGTTCAGTTGAGATTGAGTTCAATGAGGAAGTACGGGCTTTAATACTTTTGTCTTCCCTGCCAGAAAGTTGGAATGCTATGGTCACGGCTGTGAGTAGCTCATCGGGAAGCAATAAGTTAAGATTTGATGATGTTCAAAACTTGGTTCTCAATGAAGAGATCCGGCGGAGAGAGTTGGGTGAACTATCAACCTCTTCAGTATTGCATACAGAGTCAAGAGGAAGAAGTTCAACCAAAGAAAGCGGACGCGACAAATCAAAGGAGAGAGACGATCCAAGTCCAGAAATCATCGTAGTTCCCAAAACTCGAAGACGATCAAGTGTTGGAATTGTGGGAAACCGGACACTACAAAAACCAGTGTATGAGTGTACGGAAGAGTCAAGAAGCAAAGGGCAAAGCACCTCAAGAGAAGATGAGGTGTTGATATGCTCTCTTGAAGATAAAGAGGAGTCTTGGGTATTAGACTCTGGAGCATTTTTTCATGCTACCCCGCAAAAGGAACTATTCGAGAATTATGTTCCTGGAAACCTTGGTAAGGTTTACCTTGGTAATGAGCAGTCATATGAGATTGTAGGTAAAGGTGCAATAAAGATTAAGTTAAACGGGTCTGTATGGGAATTGAAAAATGTCAGACATATTCTCGACCTGACTAAGAACTTAATCTCAATGGGTCAATTAGCCAGTGAAGGCTACACGACAATCTTCCACGGTGATGATTGGAAGATTTCAAAAGGTGCGATGACAATTGCTCGAGGCAAAAAGAGTGGTACTCTTTACAAGACAGCAGGAACATGTTATTTGATTGCAGTTGCAACAAATGAAAGTCCCAATCTATGGCACCAAAGACTTGGGCATATGAGTGAAAAAGGGATGAAGGTCGGAAAATTACCAGGTCTTCAGTCAGTAGAAATTGACATGTGTGAAGACTGTATACTTGGAAAGCAAAAGAGAGTCAACTTTCAAACAAGTAGAAAAACCCCAAAGAAAGAGAGGCTTGAGCTCATCCACTCTGATGTTTGGGGACCAACGACTGTCTCTTCCATTAGTGGGAAGCAATACTTCGTAACTTTTATCGATGATCACTCCAGAAAGGTATGAGTTTACTTTCTGAAACACAAGTCTGAAGTATTTGAAGCTTTCAAGATTTGGAAAGCTAGGGTAGAAAATGAGACAGGATTGAAGATTAAAAAGTTCAAATCTGGCAATGGTGGTGAATATGTAGACACTAGATTCAAGAAGTTTTGCTATAAGCACGGAATCATAATGGAGAGAACCGTGTCAGGTACTCCTCAACACAATGGTGTAGCAGAGCGTATGAATCGAACGTTGACTGAAAGAGCCAGAAGCATGCGTGTGCAGTCAGGCTTACCAAAACAGTTTTGGGCAGAAGCAGTCAACACAACAGCTTACTTGATCAACCGAAGTCCATCGGTACCATTGGAGCTCAAGATACCAGAAGAGGTATGGAGCAGAAAAGTGGTAAAACTATCACATCTTAGAGTTTTCGGCTGCGTAACATATGTGCACATCAGTGATCAAGGCAAAAACAAACTTGACCCAAAATCAAAGAAGTGTACTTTCCTTGGTTATGGTGAAGATGAGTTTGGCTACCGCATATGGGATGATGAAAACAAAAAGATGATCCGTAGTAGAGATGTAATCTTTAATGAAAAGGTGATGTACAAGGACATGCATAATACTGGCACCAGCAACTCAGAAACAAGTGGACCAGTTTATGTAGAGGTGGAAGATATCCCAGAAAGTCCTAAATTGAGGAGTCCTCAGCCAGAGGAATCAAATAAAGAGAACAATGAGCAATCAGAACCTCCTACTCCAACTCCTGTATTGAGAAGATCCTCTCGGCCCCATGTGCTTAACAGAAGATATATAGACTACATGTTGCTGACTGACAGAGGGGAACCTGAAGATTATATGGAAGCTTGTCAAACCATGGACACTGACAAGTGGGAGTTTGCTATGAAAGACGAGATGAAGTCTTTGATCTCCAATCAGACATGGGAACTAGTTAAGTTACCTATGGGAAAGAAAACACTTCATAATAAATAGGTGTATCGGGTGAAGGAAGAACATGATGGTTCCAAGCGATACAAGGCCCGACTGGTTGTCAAAGAATTTCAACAGAAAGAAGGAGTTGACTACACTGAAATCTTTGCTCCAGTTGTCAAGCTCAATACTATCAGGATTGTGTTAAGTATTATGACTAGTGAGGAGCTCTACCTAGAGCAATTAGATGTGAAGACTCCATTTCCTCATGGAGATCTAGATGAGTAGATCTACATGCACCAGCCTGAAGACTATTCAGAAGCATGTCAAACCACAGATGCAAGCAAGTGGGAGCTTGAAGACAAAGGTTGTCACAACAAAGAAGTTGGGGTTTTGCAGTGTCTCAACTGGCCTTCAAGAATGATTGATGATGAAGGCAACTACAATAAGTGATAATCAAACTCCAAGTGGTAGAATTGTTAGTTTTGTAGTTTGATTTTTAGTCCCACGTTGCTTAGTATTGTGAGATGATGTTCTTTACTTTGCTATATAAGCAAGCTTATGTAAGGTTTACAAATGCACCAAAACAAATACTTCTTAGTGTTGTTTATTTCTCTCTTCTCGCCTTTAGTGTCTTGTTCCCAACAGATAATTGGCATAGTTATTTCTTAGTTTTATTAATATAGAAATTTCAACTATAATTTTTTTTCACTTTCTTTTTCTCGCTATATGAGTTAGAGTAAACACATTGATAATATAAATAAGTAGTTGTTAAAATGATTGATTTATAAGTAAGAAGGACTAGATAAAATTTTATTAAAAGATAAATACTATCTTAAACCTATTTAAAAATGGAAATGATCAGCATAATTAAATTCACAAATGAACAATATGAATAAAATTTTAAAACTTTTAGAAATACTGATGAACATCACAGTTTAATAGATGTAAAGATTATAATAAATCATCTTTAAAAACATAAAGGTTAAATGTTAATTTTGATTTAATATATTTAGTATTTTTTAGTTTGATTTGTTTATGTTTTTAAGAGTTTCATTTTGGACTTTTTATACTGAAAGGTTAAATACATGTTAATTGAAAGGATACCATTTTAAAATTGATCTTTTATGTTTTTAAATTATTTCATTTGGTACTTTAAAAATTTTAAATGGATTCATTCTTGTTTATCAAGATTCCAAAATGACACATTCTGGTCATAAGTTTCTAATGGTTTGTAATTGAGTAAAGTACCCTTGATTTAGAGTCAATGCAGAAATTATTGATTTTGACTCAAAATTTTTAAAAGGTGAAAACTTCTAATGGTTTGTGAATGAGTCAGATCGAAGTTTTTGTTTGGGGTGAGAGCACTTTTGGATGTCAGTAGAAGCTTCTATTAAAGGAAAAGAGCATCTCGTAGTTGTGTCTTGCAAGGAGTAGTGTCTTGTGACAACTTATGGTGAGAATTTATGGTAAGTAGTGTTTGGTGGACATTTGATGTATGTTTTGGACCAAAGGTTCTTATGAGAGCCTAGAATGAGTTATTCGGTGCTCACATTGTAGACCATTTGATGTATGGTTTAGGTCAAAGTTTCTAATATACCACTTGTATAGGGCATGTGCATTAGTTAGTTACACCATATGATATATTGTAAGCCCTATATACTTTTAGTCTTTAACATCTATCTCTTGTATAGGGCATGCACGTTAATTAGTTACACCATATGATATATAGTAAGCCCTATATACTTCTAGTAACAATTTCTTATAACACGATGATGCATTTACATTTTTTTAGTTGAGATATCATTTTTTTTTTCTCTTATTCTCACTCTTGATTCTTGTGTTTACTAATTATTTTACCTTCTTATTATCTTATGTGTTTCTGGGCTAGGAAATCGAATAACACAATATCATAGATTAATGAATGCAATGAAGACATTCTATCAAAATTGCTTTCTAGTTAAATGTGTACTTACCAAGAAAAAGTGAAGTGTTTTCTGGTAAAGCTGACTATTTAGAGAAAGCTATTTGAGTGTTATGTGTATCTAAAAATCTAGGTACCCTAGGATATTGTATATATAATGAAGTTGAGAAGGAGTGATTGTTATCCGTCATTAATGAGATCCATGAATATTTTTTATTGTGTCTTGACTCTTGAATGCCTATGATTGTTGCATGACAATTTCGTAACTATTGATATACACATTGAAGTGTTGTAGCTGTTGTTTGTTTGGGTTTTAAGATTGTTGATGTCAAGGGAAGTCAAACTTGTGGGGTGACAAGGTTCAACCTATAAGATCGTCCTCGGATGGTGATACATAATGTATTTTATAACATTCTTTGTACATTAGAAAATAGTAATAAAATATAACTAAGCATTCCTTAAAAAACAAATATTTATAAACAAGAAAAGATTCAAAAGTTATGATAAAATAAAAAGACTAATAAGTAGAAGAAGTATCACAACATAAACTTAGGCTTCACAAGTTTGTTATGGTACAAATTAATAGATTTGTTCCTACACATGCAAGGCCTTGAAAACCCTTTGTAAAAAAAAAAAAAATCAATACATGTTTTAAAACATGAGATAATTGTGCAAAAATAATAATATAAATGATAAAAGAATTAGCCTATAAAAAGAGTAAGGACAACAATTTTGTTATATTTTAATTTGCACTAGAGAAAGAAAGAAAAGCATACGAGTTAAGTAAAATATAATAGTTGTTGTAAAGTTGTAAATTTCTTTACACTTGTCTTCCATCTTTTCAAGATAAAAAAATGTTGATATTCATAAGTGTATGTTTGATTTTTCGGTAAAAACTTAAGTTTGAGGAAAATTAACTTTGCATCAAATCATTTTTTTATTCAAACATTATTTAATCTAGTTGACAGAAATGGAAAGTAAAAGTAAGAGTTCTAATACTTTTACAAAAACTTTTTTTTTGTTAAACGTGCTTTTTTCATCTCATTTCAAAACATTCATTTAATAATTAATACTTTACTACTAATTTCCAGTTAAAATTTTAAATTTTATCTGGTTAATATGGAAAAAATGGTATTAGTTTTCAAAATTAAATTCTAATATGGAGGTTTTAAAAAAGATAAGAAAAAATGGAGTTTAAAGACCATAATTATGTGTAGAGTAAAAATTTTAGAGAAGAAAAAGATAGTATTTGACTTTAAAATAAAAATATATATTCAAAGTGAATTTTTTATATTCAATTATAACATGCTAAATCATTTAATTGATATATTAAAAGTATATTAAATGCATGAACTACGATATTTAAATTTTAAAGATAAATTTATTTACATTTAAAATGTTAGTTATAGATATTTAGTTATAGGATTTCATCATTTTAAGGTTCCTTTTAGATATGTAATTTAGAATATAAAGTATGGCAATAACCATTAATTATAAAATATGTAGTTAAAAAAATGATAAAATTAAATTTATATATTTTAACATTTAAAATTAATAATAATTTTAATTATTGAGTTTTAAA
This sequence comes from Psophocarpus tetragonolobus, assembly GCA_037954015.1. Lineage (NCBI taxonomy): Eukaryota > Viridiplantae > Streptophyta > Magnoliopsida > Fabales > Fabaceae > Psophocarpus > Psophocarpus tetragonolobus. The sequence goes on from CM075690.1 coordinate 26,186,837, forward strand.
TTAATGATTATTAATACATTTTATCCTTTAGAGTGCTTTATGTATTTAGAAAAGCCTAATCCTAAATTATTAAATAAATTATGTAATATCTTATGCGCTTATTTATTAAATATTTTTATTAATGAATAACTACTTGAAGGCAGATTAGATGGAAGACATATAAATATATGTATTTTATAGAGTTAAAAAAATAAACGTGTATGACAAAAACAAAAGTATTTAATGAACAAATTCATCGTATTAATTTTAATATTTTTCTATACGAATGATATAATATAAATGTGCATTTAGGCTATTAAATCACAATTGAAAAATGCAATAGTGTATATATAAATTATATTTTTAAAAATCGATATGATGACCTTTTAAGTAGATATGTAATTCTTTTTTTAAGAAAAAAGTAAAAATGGGTCAATTAGTTTCACTTAGCCTGTTTGATAAAGGTAAAAATGAGTCATCTTAACCTAACTAGTATTTAACATAAGGTGCATTTTTATTGGCTTGTCAAGTTTAGTTGTCTGTCCAACCAGTCTAAATAGGTCTGTATTTCTTTTTTTCTTTGCATAAATTTAAAAACAAAAATTTAAATAATGTTAAGCCCAAATAGGTCTGTTTCTATATGAGTCTAGGTTTCTCAAATCAGACCTTACCCTAGAGGACCATCTTACTACCATTTATATCCAGTTTTAGAGAATTTTTCCCTACACTCTTATAACTTCTCTCTGTACCTTCATAAATTTAAGAAAAATTTCCTTAATAAAAATAGTAAAAATTTGTAAATGTTTTTATAAATTCGAACAAAGGTGTTCAGACTTTGTAATTGCATTATTTTTTACAAGTTCGAACTTGTAAAAAAAAAATTACAATATTTTTTAAAAGTCCTAACACCCTTGTTCAGACTTGTAAAAAAATTTACAATTTTGCTTACAAGTTTGGATACCCCTATACAGACATCTCATTTTTACTATTCATAGTTTCTAGCACATCAATATGTACCTTCTTTTGAATACAATGTGCAATGATTAAAGTGTTCTCCTGTTGAGAAATATGAAGAAACAGAAGAAGAATTTCTTAATAGGTATGCTAAAGCATTGGAAAATGCTTTAGCTATTGAAGAGGGGGATGTTGAAGAAAAAGAAGTGGAGTTGGAATTAGGTAAGGCTTTTCATTTACATGCATGTGGAAATATGTGTTTATCAACTTTTTATTTAGTACATGCATCATCCATTAAAAAAAAAGAAAATAAAAATGAGTTTGTGGTTTCATCATTATAACTAATATGGATTTTGGAGGTGCTTGCATCATAAGTACCAAGAATAATTTATTCTGAATATCATTTTTAGAAATCAATAAAGTTCACAAATCACAATGATTTAGTATTCTTGTATTTTCAGACTCCCCATTACTTGTGATTCCTGTGTCCTAGTTGTAATTTAGTATGCTTGTATTTTCTTACAAGTCTAAACACTCCTGTTTGGACTTGTAAAAAAATGCAATTACAATGTAGATTAGATCTAAACTTGCATTATGTCTATCATTCACAACATGCATGGATAAAGAAAAAGAGACTCGAAGTTCGTGGGAATGTAGCTAATGTTGACTTTGTGGTAGTGACAATGTAACTAATGTTCCTGTTGTGAACGACACTAACAGGAGTAATGTTCTTGTTTTGAACGACAACCAACAAAGAAGAGAGGCATAAACGAAGAAGAAAGAGGTGCAAGGGAGGCTCTGAGTAATGGTGTCTGGAGGAAGAAGAAGAGAAAATAAGTTAACTTATTTTTTTAATTGGGGAATTTTAGATTTTTGCTACATTCATGGAGGTGCAGAGAGAAGTTATGAGAGTGCAGGGAAAAATTCTCCTAATTCTATATGAGTCTAAATTTCTTAAGTTTAGTGTGACCCATTTCTCTGACCTTGAACTAACTCATTAGGTTTATATTATTTCGACATTTCTATTATCAAGCCACTAAGTCATTAGTAGAACCAATAAAACATTGACTTGACCCACATGACTTGGTCTATATTAAAAAATATAAAAAAATAATTATATAAAAATATATAAAAAGAAAACATCACTTTATAGACAAGATTTTAAATACCTAAAGTAATTAGGTATATACAATCTTTAAGCACAATAAATTAAACAAGTAATATCGAAACAAAATCAACCATTACATACCACTAACAAAACAAAGTTTTTAACTTAAGAGAATATATAATAATGAATAAAATATAATTGACAACATATTAATAGAAAAAACACAATAATTAATAAAGAATAGAATATTTATTTATTTTTAATTTAAAAAAGAAGGAATTGAATAACCTAAATCAAATTAAAGGTTTAACTGGACCGGAATTTTGAATTATTGGTTTAGGTAATATCATGGTAGGTCAATATGGATTATACCAAGATAATATCATGATTGATTCGATGTTCAATTTGATTTAATAAAACCATCGATTTACAGGACAATTAATTGAACCTAACAAGTTGTTATTTATTTTAAAACTATGATGTAACCAACCAAAATGATTTAGCGACTTTGCAAATTTAGAAAAAAAGTTGTACTAAGTATGTTTTTTTAAACTTTACCATTTTATAAAGTTTTAATCGCAATATAGGCACAAAATATGCAAAATTTGAAAAAACAAGAGACAAAGAGTATAATTAAATATTGTTTAAACAATAAATTTTGCCATCTTAATTATAACATCAGTTAAGATAAAAAAATGTGTCAATAATATAAATTTAGTGTAAAAATATATAAACTTCCATTAACATAATTTGTTAAAATTTAAAACTTAGACAAAAAGTATAATTAAAATTTTTATTTTATTTTATGAACCAATTTTATTAATTATTATAATTTTAAGAAAAAATTAAAGTGATTAGTTATTTGAATTAAGAGATAAATTTACTATTTTATACATTTAAGTAGGGATATTCATTGGTTTGGGTCAACTCTGTGAACCTGGTAAATTGAACTAATTAGTTTTATTTGGTTTTTTTACTTGATTGGGTTTGGACCAAAACTGATCATGTCCTGTTCGATTTGTGACTTTTGCGTTTCAAAACTCTGGCCTAACCAAAACTAAAAAAAAAAAGTATATATATTATATATTTATTTTATATTTTTAAGTTAGTAAATTTAGTAACTTTTTAAAGTATTTTGTTCAGGGTTTCAATATCTAAAGTATTTTGTCTTTATTTTTTCACACTATTTTATATTTTTAAGGTAGTAAACTTTTAAGTTATCTTATATATTTATTGTTAAGTTTGTATTGTATTGTGTTGTTTTAATAGTTTAATTTGACTAATTTAGTATATATAAAACACTTGATATTTTGTTATAAAATTATGAATTTAGTAAACTAATAGATTTAACTAGTTTAAGGTATAATTTTTTTTATTATTTAATGAAAAAATTGATTTTTAATATTTTATCGGTTTCTCATGAAACCGAACCGAACCAACCTGATTATCATTAATTCGGTTTGGTTCGCGTAAAAGAACAAATTTTAGAAAACCGAATAAACCCAACCCAATTAAAATGGATTGGTTCAATTTTTATTTTTCTCAAAAACCGAACCAATTCGAATTATGAATACCCCTACATTCAAGGAATCAATTTAACTATCAATTCTAATATTAAAGATTTTTTTATAAGCTAAAAAAACTTATTAAAGAGACAACCTTCACACACGAGGTGCCAAAACTATCACAACATTAAAGACTAAATCGATTTATAATGTATAATTTGAAATACCATTCAATTATAAATCATTTATCAATTTAATAAATCGATTTATTTGACTAGTATAACTTAAAGAACTAAATTAGTGATTCAATATGTTGTTTATGTTTAATGTTTTCTTATTTTACTAATAATTATGAAAGTCAAAATTAAATTAAATAATAATTTAGATTTAGATTAATTATAATAAATTTTTTATGACCCGTGCAAATGTATGGATATCGTGCTATTATTAGAAAGAACAGACAAGTAAAGGACAAGCCAAAGATGATGGATGAATTAAATGGCTGCAAATTGTAAAGCCTATAAAAGAAAAAGCAATTAGTAATAATTAGTGACAATAATAGGTAAAAAGACAATTATAGATATGTTTGTGTATTATTTTCTTTAATAAGTATGAGTATTTTTTTATTTTTTTTAAAGGTGTCAAAATAGACAAGGTCTGATGGATTAACTTGGTTAATCATGACTTGAATTGGATTAGAAAAAACTTATTTTGTGAAACATTTTGGAGAATTTCTCCCTGCACCCTAATAACTGTTCTTTACACCTCCATAAATGTGGAAAAAGTATAAAATACCATTAGGTAAAAAAAAACTTAACTTTTTCTTCTTTATCTCTTGATACCTCTTCTGAAGACTTCTTCTTCGAGCTTTGTGTTCTGCACCTCCTTCCTCCATTATTTGCCTAAAGTTCACGTCTCTCTACACTTCTGTTCATTTTCTTGTTCGTAGTCATCCTCGTTCTTGTCTCATTCGTCCCTCATCAGCTTATCCTCTTCTCATTTGCAAATTTTTTTACAAGTCTAGACAGGGGTGTTTGGACTTGTAAAAAAGTTTGTAAAAAACCTGATTCCATAATGTATCCGAGAGAAGATAAACACAAACCTGAATTGGGAAGAACAAAACAAACATAAACGGGATGAATACAAACACATAGGGAAGAAGAGAAAGCTACTGATTTAGTGAAGAAGAAAAACAAAGTTGTGTGAGAGAAGAAAACAAGAGAGGTGTGAAATGAGAGAGAGGTGCAAACGAAAAGTGAAAGAAAAAGAGGTGTGTGATAATTAATGTTTTACTATTTTCATTAAGGGTCTTTTTGTCATTTTAAAAATTTATGGAGGTGTAAGGAGAGCTTATCGAGGTGCAGGAAGAAATTCTCAACAGTTTGTCTTCTGTGGTTTGACCCACCTAATTCATGAGTTAGGTGGTTGAGATCGGGCTTGGCTGGACTGGTCCTTCGCAACCCACCGCAACAATTTTTTGGCAATTTCTTTTAGCACCTTCTTATTTGCTATTCACACCTCTAATTGTTTATAATATTTTGGAAAAGTTGAACATACCCTCACCATTATTTGATTTTTAAACCTCAAACTTTTTTTTTATTGTGTTACTATGTGTTTGTGCATGATTTTTCTTAATTGCTCCTCTTGTGTGTCAAACATTAACTGTCACATTATGCCATATTTTATATCCTAATCACTAGATGTTCTTGCAAGTCTCTAGGGTGTTTTTCATTAATTTAAGCGTTACTTAGAAAGAAAAAAAATACAATTTTGTGCAGGTATAATTTTCTTGGTGTTTCTTATTAATTAGGATTGATTTAGAGTGTTCCATAAACATCATTCTTAGTATTCAAAATTGATTTGCAGTTTTCCAGATTAACTAATTTGGATCACAAAAAATTAAGGCTTGATTGGTTTGGTTTTATTTTTTAATTTTTTAAAAGAGTTTTTAGGAATATTTTTCAAAAACTGTTTTCAGGAAAAAAAGAAAAAAAACTTATTTGGTAAGTGTTATTTGAAAACTGTTTTGAAGATGAAAAAATGGAAAAAATTGTTCATATTTATTAAAATTTCATCAATGAAAAGCAAAAACCAACATAGTTTGATTGTATTTTGAGTTTTCAAAACAAAAATAGATAACTGAATATCAAAACTACTTTCAGCCGTTCTTGAAAACTAAAAAACTAGAACTATTTTCAGAAAACACTACTCAAATAAGTTTTTTAGTTATTAAATACTAAAATACTGAAAATAATTTTATAAAACTGTTGCCAAACAAACACTTATAGTTATGGATGAATTAATTCGTAGTACAATTTCTTTTACAAGTTTGGATCACTTGATTTGGAATATACATAACGTGTTTTGGATCAACTAATTCGGAATACAATTTTCAAATTCATGTTTGGATTTCGGATTAGTTGATTCAGAATACATTATGTATATTCATTTGATTTGGAATGCTTTTTATAAATTTAAAAAAATTAATTTTTTTTTGTTTTTAAAGTGAAAAAACATGACAAATGAAACTTAATGAAAATCAATAAAAAAGCCAATAAATATTCTTTGAAAGAATTTACAAATGTGCGTACAACATAAAAACCTAATTTCAATACTATGTAAAAAAAGTTTTGGTTAAAATAAGGGTAAGCTAGTAGAATATTATAAATACTAAAGGGTGTAAATAAAAAGAAGTGTTAAACGAAACAGTCGGTTATTTGCTAGTTCAGGTGCAGGCCTACTTGGAGAAGAGCAAAGTTCTGCAGTTTGCTCTTTTTCCTATTTTTCACCTAAGAGAATTAGAGGAAGACAGAACTTGACTGAAGTGAAACCCCTAAGCCCCATCACCGTCAGTCGCCGCGCCGCATCGCCACTTCGCCGTGCGCTGTCAGTCTTCTGTTCGGTGGTGTGCGTCCGTTTTCTCGTTCGCCGCTTTTCGCTGGGCAACGCGACCTCCCTTCCTCATTTCGGCGCGGTCTTTCTGTTAAGGTACTCTGTCCCTCCCCTATTGACCATTGTTGTTTACTCTGTCCCTGTCCATTAGGTTATCTTCATTTAAATTCAAGTGTTTGGTCCAAAGTTTTTAAACAATAAAAACTGAGAGAATGAAATTGCACAGCAGTAAAACTTTACAAATGAGAAGTGAATCTGGAGGATGGAAATTTGAATTTGACGCGCGAGAACGAGATACATAGATCGAGAAGAAGAGTAAAAAGAGTTCATTTTAATTTGTTAAAAAACTTACATCTATATAACGGCTGGCGCTGTTTTAAAAAGGGTGTTTTAGTCTTAAACCCTGTTTCTCTTCTCTTGTTTGTTCACTTGCTCCCTTTTCCCTCTCTTTTTTCTCTGCACTTCAGCACTGTTTCCCTTTTCCCTCTATCTGTTGTTATGGCGGTGGAGAAGGAAAAGCTTGAGGAAGAATCTGTAATCCGCCGCTTCTACAAGATTATTCTTAGTTGGGACTACTTTGCTCTCCTCAAGGAATCCAAGGCAATTCACTTCATCCTTACTCTTTTTCTTTCTTTCTCTCCTTTTGCACTCAACGTCTCTTTCAAATTTGGCATTTTCAGAAGCACAAAAACAACGAGAAAAAAGGAACTGCATTGTCTACACTAGTCAAGGTGAAGAAACAGTACAAAGACGTTGATGATTATATTGCCACCTACGAACCCCTCATCTTTGAAGAAGCCAAATCCCAGATCATTAAGGAGAAAGAGGAGGAAGAGGGTATTTTTAATTTCAGCTATTTTTGACTCTTTTTTTTTTCTTCACTGGATTACTATTCTAGGCTCTAGCTGTAGCATTGTTAATGGCATTGTCAGAGGTCTTTAGCCTTTCCGTACTATGCCTGTTAAATTACTAATGGTATCATAGCAGTAGCCAGAGGACTATTAAATCTCTGTTTAAGTTAAGGCTGTCCCTTTCTCGCCGCTTAAATTTAATCAATTGGTATTGCTTTCCATGTTTTAAAGTGTGGAGGACAACCAATATGGTGTGACATGGGTGACAAATGAGTATATTCCTTAAGCATGTAGTAAGGAGTTCGATTCCAAGTTTGTGTGTATGGGAGAACGTGTATTAGGAGAGACTAGCCCCTTAAATAAATCTTCGGATTAGTCGCTAGTTTTCGGCTGGGATATCCTAGGCACCAAAAATAAAAAAGTTTGGAGGGTCTCTTTATGTAATTGCTAAATAACTTTTTTTTGGCCTGACCACAGTGACAGAATGGAAATTGGGGGTAGTAAAAAGTTGGAGTGAGGCAGATGACTTTCACTTCCTAGAATTTCCTTGTGAACTCAAGGAGGGAGAATCAATATCACAAAATGATCTTTTGCTGCTTTCGAAAGATAAGGTACTACTAGTGAGAAGAAAATTGTGTGTTTTTGGACTTTGAATTGCTTGCCTGTTTGAACTGATTTCCTCTCAATATTTGTCACCACAGTTTCTAGATGGCAAAAGATTACCAACTGTTTATGCATTTGCTTTGGTGGAACATGTACGGAAATTCTTTGAAACAAGACTTCTTCGAGTCAGACTCTATCTTGCTGGAGAGTTCTCAAATTTTAATACCGATAATGTACAATCTTGCCCCAGACTGTTTAACATGCGATCTCATATATGCGAGACAGAGAGACAGTTATATTTTATGAAGGTAACTTCTTCTGTCTTGGACTCTTGACAGAGGAAAGATGCAGTTTTCCTATCAACTATGAGCTTTACTGTTTCTATTACTATGGGTTTTTGTGAATATTATTATTGTCTGTTAAGAGTAAAAATGTTCCTTTGTAAATAATAATATTGATGCCGCCTATAGAGGTCCTCCAAGATTCGAATAAGTTTGTTTCCAGTGGAGGATACCTGTGATTAAAAGAAAAAAAAAAAAGATAATAATATTGATGAAGTTCTATGACATTGTTCTTTTTCTTGGTAGTACAATTAACTGAAGACTTTAAATGTCAAGTCCTATTATGATATTTGGTTTTTGCTCTATAAATTGGTGCCTAGAGTTTCAATTGCTAAATCAATCCACAAAAGGCAATGAAAACATATTGATTTCATAATACAATAGTTAGAAGAGAGACTTGGGTTGTTTTGAACGCTTAAGGAAGAAGGGTTCATCAGCTCTTTATTTATATTAATAAATAGTAAATTACAATAAATGAAGAATCCCTTAATCATAAGGATAAAGAATTCAATGTAATGTAAAAATAGTAACTAAACAGGATATAAAACAAAATCAAATCTTCAACAACAATATTTTATTCTTAGCAGTTGCTTTGATTGACAATATGTGTATGTTTTCCATTCATGAAAATGATTAAATTTACATTTTTATATATTCCCATTACATTTTTGCATTTTTACACATATTAGGTATGTCTTGAGGAGGAGGAGGGAGGAGATTAGCTGCTCTATAAAAACATATTGAATATCTTTGTATTTAATTCCCTCCTGCGCTTGATATTACATATTAATTATATAAAAATGGTCATGGGTTTGATTGGTCTTCCTTTGGTAGGTTATTCACTTATTTGTAAGTATTGCTGTATGTCCTTGTTGAGGCTTGCGGTATGTTTTGGCTTTGGAAATGGAGCTACCTCTCTTCTGCCTTAACTTTTTTCTTACATATTTCTAGAAATCTTGTAGGTATGAAGTTTAGTATTTTAAGAAAGTGGTATTCGAACATTACTATTTTTTAAATGACTATTTATTTTGTTTATTAATCAACTGATCACACACTCATGTTTCACATTCACTCATTTAGGCTTGTAGATTTTTTTTAATGTTAATTATTATATTTTTCCTTTGAAAATTTAAAACACTATTTTTTTTTGTTATTTCAAGTTTTTCCATGAGGAGCAAATGGTATTAAGCACTTAATGTGACTCCTTCACTCCTGTTATTGTGTGATGCAGACCCTTACTATTTCCTCCACTTCTGCTCTTTAAAAAGTTTTGAAATTCATCTTTCTATTTAGCCATATGTTTAATTTTACGTGGAATATATTCCTCAAGTTCAAGTGGTTCCACTTTTTTGGTCTAGTTCCCCCCCTTTCCCTGTATAGAATGTTGATTCCATCTATTATCGTCATAGATAATCAATCAAAATTTACTTTCATAGGAATTAAGTGATATCAATTACAATGTTGTTGAATAACGCCATGGCGTGATGGCATGGCGGTTTTTTTGCCAACTGCTACACACAATTTTTGAAGGAATGTCTGTCATGGCGGTTCCATAAGACGCAATGATATGTTTTTATAGTGGAATTTTGGTCTTCCGCCATGTTCCGGCATCCTCCATTGATAACTGATCAATAATTATGTGCTTTTATACTTTGGGGCTTCCATCCTTGACTAATGAATTGTATGATTACTTGATAATAGAAGGTATAGAGGTTCTCATTATTGTTTTCTAAACAGAAAAAAGATTGTTATACATTAGTTTGGCCTTTGATCCAATGTGAAAACCATGCAGCTGTGCAGCTTATCCACTATTGCTCGTGAGTATTTGGCTGTACGAACTATAAGCTGTCTACCATACAAGGATTTAATATTAAATGCAGTTGGAGAGAATTTTGTCACAGAAGTTGAGGGTTGGAAAATCCCAATACCTTTGAAGGAATATGTTGAAAGTACTTTCAATCAGTACCAACGTGAGGCCATAACAGTAAGTATTTACTTTTGAAGTTCAATAAATTAACTAAAACTTATTTCATCTACCGAGTTTCTGGTTTATTAATTATCTTTTTGCTGTTTTTTTAAAAAGCAATCCAGTGTTCTTTCTCTTTGTCTGTGTTAGCTGCTGATATATTATCTGGAAAGGATAAATGTGAGATTCTGGCAATTACTTTAAGAGTTTAAGATGGCATATGGGATTTGAGTCATTTGTCATTTAGTTAAAGGATGTTATGATTAAAAATCTAAAATTCAGGAAGTATTACTTCAAGGTTACTATCATACATACCATATATTCAGAGTCCTTGTTTTTTTTCTTCTGTACAGGTTAAAGGCTTAGATTCTAAAATTTTAATACCATCTTAATTTCTTTTGGTTTTGATATAGGTGTTAAAAATAAAAATGCAAGAGCAAGTGACCTCTAAAACAAACTACCTAAAATCCAAAATTAAAATGAACAGTAAAACAAAAAATTTAAAATACTTAGCAATATCTTCCCATCTTCATATATGCTTTCTTTATCATTTTCTTGCTTTATGAAACTTAGTACTTTTTTGGAACAGAAAGTGTCTTTTTGTTTAGAAAGATCTTTTGAAAAAGTAAAAAGCTATTTTATATTTGGAGGCAATCTTTAAACAGTACTTTTTAATGTTTGAACAGCATCTACTCTCTCAATAATAGTTTTTGTAAGGTCTTTTTCCAGAAGCATAAAAATTTAGCTAGGAAGGAAAAGCATTGTTTTTGCATTTTTAGTTTACAGCTCATCCAAGGATGCACAATTATGAGAAAAGCTACTCTGCAACGAATGCCGTAATAAATTATAGAGTAAATTACAACAACATCTCCTGAAGTTTAGTATATTTACATATGCACAGACACCTCCTAACCATTACTTTCGTACTCCTGAAACACAGATGTTAGTGTAAGGTTTGAAAGGGGTCTCAGAGTAATGTTTTCAAACATATAGGGGATGATAGTGTAATATTTTTAAACTTAAAGGGAGGTTAATGTAGGAAAATAAAAAAGAAGTTATGTGCAATTAAAGTTGAGGGGTGCATCTATAGTTTGCTCTAACTTATAAGTCAAACAACAAAGAGGAGAGGAAAAAGAATAAAAAAATCTTTATATGAGAAAGTGAAGATCAATCCAAAATTGTTATTTTTTTATAAGATATAAAGTTCATGAAGCATTTATTTATTCCACAGTAACATTTTATTTGTGTTGCAGGCTGGTCTATCATCGAAAGCCTTTGTCCTGATACAGGTTGGTCTGTATATCTGGCTTAGCTTCTGCTGTAAAATTCTTTTAATGCTTTTGCATGCTTGCCTTTTCTGTTAGGTGATATTGGATGTTATGTTATTAGTGTATGCTGAATTATTTGTACAAAGACTTGTTCAGAATTGGGAGAAGTTTTTCTTTTTTACTATTCAGTGGGAGACTTTATTGCAGAGAACTGCCAATTTCAAGCTTTCCTGCTGCTAGCTTTTTCTCTGATTTTAGGCAAAATTAGTTTGGTGATTTTTTTTACCTCCAAACAGCCTGACCATATTTTTTTATTTTATTTTTAAGTTCTGTTAGAAACAGACCAGTTAGAATGTTTGAATCAGGAACTACTGGGAAACTGGTTATAAATTATAATATCCATTTATAAAATGTCACTAGGTCCTTTCCAGATTGTTTGCTGAAGCTGGGTTGTTTCTTGATAATGTACTTGCTGCTGTAATTTTTATCTGACATGCATATTCCCCTTGCTAGATATCTCTGAGACATATGTCTGGGTTTTTATCAATGTATAGTAGTTACTTTTTTCTTTTGCTTCATATATAAAAAACTGCCATTGAGTCTAACCAACTCTTTTCAGGGGCCCCCAGGGACTGGGAAGACTCAGACCATACTTGGGATTCTAAGTACCATTTTGCATGCAACTCCTACAAGAGTGCATTCGAAGTATGTTATTTTTATATATTTCCTTATTCTTCTATGTCTAAAAATTCTGTTTTTGGTTTTGATTTTTGTCTTGAGCAAAACATCATAAGAGTGTGCTCGGTAGAGGTGAGATTTTGAAGCAATTTTTTGCTTCTGCCAAGCAATTTATATTTTATGGTCACATTTATGTTTAATAATTTTCTATTGCTATACATATGTTATGTTCATTGATATTTGTTTCTTGGAAGCAGGACCTATGAGCTAAGGCAGGGACCACAATTACCTATTGAGGAGAAGTAAGATTTTCTGTGAGAATATTTAGGCTTCACGTATTCAAGAGAAAACTTCATGTCATGGATGGTGGTTTTTTCTTGTGATTCTGATGATATTTCTTTTTATTCCCTATATGGGACATCTTTTAATTTTTTGTTCTTTTCATTATTGGTTTCTTCTTACTTCATGCTATACATCGTTGCCCTTTGCCATGCTTATCTTCCAGTGGTTCATATTTAAATATTGTTTTGAATCAAAGTAGAAGTGCAACAATGAGGGTAAAAGTTGATATTTATATTATATAATAAACATCAAGAAAATAGACTTCCTAACTGGATGATTGATGTATTAGGTCAGATAAGTCAGTTTTATTTAGTTGATATTATGATTGCAGGTCTATAGCAGAGTGCACTTTCAGACTGATAAAATTGTTTTTCGCTTCCTAAGTATCCCTTGCACAAGTGCCTTCCAATAGTTACTTTTAAAATTAAGTATTCTGCAATGACCTTGTTCATTAATTGCACCGTGTCAGATCTTTTATCTCGCTGTACAGCCTGTACCATCTAGTCTTATTCATTTTATAATTTATTTTGGATGGTGATCACTTCTTCAGTTCTTCACCAAGAAGAATTAAAATAGAATAAATATGGTTGTTATACTAGCTTTGTTATACTAGCTTTGTTAGTAGAATGCACTTTTCATATTTCATCTTGCTAGAAGAATTTTTTTTTTTTAATTTTTTCTATTCCCTTTTCCTTCGGCAGACATAGGCATTGGACACTAGCATCTCCATGGCTTAATGGTATTAATCCAAGGGATAGTTTGATGCCGAAAGATGGCAATGATGGTTTTTTCCCAACTACAGGAAATGAACTAGTATGTACTTTTTTGTTGGATAAAATTGTTTATTTTGCAAAGTAATATTTTCTCTAATGATGGGTTTTATCAGAAACCTGAAGCTGTTACTTCAAATCGTAAGTATCGTGTAAGAGTGCTAGTATGTGCCCCATCAAACTCTGCCCTTGACGAGATTGTGTTGAGGGTTCTCAATGGAGGTATGGAGTTTTCTCTAATGCATTTATTTGGTAAAAAGGTTTTTCTTTTGCACTACATTCCCTTGCTTAATGTTACAATGTCACTGGAGCAAAAAAGTGCAAAGAGTATTTTGTTTACGTAATTAGTCTGCTGAAAATAATTCTGTACTAAATTTTGATGCTAAAAGTTCTGAATCAAGCAGAAATGTAGAATTGGAATTTCTAGTATAAAAGTTTAACATCGATGGATTGAGTTCAGTATTATGTTTGTCCCTCTTAGTTTTCTGTCTGGTGTGGGGGTTAAGATTTCAACTGGGATATCTTTACTAGGGAGATGTCGTTGTCATCCTGGTTGTGTGGCCATTTATTGGCCCTTGTAATTAACTATTTCATATTAAAAGCAGGCTGAACTTGACCTAGTAATTCTTTTTTTTTTCTGCTATTCCTTGTTTATTTTTTTATTTTTTCTTTTAAAAATTTCTTGTTTCAATACTATCTTAATTTTGTCATGATTGCATATTTATTTTTTAATTGTTCATGGATGTCCTCAGGTATACATGATGAAAATGATCGTGTTTATTGCCCTAAAATTGTGCGAATTGGTCTCAAAGCACATCATTCTATCAAGGCTGTTTCCCTGGATGAACTTGTATGTGGAAAATTAGACCAAAAGTGTTTTAATTAGCTTTGCTGCCACCATTGTTATTTAATCTTCCATATCACTTCTGTAAAATTTGGTTATAATGCCATGATCATGCCTGGCAGGTCAGGAGGGGTCAGGAGGGGAGCTTAACTATTAAATTAATGGTTTATTAACATCACACTTGAGGCTGATTTATGCATCTAAAAGTGGTAAGTTTTTATTGAGAAAGAAAACATTAATTGATTGAAAATATAAAAATGTAATAAATTTTTTCTTTTTCAATAAATATTTACCACTTTTGGATGTTAAAAATCAGTCATACAGGGATGCTAACATTTTCCTTAAATTATTGAACAACCTTACTATAATGCGTGATCTAAAATTAGATGAAAAGGCTGAAGCTGAACATTTGTTCCGATACAGAATGTCAATTTTTTGGAGTTGATTATGTAGGTGAATGTGTTTTGCGTGTATATAAAGGAAGATATATTTCATTTCATTTTAGATTACCTTAGCTTCTCTCGATCTTTCCCTAGGTTAGATATCCGATTTCAGCCTTATTGTTGAATATTTGTATGGTTATCCAGAGTGACAGTGATGGACCCTGTTTCTTAGTTGTAGGTAGCAAGGGGTACAAAAGGATGCAGTGGATTATCAATGGAAAAAAGGACAGAATGAGGAACATGCAGAATAGTTGTGCTAATAGAGTTGAGCCTAACAGATTGCTGATGTGGCAGGTGGGACTGGGGAATGAAATCATTTAGAATAAGTGAAAGGGGAGAGAGAGGGTATAATAATAAAACAGACAGATGAATTCAGGGAATCTAGGTCATTTGAGCTAGTCTACTGTCAGAGTTCTGTTTCTGTAAATTTGGTAATCTGATTTCTATATTTGTGGATTATTTCCATTTTCTATAATCAAATACACTTGCTTCTATTATACAACCCGGGGGCATATTATTCTGCATATTGTTTGTCAGGAGGATTTGAAACCGGAAAGCATGGTCAGCTTCAGTGTTGATTATGTATTCAGACACATTGTAGATAAATATAGTTGGACTTTCTGCTTCTTCATTTTATGCTATTCTGTTTTAGATTAATTAATTAACTCTAGAATCTCCTCTTCTCTTGCCATATTCTGGAACCTTATTTGTGTAATACCATTCCTGAAAATGTTGATTTGATGGCCTAGATCTCTGCAAAGCAAGTGGTTTGTCTTTATCCAGAAATAGATCAATAATATGCTGTTTTTATATTGACACCATTGTTATGATTTTATGAACCCAAAACCTCCATTATTCTGTAGGCCTTTGACCAATAGGTATCCATACAATGCATCATGGCTCAAGATTCGGAACTGTGCTAAATTGCATTGGTCCTTGAAGGTGTTTAAGCTTCATTAATTCACTAGGACTGAAACCTTATCTACATCTTTTTGTTTTATAGCTAAGATCTCTGATTACTGAAATGGTTTTAATTTTTGTTCAAGGTTCATATAATCTTATAATTGGGTTGTCCAATGAGGGATGTTTGCACCAGGTTTGGGACCAGTGGACCTGACCTGACCCAAACAATTTAGGTTGTGTCCTAAGAGTGTTTGGGATCAGACCTGATCTGATCCGGTTTGAGTTGAGGAATGTGTTATGCAATTTTTACATGTGACTGGGATCCAACCTGACCCATTGTGATAATAATAATAACAATAAATTAATAACAATAATATACAAAATGGAAATTATACTTTATTTTGTATTAGTTTTTGCCTATTGAGTTGATACTAAATTATTTTGTACAAATGTTTGACTGATTGTAATATTGTATTCAATTTTATTTTGTATTAGTATTTGATTCTTCAACTTATGGTTGAATGTTGATAATATTATTAAGTTTAAAACTTTGTAGTAGTGTCTGACTGTTTGACTTGTGACTTACAAAAGTTGTTCTAAAAAATTGAGAAAAAAATTATTGAAACTTTAAATTTTATATTTTTTTAAATGTCATGGCTTGGCTGACCTAACCCATTCAGGATGGGGTTGGGTTGGGCCAGGCAAAAAATCACCAAAACCCAACCCAACCCCGCAAACACCTTTATGTCCAATTAACCCATAGCACATTAGTATGTAGATTTCAAGTCAGAAGCATATTCATCAGCCATGACTTTCTTTATGACGTGTTCCAACTACTGAAAGATATGTTGATGAATGATGACTTTTATTACTTATGAGGAAAATAATGTTCTTAAAGAAAATAAATTTTGAGCATAACATAATGCATATTTCCTGGAACGTGGTTCAAACCTGCCAATTGTGAGAGTACTTGTTGACTAATGAATTGCTAGTCTAAACTTTATTTACAGGATCACTGTTTATATTGTAATTTGTGTTGTTAATTGGCACTTAAATGTAGTTTCTGTAAAAATTTTGATGTTTAAAATTTTATGTGCAGATGAAACAAAAACGTGCTAGTTCCAACAAATCATCTACCAATAAACAGAGTAACGGTCCCGCAGGAAGTAATGAAGACAGTATTCGGGCTGCAATTTTAGATGAGGCCACAATTGTATATATTTCATGCTTTATGTTGAATGCAAAAGGAAAAGGAAAAAACAATATGATTTTCTTATATTTTCTATGTGCTTGGCAGGTCTTCTCCACTCTCAGCTTTAGTGGTTCCCATGTTTTCAGTAAACTGAATCGCAGCTTTGATGTTGTGATTATAGATGAAGCAGCACAAGCTGTAAGTGTGAAATCTTTTGTTTAGTTTCTGCATCACTTGTTAGATTGCTTGAATATAAACTAACTAGATGAAGTTTGGTCCAAAGATGTTGCTGCTGTTCCTCAAAATATTCCTGGAACTGATTTTGAATTCTAGTATGCAGATGGAATAACTGTCGTGAACCAACTATCCCTAAAACTTAAGCTATTAGCTGAAGACATATAAAGAATTTTTATGGTATAAATCTAACTCATCTCCTCGCCTTCTCATACAAGAGTCCTTTGGGCTTGTATTGGAGTATGAGGGTTAACTCTGGTTGGGTTATTGTTAGCTATGCCAATTGCTGTAGTTAGTTTGTTGTAACTGATTCTGGTAGGTCTCTAGTTTGTTGTAATTGATTCTTTTTTGTCTCTGATCTATATATTTTTTTAGTTCGGAGACTTTCTCATCTTTTGTACATTTTCATATATCAATAGAATGAGATTGGTTTCAATCTAATATGGTATTTAGAGAACTCTGATCCTCTGTCATGCCTTTGGCACCCCAGTCTCTGATCCAAGATGGATCGTCTTCTCAGATCTGGACAGCTTCGGCTACCTTCTCTCATCCAATTATGGAAAAACTTGATGACAAGAATATTTTGCTAGACTTTATGCAACTCTAAACTTTCGAGTTTACTACCGAGTAATTGAGTAAAAAATATTGGGTTGGTTTGTATGCATTTAGAGTTCAATATACATTCATTTAGCGTGTCATTTTTAAATCAAAGAACACTCATCTCTAAGGACATCAAACTTTCATTTTGCAACAATACCAAACCATGAACGAGAATGCACTATCATTATTATCACCTTTTTCAAATTTAGTGATGCAATGCTAGATTTAGTTATTTAAGTATTGTAGAATATATGATTTACTATTTTGACTTATTATGTTTGTTGAAATGTTTAATTGTATCTTATTTATTTATTATTATTTTTATATAAAGTAAACTCATACAAGTCTATGAGTCGAGTTTATCGAACTCTCAAGAATCTACGTAGACTCTTGAGTTTTGATAACCTTGTTCTAGATGCACTGGTCTTAACTTTGTTCTAGATGCACTGGTCTTAACTTTGTCCTAGATGCATTGACCCCCATTTCTCCCTATTGCACTAGTCCCAACTATGTCCCAATAGCAGTGGTGATTTCTAGCAATATTCTTCAACATCCTTGAGTTTCCCTTTAAAATATTGTTTTATGGTGGAGGTCAATTTTGATTTGTTTTTCTACTTATTACATGTAACAAGCTATATGCTTAGTAAGCTTCAGCTTGAGGAGTGTTGAAAATCAGAATAAAAAAAATATACATTTATTATTAATAGGAAAGTAGATTTCTAAGAAAGTATAATCTGATTTTGAGGTGACAAAATATTCCTTCATTGTTAGTATTTATTGTTATTAACCTATATAAGCATGTTTCCGTTGTGTATTCAAACACAGTTTCATTCCATTATTCTTCTCTGTTTCTCTGATTTTAACATTTCCAACAGTATATTTTTACTTCTTGTTGTTTGTAATGAGTAGATTAAGGATTGTCAATGTCAAATGTAAAACCAGTGTTGCTTATTTTATTTCTACCCTTTATATGACAGGTGGAGCCTGCAACTCTTGTTCCTTTAGCCAATCAATGTAAAAAAGTTTTTCTGGTAAGTTTCACTGCTGATCTTTGTGCTATAGAAACCGACACTATATTACTTTTTACAGTATTTAAGTTGCAGGAATGCCTTAATTTACATGTTAACTATCTAACATCTGTAAAATACAAATTTCTAGACACCTTTCGAGTTTTGACACCATCTGTAAAGAAAGAAAATTCATCATTCATTGTAACTCTTAATCCAAAAGATAAGAAATGGTATACAGGAATTATTGATAATTTATCTCTATTGATTTACTAATTGGCTAGACAAGGCCTGGAGAATGGTTGAATACTTTTATTGAAAGTTGTAGGACTAAGACTTTTTCAAACCATTCTGTGCGAATGTTGTCCTTATTGATGCTGTATTTTCTTGCTATTTTTACAGGTTGGTGATCCAGCTCAACTTCCAGCAACTGTAATTTCGGACATTGCTAAGAATCATGGGTAAGCAATTTTTATGGTGATGGCTGACAATTTAATACATCAAAGCATTCTTTTGGCTAACACCTCAATTTCTTTTTTCTTTTTTTGTTTCATAAATTTAAGATATGGCACAAGCTTATTTGAAAGATTGAAGCAGGCTGGTTATCCAGTTAAAATGTTGAAGACTCAATACCGAATGCATCCTGAGGTTGGTGTTAAGATGTTCTATATTGGCTAGGAATATGACTAAAATACTGCTTAGGAGGCTTGGGCTTTCCTCCCCCCCTTGAATTGAGTTTTGGATTTGAGTTAGGCCTTACTTAACTCATTTCTAACACATATGTTAAGCAGAATCTTGCAAAATTAATTTGTTTAATATTTGTGGTCTTTCTATATCCAAATGAGTATCAAGACGTTGAGACTCAAAGGGATTGCGTCTGAATCAAGGCATTGAAACGTGAGAGAATTGCCTCCAAAACTAACTGGATACGTCATCTTTATAATGTATTTTTGGCTTTTCATTACTAATTGATATTGATAGAATACCATTGATAAAAATAATAAAAGATAATATTGAACACTGAAATCACACACTACAGCAATACACTAGCTGTCCCAGAGATAGAAGTCTCCTACAGAGGGTATTCTCTGTCCACAAACTGTAAATAACTTCACATACCTCATTGCACAATCTACTATAAGATATATACTCGTAATGCATACTTACATGCAGTTATTTTCAACGCAACTTCCATCCTGCAGTTTCTAATACAAAACTAACAACTAGCAGTTTTTTGGGGATGTAAGGCAGGCTTGATGAAGGGAGAAGCGAGGGAAGAATAGATCATGGGTTTGAGTCTCCCTTCTATTTTCTAACAAAAAGCTAACAAATTAAAAACAAACATTTTCCTATAAAAAAAGTTATTTTCTGCACATAACTGTCATCTTGGAGTTTCTAATACATAACTGATTTCTAAAGCAGTCATTTTCTACATCTAACTGTCCCTGACTATCAATTCTTATCAGATACAAACGGATTTAAGACCCTTGATACTGAAAAGAAAATAAGAACCAATATTCTTGTCCTTTTAGAAGTCTGTTTCGTAACAACTTTGTGATGATTATTTGGTATAATTTCTCGTTATTTTCAATTTTTCATGCAAGCCAATTCAGAGTAATGTTGCAGATGCAGTTGATTTTTTCTTTCTTCCTCTCCAATAGTTGTGCTAACTAATTGGTTAATGAAATTAGTAAATATTTAATACCTGTTAATCTATGCACTTAAAGTATTTAGCATATTAAGTGCCAAAAGAAGCATATGGCTATCATTTATATAGCTCCCCTTTCCTCTCTGCTCTGCATGTATGATACACTAATCACCTAAATGATGTGCTGTCTTACTGTCTGCATTAACTTTAGTTTCAGTGAGATCTAGACCATTTTCAAATTCAAAATTGTAGTGGCTTAAATTTTAAATGCCTAATTAACCACAATCTGAATGAAGAATGTCAACACATTACCATTGCCTAATACTCAGGTTGCTCATAGTAGCCTAGTTGTGCCTTGTAATGTGCAAGGCTTAGTGGCATAGGGGAAGTTACAGAATCCAGGTTTGAATTTAAAGGCCAAGACAAGGGTGGAAGACTGGAAGTAATCAATATCAAGATTAATTGCTGGAGGTGGGTTTTGGGATGGATTAATCTCTGGAAACTAGATGAAATGGAACACATTATTTGGGTGGTCGTAGTTTCCAATCAATAGCTGGGTGATGCTTTTTTAGCAAAAGTTTGGTAAAGAAGAATTATGGTTTTGAAGGAATGAGTTTTAAATTGAAAAATGTACCATAAGAAATAATAAGGTAGAGAAAATGTTTTAAACTGAAGACTGTTTGCTGCAAATGAAATGAGTAGAGAAATATTCCAGGCTCCACTTCTACAGTTTCCTAAAGTATTTTTACTAGGATTTGATTTTCATATAATATTCCATGTTACAATTACGCCTGTAATGAAGTTATATGGGAGAGTGAAAGAACCCTATCATTTTACCTTCTGAATGGGCTTTTTGGAAGGTAAAATGATGGGTGTAAAAACCAATTTCCTGGGTGCTGAAACTAATACCGAGGAATCTAGTGGCACCAGTTGAAGGAGAAAAAAGAAGAGAGAAGGTGGGCAATAACAGAATGGACAACTGGCAGGAGAGTGGAGATTTGGGGGGTAGAGAACAGAGAAGAATCCTGATCATTGTTGAGGGAAAGTTATTTTGGTGGTCAGGAGAAGTTCTTCCTCTAGATAGGGAGGGGTATTGGGTTGGTTTTTCCTATTTACCACTATGCACGGTAGTTCCGCTCCATTCATAGTTTTATTTCTCTTAAAATTCTGAATTCCACATTGTAATGGATGATTTTATTCTGTTTTAAGCTACATTTCAATATAAATACTATTCTGTTCCTATTCAAGTTCTGTTGCCTATCAAACTTCTACGGCTTCCCAATGTATTTTTCCTAGGATTTGATTGCATCACACAACAAAGAGAACGTAACCTATTAAAAGAGTTCCTTTGTGTTACATCAAGGTCAAAAAATAGGGATTATATAAATCTTGTTAGGGTTTGGACCTTGAGTGCCTGATATTTTTCCTTTTATAATTATTTGTCTCTGGAGAAAATTCATCCTTATGTTCATTTCTGCTATTATTTTTATCTTTTTTAAAATTTCCTGTCAATTTTCCTAAGTGGTTTTTATCCTGTTGTGATAAAAAAGATAAGAAGCTTTCCCTCTAGGGAGTTTTATGAAGACTCATTGGAAGATGGGGAAGAGGTTAAATCACGGACAATACGTGCATGGCATGATTACCGCTGCTTTGGCCCGTTCTGCTTCTTTGACATACATGAGGGACATGAGGCTCGGCCATCTGGGAGTGGTTCATGGATAAATGTTGAGGAAGTTGACTTTGTTCTATTCTTATATCAAAAACTGATTTCACTTTATTCGACACTGAAGTCCGGTAATCAAGTGGCAATTATATCACCCTATAGTCAACAAGTCAAGCTCTTCCAAAAACGTTTTGAAGAGACCTTTGGAATGCCATCTGAGAAAGTAGTGGATATATGTACTGTTGATGGTTGCCAGGTAAACTAGCTTAATGCTAATCATATGATTTGATATCTTTCATTTTCATTTTTGCTTTTAATATTTGATTATTAATAATTAATTATGATACTTGAATAAGGTTTTGATTGTTTGTCGTCTGGAATACAATAAACCTGACATTTGCAGGACTAAGATTGGAGTGTTTTAAATAGCTGGTAATGAAAATACATCCACATGAACTGTGGTACTGCAACATAAAGGAGGCCTTATTACGTAGATTTGCATGATTAGATTATAAAAACATAGAATCGGAGAAATAACTCATGTTTAATTGAAGTGTATATTTTATAAAGTATATAAAGATGATTCTTATTACATGGTTGGTAGTTGGTAAATTAGATTTGAGATTAATGAATACTCTCTTCTCTCTTTCAGGGACGGGAAAAGGACATTGCAATATTTTCATGTGTCAGGGCAAGCAAAGATAAAGGTATAGGGTTTGTGGAGGATATCCGACGAATGAATGTTGGGATCACTAGAGCAAAGTCTGCAGTATTGGTACTTTATCTTATACGGGTTGATGTGATGCTTTCAAGAGTTTCATTTGGTCCATATGCCTAAAATATGATCTGTTTTTGTTGCTTATATAGGTCGTTGGATCTGCCTCAACATTAAGAAGGAGTGAACAATGGAACAAGCTAGTGGAAAGTGCTGAGAAAAGGAATTGTTTATTCAAAGTAAATATGCTGAGAAATCACTTATATGTTTACTATTAGCATTGCAGTGAATCTGGTCCCTTAAAATGATAATTTCGATTGAGTCTAATTGATAAAAATTTGTACGATCTATTTAGTACTTGTTCCTTTTATCTATAATGTTTAACATAAATATTCATTTGTTGGTCAGTATGAATCTATGCACAATAGATTCCTAATTAGATTATGGAGCCAAAAAATTTTGAGCGCCTAGCTAAAGACCATCTAAACAATTTTCATCTGCAGGTTTCTAAACCATATTCCTCGTTCTTCAGTGATGAAAGTCTGGCATCCATGCAAACAAAGGTGGCTGAACCATCTCAGGTGACTGGACCTGCTGATTCGGTAGGTAATGATGTGCAGCCAGATAATGCTGCACCATATGATGATCAACCTCAAGCTGAGGACAATGATTTTGGAGATGGTGATGTTGACATGAATGATACGGGTTATGATGATGATTAAGGTTAGTTGTTAAATCACTTAAATGGTTGTGTAGTTGAGCAGACTGGTGCAATTTGTCTTTTTTCCTGTAATGAGGACAAGGAAAATTGTAACATGCACCAGCCTGAATACGGAACAATGATAGTATGTCATATTTAATGAAGAAAATGTATTTGAAATTTTGATCACCAAAATTAAGCAACTTCTCATCCTTTGCTTCTAAACTTCTACTGGAACAACGGAAGGTGTCGCAAAAGAGAGCACGCCCAATGACTAATGCTACTAACGTGTTCTTTATTGTTAATATAATTTCATAATGCATTCTAAACGTGACTTTAAATAATTTTATAATGTATTTCTTAGTCAGCTTTCGTTAATCATATCATATCTAAGTACTCTTTTTAATTTTTATCGGGTTAAGAGGACTGTCGATGTCTTGAGGAATCCAAACTATGGACTAACAATGGTCCTTCCTTTTTACAAAGGAATGTCAACACGTGGTATAGCCAAATCCAAATGTAAGGTTTTTATTTGCAATAATTGTTGATCAAACATAAATTATGAGGTTCTTATTTTTTGGTACAAAACAAAGGCACAAGGCAAAGCCTTATGACTCGACCTTTGTGGCTAAAGGTGCTCTACTCCTTTATTCCCCATGCTATTTACTACTTCTGCCCAATCTTTGCATTACTTTTGTGAAAAGTTAATTATCAATTCAACATCATTTTGGCAATTCCTACTATCCATAATCAAGGAGTTGTTTAGTGGATGAAAAAGGGAAAGTAGGCAAAGTCGCAATTGGCAAATAGCAACATCCTTCAACTGTTCGACATGTACTACCAATAATTCACCTTAACAAATATAACTTGTTTTTAATACTAGCCACATGAAGAATTTTCAGTTGTTAACGTAACCATATGGCCTTTCATCTCTAATTAAACTTAATTAGTTATTTTTAACGATGTAGAGTGTTTTGCACGCTTCCCTCTTTCTTTCGAATATATGTCTAATATGAATGCTTCTTTATTGACACTGAACTGACTGGACATATTTGCAAACACACTTAGTGTTTGAGTGAATTAATTAGTTCTTTATAAATTAAACGTCATGGTTGACTTAAAAAGTAAGACTTTTAATTTTAGAAAGATCTCAGATACAAATTAAAGAGTTAATAGATGAATCAAACTTTAAATTGGGTAGTTAATGTATTTTTGTTTTTAAAGAAGTATATAATCATGCCAGCTCTTAATAATCAAAACCCTGTCTAGTTGATATTTGGTTATCACAACAGTTATTCTTTTAACTTTTGAGGCAAAATTCTTGCTTTTCACTTTTCAATTATGCTTCAATCAGTCAATATAAATAATATATAATTTTTAATTTTTAAAAATAATTTATAAAATTAAAAGAAAAAGTATTTTTTATACTAATTTTTTAAATAATTAAACGTATTCATAAAAATATTTAATTTCCTTAATTGTATAGTGTACTCAACATTTATTGATAAAATTCTTTAAAAAGTATAATTATAAGTACATATTTTAAAATCATAGTAAACCAATTGGACCGAAAACAAACGAGTGATTGATTCAGTTTGATTACAAATTAGTCATGCAATCAAACTAGATTAAACTAGGTTAAATCGATCAATTTTGTTAAAAATAAAAAATTGATTGAACTGAGTTAGTTTACTTTTTCTTTTTGCTTTGAAACAATGTTATTTTTGTGGATTTAAAAAAAAAATAATGTCATTTTAACGATGTATCATTAGATAATAAGGAATTAGATATAAAGAAGAAACATTTGATCATAATCAAAATCTAAATTGATAGTTTTGAATAATTAAATTTAATATTTATATGTGTATAACTTATCAGCTTGTTCAAGAAATTGTGTCATTAAGTTACTACTTATAAAATTTGTTTTTGAACTTTAGTTTAATTTTTATTTTAGATATTAATACTTTATATTTATAATATGTCATTAACTTTAAATTTTAAAATATGAAGTTATGTTACATATATTTTTTTTAAATTTTTTCAATATAGACCGGGGTAACTAACTCAATTATAGTAACCGTTTAATTTAATCACTAAACTATCAAAGCACTGTTTTAACCTGTTAAATGACATATTCAACTTTAATAACACTATTCAAAATGTTCATTTTATTTTCTTAATAATATTATTATAAAATTATCCCTCATCGTCACTTGTAAATTTCAATACTTATACTTTTTTTTTGACTCACCTGTTTCATTCTTTCTCCTTAATTTGCTCTTTTAACTAATGTGCACAATTTTATTTTAGGTGGTAAAGTATGGGTTAGCACCTAGTTAATGTATAAATCAAACATTAATTTATGTGCGCTATATGTAAATAATGAGAAAAATACTACGCGTGCCCCCATGTGTATCTTGAACATAGACATAATAGTTAGCGAAATACAAGGCCAATTGTTGTGTCATACATTTGAAAAAGAAATGAATGGTTTTACATAGAGTTGCACAAGCAGCCAATGTTACACAGGGAAAGTAGAAAGTTACGAGAAACGAACAGGACGAAGAACATTCATGCATGGGAGTTTTCAAAAGAATAGCAAAGTCATTCATTCATGCACGTAAAGTGAAAAGCCGATGGAAAGCTCTCTCTGACTACTTTCTTCTTCTTCTTTTTTTTTTTATTTCTTTTGAATAAATTATCTAACTACTTTTTTAAGATGACGATTAGATTTGGCATAAAATGTCATGTGAAGTTTCTTGCTGAGTAAGAATTTATTTAAATTATAAACCCATTTATTTTGAGAATGATGCGAGAAGAGTGTAAGAGATGTAAAAGTAAATTAATTTTTATCGCACCCCTTGTATTTTATAAGATTGCACATATACACTGTTATTAGGTCCTATATTCGTGAAAAAAAAAAATACTGCACAAATATATTACTTTTTTAAAATTTACAGCATCCTCTTTTATTATAATATACTATTTTTTTTTAAATAATATATGAGATATTATGACACCGTAAAACTGTTTTATTATCAGTATGACTCTGAAACTAGTCTCTTTATATTAAATTGAATTGATGTATAAATATTCATGTTTTTTTTTTCAATTGATACTTGAAAACCCTTTTTTAACCAATGTAAAAATTACTAACGCTCTATTAGGTATTAGGTTGCACGAAAGAAAAATAAAAGAAAGTATTGTAATGAATGAAAAGGAAAAAAGAGAGAGAAGGAAACAAAAATAAAATGAGTAAAAATTGAAATTGTTGAGTTGAGAATAAATTAGTATGAAGATTAATTTTTTCTTAAATTAAAGGAATTAATTAATTAAAATAGGTTGAAAGTGAGTTAAATTACACTTTTCAGATTTTTCATGTATATTGAGTAGAAAGTAAAAACAAATAGAATCCACCAATAATGGTCATCATCTTTCTTTCTACTTTAATTAATTTCTTTGATGTCATCGTATTATAGAAATAATTTTATTTCACCCGTTTGCTGCACTCACTTTTCATTTTCCATTTTATAGAAAACTAGTTTTAGCACCGGTCCAACACTCATATCATTAGAAATAAACTAATTAAGATATAATAAGTAAGAAAAAGTAATTTTATATTATAATAATAAAAAAATAAAATTATTATTAAAATTATAATAAAATATTATTTTTCAATTGCTTCAAACTAAGTTGTTCATTTTTTGAGTTCTATTTTTTTTTTCTTTTATTGAAAATATTTATCTCCATTCACGATATCTTATTCATATTTTGTATTGTTATTTTAATTCTTGAAAAATTTGTGATAAATTTAACTTTGTTTTTTAAATATTAAAATAAATAATTTTAATACCTTAATTTTCTAAAAAAATATGATTTTAAATTTCAAGTCTTTATTGTAATAATATATTAAAAAGTATAATTTAATCTAGTAATTTAAAGGTTAATGTGGTTTGCATCAGTACATTTGTCATGACATATTGGTGAGTTAAGGTAAATTCCGTTTTTTTATATTCATCCATAAAAATACAAAGTACAACAATTTTACATTTTTCATTCTTGAACCATTTTCCTATTTATTTTATGAAAAAATTATTTTCCATACATTGTATTTTATAAACAATTTTATTTTAATTGTAAATAATCTATGAGTAAAATAATTTGTGAATTTAATTGTAAATAGTCCATGAGTAAAATAGGAGAGGATTTAGTGATTTTGTGGTGCTTGATTGAGAACATGTGTCTAATATGTGTTTAATCAACTGGATAATTGTGTGTGATTGACAAGATGCATCGAATCAAAAGTTAAGTGAATGGATGCGTATGATTGAGTGAATGCGTTTGTTGGAGTGATATGTTTGAATGATAGTATGTATTTGGTCAAGTAAGTGTGTTTGGTCTAATGAATAAATGTGTCTAGTCTAGTGAATGCATCTAGTGTAATGGATGAATGAGTCTAGTCGAGTAAATGCATTCGATTAAGTGGATGCTTGTGTTTAATTGATGATTACGTTTGATCAATTAGATGAACACATATGAATATGTTTACTCTAATAGATGAAATTGGTGAATAATGCATTAAATAGAGTTGAGAACCTTTTTTAAAGGTTTGATGACTACAAAGATGAGTTAGTGGTGATTGCTCCCTTTTGTTTTCTTTACTTTCTTCTCCCTATAGGTAAAACTAAATTGGAAATTCGATCATTTCTTTTTGCACCTACCTTAATCTCTTGTCTTTCATGTCGGTAAAGTGTGTGTTATATTTAGAAAGAGTTACACTCACTCTTTGTCCTTATAATTTATTTCCTTAAACACAACAACATGGTTGAGAAAAAAAAAATCTAATGGCTAAAATTAATTATTTCTTTGGATAAAAAGTTTTTACTTAACTTTAATTTTAGCATAGTAACATGATATGATGGTAACATAAAGAGAAAAACACTTATACACTGTTATTTTAAAAAAAATTTATCTAAGCACAACATTTTATGATAAATTTCTTGACTTTACCAATTAATATTTTAAAAATTATATAAATGAAGAGTTGTGATTCAATAAGCATAAAAATTTTTTACACTTTAAACTAAACTATATAAATAAATATTATGTAACTTTACGTGTATATAAATGGATGAATCCATTTTCTATCACTATATATTTATTAATATTTTAAGAGTCATATAAATGAAAACTTTTTTACATATGTTTAAACATTTAAAAGTGATATAAACGATAAGTGGTGATTAAAATGTAGAACTCTTTTACATTTTGAATGAGGTGTTAAACTCTTTTTTTAATTGCTTAATATAGTAACGATATTTATACAATATAAATTTTTTCTAAATAATAAAAAACAAAATTTGAATAAAGAAAGAAGATGTGTAAAATAAAAAAGATGAAAAAGTGGTGTAAAGATTGAAAAGGAAGGAGGAAGGAGGAAGGAGGAAGCAGGAAATAGGAAATAGGAAATGTGTGAGGGGAGTGAAGAAAAGAAAGGAAAGATGAATGGCATATGGAATTAAAAAGAAAAAGAAAAGAAAAGAGGGCAATTGGATTGGTTGTTGGAAGAGTGAGTGTGGGGGAAGAGGGTTGGCTAGAAACGCGGCATGGCGTCGTCGAAGGTTGTCTCGACGAATACGGATCTGCCACGCGACTCATCTATATCTCCCCTTTCCTCTCTTCTCTCAGATCTGCACCCAATGGACGACCTTCTCAAGTCCATAACCCCCAAGACCGTCGACGACGTCTGGAAGGACATCGTCGCCGGCGCCGCCACCACCTCCTCCGCCGATCACAATGCCGACACCATCACCCTCGAGGATTTCCTCACCAAAAACAACTCCCCCACTCTCCCTCCTCCCTCCTTCCCCCTCCCCGCCGAAGCCTCCTCCTCCTCCGTCGAGCCTTTCCTTCCCTCCCACAAACCCAAGAGGAGGGCCCTCCAGGAGCCCGTTGACAAGGCCACTCTTCAGAAGCAGCGCCGTATGATCAAGAACAGAGAGTCCGCCGCTCGGTCCCGCGAACGCAAGCAGGTTCACTCTTTCCCTTTCCCCCTTTCCCCCTTTCCCCTTTTCCCCCTTTCCTCTCAACCCTCTTCTCTACCCTCTGCAGGCTTACACATCCGAGCTCGAGTATTTGGTTCACCAGCTCGAGCAAGAGAATGCCCGCTTATTGACCGAAGAGGTGCTTTCTTCTTCTTCTTCTTCTTCTTCTTCTTCTGTTGCCTTTATATGTATGTGTCTTTCTGTACTTACATTCGGACTCCGGGGTTAAGACTCGCTACTCTATTACTACAACATGAACTTCTAATCGGAGAGGTTCCACATCTAATGTCAAACACCATTGCTTCTAAACTACCTTATGTCATTCGTTTTCTTCTTGGGATGAGAGGAGCTGCCATGAATGGTTCAAAGCATATAATTCGTTTCAGGCAAACACTCATTGCCTAGTATCTCTATTCAATGGGTATACTTTTGGATTCTCTGAATAGATCGTCTGTAAATTCTCTCATTGCTGGTATTTGCTCTATTAAACTTTAAAACTTACCTCCGTTAATGCAATTTTAGTTGTGTGTAGTCAATTTGAGTCACATTTTTTGTTGTAGCCCTTTTTTTTGCTGGTTGGAATTTTACATTTTTTGCCTGGAATCTGATTGTTTTATTGCTTTTTG
Organism: Psophocarpus tetragonolobus; assembly: GCA_037954015.1. Taxonomy (NCBI): domain Eukaryota; kingdom Viridiplantae; phylum Streptophyta; class Magnoliopsida; order Fabales; family Fabaceae; genus Psophocarpus; species Psophocarpus tetragonolobus. Next base: position 26,216,713 of record CM075690.1, read on the forward strand.
AAATCTTGGGTCTTGAATGCAGGCTGAGATGAGAAGGCAAAGGAAAAAACTGGTATGTAATATATCTCCTCTCTTTTTGACATTTTAATCTGCGTGTTCTTGGATGTTTGATCTGGAATACTTGAAACTTTCATGTAATGACATTTCTTCGTTAAAGAAGTGAAATTCTGTTTATAATTTTCTTCTAATAAGTGTGGATTCAATGATTGGTTGAAGCTCAAACTTGAGGTTAAAAATGTAGTATATTCTAGCTTAATAATGGTGTTATCAAACATGTATTATAGATTGGTGTTGTTAAAACTATAGTATTTACAGTGACATATCATGAAAATTGGGTAATTGAAGTATCTAAGTGTTCATGTGTAATAGTTTTATTTTTGGATGTGGGGGTTGTTCAGGACGTGATTTCTCGTTTAATTGCATACAATATATAATTTTGAGAAGGATACCATTCGAGTCTTATCTATCCATAAGTGTCACAAATGAAAAATAAATTAAACATTACATTCTCAGTGTCCTTTTTCCCAATATCTAGAAGAAGGGAAAAAAAAAAGGAAAAATGAAAAATACATCTTGAGTATTGAACTTCCATGAACTATTAGTGGGATATGTTCAGTGTACAAAATGCCAAAACAAGTTCTCTCATCTCTGATGGGTAATCTGTACACTTTGTTACATTGGCGACTTTCAATTTAACCTCATTGTCATCTCAATTACTTCAGTTGTTATGATCATTCTTTTGGTATGCGTATCCTTTGTAGTCATTCTTTCTTGCAGCTTGAACTTATCCTTGTGAACTAAACCCATCAATACTAATGATCGTGACTTTTATTGTTCAATACCCAGAGCATAATATTATGCTATCAATACTTGGAGTTTTCAGTGAATTGTCATGTTCGCATTACTTCATTGCTTAAATTTTATAATTTGGTTGAATTAGGAACCATTTGTAGGATTTCTATCTATACTTGGAGAAAAGGATCTTCATAATTCTTTTTGCACTGTCTGTCCGTGATGTAGCCTGAAAGTTTGTCTTGTCATCTCATATGATAAAATGGTTTCTTGTTTTCATAATCCTGTTTTGGCCTAGCTAAATTGATCGATTTTTTTTTTTTTATTTACTTGAAGAAATAGATCTAAAATTTAAGTACCAAGAAGTAATAACTTTGTTTAAACCATATTATTGTTTTTTCATATGCTGGTTGTCAATCTAATCTCTATATACTTCAATTTCATTTCATGCAGCTCTATGAATACATCATTCCAGTTGAGGTGATGCCTAAACCCAAAAAAAAACTTCGCAGAGTAAATTCAGCACAATCATTGTGATCCGTTACTCATCAGCGGACTAGGCTTTGTGGCTTCCTGTAGATATAAGAGGGGGAAAAATTTTAACAGATTGTGACATGCCATTGCTGGTTCTCAGAGTTATATTGTACAGAGAAAATAGCTGCAGCCAAATAATCCAAGTAATTTGATTCAACCTGAAAGAATTCTATTGATCCACTTACCGTGGAAAATCTATGGTTCTGGGTGGGTTTTGCCCGGATTAGGCTTTTAGGAAAAGTTGAAATAAAAAATGTCTTATGTTAATTTATGCAATTTGAATGCCATGCATACTTGATTTGATAGGGATGAGATACAGCAGACGAGAGGAATGGAATTGAATTACAAATGATAGATGAATTGCATATAATCTGATAAAGATTAAAAGTTCACCTATATAATGCATTATTTGTACTCGAATGTATTCCACACCCTCAATATTTTTTCGATTGAAATTATTTAAAACTTTTGCCTTTATATAAATGTAATATTTTTTGTTTATGTAATTATAGTCTCTTTTATTTATTTATATTAAAGATCAATCATTGTTTTTTATGAATGATTAAAAATCAATAATTTTAGTACTTATAATTCATCTTCAAATCATATTTCTTTAAATAGATGGATAAAAATAATTTTTAAATATAAGAACTAAAATCACAAAAATAAAAATATAAGGTAAATAAAATCACCAATTAACATATTCAAACAATTATAATTTTAATAATATTACTTATAAAAAAATAAGTTCAATAATATTTCACAAAAACTGTTTAAAAATTTGAACATTTTGTATTACTAAATATGTGATTATATATCTAGAATAAATTGTTAACTTAACCCCTGATTTATAGCTAAAAACCTAATAATGGTTTATTATTATTTTCTAAATTTGTATTTTTAATTATATTAACATAAAGAAAAATGAATTGTGTCAAAGGAATATGAAAAAAATAACAAATGAATGAAAATTGACATTTAACATAAATAAGTTAATTGTAATTTGATAAAAAAAATTTATAAAATTGATAAGTCTTTTCAAATGAAATTAAATTCAAGGTGTCTATTTAAAAGAAGATTTAATTTTTATAAAAATAAAATTTAACGATCAATTGTAATGAAATTAAAATTGACGGTATCTATAAGATAATTTTAAATTAATATGTTTATTTGAAAGCAAAAATAAAGTTGAAGGAGATCTAATGATTTTTGTTTTTCATTTTACAATTAAATTATTTACTTTTGTATCTCACAGTATATCATTTTACAATATTATTGCAAAAAATAAATGCTATACTGTACAACAGGTATTTCATATAATTTTATCCAAAAATATATCATTTAAAAAATTTATTGTGAAAAATAAATGATATATTACATATTTTTTTTGTTGAAACAATGATATATTACATATAAACAGATAAATATTAAAAAAACACCTATATAACAAATTACTTTTTTCAGAAAAAACAGGTGTCATTTTATCATTTTGAGGTCTCTTATAACAGTTTAATGACAATTGCTTTTAATACCCTCTTATCTTCTATCGCACCCCTTAGGTTTTACAATTTTTTTCAAAACCCAAAAATACTCTCCGTTTTTTTGGGATTCAGCTAGTATATTCCGGACTACATGATCTGAAAGACAAATGAGATTCAGCAAGTATGTTACAGACAATATGATCCAGAATGTATTATGTCCATTCCGGATCAGTTGATCCGAAATATATCATAAACATTTCAGATTAGTTGATCCGGAATGTATTATGTATATTCCGGATCAACTAATCCGGAAGTGGATCAAATGCGTATTCCGGACTAGGTGGTCTAGGATAAATATTGTTAGCTCCAGATCAACTGATCTGGAATATTTCAACACTCGACTTAGTATGAATAAAAACGCAAACAAACCCTCAATCATAAATCCCAAAACCCTAAACTTTAAATCAAGAAAATCATACCTGAATAAAATTGTGTTTTACTTTTCAAATAGGGATTTACAATAGGACATAATGTAAGAATTTGTGTTTGGCACACAAGAGTAGCAAGAAAAGAACAAAAAAACAAGAAAATAAAAAAATAAATTCAAAAAATTTAAATCAAATAAGGATAAGGGTATATTAGGAATTACAAAAAATATAAACCTTGGGGTGTAAATAGAAAATGGGGGATGTTAAAAGAAAATGCCCAGTTTAATTTCTTTTGAAGCGATGGGTCCATTAAAGGTGAGTACATCTAATTGGGCCGGGCCGGGCCGGTGGTTATTACTTATCAGCTGAAAACACAAACACACAGAGAATAGCCGTAGCGGTGGCGGTGGAGGACACTACCCAAACCCAAACCCAAACCCAAACATGTCGTCCCTGAGAAACGCCATTCCCAGGCGTGCTCACAAAGAACGTGCTCAACCGTGAGTGTCTCTTCTCTCTCCTAATCTCACTTGCAACTCTTCTATTTATTTATTTCTTATTTCTTCTTCATTCATTATTGATTAGGTCGTCGAGGAAAAAATTTGGATTGCTTGAAAAACACAAGGACTATGTTGAGCGTGCTAAAGCATTCCACAAGAAAGAGGACACTATACGCAAACTTAGGGAAAAAGCCGCTACTAGAAATCAAGATGAGTTTTACTTCAAGATGATTCGATCAAAAATCGTTGATGGAGTTCATAAACCTCTGTAAGTCCTCTCTTCTCCTTTTTTATTTGTTTTTTCCTTTTAATTACTCTCTTTCCTTCTCTTCTGTAGGACCGAAGCCAATAAGTATACCCAAGAAGAGCTTATGCTGATGAAGACCCAGGATATGGGTTACATTCTTCAGAAGCTTCAGAGTGAGAGAAACGTGGGACCTCTGCTTTCAATTCCTCTCTCTCTCTGTGTGTAAATATTTTAATAATGTAAGTTCATTTGTGAATGTGTCAATCTTCCCTGCAGAAAATCGAAAAGCTAACTGCCTCTCTTCACTCTATTGATAATCAGCCACCAAACAAGCATGTTTTCTTTGCTGACGACAGGTCTCAATTTCTGACCTATTATTCTATACCAAGCTTGAATTTTTGTTATTTTCAATGTCAATATGGTACATTTGATTAATTTTGTTTGCAAAATTTAAGGGTTGATACTTCCATCAATCTATTAATCCTGTGGTTACAACATACTAGTTTTTTCAGATGATTTGAATGTATTATTATGGCTATGATAAAAAGGATTTGGTATGCAGTTCCAAGTTGTTGCTTTGCAATTTGTGTATGTGTGCAAACATGTTATTTGCGATGTATATTATAGAGGTCCTTCGGAGAGGTAACTCAATCTAAAGGCTAGTGTTCATAGAAAACAAGAGAGTTGTGTATCAATTATCAAATCAAATTAAGAGAAAGGGGAAAATCATTTTCATTTATTTATCAGAGAGCATTATACACGTAATTATACAGAGGAAGAATTAACCACCACCACATTCTGTTGTGATTACACGATAGCTGTCACTACTAGTATACTTTCCATTCTATACTTTTATGCTTAATGAAGTGTTCATACCAGAAAGCTTGTAACGTGAGAGCTATCTAATAAGCACTTTATTCAGTATGCTTGATAAGTTTCACTGTAAAGCTTATTGAAATAATCAGAGTAGAGTATATAGGATGATCACTGCTACAGCCTCAGAAAGAGAGATTGAGGAGGGAAAGAGAAAAAAGAATCAAAGAAAATCTGAAGACTTTCTTTGCCAAAGGACTAATCCCCTCCAACTGAAAAAAGTTATTACAATTTGTATCACTCCATGTCTATCTAAGCAATGCCAAGTCGTATATATGCTAACCTCCCCCAACTCTTATTACAGTTATAACCCACTCTATATCTCTCTTAATGATTACTTTATCACGTGCTAATCATGTGCTTCCTTTAAAGTTTAGACTAACAATCACCTCTCACCTTCAATTTTCAACTTCACAATATTGATAAGATAAACCTAAATAAACTTCATATAAGATGCAGCCATAGTCATTCTATAAGATCTATTGTTTGGGTAAACTCTTACTTTTCTCCAGGGATATTTTGCCATTTGTTTTTTACTGATTGATACGTTACTTTTCCACCTCTACTCCCATTCCCTTCTTTTTCTTTATAGCAGTGTTACATAGATTTTATCCTAATTCTTAATGGATATCTTTTATGTTTGTTGTCCATGTACAGGGAAGAGGCTAAAGAGCTACAATCACGGTATCAAAAAAGTGAAATTCCACTCGCATCTGATGATATTCCTGCTGGCATTAAGAGGTATATACCTACATTTGACTTTAAATATTTGGATCAATCCCTTGTTTTGTTTGATGTCTTGTGTGAGATTAAACATTTTTTGTAAATTGATTTGTCTTGGCTTTAAATAGAGACTTAAATCAATCCTTTCCTTGTTTTGTTTGATGTCTTGTGTGAGATTAAAATTTTTTGCTAAATGATTTGTCTCCACTGCAACATTTCAGGGATCTGTTGTATCAAATAATTTATAATTTATTTTTTCTCTTTTATTTGCTTTAAGATACATCCATATTGTTTCAGGGATCTGTTGTATCAAATAATTTATAATTAACCTTAGTAAATATCTTAATTGTAGTAAATGCCAACAGTTTTAAGAAGTTTTGCAGTAATGTGGTATCCGAGTCTTGGCATTTTTTTCTTCCATGTCTCAGCTGTGTGTTCATGGAATTGATGGTTGACACAATTACTTCTGAAAATTTGTTTAGCTTATAAGCTTACTGATTTCTTTGGCAAGAAAATATAGTAGTTTAGGTAAAGTTCCATCCAGGGTTTTAATTCAGAAATAAGTCTACTTTTGCTCTAAACATTCAACAGCAATTGGCCCTCTATTCAAACACAAGGTTTGAGGATGAGGTCATGAGTGACAAGTTTAATGTGTATATATTTGCACGCATCTTATTGTGACATTTTTATATTGACAACAAAGACTGCATGGTACCTTGAAGTTTGGAGAAGTGAAGTTTTATTCAGTTTGGATAATTGATATTTTAACCCAAAAAATAGAAAGAGAAGAAAAAAAGATCAACGAATAGCAATTATGGTCATATTATTGCTATTAGTTCTCTGTTATTTCACCATATTGAAGAGTTCTATCGGGTTGAATCTGTTGTAAAATTACTTATGGAAAGCTGGCCTTGCTTTTTTATAATTGAATCTTGTCTTATAGTTCCTGTTACCTCCATCTGCTCTCTTGCTTGATTTCTGGCACCATATCAGATTGAGAATAAGGTGTTTTTGTTCCACAGGAAAATAGCTCGGTCTTACCAAGAGTTGGAAGCGAGGAAGAATAGGCTCGGCCAACTAGAGAAAATCTACATGGATATGGCAATGCGGAAGGAGCTGCAGGTATTGATATTTTGCATTGCTTATTTTGTACTGTTTTGAGTCATAAGAAATGTGGATTTGGATTCTGGCATTTTGAGGTTTGGTAACTTTAGTTCATTCTGAATTATTATAATGTTCCTAATTTTTATTTACCATAAAAAATTTATTTAATTATTCTAATAATTTAGAATGACCTAAAGTCACTAACTTATTAAACCTTAAAGTTACTGAATCCATACCCAAGAAATGTGGAGTGCTCAGAAAGGATATTCTATCTATGAACAGAAAAAAGGTAGGAAGCGCAAGCTAAGTGAAGATGAGATTGTCTGTCCAACCACTAAACCAGTATACAAGTGGCGTGCTGAAAGAAAGCGTTGAGAGTTAATATGATAATTTAGCAGGTTCTTTTTTGCCTTTTTACCATTCAGCATAGTGATTAAATACTTCTGGATTGGGTCTGGAGTTGCAGATTTTAGATGTCTTGGATGAAGCGCCAATAGTCCTAGCTGCAGAATCGAATGTCTTATATGAAGCACATTACTACTGATGTCAATAACACTTCGTTTAAAATTACTTGATCATTTAACCATTTTCTGTACTCTGTTGGTATTCTTCCTTTTACCTTCAATGATCTCCAATTAAACTTTGTAAGTCTTATAAATATACTTATTTTTCATAGTATTTGTATCGTGTAACTCAATTTCCAAATCCCACGATTTTGCTAATAAAATTTACAAGATGATGGTGTTCTATTTCAAAGTTCGAACAATTAACTTCCAATTAGCATTTTTTTAGGCAATAAACAAGAAAGCAAAGATGGTAAACCCTAAACACTAATTTATGTTATTCAATTGAATTTTCTACCCATAACTAGAATAAAATTGTGTTTGGAAAAGCTGAAAATATTATATTATTTTAATAATTGATTATAATCATAATCAATTTTTATTTGGGATTTTGTTGACAAATTGGTATGAAAATAATTAATCTTGTTTAGATGTAACAGACAATATTTTTTTATAAAGTAAAAAGTGTTGTGAAAATAGCTGAAAGAAAAAAAAATAGATGGTTAAAAAATAACTATAATTTATAATTTTTTAGCTTTTTAAAATCAATTTGTTTTTTAAAATCAATTTATAAATTTCTTTTGAATTTATGTTAGTACACTTTGTTTTAAAATAAATAATATAAAGAATCCTTCAACTTTACTCTTATTTTCTAAAATTGCTAGCTATGTATTTTTTTAAACTAATGTTATTAGACTCAGTTCGCTTATGGAAGGAGATTAAGATTTGACTTGTTTGACTTACATTAAAAAATATAAAATAATTTATATAATTTTATACTTAAAAAATTATAACAAATAATCAAAATTATAAACAAATCTAAAAATTAATAAAATAAATTATCTTAATTCCTTAAAATTATTATTAAAATTAAAATACATATTTATTCAGATCTATTTTTATGATTTATTAAATGATTTAAATTATTTTTAATTTAACTTATATTATAATATTACATTACATTACATATATGTGTATTTGTTTAACATAAACAAAACAATTAAATTGACTTGATGGTTTGCAATATGTATTTTACTTATAGAAACTTGAATTTGAGTCTTGTCTATATCAATCAACGCATGCAACCAATGACATGTGTCAGTATACTTGATCAGTTTTCGGTCTAACTGGTTGGACTGGTAAGTCCAAGCAGAGTTTAATAACAATACTCTAAACATAACAATTAAGAATAAATAATAAATTCTTTAGTAAAAATTTGAATTTTTCAATTCTTATTGTCTAGACATAATGCATTACTAAGAATGAATGCTATACTTTCTGGTAAAAACTTGTATTTATCAATTCTTTAATCATTGTCTTGTAAATAATGTTTCAAAAACTAAGTTTGTTAGCTCTATCAATTTAAGAGTTTACCGTTTCATGCTTTAAATGATTAAATTCAGGTTTATTGACCCCTAACCTAACCGTTGATCATGCAAAATCCAAAAGTATTTTTCAATGCTACTCGTGCATGGAATACTTTAAATGTGGCTAAATAAGTTTTTAGCAAAAGCATCCACTTGTTCACGACATTTTTATAAGTTAATCTTCAATCTTGAGAGTATAAAAGATTGCACAAGGGTTAAGGAAACCATCTAAACTTGCATCACAAACACCCATCAAAATAATAAAACATCATTAGATTAGAGTCATGTTGCTGGACTCCTCCAATATGGGCTTGGATTGAGTTTTTCCTAACAAAAATATGTCAGACACACTATTTACTAAAATGTAGAGCATCCTTGCAAACATTAATGTGTTTGTCAGTGGTGGAAGTGGGTGTCTTTTCGTGAGCAACGTTGAACAAGGTTCAAAGTCCTTAAGGGTTGCCTAAGCTGGCTAAAACTTGAATGATCAATTCTTTTCTACTAAATAGATGCCTCCACATCTTATCAAAACTAGGCAATTGAAAAAATAAATAACAAAAGTTCTCAACATAGGCTTTCAAGAAGTTAATTCTCTAAGAATGGTCTACCAGTGCTTCATCGAGTCTTCTGGCAATGTTTGAGTCTACCTGACTTCACAACCAAGTGAAAAGGTTGCTAATTGCTCCTAGGTCCATATCAATTAAGCTACATTTGTTAATCATATTTGAAAAGAAATAAGATTTATTACTAGAGTACTTATCTCCGTCAGAAGTCACAGATACGTAATCCTACTACAATGGTCAATGAAGTGATCCTTTAAGTTGTATTATTTACATTTTATGTGGGAGAATATCTTCCTATACCTCCATACTTTTTTCTTTTTCATATTTCACCCTCCAAAAAGCCTAATATAGAAAAAAATTCTGGATTTGCAGGGAGAAATTCCCCTAACGGGGAGCATAAACACGCAAAACTAGCCCAAGATTGAGGCACCTCAATTACCATAAAAAATAGCTTGATCATATATGTCTAATTTTTCTATCTTGTATTTTAAGTTGTTGAAAGACAGCTTATAATGTTGAAAACCAAAAAAGCTTATAATGTTTACAAACAAAAGACTGCTTAGCAACTAATGCATTTTGCAAAGAATGATGAATTAGCCTACAACATAGGATGATAAAAATACCATATTCAGGGGTGTGCTTTGAACTCGTCCTAATTTTGATATATATTACTCATTTTGACTGAGTATAGATACAGGTACATGTATTACCTGATGTAGTTAGTTAATAAGGTACATATACACGTATGGGTCTGTGTGATTACCCGTCTCGTACCTAATAATGTAAAATAGTTCTATATTTAATATTTAATTACAATCTTCATTTATATGACTATGACTTTTAAAGTATTAATTAATAAAGTTAACAAATTTACCATAAATGAAGGTTGTGATTACGTCGACAATGCAAAATCATTTTTCTCTTTTAATAATTATATAATAAGTTTAAAGTTATATATTTAATTAAAAATTTTAATTATTAAACTTTAATTTATAATTTCTTGTTATTTATTATTCTTTATATATTTTTTAAATTGAAATATAAATAATAACAAAATATATAATTTATTTAATAATAAATAAGTAAATTTAAATTGTAAAATTAATATAACAAATTATCTGTGGATATACTTAAAAAACAACTGATGAGATGAAAATTAAAATTTTATACCTACTATTTATACACTCAAACCCGTCCAACATATTTCAGAAATAAGGATTGAAAAAATCAAACCAGCACCTTCCTTGTGACTATCCCAATCACCACATTGAAAAGCTTATAATGCTCCCTGACCAGCACCTTATAGACTTTTCACATTAGCTACCCCCACTTACCTTCTAGGTAATCTTTACATCTTTGAATAAATACATGGTAATAAGGTGAATGAAGAATGACCACTTATTAATTATTATCAAAGGTCAAAGTCCATTCCTATTTCTTGGGCATTGTCATAAATAAACCAACATTGGTAGTTTGGTACGTATAAATGGGCACCATTATATTCCTAAGCATTAATCCAAGATCAAGGTCTAGAGGTTAAGATGAATTCCCAAGGGTTGGTTTGCATTAAAGTCTTTGATATTTTTTATGCATGTCGAAAGGTCCTTGCTTACCGCACATGAACTCTCAAATGTGTTTGATATTGTCAGTAAGCTTGTGTTTGTTTTTTTTTTTTAAGAGCAAAATTTTATTCCACAGGAAGAAACAAAATGTTTCTACAAAATACAAGATGTGATGTGCACTACTCCTTAAACTAATAATGCATAACACCTCATTTGGCTCCTATCTCATATTTAACATACATATTCTTGGGTTGGCATACCAATTTGAAAACATACATCCCCTATTAAAATCAAAAGAATACGTTAGCCAATTCCACGATATTACTTTTATAGACATCATAATATCGATGGAGTCTGCCGGTACCCTCTCAAAGACAATCTGGTTTCTAGCTATCCAAATAGCCCAACAGCCAGCAAGCCAGAAGACATACCTACATCTCTTCTTTCGTTTTCCTACGACCCAAGCGGACGATGAGAGGAAAAGTTGCGTGATGTTCCCCAGATTTGGTCCTTGAATCCCCAGCCAGCTGATCATTTTGTTCCACACTGATTGAGCCTGTATACAAGTCAAGAAAAGATGATTTCTGCTTTCCATATCATTCCTACATAACACACACTTAGTGTCCACTATTGGGATGTAAACTCCTCTCTGCAATAGATTATCCATGGTTTAGGTGGAACATGAAGTTAAATCTTCATACTACTGTATAAGTTAATTGCTCTTTTCATTAGTTGAACCTACACTCCACGCAGTTAAATGTTCATACTGTAAGTTAAATTGCTGTTTTCATTAGTTGTTCCTACACAATAACGATACATTTCTCTTTTTATTGTGCTTGCGTAAGGGCTTATTATTTCCATGTGATTTAATTTTTCGTACTAAAAGGCATAACTAACCTAGGTCCCACTAGCAGTAATTGTCTTATGCTTCCCTAAATTAGGTTGGTAATCTTTCAAATTTAATGACATAATTAATTTATTGATATTTTTGGCACCAATCCATGGTTTTAAATTGTGCTATTTTGTAAGTGGACCATTTATTTGTTTGAAATGAGAACCACCAATCCCCATGTTAGATTGGAAGGTCTTAATGAAACATTTTCGATGTCCAATCACCACAGGTTACTTTATACAAGTTTCCTTAACTATATGCTTGTAATGTACACAAAAAACATAAAGAACAAATTGTTAATCAAGGCAAATTGTCAATCAAGGTCCAAACTCAGGTGCATAGAAATTTCCTTTTTATAAGACTCTTTACAAAGAATTCACTTGTTTTAATATAAATCCTTTTCGAGTAGCTAATCCAAACAATGTGAGAATTTGACTTTTTTAATATATGCATTATCTTACAACAAAAGATGTATATTCATTCATTGAAGCAAAACTCTTCACAATGTACATTATAATAAAAGCTATTCCAAATCAACCCCCAACAGAACCTCAACATAAAAACCAAAACCTCAACCTCATAGCTAATCTATGCAGTCCAAAACTAACTAAACCATACTTACATTCCTTAAATAGCCAACCCTTACAACATTCTCAGACGTTGTAAAGGGTTAGCATACCAATAAGAGAACATGCTTCTCTATGAAACCAAAATAATAATGCAACCATTTTCAGGAAGTGATTTGTACAAAAGTTAGAATATCAAGAGATTCCAAAGTTTTATTATTAAAAACTATGGAGTTTCTTAATATCCATAAGCCACAACATACCACATGCAAAAAACAAGTATAAGATTTTCTTTCTAAGTCTACCTTACTGTCTAGGAACTAGGAATATAAAATAACTTAACTAAATCATTCTGTAATGGTGTAACCACATCGATGCAACACATAACAGAATATCACAAGGATTTAAGAACTTACAAGATAATAAACAAATACTTCACTTTCTCTATAAATATACATACTTGAACATATTAGAAATTTATTAATTTTAATTATATATTTTGCACCAAGTTTGAAAAAACAAATGATTGCATCCAACAAATTAAAGATAACAAAATAAGTTAAAGATGCCAACGAGTTTAAAAGATAAATATCACCATTTATCTATCCACTTCTAGGATAGATTATATTTTGGTAATTATATATATTTTAGCACACTTTTAAATAAAGGAAATAAAAAACATAAAATGAGTTTTTCCATAAAATAAAATTAACTTATAAAGACTCTCTCATATAATTTTTCAAAATATAAAATTTTATTAATTAATTAATAATTTTAATTTATATAATATTTTATTTTCTCCTTTGAAAAATACTTTTGCTTGAGCTTCTTCATACATGTATGTTGGAATGCCTTAAAACTTGTTCTCTTAGTTAGTTATTGAAGTTCCTTTATTTTTTTTTTGCGGACAATTCTATTTTGCGATTATGTTAGTTGTCTGCATGCTATTATTGGTTCTCTTATATATAAGGAATCATATAACATATTGTATTTTCATTGATTTTTCTCTTAATATACACTCTATGCCCCTATTCAAAGAATAGTGAACCACGTAAACTTTGTGTGTGATCTCTTTTTCCCTCTCTTGTTCATATTTATGCATATATATGTATGTGTTAGATTTTGTTTTTTTGTTCTCTCTATTTCTTTTGTTTCTTTGAATATAATCACAAAAAATTGGCATTTAGAGCTCAAGTTTTGACCTTGGGATTTCGTTCATCTGTCTCGTTCTGATGTGACTTATGTAAAGAAATGTCAAAGAACAATGCCAAACACCATTAGGATCAAGTTTAATGGGAAACACAATTTCAATCTATGGAAGGTCAAGATGTGTGCCTTATTGAAGGAGCTACATGTCCGAGGAACTCTTGCATCTGTTATTGTGAAGAAAGAAATTGTTATTGAATTGAAAGACACAACTAGTTCTGCAAAGAATGAAGACCTTGCAGAACAAGAAGAAAATGCACACTCGTTGATTCTACTATCCCTTTCAAATTAGGTTCTTTATGAGGTTGCTGAGGAGGAAACAATAAGTGAATTGTGGTTGAAATTAGATAAATTGTGTATGATTAAGGTCTCATTTGGAAGAACTTATTTACAACTTATTTGAACTTATCTTATCATATAAACACTTATACAAGTGTTTGGATAAATTTATAAAAACACTTATATAGGGTCTATAAACTGTTTTAAGCTTATTTGAATAGGCTATTTAGAGTAACTTTTTGAAAAGAACTGTTTTAAGCTTATTGAAAATTTGTACTTCCTTCAACTCTTACTTTACCTTTTTCTGTTTCTCTCGTGATTAAAGCTTGCTACTGAGTCTCTCTCTTTCTCTTTCCCTCTTTGTCTCTCCTCTTGTCTTTCCCTCTCCCTTTTCCCTTTTTGTCTCTCCTTCTATCTCTCTACCTCTTTCTCTCCTTTTTTCTTTATCATTCTCTCTGTCTTCCCTCTCTCTACCTCTCTTTCTCTTTCTCTCTCTCTCTCTCTCTATATATATATTCAAACACTTTATTTCTATATAAGTGCTTTTAGAAATTTATATATCTAGACACAAATAGTTTATTGAACTTAAGAGCTTATAGTATAAGCTATAAGCTCTTATGTTTTAAGCTTATTGAATAAGCTCTTATACTATAAGTTTTTGCAAACGAGGCCTAAATATATATGCAATAAGCTCCTCTTAAAATGTCACTTGTTTGGTCTCCACATAAAGAGGGCACGTCTCTTAAAAAGCACTTAGATGAATTGAATTCAATCTTGATAGAATTGAGAGATATTGATGTCAAAATAGAAGATGAAGATGCAACTATGATCTTGTTGGCATCCTACCACCATCTTATAAGAGTTTTGTAAGCTTTTTAAGCATGGGAAAGGAATGCATTACCATGGAGGAGGTAAAATCAAGTTTGTATTCAAGGGAACTTCGTTTTCAAGGCATTTAGAAATGTAGAAGAAACGAGTGATTTAGGGCTTGTTGTCTCCAATCCTACTAAGAATGGTAAAAAGAAGAAGGACAAGGGCAAAAAGAAAACCAATGTCAATCCTAAAGACCTATGCAATTAGTGTAAGGAACTAAGGCATTGGGAGAAAGGTTGTCCTAAGAAAAAAGCAAGAAAACATCTACAACAGTGGTCAAAGGGGAATCATCATAAAAAAACCAGTTTATGCTCTCTATTGTTGATCATCATCAACAATTTGTAGATTAATGGATTTTTGACTTAGTTGTTTATTCATATGTGTCCGAACAAAAGTTGGTTCCATATATATGAAGAGAACATGAGTGGAAATGTTTACATGGAAATGATGTAAGGATCAATTTAATTAATAGATTATTAGTGGAAAAGAAACAAATGTTACGAGAAATTAAATATTTAATTATCTTAGATTAATATAGCAGTAGAAGAATAACTGAGTTTATTTATAATATCAATAGTAGTTATTTAATTTTGATAGAATAGTTGGGAGGTAGAGAGGGAAATATAATAATTATTTATTGGTTTCAGAGATTTTTGATTGAGTTTCGAGGGGTTTTTGGAAATCTGATTAGGAGGGATGTGAATAGCAAGTCAGAACTCACTAAACTCACCCCATTCCCTTTTTTTATTTTTTTTTCTTTCCCCTTTCTTCTTTTCTTTCTTCTTCTTCGATTTTCTTTCTTCTCTGCCACTTCAATTCTCTCCCTCACTGTTTTCTTTTGTGCTTTGCATGGTTAGATTTCGGTTGATAGATTTCAACGCGGTCTCTTCCATAGCTCCTGTTGCTAAGTGATCTCTATTATAGGTAAGTCTGATCTTGAATCAATGAACCTTTTTCCAATCATTTTCAATCCTATCGTTCCCGTTAAAAAAGAAATTTCTTTAAAAATCTTGATTTCTAAGGTTTCTATTTAATTTGGGATTTTTGTCAGGTTCTTGTGAAATTTCTTTGGGTGGATTTCTCTATTTTCTTTTGAGTTAGCTTTGAAAAGAAGAAATAGGTAAGTAAGTTTTTTCTTGGTTTTAACTTTGCAAAATTATGATTTTAAGAGTAATAAGGTTGTTAGTTGTGATTGATTTAACTTTTGGACTGATTTTAGATGTTATGTGAAATTTTTTATTGTGGTGATTGATCAATGATATTGGTTGAATTGATTTTTTGTAACGGGAATTGAATTTATTGGAAGAACAATGTATTATTTGGAATTGTAGTGTAATACATATGATTGGAATGCATAATGAAGATATATTTATTTATGTTGTTGGTTGTGAGCGGTTACAATCGGGTAACTTAGCTTTGGATGACATATTTGGTGGGGTACATCGATGTTAAAGACACAACTAGGGTCAATGTAATCCAGAATATCAGATATTCATGAGGACATTTCTGTGATTTACATTGTGGTATTGGTACTAGATATGCAAGAGGGTGTCTAAAGGACATACTCAAACAACAAGTGTGTGTCATAGGTGTCAGGTAGACACTAGAGATCAGTTTATGGTTGCGAGATGAGTATTGTTTAAACTTAAATTGGTGGTAACACAGACGACATGGACGTTTGTCACCAATTGGAAGGGATCTTAAACCGCCTCGATATCTAAACTCAATGTAGATATTCCGGAGTGTATCGAGTCTGAACAGGCTATGGTGTGGAATACTTGTATTCAGGGGAATATAAGTATGATTGATTTGATTGATGATATTGTGATTTTTAAGTTTTCTATATTATGAATTTTATGTATTATTATGCTTACCCTTGCAATGTTTGTGTATTTTTGTATGACAATGATGATGGTGCTTTGCACAAGAGAAGATACCAGTGATGACAGTGGAGATTAGAATTAGCAGGATTGGCAAAGGATTAGTGGCAATTATAGATTTACTCGTTTTGTGTTTGAAATAATTTATGTATTAGAGTATGTTTATGTATGTAAGCTATAGCTTTCAGATTGCTAAATGTATGAATTGATTGAACTAGTAGCTAAGTCCTAAGTATGTACAACATTTGCTAAGAATGACTAAGTTTGAATGATTGAATTTATATTATATATTTGAGTTATGTAATAAGTTTTAATGGAGAATTGATAGGTTATGTATCTATTTTAAATGAGTTATGTTTTAGCATGTTTTAGTGGGAAAAAGGATATGAAATGATTTATGTAAATAGTATGTTATGATTTTGGTAAATAATTTGGAGTATGTGCGTGAATAATTTGATTGTATGAAACAAGTTTAAGTAGATGGAATTAAATGGTTGAATATTACTAATATTTTTTGTATTATTAATTTGGGATGTTACAAATGATGCCCTATGTAAGACTACACAGTAAAAGATGCATGATGGAGTGGTTAGAACACTGACTAAAGTTAGACATGTTCTAGACCTAAAGAAGAATTTGATCTTAGTTGGTGTCTTGGATGGAAAGAGATTTATATGCAGTTTTGAAAAAGGTGTAATGGAGATCAAGAAAGGATCAAGTGTTGCAATGAAGGGTGTTAAGAAATGGAGTATTTATATGCTTCATGGCTTAACTTGTGTTTTTTTCTGGATCAACGTTTTTTACCTTTAAATTTGATAAAAGTGTCCTAGATTTGACTTACTTATGGCACACGAGACTTGACCGCATTAGTAAGAAGGGTATAATGGTTCTAAACAAATAGAAGTTGCTTAATTAGTAATCAAGAACTACAAGAACGAAGATTCTATGAGCATCATTTTTATGGCAAACAACTTAGGATCAAATTTCCTAAAATAACTTACACCACGAAAGATACATTAGATTATATACATTCTAATTGTTGGGGACCTTCTAAAGTGCCTTCTATTGGAGGTGAAAGATACTTCCTATCCATCATTGATGATTACTTTAGAATGACATGGATATGCATCATGAGTAATAAGAATCAAGCTTTCAAGTATTTCAAGGAATGGAGGGTTTTGATGGAAAATTAAATTGGAAAGAAAGTGAAGAGACTTAGAACTAACAATGATGTTGAGTTTTGCTCTACTGAATTTAATAAATTCTACAAAGAGGAAGAATGTATTGTTAGGCAATATAGTGTTATGAACACTCCTCAACAGTGAAGGGTAGTTGAAAGAATGAACATGAGCCTACTGGGAAGAGCAAGGTGCTTGTTGTCCAATGTTGGCTTGAGTAGAAGTTTCTGGGGTAAAGCTATCAACACGATATGTTTCCTAATCAACAGATCACTATCAACTATCATGAGATTTAAAACTTGTATAGAGGTATAGTCTAACAAACCTACAAACTACTCTATTCTTAGAATTTTTGGCTACAATACATACTATCATGTTAACGAAGGAAAGTTAGTTCCTAGATCTAAGAAAGGGTTGTTTATAGGATATGATGATGGGGTTAAAATAGGATTTGATCACCCTCTGAAAAGAAAGTAATTCTTAATGGAGATGTCATTTTTTATGAATCATACTTGTTTCACCTGAGATCGGAGGTTTCAATTTCAGGCAAAGAAAGCAAAAGTTCAAAATAGGTGGAGGATGAATTCACCGTAGGCAAATTAGAAGAAAAAGGAATGTCAGACAAGGTATTAGAAACATCTCAAGATGAAGGTCAACTTGAAGTTATCAATACTAAGACTCCATATCAAGATGATATCATTGATCACACCAAATCAGAATTTGAAGATCACTCAAAACTACAGAAAAAGAAGATACCTCCTAAAAGATATGACTTTGAAGATATGGATGCTTATGCTCTGCATGTAGCTGAAGAAATTGAGTCCAGTGAGCCTTCTACCAACAAAGAACCAATTAATCACATAGATTCAAATAAATGGTTCTTAGCCATGAAAGAGTAAATAGAGTCACGGTAGAAGAATCAAACATGGAGGTTCATCAAGCTACCTAAAGGAAGACATGTGGTTGGCTACAAGAAGCTATTCAAGAAGAAATGTGAAATTTTAGAAACTGAAGGGGGAAAGGTACAAGGCACAATTAGTTGCTAAGGATTTCAGCCAAAAAGAAGGAGCAGACTACAACGAGATCTTCTCACTGGTTGTTAGACATACATCTATTAGAGTTTTACTTGCTTTAGTAGCAAGCCAAAATTTGGAACTTGAATAGCTTGATGTGAAGCCTTCCTTCATGGAAAGTTAAAGGAATATATACTCATGAAACAACTTGAAGGCTTCATAGTTCAAAGAGAAAAAAGATTTTGTATGCCAACTTTAGAAGTCTTTATATGGCTTGAAATAATTCCCAAGGCAGTGGTATAAATGGTTTGATAACTTCCTCATCAGCCAAGGTTTTAAAAAAAGTCTCTACGATTTTTTTGTTTACCATAACAAGGTGGAGGAATATTCCATGATATACCTTCTACTCTATGTAGATGATATGTTCATAGCAGCAAGGAACATGTCAAATATACAGAATCTAAAATTACTCTTGAATGGAGAATTCAACATGAAGGACCTGGGTGCTACAAGAAGATATTAGGATGGAAATCTACATGGATAGATCTCAGAAGAAACTTTTCTTATCTCAGAAAGACTACATCCTGAAGGTTGTATCTCGATTTGGAATTATCAATGCTAAGCCTTTTAACACTCCTTTATTGGCTGAGGAAAAATCTCTGTTGCTGTTAAGGCTCAATCATAAGATGACTCGGACTACATGTCAAAAGTACCCTATGCTAGTGCCATCGGCAATCTCATGTATGCAATGTATGCACAAGACTAGGCCTTGCATATGCTATCAGTGTGGTTAGTAGATATCTCAATCAACCTCGAAGGAAGCATTGACAAGCTACAAAGAGATTTTCATATACCTGTGAGGTACAACAAATGTGGGTTTGATTTACTACTTAAAATAAAGTTGTCTTTTGTCAAGATATTCTAATTCTGATTTTTTTGTAGATTTGAATGGAAGAAGATCCATCACTGACTATGACTTCATCTTACGAAGTTGTTTGGTCAGTTGTAGACAAACCTACAACCTTCTGTTACTCTATCAACAATAGAAGTTGAATGCATAACCCTTACAAAAGTTGTATTTAGTTAAAAGGGCTTGTCAGTGACCTTGGTATCTATCAAGAATATGCTTTCATCTTTTGTAATAGTCTCAGTGCTATATGGTTGATCAAAGATTAGGTTCATCATTATAAAACCAACTACATTGATGTGAGATACCACTTCATCATGTCTAAAAACATAATTAAGGTCTAGAAGATTAACACCTTGTACAATCCAGCTGACATGTTCACAAAACCAGTTCCCAGGACCAAAAATTCATGCATTGTTTGGACTTGCACAATGTTAATATTGTTGGAAATAGTCTTCTGTGGCTGGAGGGTGCAGATTTGTATGCCTAGAGAGTATGGTTCTAATTCAAGATGGAGAATTGTTGGAATGCCTTAGAACCTCTTCCCTTAGTTATTGAAGTTCTTTTATTTTTTTGACGGCAATTCTATTTTATGATTATGTTAATTGCATGCATGTTATTATTGGTCCTCCTATATATAAGAGACATTTAGCGAATTGTATTTTCACTCAGTCTTCTCTTAGTATACGTTCTATGTCCCTCACGTGGATATAACCCATTGTTTAAAAAGTGAACCACATGAACTTTGTGTGTGATCTCTTTTTCCTTTCTTATTCATATATGTGCATGTGTTTACATTCTGTTTTTTTTTTCTCTGTTTCATTTATTTCTTTGAATATATATCACAACAATGGCGATAATCCAAATTTTATATATAACATAACGGTCCTAGACATAGTCGGGTATGCATAATACATACACATAATATTATAAGAGAAACATTTCCAAGTATTGTTAGAACTTAGAAGTGTTCTCGTTTGTGTTAACAAGAAGCACTCAACATATGGTATATACCCACATATTTAAATATATCATAAGAAAACCATATTTCCTAGTATGCTTTGAAGTGTTCTTGTCAAGCACTCTGCATAATATATACGCGGCTTCAAACTGGGTATTCCTTGACTTCAACGCTTTTCATCTCTTCTCCTTTTATTATAATTCCTTCTTTATTATTCTCAACACCAATCACTGGAACTGGGTGCACTCCACCCGTCGCCGACGAGTTCACGTTCACAACAACAGCGTTTTTCACCGGTTCTAGTTCATGTTCCTCCTTTTCAGTATTACCACTGTTCCTATACATGCCATACAACAACATCTGAAGGATTCCCAATGTGAAACCCAACACGTTTGGAATCTGCTCATTCATAAGACCAAGCAACCAAAACTTGTTAATCAAATTAATTGCTTTAATATTACTTAAGGAAAAGATATGCATCCGAAATACGAAATTCTTTATTGGATATCAAATTTTAAGTTGGACCACCATGAATTTGTAGTATGTGATTGGTTTAATTCCTCTTTGGTTCTCTTTTAACATTGTTGTACAAAATATCACATAATATGTACTTACAGCAACGCATATGTCCTTGAGAAAGACACCATAGCCTAACCACATTATAGCACTCAATGTGAGGAAAAGTGATAGGTAAAAGGGCATAAACTCAACATTTTTGGTTCGAATAACCCGTGCCTGCATGTAGATCAAGAAATCAACTAGTGAAACCGAGGGATATATAAGAATGTTTTAAAAAAGAGTCTGCAATTTTAGTCGCAGTGTCAAGGTTTTTGGAGTGTTAGTGATGGCAGCACGCAGTCACAATTTAAAACCTTGGAGGGTTTAAAGGGAGAATGTGATTGAAGAAAGTAGAAGCACTGAAATAGCAGTCAAAATTAGAATTTTTACTCACCACAATGGCTAGAGGTGCAGCAAAAACAGCAACTGAAAGAGTTACACAAATCCATCCAACGACTTGAACACGAAGTGTACCAGATAAAGCAAAGTGGGTTACCAGAAAGATCAAGACGAATGAACCCACATTCATCACCACAAGTAATTTTACTGTTAACTTCTGCAATTAAAAAATTAACAATGCTAATCGTTATTAGTTAATTTGTAATAAAATTAAGGAGTGCCGTGCCAGTAATAATTCCTTTTTTAATAGCTTGCTAATAATTTCTGACACTTTTTTAATACTTTTTTATTGATTAGTCCGTCCATTCTAAAATATTAACTTTTAAAGTTTACGATATATATCAAAAGAATGATTAATTGATTCTTCTAAAAAAATATTAATTTTTATTTTTCGAAGGCGAATAATTAATTTATATAAATTTAGATTAAAATATTCTCAAATTTTAATGATCATTTTTTATAAATTATTCTTAAAATTTTCATGTTTTTTCATATAAGAGTAGCTTATTAGACAACTATAATAATATGGATTGAAGATATTTAGAAATGTTATTTTTATGGTTGGTGTCTCTTTTCAATGGAAATATTAATTTTTATTCTTAATCATATCTAGGGACATTATTGGAAAAAAAAAACTTAAAAAGGTTAAAAAGACAAAAATGTTGGCATAAAAGGGAGCAAAAACTAAAAAGATTATCATCTTGTAAAGAAGAGAATAAAGTTCATTAAAAACTATAAAAAAATATGAAAGAAGATCATTAAATAAAGAATGAATATCACAAGTTTTATAATCTTTAATAAAAATATGTTACTATAATGCTATCATTCTCTTATGTTGTTAATCTGATTAGATGATTGGTGAGAAAGAAGTTATATATAAATAGCATTTGGATAAGTGGTTGATGAATATACCCGGGCACCATGGGTGGCATAGATTATGTAGATGATGATGTAAACACTCTCAATGACACATCCAAATGAGTTAATGGTAATGAGGAGAGTAGCATCAGATGGCTTGAGTGAGGCATAGTAAAGCCAAAGCATGGAACTGAATAATGCCGTCAGGTAAGGCAGTGATTGAAAACCTTCTGTCGATTTCCTTTTGTATATTCGGTAGAATGTTGGCCTCAAAATTATAAAAACAAAAACATATGTTTAGGATACATATAAAAATTAGATGATTTTCAAGATTATATGTATCATCAATTATAATCATAATAACTTTTGTAAAATAATTTTTTGAAACATAATTAATTTTACGTAGACGCAATAAAACTTTAATTTTCATATAATAAAAGAGTATAAAAATAATTTAAAGAAAAATGATTTAATAAATAATTATATGTTACAAATTTTAAATTTATAAAACAACTTATTTTCAGACAAAAAACCTTTTATAAATTTAAATTATTATTTGTACTTATAATTAAAATTGAAAACAATTTTTTTATCAAAAAAACAAAGTTGACATCTCTAAGTAATCTTTCCCAGAGTATTTACAGCAGTATATATAAATATTAATTGAAAAACACTTAGCATGCCAGGTAAATATGATTGAATGTTAGTAAAACTTTTTACACTTGTCTATTAAACCTCTAATAATAAATAAATCAGGTTGAATATTTTGTTTTGAAAGGAAAATTAAGAAACGTATACAAGTCCCTTAATTAGGTGGAAATTACAATTTGTATTAAGATACTTACAGGGGTGCCAAGTACACCAGGAAGGAAATGACGTTACCTGCACATCAACAGGATGATATTATGTTGAGTTTTTGGCTTTTGCAGAAACAAAAAGACGGTAATAAAACTGATAGATTATCCTAAAGTAATAACACTCAAAATAATGTACTGCATGAAAAAAAAAAGAAAAGAAGAGAGAAAGAGCATTGTTAATCAATTATTCTTAAAGGAACATTTTGTATATTCCATCAGCTTATTGCTATTATTTTAAATGCATGAGATTAGGTTATTATAAATCAACTATATGTCTCCTAAAAAAAATCAACTATATATAATTAAGTATATTACTGGCTAAACCTATTGAGTACCTTCAAAAGTATAAAATAACCCGGCAATTAGGAATTAAATAGAGGAAATGAAAATGAAACACACAAGTAGTTTAGAATTAAAATAATTAAAGAGAATGATGACGAGTTTCTCCAAGGTGCTATTAATGTACTATAAAAAAAATTATTAAGACACACAAAATTACTTTTACCTATCATTATTATTTTGAGTTGCAGTTCCATACAATTTATAATAAAACTTTCTCTTTTTAAATCTTTATTGGTCCTCCGTACTACATATCAAGACCAATATTAAATGGAAATAGACAGAGAGAAAAGGAAAATTCATTGGTAAAGGAAAAAGAAAGAATCAAGATCATGAAGTAGCGACTACATTTGCTTAAACAGCTTTTTTGCCGTATACTAAATACTAGTTCTAAAAATATTTGAAAAGAAAAAAGAAGAAAATATTGCAAGAAGATAACACTTATATGTGCATGTTTACCTAGTAGGCCAAAAGCTAAAGCCGCATGATTGCGATTGTTAAAAAAAGCCATGCCCTTTTCTTTGAGAAAAACCACAAGGTTTAGGAGTTTCCAGGTCAAGAAACCTAGTTGGGTTTCTTGTTACTCGATCAACTCCTAAATCAAATGCAGGCATTGAAGGATATGCAACACATGCAAGCCATATATATACAAAAATGATAAAAAAAATAAAATTAAAGGGTAAAGAAAATAGAAAATAGTAAAAAAAGATTAAAATATGATAAGAGTTAAACGTTGTTGTTTTATCAATTATATAACTGACGAAGCGAAATGAGGTTGTCCTACGCATGCATGTTTCATGGAAGATATGACTGATGTTTTTAAAAGGTAGCATAGCACAAAGCCATTTAGCTTGCTAAATTTAGGAATGTTCACATGCAACTTGAGTCATGATTTTGGCATCCTCCGATGTTCTTATTTTCAGTGCACGGTATTTATCGAGCGACCAATACACAAATTTTAAATAACAGAGTATAATATAAATTTTTAAAATCAAAATTTTATTTCTGTATAACTGCAAATTGATAAAGATCAAACAAAAAATTTAGAGAGTTGAAAAGAAAAAAATATTTACCAAAGAATTATTATATTATTACATTAGAACTTGTAAATGTAATTTAATTTTTATAAGATAAAAAGTAGGGTTATTCATTGGTTAGGATCAACTTGATAAACCTGGTGATCTGATCTTAACAAATTAAATTAGTTCAAATTCTGGTGATATGAATTTAACTAATTACATTAGTTTAAATTTTCTATCTTTTTTAGGCCCTGAAACGAACTTATTAGAATTGACAATGTCCAGTTTGATTCATAGATTCATAATTTTTAAATTTGAGCCAAATCGATTATATGTGTGTGTGCAAATTTTCTCTCTTGTTTAAGTTTGACATGAACCGAACCAATTAGAACTAAATCATGGATTCAAAATTTTTAAATCCAAGCCAAACGTGTCTGTCCAAACTGTGGGTGTGTGCATGCGTGGATGTGTGTGAGAAAATAGTTTAGTCAATTGAATGTTTAATGTTTTTATTATATATATTGAATAGTGTATAAAAATAGCAAATTAGCAATATACAATGCCATGATTCTAGGCACTATCTACATCTCCATGTGCTCTCACTCTATCTAATCTCATTGGGACACTATAAAATATCAAAACCCAAATAAAAATATATTAAGTATTGCAGTTATAAAAATGACTATTTATTAAAGTTTACTATTTTTAGCCTTTTAGGATTTGCATTTTATTTTTTATAGATTAGTTTTATATGTAGTTTTACTTTTATATGTTATTTTGGAGAAATAATGTATGTTTAATATTTTATTTAAAAGCTTTTATGTTTTCTATTTTATTTTTTATATTTTATAAAAAAAATTTAAAAAAATCTTTGTAATTCATGTATCCAATCTAATTTTCTTAATTGGATTGGATCGCTAATTTTTTATACAAAATTGATCTGATTAAAATTGATTGGATCAAATTTCATTTACTCCAAATTCATAAACACCTTTTATTTATCTTATTCTTTATGGTCTAACTTAGACACTTAGCTCAATTATAAGTTTTTGTTTTATGAATTTATGTTGAAAAATAATAATTTTTTTTTACAATATAGTTTGCTTATTATGTGATTAGTTGTGTTTTAGACTATTATTGGATTGTTTTGATGTGACAATTTGTAGTTTTGTATATTTGGGATAAAATTATGAATTTGGTAGATTAATCATTAATGGTTTTGGTTAATTTGGTATATAAAATTATTATTTATGATTTATTAAAATAGTTTTTGTTCATGGAAAAAAGTTCAAATCAGAACCGAATCAAATCAATTAAACTTAATTGGTTTAAATTTTTTTCCATAAAATCGAACTAACCCGATCTATGAACACCTGTGGATGAAAGAAAAATTCATTAATATAAAAGAGAAGTAATCAAAGAAAATAAAAGAAAAAATGAACCAATGCTTTGTTGGAGATGAAAGAACAAAATTATAGTATGTATGGTTTACTATTTCAGCTAGTTGAAAAACTACGGTAATTGAAATGATTTCAGCTTCGTTTGGTAGTACAAACCTAAGAGTTTTTTTAGGTAGCTATTAGTTTTTTTTTTTTTTGAAAACTACTTTCTCAAAAGATTTCCTATTTTAACCTACTAG
Source organism: Psophocarpus tetragonolobus (assembly GCA_037954015.1). NCBI lineage: Eukaryota > Viridiplantae > Streptophyta > Magnoliopsida > Fabales > Fabaceae > Psophocarpus > Psophocarpus tetragonolobus. The sequence continues at coordinate 26,242,874 of CM075690.1, forward strand.
CTGATTTTTATTTTACAACTTTACCATTCATTAATTATTGTTCCCCACTAATTCTCTCTCCTCACACAATCTTTCTCATTTATTAATGTAATTATAGTAATTTATAATTCAAATATATAATTATAGAAAATTATAATTTAACTATATAATTATAGTAATTTTATAATTTAAATATGTAATTACAAAAAAAATATGATTATAATAATTTATAATTTAAATATATAATTATAATAATTTATAATTTAAATATGTAAGCAATTTACATTATTAAAATATGTTATATTTATTTTAAATATCTCATTATTGATCTAATGATTAATGATTCTCTTATTTGTCGTTTTACAACTTTCAGTTAGTTGATTAGTTGGTTTTTTCAAACACTTACAACTATTTTTTAACTTTTAACTAATTGTTTCCAACACACTCTTAATGCAATAGTGGGGTTAAGGTAACAAAAATAATTTTTTTAATAAAATTTTATCTAACTAATTTTAAATATTAACTTATTTACATAAAATAAAATATATTAATTTATCTTTTAATTGTTTTTAAATAAAAACATAGCGATTGAAATAAAGAAATGTTAACTTATCTATTTAATTGCTCTGTAACTAAAAAAATATTAACTAATGTTTTTAGTTATTTTTAAGTAAATATCTTTATAATTATTAAAATCAAAATAAATACTATGTTAAGTATTTAAATTAATTATTTTTAACAATTTTGTAGAAATAAATATTTTTTATTCTGAACTACTTGAAAAAAAGTTTGTTCATAAATAACATTATGACTAATAAAGAAAAAGTTTTTTTTTTAAAATTATAGCTATTGAATTCATAAATATTAATTTTTTTAATTTAAAAAAAATAGTAAATACATAACTAGGTGGAAGTGTCAAGACTATGAGACTACCACTACATGGAAACAAAATAACAACCATATGCAATTTATTTTGCATATATTAAAAATGAAAGAAAGATTTAAAATTTATTATAAAATTAAGTAATTAATATAACAATAAATTATATTACACAAGAAAAGATAAAAAAAGTGATAAAAACAGTAGATAGAAGGTATATATCCATCCCTATTTTTAGCAACGGCAAGCTGGATGCATGTAGCGTGGTATGTTATTATTGGCAAGTGTTTGATGTTTGTGGATTATATAGAAAGAGATAAAAGCGTGAAGATTATGTATTTACGTTATGAAGGTAGGAAAAGGAAAGTGATGCATTAATTCTGGTGATACGAAGCCGTTTCTCTCAAACACCGTTTCTCTTCAACAAACCTTTTTCATTTCCACGCCTTTCTTTTAGTGGTGACACACTGCTTTGCAACTCCACTGTTCTGTTAGCGTGAGGCTGTTTTCCGTGCTATTCAAGCTTTTTCCTGTTACCACTTTCAGCTTCCTTTATTTCTCTCCCTCATGCATTTGCCCACTACTTCAAACCTAACATAAATTTAATCACAACCACCCACCTTTTTTATATTTTTTAATTCTTAATCTCTATCATTAATTAACTTATTAGTTCTTTCTTCATCAGAGATATTTCAACCTATCATTTCTATCCTTTATTTGGTTATCCTCAAAAACAAAATAAATTAGGAGAATTGTGTAACAATATAATGTCTTTAATTGGGTAGAATTGTGAAAATTTTTAATTTTATGCGGCTCTTACATTTTTTATTTTTCTCATATATTAAACGATTTTAATTCAAATATTTTGATTTTCATTCCATTTTTTTTACCTTTTCTCCTTACAACTAAACATATAATTTAAGTTATATAACAATTTTACATTGTCAAATAATTGCTATCATTAAACTCATAAGTATAAAATTATGAATAATATTTTTTCTATATCATTTTTTTAATACTTACTCACATCATCCGACTCTTTCATTTTTTTAACTTATACTTTTATAGATACACTATTTATTCATTACATATTCTTCTTCTTCTTTTGGTGAATTTTAGTATTATTTGTTGGTCAAATAAAAGGGGTTAAATATCGGGAAGATGTACAACCATAAGATAAGAGTCCATATATAAGAGAACATGACACCGTTTTCAACCAAAAATCTTAAGGCATTAGGTTATGAGTCTTTCTCACTTATATATTACTCAACTTTCCAATTTGTAACCAATGCAAGACTTCAACTCACACTTGCACTCCAACACTATCCTCTATATCCTCGATAATCAAATTAATTCTAAATTGTTATTACATCTCACTAGTATTTAATTTTTTATATTTATCCTATCTTTTATCCAAAATATGAAGTTAATTAAAATTGAATACCGTGGGAAGTTATAAAAAAAAATATTTAGCACAGTTTGGGTACTAAAAATGTTAAAATACAGGAGGAGAGATAAAATGCAAATTCTATTAGGCAATTAGAGAGTAAATTGTGTTAATTAATCAATGTTTGGACTATTATGGATATCCTATCATCTTAACTCAATAAACACCAACATGATATCTTTTGTTACATGCGGGAAGGAAACAAAAGAAAGCAAAGAAAAAAGAGAAAGACTTGTGTTCTTATCGGAGTTTGGAAGGCTATCCTCTCGATCCTTTCGATCCTTTAGATCTTGTGTTCTTATTTGTCTCTAGTTACCTTTTTTACTATTCTACTTGAAATTTTTTTCTAGTTACCCTTTTTACTATTCTCCTTAAAATTTGTCTCTAGTTACCCTTTTTAGGGATTTTGGGTCGGGTTATTATCGGATGAAACTACAATGAGACCTTCCCGTAAAGGTGAGGTAGAGAGAAGTAGCGATAAATCACTCTCATTTGTGTCTCTTGTTGTGATGGCGGAGGTATCACAACCTCCCGCTTGCGAACATATTTTTGGACTCACTTGACAACGCAATAGCCCACCGTGACGCAACTGAAGACAATTACGAACACTATCACTACAATTACAGCAACACCCATTTGTGTAAGTAAGAAATAATATTTTCTTATGACGAAGGTCCTAAGAGGGGTGGAGACCAAGCTCTAGTGAGGTACAACTTGCATAATAAAGAAAACCCCCATCTTATTTGCATGTAGAAGAGCTACCTATTATATAGTTCCATCTACATCTCCGTAAATGTACATACTATATATATACGAGGAATCTCCCGGCCCGAACCTACCCTGGGTCAGACTACCCAAGCCGAATCTCCATTCAAGGTTGGGTCTACCCTCAACAAGGCTCAATATATTCTGTCTAAGGTGGGACCTATACTACTACATGGAAAAGTCCAAACTACCATTTACAGGTAAAACATAAACCCTAATTATGCAGACCCAAGCCCAGAAAGTAAACATTATAAATAATAAAGCATGCATACAAGTTTGACCATTGAATTATTATATTACTTTCTTGTTGACATATTGTATTTTCTAATGCATTATTCAACTTTCCTCTGACTTGAGCATTAGAGTGTTTTTGCAGGTACCTACTTGTATTTGCTTGGAGAAACCATTAGATTGGAAGCTTGGATCATCAAGAAGAAGACACATTTAGTGTATATAGAAAAAATGGAGAGTACAATGCCCACATCACATAAAAACTCTTGAGAAAGTGGCCATGAAAACATTGATTAATATCTGCTAAAAAACCACATTTTGACAACTTGATCAATTGAGAAAAAAGATTACAGTAAGAAATGAGAAAATATAATATTAATTGTAAGATTTCAACAAACAATTCAGATTGAGTTGTTAATTAAACAAACTCATGTTGTTCTTTCACACAGATAAATTTCCCACAAACATTTAACACGTCACTCTCAGTCGTCATCCTCCCGAAATCCGGCACTACCCCCATTCCACCATCATCACCACCACCACCATTGTCTGTTTCTACAACTGCACCATTTGCCTCTACCTCATACTCTCCATTCTTTTATATATCTCACCAGACCTCTTAATCGTGTAAGCAACTTCTCAGTGCTCAAATTCAAATTCAAATCCTTTGTCACTCTCTCAACTTCTTTTCCCACTATCTGTGTCGTTACTCTACCGCTACCCCTTTGACTCATCGTAGTCAGCTTTCACCGCTTTGGTGAAGGTAGTGGAAAACAAAGAGAAATTATAGTCGAAGGTCGAGTCGTCTCTGGCAGTGACCAATGTCAGTTGATTTTGTGTGCTGGATTAGGGACCAATGGGGTGAGAGGTAATCCATACCAATAGAGGAGGACGAAGTTTGGTGCTGCCAATAGGGAGACTTTTTTTATCAAAAAAGTGTCGCCAATAAAAGCATTGAGGTGGGGCGAAAACGGGCAAGGACTGCGATAGCCGATGATGGAGGAAATGGAAACCCTAGTCTTTTCAATCTTGTATTTCTTCTTAAGGGTGTCAATGCAGTTTTTGCATTGGACATCAATGCAAAAGGGATTTTATCCAGAGGTGTTTGTGTAGCGATGTGGCAGTGGTTGATAGAGTCAGCAACTTCCTGCCAGTACTTCTGTTAGAGGTTGACATAGTTGAGCTCGAGTTAGCACTCGCCCAATGCCTTGATGAGTGTGAACATCACCTCTTTGCTCCAGCAATCCTCTTAGTCATGGAACGATGATGACAGAGCTTTGACAACGAAATCCATGAATTGTGGTGGAAAAGTGATGATGGTGGAGTAGGGATGGTGGCAGATTCCACGGGGTTGACTAGTGTTAAATGTTTGTGGGAGAGGTTTCTGTGTGAGAGAACTACGTGAGCTTGTTTAATTCACAACTCAATCTGAACCGTTTATTGCAATCATATGATTATTATTATATTTTCTCATTTCTCATTGTAACCATTTTTCTCATTTGAGTTGTTCTTTTATATATATATATATATATATATATATATATATAATTTTAACACCTATGCACTGATACTGTAAAAAAAATTTTACATGTTGGTATACTCTCGTGCAAAGGTGCAAAAATGATTTTCCCGAGGTGTGTTGAAAATTGTCCTAAAAGACTTATCTGAGTAATCCCACAATACTTCTAAGATACAACATGAATCGCTCATATAGTTTGAGACTATAGAACTAGCAAGGTAAACTAAGAACCAAAGGTAGAGTGAAGAGAATATCCGGAGGTGTGTCTAGCAATGGAAACAGAGACACTACATATAATGCCCAGGTTGCACACCTAGACCCTTAGGTAGCTGTTGGAAGCAATGAAGACACATTAAAAATTATCTAGACCCTTAGGTAGCCGTTGGAAGCAATGAAGACACATTAAAAATTATTTAATATGACTATTGCATTAAACACACGATTGTGTTTTAATTGTATTTAGTAACTCAATGGTAAAATTAGTTCAACGACCATATCGATTTCTAAATTAAAATTAATTTTCGCAAAAAGTTCACAAGGCCAATTAATTGGGTGCGTAAGGGGAAGACAAATCGACGAATTTGCACTACAACTAGCCATAACGCCTAAGCTTATGTGCACGAGACTTCCCTTTCTTGATAGTCTGTTTACCAAGTCTGCTCACTTGTTTTAATATATACCATTCTCATGTAGCTCATCAAGGCGATGTGGGACTTTGACTTTTTATAATATATGTTGAAATACAACAATCCCCCACATATTACAAAAGTCAAAGTAACTTTTGAAAATAAGAAATCTCTAGCTAGTTTCTCAAATGAGATGTATCGCATCAGACTTGGTGTAGATATGCTATATGAACCAGACCTAGACTTATTACACAGTGCAGTTGGTGTAGTTATGCTATATGAATAAAAAAGCATGTGGCGTATGATGTAACGCGCAAAATCCTTAATAAAAGTATTCATGAAAATGCGAAAAAATTTTAAAATTTAATCTTACATAAATAACCATAATCTTCTTATAATATTTCAAGCCAAAATATAATTCATCGTAAGTTTCATTTCAAACATACGACATTAACTGTTATAACTACCCTTTTGATAGTCCTAACTAAGAGCAATGAAGTCCTTATAATTCTAACATTATTTGAGCATCAAAAGAGTAACTTGCTTAAGAGTTCAATGTATTCAGACTAAATCCTCTTAATTTTGTATTATCACCTGCTGATCAGATTCATCTTCTATTCGTACCACAAACATATAAGAATAGAAATACATGAAAGGAGTGAGATTTTTATAAACCATCAATGTTAATCTTAATAAACTTAACAAACAATGAGGGCCTAAGGTTTAGTCTATACTTTAATCTCACTTAACTCAATATGTAGACCTATTCTTACTTAATTCATTCTTACTTGACTCTAAATACGGATCCATAACTAATAATGATTGATGCCAATCATACTAAATCTTATGGAAAATTTTAGATCTATGAATATTCCATCCCAAGAGTCAGTATGAGCTACCTTAAATATTTACTTACCTGATGAACATCTTCAGCCCAATTGCCAGCATGGACTACCCTGAATATTCACCTACTGATGAATATCCTCAGCCCAAGTACCCATATGGGCTACCCTAAATATTCATTACTTGATGAATATCCTTAACTCGAGTACCATTATGGGATAATTTTGAATATTTATATATTTAAAACCATATTAGGATTCAGCTCAAACCTGCCTTTAATCTCACAATATACCAAATTGTAATTTCTCAAAACACGAACAATTGTGTACTTGTATGGTATCTTTACAAGGGAACCTAACACTTTGCTAGATTCAATTCAACATAATCTTAAACATCACTAGATTTGACAATTATGTAGTATTTTCATATATCAATCATCATTCACGAGATTATTTATAATCAGCCTCAATGAAATAAAGATCACAATGGATATATAAATAATTTCTCATCTCAAAATTTCTAGTTCATGAATAGTAATCATAATAGTAATATAAGTATAAAATTGATTTATTAGTAACACTAAAGACATATTTTCTAATATGGAAGATCAAGTTAGATTGCAACCATAGAGCATACTTAGATTATTTTTTGCAAAATTAAAATATGATTTTGAGAAATATCATGTTTATTATGAATTTTACAAAATTAAACTTGACACAGGATTCCTTGAAAATTTCATAAGATATTAATATATTCTATCATGAATATTCAACATATAATTATTGATTTTTTGGATAAAATATATTACACAAATATAATTTCTGAAAAACAAGTCAAAGGATAAAATAAGTAGTAATTAATAACGGAAGACCAGACCGTGATATATGGAGAATAAATAAATAATAAAGAACGAGAAGATAATATCTAGATGTAATTAAGAAATGACCAGAAGTAATATCTGAAAATAATAAAGAAATTACCAGAAGTAATAGTTGGAAAGAATAAAGAAATGACGAGAAGTAATATTTGGAAAGAATAAAGAAATGACCAAAAGTAATACCTAAAAATAATAAAATTGACCAGGAGGAATATTTGGAAATAATAAAGAAATAACCAGAAGTAATATCTGGAAAGAATAAAGAAATGACCAGAAGTAATATCTAGAAATAATAAAATTGACCAGAAGTAATTTCTAGAAATAATAAAATTGACCAGAAGGAATATAAGGAATATTTGGAAACAATAAAGAAATTACTAGAAGTAATATCTGGAAATAATGATAATCAATAAATTATCAAAAGTGATAATAATAGTAAACACATATAAGTTTATCAAGATTAACACTACAAATGTTTATAAATCTCACTCCCCTTTACCTTAGTAAGAGCTTAGAGAAGAGTGATGAACAATCTTTGAATCCTAGTTTCAATGCCTCAAAACTTTGTTTTTTCCTCCCATTTTCACATATGAACTCTCTTATTTATAGTCAAAATCTGCACTCGGTCGCTAACCAACCATCGATGTATTTTAGTTACTTTTACTCACATCACTTAGTGATGAAACTTCACTTAGCGACTATCAATATATTTGGTTACTTTTGTCTCACATCGCTTAGTGACGAAATTTCACTTAGTGAGTAACAATTCTTAATAGTGAAGAAAACTCATTTCGCTATGCGAATAAATCTCGCTTAGCGAATTTTATTTTAAAAAATATTTTTATTTTAGAAAATTCTTTAAAATTGTAATAAATTATGAAATTTATAATTTAATAATACTATAATTTTTATTTTACCACTTTATACTGCTTTTTAATAATGTATCACTAAAATTCTGAGATGGACATAATTTCATAATATATATTTCTAACTTCTAAATTGAAATTCAAATAGATCATGTAATAATCTAGTCATTAAAAATATGAATGTTACATATGATAGTGGTTTACTAATCACAATACACCCTACAATCTTTTGTTGTTTTCTCTGTGATGCATGTTTAGGTCATGTGCCTGCTTGATATTCATTAGTACTCTAGAGATTTGTCAAGATCTGATGCAAGCGGTTCACTTGACACTCATATAGTTAATTTCATCAAGTGTATGCTGTAAATCATACACCACCCATAAGAGATATGAAATTCATTAAAAAACTTATAAAATGTCAAGCTTTCTCATAAAGCTTTACTATAAAGTTTAACCTCTCATTAATTCAGAATCTAACCCTTTCTCATATAATGGGAAGGGACTAAAAGGAAATTGATTTATATCAATTTTAGTACTAGCAAAACTGACAAATGAGTTGTTGTTACCCATATGAACCTTCATCATGGGATCTCCAATCATAAAGGTTTGGTTACTATCATTGTATGTTTTTAAGTGGCTTAAGTCTCTTCCCTTTGATGTTTCTAATATCATTTTTATTCCTAAGGGTTTTGTAAGAGGATCTGCTAAGTTTCCTTCTGACTTCATAAAGTCTATGGAAAGTATTCTATCATTTAATAACTACTTTAGCACATTATGTCTCAATTGTATATGTTTATTTTTACCATTGTAAGTTTTATTTTTCGATACAACTATTGTTGATTCTAAATCACAATGCATAGACATTGATGGTGTTGGTTTCATTCCTAAAGGAATGTTAGCTAAGAAGTTTTTCAACCACTAAACCTTAGTGCTAGCCATTTCTAGAACAAAAAACTCGAAATTCATTGTTGGTCTAAATATAATAGTTTATTTGGCTGATCTCCATGTAATTGCACCATCACCAAGTGTAAATACATAAAACATTAGTGGATTTTTCCTCATGTGAGTCAGAGATCCAGTTAGCATCAACGTACCCTTCTAATACAGAGGAAAATCCACTGTATTCAATATCATAGTCCATAGTACCTCTCAAATACTTCATAAGTCTAGCAAGTGCTTCCCTGTGATCCTTATTAGGATTATGACTGTATCTACTCAATCTACATACTGCATATGCTATATATGGTCTTGAAAAATTCATTAAGTGCAGTAAGCTTCAAATAATCTGGACATATTGAGTTTGAGAAACTGGTTATCCTTTATTTATCTTTAGTCGAGATTTAGTGTCATAAGAGGTACTCACAAGTTTATAATCATAATACTCAAACTTCCTGAGAAGTTTCTCCACTTAATGTTCTTGGGATAGTAATATACTATCTCCATTCCTTGTGACTTTAACTCCTAAAATTGCACTTGCCTCACACACGCCTTTCATATCAAACTTGGATGCTAAGAAGGATTTAGTTTCAAAAACTATATTATTGCATGTACTAAAGATTAACATGTCATCCACTTACAAACATATAATTACATATTCACCATTCACAAGTTTTGTGTACCCTCATCTATCAACATCATTAGAATAAAAACCATTAGCAACTATAGTCTCATTAAACTTCTCATGTCATTGTTTTGGTGCATGTTTTTAACCATATAGGGATTTTAAGAGTTTACGCACTTTGTGTAAAGTATATATGTAAATCTCTTCCTCTAAATCACCATTAAAGAAAGCTATCTTAACATCCATTTGATGAATCAACAACTTGTGAATATATGCTAATGCTATCAAAACTCTAATAGAGAAAATCTTGGTAATAGGTACAAAGATATAAAAGTAATTTATTTTCTCCTTTTGGGTAAACCCTTTAGCTACCAATCTAGCCTTATATTTATTTATAGATCTATGAAGGTTATACTTTATCTTAAGGACTCACTTACGACCAATTGGTTTTGCACCCTTAGGAAAGTCTACTAAACTCCAAGTACTATTCTTTTTTTATCGAATCAATCTCAATCTTAATAGCTTGTTCCCAAAGGTTTGCATCTTATGAACTAATAGCTTCAGAAAAACTCAAAGGATCATCCTTAACTAGATATATGTAAAAATCATCACCGAAAGATTTTTCCAATCTTTGTCTCTCACTTCACCTTAAGTCCTTAATCATAGGTTCATTATAGGTTTTAATAGATTGCACAATATTAGTACTATCACTGGAGATAACAGATATACTAGACTTCAAAGGGAATAGTTCCTCACAGAATTCAACATTCTTAGTCTCTATGATGATATTGCAATCAAGTACATTACTCATAATGACAAGAAACCTATAGGATGCACTATGCTCAACATAACAAATAAACATACAATAAGAGGTTTAGGTCCTATTTTCTTTCTCTTAGGAGCAGGTAACATAACCTTAACTAGGCATCCCTATACTCTAAGATATTTCAGGTTAGGTGTATATCCTTCCATAACGCATTGAGTGTTTTTCTTATTTTCTTATGAGAGATCCTATTCTGTAAGAAACAAGTAGTTAAAATGGCTTCTTCCTAAAGGTTGTCAAGTGTAGATGAACTAACCAGCGAAACATTCATCATTACCTTAAGGGTTCTATGTTTCCTTTCAGCTACTTCATTAGACTTGTGGGAATATAATGGGATTACCTCATGGATAATACCTTCTTTCTCACAAAAGTCATTAAATAAAATGTATTCACCACCTCTATCTGATCTTATCCTTTTAATTTTTCTACTTAATTGATTTTCAACTTCAGCTTTATATATAAGATAACAAATATTAAACGCTTCATCTTTATGTGTAATCAAATAAACTCTTTTATATATAGAGAAATCATCAATAAAGGTTGCAAAATAAATTTTACCTCCCGTATACATATATTGTTTTAAATCAGCAAGATCAGAATGAATAAGACTAAGAGATTCAGTTTCGCGTTGTATGAAAAAACATGAGGTTTTAGTTAACTTAGATTTTACACATACTTCATATTTCTTAATTTTTTTATCATGCATGTTGATTAGGCCTAGTCGTTGTAAATTAATAACATATGAAGAATTAACATGTCCTAATCTAGTATGTCATATATCATAGAATCAATTATATAAGCAAAAGAAGCAGATACCTTATTCTCATTAATCACTTTAGAGATATTAAGTACAAAGGGACCTTGATAATAATAACTCTTTCCCATAAATACATTGTTTTTATTCATGACAATCTTGTTAGACTCAAAAATCACTTTTACCCCAACTTTTCCCAACGGTGTTATAGAGACCAAGTTCACTTTGATTTTTGGCATGTGCAACACATCACTTAAAGCCAGTGGCTTTCCAGATGTGAGTTTCAAAAGAACATTTCCTTTTTCCTAAAACTAGAGTAGTAATAGAATAATCAAGGATCAATTGTTCTTCTCCATCCCCTACAATAGTATAGGAGGTAAATGTATTTCTATCAGCACATATGTGCCTGGTAGCCCAAGAGTTTACCACTCATTTGCTCACATTGGTTACAACATTTACTTGAAAAATGACATCAACAATTATATGATATCCTTCTGCCAAGTTAGCCTTAGGCTGAAGAGGATCATCATTTCTTGTAACTTGATATCTGCATTGGGATGCAAAATGTCCTAGCTTTCCACAGAAAAATTAGTTACGTATTATCTTGAATAAGGGGTTTGAATTAGCATTATATGGGGTGTTATTGTTTTTATTCGTTTTATTCTTGTTTTTGTGATCAGGTTTTGTGTAACGTTTTTTAGCAGATTTGTCTTGTACAACATTGGCCTTGATAGATAAGGCTTTGGCTTTGAAAACATAAGTTTCATTCCTGTTTGTATCTTGAATTATTATGTGAGTGATGATGACCTAAGAAAGGGACATATTTTTATACCTATGTTTTAATTGTTGTTCGTAATTGGTCCAAGACTTAGGGAGTTTTCAATCAACAGCTCAAACACGAACTCATCAAGGAGAGACAAGTTTTCTATCTTAAGGTCTTCAAACAGCTTGTGATATTCATTTATTTATACCTTGATGTCTTTGTCTTCGTTCATGGTCCAGCAGTAATAGTTCCCATTTATTAACCTTTGTTTGACCACGTCCTCAATAGTGTATTTTAGAATGAGGGAGTCACAAATGTCTTTTGATTCCTTGTAAGAGTAGTAGACATCGAAGAGGTCGTTAGACAATGCACTAAGCAGGGTGTGGCGATATACATTATTAGCATAGGTCCAACCTTCAATGTCTTTTTGGGATGCAAGATTAAATGGTTTTGGGTCAGTTAGTGCGTGAGCAACCGCATGCATGTCTAGCAGAGTATGGACATGTTCTTGCCAGCATCAGAAAATTATGTCCAACAAAAACTTCAATCTTGGAGACATTCAACAAAGGTTTTACGAATACTCGTTAGACTTCAGGTGGAGCAACAAAGTCAAATTGGTCAACCATAAGCCTTTTTTATTGTTGGTATACGCTAGTGAAAAGGTGTAGAAATGATTTTCCTAAGGTGTGCTGAGCACTATGATGGAAATAAAGGGAAACCTTAAATCAATAGATACAAGATTATAGTATGTCTAGAGAATTAAATATAAAAGGATAGAGGAAAAAGAATTTGTGTACCTCAGATATACTGAATTGAAGTTCTTGATCTTTAAAAACAAAAACCCTATGAATGATTATTGTAGATATATAAGTTCAATAAGAACTCTTGAGGATTTTACTACCTACTTTCTAGGGGATTATTCTAGAGAATGTGTATTGTTGTTGTTGTAATTTGCTTAATGGGATGGCAAATTTATAATCCCCCAGGGTAGGCAGAGACCCCTCAAATGGGCTTTTTTTTATGATTGACTCAACCCATCACAGAGTCAATCTTACTATAATCCCATTCAAATAATCATAAAGATATTATAAGATATGATTATCACCAAATCTTAAATTGTCAGATAATGATAAAATATAATTGATTAATACCAATCCACTATTATTTCCAACATTCTCCCACTTGGATGGTATTAATCAATAATACAAAGATAAATCATTAAGCTAGAATGACAATTATAGACAAATCTTATATTAGACAATGAGAAATTTGAGCTACAAAATAATATCCGATAGGGATATATATCATAAATATTTCTCATAAAGTATATATAATAATGTAGTTCAATAAAATAATACTACATGGTCTCAAGCATCCAAAAATACTAAGAGATATGTTACTAAAATGATATTACTTCACACATATCTCATAAGAAAGTTTTCAGACTCCTACTGATCTAAGACATCAAAACTTAACTAAACCATATGAGTTATAAAACTCCAAAGTTAAGTATTTGATCAGTGAATAAAAAAATGTTCAATTAATATAATTTTTTTTTTACTTGAGTCCGAAAAATTATATAGGTGAGAAAGCATAATTTACATGCATCTAATTATTCATCATAGCCCAATAACATATGTAATTACATATAGGCTACATAAATGCTCTATAATATTTGACATTTAACTAATCTGAGTTTCAAAAATGAGTGACTATGTAAGAATATAAAGATAAGTAGGAAATCCATAAATTCCCTACTAAAACCACATAGACACCTAGTTTATATAAAATGATACTCAGATTATTGTGGCCACAAAATGTCAATTGAGCAAACACTTAGATAATTGGTCCAAACAAAAAAAATTCATAAGTACTTCAAAAGTGCAAAATTGTACTCAATAGAAGTACTATCATAATAAGCACTTTTTTACAAAGTAGAAAATCATACTCGATAGGAGTATTGCATCTACAATATACTTATAGAATTTTGACCAAACAAAATGTGAAATTTTGGGTAAAGAAAGCACAATACTTAATTGCATACCAAAAGAATTAATATGCAATGCCCAAAAAAATACTCTTAACATCCATTAAAGATGTCTATTAAGATACAATGAATTATATGTATCTCAATTAAAATAGGACAAAAATAATTAGTCAAGTCCTATAAAGTATGTCATATCATAATTAAATGTGCACACGATTATATGACAATAAAAAATATATAAGTTTCGAGAGATAATACAAGATTATATATACTCCCACTAATCCTTAATATACAAAAAAATATTAGGATTATCATTAGGTACACTAGTATTAAAAGTTCTAGTGATAGTGGGATGATGACTTTATAAGATAATAATAAAAGTGAATTAAAATTCACTATTATTCTACTTAAGGAATTAGAAAGTAGTAGAATAACAAATGATTAATGAGAGAAGTGGTTAAAATAACAAGAATATAAAACCTACAAATTCATCCATAAGAATAAATAATTCTCACAAATGGTTTCATAATTAACCACATATTAATCAATCTTTACAAAAATATTGACCCCTATGAGGATCTTGAAAAAATAATTACATGAGTGAGAAAATAGATCACTTGATAATTTTACATAGAATATGAGATCATAAGCAAGTTCTTAAGTAATCATAAACAAAAATCAAGTGCTACAATAAACAATATTTACACACACTTGAGAATAAAACATGATTACATGCAGCGGAAGAATGAGACATATTCTTGCATATATTAAGGATATAATAATAAATAGTCTCTAACTCTCATCACAATTTATAATGGACATAGGTTTATTTATATATCCCAAAATAAAGCCTCTAGCTTTTACAAGAATACCATTAACAATATTATAAAATATGGTATGGAGAAATTAATCTCTTCAAATTTGGGATTCCTATATTGTCCTTACAAGAATTGCATACTAATATTGCAAATCAATAGAGAGTTTGTTATACAAGAAAATATTTTACAAGAGACCAATATAAAATCCTTAATATAGATCCCAACAATGTGATAACAAATAATGTGATAAGAAAAAAAAAATTTATCAAGAACATTTGTTTTTTTTTTTTTTTTTTTTTGCACATGTATGATTAATTGGACATTTAAGGTAAAAATCTTATATCACGAAAATTTATTTTATAAGATATTAATTAAAATTCTAATATACAAAATCATTCCACTTGATAAAGAAAAAATAAGTTGATATAACAAAAAATACCCAGAGGGCTAAATAAAATTCAACTATTTCTTTATCAATATATATATATATATATATATATATATATATATATATATAAAATTTGCACCACAAAAAATGCAACATTTTTTTTGTTTTGAAGGAAAAATGTCCAATTAAAAGTTATAAGTCATTATGGAACAAAAAAAATGAGAGTGTAAATTTTGGTTCCATATAAATATAACTAAACATGATCAAATGAGGGAAATAAACTGAACATTACAAAAATAGGGAAACATTATGTAATTCTAAAAGTTCAGTTAAAAGAGAATCCCTAAGGAAATTACAATGCACTATAACTTATATCAATAAAATCCTAATACCGATAGGGTATTAAAAAATCATTAACATAAGCCAAGAAAAATACATTGATAACACCAAATTACATTAATAACAATACACCGATAGAGTATAGTTATCATCAATGCAATAAAAAAAATAATTATATCACAAAATTCACATAAATGCATCCAGAATAGTGAAATTATAATTATGTAAATGAAAAAAGAAATTATGCATATTGTCCAATAAATTTGCATAATTTTAATCATATATATTATATGACCAACATACAAAATTCACATTATTATACCCATGATAGACAAGTAATAATAATGCAAATTAATAAAGAAAATTATGCTCATAAGAGAAGGACAATTAAGATTGTGCATAATTAATAAAATAACCTAAAATCAATTTATAAATGATAATTCAATATTAAAGAGAGTACAGTATAATTGGAGAATACAAATACTGTAAAGAATTATCACAATGAAAATAGGTTAAAAATTCAAGATTATAATAGTAAAAAAAAATTTAATTTAATCTTGAATTAATTAATTTTTTTTTATACTAAAAAATACCAATAATATAAAAATATTAAATAAATATGGTATTTGTGAAAAAATAAGAATATAAAAAATTAGCAACAACATTCAATGCTTTTGAGAATGAATTTAACACACGAATCATCATACATGATCGTATCAAAACCACAAAGTTCTCCCTTGACCAAATCACAAAAATATGGGTATAAAAATGAGTCTATGCAACCCCATTAATACTTTCCAAAGTAAAAGTTAACACAAATATATTATGTTGCCCACACAAATGACTCATATTGGTCAAACATAACAAAAGGAAAATCATTAAGTAATTTTGAAAACAATTTACCCCATAATTATTTAAAAAAGAAAACTAGGTTTTAAAAGGGGTAGCACTTAAAAAAAAGTTTCAATATTAATTTACCCATGTAAGAGTAAGGGAATAGAACTTTAACATGTTATTTTAACAATAACAAGTAGCGTAAACCCTCATTTTTTTATTTTTTATTTTTTTGTGAAAAAGATAATAGTGAACTATATTATAAAATTTCACTAATAACACAAAAAAAATCTTCAATTCAAATTTAATTTTATAATAGAAAACAACCATAATTCTCTAATAGAAAACAACTATAATATGTATCTAATTTGGCTCTGATACCAATTGATGGAAATAAAAGGAAACCTTAAATCAATAGATACAAGATTATAATATGTATAGAGAATTAAATATAAAAAGGTAGAGGAAAGAGAATTTGTGTACCTCAAATATATTATATTGAATTGAAGTTCTTAATCTTCAAAAACAAAAACCCTATGAATGATTATTGTAGAGATATGAGTTCAATAAGAACTCTTGAGGGTTTTACGACCTACTTTCTAGGGGATTATTCTAGAGAATGTGTATTGTTGTTGTTGTTATAATTTGCTTAATGGGATGACAAATTTATAATCCCCCAGGGTAGGCAGAGACCCCTCAAATGGGCTTTTTTTTATGATTGACTCAACCCATCACAGAGTCAATCTTACTATAATCCCATTCAAATAATCATAAAGATATTATAAGATATGATTATCACCAAATCTTAAATTGCCAGATAATGATAAAATATAATTGATTAATACCAATCCACTATTATTTCCAACACACTATCCTAAAGACTTATCTGAGTGAACCATCAAGTCTCCCATAATACAATAGAAACCTCTTTGATAGTATGAGGCTACAAAACTATCAAGGTAAATTGAGAACCAAAGGCAAATAAAAAAGAAGAGAATATGCAAAGGTGTGTCTGACAGTTGAAACAGAGACACTATATATAGTGCTCATGTTGCATGCCTAAACCTGCAAGTAGCCATTGGAGTTGCAGGTATCTGTTGGAAGCAATAAAGACATGTTAAAAAATATTTAAGATAATGACTACGTTTTAATTGTATTTAATGACATGGCGGTAAAATTAGTCCAACGACCATATCGATTTCTAACAGTTCTAAAAATCACATTTACAAATAGGCTACTAAGAAATAATTTTTAAATAATTTAAAATAATTTTCAAAAAAGATTCAGAAGGTCCGATAATCGTGTGCACGGGAAAGGAGACAAATCGATGAATTTGCACTATAATTGGCCCATGAGGTGAAAACTCATGCGTGCGAGACTTCCCTCCATATCGATTTCTAATGCCTCTAAAAACCAATTTACAGATAGGCTATTGAGAAATAATTTTTAAATACAATTTTAAAATAATTTTCGCAAAAGATTCATAAGTCCCGTTAATTGCTTGTGTAAAGGGGACAAATCGATGAATTTTCACTATAACTAGCTTATGAGGCCCAAGCTAATACACATGAGACTTCCCCCTCTTATTAGCCTTTTTATCGAGCTTTGTTCACTTGCTTTAATATATACCCTTCTCATGTAACTCATCTAGGAAATGTAGGACTTTTGTTCTTTATAATATATGTTGAAATACAACATTACACTGACATTTAATCACAACCTTTTATTTATATAATTTTTAAAGTATTAAGTGGTAACGTTAACAAATTTATCATATTTAAAGGGTGATGATTGAATGACAATGTAAAACTTTTTACACTAGCAGTGTATAAGTGTTTTTCTCTATATATACACACACACTATGTAAAAAGTTTTACACTAACTGTTAATCACAACTCTTTATATATGGTAAGTTTGTTAAATTTACTAATTAATAATTTAAAAATCATGTAAACAAATTATTGTTATTAACCGTCAGTGTACAACTCTTTTACACTGATAATGTATAAGTATTAAACTCATTAACTTTTTCCTTTTAGTTTCTCCTCATCATTAGTGTTTGATTTTCTCCTTTGCATGATTTACTAGAAATTAATTATAAATTAACTACTAATTTTTTTTGTGATTAAGTTGAGAATTTTTTGTAGAGTAATTTATATTTATAATATTTAAGGTAGTGGTTGATCAAACTTATAATTTAAAAAATAAGTATAAATTATTTTTAAATTTTATTTTTAACATAAAACTTCTTGTCAATTTAAAATTGTTAATTAATTATTATTTTTATTGTCTAATAAAAATATATTTTTATAAAATTAAAATTTATATTATAAAATAAACTCTTTATGTATTTTAAAGATAAATACTGTTTGATCAAATTTCTCTTTTAAGTCCAATGGTACCTAAGTATCATTCCCACAACTTAAAATTTTTAAACTCGCATCTAACCATGTGCTACACAAACCTCATCTTTTGCAGAACAAATGTGGCTCCATACTCCACGTTTAACTGCTAGAGATTCTTGATCCAGATTCTGCTGCAACAAGTTGGTTTAAATTAAGAATTTAATTAGTATACACTAATAATATAAAAGAGTTTTACAATAAATTTTCATTCACAACTTTTCATTTATACAAATTTTAAAAATTAATTAGTAAAATCAACAAATTTACCATAAATAAAGTTTTTTTTTAAAAAAAAAGCAAACAACAACTATATATTATATAATCAACATGAACAGAACATTTTGATATGTTGTACACGCGCTGCCAAAAAATACATGATAATCCATATAAGAGTTATATCTATACTCAACCACCCATCTTCCTATCCTACACCTACCTAGACAAAAAGGATACAAACCAAAACCACTATGACTATTTTAGGCACAACAAAAGGTTACTATACTAGTAAAAAAAAATCCCTATTACAACTACCCTTTTACAGAAGTTATTTTTAAGAAATTACTTGAATAAAGGATAAAATATCGAAAGACCCCAATGTTTTGTTATTAAAAACAATGGTGTTTTTAGATATTCAAATATCTCAACACACAATATGCCAAAATATATATTTAAATTTTTTTCTTTTTCCTACCAACAACCCAAGAGCTTGTTAAAAGAAATAATTGAATCAAATCATGAAGGAGAGGTGATTGAACCCAACCCAATTATTAGTTTATACTAATTAAACTCTTAAATTAATATCTATAGGTCCACCTACAACTATCAGAGCCAAAATTGCACTTTCATTAACATAATACATCTATGTAGCTTGAAAAACGAATATATATTAATGAGTTTTTATCTGTTTGGTATTATTGGATATTTTGAGGTAACATAATTAGGTACTTAAAGTTGTAGTACTAGTTAATGATAAGAAAATAAATCCATAAATGTTATATTATATTATATTATATATATATATATATATATATATATATATTATATTGTCTTTTGACGAGGAAACAAAATTTAATATCTAAGGTCAATCTACTACTAAATAATGAAAAAAAAAATCCAAAGACTCAAACAATTATTTATCTCTATCCTTTGGTAAATTAAACTTTACTATGTGTGTTTTGTAAGAGTACTACAGAAAATAGAAATTATTTATTTTTAAGGTGTCTATAAGCTCAAATGGTATGACACAAAGTGCTCAGCAGCTGGTTGGGAATTCAAGAACTACTTGTGAGGGATTTGACCCTGCTCTTTTTCACATCCACAACATGAGTGGTAGGTACAAGAAAGAAGAAATGTAGATATTTGTTTTGTCTTGCAGGATGTTGGAGTATCTAGATATGTAGAAATTCCATTGTATTGATAGGTCCACGATGGAGTTTGTGGACATTTTAATGGTTAGCGTACTCATTTGAATTTAAAAGAGAATGTATTTTTTTTGATTGGTTTAAAAATTCTAAGTTGTATATGCTAAATATAAAATAGGATAAATAATTGAGTCTAATTTAAATGAAGTAGGCGTGATTGTGGAAGGATTATGATTGAAATGCTTTGTTTCGCCAAGTTCAAGTTATAAAATAAATTATTTTACCTTTAAAAAAAAGTAAATTAAACTTCACTATATAGAAGTCATGTGGCCCGAACACCCACGACATCTACACACTACAAATAAAAAGCTTACTTATATAAGAACAAAATTTGTAGATAAGTTAAATTTTTTGGCAATCAAATTTTACTGACGATGAATTCCAGACGTCCATCGGCAAGTATTTATAAATCTGGGAAAATATTTGTAGATAATTATTTAAGGGCATGTGACATGTCCATAGAACTTTTGTAGGTTTTCACACCACCTTCTACCTCATCGTATAAAACCCAATATTTCCCCATTAATTTGATGGTGATTCCATCATTCCCTTGCAACTATAATTTCAGTAAAATACTCAATAATAAATAACACTTTGGTTTTAAACGATTGAATTCAAATTTTTTTTTATAGGTTAAATATTAATGGATAATATGTTAGTTTTTTGTCAATAGAGATTTAAATTCATGAATTTTTTCTCCCCCATTTTTTTACTTTACAACTAAACCAACCTGATAACTTGAATTAAATTCAATATTAAACTTACTTCCTACTATTAAATCTATCAAATCTCTCATAAAAAGAAACACATGTTGGCCTAATAATTTGTCACAAAAGGATTTTTTTTTTTTTTAGCTACTTCCCCTTCTCCTTAAAATAATCTTGTCTCTCCTTAAAATGATCTTGTCTACATGGTTTTTTTTAGTGTGGTCCTTCCATGGTTGTCTTTTATTTTATTTTTATATTTTTTTAATAGTTATAAAAAAATATTTTAGCTTCTATAATTAAAATGAATTAAGTTTTTGTAATTAAAATGATACATGTAAAGACTAAAAAAATATGTTTTTAAATGAATGAATTAAAAAAGGAAGTTTTTGTAATTATAGGAGTAAAATGACTATTTAAATATTTTATTTTTTTAACCCTGAAATTATATGGTAATTAATTTTTTTATATTAGTATGAAATATAATTAATTTGATCCTCACTGCTCTCGTTCTAAAAAAAGTTCAATTAATTTTAACATAAAATACTTCTAGAATGAATAATCTATAATAACACCTTGAATTATAAGAAATTATAAATAAAAATTTAAGAATTAAATTTTTAAACTAAATATGTAATTTAAGTTTATTATATAATAATTATAATTATAATGGTATATATATATAGAGAGATAAATAGAGAATCATAGAGCCATATACTTATTCATGTACCCAATTCAAAAAATTAGGTAATATCCACGTCCATATTTTGTCAAAATGGGTAAAATTTTATAAAATCAAGACACATTTGAGACAATACCCAGAGGTGTAGATGTTATTGTCATTGACTTTGCTCCAAAATACCCTTCACTAAAAAACCTCGACTTCATTTCTCCTTTCATTCCAACACTCGTTTCTCACCCCACGTCTACACTCGTGGTTGTCCCTTTTCATGTTTGCACATATCGTCCTCCCCTCACCAACACGTATCCACTATCATTGTTTCTCTTGTGCCTCCACCATGTACCCTTCATTAAGACTAAAGAAAAGTTGTCAATAAAAATGGGAAAGTAATCCAGAAAGGTAAATGTTAATCCAGAGAAACATTTGAGTCATCTGGATTGTTAATTTGGAGGACTTAGAGTATATCTAACAAAATATCATGTTTTTTAATCTTAACTCATTTTTTTTTTGCCACACAATTTTAAAATCTATTCTATATTTTACTTCAATGGAAGATCACATTTTGTGATCTTAAAACACTTTTGGTGGGTTCTTTAATCTTTATTTTTAAATATTAGATTGAAGAGAGAGATAATAAAAAATTATTATTCTTAGTGGGTTGATCTTGCTTGTTTTTTACAACCCACTATTCAAAGAATAATAATTTTTTATTATCTCTTTTATCAATCCAAAAGTTTTCTAAGATCACCAAATGTGATCTTCAATTAGAATAAAAAATAGAATAAATCTTAAAATTGTGAGGTCCATCAAAGAAAAAGTTAAAAGATAAAAATTTGATATTGTGCTGGAGATGTACTTAGATGTGTACAATGAGCATGTTTATTCAAAACATGTATATATCCTTCAAATTAAGTAATCCATATATGTTAAAAATAAATTTGGAATCCATATATGTTAAAAATAAATTTGGGTGTTGTAAAAAAAAAATCTTTTGAATTCTGTAATCTGAAAACAATGATGAGTGCGAAAAATAATAACAATGATGTTTAAATTTTAAAAATATTAACCATGTATGAACAAAAGAATAGGTGCATAGATAAACATACTTAAATTATTAATATTTATGATTTGTAGAGTCTTTTGTTTTCTTTCCTAAGCTTTTGTCACATCTCATGCTCTCGTTAGGGTTAGACTATTGTATTTAACCCATGATTTTCATGTATGAAAAGAATAAAAATATTATCCATATTTTTATTTTAGTGTTTTATTTTACTTTTGAGGAGACCTAGTTCTAGTTCTAGTCTCCAATTTAGAATTGAGTAATGATATATTCTCTTACGGGTCAGCATTATATGAAACGCAAATGCATTTAATGTCTTAAAATATAAAAGTATCAATAATTTCCCATAAAAAAAGTTAGTAGAAGGATTTGTAAAAGGATGGGTAAGACAATTTATAATTACTGTTTAAAAAAATATTAGAGGAATTGACATACATTTATTCTCTTAACATATTCTTAAAAGAATTTATTCTCTTAACACTATATTTCCTACATTTATTCTTTTGTACAATTTAGATGTATAAGGTTATGTTTGGTAAGAAATCTGAAATTTAAAAAGAAGGATGTAATAATGTAAATAAGATAAGATTGTTTGGTAAGAATAAAATTAATAAAAAATTAGAGGAATTGACATACCTTATTTATATTTATTTTTTCTCTTTCTAAAAAAAATACAACATAATAATATATTATTTCACTTTTATTTTTATATTTTCGTTTTAGTCTTCTAAAATAAAATATATATATATATATATATATATATATATATATATATATATATATATAATAGGCTAGCAAAAACACTATTTTAACATTTTTATTCACTTGACACATATTTTTTTGTGGGTATTTTTGGGTTTTTCCATTTCTCTATTTTCTTTTTTTTTTTGTCTTTGCTTTTTTATCTTTTTGACACATGTATAATTTGTGGGTATTTTGATCTTTTTACCTTTTTCTCTATTTTCTTTTTTTCTTTGCTTTTATATCGTTTTTCTTTTTTCCATTTATATTTGTTTATAATTTTATTTTTTATTTTAGATATGCTATTATAATTCTAACATTATATTTTTATAATATTAAAATTATTTAAGAGTATTTTAAATTCCATTGTTTTATATCCTTTTCTTTTTATATTATTTTATTTTATGTTTATTTTTATTTATTTTTTATTTTATTTATATGCTTTTCTCTTTATTTTATTTTTTTTAAAAATATATTTAAAAGCATTAAGCTCTCAAAAAGACTATTTTTAATTTTTATTTATTTTTTATTATTTTTAAACATTTTTATCTTAATTATTTGGTTTATTTATTTTTAATTTATTTTTTTAAATTAAATTTTATTATTTTTATATCTTAATATTTATTTATATTATTTTTTTAATTATTATTTCCTTTTATTATTTTTATATTATTTTATATTTTATATTTCTTAATTTTTTTCCTTTATTAATTTTTGTCTTAATTTTTTAGTTTATTTATTTTAAATTTATTTTTATAGTATTTTTTAATATTTTATATCTTAATTTTTATTTTATATTATTTATTTTTAATTATTATCTTATATTTTTTATATTATTATTTTATATTTTATATATCTTAATTTTTATTTTCTTTATTTTTTTTATTTTTTTTGTTTGTTTTGTGTTATTCTCTTTAGTAACAAAACTATCATACTAACTACTAATGTTTATCTATGAAAAAGAAATGTTCTTCCTTAATTAAAGATTAGATATATGAAAAGAAAAATGATAAGACTAGGTAAGCATAGAAGTTGTATCTTGTTATTATTGTGTTCTTTTTAGGTCTAGACGAGTCACTATATAAGAAATCTTTAGACTTACAAATTTTTTTTTTTGTCCTTTATAAAATTTTTGGGTCTTTTCATTTTTTATTTTTCTTTTAATTTCATTTTTTTATTTTTAATTATTTTATTTATTCTTCTTTTTCTTTATCTTTCCTTTTTTAATTTTTATTAAAATAGACTTTAATACTCAATAAATAATATTTGAAATTAAATTATTTTAATCTATATATATTAGAAAATTAAATTTTTGTCTTTCCTATTTTTTTAACATGTGCCTTTTTTTTTAAAAAAATGATTTTTTTTTCTTTTAATTTCCTTTTTTATTTTTCATTTTCAATTATTTTCTTTCTTTCTTATTCTTTATTTATTTTTTAATTTTTATTAAATTAATATTTAATTACTTACTAAAAATATTTGAAATTAAATGAATTTTTAATCTAATTAATATATATATGAAATTTTTAGCATCATAAAATTATCAAATTATCCTTTTATAAAGTTGATTAATGTCCTTTTTATAGGATTTTAAGTCTTTTCAATATTTTTTTTATAGTTTTTTTCTAATTTATTTTTATTATTTATTAGCTTTATTTTATTGTGTATATATAAATAATTTATGTTATTTTTTATTATTTTTATATTAATTTTAATATGTTAAAAATTAATTTATTATATATCTTTTATATTTTTAAAATCTATATTGACTTAAGTTTTGTTATGTGGAAATTATTTAATAATTGCTAAGTTTTAGCAATTTTTTCTATCATGCAACTTAATTGACCAACATTAATTTCTAAAGAATATAACATTTAATTTTTATTAATACATTAATTTCCTTTATTATTTTTAATATTGGTAATGGATATATTTTTGTTTATATAGAAAACATAAACTTTATTTGTTTAGGAAGCAAATTTTATTAGAGAAAAATACTTATACATTGTGACCAACATAATTATAATAAATATATTAAAAATAATTATTTAACATATTTTGTGATGAAATAATTTTAAATTAATTTTTTAGTAATATAATAAATTAAATTAATTTTAAATTCTTATAAAAAACCACAAATATAACTCATGAGTGATAATTGGACTTGACATCATTCGAATGCCAAAGTTTTTCTAACAATGTTTACACAATCATATTTTAGATACTCATGAATGTATAGACTTTATGTTTAACAACTTCATACACATAATTTTTTATTAATAATTATGTGATAATATTAATTAATTATCATAAATGTATGATACATATTTCAAATTCATTTAACAAATTATTTTTACAAAAAATAATTTTAAAATTACTAAATAATATCATAAATTAAATTTGTTTTAATTTTGTATGACAAACACTACAAATATATTTTGTAACAAAATATCTTTATTTGATATAATGTAAGCAAAATCATTATGGACATCAAAACTTCTTTTATGATAAATCACAAATATCATTCACATGAGACAATTTTGCTCAACATCATTTTGGTAAAATTTTATGGTGACAAAGTTATATTTTACATATTTAATACAATGAGATTAATTAGTATGAATTGACAATGTAAAAGAGTTTTACACTGACATTTAATCATAATTATTTATTTATATGACTTTTAAATTATTAATTAGTAAAATCAACAAATTTACTATCAATGAATGGTTGTGATTGAATGTCAATGTAAATTTTTTTACACTGACAGTGCATGCTAGTTAAATTCTAACACAATTGCATCTAAGAATTCAACAATAACTAAAAAGTATAATACAATCAAGATTTATATTTACTAAAAAATATTTTTAAGTTTGTGTTACATAGATCACAATCTAAATATAAATAAATTAAATTAATAATTAACATCAATTATCAATATTATTATGCTATTTAAAAATTAAATTTTATTAAAAAATTACTATAAATGTATGCGACTATTATTTGAATCTCATGTAGGTGTTAATGAATAAACTTTAATTTTTTTTTAGATTAAAATAATAATTTATTTCAAGTAATATTAATTTCAATATTTTTCTAATTAAATTATTTTTACATTAATTTTAATTTATTCAAAATTTTCTATAAAATTTACTATTATAAAATGATTAATTTTTATATAAAATAACTATAAAATGATCAAATAAATATATCATTTTCATATTTTAAAATTAGAATATAAGTTTAAAAAATTTAAATCATTTTTAAAATTTTATACCTATTAAATTTTCATGAATGTTATCTTAATGAAAATATTTAATTTTATAATAAATGTAGTTTAAACATGTTTAAAAATAAGAATAATTCGACTAAATGTACATAAATCTATATATATGTTAAATGAGTGTAGGATATTATCATCAAATTAAGAAATAAGTTAAATATACTATATGAATTAAATTAAATTTTTATCTACCAATAAATTTTTGCATGATGATTTTAAATTACATTGTGTTTTATTTATTATCTATTATTTAGAATATTTATCTACTAATATATTGAATTTGAATTCTTGCTATGACTAATGTTCTTTTGTATGATATTAAGTTTTATAATACTTGAAATTATATCATTTCATTCCCAAAAAATTTACATAATATTTATTTATATTCAAAAATTATTTTTACTACTATACTCTTAATTTATAAAATAAAACAGTTTAATAAAACCTTATACTAGAGATATAAGGTGTTAGTTAGTTAAGAGAGTGCAGAGGTGGAGAAAGATGATAGATTCAATTCTTACCGCTAACAAAAATTAATATACAATACTAATATTTAACTTATATAAAAAAAAACCTTATACTATTTACAAATTAAATGATAACAAATTATATACCATTAGTCAAATAACCACACGTGTACAAACGAATACCGTGCTAGTTTCTACAAAACATAAAAGTAGTGTAACACATATTAGAGTACAAAATTACATTAACAACATATTCAATCTTTATTAATTTTTCTTTTTGCTGAATATTAAAAATTGTTGATACAAGTGATTATGTAGTTAATTCCCTTAATCATCAAGATTTGAAGTTCAATTCTTGATTTGAAAATAAAGTCACGACCAGATACGACTATAGTTAAAAAATAAACCCAGCAGAAAAGTGACTAGTTTTTTTACTAAAGATATTAGTTAAATATCAAATAAAAAATCGGATACCTTCTCATTAAAAAAAAAAAATTCAATTTTGCGACACATAATATTTCGTCTTATTTCCTAAAAAAAAAAAACAAATCGTATTACAGCATTTTTCAAAAGAGCACAAAAGATTTCAATAAAACTACTAAAAGATAATATTATAATTTAATTTAAAATAAAATAACGAATCCAATCACTGTTACCTCTTTTAAATAAGGCCATCCTTCCCCTGAAATTGCTATGGCTATCACCATCCCACAACAACCCCCACGCTTGTGTGAGTGTCACTTTACGTAATAATCATCACTACTCCATACAACAACATCGAAAAAATTACTCTACCATTAACATGGTACAAAAATATAATAACAGCAACAGCGAGTTTACTTGCCCATATTTTCCATTTCACCAAATCAAATGGATTCCAAATAATGGTAAAGCAAACGCAATGTAGAAACCTTCAATCACTGTTCCTCGTATCAAAACACATTAGAAACAACATTTTTACGTGCTATACGTACATAATAATATACAAATATCAGTGTACAAGCCTACATGGCCCATGGTTTTCGGCTTAAAGTCTTCACCGACACGACATCCCATGTTAGTATTTACCATTTTCAATTTCAATTTTCATTTTCTGTTTTGCAAAAAAGAAAAAAAAAATCATTAATAGCGGTACCTGCGAAAAGGGTTGACGAAAGTGATGTTCAGTTTGGGCCACGCCCAAATGCCAACAAGTATATAAATCTTGAATTATTACTTCTCATCATGAACAAAGTTGCGTCTTTGTTCTTCTTGTTTCCACACGGTTGCCATTCATTCACTTTTATTATTTTTTCCTTCTTCTTGGTCCCAACATTTTCCGTAACCAACCAATCAATCGCTTCACCCGAGACCCACTTTGCAGATGACTTCAAGTGTCATACTTTCAAGCATGAGATAGCATTAATGGGTTTGGTCTGCATTGAAAGGAAGGTGGGTGAGAGAAAGTTGGCTCCTTTTTAGGTTCAGGACTCGTGGTTTTTGCTTCACTTTCATTGAAGTGATGAGTGGTCATTTGGGGTTTAACTATTGCTGTAGCGGCTGCTAGTGCTTCTACTTATGTTTCGTAGACTTAGATGGTTTGTGGGTCTGAATCAGAAGAATTGGTCAACCAAAAGGTTGGTCAATGTTGAACAACCTGGCCCTGCAAGGCCAAACCAGTTGCCTGTGCTTGATGCTGTGCACGAGGTTGCAATTTACATTCATAGGTTCCATAATCTTGACCTGTTTGAACAAGGGTAAGCTTCACTTTTTGATGTCTTTTGTTTACTTCTAAGTTTTATTTTTTATTCTGGTTCTTTATTCTTATTGCTGTTATGCAGATGGTACAAAATCAAGGTTACCATAAGATGGGAAAATGGTGAAGACTCCTATCCTGGGATTCCAGCGCGTGTTGTTCAATATGAAGGTTACTTGTATTCCTGATCTCTTGAAGTGTTATTGGTTAAATGCAGCTATTTTCTGGAGTTTAGTTTGTAGTAAGTTTTGCTGTAGTAGACTAATTTACTTTATGGAAGACATGAGTTTCCGGTTCATTGTGATCCGGTGGCTGTGTCATCAAGGGTGTATGTGTCAGATCCGGGCGAGAACATGTTCTTTGCATGAAATTATGGTTGATATTTCAAGGCAACTTATCTTATAGCATGTTTGGATTAGATTCAATTTTTACAGAGCCAATACCAAAACCGTTGAAAGCTAAAGCAAAAAATAATTGTTTCTACCTTTTCAAATCATGATTTTGGGTCTGTGAATCAATTCTGGTATACATCCATACATGCTTTTCATGTAATTGTAATGAGCTTGTGAATAAGTTTTTCTTGCTAAATGAAGTTTAAGATTCTTGTTAGTTCTTGTTAATAAATACTAAATAAGAAGAGCTTATTAGTTCTTTTTACTAAATGAATATCTCATTCATATTAGTTTCCAGAGGTTGCAGAAATGGTTTATTTAGCAAATCTCAAATAACCAGGCTGTCTATATACATCTCTATCAACTTCACTGTACAACTTTTTGTGTGGTGTTGACTGACATTACTCAAGTCTTTTAAATATAAAGGATGATGTATACATAAACTTCACACTCACCATCTCTCAAAACAATAAGTGACAGAAATTTGGTGCTTCTCTTCCACACAGTTTTGTACAGTGAAGGGTTTGAGATTATGGAGTCTGTATATGTATCTTTTCTCTTAATATTGTATGTGAAATGTGTGCATGCATCATGAATGAATACCGGTGGCACTATGGCAGAGACACATTCAACTTTCTTGTTTTCTTTGTGAAATAGTACTTTGATTTATAGCTGCCTCATATTGAAGTAAAGTCTTCCCCTGCTTCTCAGCAATCAAAACCTTAGCTTGGTTATTATTAGTGAAGCCTTTTATTTGTTTTACTAAGACAAGGCTGCAATGGAGTTTGGACATAAATGGAAAAACTAGGCTAATATCAAAAGCTTCTACACCAAGGAACAAATTTTAAAAATAAATTCATTCACTGAAAGCCTGAACTGGAAAAAACATTCAATGTGTGCATGCATCATGAATGAATACCGGTGGCACTATGGCAGAGACACATTCAACTTTCTTGTTTTCTTTGTGAAATAGTACTTTGATTTATAGCTGCCTCATATTGAAGTAAAGTCTTCCCCTGCTTCTCAGCAATCAAAACCTTAGCTTGGTTATTATTAGTGAAGCCTTTTATTTGTTTTACTAAGACAAGGCTGCAATGGAGTTTGGACATAAATGGAAAAACTAGGCTAATATCAAAAGCTTCTACACCAAGGAACAAATTTTAAAAATAAATTCATTCACTGAAAGCCTGAACTGGAAAAAACATTCTCAAGATGTGATGGATGCTTTATTTATATATTTATTATTAAAAAGAGAAGACACTCATCTTAACCTTTAAAAGCGTAAAATATGTTTAAGTGAGAACTGAGAACTATGTTATTGCTTTGCAATTTAATTTGAGATTTTTTAGTAAAATTTTTTTTTAATAAATTTGAATGACTTAAAGATTTTTTTGGTCCCTAATAAATTAAGTAATTTTTCTTTTGGTCCCTAATAAATATTTTCTTTCTGTTTGGTCCCTAATAAATATTTTCTTTATGTTTGTTCCTGAATAAATTTTTTATTTTGTTTTTGGTTCCTAAAATATTATCGAAATCATTTTTTAGAAAATTTTAAAGTGCTATCTAAATAGATGACCAAAAAAAAAAAAAATTATTAAGGACCAAGCAAAAAAAATTATTAAGGACCAAAAATCAAATTAACTAATTTATTGGGAGCAAAAATATATTTAAACAATTTAAATTTAAAATTACATGTTTTTTGTGGATGATAATTTGATTGAACAACCAAGGAAACCAATTAGCTGTAAACTTGAGCTTTGGAAGCAAAGGGTTTTCGCTTTAGTTATA
This sequence comes from Psophocarpus tetragonolobus, assembly GCA_037954015.1. Taxonomy (NCBI): domain Eukaryota; kingdom Viridiplantae; phylum Streptophyta; class Magnoliopsida; order Fabales; family Fabaceae; genus Psophocarpus; species Psophocarpus tetragonolobus. Next base: position 26,273,852 of record CM075690.1, read on the forward strand.
GCATCAAATGAGGAAAAAATGACAAATTAGTTAAGGAGGTTTGAACATGTAAAAAAGATTGCTAATAAGCACAATGAGGTTAGTGGAATGATTTGGTTTAACACCAGTGTCAATTAGTTTTTGAGAATGATTTTGGTTCTAAAAGAGGTAGCTACTTTATCTTTATTCCCTATGGCCTTATTCTTGTATGGGTATCAATGATTTGTCTTTATTGTGGCAGTTGTGGAGATTTTGCATTGATTAGAAATATGATCAAAATATTGTATATAAAATATAAATAGGGTTTAACTCTTTTTCCATGAGCTACCTTTTAAGGTTGTGTTAGGCTCTAAATCCAAATTTTAATATAGTATAAGAGTTTATCCTATTGGTTGTTGTTGGACCTATTGGGTCTCCTGTTATTGAGTAATTATTGGACCACTTACAGATGTCCAATCTTGCATAATTTACATTTGAAATTTCCAGTCCTTAGCATGAGGTTTATGTGTTGGAGATGACAACATAAAAATGATGTATGTATATAAATGGGGCTAACTGTTGGAAATCTCATACCAACTAGAAATATGACAAAAATAGAATATATAAGTGAGGTGCAAACTCTATCTTACAAATTGATTTTGTAAGGTTGAATTAAAGACATTACCCTAATTCTAAGATTGTACAACATATTGGTCTAGCGAGATTTGTTGGGTCAATTGGTCACCTGCCATCCGGTTGTTATCGAACCACGCACAAATGTTCAATTATTCAAACTTCACACTTAAGAATCAAGATGTCTAGGCCTTGGAACAAGCTAGGTGTGTTGGAGATTCCACGTTGGCTAAAAATATGACTAAAATAGAGGATCCTAAATAGCCTATCTTAGAACCATTGACGAGCCACCGATGATATTATACATGTAATTAGCCCAGTAGTGTTGGGCGTAAGGGGGTGTAATGGGAAAAATTTAAGTCTAACATTCACATCCCTACAAGTTGTTGTTGGGCTTGCCATGTCATCCATTATCGGGTCACTATTAAACAACCCACAAATGTTCAGTCTTGTAAATTTTACTCTCTAGACACCTAGTCATATGACCAAAATAAAGTATATATAATAATGTACAAACCTTATTTTATAAGCCTGATATTCTAGGGTTGAATTAGGTCCAAATACATATCCTAATACCAACTCTTACTCCATGAGTTAGCTTCAGAGGTTAAGTTAGACCCAAATCCAAATTTTTAGAGTAGAGATTTTCTTTGAAATAAGGGTCATTCAAGGCATGTTCAAATAATGATATCTAACGAGTTCTTTGTTAAGTGAATGATGCATGTTAGGATTTCAGAAGACAAACTTGTATCAAATGACATCAGGTTGTTGTTTGTTATCTCTAATTCGGTTTATGTAATGTGGACTCATTATCATTGTCAAACACATTTTGAAGTTCTTCTATTGTCTGCCTATATTTATAAATAAATTTGGACTATACAACAAAGTATGCTTGAACTTGTCATAATTTGCTTTAATAATTGTCAGAATTCTACATTTTTCCTTTTCTAGAATGAGTTTTCTAATGTTATTTGAATGAACCAGTCCTTGTGGTACTTCACATAGTTTTACTCAAGTTTTGGTTTTCAAGTCAACTGTATTGTTATACTTTCCTAATCTCTTTAAGCTTATTATTTGAACTGTAGTACACTTTCAGTATACATGACGCTTACAAGCTTGATATGCTGAATAATTATTTTGTTCTCTTTGTTTGTTCTTTTTTTGTATTGCATTACATTTATGTTTTAGCTAGTGTAAAATCTTAGAATCCATCCTTTTCTTGAGCTGCAGCTCCTGAAGTGGGTTCTGACAATTTATGTAGAGTCTGGATGATTGATGATACAGACAACAGTTTTTCAACACCGCCATTCCATATTAAATATGCAAGACAGGATGTATTTCTTTCTATCATGATCTCATTCTACCTGTCCTTTGGTGAATGTGAGGTCAGTTTTTCTCACTCTTTTTATGATTTCTTAATATAACCCTTTAATGTGCGTGTATGCGATGGAGGATGTCCTTTTTTGTTGAAACTAACAAACTAAGTATTAGAAGAAAATGTTACAAAAGAGCTTACCCAAGGCAAGGCAATTTAATTCAGCATATGGTACTCACATGTTAGCATGACTTTTTGAAAATGTCCTATGTTGTGAGCATCCAAAGAATGACTATCTGCTCTTTTGAAAAAACATGCAAATTGAATGTTAAATTATGTTGAAAGATGTAGAAAGGTCTTGACTACACCTAATGTAAATTGTATTGAATATGAACAAAGAACAATGAAAATACATAAATATTATATACAAAAAATGGACTTTGCTAAGATCATATACTACTTGTAAGCAAATAAGCTTTAATATAATTAGATATTGATTATGTGTCAAAATCCATATTCAAATGGAACCTAATTACACACTAATCCAAGTCACGGATGGCTGTCCTCGGTGCATATCATGTGACACTGAATACAATTGACGGCAGAAACAATGGGCTTTATGAAATAATTGCATTCCTTAGTGTATTAGGTTGGGAAAGGAAGACCTATATATTTAAGCATGTCTTATTATTTTGTTTAACTATTGGATATGATTGTCTTCATGAGCTCTTGGTTATTTGAAATGCATTCATACTTTCTGTTGTGCAAAAAATTGGACAACTTTGCATTGTTTTAAGCTTCTTAGGGTTATTTTCTGATTTTCTCATTATTTTCCTTTTAGGAGGAACTTAATCCTTCTCCTAGTTGTACTTTTTCTTCTTTTTTTCTCTAAAAAATTATTTAAAAAACTGTTGTGACTTGCTGCTTTATTGACGGGCACTCGCTAGAACTAACTTCGTTTTCTCTTGTGTCATAAATTTCTTGGCTAATGACTAATTGACTATACACAGGGACAATCCTCTTCTGTTATCTTGAAGTTTGAACTCATGCATGCTCCTATTACTGAAACTAGGTTAGTTAATGATTATCTTACCCATTTTTGGTGCAATGATGTACAAACCAGTGAAATTACAATGAGTTTAATTGAGTTAGATGTCGTTATTGTGATCATATGAATTTGAGGTTGTGAACTCTGAAAATTATAGCATCACTGTACAGGCCTGAGTTACAAGGTTCACTGGATGCATATGCTGCTTCAGTTCATGAATATAAAATCCCCCCTAAAGCTCTCCGGGGATTGCATTCATACTGTCCTGTTCATTTTGATGCTTTCCATGCTGTCGTTGTTGATACAAGCATTCACATCAGTCTACTAAAAGCTAGTTATCACACATCTCGACAGAAGGTATCCAGGTTTGTTGGAGTTCCAGTTTTTGAAGTTCAAATATATAATCTAGTAGCTTGCATCATCACTGTTAGTATAGTGACTAGTCAGGGGTAATCTTTGAGGCTGTTTCCTTTTTTGATTAGGATTAGGTGTGTAGTTGTATTATTGGTCTTGGGCTAGTACTACACTACTACCTAATACCTATGTTATACCTAATTATTGTTTTTGATTGGCATTGGTGAATTTTTTTTATAGGCAAATGTTAGTTGTTAATGTGTTAGTTTTGTTAGTGAATTTTTTTTATACACTAGACCAACCTTATGACCTCTCTTTCCCTTCTTCTCCTCACATTTGGACTTTGTTATTAGACCAACCTTATAACTCCTGATTGGCATTGGTGATTGATTGCTTATACATTAAGTCAAATTTAATCTCATATTATTAGTATATTACTATGTTCTTTTACCATTCCCTATTCTAAACCTTACATTTTTAACAGCCATAGCTTAATTATGTTTCTTTTACTTGTTGTACATATTGTATTGCCTTAACTTTTGAATGGTTATACCAGTGATTCCAGTGGTTCAGAAGTTGCTTATGTTGAAGATTATGTTGGGTCAAACAAGGTATGATGTGTTGTGTATAGGTTACATAATAACAATGTTTCCTGTTTTATTATGTTTTATTTTGATATTGCAAAATTGTGGTTTATGTTGTATGATAAGCTTAATTTGTTGAGGAATCTCTTTGCTTAGTATTGGAAATTATACTTCTGATTTTCATAACTCAAATCAGGTTATGCTAATAAAAGCTTTGATGGCTGCATATGATATCCTGCTTGAGGATTTGAGAAGAATAAGCACAGGCATTGGCAAAGCTATTGATTTGACTGAAGTTACTTTTGAATCAGATGCTACAGAATGGTTTACTTCTACTCCACTAGCATGTTTTAAAAGTATTGATGGTGAACCATCACTTCAACTATCTGAGAGGCCACAAGTCAGTGCTGAGGTATTTAATTCTGGCAACGTGATCCATTGTTTGTTTTAAGCGTCATTTGTGCTTTAGACTATTTGCTGATTTACAACTTTCATCCCTCCCTGAACAGAAATCTTCTCATTATATCAATAATATCACTGAGAAGTCAATTCAACCTTTTTCTTGGGATGACCATCTGTTAAGCTCTTTCCAGTCTTTAGGGAATCAGCTCTTATGTCTCTGGAATATATTTCTGACGTTCCACAGGTTTGTTCCAATATATAATAAGTAATTTCATGTCCAAATATTTATTTAAGTTGGGCTGCATGTAATTGTACTTTACATCCATTCTGATCATTATAGCATAATGAAGAACTATTTTACTTAGTTTTTTTTTTTGGTTTGAGTTTTATTTTTTGCCTACTGTTAGCCTTTCTTACAGGCTAAGTGATATTAGCTTGTCCTTAATGAGGCTGTTTTTGTGTTATACGTGTGGTGTTGTGTTGTATGATTTCTATTTGTAACAAGATCACTAGCTAAACTGTTATGTTGCAAGTAAAGATAGACTATTTGAGCATAATATTTTCAGTAGTACATTAAGTAAATAATATCTCTTATCAATCTTATCATTTTACCCAGGGAAAACAAAACAAAAATACTGGAGTTTCTTCGTAGGTCCTGGGCAATTGATCGTAGAGCTGAATGGTCAATATGGATGGTGTACTCAAAGGTTGCAATGCCTCATCAAAATATTAGCAATGGAGTTGAGGGGACATCATTGCCCCATGGTATACATAGAAGTTCAATAAGTACGATGAAGTTTCGTGATGATGTAATAATCTATTATACAATATTTCATAAAATTCACCAGTCTTCTGTTTTCAAAATTAACTAGTACTGTTGTTACATGGATTTTCTTTACTGAGTCATTTTCTTCAAATATGTTATATCACCTTTTCTTCTATTCAGCCTATTCAAACTGCAGTAATGCGTGCAGAACTTCACAGGCGAGGAATAGCACAAATGAGGGTAAGGGATTGTATTTTTCTGCAGTGCTTTTCAATTTTATACTTTTTTGGCTGACTGAAATTTGTGATATTTGTGAATCCCAAGCAGATCAACAATCGGTCACTTCAAGACATGTATATATTTGGAGATCCTCTGCTGGTTCCTATTATTATTGTAGAACGCTTGACAAGCATGTACCATTTTGCGAGTGTGAACTCTAACTTCACTCCTTTGGAGGGTGAAGGGATGCAAATCCTGGAAGAAAATGGATCCAGAGCCCTGAAGAAGTTGTGTGGTAGTAGTCCACTGAAAAATGAGCTTGTTTTGAGAATAGTTGTTTTTGTTCATGGGTTTCAGGCATGTTGCACATTCCTGCACAGTTGCTTTTATCTCCTTAATTTATTTTTTGTTCTATCTCCTTATTTATTATTACTTCTGGCCTTCAATCTTTTAGAAGTTACAACTTACAATTTACAATACTTTTATTTGCTTTTGTCTTGTTTATCATCCTTTTTCCATTTAACAGATGATTTGACTATGTGTACTGCTCGTTATTCAAACATAACAGGGAAACCATTTAGATTTACGGCTTGTTCGGAACCAATGGCTTTTAATAGACCCCAAGATACAATTTCTAATGTCACAGGCAAATGAAGATAAAACATCTGGAGACTTCAGAGAAATGGGATCACGACTTGCCCAGGAAGTGATCTCTTTCGTAAAAAAGAAGATGGATAAAGTTTCAAGAAGTGGAAACTTGAAAGATATAAGACTTAGCTTTGTTGGTCATTCTATTGGGAATCTCATTATCAGGACAGCCTTAACAGGTATATCTATGCACCAAGTTTTTAAGGACACTACTGCTCACAGACTAAACTAGTAAAAGTAATGTGCTTTTTTCTTTTTAAAAAAAATAAATTCCAGAGAGCATCATGGAGCCATATCTGAGATACTTGCATACATATGTCTCCATATCTGGTCCGCACTTGGGTTATATGTATAGTTCGAACTCTCTATTCAATTCAGGGTTGTGGATATTGAAGAAGCTCAAGGGCACCCAATGCATTCACCAACTTACCTTTACAGATGATTCTGATCTTGAGAATACTTTCATTTACAATCTTTCCAAGGTATTGAATCCTTGATATTTTGCTCTTGATATTGATTATAAGCTCTCTGATCCCTAAACTCTCATCTAGGTCTCCTTTTCTGTAATTATGAAAATATTGTTTTTTTGGGATTTTAAAACTGATGTAAATTAGTGGAGAAGTGGATACAAGGATGTTTTGTTCTTATTTTTTGCTATATTTTAATGAAGTCTACATAACATGAGTGTTATTATTGTCTCCAGGAGAAGACACTGGCTAACTTCCGGAATGTGCTTCTTTTGTCCTCACCACAGGTAACTTTTACATGCTTATGATGGGAGTTATAAGACATACATTAGAAAAACTTTTCCTTACATTATTTTACGCTATCCTGCATTCAAATGCTTCCAGAAAGGTGACGATGTAGCAAAAGATTATAACTTACTTCTTTTCTCAGCAAAAATATATTGATTGGTTGTAGTAGGGGTGCCACAACCCATTTATAAACCTGAGACACTGGCTACTGACTATTTATGTGTTGTAAGGACAATAAACTCTAACCAATGGAGCTAAAATGGCCACTAGCAACCCGCAAAATATGCTTGTGTTTTCTATATCCCGAGATAAGTTTTCTTCCCACTAACCTCCTCATTTTCAATCCCCCCAAAAACACTAGATCTAAAACCAATTAATGTCTCGCATATGAACCCACATTTAAACCTGCAATACATATTTCCGTGCCTCCAATTTGTCTTTCATAGGTCATGATTGTAACTTGTGTATTGACTAGGAGAAAAACAAAATAGATAGAAATCTAAAGGGTTGAAAGCTTTGATTAGGATACATTCTAATATTGATATCTCGACTATTTAGTCACACTCTTCGCTGATGTAACTCTATGTAACTCTTATCTTTTCGAATGATTTTTGTTGATTCATAAGGTGTTCTGTGCCCTGGATCTTGTTATATATATAGTTCAATGCATGGCATAAATTTAGAAACTAGATTTTTTCTTCTTTATGACCTTCAACCTGGCTACAGTTTTACCCAATTATTTCAAGTCTATCATAATGCTTCCTCCTCATTACATGTTAGGATGGCTATGTTCCATACCATTCTGCCAGAATAGAACCATGTCCAACAGCTTGTTTGGATTTCTCTAAAAGAGGGAAAATCTTCATGGAGATGCTGAATAATTGCTTGGAGCAAATCCAAGTTCACTCTGATGATAGGGTGGTTATGCGCTGTGACATCAACTTCAACACCTCTTCCTATGGCAGGAACTTAAACACATTTATAGGACGAACAGCTCATATTGAATTTTTGGAGTCTGACATTTTTGCGAAGTTCATAATGTGGTCTTTCCCAGAGCTGTTTAGATACTGGTAAGGAAGGGAATCTACATGGAATTCATGTAACATTGCTGATTTAGGTAGACAGTGAAGTCATACCAGACTTCAAGAACATTGGAACACTGAAAGCTTGACTTTTCAATCAGAAGAGTTTAGAGATGCCAATTAAAGTCACTCATGGGTTCAAACTCCCATGAGTTGGTATTCGAACACCATCCTGGCAGTACGACCAAATGGAATCTGATCCCTCCCAAAAATTTCTCCACATTTGGGACACGTGGAACTGGGGAATTGGCAGAGCAGAAAACACTCATGGGACCTTGGCCACTGTAAATTACCTTTTTTTTGTTTTTCTTTTTATAGTTATATAGTTTTTCTTTTCTTTTCTCAGTTATGGATGGGGATAGTCTGTTGGCCAGTAGGCGGGTGTAGTGTAGGCATGTATGTATAAAACACAGACAGAATTACGAGTTTACCATGTCCATTCAAGTTTATAGAAGTCCTTAGTTCTGTAGGCTTAGTAACCTAGATAAAATGCTGTACACTAACAAATGATATTCAAAGAATTTTCTAGGGAACTTCCATCCTTTAGAAAACACTTTCCACGTTCGTTTACATATTACTAGGCTCATTATTAACTGTGCACATTACTAGTTCTATTAGTATTAGTATTTTTATACTAGTGTGCAAATTAAATATATCCAACAGTTAGATTAAATATAATACGAGTTCAACTCACAGAAAAAGTAATACGAGTTCAGAGTTAAGTGCTTCACTGAATAATTCGTCCAAATTAAATCTCTCACATCAAATTTCTATGCGAACAGTTTGACTAGATATGAAGCGGCTGAATTGGGCTGATACGTTTTAGTGCACTATGCATCATGCTTTGATTGAAAATGAGCCTTTGCTTGCACAGATACAGATTTTAAAAAACCAATACATACTTTTAAGTACTATAGTTAACTAGTTGGAATTCGAGTTGGGGACGGAAAATAGAAAATGAAGATATGCCCAACCGAACTCTCATTACGTATTCACACAGCCTCTAATAAATAACGGGGAGATATCAAATGTGCTTTTTTCTACCAGTTTTTGTTAGTTTAATAAAGGAAATAGCCTCAGCTAATAACTGTTAAGTACTAACGGTGTAAAAAAAAGAAGTAATTTCCTCAAAATCAGTCGTGAGTTTACAACAAACCAGCAACATTCTCGGGGATATAAACGAGCATAAAAATACACACACTATGAACTAATAACAACTGAAACACGGTTGTGAAACATTATTTATATACCTTGGATATTATCTTGGGAAGTTAGGCCCCAGCGTAAACAATAGAATAGAGGGAGCAATTGTAAAAAAATTAACCAAGCAAGAATATATAGTATACATACATTCAAACGAATATACAAAGAAAAAACTAGTTTTTTCTATCAGCTACCTAAAATTCCGCTCATTCCCCTTCACTAGTCTTTTCTTTTCACTGTTGTTCTAACTCTAATTTAGAAGAAAAAATGGATTAAAAAAATGTAAAAAGGATAATTTCCTCCCACTATTCCATTTTTTTAGGAATAATAATAGCTATAGTCAAATTTGAAATCTCATACAAATTATATAAATTCCTTCATGAGCATGCCCCAGGTCCAAGGTCCCTTCTAATCTATTTTTTATCAACACCAGGAAAAACATGCTTCAAGGCATTATACAATAGCCTTCTAATTAAAATTCTGCCTGCAGCATTAAAATGGCCTCATCAAGTGCAACAAAAACGCCATTTTATATAATAAAGCAAAGAAACTATAGACTATTTAACAAGTAACCTGATCATTCTCCTTTTTACACAAGTACTGAGATTAATACAATGCATTACAAGAGTGCTAAAAGATTTATCTGCTTTTTATCTTGCCTAGACATTCTTCCTCTCCAAAAAAGATGGTAAGATTCAAAATGTACACAGTTCCGCAAATTTGTACATCTGATAGCTCATCAACAACCTACCATTTTCATTGCTCAGTATGGCTTGACTTGCCGAGGTAATCAAGCCCCTCAGTTCGACATGTCATTATCTTCCGGAAGACCTCCCTCACTTGGCGCTCCAACAGATCCAGTCCATTCCTAAAAGCTTCACAAACACGCATTAGCTCCATGACATCGCGTTCAACTTCCATTTTCTGGTCATCTGCTAACGGAAACTGAGCTGAATCTATCAGGTCGGTCAAGTGGCGGCTGCTTATCTCAACTTGATATATCTCCTTCAACAAGCCATTTGAGTTTCGGCGCTCTCGCTTCTTTGACTCCTCTGTAATCCGTTCATGAAGAGCAGTAACTGGAGTGCTCCAGGATAATTGCCGTGGGACTGAAAAATGAATATTTAGACCCCTATCCTGACAAGGAATGGCTGCAACAAGGGTCCACAAAACTATCAGGAGAATACAGTTCATTGTATAAACAGGAACAGCAAGCCCACTTGTTGCAGAAATCTCAGTAGTACGGGGTGGAACAAGGTTATTTGCAATGGACTGTAGTTGCTTGGATGCAGACCAGGAACGAGAGACACTCCAAGAGTGTGATCTTGAATGCCCTGACGAGGAGTGATGATCCTTGCTAGAGTTATGTCGCCCAAAAGACCTGTTACGCTGAGAAAAAGCTGATCCAGACTCTTTCTCATCAAGCATTGTCAATGCTAAATCCATCAGTGCCTTTCTTGCCCTCCTGAACTGGCCTTCGGTTAATGGTCTCTTACTCGAACCCAAGGCACATAAGACAATTTCCAGATGCTTTTGCCATGTGCGGATCTTCTCAATCCCATCTCTACTCGCATTACAAATGTCAAGCGCCTTCAATGACCTCTCAAAGAATTCAGTAATCATGCGATCAAGTGGCGACTTTGTGACCTGCTCTTTGTTATTCAACAGAATGGCTCTGAATTCCTCTTGGCAACTAATAAATGCTCCAAGGAGCTTTTGAATCCAATTAATTGAGAGAAATTCCTCATCACTAGCCACAGAAAGGTCTTGAAACCGATCCACAACACGCTTTTGGAATGACCCAAGCTCTAAATTACAGGAATCCGATTCATGAGTTGCTTCAACAGAATGAACCTGCTCCTGCCTGACACCAAATATCGATCGGCCAAACGATGTAAATGATGATGAAGAGCCCTGATTTTCAGTAGAAGGCATTGTTGCAGTGTCACAGCTTTCAGCAAAAGCCCCCCTCAAGATCCGCAGTTTACCAGACAGCACAAATCACATGAAAACCCTCAAAAACAGCAGCATTGAATTTCCCTGTTTCAGTTTCCATTCCTAATAAGTAACTGAATCCAAGAAATTTAAACCATTCACAACAGTCCAACACCCAACATCCAGTTGAAAACCTTACGACTATACAAACATCAATTTGAGTAAACATATAAACCAAATTCCAATACTGAAATCAAAATCCAAATAAAAAAAATCTCAACTTTCAATAACACGACTCATCAACATCAAATTCAAAAAATAGAGAAACTCAAATAAAAGTCAACCCTTGATCTGTAACATAGCTACCCATATACATAAACAATCTTAACAAAAAAAAGTGTCGGGTTTCGTTTGAAAAAAATAATAAAAATAAAAACTGGAAGAACAGGTTGTAAGAAGGGTGGGTTAAAGGAAGATAGAGAATAAAGGGAGTACCTGGAGTGAAGTTGAAAAGTGTAGAAGCGAGAGAAGATAAACGGAATTTGTAGGGGTAAGAGAAGAGTGATCATAGTAAGGCGTAGAAGAAGCGGCGAAATGGGAAATGGCGAATCCCCAAACCCTAGGGAAGGACCAAAGCCAGGGGCTTTGGTTAACGCCAGTTCAGTTCAGGGGAAGCAAAAGCAATGTAGTTGGAATATTATTATTGTGGAGACCTCTGACAAGACAACATTTTTTTTAAGGTTAATTTGAAAATATGTAAGAAGATTTTTGTCTCAAGGCATTTTTTATACTTATAAATGTCTTTCTTTTTTTTTTAAAAGAATAATTCCTGGCAGAAAATGCTCCCAGTTTTAGACGCATAAGAAAGATCGCCCGGTATAAAATTTTACAAGTCTTATCAGATTGAGTTGACTCATCATAATTTGGTAATTCAAATTCAATATGCGATTCTTTCACTTTAAATTTGAAATAAATTAATTTTAATTCAGTTATCAAATTTATTTTTTTTAACTTGAAACAATTTGATTATCTTCTCTTTTTTTTTTTCTCATTCATTTTAATATTAGTATATTCTTATTAAGTAATAAGGTTTGTTATATAATTATTTTTTTATACCTTGGGTAAATAAATTAATGAAATATGTAAAATAATAATATAGTAATTATAATAATAACTAAACAAAAATTTAAGTATTAAATAAATAAGAAAACGACCCATGGACTATAATGTTACGGTTTCAATTATAATAGAGTTTAATTACTCCTGTAAAAATTTTATATTAACATTTAATAACAATACTTTATTTAAGGTAATTTTTTTTTAATTTTACCAATTAATATTATAAAATTCATACAAACAAAAGTTTTGTTATTAAAAATAAGTGTAAAACTCTTTATACTATCGGTGCATACTAATTAAACTTTATATAATAATATTTATGATTTGTAATAAGTTTGTTGACTTCTATAATAATTATCTAAATAGTTATATTTGATAATTTATAGTTGTTATAAATAGTTTAGTTGGTATACATGGTTAGTGTAAAGATTTTTATATTAACATTTAACCGTACTCGTTCATTTATGCTAAGTTTGTTGACTTTATTTAATACTCTAAAAGTAACCAATAATCTTTTTATGTTATATAAAAATTAAACTCTTAAAATAAAACAATACTTTTTATGTTATATAAAAATTAAATTTTTTATATAAAATATAATAAATAAAGATTAAATTTAAATCTTTTTATCATAACCAATAATCTAACTTATTGCCACCCAATTTTAATCGGAACAAATTATATTGATATCTTTTTAAATTTTATCAAATTGTATAAAATATCTTTATTTTTTTATCTTATAACTATCCCTTTCAAGATACACATTGTAATTTTTTTAAAAGTAAAAAAATACGATTGCAATATTTTTTTAAACAATTAGGAGAAGATTATATAGATATAAAAAAATAAAAAAATATTTTATGTAATTCCATAAAATTAAGAAAGGGTGAATGTAATTTATTTTATTTATAACCCATGTTTTAAAAACTGGATTAGACTGGTTGGTTCGACCGAAAAAACTGATGAATCAGTCCGTTAACCAATTCGGCCAATCTTAAAAACTGGTGAAACAAAAAATCGGTATTAAAATCAGAAAACTAGTCCAAAACAGGGAAAACTGTGAGTCAATTGGTTGGTAATTTTTTTTAAAAAAAATTAGATTTGACTAAATGCATCACTTGTTTTCTTAAATCAATCAATTTTTAATTAAAAATTAATAAAAATGGGGTTTAAATTAGCAAGATGAATGTGTATTTAGTAAAATTACTTTTTTCCTTTTATAATTACAAATATAGTTTTTCTTTTATAATCTTAATTGTTATAGTACATTAATAATAAAAAAGATACTATTTTATTAAGATCGATTCAATTACTAATTCAATAACGGTTGAACTAATGAATCATGAATTAGCATCTTCACTAATTCAATCATCATTCCGATTTTAAAAATATAAATATTAACTAAGAAAATATTCAAAGCTTAACTCAAACCAATTCAATAAAATATAATAAATTTAAATTGAGTTTTATCCTAAACCTAGATCAATCCAACTCATAAATATAATATACAAAAAAAGCCAAGCAAGTATGTAAATTATGAAATAATATTATTATTTAATGTTATTATACACATTATTTAATAAATTTAAAAGCATGTGAAATATTAAATTTATTAATAATTAATAATAATATAATATTTTATGGATTTAGAGGTTATGTATGGATGGTGTAAAACAATTTTACCATCATCACAATTGATTGTTTATATGACTTTTTAAAGTATTTGTTATAAAAGTCAATTTACTATAAATGATAAATTATGATTGAATGACACTATAAAATACATCTTATACTTTATTATATGAATTTAAAATAAAAATTAAATTAAATTTGAATTATTTTGTAAGATTTATAAAATATGTCTGTTTTAATAAAAAATAGTCATATTTTAAATTATTTGATTATGCTATAATAATAATAATAATTATACTTTCAAATATTGCGCGTGGAATGTATCTAGTCTGTTTAGGTTTTTTTTTTTTTAATTTATGAAAAATGCAGTCGTATTTAAAGTTGATAAATGATGTGTGATTTGTTAGGACTAAAAAACTATTATATTTAGAACATAAATTTTTTAATTCGTATTTTTAAGTGATTGAAAAGAATAAATAAAATACATTAAATATTATTTAATTAATACCCTTAAAATATTCATTAGCATAACTTTTTTTAAAGAAATAACATTTTGAACATTGATAACTTTATATATTTTATAAAATAACTAACATTTATTGAAATGGTTAAATATATTTTCGGTGCTTTTGAAAATATGTTCGATTTTATTTTTGTATCTCAAATTTTTATTTTTATTGTATAATGACTTGTAATGTCTTCCAAAATTTTGGTCGAATAATTCTGTAATTTTTTAAACTAAATTTTAAATATCCTATCTATTGAGAATAATTAATTATGTAAATTGATAAGTTATTAAAAAAATATAGTTTACTAAAGAAAATCACATTAAACTATCATATCAAACTCTTAGATATCATGACAAGTTACTAAAATGCTAACGTTGTTATTACATCTTCAAATGTTAAGAAAATTAACTAAGATCAGTTTCACAAATTTCTTAAATTAAAAATATCAAAATCAATAAAATAATTTATAGTACTAAAACCAAATTAATTATATTTTTAAAATACCAAACAAATATATTTATTCCTTGTCAAAATCATGTTATAATATACGAGCTATAGACACAAAATCCCAAGTCAGATAGCTCCAAGAAGGAAATATAAATTTTACGTGTACTCATTATTAATTAATCTTAATGTACGTTTAATTTGTATGTAATTTTAGTTTATTTTTATTATTAATTAAAAATAAATTATAAATTATTATAAGTATATTTTTAAAATAATTATCATAAAATTAAAAAATTTCGCATACTTGTATTTTATAATTTCTGATTAAGATGTGTAAAAGCTTATCTTCAATGTATTGATATAGTTTGTTAACAATATTAAAATATTGAGTTTTTAGTTGAATTTATGACTTATATTTTTTTATAGGTATTCATGTTAGTAGAAGAATTTAACTTATAATCTTTCATTTTTATGTAAAAATCTATGATTTATATTGATTAAACTGTAGGGTATAGTGATAGATAATATAATTGTTGAAAAGTGAAAGTAAATACAATATTATACCTAAACTAAAACATTAAATTAAAACAAATTAAAATCAGAAAATAAACAAAGTGTATAAAAATTCAAATAATAAAGCATATTCCAACGTAAAATATATTGGTATCAACTCAAAAATCCAGTAGTAGTTTAATTTAAAACTAAAATGTTGAACAACTAAAAAATCTCATCCAAATTTGTATTTTAGTATTTTTTTGTATTTTCAATTATTATTATTTTTATGAGTTTACTTACTATACACTATTAGTGTAAAGGGTTTTATATTGACATTCAATCACAATCCTCTGATTACAGTAAGTTTGTTGACTTTAACAAATAATATTTTAAAAGTTATATAAATAAAAAGTTATGATCGATCGTTTGTCTACAATTCTTTTACTTTATTTTTAAATATTAATTAAATTTTATTATTATTAGTCAGATGGAATTGGATTAAATTTTAAATTAAAAATTCAAAATTCATCGCCTAATTTATAAGTAATTGAGTTTAATTAAAATATTTAAATTTGATTCAATTACTAAAAAGATTCAGTTAATATGGATAAGTAATGTAAGTTGAACTGAGTATTTAATCCAAATCTAGACCAATGATCACCTTAAATAAAACTATAATTTTGTTACACCTGACAATGACTATTTTTATAATTATTACATATATCCACGTGCATATTTGTTGGCTGTCCTTGTCTTAATTTCTCATATGGCAAATAAAATATGTTCGGCTATAATTATTTCCTATTTTCATTAATTTTCTAGTGACATCATTTTATTAAAAACGCACGTTGTCAAATAATGACGAGTCAACTCAACCTAAAAATAAAATACAGAGGTCACGGTGAGCACGAAAAAGAAAATAGAGGTAATTAATGAAGGACATTTTAATAGTGCTTGTTAGATACGATTTGTCCTCTTATTAATGTTTACATCCGCACAGCTGCTAGTATTTAATTGCTTCCCATTGAACTTCATTCTCTCAATA